>CM057452.1:1159692500-1161025000 GCA_016271365.2 Neoceratodus forsteri
TGGGAGGTGGGCTGGAGGGGTGCAAAAGGGGTTTCAACCCTAACATCGAATTTCCTCACTTTTGTCGCTGTGGAACAACCCTAACTGATGCATTAAATGGATTTTTTTGCCTTTAATTTCCCTTCTTTTTGAGAATGATAATGAGAAATAGTGAATGTAATGTGGCAGCAGGAAAGCGGGGCCCTGTGGGGCCCATGCCCCCGCCACATGATGTCTTGTCACATAGTAACATTGTGCCCGCAAACGTCAATCGTAATGTGCATGGAGACGCAAAGCAAAACAGAAAGAGAAACAGTACTGTAGACAGAAATGTTAGAAACAACGCAAACGCAACCACAAATGAAAATGCAAAGAAGAAGAAGAAGAAGAAGAATCAGCATTTATGTAGTGCTTACATACGTCCAAAGCACTTTACAAGCAATGCTAGACTGGTAGTGAAGTGACTGAATGTGTGGTGGCAGCCATATCGCACATCATCACCCACACACAGCCTGGATAATTGCATGAACTGTTTTTTATGGGAAGGGGAATATTGGCCAGGACACCGGGAATGTTCCCTACTCTTTGCGAAGAGTGCCCTGGGTTCTTTTACTCACCTGGACACCCACCAGGACAACACCAGGATGGGCAAATGGACTTGGTTTAACGCCTCATCCAAGGATGGCACACCCCAGCACAGTACAGCACCCCTAATACTGCACTCGATGCCAGCAATTTTTAGGTGCAAGTCCAATCCTGGTGTGGGACAAGAACCCATGACCTTCTGGTCTAGAGGTGGATGTGCTACCAACTGAGGCATGCTGACACCTACAGGTGACAAAGGGTAATGTACATGGTGGCGTAGACGTGAACGGTAAGTGAAAAGGGTACGGAACCACAAGAGGAAACGGTAATGGTAACAGTAATGTAAGTGCACAGGCTGGTTTTCCCCAAAAGCTGCATAGATAAAGACAGTGAGTACAAAGAATGTATGCAAAAATAATGACTCTCGGAACAGAAAATGAGGACTTGGAATAGTAAATTGTTTATATCTAAGGAACCGTAAGAACATAGAAAAAAAATGTAAAAGTCGTATGAATTATCACTTTCCTGGCTAGTTTTATACTTAGCCCCTGTGAGGGGACTAAGTGTTTTTCTGACAAAAAGTCTGTATCTTACACCGTTTCCAAGATACGGGCCCTGAATGGCACGGCGAACGCCATAATGTTATCCTATGGGGAAAAAACAGAAGTTCGGAGTGCCATAACTTTGCCTCCCTGTAATATTTTTTCACCAAACCATGAAAGGCACATCTGTGGGATGTTGGCTGTCGTCCCTGCAAATTTCAGCCCAAAATACCGAACCGTTATTTTGCAGCTGGACGCCAAACGATTACTGCAATGCGTCATACGCCGTAATGTTATCCTATAGGAAAAAGCATCAACTTTGGAGTATTGTAACTTTGAGGCTGTGTAATATTTTTTCAACAAAACACTGAAAGGCACATATGTGGGATGTTGGCTGTGTTCCCTCCAAATTTCACCCTAAAACTCCAAACCGTTCTTTTGCAGCAGGGTGCCAAAGAATTGCTGTAATTTTCCCACAGCCTAGACAACTACTGTCACAATTTGCGAAAGTACTTTGCGAAAGTACTTTTTCCAGAAATATGAAAAACATATTTCTAGGGTGTTTTACCCCAAAATAAAGACATGGCTAGCATCCTCAGGGTCCGACTAGGTGAATACAAAAATAATTAGGTTGCTAGATGGTCCCAAATATAAATGCCAAGCATTTTTCTGAACACCAACTGAAAACAAAATGGCGGATTTGCAACAGTAAAAGGACCATTTGCTAAAGTAAAAACTGCATTTGCGACACTGTCAAACTTTTTGTTAACTTTTCCCATTGACTTATAATGGGAACTTGTTTTTTGAATAACTTTTGAACCGTTTAATATTTTTTCACGAAATCTTTGAAAGGCACATCGGGGACCCCAGCCGCACGTTCCCTGAAGATTTCAGACTGGTTGCACAAACCATGCGACCTGTTGATGCGATTGTAGAATTCCAAAAAAATGTGAACGCATGTGCAGATCACGCGTAATAACTCTGCAGCCATATATCCGACCAGTGCGAAACTTGGCAGATCCCAAGGCATATGGGTCTTGATCATGTATTCCAAATTCCAAGCAAATCTGTTGAACAGTTGCAAAGTTATTAAGGTGCAAAATTTTGGGTTTAACATGTAAATGGCTCCTCAACCCTAACTATGGTAGCATGGTAATGCTACCATAATTTTATCATATATATATATATATATATATATATATATATATATATATGCATCTATCTCTGTACTCATACCTCTCCTTTACTGCAGCAGCACCTCCACCTCCCTGTTTGTCCCTTCCCACCACCCTAGTCCTATTCCTCTCTTCCATTGCACCCCCTCCACTACCTGGCCTAACCTGTCCTGTTCTACATCTCCACCCCCCACTACCTGTCCTCACTTGCCCCCCACCACCTTCCCCACTCCACTTTTCTTTCTCTCATTCTCAATAAACAACTCTTGGTTACACTTACTATATGCTCAGTTTTCCATGTGTTTGTATTGCCTATGCTATTGAGCCTGTCAGACTATTGTGGCAATTTATTGTTGTAACTTGCTGGTGCTGATTTTGCATTATATTGTATATTATACTGACATAGAACCTGTGTCACAGAGCTTCTGGCTCAAAGGTAATGTAATCCAAGAACAAATATATAACTAACAAACATATCTCCATGTTTGGATAAGTGTCCCTCATTATGTAGTTCACTGTCCCTCATTCTGAGTGTATGTGTCCCTTGGTTCAGTGCTGCAAGGGTGAGAGGTCTGCAATGAGTTAACCTGCCAACACCCATGGTCTGCTGCTGCAGAACTGTTGCTCAGTCTGATATACAGATGGATCTGAGTGCACCTCCCAGCCTGCAGCACCTGACCTGTAGTTTCAGTCTGATCTACAGGTGGAGCTGTGTGCTCCATGCAATACTGCCAGGCAAACAACATGAGAGTCCATGTAAAGCAGGCCATAATGAGATGCTAATATGGATGTTTCCCCACGGACTGCCTAAATAGGCTCATTTGCATATCACTTTTGAATATAACAAATGTTTGCCCCAGGCAAATGTCTTAATGTCGGGCAAACATGTTAGCGCTGCGCAAGTGCTGCACAAATGTGTTTGCACCATGCAAACTAATCCGTGCCATAGTAGAGTTCTGCAGTATTTAGCCTGCACTGTTGTTTGCAGCTTTAGTGAATCCACAACTTTGCTAGCAGACACATTGGCCACGTAGTTTGCCTTTAACTTCCTCTACTTCTATGTGCACTGGGCTGCTGTTGTGGTTTGTACTTCCTGGATGCTATATTCAGATCTGTCTTATTTGCTGGGCTATTTTTGCACTGCACTCCCAGCCCTGTTTGCATAGCTTCATCTGCACACTATATTCAGCTGCTTTAGCCCTGGGACTATTCCTTTGAATATAGGCTGCAAATGGTTCCAGGCTTATTTTAGCATGCTGTGCAGTGCTAATTTTGCCCCGTGGCTAAGTTTTGAATATCTGGACCCATGTTTCTAATTTGATACTTTCGGTCATTTTATCATAACATGACTTAGAAGCCTCTATGCTTTTCTCTAAGTTCTTCTGAGCAAATGCAAAGGTTTCTTGAAAATGCTGTTTTAAATGCATTACATATTCATGAGCTGTAGTAGCGGATGCTGAATTTACATTTCCTGTAGTATACAGGAGATATAAAGGCAACACCATTTGTCTTCATAGAAACATAGAAATATGGAAGATGATGGCAGATAAGGACAGCAAGGCCCAGCCAGTCTGCCCATTTTATCTACCTTATGAATGTGCCATAGGCCTTTACTCTGTCAATGGCCAATTTATTCATACTCATCTGTATTGCTCCCTTATGCCTGTCCCATGCCTGTTTGAAGCCCTGCACTGTATTCAAATCCACCACTTCCTGAGGTAGGCTGTTCCATGCATCCACCACACTTTCTGTGAAAAAGAACTTCCTTCCATTACCCATTAATCGGCCTCACTCTAATCTCATGCTGTGTCCTCTTGTCCTGCTCTTTTTCTTAACAAAGCCTGCCTCCCCCTCCCAACTCAGAATGAACTCATACGTAAAACCATCCTACCGGTTCTAGACTATGCGGACGTCATTTATGGCACAGCCCCTTCCTCCTCCCTTGCTAAGCTTGATGTCCTGCTAAATTCCTTCATCCGTTTCGCCACGGTCTCCCCCACCACTCACTCATCACTGCCAACTACTCTCAACTCTATCGCTGATGCCACTCTCACATAGGCAGAAAACCAGCGCCTCTCTCATGGCGAAATATTGGCTTGGCTCCTTTCCCCCCTACCTCTCCTCCTACCTCTCTCAAGCCAACCCTTCTGGCTACTCACTTCGTCACAGACATGCTCGTACCTTCCACCTCTCACATCCCTTCTCAGCCTCTGGGCAAGCTGCTTTTCCCACTGGCTCCCACTCCTATGGAACAACCTCCCTCCCAACCTCCACCTGGTCCCCTCCCTAACCGTCTTCAAACAGCTTCTCAGGCTCCTCCCTCCCACTCCTTGCCTTAGCTGTGCACGAAATCCCCCCCCCCACCAGGACCTAGTGCAACCCCTAGTTTTTGAGAAGTCCACTGCAGGAATCAAACAATTGCATGCTCTTATCCAAAAGTCCAGGGAATTTTAAATGGTCTAGAGAAGAAATATATATTGTTTTTCTCACTCTGATGCCCTTCATGAGTGTAACTGTACCACCAATTTCTCCATGTAATTTACAAATACTGTACCTTTTTATCTTCTTTTAAGTGTCATCATTTCTGTATATCTATAGTTTATCTATATCTATGTCTCCCTGTTTTGTACTATGCACCCAGGTCGCACCTGGAAACGAGCCTCGGCTCAGTGTGCCTTTCCCGGTCAAGAATTTTAAATAAATAAAAATATTGAAACATTAGACTCTTTCACCTTGTTGCGCCCTTAAGATGTTTTCATTCCTGTCATCCTTTCAAAAGGAGATACACCTGTAGATGTATTAGGTGTAGCCTGTATGGCCATTAATACCAGTGGCAACTTTACATCCCAATCATTTCCTGAAGAACTGAGATACTTCTTCAGTATCTACACAATAGAAACATAGAAACATAGACTTTCATAGCAGATAAGGACTGCGTGGCTCACCCAATCTGCCCATTTCACTACCTATTGGATAAGCTGCAGATCCTAGTTAACCAACAGCCTACTTCCTCCTACCTCCCATAATAATTGCTTTATGTCTGTTCCATGCATTCTTGAATTCCCCCAGTGTTTTTGACCCCATGACCTGCTCAGGAAGGCTGTTACATGCATCCATTACCCTCTTTGTGAAAAAATACTTCATTACATTTCCTCTGAGCCATTCCACCTCTGTCTTAAAATTGTGCCCCCTTGTTCTTGCACATCTCTTTTTCTGAAAGATGCTACCCTCTTGGACTTTATTGATTCCCTTGAGGTACTTAAATGTTTCTATCATGTCCCTCTTCTTCTTCCTTTCCTCGAGGGTATACATATTAAGCTCCTTTAGTCTCTCTTCATATGGCTTCTAGTGCAGACTCTGCACCATTTTAGTTGCCCTCCTCTTGACTGCCTCCATCCTGTCTATGTCCTTGTGGAGAAGAGGTCTCCAGAACTGCATGCAGTATTCCAGATTGGGTCTCACCAAATGTCTGTACAGAGGGATAACAACTTCCTGTTTTCTACTGGTGATGCCTCTCCCTGTGCATCCCAGTATCCCCCAGCCCTCCTTACTGCCTTTTCACACTGCTTGCCTACCTTTAAGTCATCTGATATGACTACCCCAAGGTCCCTTCCCATTTTGGTTGTTGTTAGTACCTCCCCCCACATTGTGTACTCTTCCCATGGGTTTTTGCTTCCCAGGTGCATTACTTTGCACTTCTTTGCATTGAATCTAAGCTGCCATACTTTTGACCATTCCTCCAACCTTGCCAAGCCCCATCTCATCCTTTCCACCCCCTCTTCTGTATCAATCCTGTTGCAGATATTTGTGTTGTCTGCAAAGAGGCTGAACCCTGTGGTACCCCACTAGTAACCGTTCATTCTTCAGAGGGAGCTCTGTTTACTATTATCCTCTGCATCCTGTTGACCAGCCAATGTTTTACCCAGGCTACAACCCTGGGACCCAATCCAAGGCTGGCTAACTTGTTTATTAATCTTTTGTGTGGGACTGTGTCAAATGCCTTGTTAAAGTCTAGGTAGGTTATGTCCACAGCCCCTCCCTGGTCTACTACTTTGGTCACCCAGTCAAAAAAATCAATTAGATTCATCTGACATAACATTCACACTGTGGATCCATGCTGCCTTGGGTCCTGTGCCCCACTGGCCTCTAGGAATGCAACAATTCTTTCCTTCAGAAGTGATTCCAACATTTTCCCTAGCACTGAGGTCAAACTAACAGGTCTGTAGTTTCCCACCTTTGTCTTGTTCCCACTTTTGTGATGGGGAATCACATCTGCCCTCCTCCTGTCCTTAAGTACCACACCATCTTCCCATAATTTGTTAAAAAGGGTAGTCAGTGGTCTTACTAGTTCTCCCATTAGTTCTTTTAGAATTCTGGGGTGAATCATGTCAGGCCCCATTGCTTTGTCCACCTTCAGTTTTAAGAGTTCTTTCAAAACTTTTTCTTCTGTGAATGGACTGGTATCAACCCCTCTATCCAGAGTGCTTCTAGTCTTTGGTTTGGTTACTTCCCCCTCCTCTTCTTTTGTGAATACTGAGCAGAAGTATTTGTTCAGTATCCCTGCTTTTTCACTGTCACCTTGTTCCCACCCCCTTCCCTTTATTAAGCCTCACTGTCTCTTCCTTGATCTTTCTTCACTCCCTATTGTACCTCTAAAAGGTTTTATCACCCTTCTTAACTAAGTGGGCTATCGTTTCCTCAGTTTGGGCCTTTGCTATTCTGACTGCCTTCCCCGCTTATTTCTGCTTTAACTAGTACAGTTCTCTGTCCTGCTCCTTATGTGTTTCCTTATACTTCCTGAATGCTATCTTGTTCTCCCTAACCTTCCCTGCCACCTCATTTTAGAACCATAGTGTTTTTTTTCCTTCATTTTGTTTTGTTGATTTGCTTCACACAAAGGCTTGTTGCCTCTGTGATGGCTGTTCTGATTTTTCCCCATTCTTCCTTCAACCCTCTTCTTGCCCATTTGCTAGTGCTTTTCTGAGGCACTATCCCATTTTCCCAAAGTCAGCCCTCCTAAAGTGCAATACTCTTGCTTTTGTATGGCTTGACTCTATGGCTGTGTTTATTGTGAACCACACTGTTGGTGGTCGCTTGTTCCCAGATGGCTACCCACTTCTAAATCTGAGATCCTCTCTGTCCCCATTTGAGAGTACCAAATCAAAGATTGCTCCCTCCCGAGTGGGTTCCAACACTAGCTGTCTGAAGCATGCCCCCTGTAGGGCATCGAGAATGATCCTGCTCTTGAATGTGGCTGCAGCAAAGGTGCTTCAGTTAACATCTGCCATATTTAGGTCCCTCATCAACAATATCTCCCCTTTTTCTGCCATTCTAATGATGCTTTCTATCATTTCCTTGTCCATTGCCTCCCCCCAAGATGGGAGTCTGTATACAACCCCTGAGCAGATTGTGGTGCCATTTTCTGTCTCCAGTGTGAGCCACAGTACCTCCTCTACTCCCTGTTTACACTTTAATTCTGTTGCTTTTATCCCTTCCCTTACATAGAGAGCTACTCCTCCTCCTCTTTTACACTCCCTGTCCCTCCTGTAGAATTTGTACCCTGGTATGTTGATATCCCAGTCATGGTTCTCTGTGTACTATGTTGCTGTGACTGCCACAATATCCAGGTGTCCCTCTTTCAGTAAGGCCACTAATTTCGGGAGCTTGTTACACAGACTTTGGGCATTGGTACTGATCACCTTCCATTTTTTGATGGCCTTACCCCTTTTAGCCCCTTCTCTATCCTTACTGCCTTTGCCTTTTTCTCCATTTACCCCTGTTCTGCTCCCTATTGACTTCAATACCTTGGTGTTTACCTCGCTAACTACCATGTTTTGTGGGGAAAGGATGGGATTTCCCTGCTCCTTTTCAGTGCCTCACCCTTTGGTTAGTTTAAATGCTTGCCAATGAAGCATTAAAACCTATCACCTAGGATTCTGGTTCCCCTCCCAGACAGATGCAGACCATCGCACCAGCATAGGCCTGTATCCCTCCAGGTGGACCCCCAAACTCCAGTGAAGCCAAAACCCTGAGCTCCACACCCATTTTTCAACCATTCATTGAATCCCATGGTGCAGAGTACCCTAGCATCACCCTTGCCACAGACAGGCAGCACCTCCGAGAAGGTTACCATATGTTCTACTTGTCTAAGGCCCCCCAACTCCACAGACTCCTCTTGCACTGTTCTGATCTCTTTGCCCGCCAGATCATTTGTACCTAGGTGGACAATGATATCCAGCTCCCTCCTCTTATTCACCTGCTCCCCTGATCCTAAGGATTCAGTCCATGTCTCTCCAAGCTGTGGCACAGGCATGCACCTTACCTCCCTGTCCCCTTCCTCCCCCAGTTCTACCCCCTAATGACCGAGTTGCCCACCTGAAGTTGTTTCCTTCCCCTGTGGGGTCCCATGCCATCCTCCTGTGGGTCTCCTTTGTGTAGGTTCCCAGCATCCTCCTTGGTCTCCACTGCAGTTGCCTCCAAGTGGAACAACTCTCCACCAGAATGACATATGAATTGTGGAGAGTTACAACTGGAGGGATGCACCTCTGTTCCACACCCTCACCTTCCCTGAGCCCACCTTGGTCCAACCACTCTTATTTCTTGGCAACCTCTGAGGCAGCAGCAGTGGCCCTGGTGATCCCTGGGTGGGTAAGGAGGTTTTATGAATGCTAGCCAGGTTGACCTGGAGATGGGCAACCTCCTCCCTCAGACCAGAGTGGTGCCTGCAAATAGAGCAGCATTGCAGCCTCTAGAATGTGTGCTGGAAGATTGCCACCCCACAGCCATTGCACTGCACCACTCCCATCATGTCTTATTTTGTGGCCCTTCTCCTGTTGCTTTGTATGCTTACTCTCTCCTCCCTCTATTTATTTCTCCACCTGCTTTCCTACTGCCTATGTGCCCCTACAGCTCTCACCCTTCCTGTTCTGGGACAGTAACTTCCTGTATTCTTTGGTAGTCTCCTTCTTCCTTGCTCAAAGTCATACCTCCAGCTGCTGGGGGGAAGGAGAGCTACCCTTTTCCTTCAAGGATGACAAAACTTATGTGTCTCAGTGATCCTTCCCTTCCCACTGCCAAACAAGAAGTTCCTGTTGTCAGTCAAATCCAATGCCTATGAAAGTGGAAATATCTAAGGGTGGGAGGGTGGAGGGGAGTGAAGGAGGGCAATTAGTAAGAAAATATCTAGCTCTTTAGTCAGCTGCTTCTTGCTCTGAAAGCAAGATTCTTGTCTGCCAAAACCTAGCAGCTATGATTGTTTGATTAGCATGTTCCACCCATCCAGATGATTGTGGATGGTGGGACATGACGTTTTCTCTGTACCCCTAGTATTTTCCACATATTTTCTATAGCCTCTCGTATGAAATGAGGACCTCTATGGGATTATCATCTTAGTAGTAATCCCCAGTGACTAAACACATGGTTTATTAATAAGAATGCTGTGGTTTCGACTGTGTTATTTGGAGCAGGTAAACACTCAGCCCATTTTGTGAACAGACAAGTAACTGTCAAAAGATACTAACTACTTCATGAAGATCTTGTAACAGGGCCAGTTCAGTCAAGCTGGATGTCTGACCAAGGCATAGTGACCCACTTTGACTGTAGTGGTGCTTTATGTTTGGGAGAGCTGGCTGAAACTTGCAACATGTTATACACCCTTGTACATATTCTGTAACATCTCTGTACATTTAAACCAGCAGACTACCTCTTTTAGGGTTTCATAAGTTCTTCTATTTGTTCTCAAAATGGTTCATCATGAGCATACTTAACATAATTCCCCTGTGGCCTAAAGGAACCACCCATTTGACTTCATGTGGGTTTTTACCAACTCTTACTAAGAGATCATCCTTTAGCTGGAATTTATCTTTATGATCATACGTGGCTCTCAAGTCTTGCCTATTTTGTAGGTCATTTACAGAAATCACGTTTTCAGTGGGATCCTTGATGAAATGATAAAACTTTCTTACCACATTGTCATCTTGTTGCATTTTCACTAAATCAAAGTCAGGTTTTTCACTATACAAATGTAAGACCTTATTTTCCTGTTCCTGTTGCTTTTGTCTATAGGTAATCACATCAACATTAGCTTGGACAGAAGGAACAAAGTTCAGCGTTTCTCCATTTAAAGCACCCTCCATGGGTTCATAGGTTGCCCATATAGAACTATCCACCATATGTCCTAATGGTGGTAGAAAAATTTCCAGTCGCCCATAAGTTTGTCTAATCTGTGTTGGAATTATGTAATATTGTCACTTGAAACTACATGGTATGGAAGGCAGTACCATACAGGTGGCAGTCACTGTGTAATATACTTATTTCTTTTAACAGTTTTATTCCAGTTAACAGCTAGTTTAAGTTTATGTGAATGTGTATTATTGACAGATTCTTGTTTCACCAAGCAAATAGTTTCAAGTAAGATGGGGTCATATATAGCTCTATAGGCTAAACATAATTCCCCCCTTAGAAATCTATAGTCCAAAGAATACAAACCTAAGGATTTTATCCTATCAGTGTACTTTAAGTTTGACAATTTACTTATTTTCTTAGTAACTTTCCTTTGAACTTTTTCAACTAAGGTTTTGCCAACAATAGTTGTAGGGGAACAAAAGGGGGTACAGTATTCTATCTGAGATCTAATTAGGCTAGTATGTAGTGAGACAATTACTTCTGATTTTCTACTCTTGATATTTTTAAGAATGCATGCAATTATACCATAACATTTTTTAACTGCAATAGTATTTTGGGTAGTAAACTTTAGGTCACTTGAAACAGTGAACCCTAAATCTCTTTCAGTTGTGATTGTTTGATGCTGTGTACCATTTAGAGTATAGTCAGCTAAGCAATTATTTTTTCCCAGATGCATGATTTTGCATTTACTGACAATAAATTTAATTTTATATTCATCAGCCCATATTGCAAGATTGTTAAGATTACTCTGTAATAGTTTAGCAGAGAAATCATCATTTACAATACATCCCAGTTTGTTGTCATCAGCACATTTACTAATCCACACTCCCTGGGAGGTCTGCATAGTTGCAATAAAAATGTTAAATAATATGACACCCAAAACAGAGCCCTGTGGCACTCCACTGGTGACTGGAGACCATATAGACTTCTGGCCTCTGATGACAACTTGCTGCTGTCTATTTTGTAGCCAGAATTCAATCCATTTTATAATGTTACTATGTATTTTCATTTGTGCAAGTGAGTTAATTAGGATTTTATGGGATATGGAATCAAAGGCTTTGGCATAGTCTAACAATATGATATCCACAGGGAAGCCTAGATCCAGGGCATGACTTACTGGTTTGAATAAACTTAAAAAATTTGCTCTGACAAGATCTTTCCTGCGTAAATCCTGTTGTTGTGTTATATCCAGCAAGTCCTCATCTTTTAAATGCATATTGATTTTATGCTACAGTATTCTTTCCATTAGCTTCCCAACACATGAGGTGAGACTTAGTGGTCGATAGATAACAGCGTTTTGTTTACTTCCACCTTAATGTATTGGTATGACTGTTGCAATTTTCCATTCTGATATTGCCACACCCTAGGCAATTGAGGTATTAAATAATAAAGTAAGAATGCCCGACAATTCATCTGAAAGATTTTTAATAAAACAAGGGGGTATGTTGTCAGGCCCAGGTGATGCATCTGATTTTGTTCTTTTGATGGCATCCAAAATTTCTTTCTGAGTGAAGATTATAGGTGTATAAGATTTATCACCTATAATCTCACTAGCATTTTCTTTTGATTTGAAAACACTGGACAAATAAGTGTTTAATTCTTCAGCCAGTTCATTTTAGTCAGAGATTAGATGGTGATCCTTCATTAGTGGGCCAACTCTCCCAGATGTTCCCTTAATTGATCCAATGTAATTAAAACACTTTTTTTGTTTTCCTTGGTTGTAGTAGTCAAGTTAAGTTCAAGTTTTTCTTTAGCTATTCTTATTGATTTTCTTGTTTTATTTGCTTTTATTTTAAATCTACTCCAATTACTTTAGGAGGAATTTTTTATACTTGTTATATGCACTTTTCTTTCTTTTATTTTTTTAATGTAATTATTCCACCATATTGGAACTCTTTGTTTTTTATCATTATACTTAATACATTCTGGTACCGACAACCTGATGCACCATTCAATGTGTGTATGTATGGTTTGTCACATCTGAATTGCATCTAAGTGCTTAAGTTCATTTTGCCAATTTCAGTTTTTAAGATACTTTTTAATTTCCTCATAATTTGCTCTGCTGAAATTTTTTAATTTTGGTAACACCAGATTGTTCAGATTTAAAGCGTTTTATAATCCATAGAATTTTATTATGGTCACTGTCTCCTAATGGATCCAATACTTTGGGGTGATTTCCAATATCTTTAATATTTGCCAGATAATCTGCTAGGTCATTCCCTGTTTTGTCTGGTCCCTGGATTTTTGAATGCCCTTTTACCTTTTTCCAACAAAAAAAAAATTATATTCCTGAACTAACTGATCTGTAGCTAAGATAAGTTCTGCATGCATCACCTTACTGCCTCTTGAATTGATCATACCCATCACCATCCAACCTGGCAAATGTGTAAGGAAATTTTGCCTAACATAATTAGAATTAGTACACATTACAATGTCTTGTAAATTATGTTATATTGCAGTCTGTACCGCTATATATGTGACTGCCAATTCTGCATATTGGTTGGACTTAGAACCAAGCTTGTATTTGGTAGGAGAACATGATATATTTTCATGCCATACCACTCCTAAACCAGAATTCCAGTCTATACCTTGCTGGAATGAACAACCATTAACATATTCAATTCAGTGCTTTAGAGTAACTGGTAATTGCTATTTTACTTTTAAACTTAGATTGTGGGCTTTTAGTGACTCTGTACTTTCTTTGTTGTCTTTACTTAGAATTGTTTTTGGGCTGTTGAAAATTTAAAATGTAGCGGTGGTGTATTTCTGTGCTGTCTTTAATTGCTGCAAATTTTCACCCCCTCTCCCTCCCCTTTCCTCAACTCCTAATTATATGCCCTGATAAATCTGACTGACAGGAGCTAAACACAGGGTATAGTAAGGGGTGTGAAGTAGGAGGAGCATAAGGGGGAAGAAGTCCACCCTCAGCACAAGTGTTTTGACTCATTTATTTATTTATTGGTTTCTTTTCTTTTTTTTTAAAAGGAAAATTATCTGAGGATCAGTGGCAGGATTTTTAGGATAGTAAATTAATAAAAAGGGAACTAGGAGAGCTTCAGTAGCAGACAAGTAGTGGAATAGCAGTATAATTGCAGTATAATGTGGGGAGTGGTGCAATGCAGTGGCTGTGGGGCAGCCATATTCAGGCAGACCTTCTGGACACAGGTGCTGCCATATCTGCATGCATCTCTCTGGACTGTGGGATGAGGTAGCTAGACTCAGAGCGGAAGTAAACTGGGTCAGGAGTACCATCACCCCTATTCAGAGACCACCCAGTCCAATGCAACTGCCTCAAAGGATGCTGAGAATGAGGAGCACTTGGATGACAGTGGCTCAGGGAGGGTTAGAGTGGTCAGGCAGAGGCACATCCCAGATCCTATTCCTCAAGAACTCATATGCCACACTGGCAAATGGGGACAACCACATAGAGGTACCCAGAGAAGTGGAAGAAAAGGATGTGGAGGTTAGCCAAGGAGGTGATCTCAGCAGGGAAAGCAGTGGACCCCAGAGGAGGAGGAAGTGAATCCTGGTGGGGGACTCCTTCATAAGAGGGATCCAGCTAGGAACACAGGAGGGGGAGGACAGGGAGGTGAGGTGCCTACCAGGTGCCATGGCATGGAGGGATGGAAGGAAGATCCTGGGGATCACTGGGAAGACAAGATGGGAGGGTGAGCTGGATGTCATTATCCACCTAGGTACTAATGACCTGACAAATGGGGAGCCAAAGGAAGTTCAGTAAGAGGTTAGGAAATTGGGGAGGGGTCTCAAGCAAGTAGCTACTTCTGTCACTTTCTCAGACGTACTACCTATGAAAGGCAAGGGAGAGCATAGGAGTACATGCACCAGGAACTTTACCTCATGGTTGAAGAACTGGTGCTGTGAGGAAGGGTTTGGATTCATTGGTGACTGGGGACCCACCTGGAGGGATGGAGGTTTGTTCAAGCCTGATGGCCTGCATCCATCCTGGAGGGGAATCCAAGCACTCAATGATAAGTTTAAATGCTACATTGACAAGCATTTAAACTAGCAAAGGGAGTGGCAGGCCAGCAAGGAGGGTACCTACTTGTTCACCCCCCACAGCTAGCAGTGGAACCAGTGAACCAGAGGAGTGGCTATCTCTACAAAGCAGTGTGCAAAAGATGGAGATTAGTGCCCAAGAGGTGCATAGGCAGAAAAGGGGCAAAATTCAGCAGAAGGGCAGACAGCAAGGAGAACCAGGGATAAAGGACAACCAAGGAAGGGGCTGGAGTAGAACAGCGAAACAGTCTAGGGAGGTCAAATCACGGAAAGCCATGTGTGCAAATGCCAGGAGCCTTAGCAACAAGATGGAAGGTCTGGAGGCTGTCATGGTGCAGTCAGACCTGGACATTGTGGCCATCACTGAAACCTGGTGTAATGATAACCACAACTGGGAGATGGCCATACCTGGCTACAACATATTCAGAAGAGACAGAGCAGGCAGGAAGGGAGGAGAAGTGGTACTGTATGTGAAAAATGACATAAGGGCCACAGAGATCCAGGAGGAACAAAATGGGGGAGATATTGTGCGTTAAGCTGGAAAGGAAAATGGGGACAGCCAACCGCACAGGTGTGGTCTATAGACCACCGGCCCAGGAGGAAGAAACAGATAGGGAGCTGATGCTAGCCATCCAAAGGATGGCAGACAAGGGTGAGATAGTACTGGTTGGAGACTTCAATATTCCAGATGTGGACTGGAGCATTCCAGCAGCAGCATCAACTAGGAGCAGATTTATCCTGGACTCTTTTCAGGGTGCCTTCCTCAAGCAACTGGTCATGGAACCAACTCAGCAGAAGGCAATACTGGACCCTGTGCTCACAAACTGGGACAGTGTGATGGGGTAACAGTGGGGGAGCACCTGGGGAACAGTGACCACCAGTCACTGTGGTTTGAAATCACAAAAAGAGCAGAACCAAACCACACAAAAACATGTATCCTGGATTTTAGGGGGGAAGACTTTGGGAAAATGGGGAGATACTTGAAAGAGGCATTAAGGGGAATGGGGCAGGAATCAGGGGTTGAGGAACAGTGGGCAGTATTTAAAATGGGGATTACAAGAGCAACAGAATTATGTATTAAGCAGGTTAGCAAGAGGAAAAGGAAGAGGAGACCATTATGGTTTTCCAAAGAGGTAGCAAAGAAAGTGAAAGCCAAAAAGATTGCATTCAGGCAATACAAAAAGTCACAGGCAGCAGGGGATAGGGAGAAGTACCAGGAGAAGCAAAGGGAGGTAGGGAGGTCAGTAAGGGAAGCCAAAGCTCAGACAGAAGAACACATTGCAAAATCAGTGGGTAGAGGGGACAAAACCTTTTACAGGTATAAGTGAAAAAGAAAGGCAAAGGAGGATAGTGAGACTGAGGGGAGGATGGGGCTGTGTGGAGGATGACAACAGTAAAGCTGACATATTGAACAGGTATTTCTGCTCAGTCTTTACTGAGGGAAGGAGGGTAATGGATCTGAACGGAGTACAAGGGTGAGAATGGTGCAGAAATGGACACAACTCCCTTTACACAAGAAAGGGTCCTGAAGCAACTGGAAGTAATAAGAGTTGATAAAGCAATGGGACCAGATGGGGTGCACCCCAGGGTCCTTAAAGAACTAAGAGAGGTGGTGGCTGAACCTCTGGCTATCCTGTTTAGCCGATCACTGGAAACAGGGAGGTACCCAAAGACTGGAGGACAACAGATGTAGTCCCCTTATACAAAAGCGGGAACAAAGAGAAGCAGGGAACTACAGACCAGTCCGCCTCACACCCGTGTGGGGAAGATCATGGAAGCACTACTGAAGGAGAGATTGGTGGAACATCTGGTTGTCAATGGACTACAGGACCAAGGCAGAATGGTTTCACCAGGAGGAGTCATGTCAGACCAACCTCATTGAATTTTTGACTGGGTGACTAGGAGGTGGATCAGGGAGGGCAGTGGACATGGCCTATCTGGACTTCAGCAAGGCCTTTGACACTGTGCCACATAGAAGACTATTACACAAACTGGGGAATATGGGTGTGGGCAGGACAGTAGTGTGGTAGGTAGGTAACTGGCTGGGTGGCAGGACACAGAGGGTGATGGTAAATGGCTGTCACTCCCCAGAGGGAAGAGTGACCAGTGGGATACCACAGAGATCAGTGCTGGGACCGATCCTATTCAACATCTTCATCAGTAACATTGCGCAGGACCTAGAAGGCAGAATTTCACTGTTCGCTGATGACACAAAGCTCTGTAACAGAGTAGACACACCAGAGGGTGTAGACAGAATGAGAAGGGACCTGCAGAAACTTGAAGAATGGTCAGGGTTTGGCAGTTGAAATTCAATGCAAAAAGTGCAAGATAATGCATATGGGGCACAAAACCCTGGCACAATATATCAGTTGGGGGGTGAGAATATATGCACCAAGCAGGAAAGGGATCTTGGGGTTATCATCTCTGATGACCTCAAGGTAGGGAAACAGTGTGACAAGGCAGCAGGTAAAGCCAATAGGTTGCTGGGATGCATAGACAGGGACATCACCAGCATGAAAAGGGAGGTCATAATTCCACTATACAAGACACTAGTGAGGCCCCACCTGGAGTACAGTGTACAGTTCTGGAGACCATACCTACATAAGTACATAGACAGGGTAGAGAAGATTCAGAGGAGGGCAACAAAGATGGTGCATGGATTGCATCACAAGTCCTATGAAGACAGGTTGAAGGAACTGAACATGTACTCCCTGGAAGAGAGGAGGGAGAGAGGGGATATGATAGAGACATACAAGTATCTTACGGGGAGGAACAGGGTGCAGGAATACACTATTTTTATACGAAAAAGATGTTCCAGGACTAGAGGGCATGGGATGAAGTTGGAGGAGGACGATTCAGAGGAAACATGAGGAAGAATTTCTTCACAGAACTGGTGGTGGACACGTGGAACACCCTGCCAGAGGAAGTGGTGGGGGCTGAAACAATCACAGGATTTAAGAATGCATGGGATAGACATAAAGGAAGTCTGGAGGTCAGGGGTAAGGGGCAACAGTCTTCTAGGAAAACATAAACTGAACTTACGACCTCAAATGGGCAGACTGGGTGGGCCATAGGCCCTTATCTTCTGACACTGTCTGTGTATCTATATGCTCTAGGAAACTTCTCACACACATTTTCATTATAGCGGTGGTGCTTGTTTGTATACCATATCCAACTCAGGAGATAGGTCAGGATCTTGTACTGGAAGTTCATCTATGGTACAATCATGCCTCTCCAGATCTGCTAATCCTTGAGTTACTGTATTTTTTTTTGTTCTTAGCATATTTGATCTCTAAGGGTAGGCTCTGGAGTGCTAAGGTCCATGCCACAATTCTGCTGCTAGATACATTAACATCCTTAAGTTTCTGGCTCCCCAGAAACGTAACAGGTTGGTGACAGGTCTCTATAATATGTTTCTTACCACAAATGTCTATTTTGAATCATTGTACTGCCCATATAGTGGACAATAATGCCTTTTGACAATCTGAAAACTTTTTATCAACATCATTTAAAGTTTTACTCACATAAGCAATAACACAGTTGTCTGAATCATGTTTCTGATATAACACTGCACCGATGCTGCTACCATTGAATTCTGTCTCTAGATGAAAATCCTTATCCATCTGTGGGTAGGCAAGATGTGGTGCTTGACTCAGACTATCCTTTAAAGCTTGCATGACTTTCTTTTGTCCCCCCCACACACCCTTGGTTCTGAAGTTTTCAGCAGCCCAGTGAGGGGATAGGCAATCTCAGCATAAACTGATAAACTGTCTTGAGTAGTTACAGATTCTAAGGAAGCTGCATAACTCCTTTAAAGTTTTGGGTGACTAGTTTTCTGGACTGCCTCAACTTTGGTGTGCTGAGGGTGTAGCCCATCAGGCCAATTCATGCCCAATATAGGTTATCATATTTTTGAACCACTGCCCCTTTAGTAAGGACAGCTTGGCACTGGCATTTTTTCAGCTGGTTTAACACATAGGTTACTTCAGCTAGTTGTTCCTCAAAAGTGTTGCTTTTGGTTAGTATGTCATCCACATAAACCAGATTTCCTCTACTTTCAGCATCAGGCATAGCCTCATGCAGAATGCTAGTAACATCTGCTGGTGAATTTAAGTACTCAAAAGGACACCTGCTCCATGTGTATTGTCTCCTTCCAAAGGTAAAAGCCAATTTATACTGATCATTTGGGTCTACTTTTAATGTCCAATATCCATTTGCTATATCTAGGGTAGTGAAATATTTTGCACCCTCAACTTTGGACAAACTTTGGTTCAAATATGTCATGGGCCAGCGATAAAAGGGTACCTGTTGATTTAACTTTTTGTAGTCAATAGTGAGCCTCCACTTTCCTGTAGGTTTTAATACAGGACAAATGGGGGAATCATAAACAGAATTCACTTGTCTTATAATTCCACGCTCCATCAAGGTATCCAGTATCTCTTGTATGTGTTCATAAGATGCTGGTGGTTTCTGTACTGGTGTACATAAACTGGAATTCTACTAGGGTCAGTAGGCACCCTGGTAACATGGAGGTCAGTTATCCTACAATCATGAGCATCTCTTGTGAACATGTCCTTAAATTGAAGGAATATCTCATGAACCTGTGGGTGCAATGACTGGTTCCCATACCCAAGGGTTCCACTGAGAGTTGGTAAGTGGCCCTCTCCTCCAAGGCCTCTCATCCAACCCAGGCAGTGTTATGCAATGCCAGGTCTATAAAAAACAAGACAGCAATTATTGCTGATCTTGTTGAGTCATCTGACCTGACTTGCATTACCGAGACCTGGCTGGACGAGAATGCTGGTCCCATATTGGAGTCAGCTGTTCCAGCTGGGTACTTGGTAATACATCACTCAAGGTTGAATCAAAGGGGTGGGGAGGTTGCTATTTGTTTTAAATTGGAATTGGGTCTTGTGGAGGTTCCAGTGATGTCCCCTAGATCCTTTGAGTGTATCATGGGAGCATGTGTGGGCAGCAGAATTTTACTAGTCTACCGTCCACCCAATGACAAGAACGTTTTTCTGCAGGGAGTTGCAAATTTCATTGTCGACCTGGTGTTGGAGCCCTCCAGGTGGTTGGTCCTGGAGGACTTCAATGCCTGGGTCGACAATGAACTCTTGCATTTTGGTCAAAACTTCCTCCAATTGATGATTTTGTTTGGCTTCACAAAGGTTGTTACTGCTGCTACCCATATTCAGGGTCACTCTCTGGATCTGGTGTTCACCTGGGGATGGAGATCATGGAACTGGTGGTGGAACCAGTTGGATGGTTTGACCATCACTCCATAAGGTTCAATTTTGTGGCCCCCCCCTTGTAAGACCTACCCTTTGGAGATGGTCCAGTACCGCCTTTTGAGGGGAGTTACCCCTGAGGGTCTGATGGTGGTGCTGGACCTATTGAGTTGGCCTATGGAGTGCATAGAACCAGATGCCTTAGTAGTGCACTATAATCATATGGTGCTGAGGGCACTGGATTCCATAGCGCCTGCCCGTGTTCACCCCCTCCCTTTGCCCTTGGTTCCCCTGGTTTGATGGGATATTGAGGGAGTTGAGGAGAGTGGGGCAAAGATTGGAATGCTGTTGGCAGAAATCTGGCCTCGAAGATGACAGACTTAGATTGATGGCCCATTATGTGAACTATCAATCAGAAATCTCCCATATGAAGGCAGAGTTCCTGTCCAAGGAGATAGCTGCATCAAGAAATCGACCAGCTCAGCTTTTCTAGACCATGGACAGACTGTGCAATCCAGCCTGTCTGTGAGGTCGGAAAGCTTTTTCACAAATAAAGTGTGATGAGTTTACTCGGTTCTTTGAGGATAAGGTGTCATTGATTAGGTCAGAGATCCGCAGTATGCGTTCTAATGAGCATGGCAGTGATCGATGTAGGGTTACAGGTCCTCTGTCTGCCTGGACAGATTTTGACCAGCCAACGATCATGGATATCATGAAGATTGTCCAGGGCTTGTGACCAACTTGCTGTAGTTTGGATCCTGGTCCCACGCGCCTCCTTGTGGGGTGCATGGATGTGATCAGACCTGTCCTTGCTGAGATAGTCTGGTGCTGTTTGGACCAAGCGGTGTTTCCAGAGTCTTTAAAAGAGGCTATCATGACACCCTTTTTGGAAAAACCTTCCCTTGACCCAGACTGTCTCACCAACTGCAGACCAATCTCTAACCTGCCCTTTTGGGCAAGGTTATTGAGAAAGTAGTCGTGTTGCAGCTCGATGACATTCTTATCACCCATTAGGTCTATGATCCTCTCCAGTCCAGTTTCAGAAAGAGGCATAGTACAGAGACGGCGTTGGTTTGGGTACTTAGTGTTGAGGTTTTACCCAGCACCTGCTCCCTACATGGGGTTTCAGACACAAACACTGGTACTTCAGATTTTGACTTCTCCCCCTAGCCCCTACTTTGAATTCTGATCATCCCCTTATTGACTTTTCATCAGATAGTGTGGTTACTTCTATCCCAGCTTTTCAAGAGCAAGCGGCCTCAAATAGACACATTTTTGTGGTTGGTGATTCTATTGTAAAACATCTAGACCGGGCTATTTGTGAACCAGACAAATATAACAGGACATGTTCAAGTTTCAGGGGGGCAAAGATAGAAGATATTACTTACATGGCAAACAATATTTTTAGTTCTCTGGATTCTAATCCACTTTGTATCATTCATGTGGGAGCAAATAACATCTTGAATGATTCCATACAACATATTAAATCATCTCTTGTTCCTATGACAAATAAACTCATTGAGCTTGGCTGTGACATCTTTTTTTTCAGAAATGTTGCCCATTCCTAGATATTCCAATACACTGAATTTAAAAAGAAAAAAAAATAAATAATTGGCTACATCAATGGTGCCTGCATCAAGACGTTACTTGCATTCCTCATTGGGAGGATTTTTCTGTGTCGAAGAAATTATTTTGTCCAGACAGTCTACACCTTAGCAAGTGTGGAAATGCTTTATTGAGCAAAAAATTCTTGTCTGTAATAAATAAACATTTAAACTAATTCCCAGGGAAGAGTTGAAGCTTACCTCTTCAGCTCCAAACATTTGCAAAATTTCAAGTAAAAAATTAAAATTCCTTAGTTTAAATGCTAGAAGTCTAACAAAAAAATGGATGAACTCCAAATTATTGCCCTTGACAATAATAGTGGTATTATTACAATATGTGAAACATGGGGCGATAATAATAATTCAGCATGGCCCTGTATACTTCCAGGCTATTCGTCTTTTATACTAAATAGACAGGCTAGATGTGGTGGGGGAGTTTCTGCCTTTATAAACAACAAATTACATGTTGTTAATATGACAACTGCAGTTAAGACTCTTGACTTCCCTATTGAATCCATATGGCTTAAAATATTTGTGACAAATAAAGAATGTTTTCTATTAGGGTCATGTTACTTGCCACCTGGCTCCAATGCTGAGCTATTAGATACTATTTTGTCTGAATTTGAAGTTGCAAATCAAATGGACAATGTAATTATTTCTGGTGATTTTAATTTCCCAGATATAAATTGTATTTTATCCTCTGCTGCCAGCCCTAAGGGGAAGAAATTCCTAACAAATTGTCACGGTCTTTGTATGAAACAGTGGGTCACCTCTGCTACAAGGGGCAATAATATTATGGGAATTGTCCTTGCAAGTGAAAATTTGAACATTACTGAAGTAAGAGTATCTGCCCCAATTGGTAATAGTGACCATTGTTCTGTCATTTTTACTTTACAGATAAATTGTACTTACATTAAACATCACTCCATCATCTATTTATATGATAAGGGAAAACTGTCTAATGTAAAGTCACAATTAGAGGTCTATAACTGGCAGTCTGTCTTTGTAGACAAATCCCCACAGCAGTGTTGGGATTCTTTTTCTACCTTAATCACTTCTTTAAGAGATACCTATATCCCCTTCAAAATTAAAAAATCTGATGGAAAACAAGTTCCAAAATGGTTGAAGAAGTCCATTAAGAAAATGATCAGACTTAAGTAGGGATGTAAGTTTGTCATGGCAGTCATACATGTCATTGATTCCATGACATTTGATCTTTATTCAGGACTTCCATGACTTTCATTAGTGTCATCTGAATGTAGCAATGATGACAGTGCCACAACATTTGCTACTGTTCAGTAATGATTTCATGAATAAACAATGAGTCATTAAAACCTCATCTATGACAAACTTACATCCCTAGACATAAGAAAAAAATGTATAACAAGAATGTAAGAAACAGGACTTCCTCAAACTGGAAGCTTTACAAAAAAAAGCAAATCAAAAATGCGAAACTTGTATTAGACATGCAAAATCCACCTGGGAATATAACTTAGCTATGTCTGCATCGAAATCAAATACAAAACAATTTTATTCTTTTATAAATTCCCTGAAAAAAATCATCTTGTAAAATAAAGCCTTTAAAAACTATAAACGACAGTTTGATCTATGACCCAATTATTATGGTGAATGTATTTAATAGCGAATTTTGCAAAATCTTTTCAGACACAAATAGTAATATTTCACCGCCCACGCTAAAATCTTCCAATTTTCTCATCTTTTTTTACTGCAAAAAGCATTAAAGATAAATTATTTACACTAAAAGGTAAATATAATTCTGGACCTGATAACATTGTGGGGCATTTATTATATTTATTGGCTGATCAACTCGCTTATCCTCTTAAAATTATGTTCTAGTTGTTCATAGTACATAATTATATTCCTAAGGAATAAAAAGAAGCATTTGTAGTTCCTATACACAAAAAAGAGTCCAAACATCTCTGGGAAAATTACAGACCCATCAGTTTGATTTCATCTATTTGTAAAGTTCTGGAAAGTCTCCTCAAGGATATTATTTCACCGATTATAAATGCATGTGATTTAGAACAACATGACTTTAAAAAAGGAAGAAGTTGTACTACAAACCTGCTATGGTTTTATGAATGTTTTAGTTCATTATTGGATAATACTATTCCTTGTGATGTAGTATTTATTGATTTCAGTAAGGCATTCAACATTATGCCACACTGGGCTCTTAGACTTAAGTTAAGGAGCCTAACTATTAATCATTATATTATAGCCTGGATTGAAAGCTGGTTGTGTAATAGAACACAAAGGGTAATTATTAATGGTAATTTATCAAAAGTTGGTAAGGTTTTGAGTGGTGTCCCTCAAGATTCAGTCCTCAGCCCCTGCCTGTTTCAAGTCTTTATATCTGACTTCACCATAAATTGTATCTCTTTCACTGCTAAATATGCGGATGACGTTAAGATCGGGGGGCCTGTTTCAACTCAAGATGAAACTGAAATTATTCAACGAGATCTTGATTCTATCTCCTCTTGGGTCAGTTCTTGGGGAATGCAGCTAAATACCTCAAAATGTAAGGTCATGCATCTAGGCTCTAATGATCCTTCCATCTTCCATAACATTAGTGGAAATTTACTTAGTGCTATCACGGATGAGAAGGATTTGGATATCTCTATCTCAAACAATCTCACTTATTCAAAACACTTGCATTCAGTTATTGGCACATCAAATACGATTGTCTGGTCCATTCTTTGTAATATAGTGTCAAGAGATCAAATTGTGCTTATGCCTCTATAGAGGTCCTATGTTAGACCACATCTAGAATATGTGTCACAGATTTGGTGCCCTTATAAAAAATCTGACAGTTTATCCCTTGAAAAGGTGCAAAGAAAATTCACCAAAAGAATAACTGGTCTTAAATCTTCATCGTATGAACATAGGATGAATTCATTAAATTTAATGTCTCTCTCTCTCTACATGATGTTTGAGAGGTGATCTTCAATTTTTGTATGATGTAGTACATGATTTTTATCTCATGACTGAACTATATCTTCAATTTAAATCATCACCTTATGATATGAGGGGTCATCCTTTTCAGCTAATTAGAAAAGCTTTTAAAAGACAGAACTGAAAATATTTCTTTACTATTCGCTCTATCAGCCCATGGAATAATTTACCACCCTCAGTAGTTCTGAGTGAATCAAAAAATGTTTTCAAATTACATTTAGATAAGCTTATCTGCTCAGGGTATAATTTAAATTATTACCCTTTGGCCTAGTATAAGAGCACTATGGGCCTTGGCCTACTAGTTATTCATCTACATCCTAGTATGAACCTTAGTATGAACTTAATGATCTCCTAATATCGAGAGATCAGAGGAGACATTCGATCTTGGTCCTCCTTGATCTCTTTGCAGCATTTGACACCGTGGACCATGGGATGTTGCTAGATCACCTGCTACTGTTCTGCAGGCTGTCAGGGACAGTCCTCAGATGGTTCCACTCTTTCCTCACAGGCAGAAGTCAGAGGGTAGTTTCAGGAATTTTTTCATCTGCTCACTTTGCTCTGCCCTGTGGGGTGCCGCAGGGTTCTATGCTTTCCCCCATATTGTTCATGGTGTATATGCTGCTGTTGGGAGACATTATAAGGTGTTATGGGCTGAGTTTTCACTGCTATTCAGATGATACTCAGCTCTATATGTCCTTTGTACCTGAACAAAATGATGCATTATCGGTCTTTACTAACTGCCTCGCTGAGATTCAGGACTGGATGAGTGCTAACTGGTTGAAACTGAATCCGGTTAAGACTTAGGTGTTGGTTGTGAACCCAGGTCATTGTGCAGAGATGTTGACTCCTGGGTTTCCCTCTGGCATTGTGTTAGGGGGCAACCAGTTGAGACCTTCCGAACAGGTGAGGAATCTGGGTGTAATTCTTGACAGTGAGCTGATACTGAAGACACAGGTATCGGCCGCTGTCAAGTCTTCCTTTTACCATCTGAGAAATATCACCCAGATAAAATACCTTGTTCCACATGATGACCTTCCTGTGTTGGTCCACGCCTTGGTTTCCTCGCTTCTTGAGTACTGTAATGCTCTATATCTAGGGTTGCCGGGGGTGGATCTCCATGGCCTGCAGCTGGTGCAGAACACTGCAGCCAGGTTGTTGACTGGGTTACCAAGAACTTGCCATATCGCTCCTGTGTTGCATGAACTGCACTGGCTGCTGGCGTGGTGGAGAATCACCTTCAATGTCGTGTTGCTGACCTATAAGACGCTACACGGTCAGGGACCGGGCTACTTGCAAGATCTTCTTTGACCCTACCACCCTCTCTGCACACTCCACTCTGTTGATGAGGGATTGCTAGAGATTCCCAGGGTTTGCCTTCAGTCATCTGTAGCCAGATCTTTTTCTTTCATGGCCCCAACCCCGTGGAATTCTCTACCTTGTCGGATTAGAGAGTGCCTGTCCACGGAATCATTTAAGGCGTCTCTGAAAAGTTATATATTTGAATTAACATTTGAATAGGTTTATTGCCATTTTTTATTGTTTTTATGTTGTTATTTATTATGTTAGATGTTATTTTGATATGTACTTGCACTTCAATATGTTGAAAAGCGCATTGTACATAAACTTTGATTTGATTTGAACCTTTTCTTTTTCTGCTTCTGTTTCACAATTGCAATCTTGTAAGGCTTGTTCAGTTTTTTCTTTAAGATCAGGTACAGGTACATTTTCACTTACTTATATCTTATTTTCAATTATCTCAGAAACATTTTCAGCATCAGTCACAAGTATGTCTTTAAATTGCTCTGTTTCAGTAACCATTGTGGACAGTACTAGATAATCATTTTCAACATTATATGCATGTAAGTCTTGCTTATCTACTGGACAAATTTCTTGTAAAACAATTAAACCATTTGGTAGAGACCTAATTTCTTCATCTGTCTCATTCTCCTGAATAATGCCCTCTGGTAGCTCCCCAATAACTGGAACAACTGACTCCAAATCATAAAAGGATTCCCCTATTGCTACCCCCAACTCACAGCATCTATTGTGATAGGGTCTACCACTCAGTTCTGTTCTAAGATGTGCAATTCTCTGCTGCTCATGCCCAAGCAAGGTGTGGAGTGAATTTTTAAACCTGTCTCACTAAGTTGCTTGCCAAGCACAAATAGTGCCATCTTGCCAAGCATGACTTGGCCTTTTACATTAACCCTATGAGAGAACTCCTTTACATTACATGGAATTATTGTAGTGAACTCACTCACCACCTGGCACGCTTGAGGAATAGTTTGGCAGACCTCAAGACCATGTGGTGTCACTTTTATTGGGTAAGAGTCCCCCAATTAGTACCTAAAGAACATCATTGGCTAGGTCAAAATACACACCCAGTCATACAAGGATGTCTAACTCCAGGTACATGGGGGAATCTAGGCCTTGTACTACCTTCATAAGGTGTTGTATTTTCTTTTGCCCTATTTAGAGGTTCAAAGCATAGATATCTATGCTTCTCATGCTAGTTTTCTGGTATAGAACATTTTCCAACCACTCCTGTCTTTTAACATATGTTAAACTAAGTCTCCACCTTTTTAACACCTTGCAAAAGAGTTCACTGATTAGACAGTGCTCATAACCTAAGCATAACACAGAATTTACAGTCTGCAAATTCTCTGCTCTGACGGGCACTTTTATTCTGTCTTCCTCTCTTCTTATCTTGAAGAGGAGGGACCTGTGATTTAGTGGTAGTGTTTTCTTTCCACCTTCCTCGGGGGGGGTTGGGTACTCAGAATCCAGTGTCCCTGTGTCAGTTGCAGGATGGGTTTCTGAGATAACAGGGCTCATTTTGTTTGTGAAGAAAGTAGGGCCTCTTGCATTAACCTCAGACTTCCCCACATCATGCTTTGACAAACAGACCATGTGAGCTCTACTTCTCCATGGTGCCACATTTTCAGAATTTCCCAGTACAGAATAGATGCATCAGATACATCAGAACATACAAAATTAAATTTAATTGTTGCATCAATTTACTCATGATAACATGATTCTGATTGTTTAGCAGCCTTAAGACTCTACCCAAATGGAATGGGCCTAGTTACCTGTGACCACAGGATTCCATGAAAATAGTCAATGATAGGCCAAACTCTTTTTAGAAGGTCATTCCCAATAAAAAAAAATCAGCCCCAGTTCTAGCAGTGATATACACTGGGTGGTTGACTTCCATTCTGCCAAACCTTAACTTCAGCTACACTTTACCTAGAGTGTGTTGAGCCACCCGCCCCCAATACCCTGTAACCTGTAAGCCATCCAGAAGGGCCTTCAATGCCTTGGAGTTATCTCCTGCATAAACTAGCTTGTCATAGAAGTTTCTGGACAGCAGGGATCCCACCAAAGCTTCATGAATTAGACTGTTTCCAATGTTTATGTCAAAGTGAAACCTATCTGAATCCCCCCCCAAGGAATAAGTTGCCCAGGTAGAATTTGTTTCCTTAACTCTTGGTAACATGGCAGGCTCACTGTGACACTCTACACTGCTTGCAGCAGCAACTTCAGATACCTCTAGGGGAAGATCAGGTTCTAAGCTAACATTTTCATTTTCAAATTCCATAATAGCTTCATCATCATTGTCTGCAATTGTAATTTCATTTACCTGGGCCACATCAGGGATGACATAAGGCACTAGCCAGTTGCCATGATTGGCTTCACTTGCACTGGCTGTTGCAGAGGAACTTTGCACAGAAGTATGGAAACCAGGTGACAGCTGGGGAGTGGAGAGCAAGTGGGTTTGAACAAGTGCTCTTAAGTCCCCTATCTTGTTTCTCATGTCTTCCTATGATTTCTTCATTTCTTCTCTCATTTCCTCTATCTTTGGGGAACTAGACCTAGATCTGTCTTGATCATTGCTATAATTTTGGTTTTCCCCATAGTTACCTCTAACACTCCTATAGCCATTGTAGTGCCCCCTATAATAACCCCTACTGTCATTATAGTATCCTCTCCCATACCCCTGGCAACACCCTCTACCAGGATCATATCTTCCATAGAAGGGTCCTCGGTTTTGGTATGGTTTGGGCTGTAGGAATTGCTGAGGGCTTTCAGAGAACTGTGGCTCAGTGCCAGGTGGCGGAATCACCACAGAGGAAGCTTGAGCAGGGTTGGTAGGTTTGGGCACCACTATGGGGTCAGACACAGCCTTGGGCTGTTCCACAGCTTTTCCTGGTGGAGCGTTGTGTAGTCTTTTTTCTTCCATTGTCTCCTGTTTTTGGGAGTAGAGAGCTCACCCCTCTCCATAGCCAAGGTATGCGATGTAGTTACCCTCAAACAGTTGGATCTTAGGAGCGGGACCCCTTCTTTTTTCTCTGAAGGAAAGTCATTGTCTTTTCCAGGGTCCCAGATGTGTTCTACCTGTCTGACAATTCAATGGATGTCCCTGGATCTCCTTTTAAGCTCAAGTGCCAATTGTGTTTGAATAGAAGAGGGTAAACCTTGATAATGTACATCTTGGAAGTGATCCAAATCACTGTCTGAGAGATCTTCTGCTCCAATGTACATGTCCTTCAGCCTACAGTAATATTCCCTAGGGCTTTGATCAGTGTCACTCCACATCTGGTAGGTAGCATGCCTGGCTACCCCTTAGTGTGATATTTACCAAACTTCTTCAGGAATGTGTATAGCTTATCTGGTTTATTCCTACTGTCTCTAAACATTCTTGACCATTCAGCTCGAGGATCAACGACAGACCACTTAATCATAAAACTCTGTTCTCCCTCATTGGTCCTGGAACTTGATTAAAAACATTCTTTTGGCTGGTCTGGTGGTGCTGAAGGTTGAGGCGCTGGACGCTACACCTCACACCATGCTGGCAACCCAGGTTCTGGAACAAGCCCAGGGTGCTGGGGGTCAGCCGGGGGGGTTCACTGCACACTCCTGCTGCAATGCCGCCATCTGGGGATCCCAATTGGTAGGTGCGGTAGTCAGAGCAGCAGCAAAGGTATTGGGCAGATCTTGGCAGGGGACAGAGCAGGAGGCATGTCTCTGCACACCTCCTATCTCATTGGCCCCCATTGCACATCAACATCTATGGAGAACAAGGAAAAACCCCTTAGTCTCTCCTAGATGACGACACCTCCCTGCACATCTCGGGCTCATAGTGGCAGACCCCGCTGTACAGGATCCACAACTCAGTATGCTGGCTTTGGGGAGGTAAGCATGGGGAGTCCCTCCTCACCCTACCTGGGGGGTTATCTGGGTACCTTGACTAGTGGAACCATAGTTACTCTAGGGGCAGATTGAGGCTTGACTGGGGAGTGCAGTTAGAAGGATGTCTGAGAGAGTGGAGAGATGAGATAGTTACGGGCATAAAAATACCAGTTAAAAAAAATAAAATAGAAACATTCTTTCAATTTATGGATATACTGCTCAATACTTCCTTTCCCAGATTTAGAATGGTACCTTTCTCCTACCAGTTTCAAAGTTTGTGTAACAGTCTTTCATTTTATGTTCCTTTTCAGACATCTTTTTATTTCTTTGTATCTATCAGGTGACTCACCTTCAGAACCAGAACTTCTGTTCTGATTAGTTTTATGCTTCCCTTTTGGTTTCTCACGTGATTTCTCTTCTGAAGTGGAATATTCCTTTTTAGGGAAGGAGTCATCTGGGCCTGATTCCTCAGATGCTCTTAGTCTCACATGATTTTTACGTTTACTCTTGTTGTCTCATTTTGGGGCCTTTAAATCTCTAACTTCTTTTTCCAAATTCAGAGACATGTTTTTTTTCCAAAAGGGTGTATCGCTCTTTCCATTGGCTAACCTCATTTTGTTCACTTTGTGAAGTTGTACCTTCAGATCTCCCATTTTCTCTCTGTGTATCTGGTCTCTTTAATATTTTCTTTGTCTCTGTTGGTACATTGATCTCTCTATCTCTATGTATTTTCTCTTCATGTTCTAACTCTTCTTCAGCACTAGATTGTGAAGGGGATTGTTGTGGGAAAGGGTCTACTCCATTTACAGGAGCTGTACAGAGGAAATTCCAAGAAGGATAAACTCCCTGTTCATTACCCTGGGATAGATACCTTGGGGGTGACCACCTTATGCTTTTTTGCTCAGAAGTCTCCTCCTTGTTTTTGCCTAACAGGTACTTCTCCCACTGTGCCCACTCTTTCTCTTTACTTTCAAATTGTTCCTTTAAATCCTTATACTTTTTTTCACTCCTGGCTAAATTCTTAGTGACCTATTAATTAGCCTTCAATATTTCAGCCCTTTCCTTTTCCAAGGCTGAATATCACTCTTTCAGCTGCTCACTAGTCCCTTAATGTTTTGGCCTTCTCTTTCTCTAAGGCTGAACACCACCCTTCTGTTGTTCAGCAGAATTTTGTAAAACAGCAAAGTCATCTTTAGGCTGACCAAGGCACTGTCTTTGTCAGATATTTTCTTACTACTTTCATCTAACTGTTTCTTTAGTAATTGGATCTGGCCTACAAGTCTATTGCACTCATGAGATTTCTCCAGTAGTTGTTGGTTTAGCTGTTTCACATCATTAAATAACCTTAATTTATCAGCATGTAGATTCTCAAGAGATCTACTTACTCTTTATTCAGTTTCTCTGATTCTTTAATTTTCTTCATTTGTGCGATAGCTCAGGCGCAGCTATGTCAATGGCTCCACTTTAATGGGAGGTATTGAAAACTCTTAAAGTATCTGCCTGAACCTTATCTACAATTGTAATAGCAGCTCTCATGTTTTACCTTATTGTTTCTAAACTTTAACAACAATCACAATTAAATATCAATAACCTTTTATCCAACACAATTTAAAGCAAGAGATTAAATCTTTCTTGTGATATCAATCATAATAAAAACAATGTAAACACAAACAACAAAGGTTTCAGAAAAAAATAAAAAAAATTAAAACAAAACAAATATTTCAGCAAATAAACCATGCAGCAATATTTAACACTATAAATGGTACTTGCCTATATACTGTGCTTTCAGCATACTTTTAAATATTATGATATTTTTGCATGAGAACTTGCAAACTCATTCTATTACTGTCTCAGATTATATTTCTGTTTAAGACTTACTTTCATTCTTGCTTGCCTGGTGGTGCTGAAGGTTAAGGAGCTGGATGCCACACCTCACACCATGCTGGCAACCCTGGTTCGGTCATGAGCCCTGGTCACCAGGGGTCAGCAGGGGAGGGATAGGATCACACATCCAGAGAACTGCTCTCCTATCCCAGGGAGGGATCCAGGGAACCATCACTCTGTAGTGGCCCCTGGTGATGACCAGGGTACTACTAGACCAGTAGCAATGTAAGGGGGAGGAGTGCAGCAAGATGTTGGCACTTCAGTGCCCGGAGGTCAGTGCACACTGCACTCCGGAGTGGAAAAACCATGGAGGAAAATTCAGGGGGTGATCTCTGTGGCTGATAACTGCGCCCTGCACCCCAGACCCGAGAGAGGCACCTGTCCAGGGAGCAGCATGATGTTGGTCTGTCACTGTGTTCCATGGGTTTGTGTGGCCCATACACATAACCAGATCCAGGGGGCACAGGCATGGTGGCTGGAGATTGTGGGGCTCACTCCACCGAGGAGAAGGATAAATAGAGTAATAAAATAAAAGATTTGCTTTCATTCTTCATAGTATACAAAAATGTATTTCTTTTTTGCTTAAATTTAGGCTTGAATATATACCTATTATTATCATAATTAAAAGTAAGTTTATTACGTTACCTCCCCAGATAAGCCAAATTAAAATATTAAAGTTAAAATAGTTAAAATAATACTTACATTTCTGGTTATCTGTAGGCTTGGGCTGAGGTATTCAGAGCACTTGTGCATGGTGCAACTGAGTTGCACTAGTGCAAGTCCCGAAGATGCGCCACCGAGTGATATTCAAAGGGTGTTACGGTGCAGAGCAAATCCCATTGTGCCAATGCACAACCATAATGTATGCAGCGCAAGTGCAGGGGGCATTCCCATGAATAGATGGCACACTGACATATTGAACTGTAGAGCGAGGCGTAAGTCTGGAGCAAACCCCATGTTGCACCAGACAGACTTAAGCCAATAAATATAGGCACAAACACATAGACAGCAGACGTGCAACACTGTGTACAGAGAGAGGGAGTGTGAGAGAGACACACAGACCAAGATAGATACTGGTTCCATGACACTGGAATTAGGGGAACCAGTGTAGCAGCCCCACACTCCAGGGGGCAAGCCGGGGGTGACCGGGAGACAAGTTGGCAATTGACAGTTGTTGGAAGCCGATGGGCCGTGACTAGGGCTGAACACCAACGGAGGACCTGCAAGGAAAAGAATAAAAGGAAAAAATGAATAAGTACTTCCTCACATCAGTCCTGAACCTTTTCCCCTCCAGTTTCATAGCATGTCCCCTTGTTCTTGAGCATCTTTTCCTGTGAAAAATGCTCCCCTTTAAGCCTTATTTATACCCATGAGGTATTTGAAAGTGTCTGTCATATCCCCCCCCCCCTCCATTTCCACAGAGTCTACATATTGAGGTCCTTCAGTCTCTCTTCAGAGGGCTTGTGATGCAGACCTTCATCATATTGGTTGCCCCCTAGGGCTGTGCGAATAACGTATATTATTTCTCGAATACCACGAATAATGAGCTATTCATTATTTGGATCCCGAATAACAAATAGTGCACTATTCATTCCCTATTTGGGAAACATTTTTATTCATACCTGAAACACAAAGAAAAAGCCAAAAGCTTCCACATTTTCCTCCCTAGAGGAGATCCAATATTATGTAGATAAGCCCTCTGTCCCCCACCCTCAGTTAGCACCTGAATCCTCCACCTCCCCCATCACCACATTTTGATATGATACTAATTTCTTTTATAAAAAAAAACTGCAATGATGGGCGACCGGCACAACCTACCTGCCTCCATGGCCCAGCAGCCAGGTTTCAAGGCTGTCATCCCCACACATACCGGTCCCGTCCCTCCCACCCTGCACCCCACATACCCTGTGCCTAATTGGCCAATAGCAGAAGGCAACTGGCACAGCCCACCCTCCTCCACGGCCATCTGCCTTCTTCTGAACACCTCCCCAACATTTTGTACTCTGCCCTGGTTTCTGTGCCCCAAAGTGCATTATTTTGCACTTTTGCGATTGAAACTTTGCTGCCACTTCCTTGACCATACCCCTAGCTTTCTTAGATCTCTATTCATTTCTCCCCCAGAGTGTCTACCATGTTACAAATTTTAGTGTCATCTACAAAGAGGCATATCTTCCTTTCTAGCCCCTCTGCAATGTCGCTAATACAGATATTAAAGAGGACAGGTCCCAATACTGATCCCTATGGCACCCGGCTGGTAACCCTTCCTTCTTTGAAGTCCATTTATCACCACCCTCTGTTTCCTGCCCCCCAACCATTTCCCTGCCCAATTTACCACCTTTGGACCCACTACCAGGCTTCTCAGCTTGTTTAGGAGTCTCAATTGTGCAACGGTGTCAAAGGCCTTATTAAAATCTAGGTAGGCCACATCCACCACTCCAACCTGATCTACTTCCCTGGTCACTCAGTCAAAGAAATGTATCAGATTTGTTTGACATGGTCTCCCTCCAGTGAATCCATGCTGCCTTGGATCTTGTAGGCCACTGGTTTCAAGGTATTCCATAATCCTCTGCTTTAGTAGTGATTCCATTAATTTCCCCATCACCGAAGTCAAGCTGACTGGTCTGTAATCGCCAGCCTCCTCTTTACTCCCATTTTTGTGAAGTGGGACTACATCGGTCATCCTCCAGTCCTCAGCAACAACTCCCATCTCCAGTGAGATGTTGAACAGGGCTGTCAGAAGTGCAGCCAGCACCTCCCTGATCTCCCTCAATATCCTAGGATGCACCCTGTCTAACCCAATTGCCTTGTCCACTTTCAGATTTGTGAGATCCTTTAGGACTCTGTCCTCTGTAAATGGACTGGTATTTTGATGTTCCTGGCCCGTATCTGTGGTCCCTCACACAGAGGCTGCAAATAAGTGTAGGGCTTACAGGCAGAATGGATGGGCCTAGTGGTCCTTATCTGCCAAAAAAATTTTATGTTTCTATGTTCCCCTTCCTCTGTGAACACTGAACAAAAGTATTTGTTCAAGATGTCTGCTTTTTCCTGGTCTCCTCTAAGCACTTCCCTCTTTCACTCCTAAGCCTTACTATCCCTACCCTGGTCTTTTTCTTTTCCCTTATGTACCTGAAAAATACTTTCCCCTTTCTGTACTGCCTGGGCTATTTTCTCCTCCATTTTCACCTTTGCAATACTAATTGTTTTCCCTGCCTCCGTCCATTTCTCCTGATACACCTCTCTATCCTTTTTTCTCTGTGTCTCCTTATGCCTCCTAAATGCTAACTTTTTTGCCCTTACTTTCCGAGACACCTCTTTTGAGAACCATAGTGGTCTCTATATCCTCCTGCTTTTGCTTACTTGCCCAATGCAGAGGTTTGCTGTCTTCTGTATTATTCTTTTTAGATTTGCCCATTGTTTCTCCACTCCTTCCAAGTCTACCACCCCTGCCAAGACATCCCTGAGGCATTCTCTCATCTTTTTAACATCATCCCTCCTAAATTCCAGGGCCCTCACCTTGGTGTAGTCTGATTCTACCACCATACTTATATTGAACCACACTGCACAATGATCACTGGTCCCCAGGTGGCCGCCCACTGTGATTTCTGCAACACTGTCCTCATTTGTGAGTACAAGGTCCAGTATTGCCCCATCACGAGTGGGCATTTTAACTAGTTGTCTGAGGAATGCCCACTGCAGGGAGTCCAGGATGCCCCTGCTTATAGTTGAAGCTGCAGCCGGGATGCTCCAATCTACAACTGGCAGATTGAAGTCCCCCCCCCAGCAGCACCTCTGCCTTGTTTGTCATCTGATAGCTTCCACCAGAACGCTATCCAACCCCCCCACCCTGCGTGTTGGAGGCCTGTAGATCACACCAGAGCCAATAGCATCTCCCTTCCCTGTTGTGACCTACAGTACCCCCTCCCAATTTTCCTGTATCTCACTAGATTTTGTGCTATCCCTCACATAAAGAGCCACTCCTCCCCTTTTCTTTCCCACCCTGTACTTTCTGAATGGAATGCAGCCTGGTATGTCTACATCCCAGTCATAGTTCTCAATGCACCATGAATCAGTAATGGTGACAATGTTCAGGCTAGCCTCTTTCATGATGGCCTCTAGGTCAAAAATTGTGTTTCCCAGACTCCAGGCATTTGCATACAAGGGTTCCAGAATCTGCTACCTTACTGTTTGTCAACATCCTCTTTCCCCTTTTGCCTTCTCTCCCTACCCCCTCTGCTCTTTTTCCCATCCCTCTTTACTTCTCCCATACTGTTTCTTTTGTTGTTTGGTACCCTTGGGGATTTCTCTCCCTTAGGATTCTCCTTACTGCCTACTTAAGTTTGGGGGGACAGTTTGTGTCTCTCCATTTTCTTCTGCAACCCACCTTGACTAGTTTTAAAGCTAACCAATGTAACATTTAAACCATTCATTATGGACTGTGGCCCCCCCTCCTGGATGGATGCAGGCCATCTCCCCTGTATATCTATCTATCCCTCCAGGAGGGTTCCCAGACCCAAATGTAGCCAAATCCCTCCTCTCTGAACCATTCCTTTAACTATGTGTTAAAGCTCCTGGCGCAGAGTACCCTATCCTTCCCCCTGTCATAGGTAGCACCTCAGAAAAGGCAACTGAGCATGCTACCTGCCTAAGACCCCTTCCCAGCTCCCTGAACTCATCCTGCGCTGTCCTAGCCTCATCCTTAGTCAGGTCATTGGTCCCTAGGTGGACAATGACATCCAGCTCTCCCCCCCCATCTTGCTGCCCTAGCAATCTCAAGGATCTACTTCCCAACCCTTCAAGCAGTGGTGCTGGGTAAGCACCTAACCTCCCTCTCCCCTTCCTTCCTATGCCCAAATCTATTCCACTAACAACTGACTCCCCTACCAAGAGTTGCTTCCACCTCCTCAGTGTCCTCTTCCACCCTCCTTGGGGTCTCCACAATGAAGGACCCCAACATCATCCCTGATCACTACTATGGGTACTTCCTTGGAACAATCCTGCCGTACGAGAGCAATGAAGGAGTTGTGTAGTGGTACCACATTGGGGATGTGCCTCTGACCCAACATGCTAAGACTTTCTGAGCCCACTGTAGTGCAGCATCTCCTCCTCCCTGGTATGCTTTGAAGCTGTGGTGACAGACCTCTCAGTCCCTGAGAGGGTAGGGGGAACCCTGAACCCTAGCCAGCTGGGCCAGGAGTTTAGAAAATCCCTCCACCCTCAGCCCAGAGAGGTGCATGCAGATGAGTCAGCATCACAGTCTCCAGATAGTCTTCTTGAAGACTGCTGACCCACAGCCACTACACTGCACCACTCCCAGCATATCTATGTGCTACCCAGCCTGTTTTCCTGTTTTGCTTCCCTTAGAGAATCTTTTACCACTTCCTTAGATGGTGTGCTTCACCTATACCCAAACTATTTCCTGACTCTAACTTGCCTTATCATGCCTACATAGATACATAGACACGGTCGGCAGATAAGAGCCTATGGCCCACTCAGTTGCCCATTACATTTTTCTAGAAGTCTGTTGCCCTTTACCCTTGACCTCCAGAATTCCCTTATGTCTATCTCATGCTTTTTTAAATCCCTTGATTGTTTCAGCCCCCACCACTTCCTCTGGCAGGGTGTTCCACTTTGTCACCACCCTTTCTATGAATAAATTCTTCCTCATGTTTTCTCTGAATCACCCTCCCTCCAGGTTCATCCCATGCACTCTAGTTCTGGAAAATCTTTTTCACTGGAAAATAGTGTATTCCTGCACCCTGTTTCTCCTTGTAAGGTACTGGTATGTCTCTGTCGCAACCCCTCTCTCCCTCATCTCCTCTAGGGAGTACATATTCAGTTCCTTCAGCCTGTCCTCATAGGACTTGTGATGCAATACCTGTACCATCTTTGTTGCTCTCCTCTGGACCTTCTCTACCCTGTCTATGTCCTTACATATGTAAGGTCTCCAGAACTGCACACTGTACTCCAGTTGGGGCCTCACTAGTGTCTTGTATAGTGGAATTATGACCTCCCTTTTCCTGCTGGTGATGCCCCTGCCTGTGCATCCCAGCATCCTATTAGCTTTACCTACTGCATTTTCACACAGTTTCCCTACATTGAGGTCATCAGAGGTGATAATCCCAAAGTCCATTTCCTGCTTCGTGCATGCTATAGCCTCACCCCCCCAACTGATATGTTCTTCCAGGGTTTTTGTGCCCCATATGCATTGTTTTGCACTTCTTTGCACTGAATTTCAACTGCCAAACCCTTCACCATTCTTCAAGCTTCTGCAGGTCCCTCCTCATTCTGTTTACACCCTCTGGCATGTCCACTCTGTTACAGAGCTTCATGTCATCAGCAAACAGGGAAATTCTGCCTTCTAGGTCCTGTGCAATGTCACTGATAAAGATATTGAATAGGACTGGTCCCAGCACTGATTCCTGTGGTACCCCACTGGTCACTCTTCCATCTGTGGAGTGACAGCCATTTACTACCACCCTCTGTGTCCTGCCGCCCAGCCAATTACCCACCCACTGCACTACTGTCCTGCCCAATTCATATTCCCCAGTTTGTTAATAGCCTTCTATGTGGGACAGTATCCAAGGCCTTGCTGAAGTCTAGATAGGCCACATCCACTACCCTCCCCGATCCACCTCCCTTGTCACCCTGTCGAAAAATTCAATGAGGCTGATCTGGCATGACCTCCCCATGCTGAAACCATGCTGCCTTGGGTCCTGTAGTCCGTTGACAATCAGATGTTCCACCAATCTCTCCTTCACCAGTGGTTCCATGGTCTTCCCCACTACCAAAGTCAGGCTGACTGGTCTGTAGTTCCCTGCTTCCTCTTTGTTCCTGCTTTTGTATAAGGAGACTACATCTGCTGTCCTCCAGTCTTTGGGTACCTCCCCTGTTTCCAGTGATCTACTAAACAGGATTGCCAGAGATTCAGCCACCACCTCTCTTAGTTCCTTTAGGACCCTGGGTTGCACCCCATCTGGCCCCATTGCTTTATCACCTCTTATTCCTTCCAGTTCCTTTAGGACTCTTTCCTATATAAAGGGACTTGTGTCCATTGTGTGCCATTCCCACCACTTGTAATCCCTTCAGGTTCATTCTTTTCTTCTTTCTCAGTAAAAACTGAACAGAAATATCTCTTCAGTATGTCAGCTTTACTGTTGTCATCTTCCATGTGGCCTCTGTCCTTCCTCCTCCTTAGTCTCACTATCCTTTCCTTTGCCCTTTTTTTCCCTTATGTACCCGTAAAAGGTTTTGTCCCCTCTACCCACTAATTTTGCAATGCACTCTTCTGTCTGAGCTTTGGCTTCCCTTACTAACCTCCCTGCCTCCCTTTGCTCCTCCTGGAATTTCTCGCTATCCCTTTCTGCCTATATCTTTTTGTATTGCCGGAATGCGATCTTTTTGGCTTTCACTTTCTCCGCTACCTCCTTGGAAAACCATAATGGCTTCCTCTTCCTTTTCCCATTGCTAACCTGCTTAATGCATGATTCTGTTGCCCTTGTAATCCCTGTTTTGAATATTGCCCACTGTTCCTACACCCCTGATTCTGTTCCCATTCCCATTAGTGCCTCGTTCAAGCATGTCCCCTTTTGCTCAAAGTCTGCACTTCTAAAATCCAGCAGAAGTGTTTTTGTGCAGTTTGGTTCTGTTTCCTCTGTGATTTCAAACCACAGTGATCAGTGGTCACTGCTCCCCAGGTGCTCCCCCACTGTTACCCCCATCACCGTGTCCCTGTTTGTGATCACGAGGTCCAGTATTGCCTTCTGCTGAGTTGGTTCCATGACCAGTTGCTTAAGGAAGGTACCTCGAAGGGAATCCAGGATAAATGTGCTCCTGGATGATGCTGCTGCTGGGAAGCTCCAGTCCATGTCTGGAATATTGAAGTTTCCAACCAGCACCACCTCCCCCTTGCCTGCCATCCTTTGGATGGCTGGCATCAATCCTCTATTTGTTTCTTCCTCCTGTGCTGGTGGTCTGTAGATCACCCTATGTGGATGGCTGACTCCATTTTCCTTTCCAGCTTAACCCACAGTATCTCTACCCCATTTTGTTCCTCCTGGATCTCTGTTGCCTTTATGCCATGTTTCAGACAAAGTGCCACTCCTCCTCCCTTTCTGCCTGCCTTGTCTCTTCTGAATATGTTGTAGCCAGGTATGGCCATCTCCCAGTCATGGTTATCATTACACCAGGTCTCTGTGATGGCCACAATGTCCAGGTCTGACTGCACCACAGCAGCCTCCAGATCCTTCATTTTGTTGCTAAGTCCCCTGGCATTGGCATACATGGCATTCCATGATGTGAACTCCCTGTACTGTTTAGAAGTTCTACTCCAGCCCTCTCCCTGGCTTTATCCCTGGTTCTCCCTGCTGTCTGCCCTTCTGTTGAATTTTGCCATCTTTCTGCCTATTCCCTTGGGTGCTTATCTCCATCTTTTGCCCACCGCTTTGTAGAGTTATCCCCCTTCTGTCCACAGGTTCCACTGCTAGCTGTGGGAGGTGGAAAATTAGGTACCCTCCTTGCTGGCCTGCCAACCCCCTTGGCAAGTTTAAATGTTTATCCATGTAGCATTTAAACTTATCATTGAGTGTTTAGATTCCCCTCCAGGATGGATGCAGGCCATCAGGGTTGAACTAGCCCCCATCCCTCCAGTTGGGTCCCCAGTCACCAATAAATCCAAACCCTTCCTTGCAGCACCAGATCTTCAGCCATGTGTTAAAGTTCCTGTGGTGTGTGCCCCTACAATCTCCCATGCCTCTCACAGGTAGTACTTTCGAGAAGGTGACAGCTGTAGCTACTTACTTGAGACCCCTCCACAATTTCCTAAACTCTTCCTGAACTTCCTTAGGCTCCCTGTTTGCCAGGTCATTAGTACCTAGGTGGAAATTGATATCCAGCTCACCCTGCCATCTTACCTTCCCGGTGATCCCCAGCATCTTTCTCCCATGCCTCCATGCCATGGCACCTGGTAGGCACCTTACCTCCCTGTCCTCCCCCTTGTGTGTTCCTAGCTGGATCCTTCTAACAACAGAGTCTCCCACCAGGATTTGCTTCCTCCTCCTCTGGAGTCCACTGCTCTCCCCACTGAGGTCACCTCCTCGATTGACCACCACATCCTTCCCTCCCACTTTTCTGGGTACCTCTGTTTGGTTGTTGTCATTAGCCAGTGCGGCACATGAGTTCTGGAGTGGAATGGAATTTGGGATGTGCCTCTGCCCAACTGCCCTAACCCTCCCTGAGCCCACCGTCATCCAAGTGCTCTTCGTTCATGGCATCCTTTGAGGTAGCAGTGTTATACTGGGTGGTCTCTGGATAGAGGTGAAGGTCCTGACCCAGTTTACTTCCACTCTGAGTCTGACTACCTCATCCCACAGTCCAGAGAGGTGCCTGGAGATAGGGCAGCACCTCAGCATCCAGAAAGACTGCCTGAATATGGCTGCCCCACATCCACTGCATTGCACCACTCCTCACATTATACTGCACTTAAACTGCTATTCCAGTAGTTGTCTGTTACTGAAGCTCTCCTTGTAGATACCTCTATTAATTTACTGTCCTGAAAATCCCACCACCCATCCTCAGATACTTTTTTTTAAAAAAGGAAACAACAACAAAAATTGAGTCAAAACACTTGTGCTAAGGGCGGACTTCTTCCCACTTATGCCCCTCCTACTCCACAACCCCTGATATTCCCTGTGCTTGGTTCCTGTCAATCAGATTTAACCAGGAATACAATTAAGAGTGGGCGGTGGGGGAGTGGGGTTGGGTGAAAATTTGCAGCAAGTAAAAACAGCAAATAAAACAGCACCACTGAAAGCACATCAAACTAAGTTTTAAATTTGCAATAGCCCCAAAACAATTCCAAGTAAAGACAGCAATGGAAAACAGGACCACTAAAAGCACACCAAACTAGGTTTTAAATTGTTAACTGCCCCAAAACAATTCCAGTAAAGACTGCAAAGGAAAACAGCACCACTAAAAACACAAACAAATTAGCTGGCCTGGTGGCACTAAGGGTTGAGGTGCTGGACGCTACACCTCAGGCTATGCCAGTGACCTGGGTTCGGGAATGCACCTGGGCCATCAGGGGTTGGCCTGGGAGGGAGAGGATTGAGCATCCGATGGACTGCTCTCCTCTCCCTGAGGTGGGTACGGGGCTCACACCTCTCTGTAATGGCCCCCAATGGAAGTCAGAGGCATCACAGGTGTGGTGTGTAGGAGGAAGTGCGGCAGATATCGGCACACAGTGCTTGGATGACATTACACATCCATACTTCTGGGGAAAAAGCTCAGAGGAAAAATGGCAGTCGGTCATGGCGGTTTGATAGCCATACCTCTCTTCACCCAGGGGATCTGTCTGGAATTGCACTCCGGTATTAGATCTGGGCTAGGCAGGGGGAGTGGGGAGTGGGGACCCCTCTGTGGGTACTGCATGTGTTAGCCAGATGCGAGAGAGCCAGCAGGTTGAATGGAGAGAGAGGACAACGGCCAGATGACAGGCAGAATGAGTTGCAGGGGTAAATAAACTCATTATAAAAAAGCACACCAAACTAGCTTTTAAATTTTCAACATCCCTAAAACAATTCCAAATAAAGACAGCAAAGAAAAACAGCACCACTAAAACCACGCAATTCTAGGTTTAAACAAAAACAGCAATGAGAAGTTACGGCACTACACTGAAATGAATCTGGATCTTTCCCCTTCTGGCCTCTTCTGAGTTGCTCTTTTTTAACCTTTATTTTCTCCCATCCTAGCTAGAGTATTTCACTTTTTCCCAAACTGATTGCCCTTAACTCTAGACCTTAACTCACTACTACCCTTCCTTTTTTCTTTTTTCTACCCTAGATAAGGTGTGTTGCACCTATACCCTATGTACTGCATATCCCTGATGCTTCTGACTCCCCTGCTATGTGTGTGCAGTTACAGTACAGGAATTTAAACAGGAAGCTTACCAAACATGTCCTAGTGTCCTATTTCCTCCTTCCTTACTCCTTCATTGTTCCCCATTTGTCTGTTCAGCTGCAGAGTGACCAGCCATTGTCTGCCTCATAGTGCTGACTCTGGTAGGCAGACTCTGCTCTGCTGTCCTATTCTCGAGGGTCTTTACCTTATCTGATTCCTCCCCCTGTGATGGAGGTTTGTAGGTCACTAGAGTGTGAATAGTGGCTCTATTACCCATCTCCAGGGTGACTCGCAGTACCTCTGCCTCCCCCTGAATCCCCTGTATCTTCATCACTTTTATGATTTCTCTCACATAAAGCACCACACTCGCTCCTTTCCTTCTTAGGCGATCAATCCTGAACAGAGTATAGCCTGGCATGGCCATGCCCCAGCCATGGTTTTCAGTGCCCCATAACTTGGTAATGGCCACAATATCCAGCTTGGCTTCTGCCATGGTAGCCTCTAGGTCTGGAATCATATTTCCTAGACTTCTACCATTCACACACCTGGCCTTCCACATTTTGTTTCCACCCTGATTGTTGCCCCCTTTCTTCCTTTTTGCCCTTCCTTCTACCCATCTCTCTTATTAATGTTCCCATTCCTTCCCCCTTTATAGCTACCACTTTGCCTCCTTTATTAATTTGCACCCTGTGAAATTCCTCTACCCTTGGGTTCTCCTTTTTCTCTATTTCAGCCTGTGGGGGAAGGCAGTTTCTGACTCCTTGATTCTTTCCACCACCTCCCATTGGATAGTTTAAATGTTCATCAAAGTAACATTTAAACTGTCCACTGAGGACTGAGGTTCTCTTCCCAGATAGATGCAGACCATTACCCCTGTATAGGCCTTTTTCCTACGAGTTGGGTCTCTAGTCCCCAATGTAGCCAAATCCTTCCTCTTTGCACCATTCCTTCAGCCATGAGTTGAAGCTCCTGATGAGGAGATCCCTCTCCTTCCCACTGTCATAGACAGGCAGCACCTCATTGTAAGCTACTGCGCAAGCTTCCTGTCTACAGCATCTCCCCAGCTACCAAAACACCACCTGCACTATTGTAGCTTGGTCCCTAGCCATGTTATTAGTCCCTTGGTGGACAATAAAATCCATCTCTGTCTCGCATTGCTATGGGGCCAGATGGGGTGCATCCAAGGTTATTGTGTGAGCTCAGGGAAATACTGGCTGAACATCTAACAGTTCTGTTTAACAGCTCACTGGGAACAGAAGTGGTTCTGGAGTGCAGGATGAACAGCTCACTGGAAACAGGAGTGGTTCTGGAGGACTGGAAGAGGGCGGATGCAGTCCCACTTCACAAAAGTGGTAGCAGGGAGGAGGCTGATAATTATAGGACAGTCAGCCCGACATCAGCAGAAGGAAAGTTAATGGAAACACTGCTGAAGGAAAGGATTGTGGAATATTTTGAATCTAGTGCGTTTGTGGATGACACCAAAATGTGCAATAGGGAAGACACTCTGGGGGGTGGAAAGGATAAGTAGAAACCTGAGAAGTAATGGAGTAGTCAAGAAGTAGTCAAGGATTTGGCAGCTAGGTTTTAATGTGCAAAATAATTCACTTAGGGCACAGAAACCCAGAGGAAGTGTACAAAATGAGTAGAATGGTATTGACGACCACCAAGCAGGAAAGAGATGTGGATGTAATCATATTAGATGACCTAAAGTGGCCAGGAAGTGCAATAAGGCAGTGAGTGGGAGGGCTAGTGGGATGTAGGGGGGCATAGGGAGGATTGTCACCAGTAGAAAGAGGGATGTGGTGTTGCCTCTGTATAGATCACTGGTAAGATGCACCCCGTAGTGTATTCAGTTTTGGAGACCACATCACTAGAAATACATAGAGTAGAGGTGGTTCAGAGGAAGGCAACTAAAATGGGGCAGGGTCTGCATGAAAAGCCCGAAGAGGAGATACTAGAGGACATCAATATGTACATTTTGGAACAGAGGAGGGAGAAGGCGATACGATAGAGACCTTTAAATGCCTCACTTGGGTAAATAAGGTACAGGAAGGAAGTATTTTTCAGAAGAAAAGGTGCTCAGGCACAACGGGACATGCTATAAAGCTGAATGGGGGTTTATTCAGGAGAGATGTGAGGAAATGTGAAGAAAGATTGGTGGATTACTGAAACAGTCATCCATTGGAAGTGGTGGGGGTGAAAACAGTGGTAGAGTTCAAGAGTGCATGGGATAAACACAAGCAAATCATAGTGGAAAGGAGCTTCAACCTATTGTTGAAGTAGTGGTGCAGAGATAAGGATTTTAGCCACATTGGGGACTGGGGTCTCACCTGGAGGGATGAGGGAGGGACACCCCCTAGGGTGACTAATAGGAAAAGCAGAATGGAAGAAATGATGAGGGATGGGAATAATGGCAGAAGGGGCAAGGAGAGAAGGCAAAAGGGAAAGAGGTGGTCTGAACGGAAGGGTAGTATAAAAATTTGGAAGACCATGTGCACAGATGCTCATCGTCTGGCAAATAATATCCCAGACCTTGTGGCCACTGTGGCAGAGGCTGAGCTGGACATTTTTGCCATTACCGAGTCATGCTACAATGAGCACCGTGACTGGGATACAGTCATACTGGGCTATACACTGTTCAGGAAGGACAGGGAGGTTAAGAAAGTGGGATGATTGGCTCTTTACATAAGGGATAGCATAAAACCAACAGAGGCACAGGGAATGTAGGAAGGGATTGAGGAACAGTGGGTCACCCTAGAGAAGGAAATGGAACTTCTACTCACACTGGCATGATCTACAGACCTCCTGCATAAGGGGGCGAGACAGGTAAGTTACTGGTAGAAGTCATCCAAAATACCTTGACTGAGGGGGAGCTACTGCTGGTGGGGGACTTCAATCTGCCAGATGTGGATTGGAGCACCCCAGCTGGAGCTTCAGCTAGGAGCAGGGACATCCTGGACTCCCTGCAAGGTGCATTACTCAGGCAACTAATAAGGGAGCCCACTACTGAGGGGCAATATTGGACCTGGTACTCACAAACAGGGACAGCATTGCAGATATCACGGTGGGTGACTACCTGGGCACCAGTGATCATCGCATGGTGTAGTTCAATATAACTACTGAGCCAGAATTGAAACACACTAAGGTGAGGGTCCTGGCCTTCAGGAGGGCAGATTTTACAAAGATGGGGACATACCTCAGGGATGCCCTGTAAGGGGAAAGACCTGGGTGGAGTTGAAGGACAGTGGGGAAACTAAAGGGGGCCATAGGGATGGCAACAACCCTCTGTGTCAGACAAGTAAGCAAAAGCAAGAGGAAAAAGATACTTCTATGGTTCTCAAAAGAGGTGGCTGGGAAGAAAAGGGCAAAAGTTAGCATTTAGAAGGTATAAAGAGATGCAGAGTAAGGAGGATAGAGAGGTGTACAATGAGAAGCAGAGGGAAGCAGGGAAAGCAGTCAGGAGCCCAAAGACACAACCAGAGGAGTGAATAACCCAGGCAGTAAAGAAAGGGGATATGACATTTTACAGGTATGCAAGTGAAAGAAGAAAGACAAGGGGAGGGATTATAAGGCTTAGGAGGGGAAGGAGGGAGTGTGTGGAGGGGAACAGGAAAAAAGCAGTCATCCTGAACAAATACTTTTTTTCAGCGTTCATGTAGGAAGGGGAAGGTGAGGAGTCACAGTTAAGAGACAGGAGCATCCAATGAAGAGAGGAAGATACGGGTCCATTTAAAGAGGAGAGGGTCCTAGAGGAACTTGCAGATCTGAAGGTTTGCAAGCAATAGGGTCAGGTGGGATACATCCAGGGATATTGAAGGAACTCAGAGAAGTGCTGGCTGCACATCTGAAAGTACTTTTTAAACACCCACTGGAGATGGGAGAGGTCCCGGAGGACTGGTGGAGAGCAGATCTACTGTAGTCCCACTTAATAAAGTGGTAGCTGGGAGGAAGTTGACAATTACAGGCCAGTCGGCTTGACTTCGATAGTGGAGAAACTAATGGAATAGAAACATAGAAACATATAATTTGACAGCAGGTAAGGACTTCTTGGACCACTTAGTCTGCCAATGTTTTCCTACATACTGTATCACTGCAGACTCTACTTGATCTCTGGCTTATCTCCCCCTTGTCTTATCACTGAATTTCCCATGTGCTCATCCAATGCTTTCTTGAATCCTGTTACAGTTTTTTGGCCCCACCACTTTTGCTGGGAGGCTATTCCTGACATCCACCACCCTCTATATGAAGAAGTACATCCTTACATCTCCCCTGAGTCTACCCAACTCTAGCATCATAGCATGACCCTTTGTCCTTGAGCACCTTTTTTTCTGAAAGTTGCTACCCTCTTGAACCTTAATTTATACCTGTGGGGTATCTAAAAGTTTCTACCATATCCCCCCTCTCCCTATGTTCCCCCATGTGACAGAGAGCTCCTGCAACTCTTGAGGACTGACTTTTTCTTAAATCTGTTGCAACAGTTCCTCCATTTCTTAGCCTAATCTATCCTTTACTATTTCTAGCCATAAGGTTGCCCACCTATGGGCACCTCATTCTCTTTCTTGACTATGCTACAGTGTCCTCTTTAATTTTCCTTTTCCATCTCAGATCCTCATACAGGAAGGTTATTTTGGTAACCTCTAAGCATATGTAAAACAGGTTGTATTTATTTTTGGATTTAGAATGTAATTGCACTATGTCATAAAATACCTTGATGTACAGACCTTATGCTTATGAAACCTGTAAATGTTGAAAACATCATGGCACTAGGTGTTTTTGATAATGGTAAAATGTACTAGGTGACTGTTATAGAAATTAAGTTAATTGTGCTATTTAAAATGCATGTAAATTGCTGTAAGTTGAAAAAGTATGAAATTGCATGATTATTTGCATATACAGTATCCCATGATGCTTTGCATTATGAAAGTATATGTGATGTTGTGTTTCTTTGAAACTTGGCTTATTGTCAATGCCCTTTGGGGTAACCATTGTTTCAGTGCTTCTACACTGAAATTCTTTGTTTTTATCTTATTTTTTTTTTTTATTTGAGCCCACACTTCCCAAGTAAACAAGGACTGCATAGGGGTGGAGGCTGAATCTCAACTGATAAGTAGATCAGAGCTCAGTTAGTTAATAGGTGCGGGCTAAGTGCAGAGGACATATATAGTCAATTGTTGCAAACTGATGTGCTGAAGAAGAGATATGCCATTGCTTAAGGTTATCTGCTGTATTTTAAATAGAAATCACACATAGATTGTGTGCTGAACTTGAAGTGCAGTGTCTGGTCCCTCTGTAATCCTGCAATCCCTCCACAGATTTTGTGTCAAAAGTGGGATAACTTGCTGGAAGTGTCTGGACTGGCCGAGGAGGGATGTTTTCTGGTGGATATCACCCAGATATCCCTGGTGAACCAATGCACCAGAAGTTGCCAGAGAAGAAAGTCAGTGGAGTTCTGACCAGAACTATGATTGACAGACAGACAGAAGCTGCTGTCTGGACTGGACCTGGGAGCTTTGAGGAAGGCCAAGCCTGAAGACGATGAAGAGATGCAGGTTGAGGCAGACTGGAGGTGTGAGAGACAACACCCAGGAGGTGGAGACCCTGATGAGGATGATCCACTGGATGAGTGGGCAATGGCTGGAGGCAGACCAACTATGCAGAGAGACAGAACACTGGTGCCTGGTGCTCAAGAGGTCCCTGCCAAAGAGTTTGGATAAAGAATTGGAGGATGATTTTTCATGGGCTCAGCTGGAGGAGGACCCCCTGACTGAGCAGGATATTCCTTTGTTTCCTGTGTTCCCAGGATGTTACCTGTTGGAGGTTGGAGATGCAGGTATGGAACCTGAATATGAGACGCCAGGTAAGAGTGTGCCTAGTGATATTGTGCTGGGGCTGAAGACTCCACACAAGCAAGAACAAGCCTATGGGGCTGAAGGGACTTTTTCTCTTATTGATGCAGCTAAATCTATTAACAGTATTGACTGGGGTATACTGCAAGCTAAAGATGCTAATATTGCCAAAATGATATTGCCTGCATTTTGAGTAAACATCACCCAAAGATTGTGTGTTGAACATGAAGTTCAGTAGCTGGTCCATCTGTCATCCCACAACCCCTCCACACCACAGTGTATACATATTAAGGGTCTTCAGTCTTTCCTTATTGGGTCTTGATGCAGATGATGTACCATTTTGGTTGCCCTCCTCTGAAATGCCTCCACTCTTTCTATGTCCTGCTGGAGATAAGATATCCAGTACTGGACACAGTATTCCAGGTGAGGTCTCACCCTCCCTCTTTCTGCTGGTGATCCCCCTTTCCTAGCTCTTCCGACTACCTTGTCCCACTGCCTAGCCAAGGACAAATCTTTCCTGTTTGGTGGGCTTCAATACCTCTCCTCCCATTTTGTACCCCTGTCTTTGTTTCTGTGCCCCAGGACCATGATTTTGTACTTTTTTTTGCATTGAAGCCCAGTTGCCATACCCTTGACCATGCCTTTAAACTTTTAAGTCCCCCGCTCCTTTATTCACCCCTCCAGAGTGTCTACCCTGTTGTAGATTTTACTGTCATCCATGAACAGGCAGACCTTTCCACCAGCCAATCTGCAATGTTGCTAATAAAGACATTAAAGAGGACCGGTTCAAGTACTGATCACTGAAGTACCCCACTGGTCACCCTCCCTTCCTCAGAGTGTCTCCTTTCCCTTAGCTAGTTTCTTACCCAGTTTACCACCTTTGATCCCACTCCTGGGCTACCCAATTTGCTTACTAATCTCCTATGAAGTCCTGGCTGAAATCGAGGTAGGCCACATCCACTGTTCCTCCCTGATCCAATTCCTGGTTACCCAATCAAGGAAATCTATTAGATTCATTGAACAAGACCTCACTCCCCTACCCCATGAATCCATGCTGTCTCATGTCCTGTAAGCCTCTGCATTCAAGATATTCTACCATCCTTTCCTTCACTGGTGATACCAGTAATTTCCTCACCACTGAAGTCAGGCTGACAAGATTGTATTTGTCGGCCTCCATCCTACTACCACTTTTGTGAAGTGGGGCTACATATGCCATTATCCAGTCCCCCAAAACCTCTCCCATCTCCAGTGGGAGTTTGAATAAGACTGTCAGAGATGCAGCCAGCATCTCCTTGAGTTCCCTAATGGAAACACAGAAACATAGAATTTGACAGCAGATAAGGACCACTTGGCCCACCTAGTCTTCCAATATTTCCTACCTACTGTAACACTGCCTACCCTAACTGATCTTCGGCTCCCCCCTCCTTTAGTTACTACTAAGATTCCCTTTTGTCTATTCCATGCCTTCTTGAATTCCATTACAGTTTTTGCCCCCGCCAGCTCTGCAGGGAGGCTTTTCCAGGCATCCAACATTCTTTCTATGAAGAAATATTTCCTCCTGTATACAGAGTCTACCTCCCTTCAGCTTCATAGCATGACCCCTTGTTCTGGAGCATCTTTTTTTCTGAAAAAGGCTTCCCTCCTGAACCTTTTTTATACTGGTTTATACCTGTGAGGTATTTAAAAGTCTCAATGATATAATATTAATAATATTCCCACTTTCCCTCCTTTCCTCCAGGATGTACATACTGTATTAAGGTCCTTCAGTCTCTCCTCATAGGGCTTTTGATGCTGACTCTGCACCATTTTAGTTGCCCTCCTCTGGACTGCCACTACTCTGTTTATGTTTTCCCGGAGAGGTGGCCTCCAGAAATGGACACAGTACTCCAGGTGAGGACTCACAAGTGATCTATACAGTGGCATCAGCACCTCCCTCTTTCTGCTGGTGATACCCCTCCCTATGCACCCTAGCATCCCACTAGCTCTCCCACAGCCTTGTCACATTGTCTGGCCACCTTTTGGTCATCAGATATGATTACCCCAGGTCTCTTTTCTGTATGGTGATTGCAAGTACCTCTCCCCCCAATTTATATTCTGCCCTTGGGTTTCTGTGCCCCAAGTGCATGATTTTGCACTTCCTCAAATTGAAACTTAGTTGCCACACTTGTGACCATCCCTTAAGCTTCTTTAGAAACCTGTTCATCGTTTCCACCCCTCCTTGAGTGTCTACCCTATTACAGGTCTTAGTGTTATCTGCAAAAAGGTATACCTTCTCTTATAACCCCTCTGCAATGTCACGAATAAAGACATTAAAGAGGACCAGTCCCAATACTGATCCTTGTGGCACCCCACTGGTCACCTTTCCTGCTTCGGAGTGGACTCCATTTATCACCACCCTCTGCCACCTATCCCCCAGTTAATTTCTTACCCAGTTCCCCACCTGTGGCCCTCTCCTAGGCTGTTCAGCTTCTTTATGAGTCTCCTATGTGGAACAGAGTCAAAGGCCTTATTGAAATCTGGTAGGCCACATCCACCGCTCCACCTTGATCTACTTATTTGTTCACCCAGTCAAAGAAATCTATCAGATTTGTTGGATATGACCTCCCCCCAGTGAATCCATGCTGCCTCAGATATTGCAAGCTACTGGATTCAAGATGTTCCACTGTAATTGCCAGCCTTCACCCTGCTACCACTTTTGTGAAGTTGGACTACATCCACCCTTCTTCAGTCCTCTGGTACCACTTCTGTCTCCAGTGAGTGGTTGATAAGAAATGTCAGAGGTGCAGCCAGCACCTCTCTGAGCTCCCTCATTATCCTTGGAGGAATCCCGTCTGGCCCCACTGCCTTGTCCTCTTTCTGATTTGCAAGTGCCAACAGGACTCTCTCCTCTGTAATTGGGTAAATGGACTAGGGTCCACCTCCCTCCCTCCCTTTTATGCCACTGAAACGTATCTATGGTCCCACTACTTCCCTTTCCCCCATGAACACTGAACAAAAGTATGTGTTCAGGATGTCTGCTTTTTCACTGTCCCCTTCCACACACTCACACACACTCCCTCCCTAGCTTTACAATCCCTCCCTTGGTCTTTTTCCTTTCACTTACATACCTGAAAAATTTCTTGTCCCTTTTTCATTGCCTGGGCTATTTTCTCCTCCATTTGTGCCTTTGCACTCCTGACTGCTTTTCCTGCCTCCCTCTGCTTCTCCTGATACACCACCCTATCCAGCTCCCTCTCTGTCTCCTTATACCTCCTGAATGCTAAATTTTTTGCTCTTAACTTCTTAGCCACCTCTTTTGAGAACCATAGAACCCTCCTTTTCCCCTTGCTTTTGTGTACCTGCCTAATGCCGAGGTTTATTGCCTTCCCTATTCCCATTTTTATTTTTGCCCACTGTTCTTCCACCCCACCCAAATCTCAATAATGGCAACAATGTCCAGATCAGCCCTGCCATAAGGGTCATTAGGTATAGGAGTTTTTTTTCCAGAATGCAAGCGTTTGCGCACATGGCCTTCCAAATCCCACTGCTACCCTTCTTTTCTATTCCCCCTTTTCCATTTTGCCTTCTCTCCTCACACCCCCCTGTACCACAGTCCCATCCCACTTCATTTCTACTGGTTTTTTTATCAGATACCCTTGGGGATTTTTCTCCCTCAGGCTTCTACATACTGACTACTTCTGCTTTTGGGGCAGACAGTTTGTCTTCCTGCTTCCTTCCTTCACCCCACTCAGCTAGTTTAAATGCTTGTTAATTTGGCATTTAAACCACTCACCGCAGACTGTAGTTCTTTGCTTGGATGGATGCATGCCATCTCCCTTGCATAGGCCTCCATCCCTTCAAGTGGGACTCAAATCCCCAATGGAGCTGAATCCTTCCTCCCTGCAATGCTCCTTCAACCATTAGTTGAAGCTCTTGCTATGGAGTTTCCTATCTTTACCCCAGTCGTAGACAGGCAATACCTCCGAAAAGGTCACTGAGCATGCTACCTGCCTAAGGCACAACTCCAGCTCCCTGAACTCCTCCTGAGCAGTCATAACCTCATTCCCTAGCCAAGTCATTAGTCCCTAGGTGGACAATGACATACAGCTGTCCCTCCTGTCTCGCTGTCCTAGTGATCTCCAGGATCTGCTTCCCATCGCTCTGAACCGTGGCACCGGGTAGGCACCTAACCTCTCTCCCCCCCTCCTCCCTTATTCTCCCCAAATCTATCCCCCACACCAGGAGTTGCTTCCTCATCCATTGGAGTCCTCTGCGAACCCCAATGGGGACTCCACTCTGGAGGACCCCCACATCCTCCCTGGCTAATGCTATGGGTGCCTCCATGGGACAGTCCCACTCCACCAGAATGGTGTAGGAATTTCGCAGTGCTACTTGGGGGTGTGTGCTTTGACCCATCACCCTCACCCTTCCTGAGCCCATCATAGTCCAACATCTCATTTTGTTTGGCACCCTGTGAGACAGCTGGGGTGGATTTGATGGCCCCTGGGTGGACCCCGAATCCTAGCCAACTTGGCCAGGAGATGAGCAATCTCCCCCTTCATCCCAGTGAGGTGCATGCAGATGGGGCAGCACTGCAGTCTACAGAAAGACTCTATGAAAACTGTTGCCCCACAGCCACTGCACTACACCACTCCCAGCATATCTATTATTTGACCTTCCTGTTTCTGTTTTGCTTATGTTACTCCTCTCCTCCCTAGATAGGGCGCTTTACCTTTTCCCAAACTTTTGCTTACTCTAATCTCTTATCTACCCCACCCTAGATAGGGTGTTCCAACTATTTCCTATCTTTTGCTGACTTTAAATCCTTTTCTATCCCTACAGTAGGTAGAGTGCACACCTAATGCTAAGTTTTTCACTTACTGTAACCTCTTACTTACTCCTACCCAAGACAGTGTGTTTTACTGTCCTGCTTACTCCTGCTTTGTCCAGTCACCTAGTTCACTTCATTAATAGTGCTCTGCCTTCCTTCAGTATCCTTGGATGGACCACATTTGGCCCCATTGCCATATCCACTTTCAGATTTTTGAATTCCACCAGGATTCTGTCCTCTGTAAATCATGCTACCTGCCTAAGGCACAACTCCAGCTCTCTGAACTCCTCCTGAACAGTCCTAACCTCATCCCTAGCCAAGTCATTAGTCCATCAGTGTCAGTGGCTCAGTAGGTTGCACACTCGCCTCTGAGGCCAGGAGATCAGAGGGCTGTGGGTTCAATTCCCACATCTGGCACTTGGGTTAATATCCCAGTACTGACACTGTAGTGCAGCATGAGAGGGGTGCTGCACTTCTGAGGTGCCATCTTTCGGATGAGATGTTAAACTGAGGTCCCATCTGCCTGGATTGGTGGTAGTTCAGGTGGATGTTAAAGATCCCATGGCACTTATCGAAAAGAGTAGGAGAATTTCCCCAGTGTCCTGGCCAAATTTCCATCATTCACTAAAAATACCACCAACAGCTTAATCTGGTTCAAGGTCAGTTGGCATTCATCTGTATCCCTCTCCCCCAGGTCATGCCTGAAAATAGGCAGGATTTTTCTAGTGCACTTACCCGGTCAACAAAAACTAAATAAAAAATAAAATGGACTAGTATTTACCACCCTTCCTTCAATGCTTTTGTCACTTTTTTGTGTCCCCTAGCCTTCTGTTTCTTCTGTGAACACTAAAAAAATTAATTTGTTCAAGATTTCTGCTTTTTATTGTCCCCTCCACACAATCCCCCCTTCCCATCTTAGTCTTACAATTCCTCCACTGGTCTTTCTCTTTTCACTTACATACCTAAAAAATGTCTTGCACCTTTCTTTACTTCCTGGGCTATTTTCCCCTCTGTTTGCACCTTTGCACTCCTAACTGATTTCCCTTGCCTCCCTTTGTTTCTCCAGATACAGCTCCCTATCCTTCTCTTTATGTGTCTTCCTATGCCTCCTGAATGTTACCTCTTTACCCTTACCTTCCCAGCTACCTCCTTAAGAACCATAGCAGTCTCTTTTTCTTCTTGGCTTTGCTTACTAGCCTGACACAGAGGTTTGTTGCCTTCTCCATGTCCCCTTTTAGTTGGTTGGGGGCTAGACAACAGAGGGTGGTGGTAAACAGAGTTCACTTCAAGGAAGGAAGGGTGACAAGTGGTGTGCCACAAGGATTGGTAATAGGACTGGTTCTTTTTGATGTCTTTACAAGTGACATTGCAGATGGGCTAGAAAGGAAGGTATGCCTTTTTGCAGATGACACTAAAATCTGCAATCGTGTAGACACTCCAGGGTATGTGTGGAAAAAATGAATAGGGATCTAAGAAAGCTTGAAGAATGGTCCAGAGTGTGGCAACTAAGTTTCAATGCTAAGAAGTGCAGAACCATGAACTTGGGGCACAGAAACCCAGGAGTGGAGTAAATGATGGGGGAGTGGTACTGACGACCACCAAACAGGAAAGAGACCTGGGGGTAATCATAACTGATGACCTAAAGCTGGCCAAACAGTGTGACAAGGCAGTTGGAAGAGCCAGTGGGATGCTAGGATGCATAGGGAGTGTATCACCAGCTGAACGAGATGGGTGGTGATATGAATCATTGGTGAGACCTCATCTAGAGTAATGTGCCTAGTTTTGGAGATCACATCTCTGGAAGGAAATAGGATAGAAGTGGTACAGAGGAGGGCAACTAAAATGGTGCAGGGTCTGCACCAGAGAACCTATAAGGAGGCACTAAATGACCTCTATATGTACACCCTGGAAGAAAGGAGGGAAAGAGTGGATGTAACAGAGACCTTCAAATGCCTCTCAGGTATATAAAAAAGGTACAGGAGGGAAACATTTTTCATAGAAAAAGATTCCCAAGAACAAGGGGGCATACTATGAAGCTGGGGGGGAGTCTCTGGGGAAACATGAGGAAGTACTTCTTCACATATAGAGTAGTGGATATCTGGAACAGTCTCCCAGAGGAGGTGGTGTGGGCAAAAACTGTAACAGTATTTAATAATGCATGGGATATGCATAAGGGAACCTTAGTGGTTAGGGAGGGGAAGGCTATGCTGGAGATCAAGTAGGGTCCACAGTATTTCAGTAGGTATGAAAAATGGGCAGACAGGGTGGGTCAAGTGGTCCTTATCTGCTGCCAATTTCTATGTTTCTATGTAGGAAATGGTGGAGGGAAAAAGATCTGTAGACTGGGCACAATCTGCGGTAATAGTATAATTAGGGAGAACTTAGCAGACTGGGTGGGCCAAGCAGTCCTTATCTGCTGTCAAATGTTATGTTTCTATGTTGAATGAAAATTATGCAAAAGATGCAATTAAGGGCCATGACTAATAAATTATTTGATTGTATGAAAACCCAAATGACTGGAACCACTGAGTTACTCCAAAAATGGCACTCAAATTCATTTCAGAAAGTGTGCCAGTTGAGAACTATCATTTAATTCAGATGGTCTGAAAAACTTTAAATTGCCAGAATGCTTCTCTTCGAAAAAGTACATTGTTAAGGTCCCCACCTCTGGGCCCCATAGATACTCTGTCAGTACCAGAAAAATTAAAAGCATGGTTAACAATAGCCTCACTAATATGGGCCACCAACTTTTTTTGGAGATGCTTTTTTAAATGTTCTCTTATGTGTTCTTTCATTTACTGCTTGTCTTACAAATGCAAAATGAGCCACATGTGTAGACAACCAAATATACAGTATGACCTAGGTCATATTACAATTAAAGAAATACCTGATGTTAAAGGTTTTTTCCTTGCTAGCATTGGAACAAGTGCAAGCTAGAATAAATGTTACAGTTGCCACACCTAAAAGTACCATTAGGTAGGGTTTCTTCAAATTGTTAACCTCCAAAGTGTGGAGACTATGAGCAACTCTGTCTTCCAGGTTCTGTCCTCTCTTACAGACCATCAATGGTTTCTGTATAGTACACAGTTCAAGTTTGGGGTTCTTTTGTGGAATGTGCCAATTACTATGATTTTGTTTTCTGTCAACAGTGCCTGAGTTCTGAATGTGGTTTCAAAGCTCATAGTCTCACCCTCATGTTTACTTGCTGCTTCACGAATAGTATTGTTCTCCTATCTATGCCTCTGTATTCTATCCAACATTTCTTCCCTATCCATTCCCTGAACCTCGGACATGGCCCTCTCAATACACAGAGACATAGACTTTGATGGAAGATAAGGACTGCTTGGCCCACCTAGTCTGCCCATTTCTCTACCTAGAAGATAAGCTGCAGATCCTACTTAACCAACTGCCAATTTCTTCCTACCCCCCCAAAAAAAATTGCCTTATGTCTGTCCCATGCATTCTTGAATTCTCCCACAGTTTTAGACCCCAGAACCTCCTCAGGAAGGCTGTTCCATGCCTCCACCACACTCTCTGTGAAAAAATACTTCCTCACATTGCCCCTGAGCCATCCCCCTCTATCTTCAAATTATGTCCCCTTGTTCTTGCACATCTCTTTTTCTGAATGATGCTACCCTCTTGGACTTTGTTGATTCCACTGAGGTACTTAAACGTTTCTATCATGTCCCCCCTCTCCCTCCTTTCCTCAATGGTATACATATTAAGCTTCTTTAGTCTTTCCTCCTATGGCTTCTCTTGCAGACCCTGCACCATTTTAGTTGCCCTCCTCTGAACTGCCTCCATCCTGTCTATGTCCTTGTGGAGATGGGGTCTCCAGAACTGGACGCAGTGCTCCAGATGGGGTCTCACCAACTCTCTGTACAGGGGGATAACAACTTCCAGTTCTCTGCTGGTGATACCTCTCCCTATACATCCCAGTATGCCCCCAGCCCTCCCTACTGCCTTCTCACATTGCTTGCCAACCTTAAGGTCATCTGATATGATTACCCCTCGGTCTCTTTCCATTTTTGTTGTTGTTACTACCTCCCCTCCCCGGTAATACAAGTATCACTGTATCACCTATCTCTAAACTGGTCTCTTAACAAATGTGCCCCCTATGCATATGTCTCTGTAGAACTGCAGTTCCTCTTAAGGCAGACTATTGACTTTTGGGAATATCTTTTGGAAAAGGCTGGAACCCTCCTCACAATGTTGCATCAGATTTAACAATGGGAAATACAACAAGTGCTGTATGACTTGGTAAGGCTGGAAACATTTACGCAGTGGGCCTACAGGAAAGGATGCTTGACACCAAACACCATGGATAGTACCTGTACAGCCCAAGTATTGAATGGAGCTGTATACTCAGACAAGATCTTGTTGAACATATCAAGGATTGAGTGGACAAGCACCATCCTATATTGAACTCATTAAAGAAGTTCATGAACATGAAGAGAGACTGTTGCCAGTTTTGAGAGCTATGACACCCAAACAAACAATTGGAACTGCCTCTGTGACCACACAGTCAAGGACTAGCAATGAGGAGCTTTTGGAATGCATTGAGAAAATGAAAGTTGATAATGGAGATAAGAGAATCTGCAGCCCCAACCACTAAAATAGGAGTTTCCCACTCAGCAGGAACAATGAGACCAGCTGACACAACTCACAGAAGAGAGTTTTAATCCAGCAGATGTCCTTGGATGCCCAGGCGGTGTGAGGAAATGTTCTGCCATCATTGTAATAATAAAGTACATCCACAGAAAGAATGTCACAACCCTAAATACTTCAGGAACGTAATCTGTTATTGATCAAAAGAAAAGAAGAGCAGGAAAACTCCAACTGGGCCTGGTAAGTGAGTGCACTGGAACCCTGGATGTAAGAAGTTCCATGTGAGGACAGCCACACAGTACTTCAAACACCTCAAATGATAAACAGACCTACAGACAGGACAGGGATTGTCAGACTGTCTTACAAGGTGCAGATTAAAGTGGAAGAAGAACCATCCAGCATTACTAGACAGTGGTTCTCAAGTTACAATCATCTTCAAATATACAAACATGCAAAATTAGCCAGTAGATAAAGGCCAATAGGTCTATTAAGTCTGCTTAATTTTGCATCTAGCCCCCTACCGAGCAGCTGCCCCTTCCTCCCTCCTCCTTTAACCCTCCCTCTTACCATGTACCATCCCCTTTTGAAGCTGCTCACTGTTGTGCAGGCCACCACTTCACGTGGCTATGCGTTCCACTCTGCCACCACCCTCTGTAAAAAAATATGTCTTCTCATCTCCCTCCTGAACCTACCCACTACCAATATCATAGCATGGCCTCTAGTATCCCTCTCTTCCCTTACTTTGAACAGCTCCTCAGTCCCAGCCCTGTTTATGCCCTTCCTGTACCTGAAGGTTTCTATCATATCCCCCCTGTCCCTCCTCTCCTTCAGCGAGTACATGTTCAATTCCTTCAATCTGCTCTTGTACGGTAACTCCCCCAGACCCTGGATCATTTTTGTTGCCCTGCATTGCACCCCCTCCAGTAACTTAACTTCCTTTTTAAGATATGGGCACCAGTATTGCACACAGTAAAATAGGTGCAGCCTAAACAGAGATCTGTACAAGGGCAGAATAACCTCCCCCCTCCTTGAGGAAATACCCCTTGCAAAACAACCAAGCAATTTATTGGCTTTCACAGCCACTTTCCTACACTGAGCTGAGTTGTTCATCGATCCCGTTATGAGGACCCCCCCAAATTGTTTTGCTACTCTGTCACTGCAAGCTGACCCCCCCCAGATGGTAGTTCCTTTTTGTTTTTTTGGCCCCAATGCAGCACCTTGCACTTTTTCACATTGAATCCCAGCTGCCATGTGTCCAATCAGGTTGCAAGCTTTTTCAGATCCTCTTGCAACCCCTTCCACCCCTCCAGATCATCTACCACCACCCCCATTTTGATGTCATCTGCAAACAGACTGATCTTGCTCCTGATATCCATCAAAAGGTCCACAATGAATATCCTAAATAATACCAGTCCCAGCACTGTGGCACTCCGCTAGTCAGATTCCTTGGAGATGAGATCTTTCCGTCCACCACCACTCTCTGCTGCCTACCACTTAGCAAGTTTCTCACACACCCCACCATCTTAGCACCCGCCCCATGCCTTCTAGCTTACTTCCTAGCCTCCCATGTGGCACAGAGTTGAACGTCTTGTTGAAGTCCAGATACAGGACATCCACTGCATGGCCCATCCAGCTGTCTAGTTATCCAATCATAGTACTCCACTTGGGTAGTCTGACAGGATCTGCCAGTGACAAAGCTATGTTTCCTGCTGTCCTGCATCCCATTGGTTTCCAGAAGAGCCACCAGCCTCTCCTTCAGGGTCATCTCCATAAGCTTCCCCACAATGGATGTGAGGCTCACTGACCTATAGTTCCCTGGTTCATCCTTGGGCCTCTCTTATGGAGGAGTACCACGTGAGCCATCCTTCAATCCTGAAGTACACACCCCAATTCCAATGAGCCACTGAACAGGCCTGCCAATGGCACTGCTAGGACCCCTGCCAGTTTCTTAAGTACCCTGGGGTGGATGCCATCTGGCCCTGGGGCCTTGTCTACCTTCTGTTCTCTTAAGCCTTCCAGAGCCCTACCTTCCATTATAGCCCCATCTATCAGTCCCTCCCCATCCATTCCTGATCTCCCACCCCCCCTTGGGTATCTCCCCCCTTTTTCTTTAGTAAATACAGAGCAAGTAGTCGCTAAGTGCTTCTTCCCTACCACCCCCTTTTCCACCCATCCCCCTTCCTTCTTAATCCTCACTGTCTGTTCCTTACAGCTCCATTTCTCCCTGATGTACCTGAAAAAGCCCTTCTCCCCATCCTTGATGCCTTGCACCAGCCTAAACTCCTTAGACACTTTATCTGCTCTCACTGCCCTTGTCACCTGCCTCGTTTCCTTCAGGTACTCCTCCTTGTCTTCCTCCCTCCCTGTTTTCTTGTATCTCCTAAGGCAGCCCTTTTCCTCCTCACCTTTTCAATGATACCCCCACTCATCCAACTTGGCTTTTTTGCCCTAGCCTTCTTACTCTGAGCACTGCTACATGATTAGGTTGTTGCTTCTAACACCTTCTTTATGAGCTCCCATCTCTGGTTTGTGTTTATCCCAGATTGAATTCTGGCTAGGTACTCTCTTACTATTTCCCCCATCCTTGCTAAGTCAGCCCTCCTGAGGTTCAGTAACTTCATATTGGATTAGGGTTGCCACCTATCTGGTTTTTGACTGGATAATCCGGTTTTTAGGGTCCTTATCCGGTCATCCGGTTTTGGTTACGTGCAGTCCAGTTTTTGGGCCATTTTGAGTGCTCATATACTCTTAAAACTGATGCATCAAATCATTCACTGTTTTGGCTGCATTACATGTCCAGGTTACAAAGAAGTTCTGCTGTCAGTCATTCAGACCTGCCTTTGTTTGTAAAACCAGACTGTCTGAGAGGTGTAAAGTATGGCCATTATGATCATTAGCAGTAAATTAACCTATTTTTTTCCACTCTGAATTTTAAGTATGGTCTTTTACTGCTATGACAGGAAACAGTTTTTACACCTTTATGTGCTCTCATGCATTTCTTTTTGTTTGTTCTATATTATGGTAAGTTTTAAACCCATTTTTGTTAAATTAATAATCTAACTTTTATTGCTTTTATCACTACATTTGTTCTAACTTTTTGTATTACCTGAACATTCCATGATATTAGCTACACTTTGACAGGTCATTCAGATAAACAGCATGGAATGGTGTATCTGAAATTGTGGAATGTCTTAGAAATATGAAAAGAAATCAGCAGTAGCTGCTAAGGTAAAGGGGAACACAGTGCAGTATTAAGGGTACCACAAGCACTGAAAATTAAGTTATCAAAAATTGGTCAAAGAATCAGAATACATGGCTGACATGGAAAGGAAAATGGGAGAGTGTTTAACAGAGGGCTGAGCAATAAGCTGTGGCTGAGCTCGGCACATCCAGCAGACCTGAGTTTGATTCCCACAACCTCCACTTAAATACTGTGTGACCCTGAGCAAGTCACTTAACCTTCCTCTGCTCCTGGGTCACTCCTGTAAAATTGGCTATGTGGCCTATGGGAGGTAACCTGGCTGCCAAAGAATAAAAATAAATAACTGAATAAATCAAAAATAACAGTGTAAAAATTATTTCCTATCACTAGTAATGTCTATTCCAACATTACATATGGCTTTGGAGGAGGAGGAGTGATATACTCGCCATTCATAAAAAAAAGGGGTGGAGCCAGAGGCAGAGTTTGGGGTCTGGTTTTGGATCCAGTTTTTACCTCATCCTAAGGTGGTAACACTATATTGGTTACTACTCCTTCTTTACCCATATTCAGCATGAACCATAATGACTGCTGGTCACTCTCCACCAGTGGTTCTTCCACCCCCAGTTCCCTCACATATTTCCCATTAGTCAGCACTAGCTCATAGGTGCTCCCCCCCATTGGTTCTCTGGCCATTTGCATCAGGAAGCTGTCCTGGAATGCATTCAGCAGTATCTGTTCCCACCTGTTGTTGGTGGCTGGGGTACCTCAGTCTACTCCTGGCAGGTTGAAGTCCCCCACAACCACCACACTCCCCTTTCCACATGTCCTCCTATTCTGTTCCACTAGTTCCCTGTCCAAGTCATCTGACTGGGAGGGCAGCCTATACACCACACCCATCCAGATAGTCCTATTTCTGGATTCCTGGATTAGCAACCATAGTGACTCTGTACTGCCCTCCTCTTCTCCTCCCTTACACACTTCAGTCCTTCTCTCAGGCATAGCACCACCCCCTTTCCCATTTGCCCAATCCCTGTGGAATATCCTGTACCCTGGAACAACCATGTCCCAGTCATGGTACTGGGTGGCCAATGTTTCAGTGGTGGCTGCCATGTCCACCTCCCCCTCTACCATGATGGCCTGTAGCTCCATCATTTTATTTCCCAGGCTTCTAGCATTTAAGGTGACCACCCTATATCCTCTTCTTTCATCTTCATAGACCACTGCAACAAGTACTTGGCACATATAGTATTGGACGCCATAAAAGGACTGGAAATATGAGGCCTAAGCAATAACACTTAACCAAATTTGGGAACCATACAGATCTGGATTGCCTTCCCCTTGAGTGTGACAACAATCAAAGGAGCAGTCAAGACCTGTGCCCTGGTATGTCCACAGGCTAAACTATATGATGTCGTATCTATCATCACTGGGACTAGTGCAAACTTGTTCAGATGCCTGAAACAACAGTGCAAAGAAGGAGAAAGACACACATCCCAAATACCTGTCAGTTTGCATGGATGGTTCGAAGAGCATATGTCAAGTATACTGAGAGAAATGCAGTAGAAGATGACAACCCCATTGGCACTGTGTGGTGCTGTGACCATGACAAATTGGTATTACCACCAAACTCTTTGTGTGCCATTCATGGGATAGTGCATTTGAAAAGGAACACTGAGAAACAATTACATATGGCATATGCCTTTGCGGAACATTGTTTGCTTGAGGGATAGCTCATGAAGCCCAGCAGCTAATCCATAACAGCACATAACTATGTGAGACAAATAGTACAGGAGAAGAAAGTGACTGAACATAGCATCACTGCACCCAAGGGACAGACCTTAGCCCAAGTTTACAGCACTGACACATTGGTACAACAAAACTCAACTGCAACAGTCATTAAAACTGGAATCAGTATGAATACTTTTGACTTTGAGGATTGTCCTCTGCCCAAGGAGTGGGAAGAGAGGATGAGAAGGAAACTGGCCTAAAGAACTGAAGTCTTCTCCATGCTTTAATGGGATGCCTGGTGCATGAAAGGAGAACAGCACTAAGTCAGTCTGCATGATGAATGACCCTTCAGGGAGAGGTCACGATGCTTAGCACCTGTGGATAAAGATGAAACCAGGAGACACCTGCAGGAGATGCTGGCCGAAGGAATCATCATATAATCTCACAGCTTGTAAGTCTCCTGCATCATGGTGGAAAGAAATGAATGGAACTCTGATGATGTGCATGGACAAGTGCACTGTGAACAATTGTACAATCCCTGACCAGTATACAATGCCTAAAATACAAGACACACTGGATTACTTGAATGGAAGCTAGTGGTTCCTTGTAATGGACTTTAGAAGAGGGTGCTCTCAGATACCCATGGCAAAGTCAGACCTGGAGAAAACAGCCTTTATCTGCATGTTTGGCATTTATGAATTCTTGAGTGTGTCTCAATGAGTATCAGTGACACCATCCACTTTCCATCAACTCATAGAGTTGATGATAACGTTAACTTGTTGGAATGTCTCATCTGCCTAGATGATGGCATCCATTTTGGGAAGATGTTGGAACAACATGAGACACCCCTCTTTAAAGTGTTGGATTACCTAAAAGTACTTGGTTTTAAGCTTTCTGTGAACAAGTGTCAATACTTCATAATTTTACATTAAGTATGTGGGGCAAATAGTTCTGAGAATGATTCTGCACTGACCCAAAAAACATAAAAGCTCTAAATCAACATATTTAAAGGAACACCAAAGATGTATTGGCTTCTGTGGGTACTATCGCTGTTTCATAATGTACCATACCAGAACTGTGCAACCTTTATTGAACCTGACTCATGAGTACCCACCAGCAAAAAGATACACAAAGTAAATGGGAATGAGTCCTCCACTGAAAACTACTTCAGAATTAGTGAATCCTTTGGATTGAGATGGGATTACAGTTGCAATAAAGCCTTTCATGATGTCATGAACCAACTCACAAGTGCATCTGTCTTGGCATATGCAGACCCAGGGAAACCACTACACTCTGCATATAGATGCTAGTTTTAGGGACTTGGAGTCATTCTGTAGCAGACTTATTCAGAGGGACTAATACTAGTCACTTTTGCAAACTGAATCGTAATACCATTTTAATGCAACTATCCCATTCACAGCTTAGAATTCTTGGCATTAAAATGGGCAACTGTGGACCAATTTCATGAATCTCTATATGGAGCTACCATCACAGTAATCCATTAACCTATGTTAAAACAGCTAAGTACCGTTTCCATGGCACTGGGCGACAGGGGTTTTCCCTGCCCGCTGGTGACCCAGGTTCATGCCCAAGCCCGGGTTGACAGCAGTGGAGACCAGCGGGGAGGGTTTTGAGCATCCACCGGATGCTTTCCTCCCTGGGAGAGTGTGTTGAGCCTGCATCGCTCTTGTGCAGCTCCTGGTGGCTGGTTGCAGCAATGCACCCTGTGGTGTGGGTGACCACATGACACGGTGTGTTCCTCCAGGCCACCGTAAGCATGCGGCCATCTCAGAGTGGTGGGTGGGTGGGGTGAAAACTTGGAAAACACCCATTTGGCTGGCAGGATGATGGCTGCCAGTCCCTTTTTCTGCCACATAGCCCAAGAATGCCCATTCTGATCCTTTTGCATACCCAAAGCACATTCTCTGTGTCTTTGGGAAAGCACTCCCCTCCCAGGTGCCCTGTATGGGGGGCCCTAAGAAGGTTTATGTTGGGCAAACTTGGGGACCACAGTTATGGGATGGTGGGATAGCAGTGGAGTTCACTGGCGGGGTGGTCCAAGGTGGCCCAAAGGAGTGACTAACTGGGGCACTGGGGGTGGATAAATAAATAACAGAAAAAAACAGGTAAGCTAGATGCCATTGCACATCACTGGCTTTCAGCACTATTCACATCTGATTACTGTGTCAAAAATCATTCAGGAATGAGAAAAATCAATTATTATACACTATTCAGATGCTCACATGGTGATGCCTAGACTTGCTCAAGATTTTGAATCTACTATGCAAGCTTTGTGTAAGAAAATTGAGATTGATGGGCAACTATCACCTTCAAATCCCAGTCACCTAGCTAACAGTTTGGGTGTCACTGTACAATGTTTGCCTGTAGCCTATTGTAGTTTCACAGCTCTTGACAAATCATTGTTGCTACACTTAAACCAGAAAAAAATACAGATTGAACAGTATCAAAATCCATATTTCAGAGATATTATTCCTGTGCACCAGAGAGGGGAGTATGCTGAACAAGTGACCATCATGCATCAAGATACCCCACTGTTATTCACAGAGTGGTCAAAGTTTGAACTGTGCAGGTGACTTGTGTATAGGGAATTTCAAGGTCTGGATAAGAACAGATAACACTAATTATTGTTACCTAACAAGTGTCATAAGTAAGTCATGACAGCCTTACATGACAAAATGGGACAATTAGGTCAAGACTGTACACTAGATCAGTTTTACCACAGATTCCACTGGCCCAGGATGGCAGTAGAAATTGAAAGATACTGTCAGCAGTGCATTTGCTGCATCCAGAGAAAGAATTTGCCAAAGTATACAGTGCCACTTGTTTACATCTCAACTAGTGCTCTAATTAAATCTGTTTGCACTGGCTTTCTCAGTCTTGAATCTGAGAGCAAAAACATGGCCAATGTACTAATTTTGATATATCATTTCTAGCAATATGTGCAGGCCTTTGTGACAAAAGACCAGAAAGCATCTATGGTAGCTAAAGTTCTGATGGAAAAATTCATTGTTTACTATAGTGTGCCACAAAAGATTCAATTTGATCAAGGCAAAGGCTTTGAAAGCAAACTGATGAAAAAACATTTATCCCTTTGGGGAATTCACATGCCAAGAACAGCTCTGTAGCACCTTACCTCTTACCATGCTAGCGACCTGTGTTTGGCAATGATCATGGGTTGTCAGTGGTAGGCCAGGGAGGGGGAGGATCAAGCACCCAATTGGCTGCTCTCCTCTCCCTAGGGGGTAGACTACATGCTCCGTCAAATGACTGCCACCCAGTAGAGGTTTGATGGCAGTACAGGTTGAGGCGGGCAGATAGAAGAGAGGTGCTGCAAGACTCCACAGTGAACATGTGCCTCCACACAAGCATGCTGATGAGCACACCCCAGCATGGGAAAGGAAACATAGAGATGGATATTGGTGACAGGGCAGGTATGAATGAAGTCTGCATGTCGACTCTTGTCCATCACATCACTGGGACCCTGAACCATGGACTGGATTGTGCTTCAGGGAAAGGACGGCCCTCTTCTCCTGACCCCACCATGGGAGGGAGATCTGTGGGAGTACAAAGGCTCAGTTAAGTTCCTGGAGAGATGCAGGACAGTGAGATTTGGGAGGGGTGGAAATGAGTAGAGCACAGTCCGACGTGGCTACAGGAGGAAAAAACAAAGGATGTAAAAAAAAAGTTTATCTCACCCACAGGTGATATGCAGCATGATTGTTTTAACAGGACTCTTGAATATGCTTGGTACATTGGATCCTAAACAAAAGTCAAAATGGAGTAAATAAGTTATTACTCTCATGCACGCCTAAAATTGTATCAAATGTAATGTAACTGGCTAGTCACCATATTATTCATGTTTGGAAGAGAAGCTAGATTTCACATGGACATTTGTTTTGGAGTCTCAGCCAACGGAGCCCAACCTGAAACATACCTGCAGTATGTGCAATGACTGATGGATCAATTGGATTCTGCCTACAAGTTAGCATCAGAAGCAACTGGAAAGAGAAAGCAGGCTGACAATGTGAGATATGATCAAAAGGTGAGAGTCCTTGGACATTTGCCAAGAGATAGGGTCTTTATGAGGAATCTTGGTTTACTTGTAAATCATAAGATTGCCCACCCTTTGGAAAGTGTCCTTTTAGTTGTTATGGAACACTTGAATGGCATGCCAGTGTATATACTGTAATTCAGCCTGAAAGAGAATCAGGAGGATCAAGTATGATCCATAAAAATCATCTGCTGCCCATGGGACAGACAGAGACAAATGCAAAACAGGAGGTGCCTAAACCACCACAATGAAGATATATTCAATCTGTAACTCACAGTAAATAGAACACTCTTCATCCCACTGACAAATCTAAGCCACAAGGTTTCACAGTTAATCAGCAGCCTGCAGTCCCACAAGTAATGCATTCAATAATAATATGGAACCAGTGTGGTACTATTCCACAGTGGATATTCCTGGCCTTCTAAGGGAGGTCTACCCATATTGATGCCCCACAAAGACAACAGCTCATTAAACCCTGAAGCAGAGCTATTTGTACTTCAGGATTTACAACTGGCACCAGAGGAGGGAAATGTTCAGCCTGCAATTAAGAAGGAACCTACTGCACTAGAGAAAGTTGTTGAACTCATCCTGACTGAGGATATCCCTTTAGTGAACAAGGAGTATGGAAACGTATGCTGGAATGCTGTGGAAGGAATGACTGTCCCACTAAGATGCTGAGACAGCTTTTGTATGATGCCCTTGGTGCCTCTACTGATGTGTCCATGCATGTGGTTCACAAAGGTATTTATAACACAGAACAGATTGTTATGGAACCAACAAGGTCAAATGCAATTCTCGGCCTTATTTTCACAAATATTAAAACTAATTGTTCACCACCTAGAGTATTAATGCCTTTAGGGGACAGCGACCATAATACAATTCTATGGTATTTTACATGTTATTATAATATAACCAAGGGAATAACTGTAAAGAAAAACTTCAATAAAGCTGACTTTACTCAAATAAAAAATTATTTGATTTCATGGGATTGGGAAAAAGATTTCAAGGATCTTAACACTGAGGGCATTTGGAGCAAAATTAGAGAAAACATTGATTCCTGTATCCAACGCTGGGTTCCATCATTTAAAAAATATAATCATTGTAAAAGAAGAACTCCACTATGGTTTAATGCAAAAATTAAGAAGCTGATCAAATCTAAAAAAAGAACTTACAATAGATATAAAAAAAAATCCAACATCAGAAATGTGGTCTAAGTTCAAAACTAAAGCAAAATTAACCAAAAAAGCAACAAGAAATGCCAAAAGAATAGTTGAAGTGAATTTACCTTTCTATACTAAAAATAATTAAAAAAAAATTACTACTATATAGGCTCTATCAAGGGAAATTCACTTAGGATTGACCCACTTCAAATAGACCAAGACATAATCACTGATGAACAGAAAATGGCTGAGGTCCTAAATTCCTATTTTGGTAGGGTCTATAAAAGTGAAACAGAGACACGACTAAATAACATTGATAATAAGTATTTTAAAACACCATTTACTCCCCTAGATATCATTACTGCAATAAAACCCATTAAAAATAATTCATCCCCTGGACCGGATAATATACCACCTATATTCCTAAAAAATTTGTCAACTGAGTTATCTGGTGTATTAACTAGTTTATTTAATAAATCAATAAATGAAGTCGTAGTACCTATTGATTGGAAACTTGCAGCTGTGATTCCCATTCACAAAAAGGGCAGTAGACAAAGTCCCAGTAATTATATAGAGAATAATATATGGGGTGGTATGTGTAGCAGTTTTACACACACCGAGGTTGTGGGATGCTACATAGCAACCGAGGCCAAAAGCCCTCGGGTTTATAAACATCCCACAATGAGAATGTAAATCAGTTCCACACACTACCCTTATTTTATTTTATAATTGCTGGACAGCAATTTTTTCCAGCCCTGTGTCTGAATCTCTCTTACACACACATACTCTGACTCTATGTCTCACACACACACACTGTGACTCTCTGTCACACACACACACACACACACACACACACACACACACACCTGTCTGTCTTTCCAGTATTCTTTTTTTTTCAGTTTGTTTTTTAATCGTTGCTTTTTTTTTTTTTTATCTTTGGCCAAAGTTCTGTGTGGAAATCGCGATCATCTTACCTCAAGGAACGAGGTATGAGCCGTTCATGTTGTCTTCTACGGCTTTCGAATGGTGCGATCAACCAGATATTTAACTGACTGTTTAATTTTTTTTTAAAAAAAGACGTTGAGTACTTTCAGTCTGGCGGCTCGGTTGCTCCTCTCGGCTCCTCGTTATGCGGGTAAGGACGCACCATGTTTGCTCACGAGTGGAAGCCCGCCCAGTAGGACATTAATAGCCAATCAGGGAGTGGCTGTTCTCGATTGACGTGGCACGTGTTTGCCGTTATAACCTGCAGGTTATAACGGCAAATTATAACTCGGTCAGCCTATGGGAAAAATTGCTGGCCAGTAATTATAGACCTATTAGTCTCACCTCTTGTGTGGGAAAATTAATGGAGAGACTCTTATTACAAAAGATCAAGACCCATCTTCTTGAATCTGAAAATAATGATATAACACAACATGGGTTCACATACGGTAGAGCTTGCCAGACTAACTTAATAAACTTTTTTGAGCCAGTTAGTTTAGCTCTCGATAATAGCCTACCTGTGGATATAATTTATCTTGATCCTGAAAAAGCATTTGACACTGTGTCACATGCTATTCTTTTGCAACAACTAATAAGAATAAAATTAGATCCACATATCATCAAGTGGGTGGATTCTTGGTTGGATGGTAGGAAACAGTGGGTAACAATCAAGGGTTCCACCTCAGATACCTTGCAGGTCACAAGTGGTGTGCCTCAGGGATCCATCTTGGGGCCTGTATTATTTAATATATTAATATCTACTGTGGGGGGTGTGGTATCTGCCAAGCTGCATGGACGTGTAAGCCCTGTGCTCTCTGTAACCTCACTGTAAACCTATCCTAAATCTGCTTCATTTCTGCTATTTGGCATCTCTCTTTTAATGTTACCTTTCCCAGTTGACCCTTGCTCCGAGACATCATGTTCTGTCAGCTTGCTGTCAGTGTGGGAGGGGAAAACTGCATTCTCTATTCTGTGCTCCGGAATGTGGCCTAGACACTGCAGAGATGGATTCCAATTCACCATCAATGCAGCAAGAAGGCAACTTGGCTGAAATCTGGCAAATGTTTGCTGAAATCCTTTCTCGCATGGATAACCTCTGTTTAGCTACAAAGCTCCCCACTGCAGATAGAAACTGATCTTTCTCAGCGGGCCTGCATATCGGAGCATAAACTCGCTGAAGTGGAGGATGGCTGGTGCAAGGCTGGGGCACAAGCACATGCACAAGAATGTACCATACAGCTTTTGTGGGCAAGAGTCAAGGACTTAGAGAACAGCAGCAGGTGAAATAACCTGCGGTTAGTGGGTTTTCCAGAGGGAAGTGAGGGGAATGATGTCATTTCATTTTTGCAAACTGAGCTACCCCTTTTATTAGATTGGCACTGCGATGGGCCACCTGAGATAGATAGAGCCTATGGAACCCTGGCTCCTTGTCCTGCCTCTGAGAAGCGTCTCCGCACTATTCTAGCTCATTTACTTAGGTTTCAGGACAGGGAACTGATTACTCAAATTGCCCAACAAAAAAAGATCTTATTTGTAAAGGACACAAGATCCAAATTTATGCAGATGATTCACAGGAGCTCACTGCACGCCATAGGGCCTTTACAACTGTGCGCAGATCCTGTGCTGAACTTGGACTTGGAATACTCCCTGAGATACCCTGCTTCCCTACAGATTTTACTAAATGGCTCACCATGGCTATTTGATAATCCAGCAGCTGCAGAGAAGTTTTTGGCAGCTCAAGTCCCCAAATTAAACTGGGGTTCACCGAAAGCAATACCCCCTTCAGGGACTGCCTCTGTGGGGCCTATTCAGATGCAGATCTCCCAGCAAGAGCCAGCAGTTTCTATTCCAGTTCCCAGCCCATTGCATGCCTCACATCAAGCTCCGCCACCACAGACACCTGCTCAATCAGCCCCTCAAAGGTCACGAGGGAGCAGGAAAAAGAACAGAAGAAGGGCCTGGACTGAAGGGGCACATATCGACAAGACTCCTCGGTTTCACTCTCGCAGCCGTAGCATGAGCCCTGCATCAGTAGCCTCTCATTCTTCCTTCACTCCTGACATGAGCAACAATCAGTATAGGGCCTTCATGGACTTGCTGTCTGATGGTACTCTTCAGGTTCCTCCATTGCTGCCCAGACAACCACATCCTAGGGACGCTAAATCCCATGCAGCAAGGGCCCTTTCCTGGGTGGAGGATCTTAAGCATGTTTCCCTAGATACCTGCATTTTATCTGACAAGACTGTGTCACCATCTGTTCATGTGGGAGTGGCTACTGTCTCTTCCCCTGGATGAGTGGGTTGAACTGCTGGAGATAAGTCATTCTTTATGATTACTGTTTTCTCAGGCCCCTATCAATGGGTTACACTGCCAAACTCTCCTTTTCATATAGGATGTGGTACCTCTTACTCTCTATATGCATTTGAGCCCTAAGTCAGTTTTTTTATTTATTTTTGTACCCCTCTGGTATGACTGTGAAGTGCCGGGTGCCCTCTTAGCATAGGACGACTTTCTCTCCTGTTATAAATAGGGAAGGGAGGAATCGGTCCCTCTGCTAACTAAGGGGTCTAAAGGGCCGGGTAGCGGTTTTACATGTTGTGTATGCAGAAATGTCCCTTTCCCCTTGATAGGTGGGGATGATGTGCAGAGAGATCTCAGGATGTTTTAGGTGTCCCATCTCTACTGCAGTAGTTAACTAATCTTTTACCTCCCAGCGACCTCTGCTATTTTCTGGGCCACTAGTTGGCCGATGTTCGAAGCGGAAGCTGGTCCGATGTGGGGAAGTTTTTTGGGAGAGGGCAGAGGGAAGGGGGTCTTCTATTTCTCTGGGTTGTTACTGTTACTGTTATTGTGGTTGTTTTTCTTTCCTTTTTTTCAGGTACAACATTATAAGGTAAAGATATGAACATGGTTATATAAAGTTAGTAGGTTTGGCAATCTGACATGTGAGAAGGTGACTAGAATTATTATGAGTCCTTTTTGGGGAAAGTATAGCTGCTGTAGGAGCTATTTTCTCCTGTACTGGCATTTCCAGCTGGCTACCCTTTCGGCCGTGATCTACCTTAAGCCAGATGGAGATTAGGCTCATTTCCTGGAATGTCAAGGGGCATAACTCACCGATCAAACAAAAAAAGGTCTTGCTACATTTGAAAAAATTAAAACCCATGATTGTTCATTTGCAAGAGACCAAATTATCTTCCGAAGAAGCAAAAAAACTCTGTCAAGGAGGGGTAGCGGAAGAAATTCATAGTGCAGCCTCCTCTCATAAACGAGGGGCATCTATACTAATACATAAAAATTTAGGGTGGAAATTCAAAAGACATATTCAGGATAAAGATGGCAGATAGATCATAGCTGAAATGGAGATGCCGGAGGGCCCTCTAGTTTTATCCTATATCTATGCCCCCAATCAGGATTCTCCCGACTGTTTTCATGCATTCAACCAGACCCTTGCTGATTTCAATACAGGTAGGGTTCCAGTTTTATTAGGAGGAGATTTTAATTTGGTCCTCGATCATAATATGGACAGAAGTAATAAAGCCCTCGAGCCACATAGGCAAGCTAAGAAAGTCCTACTACGACTAATGGAAGAACATGGGTTGCTTGATGCATGGAGGGTTTTGCACCCTGGGATGCATGATTATTCATGTTTTTTGCAATCTCGTGGTACTTCCAGTAGAATAGATCTCTGGTTGATCTCCTCCGGGCTTTATGACAGGGTCATTTCTTCCCATATGCACCCGATTTATGTCTCAGATCATGCCCCGTTGGAGATACTGCTTAAACTAGGACTGGACTCCCCTCACTCCCCTTCCTGGAGGTTGAACCCCCTCCTTTTAGAGGACAAGGACTTTCAACAGTGGATAGGCCCTGAAATAGTGGACTATTGGGCCAACAATGATAACAATGAAGTCTCAGATATGACCCTCTGGGAAGCCTTCAAAGCGACAATAAGAGGCAGAATAATTGCTTTCTCTGCAGTTAGGAGACGACGCCGAGAGGCAGACCAGAGGGCCCTGGAGAGACAAACTACATTATTTGGAAACACAGTATAAATCCCTTAAATCTAAAGCCCCATCTGCATCCCTACTTGCACAATTGGCTAGCACCAGGATTTCACTGAACACTCATTTATCCAGCCAGGCTGAGTTAAATCTTAAACGGATGTGCCATGCCTACTTGGAGGGAGGCGAAAAAGCCAGTAAACTCCTGGCATATCATCTTAAACAACAACAACTGTCCAATAGAATACAGGCTCTGAGAGACTGTAAAGGTACCCCTTGTTACTCTGGTACATGAGTTAATACGATCATGATGCAGTTTTATGAGCAGTTATATGCCTCGCCTCACCCCACAGACCACTAAAAATTCAAAGATTTTTGGCTTCAATGCCTGTTCCCAAACTTCTCCCTACTGAAGCCCAATCACTGGAAACCCCAATTTTACTGGAAGAAGTGGAAAAGGCTATTAAATCAATGAGCCTCCATAAAACCCCCAGGACAGATGGACTACCCATCGACTTATACAGAGTCCAGGGAGTTAACCTTGCCCCATACTTGGTCAGGGCTTTCAATCATTCTCTGCATGCCGGGTGTCTTCCCCCTACCATGAGGGAAGCTACCATTACTGTCCTACCTAAAAAGGGGAAAGACATACTTTCACCTGGCAGTTACCGTCCTATTTCACTTATTAATGCAGATGCTAAAATTTTAGCCAAGGTTCTTGCTAGCAGGCTCGAACCCCTTCTTTCAGGCCTTGTTCACCTGTCTCAAGCGGGATTTGTTAAAGGCTGCCTGGGGTCTGACTACCACAGAACTTTGCTGTCTTTGATGCATCATACCAAATTGTCCAAAACATTCTCAGTTGCCCTGGCCATAGATTTTGAAAAAGCTTTTGATTCTGTTGAATGGCCCTTTCTTTTTCACACCCTTTCCTCAATGGGTATGGGGCCTGGTTTTCTCTCCTGGATACAATTGCTTTATACGTCCCCTTCAGCTAGAGTATTGACCAATGATCTACTGTCTTCACCATTCCAACTGCAGAAGGGTACGAGACAGAGTTGCCCTCTCTCCCCCTTATTGTTTATTCTAGCTATTGAACCCCTGGCTAAAGCACTCAGGGAGTCTCATACTATCCTCAGAAAATGAGTGGGAGGCATTACCCTTAAAATGTTTTTATATGCTGATGACCTTCTCGCCACCACTGAAGGTACCCCACAAATGATGCAAAATATTCTTAATATCTTGTCTGATTTCTCCACTGTGTCTGGTCTCAAGATAAACCAGTCCAAAACAGAAGTCCAACCTTTGAACTCTGTTCCTTCTAGTACAGACTTTGTGGCTCTTGGCCTTAAATGGTCTCCTGGTGGTATAAAATACTTAGGTATCATCTTACATCCTAATCAGACTAAAATGCTTACTCTTAATTTTTCAACTCTGCTGGAGTCTCTCAGACAAGATATGGAATGCTGGAAGGCTTTGCGGCTCTCCTTGGCAGGCAAAATAGACTCCATTAAGATGATGGCTGCCCCTAGCATTCTATACTTGCTGGCCCATCTCCATATTTTTTTCCCACAGTAATGGTTCTTAAAATTGGAAGCTCTGATGGGTAACTTTCTGTGGGAAGGTTCCCGACCCTGATATAGCAAACTCAGACTTCGTCAGCATTAGAGTAGTGGTGGTTGGGGTCTCCCTTGGTTGCAAGGATATCACATGTCCTTCATCTTCGCACAAACTACTAAAAGGTTTCCCAGATATGGGCAGGGTTCTCCCATCTGGCTTTCCTTGGAGGCCTCAATGCTTCAAGCACCCTCCCCCGTGGTGGCCCTGTACACTAAGAAAATTCTATATCCCTATCTCCCTCCCACTATTCTGCTATCTTTCCAATAATGGAAGCATGTCCTAGGTCACCCGGGATATGATCCGGCCCCCTGGAATTATATACCTCTAGGGAATAAAGATGCCCTAGAGGTTGGTAAATGTACAATATACTGGAAATTTTGGGAGGCACAAGGCATCTCCCTAGTGCAATATTTATTATCCCTGAACTCCAATACACTTGACACTTTTGAATCCCTATAATCCAGATACCATCTCCCATCTATTCACTTCTGGAGATATCTCCAGATCAGAGATGCCATATCTCATCTCCCCACTTATCCTAGAACACAGGTAGCACAGCACGTCCCGCATCCCTTAAATATTTGGCGGCACCGCTCTAAACACTTAGCTAGTGATATTTACAGTGCCCTAAGGGATGCCTCTCCAGATCCTACTCACTCAGCTAAAACCCGTGGGAGAAGGATCTCCAATCCCCTATCTCTGGACGTCAATGGGATCATGCATGGGCACGTATACATTTGGCCTGTAGAGATGGGCGTACTTACTTTATCATGAACAAAACTCTGCATAGATGGTATGGAGACCCTACCAAACTCAAGAAGATAGGACTCACCCCAACTGATATTTGCTGGCATTGTGGTCATATGGGGGCTCATCTGTTCTATATTCGTTGGGACTGCCCAACTCTCCAACCTTTTTTGGGCTTCAATCCAAGATATGTGTGGTCAGATATTCCCCCAAATAGACCCCAACCCCCCTCTTCTCCTGTTGGGATGTGCCCATCCCAATACCCCAAAGTTCAGCCATGGGGCTCAATGGGTCACAGCAGTAGGGGCTATAGCCAAAAGATTGATTTTAGTGAAATGGAGGTCCCCTGAAATCCCAACTTTCCATGAGTTCCTTTTTGCCCTAAACCAAGGGGTTACTTTTGAGAGAGTATCCAGCTTTGCAGAGGGCACCGTGGCTCATTTTGAGAAACATTGGCAGCCATACTTATTGTCAAGGTACTGTCATGATGTCCACCCCCAAGCTGGTACTTAACCCTGCAAGAGTCCCTAGCTCTTTTCCTTTTCCCTTCCTCCTTGGAGGATATAGGACTCTCTTGTTTGGCCCTACATTAGGCCCGTACCTGATTCTCCAGACCAGATTGCCTTTAGATTTGATGTTTTTCTTGTATATAGTTATCTGTATTACATGCCTGATATCGGACACATCATGCCTTTTTCCAGGCCCATTTGGACCTTAAGGCTTTATACACTGCGCTAGAGACCTATCGAGACCTTGAAAACTTTTGGTATTTGGTAATCATATGCACTGTCACATTTAATTATCAAGTGATCAAACTTCTAAGCAATCACTCTTATACTTTGCAGTATTCTTTGTAAGTTGCATCTACTTCATGTTCCTTTTGCTCCTACTAAATGTTGCGGTAGGCCTCAATGTGGTTGCATTGCTATGTATTTGTATATGTGTCCTAAGTAAACACAATAAAATCTTAAACTATAAAAATATCTACTATGGAAATATCAAATCGGGTCTGGATAAATAAGTATGCTGATTACAGCAAGATTGGCTGTATTACTAACGATGCTAATTCAATAACGGCATTACAACATAATTTAGATCGACTATTTGGACAGAGCAGCATAAAATGACATTTAATATTAATAAATGCAAGGTTATGCATTTGGGTTCTAACAATAGACTTGCAAATTATACAATAAACAATATACCATTACAAACAGTAGAAACCGAAATCGATCTGGAAGTTACAATAAATAACGATTTAAAATTTTCTACACATATAAACAAAACAATAAAAAAGTGTGCTAGTATCACAGCTTGTATTTACAAATATATTAAGAGCCAAGAAGCTGAAGTAATTATCCCATTGTTTTCTAGTTTGGTACGATATCATATTGATTATTGCTCTGCTTTTTGTGGACCAGTGCTCCTCCACCCCACCCAGGTCACCCCCCCCCCCCGCTAGGTCATCCCTGAAATATTCACCCATTTGATTAAAATCTGCCTCCTAAAGTCCAAGATCCTAACCCTTGTGTGGTTTGATTCTGCAGGTGAACTTATTTTAAACCACACCATACGGTGATCACTGGTCCCCAATTGGCCTCCCACCTTGACGTCTTCAACACTGTTACTATTAGTGAGTATCAGGCCCAGTACTGCTCCATCATGAGTGGGTTCACTGACTAGTTGCCTAAGGAATGCCCCCTGCAGAGAGTCCAAGATGTCCCTGCTTCTAGCTGAAGCTGCTGCTGGGAGGCTCCAATCCATATCTGCCAGGCTGAGTCCCCTATCAGCAGCACCTCCCCTTTTTCTGCAATCTTGCCAATGGCTTTCAGCAGTACCTTCTCTAATTCCTCCCTCTGTACTGGAGGTTTGTATATCACTCTAGTGCAAATAGTGGCTCCATTCTCTGTCCACAGGGAGACCCAAAGTACCTCTGCCTCCCCCTGTGTTCCCAGTATCTCCATCACTTTTACAATTTCCCTCACATAAAGCACCACACCTCCTCCTTTTCTTCCCACCCAGTCCTTCCTGAACAGAGTATAGCCTGATATGGTATGTCCCAGTCATGGTTTTCAGTACACCATGACTCAGTAATGGCCACAATATCCAGGTCAGCTTCTGCAATGATGGCCTCTAGATCTGGAATCATATTTCCTAGATGTTAGCATTCACACACATGGCTTTCCAGGTTTTTATTCCACTTTGCATGTTGTGCCCTTGTTTTCCTTTTTGTCCTCCCTCCTTTCCACCACTCTTTTTAATTTTCCTGTTCCCATCCCCTTTATTGCTACTACTCTTCTCCCTTCATTAATTTTCTTCCTTGGGATTCCTCTCCCCTTGGGATCTCCTTACTCTCTACGTCAGCCTGTTGGCGAAGGCCGTTTCTGACATCCCAGTTCCTTTTGCCACCCCCCACTCCATCAAATTAACATTTAAACTGTCCCTGAGGACTGTTATCCCCTCCTAGATGGATAAAAGCCATAACCCCTGTATAGGCCCTTATCCTCCCAGGTGGGTCCCAAGGCCTGAATGTAGTTGATCTCTTCCTCTCTGCACCATTCCTTCAGCCATAAGTTGAATCTCCTGATGAAGAGTCCCCTCTCCTGCCCACTGTCATAGACAGGCAGCACCTCAGCATAAGCCACTGAGCAAGCTACCTGACTAAAACCCATCCCCAGCTCCCTAAACTCCCCCACACTATCCCTGCCCTGTCCCAAGACATGTCATTAGTCAACAGGTGGACAATGAAAACCACCTCTTCCTCCCATCCTGCTGCCCTAGTAATCTGCAGGACTCGCTTCCCATCCCTCGGGGACATGGGACCAGGTAGGCAGCTAACCTGCTCTCCCCCCTTTCCTGTTCCCAAATATCTCGCCCTCACAATTGAATCTCCCACCAGAACTTGCTTCCTCCTCCTCCTCCTCTGGGGTCCTCTGCCAAACTCCTTGGGGTCTCCACTATGGAGGGCAACCATGTTCCCCTTGATCACTACTGCGAGTGCTTACTCCTGGCAGTCCTGCCCCCCACCCCAGAGTGTCATAGGAATTTTGTAGTGGTACAGGTTGAGGAATGTGCCTCTGTTCCACCATTCCTACCCTTTCAGAGCCCAACATAGTCCAGCTGTTCCTCCTCACTAGCATCCTCTGAGGTAATAGTGGCAGACTTGGTGGCCTCTGAATGGGGGGAGAGGTCTCCCAAATCCTAGCCAATTCATCTTGGAGTCTAGCAACCTCCTCTCTCAACCCAGAGAGGTGTGTGCAGATGTAGCAGCATTGCAGTCTCCATAAGGTCAAATCTCAATCTTGTCTCCTCTTTATCTTCTCACCTCCAGTGTGTATATGTGTAGGTCTTTCAATCTCTCTATGTAAGTTCTTTCCTGCCATTCTTTTTTAATGCTGCACAATGGAGCTATGCTGATTTATTTTGTTTATCTCAGTAGAGAAAGGGGGCACTGGAATGTCTGGAATGCTTATGAATGCAGCACCGCCTTCTCTGCTTCCATGCAGTGTACTTGAATCACATTTCTCCATGTCTTTTCCACTTGAGTTCATTGTCTGCGGTTCCTCCCTCCCTCCCTCTCCCCCACCACACTATTTTCTTTCTCCTGCCCTGTTGGCCATGCACAGCTCATGAAGACACACACTCGTGAGCATAGTTATAAGAGGGATGGGGGGCACAAGTCCCCTCTAACATTTGCAGCCACATAAAATTATTACTTTAGTCCCCCCCAACATTTAGAGTCTCCCACAGAGTCCTAGGCACTAACCTCTACAGCAATAAAATTGACTGACTGTCAGTCTGTGTATCACTAGGCAGTATGGTTGCATCCTGCAGTTACTTATAAGAGGTGCTGAACATGGCACCAAACAGTGCACAACAAGGGAAGAAGCATGTGAGGGGAGAAAGACAGAGCTACGATGGCTTCTTCTTCTTCCAGTCCCGATTCTCACTGCCTTTATTGGACATGACTCTTGGCTGCGCTCGGGGGGGGGTGGGAAGCAAGAGTCAGGATAGGACACAAACTGCAGGCAACAGCACACAACGATAAATAGCAAGCAGTGATATTTGGGGAGATATGAGGGATGGGGAAAGTCAGCCTAAACTGAAAGGACTCACCAAACCAGAGACATGTATTTGCCAGTTGGTGCCACTTTCCACTCTCAGTTATTGGTGTCAGAGTGCTGAGCCATATTCAGTACTGTTCCTGTGAGGTCAGAGCCACAGCTGATTAGTACCTGATTAGCAGCACCTCATTGTTTTTACTTAAAACAGTCAGGTGCAATATGTGAGACTGGGGAAAGTGAATGCACCCACCACCTCAGCTATCCTGTAAAGACCCAATCCTCACCTTCAGGGCAAACACAGGTCGGATGGCAGACTGTAATGGGATCTCTGCTGTCACAGCAGTATATACAGCACCACAGTGTTGTTGTTTTTTGTATGTACTAACATTAAGGTCTGCAAAACTGGCTACTTGGTCAGGTTAGTGTTGAAGTGAGCCACAGCAGTCACCTTATGCAATGTGGCCTGCCAATGCTTTTAATCAGATGGGGGGGGGGTGTCAGGTTAAAATCAACCGGTGATTGGAAAGATCATAGGCTGCCATCTGGTTTTCAGACCAAAGTACATAGAAGGAATATAACTACTTTAATCCTTTAATCGCTGGTAGACCTTTATTTTATTTTGAGGGGGTCCTTGTGTTGTGTGATAAGTATGCAAAATTGGATTTGTGTCCTGCCCCTGTCTACAGGAGGCTGATGGGGGGTGTTATTACTCATTTCTCTGCTTAGGCCACTACACGAGGTAGACAGGTTTGAGATGGGGCAGGGGGGTGATTGGCTTGCTGAGACAGACAGGAGAAAGGCAAAGCATCAACAGGTGTGTGTGGTGAGTGACGTGACATGATGTGTTTATTGGGTTATTTAATTTGGGTTAATGATCATACTGTATGTGGGTAGGGTTTCATCCATCATCCTATGTGCAGGACCTCTTGGCTCATTTCAGTGCTCCTGGCTGGCTTTTATTTTTTCCAATCTGTGGTCCAGTTTTTTGGCTCTAATTCTGCAACTTCTAAATTAATCTAGAAGGTAAATTGTGTTTTATTCAAATGCTATCTCCTGTCTAAATAATTTAAATATATTCACTTGCAAGTTGTAGGTTTGAACTAAGAATAATAAGAAAATGGTTCCTGACTCAGGGAAGCAATCTGACTGTAGAGTTTGTGGGGGCTGCTGTCCAGAGGGTGGAGTGGGGTGGCATTGGAATGGTTTAGTATATTTATTTAACAATGTACAAACTACCAGTAAATCCATATGTTATGGAAAAAAGGATAATCTGTAATGTACCTTTTGGTATTTCAGTTTTGTTCAATGTGACTTTAGGATTTCCTGAACAAATCAAAATTTTAAGTGGTTGAACAGTGTGGTGTGGTGTAGAGAGCTTCGTTGGGCATTCAGGGGTATTTTATAGAAAGAAATAATTATACAGGTGCTACTCCAGTCCTCTTTATTGCTTATATTTTAAACTTAAAAGCAAGCAGCAGTTAATAGAAAGCTGTTTTCAAACTGAGTCAAACTGCAAAATGGAGCTTGTTGTGTCTCTCTTACACTTACTGTGTGTTTTTCTTATCTGATTTTAGGCAGAGCCTGCAGCTGTCTTGCATTAGCTCTAAAAATAAGCTTACCGTGGAACTTCCTTTTTGGACTTTCGGAAGTAGCGATCCGCAACTGTAAAATAATGTGCTCCCTCTCTGAATTTTGTTATTTGCTGCTCTGTCTTAAAGGCAGGGGGGATGCTACTGTGCCTCCCAATGTCTCAGGATATAAACAAACAAGAAAACAACTTTTAAAGCTGCTGTCATTTAACCCTTGCGGGGCTGCAGAATGAGCATATTTCAAGCTCAATCAAACATATTCATTCTAGTTCCTTCAGCAGCCTATGGGTTAAATCATTGTCACTTTACTTTGACTGATTACTGACCCAGTACCACATGGCTAATTAGGCACATGTGTTTTGTGGGAGACAGAGCAATATTGCAGCTAGCAGGAGACAGGCCAGAATTTGATGGTCTATAATTACAGGCTTCATTTATAAAAGTAAGAAAACAACATTTCAAATGTAGAAAATAGGGTTGAAATGTTTTACTTCAAAAGAGGAGGAGGCAGCTGCATAAAGACTGCACTGGTGCCACAGACACAACTTGCAAGCACTTCCACATCACCAAGTCAGGCTACAAATGTCACGTGACATGTACATGCCATGGTGTAGGGGTGCTGCTAACCATTTCTTTTTAACTTTAAAATGAAGTACTGTATTAACTGGACCTAGCATTTATAGATCTTTTTCTATAATCTGCACACTGTTTGTAGCCTGACTTGATGATGTGGAAGCTCAAATGTTTTATTAATTTAATATGAATTATAAAAGTTTGTTTAATGCATTGTTTTTGAAGTACTGGCAAGTGGACAGGATGGCACAATGACATTTACAGGAGCCTTTTGAATACATAACCCCCAACCACACACATTCTTTTTTGGACTGCTGGCTGTCCTTTCCAGGTACCCACTCCCTCAGGAATAGCAAGCAAGATTTTATCAGTTGCTTTCTATAAGTGCTATTTGTTCCCCTGCCCTGAAACTGACCTGTGCCTTCAAAAGGTAGTGTTAGACTAGGGGAACACGGAGATGCATACACACAGACAAGAGAGATGCACTGCAGAATTCCAACACTGTCTGTCATATGGGTGTGAACTGCTCACCCTCTGTGACACAGGATGCCTTATATACAAGAAAATAGCCTATGTAAGAAGTAGACCAGGACCACCCCCTCCAGAATCCTTAGATATGCTAATTTCTCAGCCTTGAAGCTGGGAGTCATCGTGTAGGAACTTCTACTGTCTACTGCTGTCAACACTCCCATGAGTCTAAGTTATGTAGTTCAAAAATAAATACAGATGGTATAATGACTCGAATAGTTTTTTTTGTTTGTTTGTTTTTGTTTGTTTTCTATTACTGATTTAAAATAAGTATCCGTTTATAAGTATATGAGCCCTGTTTGATAAATGAATGCTCTGCTATGCCATGCAGCTCCAAATGTCAGTACTAGAACAATGTTATCAAGTTAGTCTCTTCTGTAACTAGCAAAGCAAAAGCAAAGCAAATTTATTTATAAAAAATGCCTTTCAAGCAATCAAGGCGCTTGTACAGTACATCAGTCAGACAAATATATACATATATGGACCATTAATAACATAAATTAGTTAACAAACTAATAACATTGTTGTCAAATGTTAAAATCATTAACACTATCCATATAAAAATATCAGTCAGCCAAGATCCTTGGGAAAAGCCAGGCTAAAAAGGTGGGCTTGGAGAGCTGCTTTAAAACTCTGGATGGTCAGGCACTCTCCCCCCCAATGAGGTAGAGAGTTCCACAGAGTAGGGGCTACACATGCAAAAGCTTGATCCCCCATTGTCTTCAATCGCACCCAGGGAATCTCTAGCAATCCCTCATCGGTGGAGCAGAGAGGGCAGAAAGGGCAGTAGGGACATAGAAGAGCTTGCAAGTAGTGGGGTCCCTGCTTGTGTAGGGCTTTATAGGTCAGAAGACTGACCTTGAAGGTGACCCACCACTGAATTGGCAGCCAGTACAGTTCTCGGAGCACAGGCAGAATATGACTGGTTCTGGAAGTACCAGTCGACAGCCTGGCAGCCACGTCCTGCACCAGCTGCAGGCAACAGATATCAACCCCCAATAGCCCTTGGTAAGGGCATTACAGTAGTCAAGGTGGGAAGTTACAAAGGTGTGAACCAGTGTTGAAAGATCATTAAGAGGAACCAGGTGTTTCACCTGGGTGATATTCCTCAGATGGTAAAACGAGGTCCTAAAAATGTCAGACACCTGAAATTTCAGGGTCAAACTGTCATCAAGAATAATGCCCAGGTTATGTACCTGGTCTGAGATTGTCAGCTGGATACCTCCTAGCCAAAGCCTAGAGGGTTGCCCAGCTGACAGACCCCCCTTCCGATGATTCGGGTCCACAACCAGTACCTTAGTTTTAGTTTGGTTCAACAACAACCAGCTGGCACTCATCCAGTCATGGATCTCGGATAGGCAGTTATTAAACACAGAGAGGACATCATCTTGTTCGGGGGAAAAATATATTTACAGCCGAGTATCATCTGCATAGCGGTGAAAACTCAGATTGTACCATCCAATAAGGTCTCCCAATGGCAGCATGTACACTGCAAACAACATAGGTGACAGAATGGAACCCTGCGGTACCCCATAGGATAGGGGAGGGGGTCAGAGGAATAAATCCTGGTGACCACTCTCTGCATCCTACCATTGAGGAAAGATCAAAACCATCTGAGGAATGTAATCGACAGTCCATAGATGAGCTGCAGATGTTTCAAAAGTACACCATGGTCTACAGTGTCGAATGCTGCAGAGAGATCCAGGAGAATCAAAATGGAATGAGATCTCCGATCCCTCACTATTAGGAGATCATTAAGCATCCAAACAAGGGCCATCTCCATGCTATACCTTTTCTAAAAGCCAGACTGGAGAGTATCATAGACATTGTGGATGGATAAGTGGTCATACAGCTGCAGCATGACCACCTTCTCAATAACCTTGCTTATAAAAGGTAGGTTAGAGACGGGTCTGTAATTGGTCAGACAGTCCGGGTCAAAGGAGGGCTTTTTCAGGAGCAGTCGTACAACCACCTATTTTAGGGGATCTGGGAATACCCCCCTCTCCAATGACCTAAAGACTATCTCAGCCAGGACCAGGCCAATTTTATCAATGCACCCCACAAGGAGAGGCGTTGGGCCCAGGTCCAAACTACAGCTGGTTGGCTGCAGTGCCTGGATGATCCTCACAATATCCATGATATCCAGCCAGTTAAAATCAGACTAAACAAACCGGGCAGTCATCAACTCCTGCCGACCACCGCCATGCCCATTATAGGGGGCTGTGAGGATCCCGGACCTGATGTTGGCAACCTTATCAGCTAAAAACCGAACAAACTCATTACATCTTTCTTGTGAAAATGCTCCTCCAGACTGAAGGCAGATTGGACTGTACAATCTGTCCACAGTCTGGAAGAACTGAGCTGGTCGGGTTTTCACAGAAACAGTCTCCTTGGACAGGAATTTTGCCTTCTTATGGAAGACTGTCAATTGATAGATAGAATAATGGCCCATCAATCTAAGCCTGTCAACCTCCAGGCCCAATTTCCACCAATCTCTCTCCAACCTTCAATCCATTCTTCTCATCTCCCCCAAGGTCCCATCTAACCATGGAGACCTTGGACGAAGTGTGAGTTTAACATGAACAGGGGCAATGGAATTCAGGGCATCCACCACCACCCTGTTATAGGCAAGTACCAGACTCTGTGGATCCACGCATTCACTCAGTAAACTCAATTGGTCCAGCACCACCATCAGGCCCTCTGGGGTCACTTCCCTTAAAGGGCGATACCAGACCATTTCTGTAGGTGTTGACCTATTAGGGGGAGCCACAAAACTGAATCTTATGGAGTGATGGTCAGATCAACCGACTGGTTCCACCACCAAGTCAGAGATTTCTATCTCCAGGAGGAACACCAGGTCTAATGAATGACCATTCATATGGGTTGCAGAAGACGCACCTGTGTGAGGCCCAACAATGTCAGATGTTGGAGGAAGTCCCTACCAAAATGCAAGAGTTCATCGTCGACTCAGGCATTGAAATCCCCAAGGATTCACCACCTTGGGGATCCCAACAATGAAGTTTGCGACTTCTTGCAGAAATTCTTTCCCATCACCGGGTGGATGGTAGATGAGCAGAATTCTGCACCCCACACCCACAACCACAATGCATTCAAAGGATCAGGTAGGGTCTACTTGTATCTTCACTAGGCCCAATTCTGATTGAAAACATATAGCTACACCCCCACCCCTAACGATCCATCCTCAGGCGATGTATCACTGAGTACCCGACTGGAACAGCTGAGGCCATAACTGGCCCACATTTTCATCCGGCCTGGTCTCGGTGATTCAAGCCAGGTCTGGTGACTCAACAAGATCTGCTATTATAGCAGTCTTGTTCTTAATAGACCTGGCATTGCATAACACCACCCGAGTAGGATGAATCACTGATGAAGAATGAGCCACTTGCCTGAATGAAGTAGAGCCCTTGGGTATGGGGACAAAGCAGGGAGAGACCCTTTCCCATTCCCATTGTGCTCCAGGGCATCTTCTTGTCCCAACTATGCCTATCTGCCCTCCCTGTCCATTCCTTGCCAGGCCTGCCCCCCCCCCTTCTTCCTTCTAGCTATTCCCAATGCACAACACCTCCTATATGTCTCCACTGGTAATGGGGCATAGTCAAAAAGGGTGGAGGTCCCTGCGCCTAGAGAGGGAATAGCACCTGACTGTCTTAGCATTTCCCCAACACATCACAGTCAGCAAATGTGCACAGATATCACAAATCAAATTTAATACACCCCCCAAACTAATGCATTCACTCACTCAATCAGACACACCCAACCTCAATAATCCCAATTTACAAATAACAAACCTCCCCCAACCAACCAACCAACTCCAACCCAGATAATACAACAACAATAATAACAAAACAGCAGCAGCATGAACAAAACTGAAACTTACAGCAGCGTAAAATACACTGATCAAGAGAGCAAGCCACTAAACTCTTAAAGGTTGATTAATAAACCCATAGGGCGCTCACCTCTACAGGAAAAAAGCCAAAACCCTGTCAAGTCCAACCTCTCACATTCAGGCTTCACAAAGTCTAGCACATTTAAATGTAATATAAGTCCTGTAGGCACTCTCACTGCCTAATATAAAATAAAGATGTCCCAAAGCAAAAAGAAAGTCTGACCAACTACTGAGTCCAACACGCTCCATCAGGAAAATCTTCTTCTCATTAATCAAAGTGAATTTTCCACACTTCTATAGTTGATTCCTGCAAAATCTTCTCACAGTCAAAAATGGAACAGGAGAAAGGCACCTTTTAAGGGCAGTAATAGAGAGACACCTCCCCCCAACCGGGTAGGCAGTCAACCCCATGTGCAGTAGCTGCAGCTTGCATGCTGTGACTCTTTACTGTATCAATCAATCAATCAATCTTTATTTAGCCAGGTAAAACTCCATTGAGCAAGCTCATTTTCAAGGAGGGCCTGGTAGGTACAGAATAAATAATACAGCAGCACAATAGAACATATAACACAAATGGGCATCGTAATACAATACATATTGTAGCAACTAAAACAAGGTACAAGGATAATTAATGAGGCCCGATCGTAAGGTGAAGCCTCATCCCAGTAAACAGTACAGTAGAGAGGTATAAGCAAGTCAGCACCAATGTGCCGAACCAGTGATTTTAGACACTGATAGCTCTAGTAGAGCAACGTTAATGCTAGCGACAGTGTAAGCTGGGGGCTCAGCAGCAAGTAGAAAGCAAGGATGAATCCAGGAACATGGCTTAGGGTAATTCTAATGAGAGGAAAGAAAATGTAAAGGGTTGACTGTAAACATAGCAATGTATGGCTACAGTTTAGCGACAGGGAGGGCATTGACAAGACTCCTAGAAGTATCTCGAATAGAGTGACTTGAATTCCACAAAAGCAGTAGGATGCACCAATTTTATGGATTTCTGGATGTTGTTCCAGAGCTGAAGCAGCACATAGCTGAAGGAGGCTCTGCTAAAATGGGAAAAGACTTTAGGCACAGTTAGTGAGATGTATGAACAACTTCTCAAGGCATAGTTTCATAAGGTGCAGGAGGACAGTCAGAAATGTAGGAGGGTAGCATCTTGAATATAGATCTATAGGTCCATAGTATATCATTCCTTTGCCTCCTGAATGTAAGTGAGGTCCATCCTACCATGGAATAGAGTACACAGTGATGGGTATAATATACCTCACCTGAGATGAAATATAAGGCCCTATGACAGAAGGAGTAAAGCTTAGATAGGGCAGTTTTTGGAACCTGGCCATTCAGAAACTGCATAGTCCAAGATAGCTAGGAACATGGTTTGTACTAAGCTTTTTCTGGCCTCCTGGGTAAGCAGATGCTTGATTCTAAAAAAAAGTCCAAGCCTCTAAGTATTTTTGAGAGCTTATCTATATGATCAGCAAAAGAAAGTCTGTTGTCAATCCACATACGTAGGTACTTGAACTTGATCACATAGTCAAGTGACTCGCCAAGCAGGGGGATGGTGATGGGATACTGTCATGCTTAAGGGAGTTTATGGACTTGGTTGCTGGGGATAACAGCATAGCCTTGGTACTTTTGGCATTCAGTAGGAGCTTTTGACACAGGAGGTTTTGTTACAGCGTAAGGAAATCTGCTTGCAAGTCTGAGCAGACATGTTAGGGAGTACGCCTGGCAGGGAACATGACAATTTGCTCCCAACAATTCTCCCCGTGTCAACTCGGTCCTGACAATTCACTCCTGCGACATTCATTTGCCTATGACAATTCACTCCCAAAGTGATTTGAGACAACAAATAAATATAACTCTCTCTTACCCGGTTAAGTGCAAAGCTCATCTGGCTCAGCGTGTGACATTGTAAGGCATCGACGTCCATAGCTAGTAGTCATAGTTACCCAGCCACTCCATAGCAAGTTCAGCATTCACTTCATTTTCTTGTTAAAAGGAAAACTTTATTTCAAAACTTTAAAAACAGTTTCATTCATGCAGTCATTAATATTCAAAACTATGTGCTACTCCATGTAAAAACTCCTCAGTAGTACGATCTGCACATTTCTCCAAAATACAGGCGAGCCTTGCAACATTGTCTCTGTACACTCTCCGTGAAGCTGTGGGTGGAATCCTGCTAGTATCTGCTCCACTTCTGAATCCCTTTTTCTTTGCACTCCCCTCAGCCCATCAATAAATTTCCATATTGTTGGATGTGACATGCATAACACAGTCTGCATGCCACAGTGGAAAGCTTCCACTACATTATTAGTTTTTGCACGACCATTTGATACGCTTTCACAATGATTCCACAACTGTACGCCATACAGTGGCTGTCTGTGTCCTGTTCCTCGTCTATTTCACCTCCCGACCCAAGTATCCTCGAAATAGTTGATTAAAGGCTCTAATTCATCTGGAAAAATGTGTTCAGAATCGTTTGTTATTTCCTCAAATCGTGCAACCACTTGATCGGTGGGATAAAATGCTAGCGCAGGTAGAACTTTTGATTTTAATGCAAATTCTGAATCCTGGGCATATTTGATAGATAATTCCTCTGTTTGGATTTTCCTGTAGATACACTGGGTAAAATGGAAAAAACACCCTAATATCTTTGCTTGTGGGAACACAGACTGGAAAGCAACAGTAGACGCCCTCTCAAAGTCTGTCATTACCTGTTCTGGGTTAAGATGTGGACAAATATTTTTAAGTGCAGCCAGCAGACATTCATAACACTCCCTCGATTTCCCCGGTAACAGTGCATAAATTGCAGGCTGAACATTAGAAAAGCATTCCCTCACTATAACGTATAGCTGCTTAAACAGTGGAGGTGCAACTCTGAATGTTCCATCTGCATACCACAGTTTACAGTTCTGCAGGAATTCAAGATTTTTGTGAGTTCCAAACAATAAAAATCTGTTGTGTCCTGGGCCACTATCATGCAACAAGAATGGGACAGTCTCACCTGCATCAGTTGTGCTATACATTTTGTGCTTATTTGGAATCACAAGTTCAACGAGGTCTTTAGGGTTAAGTGGAGCACCGTGAACTCTGACTCGTTGGATGGTTTGTTTAAGATTTGTGTCACAAATTTTACCCTGTGATGCAAGAGATATAGTAGACTTAGAGTGAATCAGAACCTGCGCTGTGGTATCTTGTGTTGATGCAGCTCTATCTTTGGCCGCATTGACAGCAGCGGCTTTTTCAACTGCACAAACATCTGGTGCACGCGAATGAAAGGAAAAGCGATGGATTATTGTTGGGTCCTCGAATCCTTTAGTGTGCACTCTGGCATTGCACAGCTTTGTTTTATGGACAGATAGCTCACACTGCCAAATTGCCTTATTCATATGTCCTAATTTATGAAAGGTGTAAATGAAATTTAAGTCATCTATGAGCTTTTTGTTCCCTCGCTCTGACAAAATGAACTGGCAAGTCATTATATTACTGAGGAGTGAATGCAGGGGCAAGCGAAAAGCTAAACTTAAAGATTTGCTAATTACCCACAATCACTGACAAGCAAGTCTTTACTCTTGGCAACCGTCAATCAGGATTAGTTATAAGGTGAACAGTGATTCGAGAACAACATGGGGCAAGCAGTTACGTCTATTGGCAAATTACTTTGTTTAAAAATGAAGGTGCGAGCTTACAGCAATATATGGTGAATGGTGGAACAGTATTTTATAACTAACAGGGAGCGAGTTGGCAATACATGAATTGTCATAGGAGCATAATGACGACGGGGTGTATTGGCGGGAGCGAGTAGTCGTGCTACGAATTGTCGGGAGCGAATTGTCATGTACCCGGCCTGGCAGTGTAAAGGACCGTGCCATCGGCAAAGAGATGTACACTGGAAAGTTTGATTCCATGGTCGATGTTGTTGATATAAAGTGAGAAAAGTAAGGGCCCCAAGATGGAGCCTTGAGGTAAGCCTCTGCTAATCTGTTTTAGAGTGGAGAGATCTCCTACTGCTTTTACTTGCTGCATCTGCTCTGCCAGGTAGCATGAGAACCATTTTAGAGAAGGTGCATCCAGACCAATGTTGCAAAGAGTAACTAAGAGTAATGCATGGTAGCGGTATTGAAGGTCTTGCTTAAGTCGAGAAATACCACGCATACATGATTCTTTAAGTCAAGGGCTCTCTACCCATCATTTATGACCTTAGCCAGAACTGTGATTGTGCTATGACATGGCCTAAAGCCTGATTGCACAGGGTTTAGCAGATTTGAGGCATCAATGTATTTTCTAAGTTGGCAATTCACTAATTTCTTCAGCAGTTTTGATAGGGTGGGGAGTAAGGAGATTGGCCTGTAGTTATTTGGGTCTTTGGGTTCTCCTGATTTGAAGAGTGGTAAAACTTGGGCAGTCTTCCAGACAGAAGAGAGTTTACCTAAGCTGAGGGACATATTAAAGAGGTGCGTTAGTGGAGCTGACAGCACTTGGTGACTGAGCTTTAGGAAAAAAGGGCCAGTAAGGTCCTCTTCTGCGCTTTTTCTGGCATCTAGCTGAAGGAGCAGGTCATCCACTTCCTTGTAAGTTACCAGTTGGAAGGAGAAATCCATGACAGGAGTACTGTGGACAGGGATAGGGTTTGTTCGCTATACAGGGGTTGCAGAGTGTGGTATAAATGGGATTTTTAACATTACTGGTATAGCTTTTGGCTTTTGACAAGGCAGATCTGCCCACTGTCAGCTATAAGTGTGTCCGTTATAAGTGGGTTCCACTATATTGACAATCCCTGCAATCCCCTCTCCACATTCCCCCTCACCCCCATCCTTGTCAGTCCCTCTCAGTCCCAGCTAACAGGCACAGCAATTATACTGTCCCCACAGTCCCTAAGAGCCCCCTGTTTTCTACTGGGTAACACAGTTGTTGAATCACTATAGGCCCAATGTTTGATATAGATGCGGCTATTTAACCTGCATAGTTATCAAGTTTAAAATTAAAGGGATCACTATTTGTCATCCAAAGCAAGGCCAAATGGTCAAAATGCAGGTCTTCTACTTGGGCCCTCCTGAAAGAGACAGTCCAGTCCTGCTTTAACTATCTAACTAAAAGGACAGGAACAAAGGTCTGATTCAGTACTCATGGTATGCAGATCAAATCAGACCCTGAAAGGTTTCAGAGGTATAATTCTGATTTCTCTGGTGTGCATTAGCCACAGGTTGTATGCTGTGGCTCTTTACTGTATCACAGCAGACATAGTCACATGAGAGGCTTGTAGGCCTCTGATTCAACAATTGTGGCACCCAGCAGAATATAGGGGAGCTCTTAGGGACAAGGGAGAGGGAACAAAAAGGATAGTGGTGGTGATTTATTGTTGCAAATGGGAGGGAATGGTCCTACTGCAACTCCTCCCCCCGCTGGCAACACTGTCTGTCTGAGGCCCCACCACTGAGCTTTGCATGGGGCCCCAGCAGGGCAAAAGCTTCCACTGGCTGATGGAGTGAGAGATAAAGAGAGACAGAGACTCAGCTGTTGCGTGCTTTGAAGAAATTAAGTGTGTGTATATGTGTGTGTGTGTGTCTGTGTGTCTGTGTGTGTGTCTTTCTCTCTCACTCTCTCTTTTCCCCTATAGCAACTCTGCTTGGGAAAGTAAATGTCAGTGAAGTGTTGAGAGTGGTGTCTGTGTGGCTGTGGCTCTGTCATCTACCTCAAGGTATGTGGGCCACATAGACACAGAGGGAGCTCCTGTGAGACACTTACATACACACAGACATATGCGCTTTGCACTGCAAAGGTAAGTATGCAAAGTACATGTTGTATATGATGATGCAAATTCAAGGGCCTTTCTACCAAATTCCCACTTCCTCCAGGTAATTGAGAAAAATGATCTTCTACTGTACTCGCAGCCACTGGACAAAGTTTAAGACTAAATCATCAGCTACAGGCCCTGATAGAAAAATAATTTTAATAGTATTTAGCCAATCAAATAATTAGCTGCAGCCAGTCAACACATTTAATTTGTGGTACGCAAGCATGGTCATACTGTATTATAAACAGTCTTCTCACTAAGGGTTAGAGAAACAGGCCATTGACAACTTTCGTTTGGCTTTAAACTCATACATTTGGTTTGGCTTCCAGAATTCAGCAAAACTATTTCTTCTACAAATACAATAATTGTCATACGTACATACATACATACGAACAAACGAAAAAGCCAGCAGAAGAAGGCCATCTGGTCTATCAAGTCTGCTCATATTGCAGGGTCCACAGCTTGAGATAATGTCCCTGCCCTCCCTCTCAGCTCCTCCCATCCTCCCTACCCATGATCGTTATCTTCCCCATATGCCTCTCCCAGCCACTCTTAAAGCTGCTCACTTTCTTCAACGAGATGACCTCCTCCAGCGGTGCATTCCAAGTGTCCACCACCCTCTCTGTGAAGAAGTATTCCCTTTTCTCCCTTCTAAACCTCCCACCCTCAAGTTTAAGACTGTGCCCCTTCATGTTATGGTTGCCACTCAGCTTTAAGAGACTCTCCTTATCAACCTCATTTATCCATTCCAGGTTCTTGAAGGTCTCAATCATATTCCCTCTCTCTCTCTCTCTCTCTCTCCTGTCTTCCAGGGAGTGCATGTTCAGTGCCCTCAACCTCTTATTGTATGCCTTACTCTGCTGACCCTCTATCATCTTTGTAGACCTTTTCCAGCAGGTTAATGTCCTTTTTGAGGTGTGGACACCAGTACTGAACTCCGTACTCTAAATGGTGCAAACTGACTACAATATGGGGTAAGAAAGTCTTATGGTCAGCAATAAATATTAATTATTATTGCTTACTAGTTGCAGGTGTTGTTGACATGCATCTGCTGTGGATTTCTGTTTGTGGTGTTGCAACAGAGCCTGCAAATCCCACCAAGACAGCCAAAGCCCAGTGTGACTTACCATAGTAGTAACTATTCATCGATGACCTCAAGACATGCTGTATGCTCCCATGTAGTTTCTGCTTTATATGCATGCCAATTTCTATATTTTTTCTGAGTCTGGCTATGTTGATTTTCAAATTACATAAGCATGACCTCCCCCCCAAAAAAACAAGCTATGCATCAAAAATCCTAAAAATTAAAAGATATTAAATGTACGGCATTGCACTGCATGTGAGGGGTCTTCATTAACTGATAGCAGGTCTGTGTGCTCTGTGTTCTCAGTGGCACACCAGATCATATGGAGCTTGTTGGTGATGACAATCAGAAAGTTGTTAATGTTGTCATCAGAGGAAGGAGTTGCCTCACTACTGCTGAGGTGGTATGCCAGAGTATGGGGCAAGTGCCAGTGGAAAAATTCCAGATATACTTGCCATCAGGAGATATAGGAGTGGAACTAATAGTAGATGTTCAAGCAGTAAGATATCGCTGAGTGTTGTGGTGTGGCATGAGGTGCAGCCACGTCCCTTTAGTCACATAGGAAATGGGTAAATCCTACACCAACCCTTGCCATAGAGTGCATTATTGTAATAATAAAATGGACCCAGTTGTAAAAAACACTAAAAAGCAAAATTAATCAATACATAATGATGTGATGCATCCACCAGTCAATAAAATAGTCCTTAATTCAATTGTTTTGTACAGCTGAAAGTAGATCGCTTTTGTCACAGAAGTTGATTTCTCCTTGTCTACCTGATTCCAATACATATGCTTTTAAGAACTGCATAAGCTATTTTTAAAGCACTTAGACTCTACCTTCCTTTCCCATCCTGTTTCTTTTTTCCTCTTTCTTTCACCCACCTCAGCAGGTTTGTACCTTTGGCAGAGCCTGGCAATGACAGGCAGGGGAAGAGGTTTGGCAACTGGGCAGTCACGTATCATAAGACATGGATTCCACACTGGGATGTCTGAGTCTAGTGCCAGCTAGCACTAGGTTCTGGTGGTATGGGACTCACTTTTTAGATTTACAGCCTGGAAGATGTTAATGCATTATGCAGAGAATTGCTTGCTTTGTTGCCTGCCAGGTGCTAGGGTTATGGATCTCACTTCAAATTGCTGGTGGGGATAGAGGGAAAAACTGGTAGCTGTTGTTCGTATTGAGGAGCCTGCCACACCCATTTACAGGCCTACAGTAGGTGAAAAGATCAATATGGGTCCTTTTCTCTGAGAAAGCAAATACAAATTTGTTGCAAGCAGGAAGCCACCTCAATTATGGCATCAGAGGCAGCTGTAGACCACTCCAAAGGTCTTAATATAAGAGGGTTGCGCTCCTACACACTTCTTTGCATGGCAGTTGACAGGGAGTGAAAAACCATGCCAGTATGTTTATAATTTTTGAGCTTGACTCTACATAGTCATTTGCTTTAAATGTTTCAAATGTTTCTTTCTAATAATACTTTTTAGGTTATTTTCATATTAATAATTGAGCATCATAAGTTAATATTCTTCTTACTTCCATAATTAAGTAAATGGCTATTTTTTAGTTTTTGATACATTCTAATAACAATATGCTTGTGATCATTGGTGAGTTCTCTTAAATAGTCAGCATGCACTATACTACTTTAATGCGGTACTTCTGCATTTGCTTCCACACATGCACGATAGACTCTCGTGCAGTGAGAGCCCGGCAAAAACTCCATGAATTCTTTTACTTACTCTTGCCACGTTCCCCTCACTCTAAGCAGTTGTATCGGCTCTGACAAGAGTTTGTATATTTTTGTAAACATCCCTCTGCTGCCACATTTTCATTTTACTACCTTTCGTCTTGCACTTTAGTCTACCCATTCCAAAAATGTGTCATAATTGTGAACTGATTTGCAAGACTCAATTCAAATTGAGATGTAAGGTTTATTTGGGGGGTACAGTCCCACCATACTACACCCTGTCATAGCTGACTAACATTTGCTAGGGGCCTGGACTGAGGGTGATTAATCTTGTATACCAAGGGGCCTCCAGTTGGAGAATGAATAGTAATGGTTTCATTGTAGTGGGTTACAACCCTCTGAGAAGCTGTCCCTATACATTTCCGTACCCAAGTAACCCTCCCCAGCAATACCACACCAACAGATAAACAGACATTGGTAATACAAGATGAACAGGAACAAGCACATCACCTTATGAGCAGGAGTTGAGTATCTGATCTTCCCTCCTTAATGAGACAGGGTCATAACAAGGATATGTTGAAAATTTGGTGCACAAATATTACAAAACAGCAAATTCATGAGCCTACATTACATTTTGCTAATGCAGGCTCATAACTTCGATCATTTTCAATATTTTTACTCCAAATTCCTCACCTATAGCCCTTTCAGCTCTGGCCAGAGTGTGTTTATGTAGCAGTGCCTTAAGTTCACCAAACTCTGAGGGCACTTGATGCTGACATAAACTTTTTCTAATGAGCTCTGCTGCTGTTGTCGAAAGCCTCTGATCAAAAGCATCATTGCAAATGTTCTGGGGGTTGTCTACTTACAAAATTATTTGTACTGCAAAGATTCATATGAGATTTAATTTTTTTATAATTTGATTTGACAGGAAGTGCTGGTGGCGCCATATTTATTAGAGTGGTGCAAATGAATTAAAATTGCTGAGCTGTGCAAAGTCAAAAGTTCATTATCTGAAAGCATATCCTGCTCTCTTTGTTGACATTCCAATGTTCAGTATATCATTTTAGTTATGGTTATAGGTTACATGTTATTAGAAGCTTTGAATGCTATCACAGATTTAGAATTCACTGCTGGTGAAACAGGTGCTTTTTAAGAGCATGTGTCGGATTTAAACACCCAAAACTGAGATTCTTTCCTACGGGTTATGTTAGATGTCAATTACAGTTGTTTTTCAGTCCTCTTTTTCCTCTGCACTTGGTGCCTCTACTGTTGGGGGAGTGTTGGACAAAAGCCCTGTGATAATTTCGAACTAAGTACACAGTGAAAGAATCTGTATCACACATATTTCTTAATGATTTGGCACTTTCCCTGTAACACCAGGGAAGTTTCCCTATGCTTTCCTGTAGATTATATTTTTCCCTATGGAATCCTAATTGCTGTATTTTCCCATATAACCAATGCAAGTCTGTGGGAAGAATTTCCCTGTAGATGCCTCCTAATATCTGTAAAATAATATTTTGCAGCTGTACTGGCTCTGACCAGAGTTTGACTCTTCTGTGAACACTAAACAGAATTATTTGTTCAGGTTTTCCACCTTTCCTTTATCCTCCTCCTCTGACTCCTCTCCAGCCTTCAGTCTGACCCTTCCATCTTCAGTTATTTACTTCTCTTTTATGTAATGAAATAATTTATTTTCTCTTTTCTTCAGTCCCTCTGCTATCTTAAACTTTGCAACAGTTGTAGCCTGGTTCCATGGCCCTGCTGTCCACTAGCAGAGGGTGCCTAAGTTGGTGAGTTCACTGCTCAGGGAGTTAAACATTTTAGGGGCTCTACCTGTGAAAGACTGCTGGCCTTTGGTGGTGCGACAGCAGGGAACAGCAAGAAAATAGTTGTCAGAGCTTCTTGTGTAACGGGGATGGTTGGCTGGGCTTAAGAGAGGTTTTATGGCATGGGATTGAGTGGTTCAGGGCTGTGGGTACAAGTGAGTGACTATGGGGGTCAGATGGCTGGATCAGTCGGGGTGTCAGTTGGTCTGAGCCTGCAGTGGAAGTTTGGAAGGCAGAGTAGAGGACAGAGGAATATGGACTGCTGGAGGCTGCTGCAAGCAATGATGAAGCAACAACTACCTGGGAGGTAGGACTGACTGGTGGTGCTGCAGTGCAGTGGGTGGGAGTGAGTAGTGATTGGGGAAGCAGCGAGCCAGCAACATCATCATACCACACGGGCATTTACTCACAATGCTGTACACACAAATTTGCAAAACAAGACACTGGCAAACAAGCAGAGGAGGTGGTGGCAGGGAATTCCAATTTGCATAGAGCATTTCTACACTGGCAGGGGCCACACACTATTGGCCATTTAATTTGGCACCAGTCAGGGTCAGGGAGTACCTGGAAAAAGAAGCCTGCTGTAATCTGTGAGGCATTCTCTTTACTGTTGTGTATGGAGTGGGCCAGTGGCTCTACCAGTAGACTGTGACCAACACAATCAGCAATCAGCACAAAACTGCTCAACTTGAGCTAACATAGCTCTAATAGTCTACGAAAGGCAAGGGTAGGTGATATTTCTGTTTAATTGTGTTTATTGGTGGTCTGTTCTGTTCTGCTTTGTTGTATTGGTATTATGTCTGTACTGTCTACAGTCAGTGTCTGATTTAAAATGCAGTGCTGACTAGTGTCTCTCCTGAGTGTCACCTGAGCCTGACTGTTGCCTGCTTTGATATGGACAGGGATCTGCTGGCTGGGGGGGGGGTTATATGGTTAGCCTAACATGCAACTCCAGTGTTTTCCTCTATATTACCAAAGTTAAAGTAATTTCAATGGGCTTGCACAACTGGATGAGATGTATACTTGTGTGACTTCAGTGCATTTTGGCTGTTCACCTCTCTATCCATGGGATATACCATCCTGTAGGGGTATGATACAAGGAACCCTAGAGGAGGGTTCCCTCCCATAGGTGCCATGGGAATAATTTCCTTGGCTAAAGGTAGCTTAGGAAAAAGCTCATGGGAAAGAGAGATGTGTCACTGGAGGAGGATGGGTGGATAGTGGGGAAACAAAGAAAACAAATGAGGACTGGTTGGGGGAGTGGTTTGTTGCTCTGCCCATTGAACTCCAGCCAGCCCTCAGCCATCAGTTTCAGCGGGCTTGTGCAACTGGATGAGATGTATGCTTGTGTGACTTTGGTGCATTGTGGCTGTTCGCCTTGCCATCCAAGGGATATACCACCCTATAGGGGTACGATGCAAGGAACCCTAGAGGAGGATTCCCACCCCCTCATAGGTGCCACAGGAATAATTCCTTTGGCTAAAGTTAACTTAGGAAGAAGTCCAAAAAGAATGCCCAAAAGGGTGTCGAGCATCAAAGAGGTGAAAAATCAGAATATATAGAGACCAGAAATTAAGGTGATGGATGTAGATGGAAAGGACAGGAGAAGAATAAGATATGAAGAGGATGATGAATGAAATGAAAGCAGACAAGATGCAGAAGGGCAGAATTCCTAAAGAGAGAGGGAACAGCTGGGGCCACCATCGGCTCCATCCAACAGCGGAACTAAACTACGGAACCCAAGGAAACTCCAACCCTATCTAATATTATGACCATTGGCAAGGAGGAGAGAAAAAAAAACTTTGAGGAGGAAACCTCTGGGGATCCAAGGCCTAGGTTGCCTTCCCTCCAGGCTGAAGGATGTTTTGATTAATGATGGCTCAGCTACTGCAATTTAGAGTCAAGATCAAGTGAGAAGGAAAACATTTCAATTTAGAGGAAGCTGTCACTCTGTTCTTCTAAATGGACAACTGTTGAGAGTTACGAGTGATGTCTCTGCAACTAGATATTCAAAAGCAAGAGAAGACAGAGATGACTGCTAAGGCACTCAGCTGGCCAGTGTGAGCCTATGAAACAGACTAGGTGAATCAGAGGTGGCCCTGAGGGAGAACAGCATAGAGGGTGCCTCCAAACCCACTTGGGCAGCCAAAGGGGCTCTGATGATGAGAGTCCCACCCCTCACAGCTGGATGGCATAAATTCTACATCTAAAGGTGTCGCCGAGATGAGGGATGACTGAAGATCCACCCAGAGCGAAGACATTCTTACTATGGGCCAGGTAGAAGGACTCTGCTCTGAGCTTTGCATGCTCTAGATGCAGACTTCGTGGGTACAGAGTGAGACCGTCGGCTACAGGTTAGCCCCTAGCCAAGAAGCAATAGACATGGAAGGCATGTCTCCGAATGGAGAGCAGTTTGATGAGGTAGCATAAAACCCAATGAGAAGTATGCTGGATTAATCGATGTGAATGACTAGACCCTGAGATCAGACTGAGTGAAGGAGAACCAGACTCATGTCATGAGGAAGCTACCCATGATTGGTAACTATGGGAGTGCATGCCAACCGGGTCCATTGAGAGCCAAATTAGGAATGGATAGAATTGCATGAAGGTAGGAGAAAGAGCGGCCAGGTGAATCCAGCAGCTAATGGTGAGGTAGGTAGTACCAGGAGGACATCTGACTAGGTTTGATTAGAAAGAGGGAATAGGGTTGGAGGAGGAGGAGGAGATGAGTAGGCAGGGCAATATGCTGGAGAGAATATTAGGTGATGTGAATGAGTAGGGTATAGTAGTATAGCGGGATGGCAGGATAGGAAGCCCCCAAAAGAAAGCAGAGGTCAGTGAAAGAGATGAATGGAGGATGAAGGGAATGGGAGGAGGAGGGCGAGCACCCACCATGGGGAAGCACAGTCAGGGATGAAATTAAGAAAGCGCATCATGGTGTAACCAAAAGCAATGAGTGGCAAAAGCCAGGGAGAGCAGGGGCAGGGACAAATGGCAGATCCGAGAGGAAGGCTGCAGATCACGTCAGCCAGGCATGCAGTCCAGTCAGAGTGATAGTCCTATGATGTGAAACAGGATAGGTGGCAAACAGGTTGGGTTGAGGTTGAGGAAAGGAAGGGTAAGACTATCAGGAAGAAAATGAGGTATAAGGGGAGGTAAGAGGAGACCAGACGAGAACCGACAGTAGAAGTCACAGTCCCCATGGAGAGCAACTGCCCCTTTAAAAGGGAGCAGGGAACCAATAAGGGAAATTGGGATCTGAACCACAGGGCAATAATAGTAGATGTGATCCAAACATTAAGACAGGCCATCAAAAATGAAATCCTGGAACAGGTATGAGAGGCCAGAAGATGAGCATTGATCAGGGGGAGAACAGAAGTCGAGAGGAGCCAAGTAAATGCTGTCCCCCAGCTCACAGGAACTGCTGCAGAGCTCAACAGCACAGAGCACAGGAAGTCACTGTGGAGAGAACTAAAGCAGAAGACAGAGGCATCCCCGTAGCAGTAGGGATGAGCACAGTGGGCAAAAAGGATAGAGAGAGTAAATGAAGATGGATCAAGGGAGAAGGAGAAGCGGGGAATGTATGAGGGAAAGCTGGGCAGTGACAACACCAGCACAAACCCAGAAGAGGGAAGGCGACAGAGACAGAAGCAGCATATGGAGAGAGAAAGGGAAATGAAACCACGAAAAAGGTACAGGGGAAAAGGAATGAGGAGGAGGGATGGGAGAACCAAGGAGCTACAGATAGCCACTGAGCAGCGAGATAGGAGAAGGAGCACAGGCAACAGAAGGTGGGCCACACAGAGCTGCAGCGGAGAGGTAGAACTGGCAAAAGGGGCTACTAAGCATACCAGACCAGGACGGGAACAGGATGGAGGTATGCAAGTGAGGAAAAATGAACACCAGACTGGAGAAGACATGGGGAACTGGGGTCAGGTGGGAAGGAGGAGAGAGAGAGACGCAGGCCAGTGGCAGTGAACAGTAGGATGAACAGCAGGGAAATGGAACAGAGCCGGAGGTTGGAGGTGCTGCTAAAATACAGTAAACAAAGAACAGGCAAGAGAACAGGAGAAGAGGTATGAGGAGCAGTGCCTCCAGCTGCAATGAAGAAAATGAAGAAGGACTGGCCTGGAGGACAGCCTTTTAAGGCCTGGTTGAGGGAGTGGTTTGTTGCTTTGCCCATTGAACTCCAGCCAGCCCTCAGCCGTCAATAAAAGAAAATCAAACTCTTACCTTGCAGGTGGGTCTGGGTGGATGGTTCAAAGCAGTCATTATGGAATGGAAGGGGGGAGGGAGAAAGAGCTGTAGATCAATAGAGGTATTAATCCAGTACTTTGCCTCTGTGTTCACTAGGGAGGGGGGATGGGATATTTACAAAGCAAGGCATGATGGGGATAGAAGCAGTAGTGTGTGGGATTGGGGTACAACAGAAATGGAGCATGAGGGAAGGAGAGGTACCCCAGGGGTGTCACATCAGGAAATGGATAAAATGGCCAGTAAGGTCGGGGGGAGATGGATGATGCTATCCCCACTAAATGGGTATGGCAAGCCCCTAAGGCCCTAAAGAAAAATAAATCTCCTTGGCTGGATGGCATTCATCTAAGAGTACTATGGGAATTGGCGGACGTACTGGCTGTACCCTTGGCGGAACTCTTCAACAGGTCGCTTGAGACAGGGAGGGTACCTAGGGATTGGCAAGAGGCACATGTGGTGCCAATCCATAAAGGTGGTCGAGAGAAGTACCAGGTAACTATAGACCCAGCAGTTTGTCTTCGGTGTTGGGAAAAATAATGGAGAGTATGCTAAAGGAACAATTAGGGGTGTACTTGGAGGAGGTGGGAGGTCTGGATAGTTGGCAACATGGGTTTGTGTCAGGTAGATCATGTCAAACCAACCTTGTGGAGTTCTAGGAATGGATATCATCGAAACCGGACAGGGGAAAACCTGTGGATGTACTATTCTTGAACTTCAGCAAGGTGTTTGATTCAGTCCCCCACAATGGTCTGGTGGAAAAACTAATGAGGTTGGAAGTGGGCCCTTTGATGGTCAGATGGATAGGAAACTGGCTAGCTAGACACACTCAGAGAGTAGTGATCAGTGGGGAGCCCTCAAACCCTAGAGAGGTTGGTAGTGGGGTACCGCAGGGCTTGGTCCTGGGCCCAATCCTGTTTAATGCATACATATCTGACATCAGGGAGGGTACACGGTGTGAAATTAGTCTCTTCGCTGACAACTCCAAGATGAGAGCAGTAGTTGAGGGGGAAGAGGGGAGGTTGGCCCTATAAGGGGATATGGACAACCTGGAATTGTGGGCTCACACCTGGAAATTAAATTTCAATAACACCAAGTGCAAGGTGTTACATCTTGGGTGGGGAAACATTAAACATAGATACACCCTGGGAGGGGAGGTGCTGAAGGCCTCAACAGGGGAAAAAGACCTAGGGGTCATGATGGATACATGTATGAATAACTCTGAGCAGTGCCGAACAGCAGCTAGCAAAGCAAACAGGATGTTGGGATGCATCGTAAGGGGGAATCACCTCTAGGAGCAGGGAAATGATTCTGCCACTGTACAATGGACTGGTTAGACCACATCTTGAGTACTGTGTTCAGTACTGGAGACCACACCTGAAGAGGGACATACAGCTCCTGGAGTGGGTACAGAGGGAGAGCTACTAGGATGATACAAGGACTAGGGGATTTAATGTATGAGGACAGACTTGAGGAGCTCTGTCTGTTCTCATTGGAGGAGAGGAGAGACTGGGTGGACATGATTGATGTATTCAAGTACCTCAAGGGGATAAATAGGGTAAACACGGTGGGGATCTTTAGACTAAAGCAGAGAGATATCACCAAAGGGCATGGTTTGAAGTTGGAAGGTGGAAGGATGAGGGGGGAAAAGAGGAGGAGGTTTTTCCACTGAGAGGGTGGTGGATCCTTGGAACGCTCTGCCTGGTGAGCTGGTTCAGATATCCGCGGTGGAGGGCTTCAAGAGAAGGTGGGACAAATGCAGAAAGCGGATGTATCAGATGATGGCCTGGCCCAGTGGGGTGGGGGATGGATGATAGAGGTTTCTGAAACATAGGGGGGGGGGGACCACAGCACCTAACTAGGGATCTGAGGTTCGAGCAGACTTGATAGACCGTAAGGCCTAATCTGCTGGCAATTAGTATGTTAGTATCAAGTTGGGTCTATGGACCATGGTGATAATGTAGGTAGGGAAAAATGGGCAGACTGGGTAAGTCAAGTGAAGCAGTCCTTATCTGCTATCAAATGTTATGTTTCTGTGTTAAAATGAATTAACAGCTGTGCAAAATAAAAAATAACAAGCATTTGTCACTGCTAAATGTTTGCCACTTGCATTACTGTTGTGCTGGTGGGTCCTGCTAGCTTGTGTACATTTTTAGTATATATTTAACCAAAATAGACCTGGTGAGATGTAGTCTGTGATATGTCATTTGCAATTGGGTTCTGTCTACTGCATTTCCCAGGATAATAGAAGTGAGATGCAATATATTGTTTTTTTTATTTTATTTATTTTATGTAGATTTTGTTGACTGGGTGAGGCATAGTAGCCATAGAGATGATTATTTGCAGGCACAACCTGGGAGGTTACAAAGTATAGAATATACAATTCAGAGAGAGTACAAAAAATGAGGTAAATAATCCAATTTCCCATGATGGCAGAGACAAATAACATAATAGGAAATACAGTCTTGACCTAGTTACACAATGTCATTCTTAGAAAATGCAAGCACATAAAACATTGGAGAGTAGCATTGAGGGTATAATGTAAGGTAAAAAACAAACAGTAGCATGAATAGGAGGGAGGGATCAAAGGGATGATATCCAGCTAAGCAAAAATACAATAAGTGCACACAGTAATGAACAATAAGGAATGAGTGGCGGTCTGGAGGAGTATGATTTTCAAATAGTAAGGGAACCAAACAACGGCAGAGAGACACAGTGGTTTAGTACCAGGTAAGTGCAAGCAAAGAAAATGAGCAGAAGGATAAAAGGGAGAGGAACTATTCGGGTAAAGTCAAAATCAACAGAAAGTTTAAGGTAGGAGGCCGTGTCAGAGAAGCAAATTAGAACGGGTTAGATAATCTGGGTAAGGATAGGGCAGTAGTAAGTGGACTAGATAGAGGAGGACCAGGTAGGACCAAAGCACAAGCAAGGGACAGAGCTGGTTAGGAAATTCTGCAGCTCCTTTTTACATATAGCATGAGTCAACGAGTGACGGATGGCAAGGGGAAGAGAGTTCCAGTGCTTCGAGGCAGCGTGAGAGAAAGCACAGGTACCCTTTGAGGTTCTACATTAGTGTTGTCCTGCCTGTATAATGTATTTATGTATTGAACAGTCAGGTGCAGTTCGCAACCATGCAGAGTAGGGCTGGTGCAGCAAAACAAGGTTGCCTACCCCAGACACAATGACATTTGGATAAAGCACTGGTAGAAGTCATTAACACAGTGGCAGAAAATGGGGAGGTGCTGGTGGTGGAGGACTTCAGTTTATCAGATCTAAATTGGAACCTCTTAGCCGCAGCTTCATCTAGGAGCAGGGACATCCTAGAGTCCCAGCAAGGGATGTTTCTGAGGCTGCTAATCAGTGATATACCATGATAAGGGTGTCCACTATTGAGTGCTTACAGAAAGGGGTGACTCAATAGCAGCACCTTTTCACAAGGCTACTGGATGGGGGGGGTGAATATGAGTATAGTGACATCCTATTACTATATGCAAAAGCGTGTGTGGGGGGAAGCGAGCATGCCGTACGATGGGCGGAAGGGGAGGGAGGGTTTGTGAGGTGTAGCATGATGGTGGGTTACCGAGCTGGCCATGTGGTGTGATGGGTTCATGACAGTCTAGGGTTGAAAGAGTGCTGGGTTCGGTGCTGGGAACGTTGGGATTTTTGCGCATGTCCGTGAAAATATATTTTTTGTTTTCACCCCCCAACATGCACCCCCCTGGAGTTGAGAATCATTTAGTAGAGAGGTGTAGGGTGTGAAGCCCCCTGTGGGGGAGGGGGGTGCAGGGGGCACAGCCCCCCCACAAAAAACAAAAAAACGATCTTTTTGGCACCCTTTTGGTTTGCACCGTGAGTGTACATCGGCAACATTGATTTTCGCCGATACGTTCGCCCTGTGATCGCCTTTCTGCGATTGCTGTTATCACATAGAATGCTAATTAACAGAGTTGGACTGACTACTCCTGACACTTGGACATTTCTGGGTGGGCCCCCCTACAGTGTGTACTTTAATGTACAGTGTGTACTCAAAGGACTGGCAGCCGAGCATGGCATTAAAAGCAAGAAAAGAATGAAGAGAGATAGTAGACTGTCTGTTTCATAATCATTAGTTGTGACTGTAAGAAAGCACTGCAGCCATAAAAACAAAGGGAATCAGTACTTTTAGGCATCAACCTCACCAAGCTCTCTCTGTTCTCATGTGCCATCCTGTGGGGGAAGCATCATCATTTTAGGACAGTCACTGACAGTATTTTTCATTGCAAAGACAGAAACACTTAACAGTTGATCGCGTGAGTGTAGAGGCTGGGCTCCTTGTCTGGCATATAATATACATCTAGGCCCCAGGCCCTGGCAGGATAGCATTATTGTGGCACAGCAGCTGAAAGAAAAAACAAAGAGATCAAGTCCGTCTCAAACAAGGCAACATGCATCATCTCTGAGTCCCTCCCTCACCTCAAAAGCATAGCCAATACTTTTAGTTGCTGCAGGGGGCTGGCACTTTAGTGAAGTAGAGAGAGAGGATGGTGCTTGGGGTGGATGAATGCTGGAATTGGTTGGTTTGGTTGGCTTATCATTGGTCAATACATGACATGGCCACCACAGTCGGCAGTTTAAAAGCTGGTCCACTATGTCAGGATTGTCTCATGACTCTATCCCTTGCCTTTGCAAGCTATTTTCAGTGATTGACTTTGATTTTGTGTCATGAGTGAAATGGACCTGAGACAAGGCTGCAATCACTCGATCATTGACTCTGACGCCTCGACTAATAAGTTCATCTCTTCTCTCTGACCAATTGTGAGCTTTAAACTCAAGAGAGTGATTGGCTGATTATTTGCTCAGCTTTTTTTTCTTTGATGATTTTAGGTTAATGTTAGTTTTGACTGCAAAAGCTCCTATCTCAGTTGCCGCCTGCCTGCCAGCCCTCATATCTTTGAATCACAGTGGGTAATCAATAATTAGTTAAAAAAATTAAAATGGAGAAAGAGCCCTACTGCTGTTCTGCACCAGCATCACTTTTTATCTATATTGAACCAATCTGTATCGTGGGAGCGGTCAGTAAAAACCAAAGGGATGTGTTGGAAGCAAACAGTGGGCTGAGGATCAGATGTAAAATATTTGGCATGGGTGGACCAAATTGTCTCAAAATTCAATTCATTTGATTCAACTGAGCTGCGTGACTCCTGACATGTTTGTGTGGACTGCTTTGGAGGGGATTGGGGTGAGTAAACAAAGTGAAGTGTCTGGACTGCAGCAAACCATCCTCACAAAAATGCTGTCGGTGGGGGAGTGTTTAGGAGCAAACAAAATTGGCCAGAGGTCAGGTGCAGCATCAGCACTGGTGATCATAACAATAATTTGCTTCTTAATTGAAACAAATCAATTTAGTTGATTAAACTAAGCTGTATGACTCATAACATTTTTGCATGGGTTGTTCAGGCTGAGGGGGCCACAAACAGGTAGAGGGTCTGAGTTGGAGCAAACCAGCCTCACATGAAATAGGGGAGGGGTGTCAGAAGCAAACAAAGTCTGGGGGGGGTCTGCAACAAACAAAGTCAAGGGGTAGTCTGGAGCAAATGTAGGGCATACCTCTCAAAGTCCAGGGGAAGCCTCACACGAAACTGAGGGCAAACAAGGCTTAAAAAATTTGGGGACAAATTGCCAAAATCAGAGACTCATCTGAAAAGCTCCAGAAGCTTAGCAGGGACAGCTGAGATGTGTGGGAGTGGTGGTAGGAGGAAACAAAGACTGCAGGTCACAACATTGCTTCAAACTTCAAAATTCATTAAACTCATTTTTGACTCTTGAATATTTTTGTGTGAGCCATTCAGGTGCAGTGATGGCGGGGGGGGGCACTGTTTGGAGCAAACTGGAGGAGGCTGGGTGCAAACAAAGTCAGTGGATCACAACACTCCTTCTAACTTTCAGATTAGTTCATTGAATTAAGCTGTCATTCCTGAATATTTTTGCATGTGATTCAAGACAAAATTAAAATATAAAATAAACATACTATGAATATCTCCCCCAAATTAGTCAAAATAATCTGCTGTTACCCCCTTCTAAAAAGGTTCCCTGCATTTCACACTTAGTGCTCCGTGCCAACTGCGTGCCCTGCCTGTGCTGACCCATCCATTATGCTCCAGGAGGATTAGGATGGTGCTCAGAGTTCTATAAATGCACCTATTCATGCCTTGCTGCATTTTTTAAATATGTTTAACGGATTTTTTATCTTTATAAATATTTATGGCCCCATCTCTTTAAGCTGCTTGACTATTGTGGTCTGGGTCAGGAGGAAAATGGGAGACTTCTTAGTTTTAAATCTTCGGTCTGAATCTCTCTACTCTGTTTATTGTTGGTGAAGAACCTCATGCTTTTTTTTTCTTCATAGAGATATTCCAAACATTTACTAGTTAGTTTAGGGCTTGACCAAGAGAGTGGAATAACGGGCAGTCTAGGAGGGTCAAATGGTCTTTATCTGCCATCACCTTCTGTGTATCTGTGTGTAATAATGACATTCTCCTGATGACACCCTTCTCCCAATACACAGTAAATCACTACAACAGGACTGGGAGGTTTAAGCATAAAGTAAGTAACTGAACTTAGAAAATGGGTTTAAAATGTTCCAGTCTCCAATTGGCTAATGTCCCATCAAGGTGGACATTTACATGGTGCAATAAAGACTGGGAAATAAGTCCTGTGCCAGCCTGTTCTATCACAACACATATTAATGTGTCCACTGAAATTTCAAATACTACAAGTTGCTATATTTGTTTACTCGCTTAGCAAGATTTCATAACAATACCCACTCACATCTTGGTATTTAAAACAATTTAACAGACTTAAACATGTTTAAAATGCTTACTTCTATTGAAAGAAAATGTTCAAGGACAATGTAACAATGATGACCAGAGCCATTAACCATTACTCAATCCTGGCTGCTCTGTGTTTCTCACTGTGTTTGTCCTTAGTTCACCTACTCAGACTCTGCAACAGTAATTATAATTTGTAAATTCAAATGATGTGTTCCTGTGCTCAGCAAAATGAGCTGCTCGCTGCAATAGGTAACAAGCCCAATTTACTCAAAAAAAGTTTGAACATGCAGCGGGGCTTCTGTTTTTGGGTGAACACCTTATGCTGTTCCTAATTTCTACGGAATAAAGTTTAGTACTGCATTTAGTACAACAGTTTTACAGCTTTGGTGTGTGTTTTGCATGGTGGATGGAGTGCTGCATGTTCAAACTTTAACTATATTTTGTAGCAGGCAGAATAGCATAGTGGTTAAGGGCACTAAACTGCAAACCAGAAGACCTGGGTTTGCATCCTATCAGCCCCAACTTCCATACTGTGAGATCCTGAACAAGTCCCTTAATCTTCCTGTGCTCCAAGGTCACACCTGAAAACAGACTCTGGCTTAATGTGTTTTTCCTGATGAAACAATTCCCCTTTCCCTTTATTGAAAAAAAAAAAAAGTCCCCTTAGCAGTAGCACCATTAAAGTGCTGACACTTTTTAATAACAGAGAAATGAAAGTATTTAAACCATTATGGTGAATTGGGATTACTGCTCAACACACAAGAATACAAACTCAGAACTTGTTTTTTCTGGAAGCACCACTTGGGCTCGACACAAAATTCCCTGATGTCCCACACAGCGATATCACAATACCAACATCGATACTGTGCCATCCCAAAATACAGTGTTTTTTGCAGGGCTATGCACCCCACACCCACATGTGGGGGCTCTGCCCCCGCACCCCCCACATTTAATTATAATCAACTCCTGGTCAGAGTTGTTTCAGAGAGGGGGCAGAACACCAGGAGAAGCCGCATCAGTGAAAACAGACCATTACAGTGACTGTCACTGTAATGGTCTGTTTTCAGGTTTCGCTGTTGGGGTATCATGCTAGAGTAGACCACCATTTTTTTCCTCACAGAAAGCTCATAAATAAACAGCAGCTTCAAGAGCAGTGCCCTCTAGTGATATATAGAACAGCAGAGGGACTACTTTAATCATATACAAAACATTACTCTCAATTCATTTTTACTTTATTTTTTTCTATTTTTTGGTTTTAAAATCTGCCACCTATAATCCATTTTTAGTGTAATAAATAATACCCTGCAGGATGAGCAGTATGGGCTATACGGGAACTCCCAGGGGCCATAAGGCCCTCTGCTTGAGGAGTTGGGCCTCATTACACACCTGGGTAATCTAGTATAGCCCAATACCACCCAACCTTTTGGCTGTTACTGCTTGTTTACTCTCCCCCCATGAGTCCAGCCCATTCCCACTTGAGTATGACACATTTGACTGGTGATTGTGTACCTGTTTCAGGACCAAATAGACATCTTCTAAAGTTCAGAACTCATGAAAACTGAAAGAAATACTTTAACATGTCTCAGTGAGTTTCCAGGAGGGCTATGTTGAGTCTTAGATTTACACTGGGGATAAAGATGTTGGTTGAGACAGCATGATCATCAGTCTGGGTATAGGTGTCAGTAAATTTATTGTTGTGGCCATCTAACAGTAGCAGTGCCAGTATTAGGGGAAGCAAGCCAGGCAGAGCAAGTATACAGTCTACAAGAAAAGAAAAAAAAAACTACTATCTGAAGCTGTGCCTGTAGAACAGGTAACCTACTCACTAGCCAAATGTATCGCACTTGAATAGGAATGTGTTTGATTCTGTGCCATGGCAGTAAGTTCAGTTACTATTATGGACCCTATGCATTAACTACTGGGTTGCCTATGCATCATGCATCTGTGGTGCATAGGCAACCCTAAAACAGAATGCCTTTCACTGGGGGTCTGGTAGATCCCCCGGTGTCATGCATCAAAGGGCAGTGCATCTCTTCTGTATTGGATCCTCTGGCTGTTCTTGCAGTTATGTGTGCTGATGGCCCAGGGGCATGTCTTGGGCTGTGCCCCCACTCCCACCAGTCACAAAACTTAGAGTGCTGGGTAGGGGGCAGGATACGTAGGCAGGGTCACTGCCATATCCATTGCATGTACCCTCCTCAATTACACTGGCCAGCTGCAGCGGGATGCAGAAACCCTCTCCCGTACTGCCCCTGTCTGCTCAGAGGGCTGGGGAAGCACAGTGGGGGAGGGAATGTAACATATCCAGTTCATTATAAACAACACTTGCTAGTTTGGGTAGTAGCAGAGATCCCTTTATAGTACTGATACATTTGTTCATTTTAGAGACAGAGAGCTCAGGTTAAGGCTGCTTATGTTTCATATTGAACTCATAACAGACCACCATTAATGAGATGCTGTTTGAACTGTGATATTCAGAGCAAATACACTTTCATCCTGGTGGGCTTTACTGTATCAGTGAATATGTTGTACAGTGTTGAATGTTCCCTTTGGCACCAACGCCAGAAGCATTACAATTGTCATTCTGTGCCTTCCCAGAATCCCTGCTCTGTGCAGGACAGGGGATTTACTTGGTGACCAGCACAGACATACAATTGGATACCCATCTGTGTCATGCAATCCACCCCTGAGAAGCAGCGTACTGTGGAACGGGGCCATGAAGAGGCACATGCAGGTGGCCTGCATTCATGCATGCTGGTCACCCTGTGCCTGTCCTGGGATGTTGAGCTTCACTGGTTGAGTATGTGCTTCTTGCACATAGCCAGCTTGCATTAGTGCTTAGTTCACATGTTTCTTAAACTCCTGGGTCCCACATCCCTGATGCACTGTGTATTTTGGGGTGGAGGTGGGGTGCAGTCAGTGAATATTAAGTACGTAATAAGCTCTGTTAGGGTGTGCATTATACTAGCAATAACATACAACAAGGGTGTGGCAGTGTGCGTTATGTTAGATTGCTGCATGCTCTGGGTGCTTTGAGAGGCAAAACTGCAGGCCAATTGCCTTCAGCCACCCAGGAAGTGAGGTGATCTGTGATAACACACATCATTAGAATGTGTTATTGCACTTATAAAATGGCTTTTTCTTAATAATGTGCTTAAAAATATAAATAATAATTTTTAAATGTGTAAAAAAGTAACAAATTCTCATGGAGAAGTAGTTCTTCCACCTACCAAAACTACATTTTTTCTTCTTTACATTAGGATGTTTGTCCTTTTGAGGCTTCCTGGCCTGTTGTTTTTCTTCAGTGCAGTACCAGCCCCCATATCCTGTTTTAATAAATTCAGTGAGATTTGGAGCTCACTATTTATTATTTTGCTGCTTGGTTATTTTTTAAATGTTTTTATATGTATTTTAAAAATGTCATCAGGACAGTCATGACCATAATTAGTAATGTGAGTGATCAGTGGGTAAACAGAAAGCATGAGCATGATCATGCTTACGTTTTTTCAAAAGCAGTAAATACTTATTTTCTTCATAAGAAAATCTTCATTTCTACATTCTTCGATTTGAGCTGATGGGGGCAAAAGTGTGTTATTTAGAAGCACTCTGAGTGCAGGTAACAGTGCTGCTCAAATAGTGAGTTGAGAGCAAAAAATTCCTTTTTAAAACTCCGGTCTGGAATAGGGATATGTGAAGTAGGCAAAATGCAAGAAAGACCATGCGCTAAGCAATACCATTGCACAGTCATGTGACTGCCTTTAGCCAATTACATTATCTTGCAATTATATAAAGATTATTAATGAACACCCCAGGGGTGTAATAACCATGAGGCCAAAGGCTAAATGTCCTAACATACCTGGGAAGTGCATTCAAATGCTTTATAAAATGGGCATCTAGCAATATAGCCAACTCATAGGTGTCATTCTTAAACATGACACTTATTCTCTGATCAGCCAACTGTCTGAGACTCACGTCATCTGCCAGCATGACAGCAGTGGTGTCATCTTTTGACTCAAAGTTTTTCTTTATGACATCAAGGAAATTGTGACGTAATCTGATCTGAGAAAGAATTTGACTCAGAGTTACACTATCCACACTGACATTACATGTGGTAGCCTCAGATGGTGCCAATAAGATGACCAAAGATTCCTGTAGAATACAGCTGCTGGAACTGAGCATGACATCTACTTTACCTATTTGATTCTGCATGGTGTAGTCACATGCAGCTTTTTTCTGTTCAAGAAGTCTTTCCATCATGTAAAATGTTGAATTTCAGTGGGTTGGAAATTTGTGCTTTAATTTATGCAAGGATAAGTTGTTTGACCTCTGCAGCCCCTTCAGGATTTTTTTGTGTTTTCACAGAGTGGCTGAAATGCTCACATACTTTTTTAGAAAGACCTAACGGGTTTTCAACATTTTTCTGTTTCCATTTAAGAACCGTGGATGAGAAGATTTAAACAATATGCAAAGCAAGGTATGCGTTGGTAGTTGGCATCTCTAACAGCCTTGTCTATGTTGGCACCATTATCTGATACTATGAACCCTAGAGATGAGGAACATGGAGTGAGCCATTTCTGGAATTGATTTTGTAGCTCCTGCAAAATATTCACAGCAATGTGGTTTTCCTCAAAAGTGGCAACACATAATATGGCCTCCTTCCTACTACTTACAGTAGAGTGGGAATTATTACTTTTTGACTGAAAATTTGCCCAATGAGCTGTAACAGTCATCTAGGCAACTGTTTGGTTGCTAGTCCATATATTCATGGTTATGAGAACCTGCTTCACCTCAGAGAGTTTCAACTGTTTAGTGACTGCACTACACAGCAAGTCATGTAACTGTGGAGCCTTTTTTGAGAAATATGTTTAACAGGGAACGTGTACCATGGTTCAGTCTGGTTCATGATCTTGAGGAAACCCTTCTGGGCAACAAAAGTAAATGGAAGTTGGCAATCGGTCAACAGCTCTGCGATGGCTCTATTTAACAGCTGGCATACAGAAGAAGAAGAAGAAGAAGAAGAATCAGCATTTATATAGTACTTTTCATAAACAATGTATCCCAAAGTGCTTTACAAGCAATGCTAGACTGGTAGTGAAGTGACTGACTCTGTAGTGGCAGCCATATCACACATCAGCACCTACACACAGTCTGGACAATTGGGTGAACTAATTTTTTGGGAAGGGGAATATTGGCCAAGACACCAGGAATGTCCCTACTGTTTGCAAAGAATGCCTTGGGTTCTTTTACTTCCACCTGGACACCCACCAGGACCATACCAGGATGGGTAGAAGGGACCTCAGTTTAATGTCTCACCTGAAGGACAGCACACCCCAACAGTACAACACCCCCCTAGTACTACACTCGGGTGCCAGCATTTTTAGGTATGAGTCCAATCCTGGTGTGGGATGAGAACCTATGATCTTTTTGTCCAAATGCAGATGTTCTACCAACTGAGCCACGCTGACATTGAATACTTGCAGGTAAATTTTGATGTTCTCGCAACAAATTCTTTTAATGTTAGTTGACAAGAATGATGAGATATTTTTAATTTGGGGGAGACTGTACTTTTCAAGCCTTTTCCACATGGAGTACTACTGTGGAATTTTGTGGTACTAAATGGTGTCAGAAGAAAATAATCTATGTGTTTCTAGGAAGACTGCAGGGACACATCAAGTGATTCAATGTCAGTTCCTGCTTCCAGTTCATTGTCACTATGGTCACCACCATGACCTCCACTATTACTCATAGCAATCACACTGTCCCTTGCCCTGCCCCGGTATCCCATCAATAGTGTGCAGGGAATAGGGTACTGCAATGTGGATGTTGGAATGAGGGCTAAAACATTAATGCTGACTGGGATATCATAGCATTCCCCACGGTCAGCATCTTGGAGTGAGCCCTCTGCACTCCTCCAGAGCCAGCCACGGTGGAGGGTATTATACATATGTTACAAGGGTGTGGAGGGGTGAAGCCCCACACAAAAGTGGGTGCAGGGGGCAGAGACCACCACAGAAAATCAACGGGGACTGCTTTGGTGGTCTATGTACCGTTATGGCAGGGTGACACAATCTGCAGTTGCTCTTGTTCCATGCAGCATTCTGATTGCACCTTAATGTCCCAAACCCTGGACAATTCACCCTGAAGTGGGTGAACCCCCTGCCCCACTCAGTTGGGTGTTTTGCCTTTGCATGTCATATTATTACTGCTGTTCCAAAATGTCCTGCCTTGCCACCTTGACTGATAGTCTTTTTGTACAGACTGCATACAGCTCAGGTGTTTTCTACAGGGTCAATATAAAATAAATTTCACACTAAAGATTTACATTTTGTGCTTTGTACAATGGTGCCTGGTACTATTTCTTGTACAGTCAAGGGCCCTGGAGGTAACCCTACACTGCCAATTCCTTATTGAAATGAATTGTTCTCATTCATGCTCATCTTCTTATTCTTATGTTTAACATACGATTTTTTTTCTGCACTTGCCTCTCATGCCTTACAGTGGCCTTGTCTCCTACCCCCTCATCGAAACTACAGGCCTCATTGCCACAAGATGCAGAAGAACTTCAATTGCCAACATCATCAGGTGGGACATAGCCTGGGATATCCCATTCCCAGTCCCTACTATGACCACAATCTTTATCAGCATTCGTTGCCTTGGCATCTGAGCTTATATTTAAGGAGTATGCCTCCTTGCATGCTGCTGAAGCAGCTGGAAATATCCTGGCACATGTGACAAAATGTTCTGTACCTCTACAAGAAACTCCTGTCAGTTCTTTCTGAAACTCTACTTTCATTTCATTGCTGATATGCTTTTTTGGTTCAACAGGACATTTAGTGCCAGTCCTGGTGATGTCATTATTGTCAGTGCCAGGATTCATATTGTTCACATCATTTTCAGTAGCACGTGAAGCAGCACTGTGCTTCCTTTTAGTAGTCTCAGACTGGGAAATATGAGACATAGTAGACACAGCCATGGCTTTTGCTATGCTGCAGAGAGACATCACACACAGTGTAGCTGTGGCACCTAGCAGTGTGATACAGCCTAAATGGCATTTGCTATACAGCAGCGAGACACAGAGTGGCTATGTCACAGACAGGGCTCAGGTCACCTAATAGACACTATGCAATACAGCCTAAATGGCTTTCACTATACTGCAGAGAGACACAGAGTAGCTTTGTCACAGAGAGGGCTTGGTGCACCAAACAACAGACAGTGTGTATTTGTAATACAGCCTAAATGTCTTTTATTATGCTGCAGAGAGACATGGAGCAGCTATGTCATAGAAGGGCTTGGGGCACCTAACAGATAATAAGTAGTGCACCCTAAATGGCTTTCACTATACTGCAGAGACACACAGAGTAGCTTCGACATTGACAGGGCTCGAGGCACCTAACAAACAGTGTGTAATACAGCCTAAATGGCTTTCACTATGCTGCACAGAGACACAGAGTAGCTATGTGTCACAGACAGGGCTTGGGGCACGTACCAACAGACAGTGTGTAAATACAGCCTAAATGGCTTTCACGATACTGCAGAGAGACACAGAGTACTAGCTGTGTGACAGATAGGACTCGGGGCACCTAACATACCACTGTGTAATACAGCCTAAATTTCTTTCAGTGTTCTGCACAGGGACACAGAGTAGCTACAGTACTGTATGTCACAGACAGGGCTCAGTGCACCTAACAGACAGTATGTAATATAGCCTAAATGGCTTTTACTATTTGAAAGCATCTACTGCCAGCAGCAAATGCCTTCCCCCCCTTTCTCCTTCTCTCCTGAACACTGCACTGGATGATTCCCTGATTCCCCTTCAGTCCCCGACCCCTTGCATCTTTGTGGACTAAACTTTTTGGATTTGTTTTAAATATAAAGTTTTTTTCTTATTATTTCTTTTGCTGGGAATGCAGAGCTAATGCCGATTCCTCTCTCCTTCCACACTTTGCTGCTATCTGCATGCTCACAGCAGTCACGGAGCACAGACACCAGCACTGACAAATCAAATTGTCAGCCTGGTGTCATGTGCTTCTTTCTGCTTTGAGGATCCCATGGGCTGCCCTTTCATGCCTGTTTACAACATTGGAAGAGTACCAAGACCCTGCATGCTGCTTGTAAATCTGGTTTTAAGAAAAATTACCTGTTACCTGACCCATTTCCATGTCAAAAGTACCAGACCCATGAAGTACACTATGATGTTGGGTAGAGTAGTAAATTACCTAAACTACCCTACCAGACAAAAAATCACTGATATTCGATCTACCTGATCCAGCCACCTGATGGGTAGCCCACCCCTAATTATTACATTATGTTATTCTAAATCTGAACCACTTGTTCATGTAGTATTGCTGCAGGTGAGGAGAGCTAAGAGTTCATGGCTTGAGGCATTTCTGCAGGGTAGCATCTGACAGTTCACCTTTAATCAATGTGACTAAAGCCTATGAAATAGTTAGGTATTATAACACTGGTACCAGCAACAGAAAAGCTTTATTCCATGTGGAATATATGGAATATATGCTATTAGTTTACAGTTGAAAATTCAGGCTACTGTTTGTATGATAGGGCATACCACTGTTGGTAAAATTCAGGCTACAGTTTGTACAGTAGGGCATACCATGGTCAGTACCAGGACCTCCATGGTCCCACATACAGGTAGGCCCTTTGCCACCCAGTTCAACCCTGCAAGTCAGGGAGCCCACTCGTAGTCAGGCAGTACTGGACCTGATGCTCACAAACAGGGACAGTATTGCAGAGGTCAATGTGGAGGCCAAGTGGGAACCAGTAATTATCGTACAGTGTGGCTCAACATATGGTTGGGAGTAGATGCAATCCACATGAGGATGAGGGTCTTGGACTTCAGAAGGGCTTATTTACAAAAAAAATGAGTGAATGCTTCGGAGATGACCTAGCAGGGTGGATGACCTAAGTTTTAGGGGGGGGTGGTGAGAAACAGTGGCCTAAGTTAATGGAAGGCACAGTGAGCGTAACAAACCTCTGCACAAAGAAGTGAGCAGAAACAAGAGAGGAAAAAAGAGACGGCTATGGTTCTCAAAGGAAGTGGCTGAAAAGGTAAAAGATAAAAGGGTTGCATTCAGGAGGTATAAACAGACACAGAGGGAATAGGATAGGGAGGTGTATCAGGAGGAGCAGACGGAAGCAGGGAAAGCCTTGAGGAGCACAAAGGCACACACTGAGGAAAGAATAGCCCATGGGTAATTAAAGGGGACAATACATTTTTAAGACGCATAAGTGAAAGAGTAAGACTAGGAGAATTACTGTGAGGTTAAGAAGGTGGGGGGTGCAGAGGAGGATCAGGAAAATACAGATATCCTAAACAAATGCTTTTTTTCAGTCATCACAGAGGATGGGGAAGAGGGATAGGTCACATAAATGCATCAGGAGCACGGGGGGAATAAGTAGACACAAGTCCATTTACAGAAGACAGAGTCCTGAAGGGACTTGCAAAGAACAAAGCTATAGGGCCAAACTGGGTACACCCAAGGTTATTGAGGGAGCTCAGTGAGGTACTGGCTGCACCTTTGACAGCCTCATTCAACAACTCACTGGAAACAGGAGTGGTTCCGGAGGACTGGAGGAGGGAAAATGTAGATCGCTTCACAAAAGCAGTAGTAAAGAGCAGGTTGGCAACTATGGGCCAGTCAGTCTGACATTGGTGGTGGGGAAGTTAATGGAGTCACTGCCAATGGAAATGATTGTGGAGTATCTTGAATCCAGTGGGTAACAAGACCAGAGGCAGCAATGATTCGGGGGTTATGTCATAGAAATCTGAAATGTTTCTGTGGTGAATGACCAGGGAAATGGATTAGGGTGCGGCATTGGACTTGGCCCACTTAGATATTGGTAAGGCATTCAACACCAAACCACATAGTAGACTCACAAGGAAACTGGGCAGCTTAGGGGTGGATCATAAGGTGGTAAAATGGGTAAGAAACTGGTTAAGGGATAGGTGACAGAGGGTGGTTGTAAACAGACTTTTGGCAAGAGAAGGGAGGGTGACCAGCACTGTGCCGCAGGGCTCAGTACCAGGGCTAGTTCTCTTTAAAGTCTTTAAAAGTGCATTGCAGATGGGCGGAAAGAAGCTATGTCTATCTGTGAATGACACCAAAATCTGCAATAAGGTATACACTGCAGAGGGAGTAAAAAGAATGTGAAGAGACCTGAAAAGACTGAAGGCATAGTCAAGGGCCTTGTACCTGCGTTTCTATGCAAAGTGTAAAATTGTGCACCTAGGGGACAGAACCACAGAGGCAGGGTACAAAATGGGAGAAGAGGTACTGATGGTCAACAAACAGGAATTGGGTCTGGGAATAATTATACCTGATGACCTCAAGGTGGTGAGACAGTGCTACAAGGCAGTGGGTATGGCCAGTAGGATGTCGAGGTATATAGGGAGGGGTATCACCAGCAGAAAGAGGGAGGTGGTGTTGTTACTGTATAGATCACTAGTGAGACCCCAACTGAAGTACTGTGCCCAGTTCTAGAGATCACACCTCAGGAAGGATATAGACAGGGAAGAGACTGTCCAAAGGAGGGCAACTAAAATGGTACAGGGGCTGCACCCTAAGCCCTATGAGGAGAGTCTGAAGGATCTCAATATGTACACTGTGAAAGAGAGGAGGCAAGGGGGACATGATAGAGATCTAGTAATACCTCATAGGGTTAAATAAGGTACTGTAGGGGAGTATTTTTCAGAGGGAAAGATGTATGAGAACAAGGGGAGATGCAATGATGCTGGAAGGGGACAGATTTAAGAGATATATGAGGAAGTACTTTTTCACTGAAGGAGTGGTGTATATCTGGAACAGTTTTCTAGTAGAGGTGGTGGGGTGAAAGCAGTGGTGCTCTTCAAGAATGCATGGGATAGGGAAAAGGAAAGTTAGAGGGATGCAAGGGGGGAAGGGGCCAGAGATCAAGTATGGTCTGTGGTGACATTATAGGCAGGAGAAAAAATGGACAGACTAGATAGGCCTAGTGGTCCTTATCTGCCATGAGATTCTATGTTTCTATGACCTCCACTGTGCTGTCTCTGTGTGTAGGGACTAAGTAAAGGATGACTGCCTCATTGGTAACACCCTCTACCCTCTGTACAAGGAGTGTTTTCTGAAAAACACCTACCAACTGCTGACTTCTTGCTCTTGTTGCTACTGGAATACTCCGATCCTTGTCAGACATGTTGATATCATCCATAAGCAGCACCTACCACTGCCTTTCTGGCTGTTTAAACTCTTGCCTCAGCTCCCTATATACTTTTTCCTTCTAAAATAGTGGTCTATATACCAACCCTATCCTGATCTTTCTTCCCCTTTCATCATTGTTAGGCCCCATATTGTATACTTGTATGTATTCATGTATGTATGTATGTATGCATTTATTTACTTAAAGTGTTTCACAGGTAGACATACAGAGATATGCACACAATTCCATTTATGGATACGACCTTGGGACTTGGTAAGGGGGGAAACAAATCAGCAGAAAATAAAAATAACAATGTAATAAAGTATATAAAGTGAAACTAAATGCAATAAGCAGGAAATAAACGTTACAATGATCATCACTAATGCTGAACAACTAGTGGACAGTTAGCTACATCAGCAACCCAGCAAACAAGTCAGGTGCAACTGCATTAGGGCACAATTGTGTTCTTGAGAAGCTGTTTAACTATGGCAATGTAACGCAGGAGAGCCCTTACACAAGGTAAGGGTATTCCACAACTGAGAGAGTCAGTAAGTGAAGGCAAGCTTCATATAACTCAATTTCCAATGTGGGACAATGACTCTGTTGCCAGCATGGGAGCAAAGATGATGTGTGGACAGATCAGTAAGGGTAAGGATGGTTCCCAGATAATTTGGGAGCTTGTTGAGCCAGTCTTTAAACCCAAAGAGAGCAAGGTGTTGTACACTTCTATAAAGCTGTGAGGGCAAGCCTCACATAATGTGCAGTGAAGTATCTGGTCAGGAGCTGCAATGATGAACCCACAGAGAGCATTGATTAGGGCATCCAGTTTTGTTAAAAAAAGCATTTGGGGTAACTTTGTAGACCATGTCCCCAAAGTCGATAACTGGAAGGAGTAAACATTCAACTATGTATTTGCCTATTCCCAGTGAGAGGCAGTCACCTACCTGATAGAGTGCACCAACCTTTCCTGTGGGAATTTTAAACAAGTGACTGAATATGTGAAGAAAAGTCCCTCCGGGAAATTATCTGGAATGACACATAGGTACTTACAATGTCATATGGAGGACAGGGATCCACAATCCAAGGTTTTAGGAGCCAAAAAGCACAGAGACAGTCTTGGACTGGTTGAGGATTAGGTGATTTGTAGTGAACCAAATAGATAACTAACTGAAGTGTAACTTTAGGGCAACACAGAACTCAGCAGGACAACATCCATATGAATAAAGGATGGTGTCATTGGCACACTGTACATGTGGATATTACAGGATTTTGCACAAAGCGGCAAATCATTCACAAAAATAATAAAAATAAGGGCGCCTAGAACAGAGCCTTGTGGAAGCATCATGATAATAAGACTGGGACCAGATAGAGCACTGTCAATAGAGACTAACTGGTATGGCCAGAAAGGAATGATGAAAACCAGGAAAGGAGAAAGCTGGTGAGGCCAAAGTCAATAAGTTTGTTTAGCAGAAGAAAATGGTCCAGGGTGTCAAACACTTTGTTGAAATCAAAGACAATTACATCAATTTGATGACCTATATCCTTATTTGATAGAATTAAATCAGTGATTCTGAATAGGTAGGTAGATGTGGAATGAGCTGCATGAAACCTAGATTGGTAGCCAGAGAAGAAAGATATACTAGAGAGACAGATAGAGAACTGTTTGGAACCTCTCTAACAGTTTGGAGATGATGAGGACGAGGCAGATAGGGGAAGATAGGCCAATAATTTGCAGGGGAGTCAGAGGGGCCACCTTTACATATGAAGATGACTGTGACATGTTTCCAGAGTGATGGAAAGATAACTGTGGCAAGGGAGCAGTTCAAAATATGGGCCAAGGAGGCAGCAATATGTGGGGTCCCTGACTACAGAAGGTGAAGGGAGGATATCAAACCCAGAGCATGAACTTGGCTTGATAAAGAAGAGCTACTAGAAAACTTCTAAAGTAAAGCTGAAGATGGAGAAATTGCACGGATATTGTAAGGGGGGGGGTTGTAAGGGGGACATAGCTTGGTCCAGAAGGAGGGGGACAGTAGGTAGGGGTCCATCAACAAATAGATTATTCAATGTACAGTATTAGCAATTGCACACAGTTTGGCAAGCACATGAAAGGTACAGCAAAGGTAGGGGATGTCATACCCTGAACCTGAGAGCTGGGGTAGATTATTCACAATGTTCCAGAATTTAGACAGAGTTGGCAATTCCCTAATGAATTTGGAATGGAAGTAAGAGGCTTTGGTTAACAGATAGTTGCAGTGCATAGATTCTTGAGACTATTGTTCAGTTGACGGTCAGCAAGGGTACCAGAAGCCTTATGGCCTTACCACACAGCATCTCTTAATTTAGCAAGTTCAGTATAATCAGCAGAGACCTGGAGAGTTGAGCCCATCTTACTCTGGTCAATGTGAATGGAGAAAGGATGTCACAAATGACTAAGAATAAAGTGCAGAAATAAGCTAGTGCCTGATCTGTGTCAAGGGATTCACACATGGGGCTCCAATCAGCAATCAAGAAATTGGACAGGAAATATTTTTTTTTTTAAACCAGGAGAGACACACACACTAAGCTGAAGCTTGTTTACAGATGCAACCTGGGAGCACAAGGAAGTTAAGTGACTTGCTCAGGGTGACACAATATGCAAGTGGGGGCTGTGGGATTCAAACCCAGGTCTCCAGGTTTGCAGCTCAGAGCCTTAAACCATTGCACTATACTGATTCCTACAAGACTTATGGAAGGAATGCACTATAATAATTTTAAGAAGGGCTTTGCTCATCCTTACTTTGTGGATGCAAAAGGTGATACAGTGATCGCTGAATAAATCAGGAAGGATGTTAGCTGCCCACAGTACATTAGGGGTGAGTGGATAGTATCCAATCAAAGAGGCTGTGGTGGAGAACTAACTGACTATTAAATCCAATAGCTTTAGCGAATAATTGGTGAAGGTTTAGGGCTTTGAATTTGGAGTGGAAAATTAAGAACATCGGGCCAAACCAGCAGATTTAGGTCTCTAAGGATGATGTGTTCATTCTTTGTGGTGTCAATATGAACTAAGTTGATGGAAATTATATCAGTAACTGCATTGCCTCCCTTACCAGGGGAACAAAATATGCCAGTAATGCAAAGGGGGATGGAATAAGGGAAAGTGGTTTTAACACAAATAAGCTCTTGGGACATTGGAATTACTTCCTGGGAGGTGATAATAAAATTAAAGGTCAACCTTTCATCTTTTTTTTCTTCTATCCTGATGGAAGACAGTGAAACCTGGAAGAGTAGTATCAGTCGAAAGAGTCTTGGCTGTGTGTAGTTGCCTTTTCCCATATCTTTTACTTCCTCTCCTACCTTCTTCCCTTCTAACCTTCCTGAATACTGCATACATTTATATGGCCACATCCCAGTCATAGTATCGGGTTGCCCATGTCTCTGTGATTGCACCAAGTCAAAGGTACTTCTGTCACCACTGCGTTTAGATCACTGGTCTTGTTCCCTAAGCTTTTGGCATTCATTCACATAGCCATTAAGGCCAGTGTCTCCCCACATCAGCTCAACTCCCTCACTTTCCCCTGATCTCTTTACCAGCCTTGCCCCGTTTCATTCATTCTGTGTCCTTAGATCTCCTGCAGCCTCTTCCTTGTGACTTGTTCCAGCACCCCCACTCCACCCTCCATGCTCTATTGTTTCTTCTTTGCATTCTACCACTAAGGGGAACTATGCAGGCCTACCTCAATTGAGTTAGTGCACTTAATCACAGTAGAGCTGCCTCCTCCCTCTACCAGTTTAATGGACCTCAATGTGCTTTTGAAACTTGTGTACTAGCATCCTGTTGTTCTCCTCAGAGAGTTGAAGGTCATCCCAATTCATTAGCCTTATATCTCTGCATGAGGGCCTCATCCCCCCAGTACCTCATCCTTCTTCCCTGCACCACTCGAACATAATATAACACTCTGTTAGCTACACTCAAAGACTTTGGGCTGAATAACTGTTCACTATACTGGTTCACTAGCTATCTTGCTGGTCGACTACAATGAATCAAAACCACCAGACTCCTTTCCTCTTCCCTACTGATAACTAGAGGTGTACACCAGAGATCCATTCTTGGACCCCTGTTATTCACAATTTACATCAAATACCTTAGTGACAAAATCCATAACTTCAGACTCCACTTTTTCATGGATGATATCATCCTTTATACATCCAAACCCTCATTGTCTGATGTCGTCACAGAACTACAGTCTGATTTTAGCCAGTTGGAGTGAAACCTGCTAAGATTAAAGCTATTATTAAATGCCTAGAAAATTAAAATTATGTACTGTTTACTCCTTCATCCCCCAACTTCTCTACATGTACAGGCACACCGGTGCCTATACTAACCTTATTTGGAGACTCACTAAAGTCAGTTGATCAATTCAAATACCTAGGGGTATGGTTAGACAGCAAACCATCCTTCGCATACCAAATTGAATCCCTCAATAAGAAACTGAAAATAAGTGGGGTTTTTTTTGCTGCAGAAACAAATCCTTTTTTTCCCTTAGATATTAGGAAAAGGCTGGTTCAAACCTCCTTTCTTCCCTTACTCGACTACCAGGATACCATTTATAATAGTAACACAGTAACCAGCCCTCATAAGATTGATATCCTGTTTCACCACACAATCCACTTTATAACTAAAGCACTCTACAGAACCCACCATTGTGCCCTTTACATGGCTGTAAGCTGGGCTTCCCTGGCCACAAGAAGGATGCTACACATTAATATCTAGGCTCTTAAAACATTTCAGAACAAAGCCTATTCCTACATTGCCTCCCTTTTTCATCATTATCTTAGCTCCTACACCCTTAGAAAAAAATGCTTTCCTACTACTAAAAGTACCAAAATTCTGCACACTTTATGGTAAAGCTGCTTTTAGCCATGCAATCCTGTCCTCCTGGAACAAACTACAAGCCACAATAAAACTCCTTTGGCTATACAGTAAATTGATCAATCAGACATATTCTCACTTTTCCCCTACCCTAAACTGGCAGAAAAGCCAAATGAGAGAGAGATATCTTTAACCTCCTCCATGGTCCTGTAAGTCAGGTCATTAGCTCCTAGGTGGACAATGACATCAAGCCCATCTGCATTTCCACTTGTCTGGCAATCATTTTTACTCTGTCTGCATATATCCACACTGAAACCATGGAAGGCACCTAAGGCCCCTGCCCCCCACTCCCCTGCCCCTACCACCTCCTCTGCTCCTTATGATGAATATACTATCACAAGTACTTTTCTAGTTTTCTTCTTCCCATTGGACTCCAATCACATGTTAGGTTTCATTTTGGGGACAGACATAGTCTTCTTGGTGTCTATGGGTTCCAGAATTCTCACAGGGGACATTGGACCAATCAAATCACAAAGGGTTTCAAATCTTACTACAGTTACTACCTCAGTGTCCCCAATCATGAGGACCATTCTTCCTCCACCCCTCTTGCCAACTGTAGTCCAGTCCCCAGTCTGCACCTTAGGTGTCCACTGAAGAAGAAGAGTTGAGGCTGCATACACCAGTGACCCTTGTGATCTGCTCCAGGGAAAGCTAAGCTCAGCATTCACCACAGTCAGTTCCACAGTGACTGCCAAAACCTGCTGTGCAATGTGCATCAATTATGCCTCCAAAGTGCTTCCCTGAAGATAATTGCACCACAGGTGTTGCACCATATCAGGCCCCATAGTTCTCTCCTTCCCTGTCACCACAGGTCCCCAAATCCTCCTATAATGCCTCCCTTATACTGCTGCTTATGTATTGATATAGGATCACATCTCTGATACTTCACTAGTGTTGCAGGCATGTACTCCTGGACATTGACCCTTTTATCATGACACACCCAACAGGATTTATGTAAGAGTCCTTTAAAACAGCAGAAATCAATGGGAAAGCACTTTATGGGTACTTACATTTTTAAAAAAGGTGAGACTAATATAGGGCCAATACATGTAAAAAAAACATTAATAACAAATCATATTGAAATAGCAAATGCATTAAACAAATGTTTCTATTCTGTGTTTCAGCAAGGAGGAACATGACTTCAGTAACAGGCAACAAAGGAAAAGTTGGAGAAATAAAAAATGATGATGTTTTGAAACACTGTAAAACATTACAAACTTATAAAGTGGCAAGACCAGATGAGCTAACATGAAGATTATTAAAAGAAGTAGGTAAAGAGATATCAGAAATGTTGACATATATATTCAACATGTCACTACAACATTGCAAAGTGCTACAAAACTGGAGAAGGGTAAAGGTTATACCTCAATTCAAGAAGGGGATAAACATAATACTGAAAATTACAGATCAGTCTCATGTCCATTGTAGGAAAAATTATGGAAAATGGATAAAAGCTCTACTGGATGAAGAATGTAAGAGAAAAGGGATTAAGGACAATTTACAACACGGTTTTAAGACAGGAAGGTCATGTGTTGCAAACCTATTGACATTCTATAAGAAAGTGAGTAAAGAATTAGGTGAGTGAAATGCAATGAATGTTATATTCTTTGATTTTAGAAAAATCTTCAGAGTGGTGTCTCATGAAAAATTCATCCCAAAAAAGTTAGTTTGGTCAAAACCATGTTCTCATAGAATGGATGGCATAATAGTTGGAAGACTAGAAACAGAAGGTCAGTGTCAAGGGAAATTTGTCAACAGAAGGAAAGGTGACTAATGGGGTGCAGCAGGGCTCAGTCTTTGGTCCATTGCTAAGCGGTATTTTTTATAAGTGATCTGGGAAACCATACTAATGACTTCTGCAAGAAATCTGTGGATGATATAAAGTTGAGTGGAAAGGTCAACACAATAAAAGAACCAAAGAAAGTCAAGTGGACCAAAATAAAGTGGCAACTGGACAAAGGAGTGGGGCATGTCATTTAATTGCAACAAATTTAAAATAATGCATTTATGAAAGAATAATAAAGAACAATCCTACTACATAAATGGGACAAATATCAGATTGTGAGAAGGATTTTGGTATTTATAGTACAATAGAGCTCCATTTAAACAAATAATAAACAAGTGAATGCAATATTTGGAAAAGCAAACTACTGAATACAAAATGAAGACAACAGGTCAGGGGATGTACTATTACCAATATACAGGCCTTATGTCAGATCTTTAATAGATTATGGGCCACAAGGCTGGGGTGGACTAACAATAAATGAGAACATAAAGCGTATCCAGTGATTATGTCACACAGATAATAACATAGTATAATCTGTGTGGCAAAAATAGCAAAGGACAGTACAGCTGCAGGGATAGTATAGCACAGATATGTTAGCGCTATCCCTGTAGGTGTTGTCAGTCAGGACGAAAAGGATAAATGGACTCCTGCATGCTGCATCACTGAGTTGCTGCTGTGGGACAGAGGTAAGGGCCACAAGCAGTGAAAGGCAACAGAACATCTGGTGGACCAGGGTTTGATTCCTGGTCATGTGTGTTTTTTTTATTTTCCGTCCCAAGTTTCCTCCCCCCAAGGGATGGTAATATTCAGTTTGGGTGGTGAAGGAGTGTGAGGGGCTACCCCCACAGACTGTCATTCCAAGTACTTTTTGTTTATTTGTTGCACTCAATGTTTGTCTGATGCACTACCTTGTGTTTCGTGGCTTTGCTTGCATGGTTTCTGACTGTGCTATTCTGCAGTCAGGCATTTTGAGCCACTGTCAACATAAATATAGAAAAATATGACATAAAACTATAAAAATTGTTAGGGGACTTGAAAACAAAACATGTGGAAAGATTAAAATTACTGGGTATACATAGTCTAGAACACTGACACACTGGAGGTGATTTACTAATGTTATTTACTACATATAAAGATCAGGAAATAATGAATGCTTTAAATCTCACTGGTGAGCAAGAGCATTGCACCATAAGACATCATAATAAACAACTAAGGGCAGCACACTTCTGGAGGAATACTAGGAAGCATTTCTTTACACAGTGAATAGTGCAACTATGGGATAATATACCACCAGCTCTAGTAAATAACAATAGTTCTGAAACCTTTAGAAAAGGTTTAGACAGCTGGGGCTCCATATTCAAAAAGGGGCAAAGTGGTGTGCAAAGTTTTGTACAGCACTTGTCCATTGCCCAGGACCCAGAGGAAGCTATATTCAGTTAGATAGTACACTGATGCTATCCGAATGAATATAGGGACATGTTGGCTCAGCGCTAACTCAAATAATGCTGCCCCAACATGGATCCCGGCAATGCACGGAATAGTGCCGACAGACCCAATTGTGTCGATGGCTCCTGGTATGATATTCAGAAGTCCCAGCCCTGCCCCCACACCAAGCACCCATTCCTATGAAAAGAAAAATTTCTCTGGATTATATTAGTCCATCCTCTCCTCCAAGCACCATCCCGTATATTTGAAAATAATTCCCTGTTGCCTATTGGTACCCTGTCCTCCACTTGCTGTCCTATATAGTTTAAAATAAGTCCCTGGTGACCACTGATCCACCCTCCTATCACCATCCCATTATTTAAAATATATCTCCATGGCACCTAGTGGCCCCACCTTCCTGCGATCATTGTCCCATATAAGTCCCTGGTACCCAGTTGTCTTCACCTGCCTCAGATCACCATCCCATTATTTAAAATATATCTCACTGTTGCCTAGTGGTCCCCCACCACACCCTCTGATTGCAGGCCCATGTGTTTTAATAATTTTTCCTGGTGTCCAAAGGTTCCCTCCACCTTTTGATTGCTGGCTGTATGTTTGGAAAAATGTCCCTGATGCCCAGCAATCCCCCATCGTCCAATCACTAGCCCGAATTGTAAATATTATTTCCCTGGTGGTCCGTGGTCCCCCCTGTCCTCAGATCACCATCCCAACTTGTAGACAGTGTTTCCCTGGTGTTCTGTGGTCCCCACTTTCTCCGATTGCCAGTCCCAGTAGTGACAAAAATTCCCTGGTGCCTAGTGTTCCCCCATCCTCCAATTGCTAGCCCTGGTATGTGCCCAGACATTCCCTGGTGCTGAGTGGTCCCCCCACCATCTGATCATCATCACATTAGTTTGAAAGTATGTCCCTGGCATCCAGTGGTCCCCCTCCCTCCAATTGGCAGCTCTGTATGATATCTCTGAACGTATCCAAAACAAACAGTTTTCAGTAAATGAAGAAAAACTAAATAAATATCAGATACTGTATTCCCTAGTGTGTAGTGGTACCCCCCACACCCATTGATCCCCATCCCAGTACTACATAATCATTCCCTGGAATCTAGCGGCCCTCTCACACTGGGGGCAATGACCACCCACCTGCCACCCCCCTTACCTGAGGTGACAGTACAATGGCTCTGATACGGTGACCAGCACAGCCCTCCTCTTCCCTCCTAGGCTGGCTACCATATGATAAGTCAGGAAACATGCATTCTATGTATGGTACAGGGTGCACATCCTCTGTACTGTACAGGGAGTGCATGGCTGAATGCTCCCTATACAGTTGAGAGGATGTTCCCCCTGTACTATGCATAGGATGCTCACTCCCTGAATCTTCATACAGCGGCTGGCTGAAGAGATGAGAGGAGGGCTGTGACAGTCATCATGTTGGAGCTGCAGCACAAGTGCTTCAGTTAAGCAGTGGACTGACAGGGTGGGACTCAGTATCTGCTGTACAGAGAGGACTACTAGATGCTGGGGCATGATCATGTAGGTAGGGGGATCAGTAAGTGGGGATTGTCACTAGATGCCTGGGAATATATGATATTTATTCAGTTTTTATTTATTTATTGAAAACCATTTGCTTCGGATATCTTCAAAGATATCATACATGGCCAATGACTGGAAGAAGGGGGGTCCACTGAAAGCCAGAGACATTCTTTCAAATATATGGGGCAGCAATCACAGGGGAGTACCACTGAGCACCAGGGAATGTCTGGGCATATACCAAACAGGGAGGAGTGTGCATCCTGTATGTAAGCAATAACCCGCAAGGGCATAAAATAGCATTAGACCCACCTTCTGAGGACTGTGAGTGCTTGAGAGCAAAAATCCTCCTGAGGAAGAGAGGTAAAAAAAAATGAACCTCCTGACAGTCTACATACCACCGGGCAAGCAACAAACTGGGATTACCTCATTTATCAAATACTTCAAATGTGCCACACAGAATAAGGAGACTATAGTGGCAGGGGACTTAAACATAAACTGGGCCATCAAATCAAGCTGGGCTGTCAAAGATCAAATGGCCAATCTTTACCTCTTCCGGGTGGTGAAGGACAGCATTAGAGCTAACTATAAAAATGGCACAAGTACCCTAATTGGTTGGGTACTGACCATATACCCTGACAGACTAATTGATGTTAAGGTCCTACCTGACATACTCAGTGACCACTCCCCTGTATTATGTTCCTTGTGTATAAGGACCATATATCCATACACTAAGCTTGTATATAGCAGGGTACTGAGGAGAGACCACCATAGGGCTTTCAAGGAGCACCAGGCAAAACTAGACTGGAGTCAACTTGACCACATTACAGACATTGACATTGCTCTTGACTAGTTTGTAGCTCTGTTCAATGGAGCATGTGACATTTATGCCCCCTATAGGAAGAAGATGATGAGAGGTAGGATGGTTGAATGAATTAGTCCAGCACTGTTAACACATATGTGGGATAGAGACAAACTATGGTACAGGGATAAGACATCAGGGTCTATGGTTGACCTCCAGAACTATAGAACTGCACATAATATATGTGCAAAAGACATTAAATAAGCAAAAGCCAATTACTTTAAGGAGCAGCAGAAAAGTACCTGGGGGAATGGGATGAAGTTTTGGCATGTACTTTAGGACCTTCTGGGGCACAGGGACAAGGCACCCCTCAGTGCTCAATGTAAATGGACCCATTACTCTTGGGCCAGATGAAATGGCGAACCTGTTCACTGAGGCCTTCATGGACCTCAGTGCACTCTCCTCCCCAAATAAAATACCCACCTGATGCTGTCAACTTTGATGAACCTGACCATATTAACATTAGGACACCTAATTTCTATTTCTATGCCATCTCCCCCTGTCTAAGGCACTTGAAAGGATAGTGTTGGGTCAACTGGTTGCATACCTTGGTAAATACAATCTTCAATGCAAACAGCAACATGGTTTCCCCAAATTCCACAGCACAAACATGGCATTAATTTAATATACCAGTTATCTCCATGAGGTCCTTGACCACAGCCACCCGACAGGAGTAATCTATATTGATCAAATGAAAGCATTTGACCTTATCAATCACTCCCTTTTGAGCACAAAACTCTACTCTCTGGGCCTCTCACAGGACACAGTGTTGTAGCTTAATAGCTATCTAACTGGTAGAAAACAGCGTGTCAAATTAAATGGGGGTGCTATCGGACTCCAAAGATGTGACTGTTAGGGTACCACAGGGCTCATTTTGGTGACAACTGCTTTTTAGTCTTTTTATAAACAATCTGCCAGATGCCTGTCCTATGTTCAATGTATTACTCTACGCGGATGATGCGGTACACTACTCAAGTAACTCATGCCAAGTCTCCCTCACAGCTGACTTTCAGGATAGCTTTAGAATGCTTGAGGGGTCATTGAAAAGTAACAGGCTAGTATTAAACTACAAAAAGACAAAGATGATGTTATTCGCAGGGCCACACATGAGGAATAAAGCCCTATCCCCGACCATAACTAATGAAAAAGGTACGATGCTGGAACAGATAAGCACCTTCAAGCACTTGGGTGTCATCATTGAAGACACCCTTGCATTCACACCTCATGTTGATTACATCATAAGTGAAGTAAACAAAAAGCTAGAGGCCCTCTACAGGCAAAGACATAATTTCACTAGGGAAGCAAGGCACATTGCAGTCACCAGCTCAGTCCTCCCAATTAGTGATTATGGGATCATGATCTATGGAGCAGCCTCAGACACAACTCTTAATATACTCAAGCTAGCACTGAACAAGGCCTGATGCTTAATTCTGGGAGCCTACCAGCATACACACACGTGTGCACTGTACTCACAATCCGGCATGTTCCCTCTGCAGGATAGAATCAAGCTACAAATCTGCATTCTAGGTAAAAAAAGAACTGTTATGTTTCACACCCACTGGAATACAGCACTTGCTGGGGCCATACCTCAACCCCTACTTCATTAGGGTTGTGACCAAGAACAATCTAAAGTTTTCCTTCCACAAAACTACATTAGCAAGATGCACCTTTGCAGTCAGAGCCCCCCAAAAGCTAAATGAACTCCCAGAATTTGTCTTTATCTGAGAAAAATTGACCAGTTCAAGAGGCAACTCAAATGTCTACTCACCTTTAATGTCACCTATCACTGTCCTTGACTTCTCACCAACTTCCCAATATGAAAATGCTACATCAAGCTGCCTATATCCTCTTCACATACTGACATCTCCCTAATTACTGACAAAGCTAATTATGCTGCTTCAAATGTAAATGTAAAATGCCTTATGTGATCAAGACATTTTGCTTTGTAAACTTATATACTTATAAAAGCACTACTTTTGGAGGTGTGTGACCCTCCTCGCGAATGCAGTACTCAGTGTAGCAGGTGCAACCCTACTGGACCAATGCATGCCGAGCTGTGTATGATAGCAGTTTGGCTGTGTTGGTCTTCACTTCCAAGAAAAGGTCCACTGCAATCAGCAGTGGTAACATGTATGCAGTTAGCATAGGGACATCAGCTGAACTGGTGTCACGCACAGCTCAGCATGAAATCCCTCCCTCTGCTAATGTCCTCCACCTCCCTTGTTACTGTTCTCCCAGGCCCCCACGTCGTGTGCTGAGAGGGGTGCCCAATCCCCCGTCGGCTGCAGCCCCCCAACAAACAACCATTTGGCACACTGGGAGCCCACCCCAGCATGCTTATGCTTCCCCCCAACACACATACACACTGTATGGCTAACAGGGGTGCCCAATCCCCACTGTCTCCAGTCCCCCACCCCCCCAACAAACATGTAGGTGGCACGTTGGAAGCCCACCCCAGTGTAACAAAATAGTCAGTTTTTTGTTTTTGTTTTTAATTCCTGTGAAACAAGAAAACAGTCCCTCACTGAGTCCCTCACCCCCCCACCAACCCGCAGCCACCCTCTGCGCACCCATCTCCCCACACCCCCCTCACCCCATACTTACCTCCAGAGCCCGGTACAATGATCTTCGGTGGACCAGGAACACGTCTGCACTCTTCAAAGCCGACCGCAAACTAAAGAAATGCCAGTAAGCTGTATAAAGTAATAAATAGGGTTTTTCCAACTTAGGTGGATATTTCGCAGATTTTTTTTACTTTTGGCACCAAATTTTCAATATGGGGTTCTTGACATCGCTTCTCATGAATTCAGTCACTGTCATGGCATTATTCAGTCCCAAAAGGTGATTTTGTAGTCCCTGCATGGAATCACCTTTCGGTACCAATTAATGAAATAATAGTGTCAGTGTACATGAGGTGGGGTCCCAAAAAACCTATGTTGCAAATTTGGTGAAAACATTAAAAAAAATGACTGCTTTAGGAGCGTGCATTGCGCAGTTTCCATGCACATTCATAAGTTTGCAAATCTGTAATATTTTATCTTCAGATTTTCAAATTAGGCATATTTTCACTCCTCCTTATGAACAGTACAGCAGTCATTTTTCACATCCTGGCCAAAATGTGTTTTCAAGCTTCCGATGCAAAATAGCACACTTGCTGTCAGAAATCAGTGTTCACTACAGAGTAAGACAATCATAGTGACACTGTTCATGAGCAGAGGTCCTAAAATGCCTATGGTCAAAATCTGGTGACAAAAGTCCATAAAATGGCTGTGTTACGAGCATGCGTTGCGCAGTTTCTATGCACACTTGTAAGTTTTGTGAATTTGTAATATTTCTACTCCAGATTTTCAACATTGCCATTTTCCTGCATCTCCTTTTGAACAGCATAGCTGCCATTTTTCACATCCTGGCCAAAATGGGTTTTCACACTTTCCGCGCAGAATAGCGTGGTTGCTGTGGGAAATCAGTGTTCGGTACACAGTAAAAAAATCATAGTGACAGTGTTCATAACGAGAGGTGACAAAATGCCTATGTTGAAAATTTGGTGAAATAATTCTACTGAATGACTGTGTTACAAGTGCACATTACGCAGTTTCCACACAGGATCGTACCCTTGAGCACGACCAGGGCGTTAGGGTTCCTAAGACAGACACATAAGAAGTATAAGGGTGAAATGTTGATCAGATGCAAGAGGAGTTGCAGAGAGGTACTCTGTTGGGATATGGATGCTGAAGGGACATGGATACAATGGGAGGGCCTGCATAAATGCCAAACAACAATGCAAATACTTCCAAGCAAATGTTGGGCTTTGAGAAATGCTTGTTTGAGTTGCTGTTGTGTGTTGACATGGAACCTTTGAAAATGAGCTGCCTCAGCTCAAAGGTGTACATCCAAATCAATCAATCAATCAATCACTTTATTTAACCAGGCATAAACACCATTGAGCAAGCTCATTTTCAAGGTGGTCCTGGGCATAAATACAATATAGTACACTTCATAAGATTACAATTATGGTGGACAATGGTGCAAAAAAAAGGAAAAACATTGTGAAGGTGCCGGTTAATATGGGCCTATACATATCGGTCAACATAATTAACATGCAAAGGTACATAATGATAAGCTTTACTGAAATGAGAAGAGACAACAATCCCATATAGTCTCCACTGAGTCAGAGCTCATACCTAAATGATAAAACATAAGGAGCTATTAAGGAATAGGGTAGAAATTGGGGTGAAAGAGTAGGCAGCCAAAAGGGAGGCCAGAATAGGTAAAAGGTAGAGAATAGGCAGGGTCATCTTGGATTAAGGGAACTAGGCTTGTAGGTCCTAGGTTTATGTTGTTAGGAATGTGGGGTGGATGAGATACTTAGGAGTAGGATTTGAGAGTGGCACCCAAGGCTTAGGGGTCATCGACTTCTGAAACAGTTGCATGATTCCTTCAGATAATCCGTTAATAGAGCTTTGAATGTGAAAATGCATGGAAGTGAGGATAATTTTAATGAGTCTTGCATAGTGTTCCAAAGTGATGGAAGTGAGAAGTTGATTGCTGCTGAGCCAAGGGTAGTTTTCACTCTAGGAATCTGGAAGCAGATTAAGGAGAAGCATCTCAGGCCATAGGAACCTTTAGCCCATTTGAAGATGGTCGAGATGTATGCAGGGAGGTTATCAGATATTGCTCTAAAAAACCAGAGGAGAGCATTCCTTTTTCTTCTAGGTGAGAGTGAGGTCCATCCCGAAACCTGGTATAGATGACAGTGATGTGTACTACCGGGTAGATTTAAGATAAATCTTAAAGCCCGGTGGTAAAGAGTGTCCAGTTTGTTTAGCGTCGTTGATGGGCAATGACTGTAAAGGAAGTCAGCGTAGTCCAGTATAGGTAGGAATGTAGTTTGTACTAGTCTCATTCTGGTTTCTAACGTGAGTAGGTGTTTAATGCGATAGAATAAACCTAATCGCTGTCTTAGTTTCTTCAAGGTTTCATTTAAGTGGCACAGAAAGTTGAGCTTGTTATCCAGCCAGAACCCTAGGTATTTAAAGGTATCAACTACTTCAAGGGGTTCATCTAAGAGTGTTTGGATCTGTGTGATATGTGGATATCCGGAAATAGACATTGGATGAGAGAATCATTGCTTTAGTCTTTTTGGCATTGACAAGGAGCTTATGAGTGAGAAGGTTGTATTGGAGGGTGACAAAGTCTTTCTGTAAGTACTCATGGGCCAGATCCAAGGATGAATTTGTGGTATAGAGTACAGTGTCATCTGCAAATAAGTGCACATTTGCTGTGCCCAGCTGCGAGTCCAGATTATTGATGTATATTGCAAAGAGGATAGGGCCCAGGATGGAGCCTTGTGGGACTCCTCGTAACAAGGATTTTTGTGGGGACAGATCTCCTATGATTTGACTTGTTGTAACCTATTGGTTAGGTAGCTGGTGAACCATTTAATGGCAGAACTATCAAGTCCAATGTTACTCAGTGCAGTAAGCATGATGGTATGATCCACAGTATCGAAGGCCTTACTTAGATCAAGGAAGAGGGCAAATACGTGCTTCTTAGAGTCCAAGGCCATTTGCCAGTCTGTAGTTACTTTGGCAAGAGCCGATATTGTACTGTGTAAACAAATAAACAAATAAATAAACATATCAGGGTTAGTGACTGGAGGGTGAGGGGGGAAAACTAGGCACCAGTGAATTATTTGTCACTACTGGACTAGCGACTGGAGGATGAGGAGAAACCATGTACTACCAGAGAAATACTGCCAACAATTTGGGATAGTGATCAGAGAATGGGGGGACCATGGACCACCAGTGAAATAATGTCTTCAATTTGTTTCAGTGATCAAAATGTGGGGGGACCGCTGGGCACCAGGGAGAATATTTCAAACAGACAGGCCAGAGACCAGAGGGTGGGAAACCACTGGACAGCAGAAATACTTTTTCAAACATACAGGCTGTTGATTTGAGAACGGGGAAGGACCACTAGGCATCAGGGAATTATTTTTAACTGTGCATGATGGTGATTGGAGGGAGGGGGACCATGGACCACCAGGGGGCAGGTGTGCTCCCTACCCACCAACATTGTTGTTTGCTGGAGTAATTCCAGTGGGTGCTAGGGTTGACCAGAACAAGTCAGAGTTTTGCTTGAGGTAACAGCACTGCAAAAAGTGTCCTGTGCTATGCCTTTTGGGCAGCACTACTCTGCTGAATATCACATGACATGGGTATTCCTGTCCCACCCTCTCTTTTCCCACCCACATGCATTCATTTTTGCAAAGGCACTAACCTTTTTAGTGCCACAACTGACCCTTTTGAATAATGTGCTCCAGCATAAAGCTGCAGGCAAACAGTGCACAATCACTTTGCCCACCGGGCAGAGTTTTGACCATTAGGTCCATGCATGGAAAATGGAAAATGGATGGGATATTTAAACTAAGCATGAGATAAACAAAGAGTGGACAAATATGTCTATATTCTATCTCAGATACAGGTACCACAGTGTAAACCATGCTATAAACTCATAAGTCTCTTCATCAAGTGATATGGAGTCCTACTCCAGATGATGTAGGGACCTCTGAGGTTTTAAAAGTTTGTATAATATTTGATTGTTGTTAATAGTAATAAAATGTATCACCCTTACACCATGTACTAGAAAATATTCAAGAAAGTAACAGTATCTCCTTCAAATATAGTACTAGTTCCAATGCATTATTGTCTAAATGTGAAGCCTTCTAAGCTTACAGTAGAAAGGAACAATCTCATTGTTTTCTAAAGAAAGCTTCTATTTAGAAAGAAAACAATGAAATTCTCCAAGTTAAGTGAGAGCTTGACAATTTAACTACTGTTGTACTAACAGGTTTTTCTTTGTTATTGTCATCAAGGAACTGAAAAGGTTTTATTGCAATAAAGGAAACAACTGCAAAAACTATTTGTATTCCATCTACTGTAATTATTGGTAACACTACACAAGCTCACCCTTTATAAGCTTTATATTGTTGCTTAGAACATTAACACCTCAGTTGCCGTCAATATCAGCACAACCCAAATGTTATACTGATTTCTTTCTTTAATCTAATCCTAACCCACTTTTAGAAACATTGAATCTGTTGTATAACTAGCAGTATGGTACAGAATGACTAAATTAAACTTTCCTTTGACACAATGAAGAATAATTTTATTTTAAGAAGATAAGGAAAGGAATTGCATTTTATATTGCCTTTCATTCAAAATGTGTCCCAAATGCACAAAATAAAGACTGCAGGATCTTTAAACTAGCATCATACACTATGCTGTCTCACATCAAAATATTAGACCTACTGGACTGGATTTCAAAAGACTAATATGGATGAAGCTCAGAGTACTGTACACTAATGCCTGGATAAGGATATGTTGGAAGTAATCCAAAGGATGGCAAGCAAGGAGCAGGTATTGCTGGCGGGGGACTTCAGTCTAACAAATGTGGATTGGGGCCTCCCAGCTATGGCAACAGTTAAAAGTAGGAACATCCTGGACTCCCTGTGTTCCTCAGGAAACTAGTCAAGGAACCCACTCAGTGGGGGGGGCGGGCAATACTGGACCTGTTACTGACAAATGGGGACAGTGTTGCTGACATCATGGTGGGTAGCCATCTGGGGAGCAGTGATCATCTTATGGTGTGGTTCAATATGAAAACAGGGCCAGAATCAAACTACACTAAAACAAGGGCCCAAGACTTCAGGAGGGCTGATTTTAAGAAAATGTGAGAATGCCTCAGGGATGCCCTAGTAGGTATAGGGAGACTGGGTGGAGTTGAGGGACAGTGGGCAAAAATAAAGGAGGAGCACTGAGAAGGCAACAACCATCTGTGTCATGCAGGTTAACAAGGGCAAGAGAAAAAAGGGACTGCTATAGAATCTCTAAAGAAGTAGCAGAGAAAGTAAGGGCAAAAATCCTAGCATTTAGAAGGTACAGGATGACACAGTTGTAGGAGGATATAGAGAGATATCAGAGAAACAAAGAGAGACAGGGAAAGCAATTAGAAGTGCAAAGGCACAAACAGAGGAGAATATTGCCAAGTCAGCAAAAAAGGGAATTACACATTCTTTAGGTATATAAGCAAAAAGAGGAAGACCAAAGGAGGGATAGTAAGTCAAAAGGGGAAGAAGGGGTCTCTGTGAAAGAGAACCAAAAAAAAAGCAGACGTATTAAAACATTTTTTGTTCAGTATTTATGGAGGAAGGGGTAGGTGGCAAGCCACAGATAAGTGACAAGAACATTAAAGGTAGAGCAGTGGACACTAGTCCTGTTTCAGAGGAGAGAGTCCTCAAGGAACTAGAACAACTACAAGTGAACAAAGAAATGGGGCCTGACGAGGTACACACTAGGATACCAAGGGAGCTCAAGGAGGTGCTGGCTGTACCTATGACAAACCTTTTCAACCTATCATTAGATACAGAGGAAGTTCTGGGGGACTGTAGGAGGGCAGATGTTATCCCACTTCACAAATGTGATAACAGGGAGGAGGCAGGATATTACAGACCTGTCAGCCCGACTTCAGTGGTGGGTAAAGTAATGGAATCACTACTGAAGAAAAGGATTGGAGAATACCTTGTGACCAGTGGATTACAGGATCCAAGGCAGCATGGTTTCACAGGGGGGAGATCTTGCCAGACAAACCTAATAGAGTTCTTTGTCTGGGTGACCAAGGGAGTGGATCAGGGCAGAGCAGTGGAGGTGGTCTACCTGGATTTCAATAAGGCCTTCAACATCATTCCACACAGAAGACTGGTGAGCAAGCTGAGCAGCCAAGGAATGGGTCCAAAAATAGTGAAATGGGTGCGAAATTGGCTAAGCAACAGGACTCAGAGGATGGTGGTAAATGTTGATCACACTGAAGAAGGCAAGGAGACCAGTGGCATACCACAGGAGTCAGTACTAGACTTAGTCCTCTTCAATGTCTTTATTAGCAACACTGCAAGAGGGCTTGATAGGAAAATAAGCCTGTTCACAGATTACACAAAAATCTGCTATAGAGTGGACACAGCGGGTGGGGAAGGGTGTGTGTGTGTGGAAAAAATGAGGGACAATCTGAAAATGATGAAAGACTAGTTAAGGGTTTGGCAACTGGGTTTCAATGCAAAAAAAGTGCAAAATCTTGCACTTGGGGCACAGAAACCAGGGACAATGTACCAACCAGGAGAGGGGGTATAGGCAACCACAAAATAGGAAACAGACCTGGAGTAATCATTTTTGATGACCTGAAGGTAGCAAAGCAGTGTGATAAGGTAGTGGAGAATGCTAGCAGGATGCTCGGGTGCATAGGGAAGGGTATCACCAGAAGATTGAGAGAGGTAGTGTTATCCCTGTATAGATCGATGGTGAAGCCTCACCTTGAGTACTGTGTCTAGTTCTGGAGGCCCCATCTCTAGAAGGATATAGATAGGGTGGAGTTGGTACAGCAGAGAGCAATGAAAATGGTGCAGGGCCTGCATAAAAAAAGCCCTATGAAGAAAGGCTCAAGGAATTAAATATGTACTCTTTAGAGGAAAGAAGGGAAAGGGGGGGACATGATAATATCTCAAAGTATATTAATAAGGTCCATAAGGCAGCATTTTACAAAGAAAAAGATGCTTTAGAACTAGGGGACATGCTATGAAGCTGGAGAGGGAGACACTCAGAGGAGATGTGAGGAAATTATTCTTCACAGAAAGGGTAGAGGATGTTTGAAACAGCCTCCCAGCAGAGGTGGTGGGTACTGAAAGGGTAACAGGATTCAAACATGCATGGTATAGACAAATGGAGACCTTAGAATAAGACAAGGTGGGGAGGAGACAAGAGATTGAGTACACTCTGTGGTGGCACTGTAGGTAGGGAAAATATGGCAGACTAGGTGGGCCAAGAGGTCCTTATCTGCCAACAACTTCTATGCTTCTATGTAGAAACTGCCCTCCCATGTATAGACCATGTTTGAACACATGGGTAGATATTTTCTAAAATTGGATTCATCTATAAAATTGCAAGCTTTGCTTTTCTTTTATTTGCATCCAACTTTGTTTACAAAATGGCAGACTTAGACATAAATGAGAGACGATGTTACAATTGGTCTTGCAATTGTATCCAGGTATATTTATAATGACTCTGAGCTATGCAAACTGGACATAACTAAGTCAGTTTTAAATATCGGACCTAGATATGTTCCAGCTTTTAAAATTTGATAAAAGAGGCAATTTGCTCTTATGTTCAAATTGTACACAATATAATCTTGTATCTGGACATAGACTTTGAAAATCCCAGTTACAATTAAGATTTGAGCATGACTGACATTTTATTTTATTTTTTTTTTTGCTAGCAATGCAAAATTGTAACTTCTTTGTACACAAAATACATGAATCAGGCTGTTACTATCCAGTGGGTGCAGCACATACCCTATATATTTTCTAGTAGAGAAGAAATAAACAAATTGCAGGAAAAGTACTTTGCTGTAATTCACGAGTGGATCTCTCACTGATCAAAACCATGTATACTTCATAGAAATAGACAAGCCTCACTAAGAGTCTAATTCAGAAGAGCATTAACTGCTGTTGTTCCTGTGGCAAAATCTTTCAGAGAATAGGGCCGTAATAGTGTTCCTATGAGGATTATAGCATAGCAAGTCATTACTAAATAAATATTGATGCATTGTGTCCTGTGTGTGCTGAATGTGCTTATATGGTATCTTTATCCTTCATGGGCCCTATGCACATATGAGCTGGTCAACTACATGCCACAAATCCGTGGCGTTCAGGTGACCCTAAGTGTCAATGCCATTTATTTATTTATTAAAAATTTGGTAACCAGGAAAGGCATACTGAGCCAAGGCTCATTTCCAGGTGTGACCTTGGGATAGGGAACAAAAAGGGCAGTAGTGACAAGGGTAAGAAAAACACCATTTGACAGAATAGTACAGAGTAATTACAATCCAGTGAAACTTTACATATAGTAGTACATACATATATAGTACATTACAAAAACAAAGACTATTCTCTACTCCAGCTCCCTTAGTAAGAATAAGGCCTTCCCCCTGTCTTTCAAGAATGACAGTGATGACACATTGTCTCTCGCACAGCACTTTAAGTACCTGGGTATCATAATTAACTCCATCCTGTCCTACACCCAGCATATAGACAATACTGCAAAGGCCATCAATTTCAGAATCAGGATACTCTACCATCACAAACACAGCCTAACAAATGAAGCCCTGAACTTGACCATCAATAGTTCAATTGTCTCCTTCATCGATTATGGCCTGGTCATTTATGGGTCAGCAACAGACACTGCCCTCCACTGCATCTCTTTAGCACTAAATAAGGCCTGCAGCCTGCTCACTGTAAGACTCATACACACCTGGAACTCTATGCTGAGGCAGGTTGGCTCCAAAAGAGAACAGAAATACCAAACCTGCCTACTTACTAAAAAAGCCTCACTAAATCTGCTGCCACCAGGAGTTCAGGACCTGCTCACATGACACTCGAGTGCTAGGCTGACCACAAGCTCCAACAGTCAAATCTTTTGTGAACCTAGATGCCACACTGCATTGGCAGAACATGTGTTTGCCTATGGTGCACCCCACTGGATCAATGCTCTACCACCTGCAATCTCCAGAGTAGCAGCTATTGGTGCCTTCATGCATAAGCTTCATCAGCACCTCATTGCTGAGGACAACTGTGACTGCTTCATCTAACTTTTGGTGCATACAAGCAAAGTCTTCGTCAGCACCTGATTATCAAGGACACCTGTGACTGCGTCCACTTATCACCCTCCAAGAGTAATCACCTGCTGCACTTAGATGCACCTCTTGACCCAAGGGGAACCTCCCAACACCAGCACTTCACTGATCCTCACCCCACCCCTGCCTACCCCCCATATCTCATGGCACTCCCCTCACTTCCCCGCTCTCTCCCTCCATTCCTCCACTACGTCACCTTTGTCTGTTAGCTTCTCTGTGTCTATCTTATCCAGGGTGTTCAAACTCACAGACTCAGGCATACATTGTAAAATGCCTCAGCAGTGTCTTCTTGTGTGAATCTTTCTGTAAATTACTGTACTATCTCTGTAAATGTATACATTGTTGTTCTCTGCTATTTTCTGTCCAACTGATGTGGAACATACAAAAAGGCATCTGCTCATAGGTGTTATCCAAGAACTCAATAAATAAATCCATAAATAAACATTTAGGCAAAGCAAAAATTACATAGCAGTAGTGCTACAAAAATAGTACAACAGGGCTAGGAAACCAGTTCAGCTGTGAGGAGAGTCAGTAGACACATCTTGTTGTAGAAGCACTTGGTGTCAGAGGAGGTGGTAGCAGGAGCCTGTGAGTTGCAGGGAGAGCCTTAGGAGGTGTAAAGAAGAGAAGAGAGAGAGAGAGAGGGCGAGAACTGGAGAGAGGAGGAAAGCTGGTTCCAGAGAATGGGGAGCCAGTACAAGAAGGCAGCTTGCTTTGTGCAGGAGTGTGGATGGGGACTAGAGAAGGTGTGAGAGTCTCTGAAACATAGATCATAATCAGGAATAGCCATGGGTGGCAGGAGTGAAGATAGGTATGAGGGTGAGGAGTCAAACCAGTACTTCGCAATGAGGACATAGCAGTGGGTAGTGTGGCGATGTGATAGGAAAGTTAGGGAGAGTGTGGTATATAGTATGCATTGTTAGGTGTGGCAGGGCATGTTGGAAGTGAATAGATAAAATGAGTTGTAAAGAGTTTCTAGTTTGACAAGAGATGGGGAAAGCTGAACTGTGTAGCACATCTGCATAGTCAATTATAGGGAGTATTAGTGTGGTGAAGAATTCTCAGTGCATCGGGAGTAGGTGGCAGTCCTTATTATAGTATAAGGTGCCAAGTTTTGTACACAGATTGTTATGGATTGTGTTAAAGTGAGTGGAGAAGTTTAGATTGCTGTCAAGCTATACACCCAGGTATTTGAAATCGGAGACTGTCTTAAGCTGGGTGCCATCTAGGGTATGGAAGGTAGGGAAGGATTGGAGTTTTGCTAGCTTTTGGCTTGTAAAGAAGGTCATGAATACTGTTTTTTTTTGTATTCATAGTGAACTGATTAGCCTTGAACCAGATGAGCACATTCAGAAAGTTGCGTTGGAGAGGGATCTCAGCTGCAATGGTTGTTGGAGTGGAGAGGTAGAATATGGTGTCACCTGCATACATGTGTATGTCAGAGTAGACACAAGCTGAGGGAAGATCATTAAGGAAGATGGAGAATATGATTTGGCCAAGGAGGGAACCTTGGTGAACACCGGTCAGGATGGGGAGTGGAGGTGACAGTATATCACCCACTTGAGCTGATTGTTGATGGCCCATCAGGTAGTAACAGAACAAGTTAGCAGTATGGGGTGAGAGACCCGCTAAGATAAATTTATTTAGGAGGTGATGTGGGAAATGGAGTCAAAAGCTCTGGCCAGGTCCATAAAAATAGTAGCTGTGTTCTGACCACTGTCCATTCCTGAGAGGACGGAGTCAGTTAGTCTGAGGAGTGAAGATATGGTGGAATGTTGTTTTCTGAACCCAGACTAGAAGGGGGCGAGAAAGGATGTAGGGTCAAGAAAGGAAGTAAGCCTGGAAAGCACTAAGGATTCTTGGAGTTTTGAAAGGGAGAGGAGTAAAGAGATAGGCCTGTAATTAACAGGGGAGGATGGATCCCTGCCCTTGTGGAGTGGGAGGACTTTGGCCAGCTTCCAGGCTTGGAAAACAGCAGAGAGTGAGAAAGACAGGTTCAGGATGTGTGTAAGAGGGGTGATGCCATGCACTGGGGGTGCCATGAACCCCTGTGCACATGCATGAAAGAATGCATGTCCCTTCTGTATAGGATTCCCTTGCCGGTCACACAGCTATGCATGCAGCCAGTCCAGGGATGTGTTTGTGTTGACTCACACTCCACCCCATTCATGTAGGTGCAGAAAGCTGGGTGAGGTTTTGTATTGTATGAATGTGTTTTTATGTATTACTTGCCACTTGTGAAAATTGGCAGTGATGCTCTTCAAGTTATCAAGTATGAAAAATTAAAATGAAATGAAAATTAAAAGGATGGCACAGTATACAGCAGCAGGCACCCTGTCATACTCTGCGCACCCCTGCAGATGTCACCCACTGGCTGTGGTGGTAATATACGTACTGTACAGTGGCAATGCTGACCTAGCCTTCTGGTCTGGAAGGAAGAAGTGGGAACAGCCATGTGGGTACTCTCTTGCACATTACATTAGTTCTGGTCCTGCACCTTAAAGAATCCCCTGTTCATATGGAGCAGGGAAACTATAATGGGACCCAGGATGGGCAACGGATTGGATGCCCACCCGTGTAAATCTATCTGCCTAGCTGTGGGAGCGGTGTTCTGGACAGATGCCTCCGAGTTGTTGTGCATATCAGGCACCTTGTGCATGTCAGCAAGTGTGTAGCTATATGGGCTGGGTATATGCAAATTGCTTGTGACAGGCATGAGTTCAGGCATAGGCCCCGATATTCTGAAAAATTGTATGACATCAATGTTCAGCAGTTGCTTCAAAATAAAAAAAAACTTGGATTGTCCCCCTGACATACTGGTGCACTTGGGTACGAATGATATAGATGGAAATAGTGAGCTAGAGTTACAGGCACAGTTTCGGGAGCTAGCCAGGGTTTGCCATTCCATAGGATGCTTGACTTCCTTCTTGGAAATCCTGCCCATGCCAAGGCTAGTGGGGACAGCAGAAACTTAAGGTGGTAAATCAGTGGCTCAGGGAGTGGTGTGAGTCCAGGGGGTATGGGTTGATGGTGGATTGGGAGGTAATCTGGGAGGATAAAGGGTTGTATGCTAGAGATAGACTCCCTCTTAATTTGGAAGGGAAGGAAATCCTTAAGCTGAAAATAGAGGGGTTTGTCAGTTAAAGGTGGGATTTAAATTTTTGAAGGGGGAGGGCTGGGGGAAGGGGCTGTTGCAAGGGGTCTGATAAAAGAAGGACTCATTCTCTACCCCCCAGGGAGCTGGAGGAACACAGGAAAAGGCCAACAGATAGGGTGCAGGGAGATGAGAGACTGCAGTCACTCAGGAACACAAGGGGGGGGTAATGGAAGGGAAGGCAAGGGGTGGAGGGTGGCCCGGCTAAAAGCCACAAGCTTGGGAAATAAGATGCCCAAGCTCGAGGAAATGCTAGCTGAGGGGGGCAGTGGATGTTGCAGCTGTCACTGAGACCTGGGTCACCCCAGAGCATGAATGGGACCTGAACCTGGAGGGCTAAACTGTGTTCTGGAAGGACAGGGATGAGGGGAGGGGGTAGAACTGATAGTCAGAGATGGCATTGGTATAGGAGGGGTGGAGGAGGTGGAAGGGACAATGGAGGTGATTTGTGTTGCTCTGAAAACAAAGTTGGCCAAGAGAGTAAAAATAGGAGTGATGTACAGACCCCCTGCACTGGCAGGGAACCGGAAAAGAGACTGGTGGCAAATGTTATGAGACACTGTAGATTGGGCAAGGGAAAGGTGGTGGTGCTGGCTGATCTAAACATGCCAGGGTTGGACTGGTGGACTATGACATCCTCGGTGGTCAGGGATCAGAGGTTGCTGGATGTCTTCTGGATGTTCCTAACCCAGCAGGTGGGGGGAGCCAACTAGGGAGGACTGGATACTGGATGTAGTCCTGGCGGACAGTGCCCAGATAAGGGGCCTGGAGGTGAGGGACCCATTGGCAGGGAGTGATCATGCCATGGTCTGATTCTGCCTGGACCTGGGGGGGGAGGAAGAACTCACAATGACAGTGGTAACTGAGTTCAGGTAGGCAGATTTCAAGGGGATGGGAAGGATCCTCAAGGAACATTTAGATGGGATAAGGCCAGACATGGACACTGACAGTTGGCGGAAAATCATTAGGAGGGGATGCAGGAGGCTATCAGAACTTGTGTAAGACTGAGGCACAAGTGTGGTAAGGCCCAAAAACCCTGTTGGTGGACCCGAGAGGTTCAGGAGGTGGTGAGGAAAAAGGAGGCTGCCTATAGGCACTTCAAATGCTCAAGGACTGAAAGGGATCAAGGGGAGCATGGGCTGACGGCGAGAAGAGTCACTAGGGTGGTGAGATTGGCTAAGACAAGGAAGGAGCAGAACCTGGCCATGAGAATTGGTGGGAGGGGGCAAGGGGTTCTGTAGATACACTGCAGAAAAAATAGGGTGAAAGGGCAGATTAGCAGGATTAGAACAGGGAGGAATGGGCTCAAGACCCAAGGGAGCAGGCCAAGGTACTAAATGAGTACTTTGCCTCATTCTTTATGAGGGAAAATGGGGGGGGGGCTGCATCATGCATTGGAGGAGACTGTGTAACCTGGGGAGGAGTGAGGGACCATTACTGATCCCGGGGCCCAGGCGGGCCTGGGGAGACAGGGGTGACATCACAGACAGGAGGGGGGAAGGTGGAACAGGGGGCAAGGGGGAGGAAGTGGAGGTGGAAATCATGGTAGAGAGAATTTTAGAAGCCCTCAGGTCCCTTAGGATGGAGAAAGCACCAGGGCCGGATGAATTACATCCCAGCATACTGAGGCAACTGGCAAATGTCCTGGCGAAACCCCTGGTAGAGTTTTTCAACATCTCTCTGATGATGAGGTGGGTCCCCCAGGATTGGAGGGTGGCACATATCGATCCTATCCACAAGGGAGAATCAAGGGAGGAGGCGAGGAACTACAGACCTGTCAGCCTGACATCGGTGGTGGGCAAGGTGATGGAGGGTATTATCAAGGAAAGGCTACAGGGGGGTACTGTAAAAGTTGGGCTACCAGGATGATACAGAGCATGGCTTTGTCCTGGGGATATCCTATCAGACAAACCTTGTGGAGTTCTACAATTAGGTGATGAGAACCCTGGACCAGATTAAGCCAGTGGATGTCCTCTTTCTTGACTTCAGCAAGGCATCTGACTCAGTTCCTCATGGGGGTCTGCTGGATAAGCTGGGGGAAATGGGGGGTTGGGAAATGGATGATCAGATGGATAGGAAATTGGCTCTTGGAACGTACCAGAGGGTAGTGGTTGGGGGTTCATTTCCATCTCCAAGGAGGATCATTGGTAGGGTCCCTCAGAGATCAGTCCTAGGGCTCCTCCTGTTCAATGCCTATGTCTCGGACATAAGGGAGGGTATCAGGATTGAAATATGTCTCTTTGCAGATGAATCAAACCTGGGCATGGTGGTAGATGGGGAGGAGTGGAGGGTGGCCCTGCAGGGGGACCTAGATGCACTGGAGAGGTGATCAAGGAAGTGGGGACTGAGGTTCCATGCAGGGGAAATGGAGGGTCCTGCATTTGGGTGCCAGAAACCTGGGCCAGGCATATACCCTGTGGGGAATGCTACAAGTCTTGATGGCTGAGAGGGACCTGGGTGTGGTGGTGGATATCAAGATGAACAACTCTGAGACTTGTAGGAGAGTAGCAGCCAAAGCCAACAGGATGCTGGGATGCATTGTTAGGGGGATTACCTCCAGAAGGAGGGAAGTGATACTCCCTCTGTATAACTGCTTGGTTAGACTGCACCTTGAGTACTGCATGCAGTTTTGGAGGTCACACTTAAAAAGGGACATTGTACTCCTGGAAAGGGTCCAGAGGAGGGCAACCAAAATTATCTTGGGCCTGGGGAAAAGACGTATGGGGAGAGGGTCGAGGAACTCAATATGTACACACTGGAGGAAAGAAGGGACGGGGGATATGTTAGAGGTCTTTAAGTATATGGAAGGAATAAATAGGGGAGGATCAGTCTGGGTGTTCCAAAAGAAGGAGAAGGGGGCAACTAGAAGGCATGCATGGAAGCTGGAGGGGGGAGACTCAGGGGAAGGAGGAGGAGAAGGAGGAGGTGCTACTTCACTGAGAGGGTTGTGGTGGAACCATGGAATGCGCTGCCCAGAGGACTAGTGGAGGTAGAGACTGTGGAGGGATTGGGACAGGTATAGGGGAAGGGTTGTGCTGGTAACGTTGAATACAAGGGGAATATCCTGGGCTAGAAATGGAGAACCCCGAGGGGTGGAGGGGATCACAAGGTTAGCTCCAAAGTTGGGGGCTGACCAAATTAGCACACACTAACAACCCTAAGGACTACTCTGCTGGCATTTTAGTATGTTAGTATGTTTCATTAATAGAAAACATTTGCAAAAGCAGTAGAAGTAAGTTTGTTAACAGCATTCTTCAATTTTCTTTTGCCAAAGTGCTTCTCAAAACATTTAATAGGCACAGTGGTAGTTCCTTACTCCTGTCAGAGGGGACAATGTTACGATATGCCACTGCTGAAGCTAGATACATAGATACATAGACAGTGTCGGCAGATAAGGGCCTATGGCCCACCCAGTCTGCCCATTTGAGCTTGTAAGTTCAGTTTGTTTTCCTAGAAGTCTGTTGCCCCTTACCCCTGACCTCCAGAATTCCTTTATGTCTATCCCATGCATTCTTAAAACCCGTGATTGTTTCAGCCACCACCACTTCCTCTGGTAGGGTGTTCAAGCTTTTGTAGTCTACTACATTGCAGCCTCTGATTACTGCAAAATAACAATATTCTGAAATGTTATAACCCTTCTGAAAATGTTTATTTTTATATATTTTTCCCCATCACAAAATATTTCATTCAGAGTACTAATAAGTAGCATGCATTTTGTAAAACTAAGGAAGGTAAAATTGAAATGTATGAGGTCACACAACTGGAACACTAATTCATTTAACATTTTCTTAGTCAATATAAGTATACAATACATGTCTAGTATAATTCATGTCCCTATTTACATGTTTGCTTTCTCTGACAGGTTTAAGTGATCTTACTGCCCTTACCCTATTAAAGTTGACAAGAAGGCAACCTGGTTCTATATATAAAATTATACAGACTATAACTTCCAAGTCTATTGATTTCAGTACTGTAGGCTTCTTTGGTGAATAATAAAAGACCACATTTATTCTAATTGTTTTAGCAGAACAAAATCTAAATGCTGTATCTGATTTAATTGAAATGTTTCACTTCATGCAGATTTATTTCCTTTTTAGGTTTATTTAATTAGATTTTGGACAGGTCACCAAAACACATTTAGGAAAAATTAAATCCAGCTATTGCACAACAAAGCTACAGGCATATTAACTTTATCACAAAGCAGAATATGGTGGCTCTATTGTCAAATGACCTGTGGGTAACTGGTAGAATTTCAAGTTTATTGTACTATGCATGCTGCATGCAATGTTCTTCTATATGACTGACTTCATATTAGCTACATTCCACTCAATAACATTTTGAATTTTAAATTGCTAACATTTAAAAAAAAAATTATGTGGACATTTTTTTCCTCTCTGGTGATCATGAAAATAAACAAAATTTACCACAAATCAGTATTTTATATAGTAGATTAGTTAAGACTAAATTAACTAAATACTATACTATAATCATTGCTTTCAATGTAAGGGGTTTGTTTAAAGTTACCAGTGGCAACTGTGTTTGATTTGGTTTATTTATTTCACCAGGAAAAGACTCCATTGAGCAAGTTCATTCACAAGGAGGTCCTGGGTAGGACAGCATACAATATCACAAAAATAATACAACGAAAACAATGTAGTAAATTACAACAAATGACATATAGAAGTATAATACAATAGACATCAGGAAGAGTAATAGGTAAACTAGCAATCCTAATACAATGTTCTAATATAGATATCCTGCAAGGTCATATACAAAGAATGGAAGCTTGATATTTACTGTAATATGTTCTGAGCAGACTTGTTTTATTTTTTATTTATTGAAATGTTTCACCAGGAAGGCAGACTGAGCAACTAGTTGCTCATCTCATGGTGCAACCTGGGTGGGGTGGTATAAGAGGATATAAAACATAGATTATACATACAATTACAGATACATACATGAGGATATTATTAGGTACAGAGGTTGAGCTACACTAACATTCATTGTTGGAAAGATGTTGCAATATACACAGGTAAAACAATGCCTGAGGAAACAGGTAAAACAATACAATGAACCACTTAGGTGTTATGGGAAAAATCATAAATAGTACAGTGGAACCAGCTAGGGAAGGAGAAGCAGTGAGGCTGGAAAAGCCAGGGTATAACAAAAGACATAGTAAGGCCTGGATGACATCAGATATTTGAATCAGGACTAGGGCGAGCCACAGTAGCAGCTCAGAGAGTAGAAAAAGTGTAAGGAAACCATCTGGGGAAGGAGGTGGAGTGAAACAGGTGGAGCCAGGGTATTTCCAGTAGATACATAGTGAGGCCAGAATGAGTGAGACCGGTGGAGCCATAGTAATACCAGTAGAGACATAGTGAGGCCTGAATGAGTGAGATATTTGTCTCAGGGCAGGGCAAGCCCAAGTAGCAGTACTATCATTGCATGGAGTATACAGACCAAACAGGGGAGTGGATGTAATAAGTGCATATAGGTAGGGGGCAACCAATTAAGTGCTGATGGTATGAGGAAGCAAGAGGAAGGGGGGAGGAAGAGGAAGTTAGAATGGGGGGACCAGCAAGTCATGACCAGAGCTTGACCCCTCCATGATGTTGATAACCCTGCCAGGGAAGAACTGGTCATTGACAATTGGAATAGGGAGGAAAAGGGGTTAGGAGCTGGAAAACTGACAGAGGAACTGGAAGCTGGAAAGTAAGTAGAGTAACGTGGAAATGGAAGGAGGAAGCATGCTTAAAACTTATCCACAAAAGGATGAGGAGAACTCATCAAAAGGGGGCAAAGCCAGACAGTGATACAGTGATAGAAGACATGGGGGGGCAGGAGTAGGACAGAGTCATAGGGTGAAAGGAAGGGAGTGGAAGATAAGTACTCCCTCAGGATACTGAAACACTGTGAGCAGATAGAACCAGTCAAGTGTGTTTAAGATAGGAGATTAAAGGGGGGGACAGGTGTAGAACAAAGATAGAGAAAGTGGGGTGGTAGGAGGGAGGGGGGATGGGATGATGTCATAGGGAGCAGGTGCAATGAAGAAGTTACGGGGGATCAAAACAGGAACAGCTAGAGGAGAAATGGTTATGTAAGGCAGAGGTTTGGGAGTATGTGTTTGAGTCCCCCATTTTGAGTAAGTAGGAGACATTAATTGCTGGAAGGTGAGTGTTTAAAATTGGCTAAGATTTTATACCTTAACTGCAGGTATTACATGTCAACAGGTGATTAGTGAAGGTTGAAATTCAAGTTTGTGCCTAACAGACCTTCAGTTAGAGTCCTCATTTTGAGTGAGTAGGAGACACTGGTTGCTGGAAGGTGATTGTTTACAATTGGCTGAGGTTTTGTACCTTAACTGCAGATATCACATTTCAACAGGGTATTAGTGAAGGTTGAAATTCAAGTGTGTGCCTAACAGACCTTCAGTTGCAGTTCCCAATTTGAGTGAGCAGGAATAGGAGGAACTATTTGCTGGTATGGTGAATTACAGCTGTGTTTTTGCCCTGTAGTTTACAGAAGTAGGTATTTTTTTATCCAATTGTTTTTGTAGACACCATGTACCAGAGGAGCTGCCTTTATGGCGGAAAGCCAGGCCACACCTACTTAAAGAGGCAGGAACAGTTGGGCAGCACAAGCATTAGACTAGCTGATATATAGGCTGAATTACAAAGGATGTAGCCAGTAACTAGGTCCAAAAGGCACATACAAAAGGAGGAGAGAGAAGCTGTAAGTCCCTACAGAAGGAGAGAGTAAGAGTTTTGGGGCAGTGCTGCTGGTTTACAGCCCTTATAGACATATGGATTCAATTGTAACGAGCTGCAGAATATTTGGAGACTAAGACAGGGCTATGTGGAGGCCAGGGCAAGGAGGCAGGTGGGGGAATGGAGGGGTGGAGCAGAGAGGTTGGGATGACTGGGGTTGGGGGCATAGGGAGGCAGAGAGAATTGTGAGCTGTGATGGGTGTGGGGCATCACTGTTTCTGGGAAGCTGGTGGAAGGTGGGGGGTTGTCCAGTATGCAGAGTGTTTAGACAACTTATGCTAGAGATAGAGAGCTTGAGACAGAAAGTGGTGGGAGGGGACAGGTACGAGGGGTTGAGGAGGAGAAGAGGCAGGGAAGGTTCCATTGCAAGATGGACCAGGCTGCCATGGGCTGGAAGAAGGAGCTTGGCCTGGGGGCCAAGTCCACAGGGTCCCAGGAGCACCAAAAGGGCTTATTGACAAGTAGTAGGGAACACGGGTAGACAAAGAGGAAGTAGAAAAGAGGTTCAGGGTAAGCAGAGGCAGGAAGGGATTTCAAGGGAGGGCAGGGGCAGGAGACAACAAACAGATATGCAATACTGGTTGATGAAACAGTGCAGGATGTGGGGGAAGCCACCATAGAACAAGAGTCAGGTGACCAGGAGGGAAGGGGGGGATATTCAGTTCAAGGAGAGAGGGAAGAAGGTGGTGTAAAAGTGGGGAGGGGCAGAGAAGTTGGTAAAGTTGGCACAAACACACTAAACAAAGGGGGAGGAAGGCCAAAACATGGGAGGGGAGGAGGAGGAGGTGGCACAATGCTAGGAACAGTGGGAGGATGTAAAAGTAGTGGAGGAGGAGTGGTTGCGGAAGGGAGCAAGCACAGAATGGATGGCGAAAGAGAAGAGCAGGTGGAGGTGCAATTGAAGGAGAAAGGGGGAAAAGGGCAGGTATGACAGCAGAGGACACTGAGGAAAAGGGGTTCATAGGAGGGCAGTCCATGGGGGTAGTCCAAGGGATGCGGGAGTGGGTGCTTGTATTAGCAGATTTTATGCTCAGGGGGTGAGATGGGGAGGTAAGGGAAAAAGGAAGAGCTGAACCTGGGTGGAGTGTATGCCTGGTATGACAGTGGGAAAAGTAGGGCAGTGCATTCAGAAATGTGTGGAGAAGATGGGAGTGAAGCCTCATATCATTGTACACCTAGGAACAAATGACCTAGAGGGCAGTTCAGTGGAAGAAGTGCAGGAGACATTCAAGGAAGTGGGGGGTATCTGCAATTGGGTGGGAAGCTCAGTGACATTCTCCGAGGTAATCTCGGTACTTAGGGCAAGCACAGTGAGAAAGCTAAGAATAAAGGAGTCAAATGGGTGGCTGAAGGGTTGGTGTGCAGAAATGGGGTACAGGTTAATAGAGGGGTGTGGCAAGACATGGAACAATAAGTGGCTTTATGCTAAGGATAGGCTGCATCTCAACATCGAGGCTACAAGGGCATTCACATAGACGCTGGAGAAGTACATTAAAAACAACATAGATTTAAACTGAGGAGGGGGGAAGGGATGAGTTGGATAGCAGGGAGGAGGCACCTTCCAGGGGAGACCAGAAGGCCTCACCCCCCCCGTGATGGAGGAGGAGAATGAGAAGAAGTTACCAAGACAAAAGTGGAAGGAGGAGAGAAGGGAAGAGGAGGGGCAGGACAAGGTGGACTGTAGTATCCTTGAATGTAAGGAGCTTAGCAAACAAGGTGGCAGAGTTCCAGGCAATGATAGCAGAGGGGGAGGTAGATACTGCTGCCATTTCAAAGACCTGGGTCACCCAATACCATGACTGGGATCTCACCATCCCGGGATACAAGGTGTTCCACAGGGACAGGGAGGGAAAGGGAGAAGGGGCGAGGGGTGGCAATTTATGTCAGAGAGGGGATACTGTGCACCAGGGAGGAAAGGGATGAGGGGAGGCCAGAAGCCATATGGATATTCCTCCAAAGCCCTAAAGGTAAGAAACTCAGGATGGGGGTGGTGTACAGGCCACCCTCTCAGAATGTGGTGGTGCATAGGGAGCTGGGGGAGCAAATCAGGAAGGTCAGTGGTAACGGAAATACAGTTAGGGGGAGTGGATTAGTTAGAAGGAAGCCAGGTTAAAGCTAAATTTAAAAACTGCCCTAGATAGCTTCTGCCAGAGAACAGGCAGAGAACACCAAGAGGAAAGAGCTGCTGTTATAACTATACTTCTCTACTGGGACTATATTGCCCTCCTTCCCTCCGTTCCCCCCCCCAACCTTAAGCCAGTTCTACTTTTATAGGCACAGGATTTGACTGAAAACAGGAACTTCCTGTTTGGGAGCAGGAAGTGAGGGATCACAAAGCCACAAAAGACTCACCATCCTAGAAGAAAAAGAGTAGCTCTCCATCCCCTCCCCCCCAGCTGCTGGAGGTCTGATTCTGAGCTCCAAACAACAGTTAAGAGGCCAGAAATAAGATATGATGGGAGCGGTGCAGTGCAGTGGCTGTGGAGTAGCAGTCTTCCGGGAGACTTTCTGGAGGATGCGGTGTTGTCACATCTGCAGACAGCTCTCTGGGCTGAGGGAGGAGGTTGCTTATCTCCAGGCTGAGTCGGCCAGGATTTGAGGTACCTCCTCTCCCACCCAGGGACCACCAGGGCCACTACCGTTGCCTCAGAGGTTACCAAGTAAGAGGAGTGGTTGGACCACAGTGGGCTAAGGGAGGGTGAGGGTGGTGGAACAGAGGCACATCCCTCCAGTTGTACCTCTCCACAATTCATATGCCGTTCTGGCAAAGTGTGGTTCCTCTATGGTGGCACCCACAGTGGAGACAAAGGAGGATGCTGGGAACCTACACAAAGGAGAACCACTGTAGGGTAGCATGGGACCCCACATGGGAAGGAAACAACTCTTGGTGGGTGACTCCATTGTTAGGGGGGTAGAACTGAGGGAGGAAGGGGAGAGGGAGGGAGGTAAGGTGTCTGCCTGGGACCATGGCTTGGAGGGACAGGAAGCAAATCATCAGGATCACTGGAGCAGCTGCATGGGGGAAGGAACTGGATGTCATTGTCCACCTAGGGACAAATGACCTGGCTAAGAAAGGGATCAGAGCAGTGCAGGAAGAGTTTGTGGAGTTGGGGAATGGCCTTAGACAAGTAGCACACATGGTAACCTTCTCAGAGGTGCTGCCTGTCTATGGAATGGGTGAAGCTAGGGTACTCCACACCATGGGATTCAATCAGTGGTTGAAAAACTGGTGCAGAGCTCAGGGATTTGGCTTCATTGGGGCCTGGGTTCCACCTGGAGTGATGAAGGCCTATACTGCTGTGATGGTCTGCATCTGTCCAGGAGGGGAGCCAGGATCCTAGGTGATAGGTTTAAAAGCTTCATTGGCAAGCATTTAAACTAGCCAAGGGGGTAGGCACTGGAAAGTGGGGAAATCCTAGCCCCCCCAAAAAAAATCAGGGTAGTAAGTGAAGTAAACACAAAACCAGATATGTCAATAGGAAGAAGGGCAGGGGTAAATAGAGAAAATGACAAAGACAAAAAGGACAAGGATTGGGCAAAAAGGGGATAAGGCCATCAAGAAATGGAAGGTAATGAGCACCAGTGCCAGCAGTCTGGACAATAAGCTCCCTGAACCGGTGGCCTTGATGGAAGAGGGATGCCTGGATATTGTAGCAGTCATAGAAACATGGTACAAGGAGAACCATGGCTGGGATATTAACATACCAGGGTACACAACCTACAGGAGAGACAGGTAGGGGAGAAGAGGGGGAGGAGTAGCTTTCTATGTTAGGGAAGGGATAAAAGCAACAGAACAAAAGAGTAAACAGGGAGGAGATGAGGCACTGTGGGTCACCTTAGAGACTGGAAATGGCACCACAATCTGCACAGGGGTTGTATACAGACCCCCCATGTCAGTGCGAGGGAATCAACAAGGATATGATAGAAGGCATCCTTAGAATGGCAGAGAAAGGGGAGATACTGTTGAAGGGGGACCTGAATATGCCAGATGTTAACTGGAGCACCTTTGCTGCAGCCACATCCAAGAGCAGGGCCATTTTCGATGCCCTACAGGTGGCGTGCCCTCAGACAGCTAGTTTTGGAACCCACTCATGAGGGAGCAATCTTAGACCTCATACTCTCAAATGAGGAGAGTGAGAGGATCTCAGATCTAGAAGTGGGTAGCCATCTGGGAAAAAGGGACCACCAAACAGTGTGGTTCACGATAAACTCAGCTATGAGTCAAGCCAAACAAAAAGAGAGGTTCTGGGCTGGGAGGCTGAATTTGGCAAGATGGGAGAGTGCCTTAGAAAAGCACTAGCAAACAGGCTTGAAGGAGGGGTTGAACAACAATGGGAAAATATCAAAACTGCCATCACAGAGGCAACAAGCCTTTGTGTGAAGCAAATAAACAAAACAAAATGAAAGAAAAAGCCACTATGGTTCTCAAAAGAGGTGGCTGGGAAGGTTAGGGAGAAAAATATAGCATTTAGGAAGTATAAGATAACACAGAAGGAGCAGGACAGAGAACAGTACCAGTAATGGCAGAAGGAAGCAGGGAGGGAAGTCAGAATAGCAAAGGCCCAAACTGAGGAAAAGATAGCCAACTCAGTTAAGAAGAGGATAAAACCTTTTATTGGTACATCAGGCAGCATAGAAAGACAAAGGGAGGGATAGTGAGGCTGAATAGAATGGATGGTGGGTGGGCAGAGAGGGACAGTGAAAAAGCAGGGATACTGAATGAATACTTCTGCCCAGTATTCACAAAAGAGGAGGAGGAGGGGGAGGTGCCTTATCCAATTAATAGAAACACTCTGGATAGGGGGGTCGATCCCAGTCCTTTCACAGAAGAAAGGATTCTGAAAGAACTCCTAAAACTGAAGGTGGACAAAGCAAAGGTGCCTGATGGAAATCACCCCAGAATTCTAAAAGAATTAAGGGGAGAACTAGTGACTAGTGACATGACTGAGTACCCTTTTTAACCAATCATGGGAGAATGGTATGGTACCTGAGGACTAGAGGAAGGCAGATGTGATTTCCCTTCACAAAAGTGGGAGCAAGACAGAGGCAGGAAACTACAGACCTGTCAGTTTGACCTCTGTGGTAGGGAAAGCGATGGAATCACTTCAGAAGGAAAGAATTGTTGAGTACCTAGAGGCCAGTGAGACACAGGACCCAAGCAACATGGGTTCACAGCAGGAAGGTCATCTAATTGATTTCTTTGACTGGGTGGCCAAAGTAGTAGACCAAGGAGGGGCTGTGGACATGGCCTACCTAGACTTTAGCAAGGCATTTGACACAGTCCCACACAAAAGATTAATAATCAAATTAACCAGCCTGGGAGTGGGTCCCAGGGCGGTTGCCTTGGTAAAACATTGGCTGGACAACAGGACATGGAAGATAATTGTAAATGGAGTCCACTCTGAAGAAAGAGGGCTTACTAATGGGGTACCACAGGGTTCAGTACTTCATTCAATTCTTTTTAATGTCTATATAAGTGGCATTGCAGAGGGACTGGAAGGAAAGGTATTCCTCTTTGCAGATGACACAAAGATCTGCAACAGGGTGGATACACAAGGAGGCGTGGAAAGGATGAGAAGGGACTTGACAATGTTGGAGGAATGGTCAGAAGTATGGCAGCTAGGATTCAATGCAAATAAGTGTAACATAATGCACCTGGCAAACAAAAACCCAGGGGAAGACTGCACAATGTGGGGGCAGTAACAACAACAAAAATGGAAAGGGACCTGGGGTAATCATATCAGATGACCTTAAGGTTAGAAAGCAATGTGAGAAGGCAGTAGGAAGGTCTGGGGATATACTGGGATGTATTGGGAAAGGCATCACCAGCAGAAAACAGGAAGTTGTTATCCCTCTGTACAGACAGTTGGTGAGACCCCATCTGGAGTACTGCGTCCAGTTCTGGAGACCCCATCTCCACAAGGACATAGACAGAAAGGGGGCAGTCCAGAGGAGGACAACTAAAATGGTGCAGGATCTGCAAGAGAAGCCATATGAGAAGAGACTAAAGGAGCTTAATATGTATACCCTTGAGGAAAGGAGGGAGAGAGGGGACATGATAGAAACTTTTAAGTACCTCAATGGAATCAATAAAGTCCAAGAGGGTAGCATCTTTCAGAAAAAGAGATGTGCAAGAACAAGGGGACACAATTTGAAGATAGAGGGGGGACGGTTCAGGGGCAATGTGAGGAAGTATTTTTTTCACAGAGAGGGTGGTGGATGCATGGAACAGCCTTCCTGAGGAGATTGTAGGTTCTAAAACTGTGGGAGAATTCAAGAATGCATGGGACAGACATAAGGCGATTCTTGTGGGGGTTAGGAAGAAATAGGCTGTTGGTTAACTAGGATCTGCAGCTTATCCTGTAGGTAGGGAAATGGGCAGACTGGGTGGGCCAATCAGTCCTTATCTGCCATCAAAATCTATCTCTCTATGTTTCTATGTTATAGTGGGAGATTTCAATCTACCTGTGGTTGACTGACAGACAGTAACTACAGTACACGCCCTGGAATAGGTGCTGCTGGAGGCTATCCAGGACAGTTACCTAGTGCAAGGGGTGATGGATCCTACTAAGAAGGGGAACATACTGGACTTGGTGCTAACAAATGGAGACCAGGTCCAAGATGTGGTAGTACAGGACCCTGTAGCAGGAAGTGGCCACCACTTAGTGTGGTTCCTTCTCAACACAGGGAGGGAGTCTGCTAAGACCAAGACAAGATTGTTGGATTTCAGGAAGGCAGATTTTGCCAGAATGGTCAGCATCCCAGAGAGGTATTTAGCTGAAATTAACCGAGGGATGGATGCTGAACAGAAGTGGGAAATCATTAAGAAGGGGCTAAATGAGGCCACAAACACGTGTGCCAAATATCAGAGTAAACAGTCCAGGTAAAAAAAAAACTAGCTGGCTCAGCAAGGAGGTGGAGGGGAAGATGAGGGAAAAAAGATTTGCCTTCATTAAGTTCAAAAAAATCTCGGCATAAGGAGGATGGAGAAGTGTTCTCAAAGGCATCTAGGGAGGTGACCAGGTCAGTCAGGGCAGCCAAGGCAGCAAAGGAGCTGAAGTTGGCTCAGGGGATCAGAGCGAGGGAAAAGGAGTTCTTTAAATACATAAGGGAGAAGAGGATTTGTAGTGATAACATCATTAGAATCAAAAGAGAGGGAGGATGGGCGGAACAAGGGGAAGATCAGGCAGAGGTGCTCAATGAGTATTTCTGCTCGATGTTCACAAAAGAAAGGGATGGCCCAATACCACAGGGAAAAGGGGGCAAGGGTGGAGGGGAGCAGAGATAACAGATGAGGTCATCCAAGAGGATCAAGTTCTGAAGGGCCTTAAAGGCTTGTGGGTGGACAAGGCACATGACCAGATGGTGTACACCCAAGGGTCCTGAAGGAACTGTCAGAGTTGTTGGCAGACCCTCTGATAAACCTATTCAATACTTCCTTGGAGATAGGGAATGTACTCAGTATGTACTGGAGGATGGCTCACGTGATGCCCCTTGAAAAGAGTGGTCCCAAGGATCAACCAGGTAACTACAGATCAGTGAGCTTGACTTCCGTAGTGGGGGGGAGTTGATGGAAACCATTCTTGATAGCAATGGCCTGCAGGATGAGAGACAGCATGGCTTTGTCACAGGAAGATCTTGCCAAACTAATATGACTGACTTCTTCAACTGGGTCAGTAGGGCGGTTGACGAAGGCCACGCTGTGGATAAGCTGTACCTGGACTTCAGCAAGGCTTTCAACTCTGTGCTGCACAGGAGGTTTATGAGCATGCTGAGGGACTTGGGAGCAGGAGAAAAACTGATGGGGTGGGTTGAGAGGTGCCTGCAGGGCAGACAACAGAGGGTAGTTGTAAGGGGGGGGAGACATCCAAGCCACAGCCAGTAATGAGTGGAGTACCACAGGGTTCAGTGCTGGACCCCATTTTGTTCAATGTTTTCATTGGAGACATTGCAGAGAGGGTCAGGAGTAAGATCTGCCTGTTCACAGATGACACTGGATATGTGCAAAAGTGGACAATGAGGAAGAGAGGCAGGCATTCAGAGAGGATCTAACTAAACTCAAACACTGGTCTAGGGAGTGGCAGTTGGGGTTTAACACTAAGAATTGCGAGGTCATGCAGCTTGGAGCCAGAAATCCCAAGAACAGCTACTGGCTGAGGGGAATGCAGGTAATGGCTTCAGAGAAGGAAAGGGACATGGAGGCAATAGCCACAGGGGCATGAAGGTATCTGTAGGAGAGCTGCAGCAAGGGCAAATTGGATGCTGGGGTTCATTGCCAGAGGGATTACCTCTTGAAAGGGGGTGTCATCCTGCCATTGTATAGATCACTGGTGAGGCAACATTTGGAATACTGTGTACAATACTGTTGCCCATACCTCAGAAAGGATGTGAGATTACTGGAGGGGATGCAGCGTAGGGCTACAAAAATGATCATGGGACAAGGGAAGTTGCCATATGAGGAAAGGTTGAAAGAGCTCAACATGTACTCACTGGAAGACAGAAGGGTAAGAAGGGACATGAATGAGACCTTTAAATGTTTGAAAGGAATACACAAAGTCAGGGAGGGGGATTGTTCCACTTAAAGGGAGGAAGGGTCACTGGGGGCACAGTCTGAAGTTGGAAGGAGGAAGGTTCAGGAGGGAGATGAGGAGGCACTACTTCACAGAGAGAGTGATGTCAGGTTGGAACACACTGCCGAAGGAGTTAATCGCTCAAAGGACAGTGGATAGCTTTAAGTGGGGTTGGGATTGAGTCAAGGACAGGGTTAGTACAAACAAAAACACAAAGCAGGTGAAGGACCGGAAAAGAGGAGCTAGAGAGTGGTTTGGGTGGGGGTGGGGCAGCAGTAGTGATTTGAAACTAAGAGCTGCACAATCGGGCAGACTTGATAGACCTGTGGGCCTTTTTCTGCTGACAATTTCGTATGTTCATATGTAAGTGGAGGAGGAGTGCCATTTTTGGCGAGGAAAAGAGTTCCAGAGTTTTGGGAAGCAGTGAGCGAAGCCTGACTTGTCAATAAGTGTAGATAGGCGGGGGACAAGCAAGGTGCAAGTGTCAATGGATCTGAGGGAGTGCATGTGCAGCTAATGTGGCCCACTCAAGGAAGAAACTGTTCATGCTCCACCAAACAGCAAAGCATTTCAAATAAAGCCATGTTAATTTTCCATTGTGCAAATTTAAATCATTGGGGTGCAGTTGCACCTCTACAGTTAGGGTTGAGTAGTGTGCTTAATGTGAAAGCCCTAACTTTGCAACTAAATAGCTTTGGCCTTGTTCAATAGAATTGCACAAAACTTTGACTGTGCAGTTCGGAGGGCAAGATCTTTGCATTCATTTCAGAGCGCAGAGAAGCAAAAATTTGACAGAATGTTTACAGCCCCATCTGAGAGTGTGGCTTAATGACTAGTAGAATGCTGTAGGTGTAGCAATAAGCATTTTAATTTTTTGATGTTCTCTTTTCCTAAAACATTAACATTTTCTACACAACTAATAGAGAATTAGATTTTCTATAGTGTAGCTACACAATTAGAGCCAGAAAGAGTATTGTGGATTTCAGAATATAAGCTACCCATTCTAAAAGTAAGTGAGTTATGCTCATTTAACTAGCTAAGAGGGAAAGCATTGATATTCATATGCTAAATAAAAAGAAGTTGTTTCCTTTTAGCGACTTACTAATCAATAATTTAGGTTGAGAGAACTCATCCCATCCCATAAACTGAATTAAAAGACATGAAACATATATTGAGGTAGAAGCATTTAATAATTTTATGTCTGATTTACAATGTAATATGCATTTTAGCATTTACATTTATATTTAAAAAAGAGCAGTATAAGGGGTATACATAGCCTGATGTACATATATAGGTGAGATTGTTTTGTATGCATAGAGGTGCTGCAATATATATTTTGTTCATTATTCATTTAAAGACATGATAAAATATGACTTTGAGAGACTGTTAATTAAGTTTAAAAGCAAGATAATCTGTACTACAACAGTGCTTGTGACTTGGATGTATAGGTAACCTTTGAACCAACTGGTAATATATACCTGTGAAAACTAAAATTCTGTTTTTTATGTTTTTATGACAGCAACACAGCCAGGGCCTGATGAAGTGGCTTTTACCACAACACTGTTGCATATTTCTTGTGAGAAGAAAATTGAAAATAAAGTACTGAAGACTAATAAAACATCCATTTGTTTCTGTAAGTGTAACCATTTCTTCTTACTGTTTTTCCATTTTCAGATGACTGATGATGATGACATCATGTTCCTGTCTGTATTTTTTACTTGTTGGAATTCAGTACATTTTCCCGCCACAGGAAGGTAAGTATGGGGTTATTTTTTTTTGGGGTGGGGGTGGTCTTAAAAGTTTTGCAGAAGTCATGGTAACTGTTTTCTGTTTCAGTTGGTCTTATTTCAGATAGTTTTCAGCATGTTGTCTGAGCAGAGAAAGATGGTGATGGTTAGAATGCCAGTCTGAAGGATCAGGAGGAGATGGCAGCACAGCTAAGGGGATATGTCAAGGCAAGAAAATATTTAGAGCACACTCAAATAAGTGCACATTGTTGTGCGACTGCATGGTGTACACGTTGACTTGATCGTGTCCTACTAAGCCGGCTATCACCTGTGAAGAAAAAAGAGAAATTATTGTGCCTCACTTGGTCACAGTGGCGGCAGCCTATAGCCTTTATGTGAACTCCCCAGAGGATAAAGTATTTTGTGTCCCTTTAGCTACTGCAGCACAGCACTGTGTACCTGTGAAAAAGGAAAACAAAAAATAACAGAAAAACAAAAACAAAAAAAAACAAAGGAAATCATACTGATACTAACCATTACATTAGTGTTGCTGGCTGTGCTGTGGTGTGGTGTGTCCCCATGAGCTGGTGTAGGAGTAGCAATTGAAACCTGCAGAGAGACAAAGAGAAGAAGGAAAAACATGTTAATGTGTTGCTGAGCAACTTGAAGGCCTTTCGTCCTCTGTGAGGCAGAGTACCATCTACTACCACATCGGGCACCTGTGAAGAAAAAAAGAGAAATTGTTTTGCCTCACTCAGCTACTGTGGCAGTTATGGCTACCCAGTGTAGGCATTGTTCAGTTCCCATACTATACTACATCACCTGTCACATATGAAAAAAGAAACAGAAATTATTTTGCCTCACTTGGCCACAGTGGTGGCGGCCCATAGCTGTTGTGTGGACTCCTTACAGGAGAAACTATTTTGTGTCCCTTTGGTCAATGCAGAACAGCACTGTGTACCTGTGAAAAAGGAGAACTAAAAAAAAACAACAGAAAAACAAATACAAAAAAAAGAATTTCATACTGATGCTTACCATTACATTACTGCTGCTGGCTGTTCTGTGGTGTGTCCCCATAGCCATGAGCTGGTATAGGAACAAAAACCTGCAGGGAGACAGGAGGAAAGGCGGAAAAAGATGTTAATGTCTTTCTGAGCAACCTCTGAAGGCCTTTTGTCCTCTGTGAGGCCGGGTATTGATGGAATCAACTACCAGGTGACAGAGAGAGATTTGAACAACTAAAACATTTTGCCTACTAAAAGAACTGAATACTGCTGTGTTACTATCAAACTCATGATATGTATTCTGAGGGTTCTAAACATTTCACAGTTGGACTGTCATTGTTATTGAATCTTTTGCATGATACCAGTATCATACTTGGGTAACAATATTAAACCAATTAACACCTGTTGAAATTATGTGTCCATATAAGCAGTTTGTGACTGTAGTTGTACTATAAATCACTCTGTCTAATACAAATTTAACAGGGAAAAAAAGTTGTAATGATACTTACAGTTATGTTAAAGCTGCTTGCTGTGTGAGTGGTAGAAGGTGTAGGATGTGGAACAGATGTTGTAAGTGTTGTAACCTGCAGGGAGAGGAGACAAAAGGACAGGAAAACAAACATTGTAATCTGTTTCTGTTAAGAGTTGTGAATGCCTTTCATCCTCTGCATGGCTTAATACTGACTGAGAGAGACACATGAACAAATTAAACTTGCTGCTAATGCCTACAAAAGAACTCAATAGTACTGTGTTATTATCAAACTCGTCACATATCTTCTAATATGAAACATTTCTCAGTTGGACTGTCACTGAATCTTCTGCATAATACCACTGTCATTCTTGGGGGCTAGCAGTATAGCCTAGAGGTTAGAGTAATGATCTGTGAATGAGCTTGGTACATCCAGCAGACCGACCTGGGTTTTAGTCCCACAACCGCCACTTTCATACTGTGTGACTCTAAGCAAGTCACATAACCTCCCCAGTGCTCCTAGATTGTCCCTGAATCAGGCACTTGTGCCTAGTGGGCTTTACCCAGTTAACAAACAAACAAAGAATAACTTGTTTGTTTGTTTGTTTGTTTGTTTAAAATTTATTTTTATACAGGTTAATCTGATTGGGGGGGAATCCCCATTTACAACAGATACCTGTGGCATTTGCAATAGACAAACAATACAAAAATAGAACAAAATACAAAATCACATTTACCTAAAAACAATTACAACAGACATTTAAATAATTATACAATTCCAGTTTAAAAAATCGCAGATCAGAAATTTCAGTCATATATAAGGTAACTTATTCCATATCCCCGCTAAACTATTTTGTAACACCATACCCCCATACTGATCTATAATTTGTATCATAGGCAACTTTTAGTAGTCCTCCTAAAAATATCTGAATATTTAGAATCAGAATTCTGACATATCAAATTTCGTAAAGGATGCACTTTTAAGTATATCAAATCATGACATATAGTAAGCCATATATATTCTCTTCATTGCTATTGGATCTAACCAGCCAAGTTCCTGATAAATTACACAATGATGGACTCGAGGTCCATTATTTAGATATATTTCCCCAATCTGTAATAAATCTGGTCCAATTTGTGTAAGCATTTTTTATGAGAATGGATATATAATGATAAACCATAGTCTAGTACAGGCAACAACAATTGTTTTACCAGTCTGGTCTTAACATCCCTAGTCAAACATCCTGACACTCTTCTTAATGCCCCCAATCTTTGATTGACTTTTTTTATTTGTGACAAAATATGATCTGAAAAAGAAAAATGATAATCAATCAAAACTCCCAGATATTTATAAGTATTAACCCCTTATACCTTTTTCCCATCCGAAAAACTAATTTTGAAATCAGTTACTTCATTATTAGGTTTAGGTCCTACAGAAAAAATCATACTCTGAGTCTTCCCAGTACTTATCAAAAGTCCGGAATTTGTTATCCAAGTTTCAATACTAGAGAAGTCTGTCTGGAGTCACTGCCTCAGTTCCCCAGGATCTTTAGCAGATGCTACTAGTACTATATCATCTGCATAAAGTCTAACATCAGAACCAACTACATAATCAGGAGATCATTAATGTAGAGATTAAATAACATAGAGACCCAAAATTGACCCCTGGGGTATACCACAGTTCAAATCCAGGAGATCCAAGCAGCGACCCATGAACCACCCTTTGTTTTCGATTAGTTAAATAGGATCTAAATCACTGTAATGAGTTATGGTATATCCCTAAGTTATGCAGTCTAAACAATAATGTTTCATGATGAACTAGGTCAAAAGCTTTACTTAGGTCCACGAACACTGCCCCAGTTTGGTTTCCCTGGTTCAATGATGTTGCCACCAGGTTACCAAAATCAAGTAGGGCAGTATTCGTGGACCTACCCCCTCTAAATCCATACTGGCATTTTGTTAGCAACTCCAAATAGTCAAGGTACTGCTTGGGTAAAAACATTAAACCAATTAACATCTGATCAAATTATGTAAGTAAGTAAGTAAATATTTATTTCTTTAAGGTGCCCTTCCAAAGCTCAGGGCGCCTTTACAATACCAGTCATACAAATCAAGACCACAATTATAAACAACATCAAATTCAATAAACAATCCAATATAATTTAAATCACTAAAAAAATGCTTGGTTAAAAAGGAAGGTCTTTAAAGCTTTTTTAAAGCTCTCCACAGTCAGGCAATTGCGTATCTGGCAAGGTAGAGAATTCCACAGGGTAGGGGCCATAAAGGCAAATGTTCTTCTACCAGATGTTTTTAAGGTTACCCTGGGAATCTCCAGCAATCCCTCACCAGAGGATCGGAGGGAGCGGGAGGTACAGTAAGAAGTCAGAAGTTCTTTCAGGTAGCGAGGTCCCAAAACCGTGTAGGGTTTTATAGGTCATCAACATGACCTTGAAAGTGATCCGCCACTGTACAGGCATCCAGTGCAATTTGCGAAGCACAGGTGTTATATGGTTGGACCTCGGGCTTCCAGTCAACAACCTAGCTGCCGCGTTTTGCACCAGCAGTAAGTGACGGATATCCACTCCCGGCAGCCCTAGATAAAGGGCGTTGCAATAATCAAGACGATTGGACACAAAGGCGTGGACCAGGGTAGGAAGATCCTCTGATGGAATCAAGTGTTTCACCCGTGCTATATTCCTTAGATGAAAAAAGGATGATTTGACTACGGCTGACACCTGCGCCCTCAGGGTCAAGCCCTCGTCAAATATAACACCAAGGTTCGCACCTGACCAGATGCCATGGCGGGGTTCCTCCCAGGAATAAACCTGAGAGTTTTCCGCCCATGGACTTAATATCCTTACCCCGGTTCCACCACCAATACCTCTGTTTTCCCGGGTTCAACCTCAGCCAATTAGCACTCATCCAGTTCTGTATCTCCTGGAGGCAGTTGTTAAACAATGTACTTGACTCAGACTCCTGCTCGGGTACAAAAGACATATAGAGTTGAGAATCATCGGCATAGCAATGGAAACTCAAACCAAAATGTCTTATGATGTCCCCTAATGGAAGCATATACACTGCAAATAACATGGGGGACAACACTGAACCCTGTGGCACTCCACAGTGTAGACAGCGAGAGGTCGAGGAATAAATCCCCGACACTACTCTCTGAGTCCTACCCTGCAGAAAAGATCTAAACCAACTGTGGACCACCCCCTTTAGTCCACAGAGAGTCCACAGGCATTCAAGCAGCACCCCATGATCCACAGTGTCAAATGCAGCTGAAAGATCAAGGAGAACCAAGATAGAACGAGTTCTCCGATCTCTTGCCATCAGGAGATCATTCAATACCCGAACAAGAGCCGTCTCAGTACTGTGCTGTTTCCTGAAGACAGACTGGAGAGGGTCATAGATATTGTGGATGTTTAAATAATCTTCCAGCTGCAAAGCGACCACCTTCTCAATAATCTTCCCCAAAAAGGGAAGATTCGAGATTGGTCTGTAGTTTCCTGGGCAGTCGGGATCAAGGGAGGGCTTTTTCAGGAGGGGACGTACTATTGCCTCCTTTAAAGGATCAGGAAAGATCCCTCTCTCCAATTATGTCACTACTATCCCAATAAGGATCGGGCTGATAACCTCTACACACCCCACAAGTAGGCGTGTAGGGCCCAGATCCAACTCACAGAAAGTTGGGCGCAGAGTCTGGACGATTCTCACTATATCCATAACTACCGGTTGACTGAACGTGGACCAAGTCAAATGGGCACTTGTGTCCCTCGATTGGTCACTGCAAGACCCAATGGGAGGCCCTAGCTGATCTCATCTCTGATAGCAGACACCTTATCAGCAAAGAACAGCGCAAGCTCCTCACACTGTAACTGTGATAACGCTTGACCGGCATGAAGACAGACTGGATTGCACAGTCTGTCCACAGTCCGGAAGAGCTGGTCCGGTCTATTCCTTGATGTAGCAATCTTCCTGGACAGGAACTCTGCCTTCTTATGGGAGATAGCTAACTGGTAGATTTTATAATGATCTAGCAGCCTAAGCCTGTCAACTTCCAGGTGAGTCTTCCACCAGCGTCTCTCCAATCTTCGGCCCTGTCTCTTCAACCCACGAATCTCCATGGTAAACCACGGGGACTTGGGATGAAGAGTACAGGGGCGAACACGGAAAGGAGCAATGACATCCAGGGCCCCCACAACTGCCCTATTATAGGCCAGCACTAAAGACCCTGGATCCATGCTATCCATTGGAAAACCCGAGAAGTCCAGCTCCGTCATTAGGCCTTCTGAGGTAACTCCTCTCAAAGGACGGAACTGTACTATCTCCTTAGGGGCAGGCCTCTTTTGGGGGGCCATAAAACTGAACCTCAGGGCATGATGGTCAGACCAACCGATGAGCTCCACCTCCATATTGGAGATTTCCATCCCCAGATGGAATATCAAGTCCAATGAATGTCCCCCCTGGTGGGTTGCAGTGGTAATAACCCGTGTCAGGCCCAATGAATCAATCAATTGGAGGAGGTTTTGTCCAAAAAGTGCAAGTTCATCGTTGACCCAGGCATTGAAATCCCCCAGATATATCCATTGGGGGAATTCCAAAACCCTCTCAGCGATGAAATCCGCCACCTCCCTCAGGAATTCTCTCCCATCACCTGGTGGACGATAAATGAGGAGTATCCTGAATCCTGCACCTGCACCCACAATACATTCAAAGGAGTTGGTATATCCAATCGGCTCCTCCCTGAGGTCCAGTTTCTGTCTAAAACAGACTGTAACTCCCCCGCCCCTACGGTCCACTCTGAGGCGGTGAATCACCGAGAACCCATCCGGAATCGCAGATCCCAAAATGGGGCCCGCGTTTTCGTCAAGCCAGGTCTCAGTGATGCAAGCTAAGTCCACAGAAGCAACAAGATCTGCTACTAAAGCAGTCTTGTTTCTGATAGACCTAGCATTGCTTAACACTGCCCGAAAGGGACGAGACTCCAAGGATGACTCCGCTTCCTGCCAGATCAAGTCAGTGCCCTTAGGTATGGGCCTTAAGATATGATGGACACTCCTACATCATTTCACCCCAAGGGCACCTCCTGGTTCCTAACTGTTCTATCCGCCCCACTCCTTTCCGTCCCCCAAGGTTCAGGATCTCCTATTCCCACCACTCTCGTCTCGAAATGCCAAGTATTCGGCATTTCTATACACTTCTAAAGGAGTGCAGGACATTCAAAGGTCGGAGATCCTTTAATCTTGAGGGAGTACCCTGACTGTGCTTTCACCAACCCAACACATTTAAACCTATTAATACCACTAAAAATAACACTTTAATAATCTCCCTAATCAACTTACCAAAAATAGTAAGACAAACAAAAGACAAACAAAACACAAAAAAACACTCTTTTAGTGAAAACTCCACCACCTCCTCTCACAAAGTAGTGGAAAAGAGGCAAATATTTACCAATCCCACCCACTGTATCTCACACAGAGGAGAATAAATACATTTTCAGACTTAATACTTGTTTAAACTAACATAAAACTAAACTAAAACAACTAAATTATAAAATTAAAATATTCAAAAAAAAAAGCAAGTTATAAAATAAATAAATGTTCTTTAAAACTACAGTTATAATGAGATATCAATATCAAAACTACGAAAAAGCAAGTCTCTCCAGTCTTCAGTGGAACTTTCAGCTGCCAGAAGAGACCAAAAGCCCTCAGGAACTCTCACTTCCTGAGCAGGACAGATGTTATCAGTCTCAAAGATTACTCCAGCCCCCAAATCACTCTCACTGTAATAAAGTCGATTGTACAAAAAAATGTCCGAAGGACTTTAACAAACCCCAAACACTCCCACTGCCCAGAGTTGGAAAAGCAACAAGGCACTCTCACTGCCTTCTTAAAAACAGTATAAAATTTAAACTCTGACCGTGTTAGAGGATTGGGGGGGGGGTCCAGATAATCTTCTTCAATACGCTCTGAACAGGAGCAAGCCTCCAAAGATTTAAGCAGGAGGCCAAGCCGTAAAAAACACAACCACAACTATGGATCTCCACCCGGGCCCACCCACCAGTTGGCTCTGTGGAGAAACCTAAAGGACCCCTGACCCAACCCGCCAGCTCCCTGACAGGATAGGACTCAGTCCCCCACGTAGTCACAGTCCCACAGCCAGGCCCACCTGCAAAAATCAGAACCTACAGCTCTCAGTTCCAAATTAAGCTGCTTCTCCTACATCCACCAAAGTTCTGTCCCAACTGTAATTATTTGTAACCGCTATAGAATAATCATAAATCTTCACTTGCTATACTCTTGTTGGATGCCTCCTCATAACACCCTCCCTATCTCCTCGCCGTCAGATTCACACAAGCAGTAAATATCACCAGTCGATATGTCCAAATGTCCAAATTAGGATAATCCAAGTTCTAGGAACCCAGGAGCAGACCAAGAACCGAGCAATAAAGCCTAGCTAACAGTTCCTGTAAACTTAGTGTGCAGTGGCAACAACAAAGCTGAAGCAAAACAAGCCCCACGTACACTGCCTGGCAATCACCAAGTCACCTCAGCATAGGTCTCGACTCCCTCTTGAATCCTCAAGCTCCAAACAGAAATCAGGTTTCAGTCTTATAATCCAATCTTGTAATTCGCCACTAGCAAGGCTCAGGGAGGGTTCGATATTGCAAAAATAAATTAAATTACGGGAGCGACCGATACATTAATGGTAACAAACTATAATGAACAAGCAGTGAGGAAACGATAGCAAACAATAGCGGTAATGTTAGCGGATCAAATAAAAACAGTAGCGGTAACAATCGATGATAGCCAGCAAACAGGCAACAGTCGAACAAACAACGCTAGATGTGCCCATATAAGCAATTGGTGACAGAATATTGTACTATATATCACTCTAATACAATTTTTAACAAGGAAAAGAAAGAAAGTCATAATGATACTTACAGTTACATTACAGCTGCCCACCGTGTGCTTCGCAAATGGTGTAGGATGTGGAACAGGTGTTAACCTGTAGGGAGACCAAAATACAGGCAAAAAAACATGTTAATGTCTTTTGGCCTCGGTACGGCAGAAAACTGCAGTCACACCAGCAGCAATGACAATAATGGTTAAAAGCCATAATGACAGTGTCTTACCTTCACTGTGGTTAATAATAGGCTTTGCTGGTGCTGAGTGAAGACTTGCTTCCTTGATGTCCGTGCTGGTTCAATCACTGAAGGGTCAGCTTATCAAGTTACACAGTCCCAAACTGGGCACTGTTGCTGCTGCAGTTGACCTGCTGTGATTGTACCATCCCCAATATTGATTCTGAATTGCAAAATCATTTGTAGGTGCTCCACATTGGGGGGGGTGCACATGCTCATTTCAAAATCCAGAACATAATCTCAGGGGCAGGATGAACATTAATGGAGATACTAAAAGTGTTACATGATCAAGCCAAACAGCTTTCCCTCAGGACCATGACTTCATCAGTGTTGAGAGTGGACCATGCTGTTTAATGCAGGCCCCAAGCAGATCAGAGGATGTGAAGGAGGCAGAGGAAGAGGAGTGAGTACTGTGTATTGCAATTGAGAGCTGACATTCTTTGCCTAGCTGGTAAAATGTCATTTTCAGGAGGAGGAGGAGGAGGCAGTGAGGAGTGTTGCTGGCTGCAGCTGACATTGTCTGTACTGTAATGACATCTCTTTGTAGTGGAGAAGGCATGTTATCAATTAGGAGAAAGGAAACAGCAGCACAACAGTTTGGAAGGGGGAACAGTAAAACGAATGAAAATAACAGAAAATGTTGAAATATTCTATACAGGATTACACTCAGGGTGGGGAAAGGAGGGAAGCCCCAAATCACATTTCTTTTTCATTCATCAACATCTTCCAGGAAGCAGCCATCATAATCTTCCACACTGGAGTTTTAACCAGATGGGAATTTATGTTCTACTAATGAGTCATCAGCCTTAGTGGTGGTAGAAGTAGACAATTTCCTCTTTCCAGTTCCAAACACACCTTCCTCTTCATTGTTCTTGGAAGATCCAATGTCATGATGTGGTATGAACATGCGTGTCCTTGTCTTGTGCGGAATGTGGGCCAGAGTCTGCATTGAAGACCTATTTATTTGAGTTGGCATTCCCTGATGCTACTTAATTTGTTTGAATTATGTTTTATGGTCTTGGATTTTAATTGCATGAAACTGTTTTTATGATTGTTTGTTGTACAGGTGCTTTGGTATTTGAAAAGTGCCTTTTTATAAATAAAGTGTGACTTGAATGATTCACTTTGATGAATGATAGAATTTCAAAATGTTGGGGTAACAGGTTAATGCACCTGTCAGGCACAATGGCACTAGCAGAACTGAACACATGTTCAACTCTGATACTCGAGGGTGGGCAGTTAAGGTAATTTTTTACAGCTGTGGTCAGTGCTGGCCACTCAGTGACCATGCTTCCCAGTACAACAAGGGCTTGTTAGCAGTGGCAAGGTGTTTTTGGTCTGACAAAGATTGATCATGTATTGTGTTGCTCGCAGTCTTGCTGCCTCATTAGGCTCCTCCTCCTACTGTTCTTCCAAAGCAGCAACTCTAACCTCACTTAACACATCCCTGATGGGATTGGTCATGTTTTGTTTTTGCCTGCATGCTTTCTCACTTTTGTCATGTGTTGTCACCGATGTGGTGGTGGTGGTGGTGGTGGTAGCAACAGCACCCAATGCCTTAGATACATGGGTCTTCAGCATCTGCTCCCTGTGTACCCTTCTGACAAGAAGCTTGGTCAAGTTTTGTACCTTCTTCTGACAACTTTCTGTTATTGACTCCAGCTTATGCTTATAGCATGGGTCAAGCATGGTGGCAATGGCAAAATCCTCAGACTGCAGAATTCCACAAATATGCATGTTGGAGTCCAACATATGGAGCATATGCTCCATCAAGGCACAGCCCACACTGTCCCCACTTGCCTCCAGTGATTGCTGAACATTAAACAGTGTCTGCCTCAGCACACATAGCAAAGGAATGGACTGACTGATACAGGTAGTGTCCTCTCTCACTGCCTGTGTTGCATGTTCAAACAGCCATAGCATCATCATCAAGCCGTCCTTTAGTCACCACTGCTCTGTAGTCAGAGACATGGACACTCCAGCATTGTCACAACTTGTATGTAGCAGCAGACAGTCTGATACAGATTTGTACTGCTCATATAACCACTCCATCATATACAGTGTGGAGTTCCATCTGGTGACCATATCCAAATTCATACAGTGCTGAGGTAGTTGTTTTTTTATCAGAAGCTGTCGGAGCTGGTCACAGGCCTTCGTGGAATGTGCAAAGTGGGCACAGATGTGGTGATCTACAGTTAAAATGTCCTTCACATCAAGATGGCTCATAAAATGCTGGACAAGACTACTGATGTAGTCTGCCAGGCATGGCACCCTAAACCCCCTTCCCCCATCACTTATACATTTTACCATATTGGAGCCATTATCACTTGCAATAAATCCAGCTTTCATTGAGTGTAGCTTAAGCCACTCATCAATCTCATCAAGGAGCATCTTCAAGCATTTTTTCACCAGTGTGGGATACGGGTATGCTTTTCATTGTAAGCATTGCATGCTGCTGAATACCTGTAATGTTGCTACCACCACAGTTTGGCTAACTGCACTGTCTCCCACAATATCCAGAGTCAAATACCACCCTAGGTACCTGTGACCAATGTGTTGTAATGCACATGTAGGAACTGTTAAGCTTGGGTTATGCCCCCTATTGTCCCACACACACATCACACTGTATTCCTGGTCTATTTTACTGTGATACTGCTATTTTGCACTAACCTATAGTTATGAGCACCAATCATATAAGCATGGGTGCTAGGAATGTGCTTTGCTGCTAAGATATGCTAATATTGTCATGCATGATTTATTATACCTCACTATAATACATTTATCTAGATTAAGTTTGTCTTTTATAGATATTCCATATATTATCTACCTAATCACTGATAAGATGACTCAGAGGGATCATCAGTGATTATTGTATACTCATATTCTCATATAATTATATGTAGTCTATTTTTCACTCAGATATGCCATGTAATAGGCCTGTCAGCAGTTCTCTTTGTCTCTAAGCAAGCTGACAGAGACAGAATGCCTTTGTTATGTCTAATATGTTATATTGTACATAAGCAAGAAATGTAGTTTGAACTGTCAACATTTCTTTTGTCTAAGCTATAATGCTAATGAAAGCATATTCTGTCTCATATGATACTCATTAGTAATTCTGCCTTCTAAGTCATTCTCCAATGGAGAATGACTTAGGACCAATACATAGTGTTTCTGATATCTGTAACTATTTTGTAATCTCTGTTGCTATGCTGTTATCTGTAGTATTTAGCTGTCTGCAACCCAATGTAGCGCTCTCGAGACACTACTGTAGCTGCTCTAGAAAGGCAGAGAGCTGGAGCATGGGGAGAGATAGAACAAGATCTTAGAGAACCTAAGATCTACAATTCTGGAGATTATGTACATTCTTCAGGAGTGGTGAGAAACCCATCTCCCTTGTGATTTTCTTTGTCACATGCTTGGTGTAAGTAGCATAATAAACTTTATTAGTACTCCTTGCTTGTTTACGAATGTTTCTTGGCAGACTCTGAGACACAAGAATCTGTATTATTATTATTATTTTTATTGTTTAACCTACACACCAAGAGTGTTTAGACAACAGGAGATACCAGCTATTCTGTCACTGGTCCACACATCCATTCTCAAGTGGATGGATGGTGATGATGAATACTGAAGGGTGTAATTGTGGTAATAAATTACCCTATCAGGTTCTTAGTGGAATGGTACAAAAGGAAGAGACAACAGACAAGTGGTACTTGCTTAATAAATGAAATATATTACAGATAAGTAATAGAGACTCACTGCCATTACAGTGTGAACACTGGGAGAACACCAGTTTTCCTTACCTAGGCAATGCAGACAGATTCTCTCTTCTCAAAGAAGCTACGTGTTACAAAGGGTCTTATAAACTGATAACTTCTATAGCAACAGGTAAGGAAAATACATAAAATGTATATAACAGGACAAAAACAGGTGGTCTGAGCAACAGTCCTAACTACTGTAGAAAGTTACATTACTAGTTGAGAATAGCACAATGAAGGTGGTGAGCTCCAAGGTCATTTGTAGTGATGTACAATTACTGAAGATGGCACTGTTGCCTTACATATGCAAATACAGTAAAAATAGAGCACAAAGCATTTCTCATGGCAAAAAATATCAGTAAAACATAATGAAGCATAACAGAACACAGATCCTGACACTTCTGCTTATATGATAAGTGTCTTTGCCCTAAGTTTAGTACATATACATACATAAGCTGCTGCCCACGAGGTGGGGTCACCATCAGGGGTGCTGGATGATGGATAACATCCCCCCTTATTGCCTTCAAAAGAAAAGGCACCAACCACAAGAAAGTAGTAGGATGAAGCTACAGAATCCATTATTTACAAGCCTGAGGCACAAGCCTTATAAAGGAATTCAAGTTGTTCACAATGTTGTCTAAGAGTACGTCGCAGACAGCAAACAATCAAAAATACTGGGATAATAACAAAAGCTTTAAAAGTTAATTCTAACCAAGTATTGGAAAGAGCAGTGCTTAAATCACCATCATGAATAAGAGTATTAAGAACATCACCAACTTTAGAAATGTTTTTGCTAATATATATATAAGATGTGAATCTTTTCTAGCTAAAAGGGATTTCAAAGAAAGTGTCAAAGGGTCAATATGTACATTAAAAATAGGCAAATATTGAGACAAGGCAAAAAAGTATTGTGGATCAGTATCGATAACATCTGATTCAGGGATGGGAACAGGAGTAATAACTGTGTGACCAATGACACTATTCTGCTGTGGAGTAAAACAGAAGTTAGGAAAATTAATGGCACAAGTTTTGGCACCATAAGCAAAGGAATCATGATTTGTTACTACACAATACTGCCCATCGGAATTGTAGGTAACTTGCACAGTTGGAACTCTCCATTGTTGTAGATGTATAGCACAAGTGAATGACTGGTTGGTGAGCCATGATGTGAAGCGATGTACTGTACCTCCTCCAGGCAGCTTTGGGATGCAGCTGCTTCAGTGGCATTCTCTGAAGATGCAGCTTGTGAAGATCGTTCAGTCAGGTTAGAGGGCAAATCATCACTCAAGGTAAAGGACCAGTCCAAGTGTTCTGAAGAGTAGCTGCATACAGGTTTAACAATGTCATATATGTCACAGCAGCACAGTAAAAAATAATCCCTTCTTGGTGCAGCAGTTGGTATGCGTTGTGACACAAGCTTGCAGAACAGGATGATAAACGAGCACAGAAGGCAAGTCAGTTCGTTCTCAGTAAATGTTCTCATCAAGATGTCCGATGGAATTAATTGCACCCAGTTTATCAAAGACAGAAGTTTGTGAATCAAAGCGAGGTACTGACACAGTGAAGGTAATTAACATGTTGTCATGAATAGAACAAAGTTTAGTAAAATAGCATGGTGCTTGGTTTGAATAATGTGAAACACACCCAAGATTTCTAGCAGTAGACATAGAAATGTTGACAGAATTTGTCATACACAATGTAATGCATGCACTAGCTTTACAGTGAGGACAATACCATTTAGACATTCTCCTGTCATGAATAATATCTGGAATACGTCCTGTCTCCAAATCCCTGAAGAGATTGTTAACAGTGACAATTACATAAGAACCATCAGCTGAGCATAAAAATTCACTGGCAATATATTGCTTGTCTGCCTCCTTGTTGTTTTGAAAGATAAATTCATTAATTTTGTTTCTAGTGTCATTGAACCCTTTTGTAATTTTTTGCATGTTATAAACAGTAAAATGCTCTTCCTTATTTAAACCATCTACACCATGTAACAGTGGTGGTAACACATCCTTTTTAATAGCTTGTTGAAAGTTTAATAATTGTGCTTTAATAGCAGCTATATCTGCTCTATCCCAGATTGACATTCCTGAGCCAAAAAGGCCTGCTGCACTGGTAACACATGCAGTATCACGCCTAGTGCATAGTTTGCTCTTAGCATTAGGTGCGGATCTAAAACCTCCTATGTGTTCAGTGGGATAAGGTCCATTAACTGGATCATTTGTGTAAGTTTGGTAAGCAGCTACAATGTCTAGAAGAATCATACTGAAAAATTTAGAAGTGTTGGTAGTGTGACAGAGACCAAACTCAGACATATTCCAATGTGCAAGATTAACAATAACTGGAACATGCATAAATTGAACATTGCTAAGTAAAGATCCTGGAAGGGAAGTGGTGGTTAGATCACTAGGAGGACCAGGATCCTGAGGAGGACATTCGGTCGGTTTTTCTTCAGTGCGTGGGACCACAGAAAGGAACATAGCTTCAGTACCATATAGTTGGGAAGACAGAAAGCTTGTGACTCCTTAAAGGTGAGATGGTTGCAAAAGGTAGGATCTGTTAAGGCAGTTCGGCTATTGAGACCAGTGTGTCTAGAAGTGGCTTGTCGAATAGCGAGTGTACAGTTTTGTGCAATCCCTGTGTTGGGACATCCATGAAAAGTTCCTTTAGATAATGCATGGAACATCCTTCCTGAGGAGGTTGTGGGGTTTAAAACTGTGGGAGAATTCAAGAATGCATGGGACAGACATAAGGCAATTCTTGTGGGGGGGGGTAGGAAGAAATAGGCTGTTGGTTAACTAGGATCTGCAGCTTATCCTGTAGGTAGGAGAATGGGCAGACTAGGTGGGCCAAGCTGTCCTTATCTGCCATCAAAGTCTATGTTTCTGTATTTCTATGATAAACGTGCTACAGGAAGTATGTAACCATTGTAATCAGTTTCCCATTGTATCTGCAATGTGGATTTGTCTGGAGATACAACCATGGCACTAAGATAGGCAGATAGGCTCACAGAGGGAGCACAACAGGGAACTGTATCAATTAAAGCAGAAAGAAGTAGGAAAGGCAGTCAGAATAGCAAAGGCACAAACCGAGGAAAAAATAGCCAACTCGGTCAAAAAGGGGATAAAACCTTTAATAGGTACATTAGGGAGCATAGAAAGGTTAAGGGAGGGATAGTGAAGATTAATAAAGGAGAGGGGAGGTGGGCAGAGGGAGACAGTGAAAAGGCAGAGATACTGAATGAATACTTTTGCTCAGTATTCACAAAAGAAGATGAGGAGCAGTTACTAAACCAGACAATAGAAGCACTCTGGGTAGGGGGTTGATACCAGCCCATTCTGACAGAAAGAGTCCTGAAAGAACTCCAAAAACTCAAAGGTGGACAAAGCAATGGGGCCTGATGGGATTCACCCCAGAATCCTAAAAGAACTAAGGGGGGACCTAGTGACACCACTGACCACACTTTTTAACAAATCATGGCAGGATGGGGTGGTACCTGAGGACTGGAGGAGGGCAGATGTGATTCCCCTTTACAAAAGTGGGAGCAAGGCAGAAGCAGGAAACTACAAACCTGTAAGTTTGACCTCAGCGGTAGGGAAAATGATGGAATCACTTCTGAAAGAAAGAATTGTTGAGCACCTAGAGGCCAGTGGGGCACAGGACCCAAAGCAACATGGATTTACAGCAGGAAGGTCATGTCAGACTAATCTAATTGATTTCTTTGACTGGGTGACCAAAGTAATAGAACAGGAGGGCTGTGGATATGGCCTACCTAGACTTTAGCAAGGCATTTGACACAGTCCCGCACAAAAGATTAATAATCAAGTTAGCCAGCCTGGGAGTGGGTCCCAGGGTGGTAGCCTGGATAGCAAACTGGCTGCACAACAGGACACAGAAGGTAATAGTGAATGGAACACATTCTGAAGAAAGGGGGGTTACTAGTGGAGTACCTCAGGGCTCAGTACTGGGTCCAATCCTCTTTAACATCTTTATAAGTGACATTGCAGAGGGTCTGGAGGGAAAGGTATGCCTCTTTGTGGATGACACAAAGATCTAACATACTACTAACATACTAAAATGCCAGCATAATAGGCCTTACGGTCTTTCATGTCTGCTTGTTTGGTCAGCCCCCACCCTGGGTGCTGACCTTGCTGTCCCCCTCGCCTTCTCTGGCTTCTCCCTTCCCAGTTCCAGATATTCTTGCTGCATTGGATTTTGCTTCCTGAACCCTTCCCCTGTACCTGTCCCACCCCCGCTTGAACCCCTCCACTGTCTCTGCCTCCACCAGCCCCCTAGGTAGTGCATTCCATGGCTCCACCACCCTCTCAGTGAAGTAGCACCTCCTCCTTTCTCCCCTGAATCTTCCCCCCTCCAGCTTCCACCCATGCCCTCTAATGGCCCCTTCCTCCTTCCTTCGAAGCACCATGACTGTTCCTCCCCTATTTACCCTCTTCATGTACCTGAAGACCTCTATCATGTCCCCCGGTCCTTTCTCTTCCAATGTGTACATATTTAGCTCTTGAGCCTCTCCTCATAGGTCCTGTCCCCAATCCCAAAATCATTTGGTTGCCCTCCTCTGGACCCTCTCCAGGAGGTTAATGTCCCTCTTTAAGTGTGGCCTCCAAAACTGCACGCGAGTACTCCAGGTGCGGCCTCACCAAGCAGTTATACAGAGGAGTATCACTTCCCTCCTTCTGAGGTGATCCCCTAGTGATGCATCCCAGCATCCTGTTGGCCTTGGCTGCTGCCTCCTACAAGTCTCAGAGTTGTTCATCTTGACATCCACCACCACCCCAGGTCCCTCTCAGCCATTGAGACTTGTAGTATTCCCCAGGGTGTACACTTGGCCTGGGTTTCTAGCCCCAGGTGGAGTACCTTGCATTTCCCTGCATTGAAACTCAGCTTCCACTTTCTAGACCATCTTTCCAGAGCCTCCAGGTCCCCCTGCAGGGCCACCCTCCCCCCCCCATCCACCACCGCCCCCAGTTTTGAGTCATCTGCAAAGAGACTCATCTCACTCCTGATTCCTGTCCTTATGTCAGATACATAGGCGTTGAACAGAAGGGGCCCAAGGACTGATCCTGTGGGACCCCACTAATGACCCTCCTTGGGGATGAGACTATCCCACCAACTACGACCCTCTGGGTCCAGTCCTGGAGCCAATTGCCTATCCATCTGATCATCTGGTTTCCCACCCCCATTTCTCCTAGCTTATCCAACAGGCCCACGTGAGGAACAGAGTCAAATGCCTTGCTGAAGTCTAGAAAGAGGACATCCACTGGTCTACCCAGGTCCAAGGCACTTGTCACCCAGTCATAGAACTACACCAGGTTTGTCTGACACGATTTCCCCGGGATGAATCCATGCTGTCTATCGTCCAGGCACCCTGACTTATCCAGGCCCCCCCCAGCCTCTCCTTGACAATGCCCTCCATCACCTTGCCCACCACCGATGTCAGGCTGTAACAGAGTTGATACACAAGAGGGGGTAGAAAAGATGAGAAGGGACTTGGCAAGGTTGGAGGAATGGTCAGACATATGGCAACTTAGATTCAATGCAAAGAAGTGCAAAGTAATGCACCTGGGAAACCAAAACCCAGGAGAAGAGTACACAATAGCAGGGGAGGTACTAACAACAACAAAAATGGAAAGGGACCTGGGAGTAGTCATATCAGATGACCTAAAGGTGGGTAAGCAATGTGAGAAGTCAGTAAGGAGAGCCAGGGGGATACTGGGATGCATAGGAAGGGGCATCACAAGTAGAAAAAGGGAAGTGCTTATCCCTCTATACAGACAGTTGGTGAGACCCCATCTGGAGTACTGTGTGCAGTTTTGGAGACCTCATCTATGCAAGGACATAGACAGGATGGAAGCAGTCCAGAGGAAGGCAACTAAAATGGTGCAGGGTCTACATCAGAAACCATATGAAGAGAGCCTGAGAGAGCTTAATATGTATACCCTTGATGAAAGGAGGGACAGGGGAGACATGATAGAAACGTTCAAGTACCTCAAGGGAATCAACAAAGTCCAGGAGGGTAGCATCTTTCAGAAAAAGAGATGTGTAAGAACAAGGGGGCACAGTTTAAAGATAGAGGGGGGACGGCTCAGAGTAATGTGAGGAAATTCTTTTCATGGAGAGAGTGGTGGATACATGGAACAGCCTTCCTGAGGAGGTCGTTGGGTCTAAAACAGTGGGGGAATTCAAACATGCTTGGGACAGACACAAAGCAATTATAGTGTGGGGTTGCAGGAAGAAGGCTGTTGGTTAACTAGAATCTGCAGCTTATCCAGTAGGTAGGGAAATGGGCAGACTGGGTGGGCCAAGTGGTCCTTTTCTGCCGTCAAAGTCTTTGTTTCTATGTTTCTATCTGAGCCCTCCTTAACAGTAATCAATTTGTTGGTGACGTCAATACGTACTCCCTGGAGACCGGAGATGGGTACATCTCTAGCTGTATGTTCACGTTTGTCAAGCAAATGTGATATGCATCATCTGTGTTCAGTTGTAAGGGGTTTGTCTTGAGAGTAAGTCAAAGAAAGTAGTCCCACCAGGATGAGAAGATGCAAGATAGCCATCTTGCCAGTGTATCTGAAAGAAACAGAAAAGGATTGTTATGTGAGGGGTACTTTTCTGCCCTGAAAGGGTTGGGAAAAGAAATTAGTCACCTTTATACAACTTGAGCTGATTAGCATGGAACCACTTGTCTGTGGTCTGTTTCTGATGCTGAACTCTCACCTGATAAACAGCAGGGCTGAGTTTATTGACAATGGGAAATGGGCCTTGCCATTTGCTGGTAAATGAGCGAACTAGTGGTCTGTATTGGAGAAGCATGACTTGATCTCCAACTTGCCAGTTGACTTTTTGGCATGCTTATCAAAATGGGCTTTGCTTTTTGTTGAGCTTTACCCATATGATTTGCAGCGAGCAAATGTGTTTTCATGATGTCATCCTGAAGTTTTTCAACATATTTGTCCACAGACACCCTATTTGCTGTAGGGGTGTGGAGGTCAATCAGCAGGTGCCCAGGTAATCTCATGGCTCTACCAGTCATAACCTCATATGGTGTGCACTGAGTAGTTGCCACAGGGGTGCCTCTAATTGCCATCAGCAGTAGTGGCTAGAGATACAGCAAATTTAAATTTTGCCCGCAAAGTGAACGTAAAGTGGACACTTCGTGTTGTCACTCCGTTTCGCAGAGTGACCAATACAAAAGGGTCACTTTGCCTTGTAATTATTACTTCACGTTGTCATTCCACCGTAAAGCGAAGTAAGGCAGAGTGACAACAATATTGGCAGCCCCTCACACACACAGTCACCAGAATTAATATGCATCCCCAAAATGCTAAAGTCTTGTGTCCAGAAAACTCCCCAGTGCTGACAAGGTGAAATGAAAGCACAACAAGAAATGCAAAGTCTCCCAAAATTAATGGCACACTCAGTCATGCACAGTGGTCACACACAGTCACCATAATTAATGTGCATCCCCAAAATGCTACTATCTGGTGTCCAGAAAATTCCCCCGTACTGACGAAGTGAAATGAGAGGGTAACAAAAAATGCAAAGTCTCCCAGATATAATAGTGCACTCCATCATGCACAGTGATCACACACAGTCACCAGAATTAACATGCATCACCAAAATGCTACTGTCTTGTGTCCAGAATATTCCCCAGTGCTGACGAAGTGAAATGAGAGCGTAACAAGAAATGCAAAGTCTCCCAGAATTAATAGCGCACTCAGTCATGCATGCAATGGTCACACACAGTCACCAGAATTAATTTGCATCCCCAAAATGCTACTGTCTTGTGTCCAGAAAATTCCCCAGTGCTGACAAAGTGAAATGAGAGGGTAACAAAAAATGCAGTCTCCCAGAATTAATGGTGCTCTCCGTCAAGCATGCAGTGGTCACACAGTCATCAGAATTAATGTGCATCCCCAAAATGCTACTGTCTTGTGTCCAGAAAAGTCCACAGTGCTGACAAAGTGAAATGAGAGTGTAACAAGAAATGCAGTCTCCCAAAATTAATGGTACACTCGATCATGCACACAGTGGTTACACAGTCACCAGAATTAATGTGCATCCCCAAAATGCTACTGTCTTGTGTCCAGAAAATTCCCAGGTGCTGACAAAGTGAAATGAGAGTGTGACAAGAAATGCAAAGTCTCCCAGAATTAATGGTGTACTACAAATGCATAGACAGATTAAGATTGTGCTGCATACTCAAGAGATGCAGACACAAAGGCACAACAACATCTAACCAGTGATCACAAGTCACACATCCACATCTGTAAAAGAATACCTTTTGCCGGTTGGGGGGTAGTGCATGGCAGTAACAGTCCACTTCCAGTAAAGATTCCATAAAGCAGTATAAAAAATTCATGCAGGTGCAGTAGATAGCAGGTTCACACTGCTGCAGTTACTCTGTGGCACAATAAGAGGTGTCTGATTTAATGGCATGCATTGCACACACATTCGCACACACACAAGTAAGGTGTAGCAAATTGAAAACCTTTAATAATGTAACAAAATGTTTTAAACAAACTGAAATTATACACTGTTGCACCACAACAATCAGCAAAAAAATGTAAAGAATTACTGAAAATATTACTGTGTGTACATAACACAGTTATACAAGAAAAATATAACCAAAACAGAAAGACTGCCTTTTTCTCCCAGTTAATTTACCTATACCTGTGAGGAAGTATTTTTTCACAGAGAGGGTGGTGGATGCATGGAACAGCCTTCCTGAGAAGGTTGTGAGGTCTAAAACTGTGGGAAAATTCAAGAATGCATGGGACAGACATAAGGCAATTTTTGTGAGGGGTAGGAAGAAATAGGCTGTTAGTTAAATAGGATCTGCAGCTTATCCTCTAGGTAGGGAAATGGGCAGACTAGGTGGGCCAAGCGGTCCTTATCTGCCATCAAAGTCTATGTTTATACCACAGATATGTCCCTCCCCCAAAGCACACTTCACAGTACACAGACTGACTGTTCTAAATTAGCATTCAAAATCCACACACAAACAATAAACACTCGATGATGTGAGCACAGGAGGTTTTCCTACAATCAATGTACTAGATTTTGAGCAAACAAAATGTCTCAAAAAGGTTTTTTTAACAGCTTTTAGAGGATTTGAATGGCAGAGCTCTGAGGAGAAACTGTCTCCATTTTCCACTAAACACACACACTGCACAGAACTGAGGCTGAGCAGAACAATCTAGAGCCCATGTGACCTGCAATCCCATGAATCTCTGCAAAATTCGCCTTGGAGCTCATTAACAAGGCGAAGTGATGCAAAGTACATTGATTTCAATGTACTTCACCTTAAAATTGGTGGAGAAGTGGTTTGAGGAAGGCGGAATAATGCAAAGTCATTGGTTTCCAATGGACTTGGATTCCTCATTATGACACGATACTCCTCATTGCCAGAAATACTTTTATGGATTCCGTTACTCCACGAATCACTTCGCAGAGTGAATTTCAGCCACTTCGCCCAGCACTAGTAGTGGCAAGAGGGAATCCCAACCAATAGGATTGTCATTGATGAATTTGCATAACATGTGTTTTTTTTTTTTTGGCATTATCTTATTTATTCACCCAATCGTGATCAGTGATCCCCACTCCTTCAGACTCCGCAATTCCCCTCTGAACCCCACTGTCCTTACCTGAACCTCTCTGACTCCTTACATTGTAGCCAGACCCCATGGGATATCCAGGATGTAACCCTTCCCCAGGCAGGCACCCATCCTCTAAAGGGGGAAGGCACCAGGGGGAGGATAGCCCAGCGCACTCTCATAGGGCTCAGAGACACTGCTAAGGACAAGAAGGCCCCCCAGAAGGCACTGGAGGTGTCAGTGACAGAGAGCCATCATCCGGCAGCCACCGAGCAGTATTTCCACTTTTCTAGGTTCCTCTGTGCGCCACTCATGTAGTGCTCCTAGTCTCCACTGGGGGCTGCTTCTGAGCGAGGCCATCCCCAAACCCACCCAAGGACAGGAGAGCAGTCCTATGGATGCTCGATCCTATCCTCCCTCTGCTGACCCCCAGCAATCTGAGTCCATTCCTGAACCCTGGTCACCGGCATGGGTCGAGGTAAGGTGCCAGCACCTCAGCCCTCTACACCATCGGGCCGGCATATAACATCTGTTTGATTCTTCTATTTGCTCTTTCTACCTGGCCTGAGGATTGAGGATGGTATGGAATATGAAATTTCTGATCTACTCCAAGCATTTGGAGTGTTACCTTAATCAGCTCAGCTGTAAAACTGGCTCCCTGGTCTGAGTCTATCTTAAGGAGTAGGCCCCACCTGGAGAACAATTGATCACCAGGATCTTGGCAGTTGTCTTTGCCTTGTTATTCTGAGTAGGGAATGCCTCAACCCACTTGGAAAACAAATCTGTGACAACAAGTGTATACTTCTTATTCTTGCTGGAGTTAGTCAGTGGGCCAATGAAATCAACTTATATCGCATTGCATGGTCCAGATTGCCTTTGTGGCAGTAGTTTGGTGTTTTTTTTTCACTGAAATAGGATTGTTTTGGGCACACACTATGCAGTTGTCCACATAGTGCTCTACATCTTTGGTCATACCAGGCCACCAGACAACAGTTTTAAGTCTCTGGATGGTGTTGTCTGCTCCCTGGTGTTCAACAGTGGGGATGTCATGAACCATATGGATGAATTTTGTTTGTAAAGATTGTGATACAACCCACAGTTTGTAACCTGTATCATCCTTGCTATACCAGATCAGTTTCTGATCATGAGATAGATGTATGTTTTCAGAATGTCTTTTGTATGGACTACCAGTAGGTAGTTCCTGTTCAGTGCCTTTGTCCAGGTATTTGAACACATCTTTTAGCTCTGGGTCAGATTTCTGTGCAGCAGAAAGGCCTAGTGGAGGTTCTGGTTGCGGTTTCTGCCTGATGTTGGCAGTTAAGAAGATGCCACAGCTACTGGGTGAGTCATTGACCATGTCTCCCCTCCTCGAGTGCCTGCTTTGGCAAGTGAGTCTGCTTGATCATTGACTTCATGGTAAGGGTCAGTTTTGCAGTGAGTCTTTACCTTGTGAATATACAGTTTATGAGTAAACTGTTGGGTGAGTGTGTGTATATACACAAACAAATCCCTGTATTTGACAGTTGTGCCATCAGAGGATATAACATTGTTTTTTCTCCCAGAATGGTAGAAACTCAGTAAGGGAGGAGCAGACCCAACTGGAGTCTGAAAAGATGATAGCATCCTTAGCACTATGGGGCATAACCTGTAAAGCACAGGCCACAGCTGCCAATTTGGCATACAGTGAGGAAATGACAGTACATTTCCTAGCAATGCACATGAAATCACCATCTAGATATACTATGAACAAACCAAATCCTGCTATATTTTCCCCCTCCACACAGGAGGCATAGCCATCTGTGAAGATGCGATACATGCTGACATCCTCTAAAACATCTGATGTAGCTGGTAAGAATGATCCAGACTCTTGATATGTCAGGAGGTTGGAGTGCACAGTCATGGGGCTTACCTGTATAGAGTGGACCATGAGCCAGAATGGATGGAATTTTTGCAGGTAATATTTTAATGTCCCTGTCCTGAAAAAGCAAAGACCAGTGGGTGAGCCTGATATTAGAAACCGAACCATCTTTACTTGGTCTGAAAGCAGGAAGACAGCTGGAGTGTGACAGGTATGCAAGATGATCGTTGCATACTCAATGATGCACATGAAATGTTTGACAGCCCAGTAGGTTGCCAAGAATGTTCTTTCATAGAGACTATACTCTCTCTCTCTCTACTGGAGACAGCATCTGAGAAGCATAGGCAATGGTCCTGAAATACCCATTGTACTTTTGTGCCAGCACTGCAGACATAGCCACATCAGATGTGGCGGTTTCCAAATGGAATGGAAGATCAGGGTTAGGAGTTATCAGAGCTGAGGCTGAGGCTAAGGCCTGCTTGAGCTGTGTTACAGCATGGGACATCCTTTTTCAGAAGGTCATACAAGGGAGCGACCTTCAAGGCAAAGTCAGGGATAAAATCCCTCAAGTAGTTTACCATTCCTAAGAAGCATCTGAGTGTTGCCATTCTAGTAGGAAGTGACAGATCTTGCAAGCCCTGGATCTTCTTGACAGCTGGGCTTCTGTCTTGGTCTGTAATACATAGGCCAAGGAAGATGACCTCCTTCTAGCACAGTTGTGCCTTGGAGGGGTTGCACTTGAGGCCTGCTCTCTAGAGGAGAGACAGACGTTCATCTAGAATGGCCAAATTATCTTCTTTTGTGGTAGTTGCAAGAAGCAAGTCATCCACGTACTGCAGGAGACACTGGGGTGTGGAGAACACCTGCAGAGCATCCATCATGTGGAGATGGAAGAGGGAAGGGCTATTGTGAACCCCCTTGGGGAGGCACGTCCAAGTGTATTGACGTCTATCAAAGGTAAAAGCAAATTTGTATTGGCTTCCCTGTGCTAATGGCAGTGACCAAAACCCATTAGAAATGTCAAGAGCTGTGAACCACTTTTTGTCAGGTGTCAACAGCTTGAGTACATCAGGTGCTGATGCTACTGTAGATGCACAGCTAGGAGTAACCTGATCAAGTTTTCTGTAGTCATTTGTGAGTCTCCCAGCCCCATTCGGTTTCTTAATGGGCCAAATAGGTGAATTGACAGTAGAAACACAGGTCCTAATCACTCCTTGTTGAAGCAGTGATTGGATGGTTTCTTTAAGTGATGGCAAGGCTTCAGCAGGAAATGGATTCTGCTTCTGCCTCACAGGGTCAGGCCCTGTGATTTCAATGGTAGTGTGAATCCTACCACAGTCATGTTTGTTGGTGGCAAACATGCCAGGGTGTTTTTGCAGCAAAGATGCAAGCTCTGAAAATAGGTCATGACTCTTGAACAAAGCCATTATATCATACTCATTGTTGTTATGGGAGATAACTGCCACCACGTGCGAGTCTGGGATGGTGACAGCATGACATTGTCCTTTGATCTGAATGGGTAGCCTGTTGGCTTGATCCACTACACAACCCTGTAATGCTAAGAAGTGAATTCCCAGAATGCTGGGGTGATGATGTAGAACCATGAGTTCAAAAGCAGAATTAATCCTGAGGTGGCCTACCACCACAGGTAGAGGAATAGATTGGTAGATGTGTAGCTGGGTACCATCTACACTATGTGCACTGGTCTTCCAGCTGGTATATCAGCCAGATGAGACTGGGTCCTTGTCATGGAGGACTGACATGTCTGCTCCAGTGTCCAGAAGAATGATAAGTTAGTGGCCCCCGCCCAAGGCCTTTACACAAGGTTGTCCATTTGTGTCAACAACCAGGTTACTCACAATCTGGACTGGGGCCTGTAATTGTCAATCCAATTGTTCAGAATAAGCATTGTCTTCCTGTTCCTGAAATTGAAGGCCTGCAGGATCTTCTAAGGCCTTCTGTATGTCTTGCAATGGGTACAAGTGTACTTGTGATGTCACAGGCACAGTGATGGCCTGTACAGATGATTCTGCCTTGGATGTCACATCGGCCTGGCCAGTAACCAATGCAACCTCCCCGCAGCTGTTCAATGACTTGATAGCTGGGGCTAGGGCAGCTATAGTTCATGTAGCTGTAGCTCCCCTCTCAGCATGAATTTCCTCCAACAGCTTACAGAGGGTTTTATTCTCTTCTCTGATTTGTTGGTAGCTAGAACCAGTTCAGTACTAGTTATGGCTATTTTGTTGGGTGTTAGGAGTTTTTCAACTGCCTCTGTTGTTCCTATTGTTCCGGTCATTCCTGTAGTTCTGGATCCCCTCCCCCTTGTGTGACTGTTTGTCATCAAAAGGGGTATAGTTTTTCTGTTTTTTTCCCTCCACCGTATAGTTGGTGGGGGCATCAGAGGTAGGCTGTACTGCAGCTACCTTGTTGAATTTGCTGGAAGAAAGGGTGCAAAGGTAGACCGGATAGGCCTGATCCGTCTTAGTGAGGATATCCTCAAATCTGTCAGTGTCTGGAAAAATATTGAGCTCGACCTTTTCCAGCCAGGCCGGATAGATGTTTTGGATGTACAGATACTTGTACTCAATTTGATCTATGTTAAATTGCTCATCAGCTATGGCATTGTCAGTTTTGTATTCAAGCCACATCTATTGGTGGTAGGTGGCTGGGCTTTCCTTTGTGTCTTGCTAGACTTTGTAGGCCAAGCCCATTCCCACAATTCCCAGAGAATTTGCACATATGAGTGCAGAAGCAATTTCATCAAAGGTGAAATTTTCAGTGCTCTGTGCTGTCTCTGAAATCTTAGTCAAGAGGGCTGATTCAACTGTTTGTCACAAGTCTTGAACCTGGTACTGGCATTGGAGAGAGAGCTTCTCACAAAGGGAGCTCATTTTCTCCAAGTGGCAACTGAGATTGTCAGTTGGGCCCATCTGTCCGATGCTCTGCGCAATTTTCTGGACAAAGTGAGTGACTTGTACGGGGTTGGAAGCATGCGTATTCACACCCAGTCCAGTGCATAGCATGGCCCTGAGAAGCGCAGCTTCTGCTGCTGCATCAGTTATCACCTTGTATGTTTCATCCTGAGTAAAGGAATCTTTTACCATTTTGTCAATTTGGTGCTAGATGGCCTTCTTTTGATCCTCTGGGACAGTGATTCTACTGATTGCATCACTAATCATGCTGCTAATCTCCGACTCATCGCCCCTAGTGAGAGGAGGGAGCAGAGGTGCATCACAGAATACAGGCCCTCCGCCTGTGTCATGGGGGCTGCCATCTTGGCATTGGACATGGAGCCGCCATGTTTGCATGGATCTGGTGACACAGTGTGTGTGCCAATGTTAGTGCCATCTTGCGAATGGCACACAGAAGTTGCTACACCACGGGGATTGGACTTGCGTGTGATGTGGCATGCCTCATCATCAAACTCAGAGTCATCATCACTGGATGACGTAATCTCAATGGGTGTATACTGAAACCAGTTCATGGCCTTAACATGGCCGGTAAGACCCTCCTGTTGATGGTGCAACTTCACCACCTTTTGTATACGTTTCTTGTGACAGACTTTTGCAGTGCTCTGCTCAATAACTCCAGCAATCTCTTTCTGCAGCACTCTATATGTGGCACCCAATTCGACATTTTCCCTAAGTTCTTTATCAAACTCACAACTCAAACACTTGCAGTCCTCTTTCAACTCAGCATATTCATCTTTCAATGTCTCATTTGTATCACTCAAAATATCATTCAAATGTGCTAACTGTTTCTAACTGTATCTTATTCTTTTGCAATCGTCTCTTAAACATAACTCTCGCTTAGTGTCATGAGCAGTACAGTGCAGCAGTCTGGAATTAGCATCATGGAGTGACTGTGTCTCCTCAACTAGTTTTATTTCCTTTTTCTGTAACTCAGATGCCTGCAAGCCAATCTTTTTTTTTTTAGAGATGCATTTTGCAGTTCAAGGGAGGCGCACCACACTGTGAGAATTTCAACTGCAATATGTAAAGCCACAACCAAAGACCTTTAAGGTTGTATTTCTTGGTTGTTTATTTGGACTCTAAGTAATGGGCAAATATTAGCAGCAATGGTTTTTCTGTCGATTTTGCATCCAGCTTGAAATCTGTCCATCCGCCATGGGATGTGAGGTAGTTTGAGACATCAAGTCTCCGTTCTATGCACAGATCAGACATGACAACTAAGGGGTAGACAAACAAATAAACAGTTGGAAAACTGGAAAAAATACCCTGGTGCCATCACCAATCACTTTCAGGTCCCCGGTGTGTAATAAGGGATAAAGAAATGTGTCCCAATATTTAAGCCTAAACCTCATTTTGGTCTAAAACATAATGTATTTGTGTAACTAATATTGATCTATAAAACTGAATCATATTAAAACTTGTAAAGCTACAAGTTTAGCTGAGCCGCAACTTGTAATATTAAAGTGTCTTTTGATATTTGTATTGACCATGTGAGTAATAGAAAACAGGTGTTTTAAGTGTCTGCAAAAACAGAAATACAGGGATAGAGTTCAAATTATCCCTTCAGGCTGTCTTTGGTGTTTATTATTAGGACAGGCCAGAATAAAAAGCTTGTGTGCACATTCCTAAGTGCAAATCTATTTCTTCCTTCTAAATCTTAGTAACTGGTAATGACAATTATTACTATCCTTATATAGTAATATAATTTACACTATCAATACATTTGTGCTGACTGAAAGATTAGCTAAAAAGAGAATTGCCTTTTAAGTTAATGTTTGTACTTGTGCTGTACCAATCATAGACAACCATAGTACTGTCTTCCACTATATAAGCAAGCCAGAATACACTGTTAGTTTGAAGAATAAAGAATTAAGACTGAAGGATGTACCACTTGTAATCTCTCGCTGTGATTATTGTTATAATCATTAAATTCTTCCGCCTTCAGCCTCATCTCCGTTCGTCTCCTTTCTAAGTATTTGTAATAGATAATTTACTAATGGTAATTTTATCCACCTCTACATTTGGTGCCTTAAAGACTCAGATTTCTGGTGCTGCATGCTGTGGAGGCTGCCTAACTACTAGTTGGTTAGTCTGCAAGCCTTAATAAGAAGGTGACGACGCTCAGAGAAGGTGCTGATGGCTTAAAGCGAGAGAAAAAGGTGCACACAGACAGGTTTAGCCACTTTCTGATCAGGTGAGGTATGCTTTCCAATTTTTTTAAATAAAAGTAGTGCTTAAATCTGTAGGAACTCATGGGGCAGAGTAGGTAAGTGAAGGTGCTGGGACTTGCAAGCCGGACCTCACAGGGGAGTTGTAAGACATAGCTAGACAGACTAGGCACCAGTGCACAGGTGCACCCGGCTGTAAAGGCTAGGCAGGCAAGAAAAAGATAAGAAGAATGAGTATGAAACAATAATAGGTCGTTTCTAGGAAAACACCTAAAGAGAGCTTGCTCTGAACCAGTGCTGATGATCAACAGGCACAATTGTATTTTATGAGTATGGAAACATTGATAGGTTGTTTCTGTGGGAAACACCTAAAGGGGGGAGCATACAAACCATTATTAACAGGCACAGCAGTGTTTTAATTAAAAATAAAAAAAGAGTAACTAGCAAATACTGTACAAAGTCTGTGATAATATAGCCAGGTGGTAATTTGTTAACACATGAGACTTTAGAAAAAAAAGAGAAAGCTGCATGAACAGTAAGATGTAATAATCCAGCTACAGTCAAAAATAGATAGTTTAGAAATGCAAATAAGTCAAGAGCCAAAATTCCTGCAAGAGAAAAACTGATAACTAAAGTTAGTAAAGGTACAGGGAGACCTTTGTTTTTTTAGATAGGGAAAATTCTCTTTTATTGATTGCAATTTAACTGTAAGCAAAACTTCTTTTATAAACTCAGCTGACATTTTGTCATGCTTAGGATAAAAAACCAGGGATGCTTGCTTCTTTTATCCTATGGAAATAATATTGTATTACAGTAGTTGAGCTGTATCTTCTGCCAGTAAAAGCTCGGGGGGAGGGGGTATGCTACCCTTCCTTCCTTCCAGTGTAATGTCCACAAAGGTTGCAAGGTACATTGCTATCTCTCCATAGGGGTAAATACCAAAAAATGTGTATTTGATTCTTCTTCAAAAACATATGCTTCAGTAGCATGATTCTGAGAGTATTTGCTGTGATGCTCAAACATATTTTGTAGCATTGACTGTACTTTTCAGGCAGCTGGGCTGACAAATAGATGGCCTCATCTTGGCAGCAAAGTTGGGATGGTCTTTAACTCCATCAGCATATGTGGTGCTGATCGAGTGACACCACTCAGTTTAGGGGTTTTCTGCATTGGCGTTGCTATGGTCTCAGAGATACTTGTTGACCCACCACTGCTGGTATGTTCACTACTAACCACCAGCTCTACATCCTCTCATTGACTAAGATACTGGTTTCTAATAACTACAACCTTACAATAGGATTTGGTTACAAAGCCTCCAACCTAAACAGTGATAAAAATAACCTCTTTATGAGAAATATTGAAAAAAATGGTTTTCAACACTAATTATATCTTAATGGGTGATTTCAATTTTCCAAAAATAGATTGGGTAAACGGTATATGTACAACTGAACTAGAAAAAAGTTTCCTGGATTACATGATTATAAACAACATGGAACAACTTGTTTGGGAACCAACAAGAGAAATTAATATACTGACTTGTTTTTAACAAACATGACAGAAGACATAATTAAAATCCAAGTAATACACCCGCTATTCAACAGTGATCATATAATGGTATTAATCAGTGCAAATATAAAACACAAAAAAATGAGTAAAAGTTGCTCTCAAACCAAAAATATTTACAAAGCAGACTATATTAAAATAAATAAATATTTAAAAGTTTGGGACTGGACCACAGATTTTTCAGACTGTAATTTGAATGATATCTGGCTTAAATTTCAAACCAAAATACAATATTGCATAAAACATTGGGTACCTAACAGGTATAAATACAAAATCAATAATAACAAAATAAATCCTATATGGTGCAACAAGAATATAAAAAGGAACTTAACCAAAAAAAAGGAGAAATTATAAAGAAGATAAAAAAAGCACCAAACAACTGAAAATTGGGCTATTTATAAAAAAAGCTGTTCATAAAAGCAAAGGTTTAATAAGAAAAACAAAAAAAAAAACAGTATGAAGAAAGATTATCCTTGTCCATCAAGGATAACAAAAACATTTCTATAACTATATTGGATCCCTGAAAAATAGCAGTTCTACAATTGGACCACTAAACACAACTAAGGGAATTATTACTGAGGAAGTGGAAATTGGCAACTGAATTGAACAAATACTTTACCAATGTATTCAACCTAAAAGTTAAAACAGCTTCTCAATTTTTTTAAATCTTCTGATATATTTAGACCATTTACTCAAAAGGATGTAATAGATGTTATAAAGACCATTAAACCAGATGATTCTACAGGACCAGATGAAATTCCATCAATCTTTATCAAACATACTGCTAATCAACTTAAGGGACCATGGACAACTACTGTATGTTTAATATTTCTGTTACAACAGGTACCACTATTCCTATATGGAATCAAGCAATAGTGATTCCATTATACAAAAATTGAAATAGAAATCTTGTACAAAACTATAGACCAATAAGTCTCACCACAATTTTTTATAAATTACTGGAAAGACTTTTAAAAAATTGAATAACAGAACATTTATCAGATACAGGACAGATTGATTATTCTTGTGAGGCAAGACTACACGTTAGTGTACCAGTGTATTCACTGGGAAGCAAAGGTCTCTGAGGGAAAGTGCAAATTACTTGCTGGTGGAGCGGAGTGTATGGTTGCTAGGCAACACCACACTCCACTCGGTAAGTGCTCTAACTTGTTCATTTTGCTTGGGCATGGAGGAATTTTTAATATTTTCCCTGTGTGGGACAGTTGACTGACCTTTTAAGGGCATACAAAGTCCCTGGTCAACTGTTTTAAGTGAGAGTTGTAGTGAGCAACCAGAAGTCCAAGCTACAGAGAACTTCTGCTCTCTCGCTATAAAACATAGTGCTATTCCAGGCAGCATTTACCCTATTCTTGTGAGGCAAGACTATGCTTTGGTGTACCAGTGTATTCACTTGGAGGTAAAGGTCTCTGAGGAAAGTGTAAATTACTTGCCGGCAGAGCGGTGTGTGTGGTTGCTAGGCAACACCACACTCTGTTTGGTAAGCGCTCTAACTTGCTCGTTTTGCATAGGCACTGAGGAATTTTTTATATTTTCCCTGTGTGGAACAGTTGACTGACCTTTAAAGGGCAGACAAAGTCCCTGGTTAACTGTTTTAAGTGAGAGTTGTAGCGAGCATCTGGAAGTATAAGATCCAGAGAACTTCCACTCTCTCGATATATATTTGGATTGCTGGCGAGCATCAGCAAGCCCGGCAAAGGTGAAATGGCTAAGGCATAGGATGTGCCTGATGTGTCAGCCAGGAAAGTGGGAAAAAGGGAAGAGGTGAACAAAGGAAAAGTAGGAGATGACTCAGTAATTGAAGTTATAAGTGATACACTGGGAAACGTTTGGAGGAAATGCATTACATGCGAGATGTTGGGGATGCTGGACCAAATGGAGAACCAGAACTGCAAAAAGTGTAGATTAGTTAAAACATTGGAAACTAAAATTGAGGAATTGTAAGCAAGAATTAAGGTTCAATCAGGAATAAATTAAATTTCTAGGTGTGTGCAAAAAACAAAAACGTTGATTGAAAACTCGGAAAGAGAAATAATTGAAAAACAGATTAATAAAGGACCAAGTGATAAAAGGAAAGCTAGAATCAAAGAACATAGTTTGGATGAAGAAGGTGATAAGAGTGTTGTGCAAAGGGGACCTAGAAAGCGTAGACGAGGTAGGGATCAACAAATAGAGTTAACTAATAGGTTTAATGGGCTAAATGATGAATGCACTTCTCTTGATCAGGAGGGAGACAGAGATTATACTAATAATTTAGAAATGGGTTGGAAAACTTCTGGTCCTGAAAATATGAGACAAAATGTACCAGGAGAGTATAAAAATCAGGAGGGGAACATATTATCTGTAACCCCAGAAATTACTAGTTTACAGGGTGACGAACAACCAGTCATTAGATAACCTGGGTAATACACATAAAGATGTAGTTATCATCAGTGACTCAATGCTTAGGAATGCAGATAGGATGATTTTCAAAAACAGAAAAGAGGAGAATACTTTGTCTTGTTTACCAGGAACAGGAATAGCTGATATAAAGGCATGGCTGGATGGGTTCTTTGAGAATACAATTAATCCTGTGGCTAGCCCTTCATATAAGAACTAACGATATTGGGAAGAGGAACCTTGCTAGTATCCAAAGATACTTTGAAGAAGTAGGAAAGGTTTTGGAAAATAGAAATATTCCCTTGATCATTTCTGAGGTCCTTCTAGTTTCAAGAGCAAATAAACAAAAAAAGTACGGAGTTATCAAGATTTAATGGGTGGTTAAAAAAGATGGACTCAAAGTGAAAACATCCAACTTATGGAGCATTGGAAAAGGTTCACAAATGTACCTTATTTGTTCTCCCAAGATGGCCTCCATCTGAATAAGTATGGGGTTGGGGTTCTAGTAGATAGATTTAATGCAAAAATAGGGAACATTTTAAACCAATGGTGGGAGGGAGGGTAGTGATCCTTTAGTGAGAATAGTGGATAAGGTAACACATACTAGTGGGAAACTTGATTATTTGCCATTGTTACTTTTGAATGCTCAGAGTTTGAGAAGTAAAAAAAGAGGAATTAGAGGTCTTTCTAAAAAAGGATGGAATCAAACTGTGTGCTGTAACAGAAACCTGGTGGCAAAAGGATGATTGGGGAACAAATATTGATGGATTCAGTTATTCAGATGTGACAGAGAAAATAGACGAGGAGGAGGTGTGGCATTATATGTTCATAGCGATCTCTTAGCATACGAAATGAAAACTGTGACGCACCCAGAATTTGAACATCTAATGGTAGAGATTATTCCACCTAAGGGGATGCAAATATTAGTGGGGTGTATTACAGACCCCCTTCACTCAATGGTGGAAAAACATTTGAATTAATCAAGACAATAAGTGATATGGATGAGTCCAAAAATATAATATTACTTGGAGACTTTAACTTTTATGGAATTGATTGGAATTCCTGGTCCTCTTCTTCCCCCTGTGACAATGTATTTTTGGAGGCTATTGATTCTCTAGCATTGCAGAACTATATACAAAATGGAACTAGGGGGGATAATATCCTCAACCTGATTATGAGTAATATGAAAGATCAAATATATGATTGTAGAGTCAGGGAGCCACTAAATGGGAGCGACCATAATATGATTGAGGTAAAAATTGAAATTGAATGTACTATTCAGGTGGAACAACTGTAATTAGAAATTATAATAGTGTAAATTATACTAGGTTGAGTCAGAAGGTGGCAAATTGGGTCTGGAAGTCACATTTTAAGGGATGTACTGTAGGTGAAATGTGGTGTGAGTTTAGAAGGTTTTTCTATCAATTAGTTGAAGCAGAAATTCTCACTAAGAGGAAGTATCATGTCGGACGGAAGATTCCTGCCTGGTTTAATAAAACAATTCATAGATTAATCATTAAGAAAAATAGAGCCTATAAACAGTATAAGAGAGAATGTACAAAGGAGTATAAGGATAGATATAAAACCAAATTAAGGGAAGTAAAAAAAGAAATCATCAGAGCAAAGAAAAACTTTGAAAAGAATTTAGTAACAAAGGTTGCAGATAACCAGAAAGCCTTTTATGGGTATATTGCTTCCTTAAAGCAAACTAATAATGAGGTGGGTCCCTTGTTGGTGGGACATAATAAAGTCACAAATTATTGGGAAATGTCTGCAGAATTTAATAAATATTTTAACAGTATATACTCCAGTGGGATGATTCCTGACCCTATCTATAAAAACCTCTGACATACCATTAGTAATTTCAGTGAAATCTGTGAGGGACAAACTTTTGAACTTGAAGATTAATACTTCCCTGGAACCTGATGAATTACACCCTAGACTTCTTAAAGAACTGGCCACAGTTATCTGTAACCCTCTTCAGGCCATCTTTCAGTCCACTATAGATTATGGAGAGGTCCCAGATGACTGGAAGATGGCAGATGTGATTCCAGTCCATAAGAAGGGTTCTAAAACTGATTGTTCTAATTGCTGTTCTATAAGCTTAATCAGTATACTGAGCAAGGTAATGGAGTCTATCATTAAGGAGCACATTGAAAGCCTGCTAAGGGAAAAAGGTCGTGTAGATATTACACAGCATGGATTCACAAAGGGAAGATAGTGTGTGACTAACTTGTTAGCTTTCTTTGAGTCAGTTAGTGCTGCCCTGGATAATGGATTAACAGTGGATGTACTTTACATCGACTTTGAAAATGCATTTGACTCTGTGTCTCATGGAGAACTATTGTGTCTACTGGAGAAACTGGGTGTGGGCTCTTATGTAGTTAGATGGATCTATGCTTGGTTAATTAATAGAAAGCAGCGTGTTTGCATTAAGGGTGAAAAGTCGGACTGGATGGGGATGCCAAGCGAAGTTCATCAGGGTTCTGTCTTGGATCCCCTCCTGTTCAATGTGCTGGTTTCATCTATAAACTGTGTTGATAAAACATGGATGGTTAAATCTGCTGATGATATTAAACTTGGCTCATTTGTGACTAACAGACAGGAAGCTCTAAAGTGTCAGGAAAACATTGATTTAATTTATTAGACAGCAGTGGGGAAGAAATTGAAATTTAATGTAGCCGAGTGCAAAATTATGCACTTGGGAAGAAAGAATCATAAATTTGAATATTACATAAATGGAGCCCAGTTGATGGTAACCGAAGTGGAAAAGGATTTGGGAGTATGGATAAATAAATATCTAGAGTTTGATTAGCAGGTTAATGAAATAACCAAAAAGTCATGTAGAATTCTAGCCTTAATAATGAGAAATATAGTGGGTAGAGATAGAGAGGTCATTGTGCCGCTTTGTAGGGCTCTTGTTATACCTCTTTTGGAGTATGCTGATAGTGTATGGTCTCCCAGATTGGTGAAGGATGTGCAAAGGCTGGAGGGGGTGTGGAGACGGGTGACAAGGAATGTGTCGGGATTGGAGGGGTTGCCATATGGGGATAGACTGAGGGAGTTGGGTTTGTATTCCTTACAATATAGGACATATTGTGGAGATATGTGTCTGATTCATAAGGCAACTAGAACACCTGACTTGTGGGAATGTTTGGGCTTGACAGAAAGATCTAGTCTAACCACTAATTGGGGACACCAGTACCAGTTAAAGGGAGAGCACTATAACAGGAATTTAAAAGGGTCATGGTTTTCATAACGAACAATGGATCAATGGAACAATTTGCCTAGTCAGGTAGTGTCTAGTGCAACTACAAATGAATTTAAAACTGCTTTAGATCATCATAAAAATAGCTATCTCTATGATTTGAGGATATGAATAGTGTAGGACGATAATGGCCTCTGGCTAAATTCCTGAAATTTTCGTATGTTTCCTATTATACACAACATGGGTTTGTAAAGGGGTGATCATGTCAAACTAACCTTTTAAATTTTTTTGAGCCTGTAAGCGAAGCCCTGGATAATGGCCTTGTGGTGGATATAGTTTGTTTAGACTTCTCTAAAGCTTTTGATTTGGTAGCCCATAATATATTAATCCAACAGTTAATAAAAGCTAAGGTACATCAATCTATAATAAATTGGATAGAAGCTTGGCTGACTGATAGGAAACAACAAGTGTCTCTAAAAGGCCATCTATCTACATGGGGGAATGTAACTAGTGGTGTCCCACAGGTATCTTTTTTCCCTGGGCCTGTGCTTTTTAATATATTGGTTTCCTCAATGTTACCCTTAAATAATCACTGTGGATGGCCAAGTACGCAGATGACTGTAAACTCGGAGGCATTGTAACCAACCAACCTTCAGCTCAGAAAATTCAAGAAAATCTTAAATATTTAGAAAAATGGTCTATTGCAAACAAATTGTTATTTAACGTTCAAAATGTAAAGTGATGCATCTTGGGAAACATAACCAATGTTTTACCTATACATTTAACAATACAATTTTACAAACAACAGGTAATGAAAAAGACTTGGCTGTCGTTTTTTCTTAGGGATTTATCTTTTGAAACTAGACCACAAATATTGCAAAGAAGAGTAATAAGATTCTGAGCTGCATTCTAAAAACTATCAAAAGTAGAAATAAAAAGGTAATAATCTCTCTATTTTTAAGTCTAGTTAGACCACATCTTGAGTATTGCTCAACTGTGTGTGGTCCATCCTCAGAGGTAACAAACTAATTGAAAGAGTTCAACACAAAGTAACAAAATAAATCAAGGCTGTAAAGGGACCGGATTACTGTAACAGGTAAAAAAATCTGGGACTGTTTTCTATGCAGTATAAGAAACTAAGGGGGGATGTGATTATGGTTTACAAAGCAATTAATGACAAAACAATATTTGAAACCACTGGATTATATATGAATCCTTCCACAACCACTACTAGATCACATAATAAACAAGCATTTGTCAATGCCGAACGTTCACTTGCATGTATTTGCAGAGGTGTTTGGGATGTATAGTGCTTTACCCTAATGCCCTGTGCGATTGCTGGTATTTGCACAATAAATTGTCAGCATGATCTTTTTGTTACCCCCATTGTGCGCTACATAGGTGGAAACACGTTTTGGGCAGGATGTGAAAAATGACAGCTGTACTGCTCATAAGGAAGTGTGGTAAAATGCCAATGTTGAAAATCTGGAGTGGAAATATTGAAAATTCGCAAACCCTCTGTGTGTGGGAACTGTACAGCATGCCTTTCGTAAAACAATCATTTTAGGAATTTTTTCACCAAATTTTCCAACATAGCCATTTAAGACCTCTGCTCATGAACTGTGTCACTGTGATTTTCTTAATGTATATCCCATACATTGATTTGCTTTCTGACTGCGCCATTATGCTACATGGGTGGAAACATGTTTTGGGTGACATGTGAAAAATGACAGCTATACAACTCATAAGAAGGTGTGATAAAATGGCAATGTTGAAAATCTGGAGTGAAAATATTTAAAATTCACGAACTTACGAGCCTGCGTAGGAACTGCGCAATGCACACTCGTAAAACAGTCATTTTTTGGAATTGTTGCATCACATTTTCAACATGGGGTTTTTGGGACCCCTTCTCATGAATTATGTCACTGTCATGGCGTTATTTGAGGCCAAAGGGTGATTTCATGCAGTGACTGCACAGTGCCTGCGAAATCACCCTTTGGGCCCGAATAACGCTATGACAGTGACATCATTCATGAGAAGAGTCCCAAAACCCCATGTTGAAAATTGGTGCAAAAATTCAAAACTGACTGAATATGCAATAAAGTTGAAACCCCCTATGGGCCCATTATACAGCTTACGGCATTTCCTTAGTTAGCGGTCAGCTTTGAAGAGTGCAGACGTGTTCCTGGTCCACGAAGATCATCGCTGGAGTCCGGAGGTAGTATGGGGTGGGGGTGTGTGGGAAGGCTGGGTGCGCAGTGGGTGGGTGCTGGTTGTGGGAGGGGTTGGGAGACACGCCCCGCGGGACCCGTTTGTTTACAGGAAAAAAAGATGATGTGGGACATTTGCCACACTGGGTGGGCTCCCAGTGTGGCAAGAAGAGTGTGGGGTGCTGAGGGCCGATGGGGAGTTGGGCACCCCCATCGACGCAAACTCTGCGGGGGCCGAGGCCGACGGGAGATTGGGCACCCCGTCGGCAAAACAAGCGAACGGTTTGCCATGCTGGGGTGGGCTCCCAGCGTGGCAGCAGGATAACGGGGGGGCCGTGGAGCCAATAGAGATTGGGCACCCGTCGGCAAAACAAACAATGTTTGCCATGCTGGGTGAGCTCCCAGCATGGCAGAAAAGCTTTGGGGCGGCATGGCCCAGCGGGGGGGCGCGTGACTGAGGGGATGGTGGCGCTCAGTATGGCAGCAGTGTTTTCCTTTGAAGCAGAAGAACACCGCTGTCATACTGAGCTCCTGCACCCATTGGTGCAGGACTGCCACGCCTGCTCAAGGGAGCAGTGCATTGGATGGGAGAGGCACACCTCCAAGTGTGCTACTCTCCCAAAACGTTCCTTGCGCATGTGCGCAAGCGAACGTAAAAATGAAATGGAACTCAAAATAAAACTAACAGAAGAAATCAGTGGTTTACTCAAAGGGTGATATCCACATGGAATGCTCTACCTGAAGATATTGTTGAAAGTAATTCATTAAGCATTTTTAAAAACAGATTAGATTTATATATGGGAAACCGCAAATTTCACTTCCACCAATAAAATAGTGGCAAGCTCATAAAAAGCAACACTGCCTACTGAGTATGTAAACTACCTATGAACCTATGTAATTTATGATTATTGAATAATATGCCAAATCCAGCACAAGGTTCCTCTCCCAATGACCAGAAGGATGGGCCGCTGAGCCAGTCTTGAGAGGCCTTCTGCTGCTCTTTGAAAGTGTGCAGCCTAGAGTCCTGTAAAAAGTATATCTGCAGGTTTAGGCTTTGAAGAGCAGAAATGGTTATGTGCTTTCTCTTTGTGTTCTCAATGCTGTCCACATTCAGCAACCTGAATGTGAGATCCAGGACCATAAGTTAAGTATTGAATTGCCCTGGCTCCTCCATATCTTCTGCTGCCTGAGTTCTTGCAGTATGCTTTTCAACCTCTTTCTTCTTTTTAGTAGTCCTTGTATCCCCTGAAGTAATTACAGAGTCTGTCATATTGTCTGGCTGAGAAGAAGCTATTTAATGAAACATCTGAGTCCTCATCTTCTTCCTCTCATTGCTTCCATTTTGCCAATAGGGTATATCTGTTTCCGGTATTTATTTCAGGTTCTTATGGCATTTTCGGTATGGCTCCTTCTCTTAGGGAAGAGCTATGTATGAATCTTCTTGACTTCTGGTGTTCCCATTTATCTGTGAGTGGGGGTGGCATGTTTAAAGATGCTGTAGCAGATGTAGTAGTAGGAAGTACTGCTAGAATGTTATCGTTCATCTGGATCTCAGTGACATTCTGGCATGCATTTCCCTGCCAGGTATCATCATTTTTTACCACACTGTCCCCTTCTGAGGTGGCCTAGGAGTCTGAGGGGAGCCATGGCTTGTGTGAGGGGCTTCTTATATTTTGTGAAACATAGATTTTGTTGTAGTTGCTGGTTGATTTTCAGAAACTTCTTCTCCTTGGGGTCATTGCTCTATCTACCTCTTGAGGCTGAGGCTGAGATAGTGGCTGCTTGTCTTCCTCCAGTGAAAGCTGCTTCCTGCTCCTCTTCTTCTGTATTTTCATTGTCTGGGTTGTTGTGTGATGCCCATGGACAGTTTTGGAAAGCATGGTGGTATCTTCACATAAATTGCAACTTACAGGTGTAGGACAGTTAATAGCTGTATGGCCAATGCCACCACATAGTGAACACTTGAGTTTGTTGCATGCATTGCTAAGATGTGTACATGCATCACAATGGAAACAGGTCTCTGGCTGCCCTGCATAAAATATGAAGCCCCGGTCTCTCCCCAAATAGAAACAGCTTGGGAAGTGCTATGTGGAACCATTCATTTGGAGTAATCTTACATGTATGCATCACCCCCCCCCATCCAAATGTCCTCTGAATCCATGATAGGGCCAGGTGCATTTTGGACTGGACTGGACTGGAGTACCCAAACAACCAGGAACAGAAGGGAGCAGGTTCTGCTAGATGCCTTCCAGGACAGCTTCCTGCTGCAAATGGTCAGTGAACCAACCAGGTTAGGGAATACCCTTGACCTTATGATGGTAAATTGGGACTTTGTGAGAGAACTTACAGAGGAGGAACCGCTGTCAGGGAGTGACCACCACTCAGTATGGCTCACATTAGATATGGGCAAGGAAGGAGTGGAATCTGGCACAAGAGTGCTGGACTTCAGGAGGACAGACTTTGGGAGGATGGGGGAAGTGGTAAAAGGGTACCTGGCTAGAATTCAGTCTAGTATGGACACTAACCAGAGGTAGGAGCTCATAAAGCTGGGGATAGTGGAAGCAACCAAAACCTGCTGCAAGGCCCAGAGCAAGAAGGCTAGGGCTAAGAAACCGAGCTGGTTGAGCAAGGAGGTCATGGAAAGGTAAGGAGGAAAAGAGCTGCCTTTAGGAAGTACAGGGAAGGGGAGGACAGGGAGGAGTACGTGATGGAATCGAAGGAGGTGACAAGGGCAGTAAGGGGAGCCATGGCATCTACGGAACTCAGGCTGGCACAAGGCATTAAGAAGGGGGAGAAGGACTTCTTTAGTTACATAAGGAAGAAAAGGAGTTGTAAGGACCACATAGTAAGGATTAGGAAGGAGGGGGGTTGGGTGGAAGCAGGGTGCGATAAGGCAGAAGCACTAAATGAGTACTTCTGCTCAGTATTTACTAAAGAGAAGAGGGGATGACACCCAAGGGGGGAAAAATGGCAGAAACAGAGGTGAGGGGGTGACAGATGGGGAAATCATGGAGGGCAGCATTCTGGAGGGTTTGAAGGCACTGAGGGTGGATAAGGGACTAGGCCCAGATGGCATCCACCCCAGGGTACTGAAGGAGCTGGCAGAGGTCCTTGCAGGACTTTTGGCAGACCTATTTAATGCCTCACTACATTTGGGGTATGTACCTCAGGACTGGAGGATGGCTCATGTGGTGCCCCTCCACAAGAGTTGTCCCAAGGATGAACCGGGAAACTACAGACCAGTGAGTCTCACATCCATCGTGGGTAAGCTAATGGAGACTATCCTGAAGGAAAGGCTGGTGGCCCTCCTAGAGGCCAAAGGACTACAGGACAGCAGACAGCATGGCTTCATACAGGGCAGATCCTGCCAAACCAACCTGGTTGAGTTCTATGACTGGGTAGCTAGGCAACTGGACAGGGGCCATGCAGTGGATGTCCTGTATCTGGACTTCAATAAGGCATTCAACTCGGTGCTGCATGGAAGGATGGGAAGTAAGTTAGTAGGCACAGGGGCAGGTTCAAAACTGGTGAGATGGGTAGGGAACTGGCTTCAGGGAAGGCAACAGAGGGTGGTGGTGGGTGGGGAGCTCTCACACCCAAGGGTAGTGACGAGTGGTGTTCCACAGGGCTCGGTGATGGGACCAGTGTTGTTTGAGATATTCATTGCAGACATATCATTGGACATCTAGAGCAAGATCAATCAGTTTGCTGATGATGCCAAGGTAGGAGCAGTGGTGGATGTGCGGGGGGAATGGCAGGGGTTGCAGGATGATCTGGCAAAGCTTGAAACCTGGTCAGACACCTGGCAACTGGGGTTTAATGCCAAAAAGTGCAAGGTGCTGCATTTTGGGATGAAGAACCCAAGGAGGAGATACCAGCTGAGGGGAGTGCAGCTAGCCCAGACAGAGGAGGAGAAGGATCTGGGGATGCTCATTACAGGGTCAATGAACAACTTGGCACAATGTAGGAAGGCAGCTGCAAAGGCCAACAAAATGCTGGGTTGTATTGCAAGGGGTATATCCTCGAGGAGGGAGGAGGTGATTCTGCCACTGTATAGGTCATTAGTTAGAGCGAACCTGGAGAACTGCGTGCAGTACAAGCGCTCGTATCTGAAGAGGGACATTAAGTTACTGGAGGGGGTGCAGCGCTGGGCGACAAAGATGATCAAGGGGCTGGGGGACTTATCATATGAAAGGAGGCTGAGGGAGTTGAACATGTACCCATTGGAGGAGAGGAGGGACTGGGGGACATGACTGAAACCTTTAAGTACATGAAAGGAATAAACAAGACAGGTACAGAGAGGCTGTTCAAAGTAAGGGAGAGAAGGGACCCCAGGGGCCATGATATGAGACTGGAGGGAGGAAGGTTCAGGAGGGAGATGAGGAGACACTTATTTACAGAGCAGGTGGTGGTTGGGTGGAATGTGTTACCTGCAGAAGTGGTATCCAGTAGAACAGTGGACTGCTTCAAAAGGGGATTGAACAGGACAAGGGGGAGGGTCAAGGAAGGGGAAGGGTGTAAGGGAGGGGCAGCTGCAGAATAAGGGGTGCTAGCTGCACATTTGAGCAGACTTGATAGACCTCTAGGCCTTTATCTGCTGGCAAATTTCATATGTTCGTATTTTGATTGAAGCCAGTATACAATGTCCAAGACAGTCACCCTTCATTCTTAAATAGCACTGTTATTGTGTGTTTGGTTAATGGGATTACTGAAAAAGCTGCCAATTCTGGGGTACACCTAACCCCTTGATAATGCTGCCAAAACATTTCCAAACCATCTGATGTCTTAAAACTTACATTGAAATTTAGTTCCCCATAAGTATGGATGAGTGCATAAATTTCATGGGCAGAGAACCCCATGCTTTCTTTTACTAACTTTCTTCCCACATAAATCCGGTCTGGGTATGTGTCCAAGTCGCCTCTATATTTTATTCTCACTGCTTTGCACTGTTTGGCCTGCTCGGTGGGGTGGGGTGGGGGATGCTGAAAAGGGCCACAAAAGTTCTGGTGTTTTACTCTCTTTCTCTTTGTTCTGGCTTTCTGGTATTAGATCTGCTCAGCCCTGGGTGTCCTTCATTATCTGCTGCTGACTGTGTGGGGCCTGGTGGGGGGGGGGAGAGGTAAAGATGCCAGCACTGTCCCGTTCACTGTTTAATATTTCAGGCTCTATTTCTTCCATCCTCTGCTTAGGGGGAAGCTTTTTTTCTTGTCCTCTATTTAAATTGTTAGACAAGTGTAGCTTAGGAGAATTTGTGAGTTCTAAGGAGGATAGGAGTTCCATTGGATCCTCTTGCTCTGAGGTCCTCCTTTCAGGTGATACCCATGGTTGTGTTTTAGAATGTCTGACCCACCGTACTTGCTGTTGGGCTTCTGCCACAGTTAGCCTGAAGTCCAGCATATTATTGTCATAATCTGGTGCTCTTACATATTGTGTTTTATTTTTTGAGAATGTTTTATCATTTTGGGAAAAGTCCTGACAGTTACTCCCCAAGTTTAAAGCTTCCATCTCAAAGTCTGACACAGGATTTATTGTCCCCTCATTACTGCTGGCCTTCCTCTCTTCTGTCCCCCCCCCCCACCGTGTCCAATACTGTGGCTGCCTCAGAGACATTTATGCTACACTCAGCATTCTGGCTTTTCCATAGGTATAATAAAATTTGTACTTTCCTGAGTTCAGTTGTTGCTGTTGGTCCTTTCTGTTGGCTGCTTATTTTCTCCTTGAGTGGTTTTCTTAACTTTAGTGCTGGATGCTTCCTGGTCTCAACAACGGTGTTCTTCTTCCTTGAGGAGCACCCTCAGGTACATTCTCCTGTCTGTGAAACCTTCCATTCAATTAGAGGCAGTACCCTCTGAAGATGAAACAGCCACCTAATGTGCATCCATCATAGTGACAAAACTTGTGCTGTTTCCATCGACACTCGCCACTGTCTCACTGCATTTTTGTTCTCTCTCAGTCCTGGTGGAGAGGGAAGAAGCCTCCTCCACCAGGTCACCATTTTTTCTCCTACTGCTGCTTAGAAGTTCACAGTGCCCCCTGCCAACAGTAAGGGAATTTTATTGGGGAAATGAGGGAAATATAATTCAGATACAAGCCATTCATCAAATCCTATCCATCTACAGTATATACAAAATATTTACATATTATTACATTTTTTTTACAGTTTTGCCTTCTTTTTTTTTTCTTTAAGATAGTATCACAGGCTTTCCAAAACATTCATTTGTTATCTAGACAATTTTTTGCCATCTATGTCACATACTTACTGTATCAAAATTTGTACATTTTCCAAAAAAGTTTCCTTGGACATATGCACTTGTAATACCGATTTGTATCTAGCCTGCCATATGTAATATTTTATAATTGCAAATATAACAAAGCATTTTCGAACAGAATTTCTTCCATCTGGGTAAATAAATTGAAAAAATGAATTACATATACTGTATGTTAATGATTTAAACCAGGCAATTTTCCAAACATCAGCTATTTCTTCCCATAGCTGTTTTACATATTCACATTCTAAAAAAAGATGTTCCTGAGTCTCTAATATCTGTTGACATGTAGGTCTGGGGCAATATCTCTCATCTAGATGTCTATGTTTATTATTTTTTTTTTCACTTAACCTGCCATATACTGTTAACCAAGGTAAATCCAAGAAAAATTAGGAATTTGGTAATTTATTAATTGCAACAATACAATGGTTTTAGAGTTTGTTGAACAGTGTGGTAAAGTTATTTCTTCTTGATGTGAGTTCAGAATTAAATCATAGATGCCTTGTCTTGTGCAAGTGGTTGCTAAATCAAAAGGAACTTTCCATTGTATCAATTTCTGAAATAAAGGTTTCATGTAGGTTGGTATTACATTAGTTCTAGCTAATATCCTACTTTTACTTTGCATCCATGCATTTTTACAAATTGAAACTCATTCTAATATCAATACTTGCCATTGTTTCCTGAATTGGTTTTGCCTTCCAAATATATTATAAGTTAAAAATAAAGTATAGTAAAAGGCCAAAGGGTTGACCATACCTATACCACCTTTGTTTATTGACCTGCATGTTGTACCCTTTTAATTGGGTTTAAGTGACACCCCCAGAGAGCTCTAAAGGATATACTCAATAATCTAGCTTCTAATTGCACTGGGGCAGGAATAGAAAGCTAAAGTATAAAAATATAGGTATTAGCAGTGTCGTAATTAATAGTATTCTTTTCTTTTTCAAGATTGGTCTATGTATCCATGATTTAGACAAGATTTCTGCTGTAGCCATCTTTTTTTCCCAGTTTATTTAGGCTAAATCTCCTGGTCCAAACATAATACCCAATATTGGTATAGGGCATTTTGATAATGGCATTCCTGCATATACTGTTTTTGTTTGTAAACAGTCTCCCAGCCGTAGCCCTATACTTCTTTCTTTGTTTATTTTAGATCCTGAAACTCACCTCAAATTGTTGTGTGAGTTCTGTTTCTCTTGTGGTATGTTTTAATACCTACACAATGTCATCAGCATATGCCATTACGGTAATCCGGGCACTATTTGCTATAAGTATAATTCCTTCAATTTTATTGTTGTTCATTATTTGTCTTAAAAAGGGATCTATGCAGAATATATATAGAACAATGGACTAATGGGACACCCCTGCCTCACGCCTCTTTGAATTTGAACCTGACTCCCAGTCCAGTCATTTATTCTAGTCATCACTGTAGCTGACTGATACAGACATTTGATCCAATCAATAAATTGGTTTAGGAAGCTAAAAGTCTGTAAAGTTAGAAACATATACCTATGTGCCAAAGAATCAAATGCTTTCTGTTGGTCAAGACTGAGTAGGAATCATTCTTCTCCACCTGAGGAATATTTTTGAAAGCATTCCCTTTGATAATTAAATTATCATGTATCCCTTGTTTTGGAATAGAACATGTCTGGACTGTACTAATCAATGTCTCTGAGACTTATGCTAATCTTTTTGTAAGACTATTCCCCAGAATTTTGAAGTCTGTATTCATTAGACTAATCGGTCTTCAATTTGGGATGGAGTTCTTTTTCCCTTTTTTATACAAAAAGATCAAATCTGCTCTTGCCATAGATTTAGATATGTTATTTGTTTCTAAAGTTTCATTAAATACACAGCTGAATTCAGGTAATAAATATATCAAATATTGTTTATAGAATTCTGAGGTTAAACCATCAATTCCCGGGGTGATGTTTCCTTTCAAAGATGTGATTGTTGACTTAATGTCTGCTTCTCATATTGGTTTCTCTAACTCCTGTTGTTGTTGCAGAGTTAAGTGAGGGACTGCTATCTGGGAAAGATAATGTTCCAGATTTTGGATTATTGGGGGTGTTCCAAAAGTGCTAAGTACATAATGGTCTATTATATTCAATATTTTATCTTTTGTTTTTTGTAGCCTCCCATTCTCATCTTCTAGTTGTAATATCAATGTTTTATTTGTTCTTTTCTTATTTTCTTTGTAAGGGTCAAACGTCTGTTTTTTCCCTTCTGTGCCAAATCTAAGTTCTTGTTGTAAGGGCCAAGAGAAGGGGAGTTTTTATTGTAAATCACATAGTACATGATACACAATTTGAAATCAGGATAACATGACAAGAACATTAATAAAGTAAACATGACATTAATAATATACATAAATCTTTCTAAACAACAAAAAAAATGGAAAGAGATAGGGAGGATAAAGGAAAGGGGAAAATAAAAAAGGGAAGGGGAGAATAAAACATAGAACATATCTAAGTCTAATACACTTACAAGGGGAAGAAAAAAATAAATTATCAAGAAGGTTGCAATCACCTACAGCATATGTACATCATCAGCTATAACACATAAGATCCTTATTAACATAAAAAAATGGAAAGAAAAAAAAAGAAATCATAAAAGGGTTACTTCACCCAAACATTTGTTAACACAAAGTTCCTATCAAGTTATTACACTTTTATTTAAATGTAATGAAAATATTAAACCCTTTCCACCATCTATATACTTTTAAGGAAGAATGTGCAGCCTTGTCTTGTAAATAAGCCTGACCCATAGCTTGTTCAACCAAAGCACTCAGTATCATATGAGGCATTCTTTTTTGCTGCAGTCCAACTGACATCATGCTTGCTATAGGTATCATATAAAAAACATTTAAAAAGGTTGAGGACACCTATATCATATGAAGGTCCCCCTAAAGGCCTCATCCCCAGAACTAGGATCTCATAGGACAATTGGAATCACCATTTCATTTTCCATCTGAGTGCAAGAAAATCCCATAAAGGCTTAGAATAAGTACAGTCCAACAAAGAAATGGTCCGTAGTTTCAGGTGTGTTAATGCATTCTAAATAGGGTCAGTTTCTTTCTTCAACAGCCTTATGCTTTGCATTCCCTCTAACATTTAGTTTGCCATATACAGCCAACCATAGGGTCTCCCACATTTTTTGGGGGGGTATTCTTTGATTTGTTAATAGTAGAAGAACGTAAAGCAAGGCTCCCTAGGATATATTATGCCCAAAATGGAGTTATAAGAGTCAGCCACCTCCCCCTGCCAAATTTGTTGTTTGGACAAACTCCATTTGTATAATTTTTGTATGGGGGTTTAAAATAATCTGGCATGAAAAAATGGCTACTGAGTTTTGGGGGAACCACAGTCCATACCATAAAATACTTATGTAATACCTTTAAAACCCATTTTTAGTATATTCCGTCAGTCGGGATTTAAGCCACATTTTACAGTTTGAAATAAACAAATTGTGTGAAAGGAGGTGACTGGATCAACCATTCCCAAACCTCCCCGAGCCCTTGGTAAGTATGTAAAGCAGCATTTGATGGGATTCAATTTGTTACCCCATAATAATTGAAAGAACAAGTTATATATTTTAGTTTCCAAAGTAATAGAAGGAGGGTAAATCATTGCCAAAAATTTTAATTTTGGAAAAATGAATTTTTTAAAATCTGAATCTTTTTTAATTTTGACATTTTCCAATGCCTCCATCTTTGAATCATTTTTTCTATATTTGACATCCCCATTTCCCAATTAACCAGTGATAAATTCTGAGGCCTAAATACTATCCCAAAAATGTTAAGGGGGTTAGAAGATATCCTAATTCCTTCAATTTGCTAAAAAGCTACTATGTCTTACCTCTTAAATGTAACTGCTAAAAAACTACTATGCATTATGTTCCTCGCTGTCTAGTGTAACGTACCTGTGCTGTATGCTACCCCATGTATTATTCCATGTAATTCCCAGAGTCGCCCCTGAAAAAGGGACCTTCAGGGCCCAGCAGGCTTACCCGGTTATCAAAATTTAATAAATAAATAAAAATTTATGAAGGTTGAGGTTTGCATTGGAGATGTAAAGATACTTCTCCATTACTCTAAGAAAAGATGGTAATTGCTTATGGTCAGAAAAAACAAATAAATGTCATCAGAGTACACTTGTATCAGAGGGCAGTCCTCAGAACCAGCACCATTTAAACCATCCCATAATGAGTTTTTAGTGACTATTCAAATTAAGTGGTCCAATGTGAAAAGATAGAGTAGGGGACTCAATGGACACCTTTGACAAACTCCTGTAGAAACCTGAAATCCATCTGTTACTACCCTGTTAATCACAAGGGCCCAGATATTCAAAAGGGTTGCACCATGCGCAACAGGGATGCGCCAGCGCAAGTCCCAAAATGCGCCATTGTGTGATTTTCAGCGGGAGGCAACTGCGCCCCCCAAATCGCAATGCACAAAAGTGCAATGGTAATGAATGCATGTGCAACTGAAGGGGGAGGAACCATGAATAAAAGGCGCAGTGTGACCTGGAAACCACCAGGAACAGGGAAGGAGTGGGGAGCCTGTGCCACTGTGCAGGAGGAAAGGGGAAGTGCCACATTGGACTGAGGGCACTGACAGTGGACAGGATGTCCAATTCTGGTAGGTGTTCCCGGTGCAAGGGGAGTAGCAGAAAGGATGGAGGGGAAAGGGAATACAGCTGCCAGGCGGGGTAACACAAGCCAGGGACATGGCCAGTGCCACCATTCAGATGCAAGCAGTAATGAGGGGTGTGAGAAGGCAGGCAGCAGGGGGGGCACAGCCATGGAAGGGCCCGTTGGTGGTATGCCACCTACAGGCAGTACCGAGCCCACACCAGCTTCGAGCTGTACAGTGACACTGAGATAGTGGGCCGGTACCTCCTGAACTGGGCGATCCTGCGGCAGCTCTGTGAGCTGTGCAGTGATGTGATGCAGGCACCCACACGACAGAGCCATACCCTGTCAGTGGAGACAAAACTGACAGCTGTCATGTGCCTGCTTGCCATGGGTACCTTCCAGAGACCAACAGGGGTCACAACAGGCATAACCCAGTCGGCCGCATCATGCCTACTCACCCAATTCCTCAGCACACTGCTGCCACATGCTGCAGAGTACATCCATTTCCCCAGCACACCAGCGGAGTGCACAGCACACATACAAGAGTTCCACAGGGTAGCATGTATGCCTCGCATGCTCGGGGCCATTGACTGCACCCATGTGGCCATCCGCACGCCACCTGGCCTCGAAGGTGCAGCATACATAAATCAGAAGGGGTAAGCAAGCATCAACTGCCAGGTGGTGTGTGATGCTAGGGGGTGCAAAACCAATGTCTGTGCCACGCACCCTGGGGGGCACATGATGCCTTCATCTGGTACCAGCCTGCACTGTGCTTCAGGTTCAAGAGTGGGGACATCTCCACTGGCCACCTAGTGGGTGAGTATGCAAATCATGCAGAAAGACATGGATCTTGGAAGGGGCATAGTCAGAGGTGACATGGGTACTGGCCTAGATGGCCCATGGCAGGGCGACGCTGATCACCAAACTAATATCCACCCTCTACACACCGGTGACATTGGATACCCACTCCATCCCTGGCTGCTCACACCATACTGGTGGCCCGTGACCCCATCTTAGCAATGCTACAATGAGGCACATGCCACCACACGCAATGTCATAGAGTGGGTGTTCGGGATGCTGAAGGCACGTTTCCGTTGCCTAGACACATCTGGCGGTACCCTACAGTACAGCCCCTCAAAGGCCTGCAGGCTATTCCTGGCCTGTTGCATCCTGCACAACATGGCCAACGACTGTGGGATAGCTGTACAGGTCAAAGAGGGGGACAGCGATGGAGACGATGAGGACGCTGGTGCAGATGGTGATGGGCAGCCCCCCTTGGTTGAAGGGACCCCCGACTGATCCAGATGGTGCTGCTGCACCGGGACACCATCACAGAGGAGCACTTTAACCAACCCAGGTAAGTCATGGGGCCATGTGCAACCACCAATGGCAAGGGCACAACCCACAAACATGCTTGAACAAACCCCAGGGGTGCATGTCATAAAGGGAATTGTCTGAGCATGGAACCACACACGCCGTCAGGGATGGGCAAGGTCTAACACGGCAGGCGGTCACACACACACACACACACACACACACACACACACACCACAAGACACTCACAAAGGGTAGGAGGCACGCCAAACCCAACTGCCACCCCTGGCCACACACACATCCACAGACCACCACGCCCAGTGCCTGTCATTGTGCATATGTCAGACACTGGGCACCATTGCACAGTGGTGGACAGCACAACACAGGCATCATTATGCATATGCCACAGTGGCCAGCAGCTGGGAGGGTGTGCAGATGGAACGTGTGTGGTACCCCACCCATGCATTGCACGTTGAACAACACACTGCACACAGGGCAGTGTCAGACAGTAGCCATGGTGGGAGACAGGTCAGTCATGTGGCACAGTGCCACGGCCACCATGGATGTGTGGGCAGCCCCATTGAGACCCACCAGCAGTGACAGGCTGACCAATGGCCTCATGGGGTGGCACCGACGGTCCCCCAAGGGTTCCGCTACATGAACGCGATCGTTTTTGAGCAGGGGTCCACAGCTCAACGAACATGCCTGAGCCAGGCATGTTCAGGATGCCCACAGCTGAACCCAGCATTGACAATGAGGGTGTCACATGATACTGGGAACAGGGGGTGGACATTGCACTGCGCAGTGTCTGCGATGCATGGGCAAATAACTGTGTGCCCATTGTGGCCATGACAGCTGTGATTGCCTGTGTCTGCCTGTCAATGGCGGTGGTCACATCCTCCTGCAGCTGGTCCATCCCTGCCAGGAGCAGATCAGTGTCCCTGCTGTGCTGCTCCTCTGCCTGGCACAGGACTGCACTGAGTGCATCCACCACCGTCACAAGCCTCAACTGCTGATTGACTGAATCATGGAGTATGCGGGTGTGCTCATCTAAGAGGTCATCCGCCTGATTGGCATGCTGTCCCTCACGGTGTTCACGGCCATGATGGGCAGTACCCCTTGAGGTTGGGTGCTGCACACCAGGGCCATGCCTGGGCATGTCCACAGGTGGTGCACTGACGCTGCCCCCAACACTATCCCCCCATGGCCATTGGCTGACTGCTAACACTGCCCCTCTGGCTGCCACTCTCCAGGGCTCAATGGTGCCATCACAGTGGCCGCAACAGCCCCACTGTCCTGGACACACACCAGTGCTGCCCCACTGGTGCAGACAGGCACAGGCTGGAACTGTGATGTCACACAGGCCTCCATGGTGGCATCACCCACGACAATGCCTGTGCTGTAACCTGCTATGAAGCCATCCTGTGGCTCACACGTATCACTGTCCATGATGTGAGCTCCATCATCATCAGTGATGGATCCAGCACCAGTCCAAGTCTCAGCATGCTGGCATCCATGGACGCTGGCATGCAGGGACATGGGCAGGGCCTCCTCCACACCTGCTCCAGCAACATCAGTCCAGACAGCCAGGCGGGCCCACTGTCGTCCTGACCCTCAGACACCTGTGGAGGTGGATGGGCCCTCCTCTGTTTCCAGGGTATCACCCTCAGTGGACGAGCCCACCACCGCTGACCCATGTAGATGCTCAGGAGCTGTAAGGGAACACAGTAGCATTAATGTATCTGCCCTACCCTGTGGCATCCCCCCCACAGTGACAGATAAGGACCTACCATGCAGTGGCAGGCTACCATCCATCTGGAATCCACCACCTGGAACACCCTCGATGGCAAAATAATGCATGCTGCCAGCAACCCGCTCTTCCTGTGGAGTCAGGCATTGCACAGCCAGCTGTCCCCCACTGGTCACAGCCCATGCTGCCTTGATGGCAGCCACCTTGTCCTTAATCCTCCTCCTGTTCATGCCCACCTTCTTCTTGCATTCCTGCACAGACCACTGGTGGCTGCCATGCTGGTTGACAGCACGTGCCACCTCTCCCCATGCAGCAGCATGGAACTGTGGTATTCCCAGCTGTCCACTGAGCAGCGGCTCCTGGTCAAGGTAGGCCTCAAACAGGGCATCTGTTTCTGCCTTGGTGAAGTTTGGCCTCCTCTTCCTCCCATGTCTCTGTTCCTCCTCCTCCACCTCACTATCACTCATCATTGATCCTGTGGGGATGACAGGTGTTACCTCTGACTGTCCAGTCCCATGCATCTCCCACACACCACAGTCCACACTCCCAAACAGCATGCAACTCACCAAAATAGACTGCAATACAGGACTATGGCCTCTGCAGCCCATTGTCACATTTATATAGTGCAACACATGCAAATGAGGTGAGGCACAATTTTAAGGGGATGCTAATGCAGTAGCTGTGCCATTGAATTGCTGATGAGCTGATTTGCATATGCCGGCTGAATATCATACTGTTGCGCATTGCGCAATTGTGTTGGACATGCTCAGGCAAGGGCGCAGTTCTGTGACATGCACAGTGGACACCGAACGGCACATGCCCAGGGTGCTGACACTGACATCTGCCGTGCTGCTGACGTGCTGCACGTGGGAGGCAGTGCAGGGCATGGCCACCCTTGTGCCAGTGGCGCTACTGCACTGTTCACATCTATGGTGCTCTTGCACGGTGGCACCATAGGTGCCGTGCAACCACAGCGTGGTAGGCCACTACAGGATGTGCCACATGGGCACCCTACTGTGCTACACATGGTGAGTACCAATATTGCTGTGGCGGTCTATGCACGACGGACCCCTGACCCTGTGCCGACCTTTGTCCCCTAGGTGCCATGTATCTGCATGGGTGCACCTCTATCGTGCTGTTCGGTGACAACACGATGGGGAATGGCAGCGCAGTACTGCGCAGCTTCTGCACGTGGTGGATATGCGCTATGGAGCACCATTTTGATACTGAATGCTTGTAAGATGGCACGGAGATGGGCACCAATCTGGAGCCAGGTCAAACTGGCTAACCTAGTGTCCCTGGTGGAGCCCCATGCTGCTGCTCTCTTTGGGGAGGCACCCCTGGACAGGGCCAGGAGTGCCATGTGGGAGGAGGTGGCAGTGGCCCTGGAGGAGGCAATGGGCATCCAGTGCATGGCAGAGCAGTGCAGGCACCGGTATGGGGACCTGCAGTGTAGGGACCTGGACAGGCTTGCCCACCTGCGGGCACGCACCAGGAGGGGTGCGGTTCCACAGCCAGGTAGGTGCCCCATCCATACACTGTTTATGTCCATACGGGCATCATGGTGGCATGTGTCCAGCACACAGGAGAGTGTCCAATGTGGGCCATGGTGGTGGTATGGGGTGGGAGGCAGATGGGTATGGCTGTGTGGGATCGCACACACCCGGGGCGGGGGGACTTTGCTACTGGATTGTACTGATGTTCCTCTCTCCATGTTTGCACCCTAGGCCCTGAGGAGCGCTGGCGTGCCAGGGAGGGGAGGCTGCGGCATGAGGCATATCAGGCTGCAAGAGCAACTGTAGCAGACCAGTGCCAGGACCAGCCTGATGATGGTGAGTGCCTCACATCCAGGATTTTTTGTGCATGCTGTGTAACAGGATGGGCGGCAGGGCATGGCCACCATCCATTGACACCACTGCCATGCACGCAACATGGTACAGTCAGCACTGTCCAGTGGCACTGCATGTCTGGGAGTGCATCAATGGTGGTTCATGCGTGCACTGGGTACATGGCTGTGCCACTGCCTTTGCACTGCATAGCCATGTCACTGTACAGCCACGGTGGTGCTGTGCGGGACTTGGGCAGTGGGTGTGTGCAGTGGTCCACATGGTTGTGTGCGCCTGGGTGGGCAGGTCTTGTGGACACGATCACTGTGGGTGGTAGCACACCATCACAGAGGCATGTCCCACGGCTGTATGCCATGCACAGTGGGTGGGCTGCAGGGGGATGTGCATTCACACCTATTGACTCTGCTCCCTTGTCCTAGGTGGACAGCGGTTGCATAACATAGAGTGAGCACTGCAGGAGATACTGCAAGTGGCCAGGGCCTCCCTGGAGATTTTACAGAGAATTGACCATCTAGGAGTCTGAAGGAGGCATGGTGGGAGGCGCCTTCAGAGCAGGGATTGGGGATCCCACTGAACATCTTTCACCCCATGATTTCTTCTACCCCCCTGGACCCAACCTCACACCCCTCCTTCCCTCTGCCATTTGTTCACCCCTGCCCCTTACCCACACCCACCTGGTTTGTGGCCCTCACCCCCAACCTTTTGTACATATTTGTAAATAGTTGTTTTCTATCTTTTAAAATACATTTGTTTTGTTATGCCTACTGTGGTGGTTTCTGATTTGCAGTGGGCTAAAGGTGCTCAGCTGCAGTGGTGTGCATGGCGTCAGCGGTGGTGTAGTCATGGGCGTGTGTGTGTGTCCTTAGGGGAAGTGACTATGGTGTGGGAGTAGCTATCAGTCACTGTCTGTGGTTTGTGTGTTGTTCCCTGTGCACTGGATGACTGTGTGCAGTGGTCCACGGTGCATGAACTGTGTCCATGGCGCACCTGTCAGACCATCCATGGCCTGTGCAGCTGACACTTTTGCATGTCTGTGACCTGTGCGGTCCACTAGCGTGTCAGTGGTGGCTGTCCATGTTGGACAGCCACTGTACCCAGCACAATGCTGGGTTGCCTCTGGTCAGTGGTGTGGTGCATGTCTGCCATGGGTGGCACTGTGGCCTCCACTGTTTTTTTCCCACCTCCATGCTGTCACTTGTGTGTGTTGCAGGGGATGTGCTTCACTGTCTGTCACTTGTGCTCCAGGCGAATGCTGGTGGCGTACAGCTCCATGGTGCCTGCACAGGGTGGCTGGCACTCCTGTGCCATGGAGGGGTGCTGGCCATGTGTACACAGTTTCCGTGGCCACATGCTGGGGGCTTGGTTGCCCTGATACTGTGTCCCTGTGTTGGTGTGCCCTTGGGTATGGGTGGGTGTTTGTCCATGCACTGTGTTGCATCCTGTGTAGCACATGCTTCCATGCACCACTGTGGGTGTCTGCGCTGGCTGTTGTGGCCAGTGCTGGGTTGGGGTGTGTCCTTGGGAGGGTGTGCAGGGTGCTGTACCACTGGTGGTGGTGTCCGGGACATGCCCTGTCACATGTGGGGTACCTCGTGTGCCGATGCATGGTCAGTCTTTCAGCTGTACCTTGGGGGGACATGTGTGCTGGCACTGTGTATGCAGTCGTTGTATCACTGTCTGCTTCCACCCACTGACAGGTGCTCATGGTGGGGCTGCCTTGCATGGTTCTGTGGTGCACAGGGTTACATTGTCACAGTGGGGGTGGTGGCATGCATGGGGTGTCCTGCACTGGTGGGCGCTGCTCCTGGGCAGGGTGTTTGGGGATCACAGTGCAGGGTGTGCTCTGCATTAGTGGGATGGTGTGGCATGAGGAGGTCAGACCTCCTTGTGTGCCGGTCACAGCTTGCCAGGGAGTGTGCTGGGGCACCATGCCCCGGCTGTGGGTTTGTTGCTGGTATCCATGGGCCGGTGGTTATTCCAGCTCTCCCCGGGTTGTGCAGTGCATGGGGTGTGGGGGGCGATGTCTGTTCTTCTGTGTGCTCCTCTGCCCAGCTGTAGCATGGGTGGTGGGCCCCTGTATCCTGTCCCTGTGCAACCCTGGTTGTGATGTTGCACTGCTGCCCTGCTCCACTGAGCATCCTTGGTTGTGCTGTTGTGCTGCTGCCCTGCTCCACTGAGCATCCCTGGTTGTGCTATTGCGCATCTGAACTGCGCCACTGCACATCCCTGGTTGCGCTATGGTGCAGTTGGCGTGATATTCAGTCTTGTGCCGCAGGTGCATCTTGACCTGTGCAGTGTTTGAATATTGCGCTTCTTGCGCATGGGCGCAGTGGACTTGTGCTTGCTCCTGCTGTTGCACACTTTTATGGAGCAGTTTGAATATCTGGGCCAGTGTATACAATGGCTTTGTTATATAATAATTTAATATAAGCCCTAATCATTTTAGGGATTCCATAAAATTCTAAAATGTCAAATAGATAAGTATGAGACCTATTGAAGGCCTTGGCTTGGTCCATGGAGATAAGACATCTTGAGATGCCATTTATGAAAAGGTGTTGATAAGGTCTCTAACAATAATTAGGGCTTGCTGAATATTTTTTTCCTGGGAGCCCACAATATAGGTGCAGGGAAATAACTAACCTAGCATACTTTTTAATTCTATAGTTTAGGATACAAGCTAATAATTTGTAATCCATATTTAAGATCTTTATTTCTCTCAATTACTTATGCGTGATTTCTCGCCTGTTTTATATAAAAATACAAGAAGGCCTTCTAAAAAGGAAGGTCTGATTACATTTTGAGTTAAGAAATATTGATAGACCTGTAGGAGACAATCAGACAGTATTTCTATAAAGGATTTGTAAAATTCTCCGGGGAGACCATGTATTTATTTATTTAGCTTTTGTTAACCAGGTAAGTACACTAGACAAGCAATTTGCCTATTTTCAGGTACGACCCAGGAGAGCACAGGAAATTACATCCTTACACACTTGGGACAACATGGTACATAATTAAGAACAGGTTACACATCATGAGACTACAGGTAAGATTACACATCTTGCATCAAGTTTGTGGCAGTACAGAAATACTACATTTTAAGGGCTGGCAGTTTTGTATGGGTGCAAGTGCTAAACATATGTCATGGGGGTTTTTGACATCCGCAGGCCAATGCACTTTTAAGATGGCTCCATAGGGAAGAGCGCAGGCTGCCCTGCGGGCAGCACAGACCTGGGTTGGAAAGGTATTCCAAAGTTTAGGGCACATGCTGCAAAGTCCCTTTCACCCATTTGTTCCTAGTCACAGGTACCTTGAGTGTGGCAGACCCCTGAGACCCTACGGTGATATGGACGAGGGCAGTTTGGGCCAGCAGTCTTGCCACCCCTGGAGGGGTACCCGTGTTGAGGACCTTACCAGTGAAGCAACCAAGGACAAAGTCAATGTACTTTGTAGGCGAGAGCCAGTGTAGCTTGTTGTAGAGCTCACAGTGATGAGTGAGCTGGGGGGCCGATAGGGCAAAGCGACAGATATTGTTATAAGCCATCAACCACCTGGACAGATGGGCCTTAGTGGTGCTAGCAAACAGTGGAGCCCATAACACAAAGAGGGGAGAAGCATCCCTCTCACAAGGGCAGCACGCGCAACTGGTGTGAGGTTGTTTTTTTGCCCTGTGGGCCAGACCCAGTTTACAGTTGACTGTTTTACATATCCTCTGAATATGAAGGCCAGGGTGGAGCTGTGGGTCAAGTATTACTCCCAGGTATTTTAAGTTGTCCATGATCGGGATCGGGACATCTCCCTTGCCGGATACACAGAACGGCACACAGGCGGCCTTAATCTTTGCCCTGGACCCAAAGAGCATGGCCTGGTTTTTTTTTAGGTTAAGGACAAGCTTGTGGTTCAGGATCCATGCCTGAATGTTTATAAGGTCTTCACTCAGTTGTTGATTGATGACCACCACCTCATAGGAGTGAGACAGGATAACCAGATTGCCTGCATAGAGAATTGGTCTACAGTGGGCTGCAGTTTCGGGGAGGTTATTTATAAAAATGGAGAAGAGCATTGGTCCAAGGATGGAGCCTTGGGGGAACCCTACCGTTACTGGGATGGGACCCGAAAGCTCTTTGCCAAATTTGACCAGCTGCATTCTACCATATAGGTAGTTGTCGAACCAGGTAAGAGCAGTAGTGGAAAGACCAATTGCTCTAAGCTGAGTCAACAGCATGGCATGGTCGACCAGGTCAAACACCTTCGAGAGGTCAATGAAGAGGGCCCCCGAGAGTTTACCCTGATCCATGGCCTCCCTGATCTATAATGTAACAGTAACTAGGGCTGATGAATTACCATGCCCCTTCCTGAATCCATGCTGTAAAGGAGTCATTATGTCATGCACCTGTAAGTACTCTGAGAGTTGCCTTACCACAACTTTCTCCAGTAGTTTTCTAGCTGCCAACAGGATAGATATAGGGCGATAGTTCTCTATCAGCTTAGGGTTCCCTTGTTTAAGGATTGGGACTACCCTGGCAACCTTCCATATGCCTGGGATAACTCCAGTTGCCAGGGACAGATTGAAAATGTGTGCCACCAGAGGTGCCAGCCAGGGGGCACCAAGACTGAGGAGCTTGGGTTCTAAGCTGTCTTGTCCAGCACTTGAGTAGGGGGAGAGTCCCACTAGCAGTTTCTGCACCTCTTGAACTACCACTGCCCTGAACAGAAAAGGCGGGTGGAGTGAAGATGGTGCTGTGGGCTGATTGCCACTGACACCATCATCATTTGGGAACGATGAGGTGTACTCCGACAGATCCGCAAAATAATGGTTGAAGGAGTTGGCGATGGTTTCCGAGTTGTTACAGCTCGAACCATCGATTATTATGTCAGTGGACTCAGTGCTGTGTGTACCACTCACAACTTGTTTAATGTTCCTCCAGAACCTTCTAGGATCCCTAGCTGAGTTCAATAAAGCAGATTTGCAAAATTCACTCTTGGCAATCCTAATGTTCTTTTTGCATTCATTTCTGAGTTGTCTATATCTCAGAAAGATGGCTTGGTCAGCCGTGGCCTTGAACTTGGCCCACCACTTATCTCTAGTGTTGAGGAGTGCCAGGAGGCTACCATGAAGCCATTTACTAGCCATTCCCCTCACCCTCTGTCTGATGAGGGGGCATGTTTCTCCTGCAAGGCTCCGAGAGAGCAAAGAAAGTGACTGACAGGGGATGCGGGGTCCTTAGCATTCCAAACTGCCCCCCAATCTGTGTACTTGATGTCATTTTGAAAGGAGGACAGATCAAACTTGGAGTAGTCTCTGATCTGGATAATTTTATGAGGAATTTTTTTGATGTGGTACCCTCCAGACACAGTACACTGGGGAGTGATCAGAGATAGAGTCCGGTAGGATACCCGACGAGCTGATCCTATCTGGTTTATTTGTCAGGATCCAGTCCAGAAGTGAGCCCTTACCACCACTAGTAGGGTATCTGGTAGGATCCTTGACAAGTTGAGTCAGAGAGAGACTGGTAAGTGAGGGTTCAAAGGCCTTGGCATTGCCACCCAACCAATTTAGGTTGAGGTCACCCAGAATGATTAGCTCGTTCTGCCGTGTTGCAGCACCAACTGCACCAAGGAGACCAGTCAGTCCCTCTATGCCTCCTTTTGGAGGATTGTATGCAAATACAATGTGAATCTTTTTTCCCATCCCTAGTAACAGTACCGTGTGCAGAGCCTCACAAGGGGACTGCATGGTCTGTTGATTAGGGAGGGTGGACAGGTTTAGATGGTTCCTGTAGTAGACCAGGATGCCGCCACCTCTCTTACTTCCTGGATGATCTCGGTGGATAAGGTCGTAACCAGGGAAGGCACATGCTGAGCTGGGGGTGGAAGGCTTCACCCAGGTTTCTGTAATTCCAAGAATGTCAGGACTGTGCCAAGTTACCCAGACACGAAGTTCCATTAGGTTTGGGAGCAGGCTTCTGACCATTAGATGGGCCACCTTCAGCCCTTTAACCACTGGCCAGCCCGCCTATGTAGGTATGGACTGGGGTGGTGGTCCTGGGTTTAGTTCAATGTCCCCTGCTGGTGCAAGTGTCATCAGCAGGAGCTAGAATAGATGCCTTAAGGGGGGGTCTTTTCTTGTTCTGTGACCTCCAGTCATAACGCCTGACCTTATGAGAGGGTCTCCGAAGGTACCCTAGTTTCAGACCACCAAGGACCATGGTCAGGGGAGAGCCCTCTGCTATAATGTTTGAGAAGGTAAAATCCGACTCCACTGGTTGGACTTATGTACACCATGGAGCTATTTTTAAGGGGTCAGCCACCCCATAGATCCAGGGGATCCAGGAAACAGTAAGGCTCACAGTGGTTACAGTGGCTAGTGCACCCCTGAGTAGCTGGCACAGGACTAGCTTTGATGGGAGCTCAATGAGTCCCATGCTTGCTCTGATACAGTTTTCCTGCTGGGACAGTGCTACCTTGGGTCACCAAAGTGTTAGGCCTAATAGCTGCACTCTGTATCTTTAACAAGAGTTGCAATATTAGAGAAAGGGGAGGATGAACATTGCTAGGGGTGGTGCGAGGGAGGAGAGTATTTAATAAAGGCTGGAGGTGGGGGATGGGAGGGTGGGTGTAAAATTCAAGCAGCAAGGAGACAGAAGGACAGAAAGTGAAAGAGAATTGAATTATTTGCAGAGGCAAAGCTTACAACTGTGACTCAAATGGAATCTGGTCTAAACAGAAAAAACTGTATCACTTTAAACTACTCTCTGGTCCAGGGTAGCTTACCACTGGACCTTAAAACAAGAGAGATGTAATATTTTACAAGCTACAAACCTGCAGCCTAAATGAACTTGCACTTCAAACTACCCTTAGAGTGCAAAATTGCTGTAAACAGGCTTAGGTTCGCGTTTAAGTTAGGATTTACAAGACAATTTGGAGAGAATTAACAAGTACCACAATCAGAATATAACATTAGCTTAAGATCCAGAGAGGAAACAGCAGTAGCAAAGAATTAAAGAACTGCAGCAGCCCTTCAGCAGGCAGAGTCAATGGTTCTGGACAGTCCAGTTTCTGCAGTGTACCTTTGGTCTGGTGATCAGTGGGCAGTGCAGCGAGGAAGGCAGCCAGCGGACAGAAGGGGTCCACCCGGCTGCTTGAAGCAGCAGAGGCACCAGTGTCAAGGGTGAAGCTTCAGTCTGGTGATCAGTGGGCAGTGCAGTGAGGAAGGCAGCTGGTGGACAGAAGGGGTCCGCCTGGCTGCTCGAAGCTGCAGAGGCACCTGTGTCAAGCCCTGGGGATGTACCGGGCTTTAGGGATTTTATGGCCAATTCAATCTCGTGCTTGCCAATTGCTTTTTCCATCACAACTGCATCTTCTGGTATCATTGCAATAATTATGGACTGTAAAAAATGTGACATTTCTATATCTGATGGGTTTTTAGAAGGGTTATGGGATTTCATAAATGATTCTATGATTTGATGGAGTCCCTCAGTTGTATCTGTTACCTGACCTGAGGGATTGATCAGGGCCTCTATATTCATTGAACTGTGTAGTTCCTTACATGCTATATAAGGGTCACCCACCGGGGTCCTTTGTGTTCCTTACTGTAGCATTACATTAATAGAACTGGCCCTGTCATATTGATATTGTTGCATTTCTTCTTTAATTATCTCTATTTGGGAAGAATAATCATTTCTAGAAGTAGTTTCTAGAGAATATAGTTTCTGTAGTTGATGGCAAAGAGATAAATATTTCAAAAATTTCTAATTTTCCCTAATGTTTCCCATGTTTTATTAACCAGTTTTTAAAATCTTTCTTCGAATCCTCCCACCATTCACCTAAATCTGTGTAGAGAAACATTGCAGGTTCCTGTGCTTTATTCAGGGACAGCAACCCCTTCTGAACCAAAGGGTCAGATAGGGTTTTAGTGTTTAATCTCCACCTATTCACACTCTTGGGGGATTTTATAGGATCTGTACATTTTAGAATGAGGACAGCATGATCAGAAAATTCGACTGGGTTAATATAAAATTGAAAATTTGAAATGTTTTTTGAAATAAAAAGGTGGTCTATCAAAGAAGTATATTTCCTTCTTTTGTAAGAAAATTTGAGCCGTTTAGTCAGTTTATCCATACAATTAATGAGGTCAGCTGTGTCCACTACTCTAGCCAAGGCAGAGGAATCACAACAAATTTTCTTTTGTGTCAATGGATCTTTACCCCCTATCAATATGTTACAGTTAAAATCACTGCCAAAAATTATTTGTGAGAAGAAAAAAGAAAAGGTTGTAATGAGGTTACCAGTTTAACTCTTTCAGCCTTAGATTGGGAGCCATACACATTAATGAGTTTGAATATGGAATTTTCCCATGCCCCATCAATAATCAAAGCCCTTCCTGGTATTAAATCCATTAATTTATGCAGGGAAACCTTAAAGGAATTGAACAGGATCCCTATGACATCAGCACAATCCATGCCAAATGACCACTAGGAAGGACCCCACCACCATTCAGATTTAAAGGTATGGATTTGATCAAAATTGTACGTCCATGATTCGTGAATAAAACAAATATCAAAACCCTCTGTATGAAGATAATTAAATATCATACAGCTTCTCTCAACATTCAATAAGCTGTGGACATTAAGGGAACAGATTTTTGAAGAAGCCAGAAGTGGAATTTTAGATAACTCAAAAATTATTTTTTGCCCTTTTTTTCCTTCCCTTTGTAACCAACTAGTTCATGATCTGGAGATACATGATCAGAGGGAAGTGTCTGTAAAGCTGGTTTGTCTTGTTCCATGTCAGAATCCCCACACTGGGAAAAAAGGGCTGCATAAGAATTTTCTGATTCAAACTTTGCTTTGGGGGGGGGGTAACATTCCTGGCAGACCATCTTCTTGAAGGAGGGGATTCAGCCTTCTGCCCATCAGGCTCACTGTAACAGACAGGAGCTAGGGATCTGGGGTCAAGAATGAAGCTTTCCTTAGTTTTAACCCTTTCAAAGGGGGCCTGGGTGTCTGCTGGAGTATCTGAAATGATAATGGGGGGAGGGGGTGAGAGGTTCTGGAACAGTAGCTGGGGTGGGAATCAAAGTAGGTGATGTGACTAAATCTTGTGCATGCTAAATAAGCAATTTCAGGCTACTATGGGTTGCTTTATTTTTTGCCGCTCAGGAGCATTCAGAAAAGACATGGCCATAATCTTCACACAAGTCACACCTGGTGTGGTTGGCACATTGGAACGTTATGTGCCCTATCTCCCCACAATTGTCACAGTGGGGTTTGTCTCATGTACTAGAGAGTTGGGTTCTAGCTTCACATTTATAACAAGCTTGTGGCTTCCCAGAATAAAAACACACACCCCTGTCTCTACCTAGCATAACAGAATTTGGCACATGGAAAATTCCTGAATCATTCTGTTTTAACTTTACTTTATACTTCCAACCTCCAGTCTAAAACATCTCTGTGTCAAGTATTGCTTCTGAGTCACTTAGTACTTCACAGTGTTGGGATAACCAATAGGAAATGTCATCCACATGGACCCCCTCATACCGAAACATAATCGTGAAATATTTAATTAGTGGTATTGTTAAGAGAATAATAAGGAAGGGGGTCCATGTGGGTGAAAATTTAACTAGATTGTATCTCTCCCAAAAAAGGTTGAGAGCATATGACGATCGAAAGCTCACATCATAGCTGTCTTCTCCTGAAATGTTAAGGAAGGTATACACCTCTCTTGGGAAAAAATTCAGAGAGTCTTTAAGGAGACGTTTACCCATGTAGAGCCTGTCCGGCCTTTACTCAAGGCCACTCTTATAACAAATTCACACAGTGTTTCTTTGTGGAGCTGCTTCTTTTTTTGTTTTCAAAAACAGCTCAGATAGCAGGGGTTCTGAGAAGGTATTGGCATCTGCACATCTGGGAGAGCGTTGTCTGAATCTGGTGTTACATTATTATTTTTTCCATTTTGATCTGTATCCAAGACAATGAGATCCATGGGACCAGATGGGTTAGAGGGAGTAACTTTGATTAGATCCACGGTCTCTGGGTCCAACACCTTTGGAACAGGTAGAATTGCCAAGACATTTTTTCCCCCTGAGCAAGGGTCACAGGATGCCATTCTGGGGTTGCTTGAGAAAAATTTAGTGATGGATCCCACTCTGGATCGGGGATCCATGTTCCATGCAGAGGGTTAATTTCCAGTCAGCTTCTTGTAAAGCTTTATGGGGTTGCAGGGATCACAATGGGAGCATGGAGGTAAAGATTTAGAAAGGTCTATTAGATCAGACATCAATTTGGCCTTGTTACCCTATAATTCAGACTTCTGCAGTGGTGCCCCCATCCACTGAGAGATATTCCTGTTTGCTAAAGTTAGGGCCATTCTTTTCTCTTTTACTTAATCTCTAAAACCCACTTTTGCCAGCTGACCCTTGGAGTTGAAAGAAAACACAGTCAGGTTCTCTTAAAGGCCATTGTTGAAGGCTTGAAAGACCACAGGTAAATTAGTTTGTTTAGACTGAGTAACCAAGGGAGTCACATTTTCAGCATGAAACATAAATCCTGTTTGCCTAGACAAAGTGAGGGGTTTAAAAGTTTTAGACTTGTCCATGGGAGTCATGTGCTTTTCTTCCAGGGAGTTTGGAGGAGCCTGTCCCGTATGTAAAACCCCCATACGCTCACTTTCCCCAACTATGTTCTCAGTAGTTATTTTCGCTAAACAAGTATTTTAAGCATTTCAGTAGCTAGATTTGTACAGTCTCTAGTTGGTAATTTAGCCGCAGAATCAGATATTGCAGCAGTTGTAACTTTAAGTGTCTCTGACTCACCTGCTTGGATGCGGCCCTTTGATGCTGCCACATCATCTGAATCACTCACAGCAGGGCCCGATTGTTTGACAGGCACAGTTGGATTTTTCAACAAAGCGAGTTGTTCCTTCAAGCAGGATTGCATTACAAATGCCTTTCATTTTCTTTTAGGATTTCTTCTTGCAAACTTCTTTCTTTATCCACTGCTGGGCTAATAAATACTTTTTCTGTAATAAATTCATCTCCAGCGTTCTGCTGACTGAGATCCTCTGTCGACACAAATATCTCCTGAACTTCATGCTCTGCATCTCTCACAGGCATTGCAATCTCATTACTCAAAGGAGCCTCTTGCAAACTCAAGGTAGGATAGGAGGCCTTCTCCTCCACCTCTGTTGCATCCATCCTCACTGGAGCCCTCAGAGGACTGGCCATGCTCACAGCCAGCTGCGCCACCTACAGACCAGTAGGTAAAATTTCCCCTGTGTCCCTGCCAAATTTTCCCCATTCACTAAAAATACCACAAACAGCTTAATCTGGTTCAGTGACAGTTGCCATTCATCTGTTCCTCTTCCCCTCTGTTCCCCTTCCCCTGGGACAAGGCTGCAAATGTATTTTATTTATTTATTTATTTAGCTTTTGTTGACCAGGTAAATGCACTAGATAAATTCTGCCTATTTTCAGGCACGACCTGGGGGAGGGGGATACAGATAAATGCCAACTGACCTTGAACCCGATTAAGCTGTCGGTGGTATTTTTAGTGAATGGGGGAAATTTGGCCAGTGCACTGGGGAAATACCCCTACAGAGTGGTAGGGGTCACTGAATCCCATTTGTGTGTGTAACTGTGTTGGAACACAATGGCATCCACAGGAGAGCAGAACACCATGGAGAAAATCGTGGAGGAAGACTCAAGGAATATACAAGAAGTTGGTCCCTATATTTCAAATAAACCTTCAGAGAAAATCTCAGAAATCCCCAGCACTAGTGAAATCCTGCCTGACGGTAAAGAGGACCAGAGACAGCATTTGATACAAAACATCCAATGAGCTGATTGAGATTTAGTGCAAGCACAACAGCAACTGCAAGAGACTGAAGAGATGGGAGTAAAAATGGTAGCACAGAAGGAATTGACGGCGTTTCTGAAAACCACATTGCAGCCCCTGTTTGTTTTTGGAGGTTAGCAACAACAGGGATTGAAGCTCTGCAACAATCGCAGACAGAGGCAGTGCAGTGACAGCAAGGAGAAAACTGGTCACAGGACAAGGCATTAGAGAATGCAGGCTGAAAACACCTCATGACTGGGCAGTGGATTGCAGATCCAGAGTATACAGTGCCAGCACAGCTTGAAACAGAATGAGAGGTAGTAGGGCTCTAAGATGCCATGATGCAGGCTGCAAATATTCCACAAACAATGCAGGAACCCGCAGGTATGATCTCCTTTTCACCATTAGGATCACAGCATGAACTTTTGTTTGACACTACCAAAGGGGAAATGGAGCAGGGCAAAACTTTACCCACAGCACCAGTGCTACAGCAAGGTGCACAAATTACAGTAGAAATACCCACTGAAAGAGATGGGGAGGGGCACCACAATGTTAGGCCTAACTCTACAAATTTTTGTTTATCAAAATAGAGCATGCTAAACATAGAAATGCCATTAGGCTGTGATACCTGGGGGTGTCCGATGAACCATCAGATAGATAGCATGTTGGACAAATTCTTTTAAAGCAATCTTTAGGCTTTACCCCAGGAGGTGTATATGCTGTAATCCATATTACAGGGGAACATTCTTTCGATATTAGTTTTAGAACACCAGATCTTTTGGAGTGTTTCTGGGCTAGATATTTTGTCCTTAAAACAAATCCCTTATGGACACCCTTCCAGGTAATCCCCTTTACAAAGCAGGCAGCCCATTAAATTACTGTATTATTCAGAAACAAGGGGGTAAATATTGTGGATATTATTCTTTGGTTGGAGCAACACTGTGAAGTGGAATGCTTACCTTAACCAGTCTTTGATTGTGAAGGACTTTGGAATGGGGTGTGGAGGATAAAGGTGAAATTGACCCAGCTACAACACGATTTTCAGCATCTGCCCAATTGCTTTTTTCTCGGTAGGGATAAGGGTTTTATTTTCTATCCCAGGCAACTGAGAAAGTGCTATAAATGTGGGTCAAATAGACATATGAATAATTCATGTGATGAAATTCAGTGTAATAACTGTGGAGAATTGGGACACTCTGGGTGCTACTGTACTAATGCCCCTATTTGTAACCTCTGTGGAGATGGTAGCCATAACTTTGCTGACTGTCCTAAGGCAGCACATAATACAGAGGTTGCAGATTATGACATACAGGACTATTTTCTCTCTAAGGCATCTAGGGACATGTTGAATCCTTCCAGGCCTCAGACTGCTTCTGACCCATCCTCTGTGAATCACCTTGCACCAAGACAGTCTAGTTGCACCTATGCTGAAGTAACAAAACAGAATCCCCACCACCACCACTACCTATAGTATCTTCAGGCTGCACCCATCCAACCTATTCCTTCTAATTCTATGTCCCTGCCTGTAGGGCAGGAGCAACAGGGAAAAGAGGTGCATCCTATGGGTCCTCCACTAGCACCGATATCTGAACTGCAGCCTACCATATCACCAAACAGTTCAAACCTGGGGGAGATTGAGACACATCATCCTATGGTGGGAATTTTGGTGTCCAATAAATTTGAGGTATTATTACAGGAACAACCAGAGGAAGGAAGTATATCAAAGGAAAAATCATGTGCTTCTTCACAAATGGAAGCAGTGTCAGAACAAAGCACAAATTCTGCCTCGGTCGAAGCCAAGGAAAAAAAGTAATGGATTCTAATCTGGGAGTCAGAAAGAGTTCAAGAAAAAAAACCTAATCCGACCTAAAAGACTTGGATGAACTCTCATCAAAAGCATGTCTTGTCAATAGCAAGTCTAAATGTAAAAAGTATTCATTCGGAAAAGAAAAGATTAGCCACTTGTGCATTATTTTCTGAGTATAAACATGATATTGCATTTTTTCAAGATACTCGATTATATGACTCAGAATATTTTTCCACAGCCTCAAATGCTTGGTTTTGGGTATGGAAGTAGCTAGTGGAATAGGGATATGTTTTATATTTTCACATTTTAAAGTAATACATATAGCAGATATTGACCCAGGAAGGGCATTATTGGTGGATATTCAGATAAGGGGAGTGGAATTCACACTAATAAATATTTATGCACCCCAAGGGAAAGTGCTGAAGATTGACCTCTTGAAGAAAATGCAAGCCTATTTATTTTCAAGTAAAAATTTTTTTTTTTTTGGGGGGGGGTAATGTTAGTAGATTACTGTCAGACAAAGGCAAAAACAAAATTAAAAACAATATTGTGATGCAAATTTCCTTAATTATTTACTTCACAGAACAGGACTCAGGGATAGTTTTGTTTAGAGAGAACCAGCACCCAGTATTTACTATTTTTCAGGGTAAGAAAAAATCCAGAATAGATTATATTTTCATAACTCCTACTTTTTGTTTTAGTGAGATGACAGTACAGGTAGTGGTGACCTCTGATCATGGATTACTTACGTTACTGATTTTGAATTTTCAAGAAACTACTAAAGGTCCGGGGTACTGGAAATAAAATCTTTCCTTCCTGGAGATACTGGAAGTTCTAAAAGGCTTCCGATATGCAATGGAAGCTAGAAAGTTGGTATATTTTCTGTATGATTCAGCACAAGTATGGTGGGAAGGTACAATAAATGATATTAGAGACTACTTTAAAAACATAAGTAAAACTAAGGATAGCTATAACACAGACACCTATATTCTTCTTATGAAAGAGTTGCAGCAGTTACATATCCTGCAAAATACAAAAAATATATAATTTCTCAACAGAGAATGTCACACATCAAGCAGGAAATGATTATTTTACAATACAACAGAATGCAATCTTTGGAGCTAGAGCAAAGATTTGGCACACAAGGTACAAAAGCATTTTGTAATCCATATGATTTTTGCCAACAACAACAAAAACAACAAGCATTTGTCAATGCTGAACATTCGCTTGCTGGTATTTGCATTTTTGTTTGTCATTTGTGCAGGCCCCCTCCCAGTTATATCCATGTCCCTTCAGCATCCATATCCCAACAGAGTACCTCTCTGCAACTCCTCTTGCATTTGAGTAACATTTCACCCTCATACTTCTTAAGTGTCTGTCTTAGGAACCCTAACGCCCTGGTTGTGCTCAAGGGTATGACCCTCTGTGGAAACTGACCAACCCGCACTTGTAACACAGTCATTCAGTGGAATTATTTCACCAGATTTTCAACATAGGCATTTTGTCACCTCTGGTCATGAACAGTGCCACTATGATTTTCTTACTGCGTACCGAACACTGATTTCCCACAGCGACCGCGCTATTCTGCGATGGAAGTGTGAAAATAGATTTCAGACAGGGTGTGAAAAATGACAGCTGTACTGTTCATAAGGAGGTGTGGGAAAATGAAATTTCTTTTTTCTTCTTATAGCTTCACACCAAACATGTTCAACCAGCTACATTTTCGCATTACTTCTTCAGGCCAGATTTCTAATACAGTGCTGATTCTAGACATAAAGAAAAAATAAAATCATAAACTTTCTCAAATGATATTCTTATTTTTTAATATATAAACTTCAAAACTATACAGTCATAAAGATACCTCACTATTACCAAACAACAAAATTCTATTCTTAAGTTATATTTTTGTTACATTAATGAGACTTGAATCATTACCCTTAGGAACTTGCAACTTAATTGATACTTATCAAGCTTTTTTTTATTTTTTATATATACACATTCATTACAATTTACACAATTCATTCTTGTTTTTGGTATTTTCATATCACTTTATGATTCACTCAGTGCTTTCAGAGTTCAACCTCAATTTATTCTGTTCCTAATAGAGACAAGCTTTATTATAATACCATCCCTTATATGTCTAGTGTTTAATCATTTGTGTGTATATATATATATATATATATATATATATATATATATATATATGTATAGATATATAAAACTTACTGTGTTGTCTTAAAGTTTAGATATATATAAATTAGGTACTGTTTATCCAGCAGAACCCTATAAAAAGATTTAAACTGATGTTTTTTTAGAAAACTAAATTATGTTTTTTAATATCCATCTTTATTGAAGAGATAAACTCTTTTATAACATCTTCACCTTATGATATAGCATTATTACTGAGTCTTCTTATATTACATTCATTAATGTTTTTATCATCAGTGTTTCTTTAAATCTTTTTGGCTTTCTCTATGAGAGAAACAAACCAGTTCCTTTAAACTTTTATACATTTCAGTATATGTTCCTTCATTATTTTCCACCATTTTCCCTAAAAGGGGTAAAGGTTTTTTTTTTATTTTTATTTATTTATTTTATATTGCAATCAGTTTACAACCTTTGAGCCAGAGGATCATTTCCAAAGGTACCTCGTCAACAATGGAAGATAATACAGATAATACAGAAAACAGAATACATCCAGTAGGAGAGCATGAGCATAAAGAGACAAGCATAAATGGAACACGGATACAGTAGACATTGGCAGTGTAATACAGAGCAAGTTCTGGTATAATCGAAAACATGGTAAAATACAGGGTTTAGTAGCATAAAGGTATGTCATTGCAGTGTGAAAACAGCCAAACCGATTAACTGTGTCAGATTACAATGAATGTAAGGCATGAGACAGGAACAGTACAGGTAAATCAATAAAACAGCCAAACAGGTCACATGATATCAGATTACAAGAAGCGTAAGGCATGATACAGGAATAGTACAGACGGAGGTTTGATCCGTATGGTAACAGAGTAGCATATAAGTCGGGCATCACAGCAAGCAGCATCAAGGAATGCAAACATGGTTCGTTCTTGTCAGTAGCGATACAGTAGGCAGCGGAATCATGGCAGTAGTGTAGTTGTTAGAAATAAGAAGGTGAGGAGACGGAGCTGCCCAGAGGACATTGTCAGGACAGAGGGGTTTGAGCATCCGCTTACACACAGGGCGAGCGCTCTGAACAACTCACTTTTGAGGGCAGTTTTGAAAGTGGAGATGGTGGGGATTTCAGTGATGGCCCGAGGAAGAGTGTTGTACCAAGAAGGGGCTCTATGGCAGAAAGATCTCTGTCCAAGTGAGGTCCTAGCTCGAGGAACCAAGAAGGTGGCTTTGCAGGAGGTCCAGGTGCTGACTAGGGGCTGGGCCAGGAGGAGGGAGGAAGTCAGCCCGGGAGGAGAAAGTCCTAGTAAGGTTTTTTTTGAGATGAGGTACGTTTGGTATAGCAGGCGTTCATCGAGGTCAAGCATTGTTGCAAGGTCATAAAGTTGGCAGATAAGGAGTGAGCCTAGGGGCCCCAGTGATTAGCCCTGCATGCCTTATTTAGGAGGAGGTGGATTTTGTTGAGGGCAGTCATGTTGGCAGCACCGTAGACAGGTAGCCCATAGTCCACCAGGGATAGTATGGAGGATGTAACTGCAAGCCGGAGGGCATTGGGGGGAGACAGTTTTTGTAGCGGTACAGGATACCAAGTCGTATATTGGTTACAGAAGCGAGTGCTTCGATGTGGGTATGGTAGGAGAGGGCTGAGTCAAATGAGATCCCTAGATACTTATAGGAGTGGACTTGCTCCAGTTGTTGTTTAGAGCTGGAGAGGATACGGAGAGGGGAGTTGGAAGCTTTGTTTTGAGGGTGGGCGAAGAGCATGGTTTTAGATTTTTTAAGATTTATTACCAATCTATGCTCTTTAAGCCAAGTTTCAGTGCCATTATAGGCACTTTTATAGGGAAATCTGGAGGGAAGAGGGGTTACGGTCAGTGGCAAAGAGGACGGTATCATCTGCGTACAGCAGAATTTTCCCAGGGCAAGCACTGGGCAGGGAGTTAAGGTATAGCGAGAAGAGAAGGGGCCCCAGGATGGAGCCCTGTGGAACCCCTGAGAGGATCGATCATGGATCAGAAAATGTCCCACCAATTTTGACACGTTGGGAGCGGGCGGATAGGTAGCTGGAGCACCAAGCAAGTGGTCCAGAGGCAAAACCAGCATGACAGAGGGCTTCCAGTAGTAGGGGGTGGGAGACAGTGTCAAAGGCCTTTGATAGGTCAAGGAACACGGCCCTCACCAGGGAGCCAGCGTCCAATGAGGAGTGAAGGAAGGAAGCGAATTCAATAAGAGCAGTTCTAGTACTGTGTCCTGCGCAGAAGCCGTGTTGTTCAGGGCAGAGGATGTTGTATTTGGTCAGGTATTCAGATATTTGTGCAGCAACTAGTTTTTCCAGCACCTTGGAAAGGGGTGGAAGAATGGAGATCGGTCGATAGTTCCCAGCTAAGGACCTGTCACCCCCTTTATGGATTGGAGTAACCGTTGCAGTTTTCCATGAGGAGGGGAATTGTCCCAGGCAGAGGGATTTGTTAAGAAGGCTGGTGAGTGGGGTGAGGACTTGATCCAGGACCAACTGGAGAATTTTGTGGTCCAGGGAGATGTCACTGGGACTGTTGCCTTTTAGTGCATGGGTCAGGTGCAGTCTGGCTTCCTGGGTAGTTACCCTATGAAGGTGGAAGCAATGGCGATGGACGGCAGGGGTAGGATGGGAGGGTGGCTGATCAAAGAAGTTACTGGGGAGGATAGGGCTAAGGTCAGTAAAGGCGGTGTTGAGGAGGTTTGCAATGTCGGTGGAGTCTGTGATGGTGGTGTTGTTGGTGGTAATCTGGGATGGGGGAAGGGAGCGAGTGTTCCCATTCAGTTGTTTGACCTTGTCCCAGAAGGTACGGGCGCACCCCCAGGAGGCGGTGAGGGTGGTCTGATAGTGGTTGGCTTTGGCTTTCCTGATTGCCCATGTACACTTATTCCGTGCAGCATTGTAGGCCTGTCTGTCAGCTGGTCGCCTAGTTTCTATGGCACGGTACCAAAGGTTGTCCCTGTGCCTGAGCAGCTGTGAGAGTGCAGGGGTAATCCAGGGCAGGTTAGGTCTTTTGGATCGGACGGCAGAGAGGGGAGCAAAGAGATCACAGGCTTTATTAAAGGTGAAGGTAAAGAAGGCAAGAGCGGTATCTATATCAGGTGTATGGAGAATGGGGGACCAGTCTTGCAGTTCAAGATATTGTTTAAGGTTTTTTAGGCCATATGGTCTGAAACGCCGGCAGGGAATGCGCTGTGCAGTGGGTCGGGGTAGGGTGGCCAACCAGCAGAACAGCACAGGGGAGTGGTCACTGAGTGAATCAGGGAGGACTTGGATGTCCAGGATTTTAGGGGGGTGGTTAGTGATGATGACATCTAGGAGGGTGCTGGTACCTCTCTTGGGGTTCACACGTGTGGGTTGGGAGACTAGTTGGGTTAGATCCAGGGCTGTGAAGGAGTCCCGAGTGGGGGAGGAGGAGGGACACAGCCAGTTCACATAAGGTCCCCAACAATGATTTTATCGGCGTTGTGGGGAAGGGTGGCAAGATAGTCAGTTAGAGATAATAGAGCTGGTTTTTGCACCTGGGTGGTATATAGGCAGTGGTGAGGTAAAGGGGTGATCTGGCGGGGTCGAGGGTAAGCTTAATGGTGAGGGCTTGAGCCCCATTTACAAGGTCTGGTGCAGGGAGGGCGAGACCAGTGAGGGATTTCCTGGTGTAGATAGCTCAGCCTCCCCCACGTTTGGTTACTCGATCCTCACGATATAGGATGTAGCCAGGGAGGGTAACAAGGGTGTCAGGGGTGGAATTAGATAGCCACGTTTCCACCAGCGCAATGATGTCAGGTTTGCGCTGTGAGACCCAACATTGGAGGGAGTCGAATTTTTTCAGGACGCTGCATATATTCATGGAGGCAATCAGCAGTCCAGGGTGCCCACCTGCTGAGGTGGTCCGGGTGGGTCCGGGGTTGGGGTGGATATTGCCAGATAAGAGTAGTAGGAGGACAACAGCTCTGGCCAGGGCACGGCGGTATAGATTTTGCCTATGGCTAGGAGGAGTTGGGGGTGGGATCGTAGAGGAGCAGGGGATAGGTAGGGATTTCACGGCAGGGAGGGCAAGGATAGCGAGCTGTCCGAAAAGGGGAGGGAGGGAGGAGGGGGAGTGGCTAGGAGATGGGAGTTGTTGGTCAGTGTGCATGGACATAGTAGGGTGAGTAGGAACTATGTTGGTGGGAATTAAAGGTGAAATAGCCTGTAACCTAGTGGAGATATACGGTTGGAGGGAGGGGGGAACCAGGAGGAGGATGACGGGGAGGGAGTTTAATAGTAGGTGAACTAGCATGGTATACAGGTGGTAGTGGTGTAGGAAGTTAAGATAACTGTACTGCCTCCTAGAGAGTGTGGCTGCCACTTTAGATTAGTGGCAGTGACACGGACTCTGGTGGACAGGGTACAGGGTTCAAGTCCCTGCCAGGGCAGCACAGAATATGCCTGGGAGAGGGCAGAGAGCCGTAGTCTAGGAGTCAAAAGTAGGCTGGGAATGGGCCCCCACAGGGGGTGGTATATAGTGACTCCTAGTGGTCACTGGGTGTAGGTACGGGGGAGGAGGAGTGGGTCTGAAGGTGGATGGGTATTGAAAAACAAAAGGGGGCAGGTGAGGATGGGGTTAGGGCAGAGGCGGGAATGTTGGAGGAGTGGTGCAGGAGAGGTGAAAGGAGGATTCCAGGGAAGGTAGGCAGACTACAGGAAGTGCATCAAGGGTCCCTCTAGTGGCAAGCCAGTATAATCTGCAAATGGGAAAGTGGGGAGTTAGAAATATTGACAGACAGGAAGTGATGCCAGAGGCCAGTGCCTATAAAGGAAATGCCGGCCCAGGGTGGGTGGGGCAGTCGACACGTGAAGCATGTCAATGGGCTAACACCACCCCCTCACAAAGCTGCTGCTGATGGAGGTACTTTAATTACCTCTTTGGCAGCCGCCGGCTTCTCGGTGCTCCCTGGGGGGGAGCGTTGGTGTTCTGACAGGTTTTTACCTGTTAATCTTAATATTTCTTTGTTTCCCATTTAGTTACATTGTGATGCTACGAGAGAGTAAAATATTTAAATGCACCGTGAAATCAAGTGATAGTTCTTCTATAATTTATTTAAACATTTATATTTAGGTTTTCCCTGAAAGGGGTAAAAGTTTATTACCTGTTGATTTTAATACTTCTTTGCTCCCTATTTAGTTGCATTTTGATGCTACGAGAAAATCAAATATTTAGTTGCACCGTGTATTCAAGTGATGGTTGTCTTGTGATTTATTTAAACTTCTGTACTCTGGTGATTTCAGTAAGTTTAAATCGATTCCTTACCTGGCTAAGATGCCATTCCAGGACCGTCTTCTAAAAAGAAAGGAGCGGTCTGAACTATTGGTCATGTGTGGTTTAAAAAGACCGTGAAAACGGCAGGAGGAACAAATGTCACCTATGACATCACTCCCATTCAATGAATAGGCGATGCCTCGATGTTAAAAATAAGGTGAGATAGCCTGATCCACACTATAGCCAAGTGGTAGATGATGTAAAGACCCACTTGGCAGGCGGGTGGTCGGCGGTTCGCCCCCCGCCCATGGCTAGTTGCTGAATACTTTTTATTCTTTACAGTTAAAAATCATCTTGTGACTTATGGCAATCTATTTAGAGAAATATGAAAATTTTACTTACACTGCAGTTTAAATTGTAAATTTAATCCAAATGAGAAATACCCTTCTTAGTTTTTTTAACCATATTATTTTGAAGAAATATATACAAGTTCATAACTAGAATAATTAACTAATGTCCTCTTACTTTCTTTCAAATATTAACTGTGATGTATATGGAAGTTGTACACTATACTACAAACACATTGTAGGGGAGCACTTCTGGAATTTAACTGATAAATATATCTTTGAATATTATTTAATATTTACATGATTGCTTCAGTTTTGTTAGAACACAAAACACGAGCAGTATCTATCCTGTAGCTCAATGGGCTAGAAGTGCTTAACTCTTTGATCATTCAAAAGGTTGGCGGGTCATATCCCACCCTCTGTTATTTACCATTTTAAATTATTCTTCCACATTGGAATTGTTATTCAAAATGAATGGAATATTTTAAGTCCAATTTAGTAAAATAACTCAAACTTCTGTTCTTTTCAATATATAAATGGTTTCAAAGTGCTTAAATATCAAAACACCTCTTCAAATCCACTAAAATGGAACTATATACAAACATATTACTGTTAGATTTTTGTTACATAGTTCGTCGAAACAGATTATTATACAATTTTCTTTGTTTGTATAAAGAATACAATGTATCAACAAAATCTGATTTTTACCGTACTTCCATTTATATCAGTTACCAAAACAAAATCCAGTTACATGATTCATTCATTCCAAATCTCAGATTGATACTGTCCATTGTATAGATCCAGTACACCTCTCTTCTTAGTAATAATTTGTCCTGTTGGTTCATAAATCATAAATCATTTCAAGTCCCCAAAATCTTAGGGAAGCTGGTGAATGGCCTTCTCTGTTGAAATGTTTAGCCACTGATGATCTTTCATCTCTCAATCGGATGTCACTTTTATGTTCACTTATTCTAACTCTGAGTTCCCGTATTGTCTTTCCCGCATAAAGTTTGTCACATGGACATTGCAATATGTAAATTACATGATGTGATTTATAAGTAATATGTTGGGAAATATTACATTTTTTATTTGTATAGAGATGTTCAAAAAACACTTTTTCTGTGGTATTGTTGCAATGACAACACTGTCCACAGGGATAACTTTCTTCTTTTCAAGGTCCTAATAGTAGCTGTTTGCCTTGTTTTGGTGTAATGTCTCTTTTTCTTTCTTGTTGTTGTGTGCAGACTAATTTATCACATAATGTTGAATTTCTCTTGGATGTTACTAATGGTTTTTCTTCAAATCTAGCATTGGAGCTTTCTCCAGACTGTAGAATATGCCAGTTATCTAATAGTGTACCCTTTATTTTATTATTTAAATGGCTATATGGGGAGGAGAACACTACCCTGTTATTATTAAGATTTGTATCTTCTTTTCTAAATAATGATTCCCTCGGTATTTGATTTACTGTTAAAACTGATTCTTCTATATTCCAGAATTTATAACCTCTCTGGTGAAATCTTTTCTTCATGAACTCTGTCTCCTTTCTAAAGACTTCCTTTGTAGTACTACTTATTTTTGGTCTGATTATTTGTGACTTTGGTATGCTTTGTTTTAATTTTGGGTCATGATGACTTGTATAATGTAAAAGAGTGTTTCTGTCTGTCTTTTTGCGGTAAAGTTTTGTTTCCAAAATGTTGTTATTTTTGTAAATTACTAAGTCTAAAAAAGTCACTTGTTGTTGATCAAATACCATTGAGAAAATCAAGTGTTCATCCCTAGTGTCTAAATACATTTTAATTTTTTGTAATTCTTCTATAGAACCATCCCAGATTAATAGTACATTGTCTACGAAACATTTCCAGATTGATATGTTTCTATAAAATGGATTGTTATTAGTATTTAGGATATGTGTCTTTTCAAAGTTCCACATATACAGATTAGCATAAGATGGTGTCATAGTGCTTCCCATTGCTGTACCATGAGTTTGTAAATAGAATGAACCTTCAAAGTTAAAACAATTTTTTGTAATACTAATTCTGATAAACCTATCAGAAAATCTGTTTCTGGAAATTTATCATTTCTGTTCTGTAATATATGTTTTAATGACAGCAATCCTTCTTCATGTGGTATACTAGTATAAAGATCTTTTACATGAAGGGAGACCAGCCACAAATTATCCATATTTGTAATGTTTTTATTTGTTTCTTCTAATAATTCAATAACATGGCTGGTATCCTTGATGTAGTATTTTTTTTAACTTCATTTTGTATATGATAGTCTACATACTTGGAGAGATGCTCCAAAACAGAATCTATTCCTGATACTATTGTCCCCCAGGTGTTTTTTCTGGGTTTTTATGTATCTTTGGTAATACATAAAAAATTGGTATTCTAGTTTTTTATTAACATATTTTTTTCTGTTTCTGTGTACCATCCTTGTTCTACTGCTCCTTCCAAGAAGTCTTCTATATCTTCCTTAATTTCATCCGTGGGATCATGCTCTAATTTTAAATAATGCTCAATATCTTCCAATTGTCTGTGACATTCTGTTTTATAAACTTAATAGTCCCATAGGACCATACCCCCACCCTTATCTGCTGGTTTGATTACAATAGTATTATCATCCTGTAAGTTTTTTAACGCTTCCCTTTCTTTTTTGGTTAAGTTATTATATTTAGGAAATTTGGGTTCTTTTCCTAACATATCTTTTATTTGTTTGTCTACTACCTTAATATAGGTTTCCACTACTTCTTTGTCTTTCGGTGGTGTGAAGTTTGACTTTATGCCTAGTGTCTTTTTTAGTTCTTGTTTTCTTGTTTGATGTACTTCCGGTCTATCATGAAACCAATCTGCTAATCTTAACTTCCTATAAAATTTTTGTAAACCTACTTCTAATTGAAACTGATCTAGTCCTTTAGTAGGTGAAAATGAAAATCCTTTATTTAATACACTAATCTCTGTATCAGTGATTAATCTATTACTTAGGTTAAAAACTGCTATTGGTTCCTCTGTCTCCCCCATTGATGTAAGTTCCCCCTCCTCCTCTTCCTCCTCTGCCTCCTCTTCCACCTCTTCCAACTCCTCCTGGTTTATATTGACCCATGTTTTGCCAAGTTTTGTCCCTCAAATCGTATTTTCTGGATTCGATCTGTTGCTGTTGGTTCCCATGAGTTTGTCCTTCTTCTATCTGGTGTTCTTCTCTCTCTAAAAAAAACTTCTCTATTGTCTCTTTTATTCTGTCTATCATAATAATTGTATACATAACTGTCTCCACTATCTGAATCAGTTTGGTAATCCTGAGGGCCTTGTATGTTTGGTTCCCCCCTATGTTTTTTGCTTAATAAACCAACTATAGACTTTACTGCCTCTGTAATCTATGACATCTCTTTTAAACTTTCTTATCTTTTGTTGTTTTATATATTCTTCATAGTCTTGTAGATCCTTTTTTAATTTTTTTCCCAATCTAGTAGTAAACTCTTGATGTTGTACCCTGGATTTATATTCCTCTTTTATATTCTGAATTTCTTTTGTTAACCTGTTCCTTTCCTCCATTATAGCTTCAATGAGAGCTAACATAAAATCAATCAAGCATTTATTTCATATTCCTGTCCATTTATTATTTAGTTTTGATGTCATAAATCCTAGGTTAGGTTCTACCAGTACCCGAAGTCCTCATGGGATTCTTTTATTTTTTATGTACTCCCCTAGAGATAATGCATGCCATTCCAGACTTATATCTTTTTGTTCTAGATGATATATTTTATTTAAGAGGGATTTTTCACTTGTAACCTCTGTGCAGGTTTTATTTCTATTTAATAAACTTAATACTTGCTCTTGTTCTTCTAGTGTAAATTGGTATGTGTGAATTGTTCCCTCTGCTGTTTGTTGAAATTCCTGGAATGGTTCTTGTCTAATCCCTGTACCTCGTGATGTACTCATCATTTATTTTTAATTGGTATATGTGAATTAAATACTCTGGAAGAGAAAGGAGGGTGAGTGGAAAGGATGAGGATGTGATGGAAAAGATATGTGTGAAAAGTGGGCACTTTTAACTGTGATATGTCTAAGTGATAAATTTAGTCACATTGACCTACTTTTAATAGGGCCACTATATCCAAGGTCTGCCAACCCCTTATAACTCTATGTTTTATACTCAATTGGTATAGGTTGCCCTGTTTAATATCTGTACATCTGGACCATCTTACTATAGGCAAAAATCTAGAACTCAGTCATAAATCAGTAAGACTGCAGTCCAAAAAGTCCATGAAAACTTAAAAATCGTTTATTCTTCTTATAGCTTTGTACCAAATATGTTCAACCAGCTACAGTTTCATAGTTTCACACTACTTCTTCATATTGATATTCTAATTTTTTATATATATAAACTTCAAAACTATTCAGTCATAAAGATACCTCACTATCACCAAAAGACAAAAGTGTATTCTTAAGTTAAATTTTTGTTACATTAATGAGACTTGTATCATTACCCTTAGGAACTTGCAACTTAATTGATACTTATTAAGCTTTTTTTTCATTTTTTATATATATACATTCATTACAATGTACACAATTCATACCTGTTTCTGGTATTTTCATATCACTTTATGATTCACTCAGTGCTTTCAGAGTTCAACCTCAATTTATTCTGTTCCTAATAGAAACAAGCTTTATTATAATAATAATACCATTCCTTATATGTCTAGTGTTTAATCATTTGTGTATATGTGTATATATACATATATATATATATATATATATATATATATATATATATATATAGTAAAATGAAACTTACTGTGTTATCTTAAAGTTCAGATAGACATAAGTTAGGTACTGTTTATCCAGCAGAACCCCTATAAAAGGATTTAAAGATTTTTTTTAGAAAACTAAATTATGTTTTTTAATATCCATCTTTATTGAAGAGATAAACTCTTTTATAATATCTTTACCTTATGATATAGCATTGTTACTGAGTCTTCTTATATTACATTCATTAATGTTTCTATCATCAGTGTTTCTTTAAATCTTTTTAGCTTTCTGTATGAGAGAAACAAAACAGCTCCTTTAAACTTTTATACATTTCAATATATGTTTCTTCATTATTTTCCACCGTTTTCCCTAAAAGGGGTAAAGGTTTTTCTGGTTAATCTTAATATTTCCTTGTTCCCTGTTTAGTTACATTGTGATGCTACGAGAGAGTAAAATATCTAAATGCACCATGAAATCAAGTGATAGTTCTTTTATAATTTATTTAAACATTTATATTTAGGTTTCCCTGAAAGGAGTAAAGGTTTATTACCTGTTGATCTTAAAGCTTCTTTGCTCCCCGTTTAGTTGCATTTTGATGCAACAAGAAAATAAAATATTTAGTTGCACTGTATATTCAAGTGTTGGTTGTCTTGTGATTTATTTAAACTTCTGTACTCTGGTGATTTCAATAAGTCAAAATTGAACCGCCGGCCACCTGACTGCCAAGTAGGTCTTTACATCATCTACCACTTGGCTATAGGGTGGATCAGGCTATCTCACCTTATTTTTAACATTGAGGCATCACCTATTCATTTAATGGGAGTGATGTCATGGGTGACATTTGTTCCCCCTGCCATTTTTGTGGTCTTTTAAACCGTGCATAACCAGTAGTTCAGACCACTCCTTTCTTTTTAGAAGACGGTCCTGGAATGGCATCTTAGCCAGGTAGGAATCGATTTAAACTTACTGAAATCACCAGAGTACAGAAGTTTAAATAAATCACAAGACAACCATCACTTGAATACATGGTGCAACTAAATATTTGATTTTCTTGTAGCATCAAAATACAACTAAACGGGGAGCAAAGATGTATTAAGATCAACAGGTAATAAACCTTTACCCCTTTCAGGGAAAACCTAAATATAAATGTTTAAAAAAATTATAAAAGAACTATCACTTGATTTCATGGTGCATTTAAATATTTTACTCTCTCGTAGCATCACAATGTAACTAAGTGGGGAAAAAAGAAATATTAAGATCAACAGTTAAAAACCTTTACCTCTATTAGGGAAAATGGTGGAAAATAATGAAGGAACATATACTGAAATGTATAAAAGTTTAAAGGAACTGGTTTGTTTCTCTCATACGGAAAGCCAAAAAGATTTAAAGAAACACTGATGATAGAAACATTAATGAATGTAATATAAGAAGACCCAGTAATAACGCAGTAATAAAATACAAGTGATCTGATTAACAAGATACAAATTCTACCACCTCTGGGTAATAGCGACCATTCTAAAGTCCAGTGTATAATAGGAGCAGTGGAGCAGACTCATAATTCATGTACCAAATTTGAAGGAGCAATTAAATTAAATTTAGCAAACGCAAACTTCACAAGTTTTGGGCAAGATCTGGCATTGTGGGAATGGTTTGAGGCTTTTGATGGTAAAAACACTGAGGACATGTGGTCTGTGTTCCTTAACCATCTTAATCAGTTAATTACCAAATATATTCCAACCATTAAATCTAAACAAATGAAAGGTAAAAAATCTAATCCTAGATGGTTAAACAAACAAATTAAATGTTTAATCAATAAAAAGGACAGACTATTCAAGAAATATATGAAAAATAAAACACAGAAGAATTATTTAGCATATAATAAACATACTAAATTACTCAAGTCATCTATTAAAAAAGCAAAAGCCCAGCAAGAATTTACCTTGGCCAACAAAATCAAAGATAATAAAAAATATTTTTTTGCTCATATCAATATTAAAAAGATTCATCATGCATTACTGGGACCTTTTAAAGACAATAATGGTGGTCTACTGTAACAAGAAACAGTCAGCATACAAAACAATTATTTTTACTCTATTTTAATCCTGGTAATACACCTCTTACTTTTGACACTTTAACTCCCTTAGTGAAAATATTAAAATAACATCCACAGAGGTAAAGAACAGATTAAGTAAACTAGACATCAATAAATCCCCAGGCCCTGATAATATTCACCCTAGAATTTACAACAACTTGCTGATCATCTGGCAGAACCACTAAGCTTTTTATATCAAGCATCCTTAGATAGAGGCGAAGTCCTTCAAGCCTGGAGAAATGTCTTGGTAGTTCCTCTCCATAAAAAAGGATCAAGATCTGACCCAGCCAATTTTAGGCCTATTAGTTTGACATCACTATTAGCTAAAGTTATGGAGGGTATTTTAAAGGATATTATAGTTGACTATATAACAACAAACAATTTATCTGATCCTGTACAACATGGCTTTATTAAATCTAGATCACGTCAAACAAACTTATTATCCTTTTATGCAAATGTTAATGAAAAATTGGACAAAGGCAAACCGGTGGATGTGGTTTTTATGGATTTTGCAAAAGTGTTCGATAAATTACCTCATGAGGAATTAATACAAACTCTGATTAAAACTGGAATTAACAACAAAATTATTAATTGGATAGCTAAATGGCTGATGGGTAAAAAGCAGAGAGTGGTGGTTGGGGGTATGAAGTCTGATTGGTCTGAGATCACTAGTGGTGTGCCTCAGGGTTCGGTGTTGGGACCATGCCTCTTCAACATCTACATTTCATCATTGCAGCTCAGCAATCCTCATATATGGATTTCTAAGTTTGCTGATGAATGCATACTGGGAACATCTGTGACTTCAACTACAGAGGCACTTTCCCTGCAACAGGCCATAAATGAAATTTATGAGTGGACTAGAACTTCCAAACTGGAACTCAATATTTCCAAATGTAAAATCATGCATATGGGTCGTAACTACAATAAACATATATATTATATTGGGAATAATATATTGGCAACAACAGTAGAAGAGAGTGATTTAGGTATCAAAATTACACCAGATTTAAAGTTTAGATCACATTGCAAACAACAAGTTAAAAGGGCTAATCAGAGTTTAAACTGTATTTTGAGACATATTTCTAGCAGACATGAAAACGTGATCATTCCATTGTATGGTGCATTGGTGAGGCCACACCTCGAGTACTGTGTGCAACTGTGGTCACCTCAGTACAGAAAGGATATTGTGAAAATCGAAAGTGTTCAGCGTAGAGTGACAAGATCAGTGTTAACCTTAAAAAATCTGTCCTACAATAAGAGATTAACAAAACTCAATTTATACACCTTGGGCTATAGAAGACTAAGAGGAGATCTTTGTATGATGTTTAGGATATCACAAGACACTACACTAAGAGAAGATCTAAAAATGTCATATAGAGCAGGCTGGTCTAGCGTTCGTAAGCACTGTATGCAACTAGAACTGCCTAAATGGAATACCAACAAGAAGCACTGGTTCACTACAAGGGTGGTGTCTGCATGGATTGCTTGCCAATAAACATGGTAGGGAGTACTAGCATGGACATGTTCAAATCCCAACTTGATAAATATCTTTATGATAAGACTACTATGTTTTAAAATAAAAAAAAAAAATGGCGAGCATTATGGACGAAAGTCCCGAAGCTTGACTTAACTTATGAAACTTATGAAATGCTATAAAATAAGGTAAAGATATCATAAAAGAGTTTTTCTCTTCAATAAAGATGGATATTAAAAAATGTAATTTAGTTTTCTAAAAAAAAAATCTTTAAATCCTTTTATAGGGGTTCTGCTGGATAAACAGTACCTACATTATGCATATCTGAACTTTAAGACAACACAGTAAGTTTTGTTTTATATATTTATATATATATATATATATATATATATATATATATATATATACACACACAGATGATTAAACACTAGACATATAAGGAATAGTATTATAATAAAGCTTGTCTCTATTAGGAACAGAATAAATTGAGGTTGAACTCTGAAAGCACTGAGTGAATCTTAAAATGATATGAAAATACCAGAAACAGGTATGAATTGTGTACATTGTAATGAATGTATATATATAAAAAATGAAAAAAAGCTTAATAAGTATCAATTAAGTTGCAAGTTCCTAAGGGTAATGATACAAGTCTTGTTACTGTAACAAAAATATAACTTAAGAATAGAATTTTGTTGTTTGGTGATAGTGAGGTATCTTTATGACTGTATAGTTTTGAAGTTTATATATATAAAAAATAAGAATATCATTATTAGAAAGTTTATGATTTTATTTTTTGTTTATGTCTAGAATCAGCACTGTAGTATAAATCTGGCCTGAAGACGTAGTGTGAAACTACGAAACTGTAGGCGGTTGAACATATTTGGTGCAAAGCTATAAGAAGAATAAAAGATTTTTAAGTTTTCATGGACTTTTTGGACTGCAGTCTTACTGATTTATGATTGAGTTCTAAATTTTTGCCTATAGTAAGATGGCCCAGATGTACAGATATTAAACTGGGCAACCTATACCAACTGAGTATAAAAAATGCAAATGTTGAACATCTGAAGTGAAAATATGACAAATTAGCAAAGTTATGAGTGCGCGTGGAAACTGCGCAATGCATGCTCGTAAAACATTCATTTTTTGGAATTTTTGTACTGAATTTTCAACATAGGCATTTTAGGACCTCTGCTCATGAACAGTGTCACTGTGATTTTTTTACTCTGTACCAAACATGATTTCCCACAGCTGCCACGCTATTGCATGTTGTAAGTGCGAAAACACATTTCTGCCAGGATGTAAAAATGACAGCTGTACTGGTCATAAGGAAATATATGGAAAATGGCAATGTTGAAAATCTGGAATGGAAATATTACAAATTCACGAACTTACGAGTGTTCATAGGAACTGCACAATGCACACTTGTAACACTGCCATTTTATGGACTTTTACCACCAAATTTTCAACGTAGGTATTTTAGGACCACTGCTCATGGACAGTGTCACTGTGATTGTCTTACTCTGTAGGGAACATTGATTTCCAGCAGCGACCACGCTATTTCATGCTGGAAGCGTGAAAACACATTTTGGCCAGGATGTGAAAGTTGACAGCTGCACTGTTCATAAGGAGGTGTAAAAATATGGCTACGTTGAAAATCTGGAGTGAAAATTTTACAAATTCGTGAACTTATGAGTGTGCATGGAAACTGTATAACACATGCACATAAAACAGTCATTTATTTGAATTTTTGTCACCAAATTTGCAACATAGGCTTTTGGAGAGCCCACCTCATGAACACCAGCACTGCCATTTTGTTACTCAGTCCCAAAAGGCGATTCTGCTCAGTGACCACAAAATCATCTTTTGGGACTGAATAATGCCATGACAGTGGCTGAATTCATGGGAAGGGGTGTCAAGAATCCCATGTTAAAAATTTGGTGTCAGAAGTAAAAAAAAATAGTCAAGATAGCCGCCTAAGTTAGAAAAACCCTATTTTTGCCATTATATAGCTTATCGGCATTTCCTCAGTTTGTGGTCGATGCTGAAGAGTGCAGACATGTTCCTGGTCTACCAAAGATCATCACGCAGGGCTCCAGAGGTAAGTATGGGGTGAGGGGGGTGTGGGGAGGTGTGTGCACAGAGAGTGGGTATGGGTTGGCAGGGGGCAGGAACTCGCCGAGGGACCATTTTCTTCTTTCACAGGATTTAAAATGCTGGGGTAGGCTCCCAGTGTTCCACCTACCTGTTTGTTGGGGGGACTGGAGCCGGCGGGGATTGGGCACCCCCACCAGCTATGCAGGGTGCATTGGTGGGAGGCATGAGCATGCTGGGGTGGGCTCCCAGTTTGCCACTGGGTGTTTGTTTAGGGGCAGGCTGCTACTGATGGGGATTGGGCACCCCCCTCAGCACACATCAGGTGGGAAGAACACTAACAAGGGAGGGGGAGGACATTAGCAAAGGGAGGAAGCAGGAGGGTTTTTTAATGCCGAGCTGTGCATGACAGCAGTTCAGCTGATCAGTATGCAAAATGCATAGACGCTACCACCGCTGATTGCAGCGGACCTTTTCTTTGAAGTGAAGACCAACATAGCCGAACTGCTGCCATACATAGCTTGGCATGTATTGGTCTGATAGAGTCATGCCTGCTACACTGAGCACTGTATTCAGGAGAAGGGTCACACACCTCCAAAAGCTGTACTGTTGCTAGACGTTCCTTGCGCATGCACACAAGTGAACGTAAAAAGAGATTAAACAAGTAAGATCAACAGAGGGGGAGTTAAAATACAAACAAGCTGTGATCTTACAGGAAATAGAAACGTATATAGCAAAAACCTTTTCAGCTGATTCAAACATTCAAGAATATGGGATACAGGAATGGCTACAGGAGTGTATGCTTCCAGAGATTCCAGACCATTTTGTTGGAGCATTAACCACCCCAATAACAACAATAGAGATACAAAATGTAATATTACAATTACACAATGGGAAATCTCCAGGCCCAGATGGGATACCAAATGAGATTTTTGCCCATATTGGGTAGCTATTATTGACTGAACTCACACAAATGTTCAGAGACTGTCTGGAATCAAACTATCTCTTAACTACTTTAAATACAGGATTGACAATTTTATTATATAAGGTGGGGCAGGGGATAGGGATTTGTTGCAGAGCCAGACAAAGGCCTTTAATAGAGTGGCACATTTCTATCTTTGGGTAGTATTAAAAAAATTCAGATTTCCTGGTAATTTCACAGGATGGCTAACACATATAATAATTATGCTTTTACAGTCCCTTTTGTCAATAGATGTATGGGAAAATCATGCAGAATTACAAGAGGAGTGAGACAGGAATGTCCAATTAGCCTGATATTGTATATTTTATCTATCAAACCATTACTCAGAAAAGTTTCTTTACAAACAACTATGATGGGCTTGTCTTTTTCTAGAGTTACAGCAGAAGTTAAATATATTGCATATGCTGATGACCTCTGTTTTGTCGTAGCTAATTTGCCCTCAGGTGCAGTATTAGAAGGGATGATAGGTGAGGGGGGGTGTGCTATGCCGGCTCCATTATGGGATGGGAAGCTGGGTGTTTGGCATTACCTGATGGTTTGGGGGGGAGAGAGCCACTAGATTACCAGAATATGGGGGCCTTTTGTGACAATTGTGGCAACACTGGGCCGGCAGTATAGCCTAGAGGTTAGAGGAGCGAGGTGTGAACGAACTTGGTACATCCAGCAGACCAGACCTGAGTTTGATTCTCACAACCTCCACTTGCATACTGTGTGACTCTGAGCAAGTCACTTAACTACCCAGTGCTCCCAGGTCACCCCTGAAAACAGGCACATGTGCCTAGTGGGCCTTACTCAGTTACCAAAGACTAAAATAAAAAAAATTAAAAAAAATACTTCACTCGAGGAATGGGAGTGCAGATAAACATCCAAAAAATTAAGTGTTTATCTATAGGGGATTTACATTCTGGAGAGATGACACCATTGAACATACCTATATCACCTTCCTCATGTAAAATTTTAGGAATATATTTTGGAACTGGGGACATTAGTTTTTTTAATTGGGATATGGTTCTAAGTGAAGCTCAGAAAAATGTTACTAAATGGAACAAATGTTTTTTGTTGAAACAAAAAAGAATATATATGATCAAAACTGTTTTAAGTATGTTCCCACATCTTACTGAAGTTTATAGGATTCCTCAAAGGCTAGAAACTCAATTATACAGTGTTTTTTTTTCAGGGAGCATGGGGAAGTTGTCTGAACCTGGTTAAAAGGGGTATTACATACTTGCTAATCAAGAAGGGGGGACTAGGGATGGTACAACCTGTGCTATTTTTGTTTTGCACATTCCTCAATAAAAATATATCACTTTTATTACAAAAGGTAGACAGGGTTTGGAATATGTGGATTTGGGATCAGGTAGGCCCTTCGTTAAATACATGGGACCAGGACATTGCAATTTCTAAACAAAAAATCATTGCAAGGCTTATCCCCATATATGCAGCAATGTGTGGGTAAACTGAAACTTTGGAAAATACAGAAATTGGCTTGCCTTACATTATCCCGGAAAGCATTGTATCAAACTTTTTTAGCTCAAAGCTTTTTGGAAAAACTCCATTTTTACAATAAGCCACAAGAGCAGATTTCATGTATAGAAAAAATGTTAACTCAAAATAGAACACCTGCATACATGTGGGATACCCTTTGGTTAAGTGCTCAGAAAAAAATGAATGTTAAAGACAATTTTAAGCATAACGACAGAAGTGAAAGAATGTGTCCCAGAACACATTAGTGTATTCAACAAACTGAAACAATGGAACATCTGTTTTTTGAATGTCCATATGCCATGCAATTTTGGAACTATTTACACCAGTACTGGGAAGATTCTCCTTTAAGATGCTAACTTCAGATATTCTGTTTTTGGGGATACTACCAAAGTCATGGCAAGGAATGCATAATATCCATGCCCACTCTCCCCGATCCCTGATGCCACTGTTGTCACCATATCCTAGTGATTTAGTGGTCTCCACCCTCCACCCCAGCAGGTAGTGCCCACCACCCAGCTTCCCATCCCAAAATACAGCCAGCACTGGCACCGGCACAACCCTTCTCTCATGTCCGTAGCCGATGTAGGACTGAACTGTCATTGTGATAGCTGTACTGTGTAGTGTACATGCATTGAGTACACTATACAGTACAGCAAGCACAATGATAGTGCAGTCGGCACCAGCCATGAGGTGAGAGGGGCTCTGTGCCCATGCTGGCTCCATTATGGGATGGGGAGCTGGGTGGTTGGCATTACCTGATGGTTTGGGGGGGTAGAGGGCCACTAGATTACCAGGATATGGGGGCCTTTTGTGACAATGATGGCATCAGTGATCAGGGACAGGGGGGGACTTGGATATCATGCATTCCCAATAATGGCACAGTCAAGGATGGGAGGGCATGATAAGTTACATCACTAACGTGCATGGCACAGTCGGGGATCGAGGATGGGGGCATGATAGCTGTCATCAATAATGATCATGGCACAATCAGGAATCAGGTAGTGGACTGCTATACCACCAACATACGTGTGTCAGACATCTGTTTTATGATGGGGCACATCAGAGAGGGGGGCTGTTATCCCAACAGAGACAGCAGCAGTGCACAGCTGCCCTGTTGCTTGCAACACACACTGCTGGCTGCTGGTGCACTGTGTTTTTGCCGTCTGGCCCTGGTTGCTGCAAGCTGTGGAACTTAACTGCCAAGAACCTTCCCAATAGAGAATAGGGCACAGAGTCTCTGGCACAGGGGCATCAGTGCAAGCTGCTTTTTTATCTCAACTTGTGCCACTCCAAGCCCCATTTGAGAATTATGCCCCCAGTCCTTTAAGAAAATCCAGTCTTGAACAAAGAGAAAGCCACTGGAAAATATTTCCTTGTGAATTATGACAACATTAAAACTCCTACCACCAGCAATATGCAGGGGTGTCTGTTCCTGCAATTCGGTGCACTATAGCATGCCTAGAATTGGAAGTCATAAAAAAATCTGCCTTCCTTCTTACAAGTGCTGGTGTCTGCACCATCATTTTTGTTCTTTACATTGATGTCTAGTGCGGTATTCCAGGGTTAAAGGCAGCAAATCTATCAAGTGTGAATGACTGGTTCCATCATTTATTTGTAGCCATTAAAATTCCTGCTGATGTTTGCAATAGAGAATTTTAAAGAATAAAATTCCAACATGCAGAACTCATTTCTCTGGTCATCAATGAGAATGAGCTTACCTTTTGAAGGCTGGAACACATTTAAGGCACACTTATCTTCCTGGGGTTTTCTGGGGTGCTTCCTGTGTGGGATGGGCGAAGTGGTAGGATAGAGTGAGGAAGGAGGAGAATGAGGAATTTCACAGGTGGTTCAAAGATGGTATCAGGAGGAGGGCTATCATTTCATGGGGGACATGGGAAACTACTAGGACAGGAAACTTTTCAATGGTGATAATGCACTTAGGCAGAAGTTTGATGTGTACATAGGTGGACATTAAAATTATGAGGGGGGAACTGAGGCTGGGAAATCACAGAGGATGTAAAGCAAAGGGAAAACCTAGCCAAGACTATCCCATATGCAGAGACTATGATGATTGAGGGTGGAAAGAGCAAGGAAGGGGTTCATAAAAAGTAAAGAAAGGGTGTTGGGGGATTTGCAAGTCAGCCAGGAACAGGGTAACTGTAAAGTTAGGGATGAAATAAGATGCAAAAGGAGAGGAGATGACATGAAGGGGAAAAGTATAAGCACAAGTCAGAAGGCAATCTGCCTAAATGCCAGCATATAGTTAGCATAAGTGAGTTTCAAGCAGTGGCAACAGATATGGGACTAGACCTCATATAGTAGTAGCCACAGACATTGCCAGCTATTTCCAGATATTTCCCACAATTTCTAAAGAGTTTCTCTCTGCTGCCCCTACTTTGGAGATGGAGAAAGCATGAGATTTCTCTGGAAATATCACAGAAATTCCGGGCAACAGCTGGCAGTGTCCCCGGCTGCTACTGTAGTCATTATGGAAATATGGGCTACTGAAAATAATGACTGGGAGCTGGGTATACGAGGGTATACCTTACATAGGAGTGATAGAGGTAAGGAAAAAGTGGGTGGAATAGCCCTCTATGTCAAGGAAAGCATAGATGAGGTAGAGGATGGGTTCATCAGGGGTGTAAATGGAGAGACAGAATCATTGTGGGTATAGCAACAACAACATTGGGAAAGAAGTTGCATGGGGGGGTGGTACATAGACCACTGTGACAGGGGGATGAAGGGGATAGGGAACTAGGACAGAAATTGAGAAGGGTGCCCAAAGAAGCAGATAATTGTGGTGAGGGAATCCCAATCTACTGGACATAGGTTGAAAAATTCCAGAAGCAAAGAACACCAGATGTCAGGCCAAGCTAGATACATTGTAGAATTGCCGGTGGTTATATCTGGTCAGGGACCCACAAGGCAGACTGACATCATTGTCATAGTACTCTCCAAATCAGAAATGGTAGGGGATAGTGGTTTGCCGAACCACTGGAGCACAGTGACCATAATACCATATAATTAGAACTGCCCTAGGTAATAGTATAACCTTGTTAAAGGTTGTGGTTCTGCATTTAAGATGAGCAGACAATGACTAGATCAGGGAATAACTCAAGGATAACGTGATTGGAATGGACAAAATCAGGGGTTGGAGAAAAGGTGGTAAGAAATTAAAAAGGGCACTTTCTGAAGCAACAACATCACTCTTGAGAGTATTTACTGAGGGTAACAGGCACAAGAGATCAATCTGGTTCTCATAAAAAGTTACAGAGGAAGTGAGGGCCAAAGGCACAGGGTCATGATGTAGTGGACGAAACCATGAAACACAACAATGCCACACACAAAACAGTGCGCGGCAAAACAAGGTCTGGGAAAAACACTGACCACACATGAAACATAAAACAAGGCACAGGAAAAAACAGTATGTTTTGTTTTTGAGGGGGCACCATCCCCGCACCCCTCACACCCCTCAGGCTTAATATATCTAACTCTGAGGAGGTGTGGACTTTGAAGGTGGGGTGAAACACTGGAGGGGTATTTTTTTTTTTAAAAGAAAAAAAACCTGCAGCAGTTGTGGAGCTGCCAGGAACTGAACCATGGTTTCAGGTCCCCATGATGCCAGGTGTGGTTGCCTTAGCCACCCTTCCATGGGAGCTGTTCAACCAGGCACCACATTGGCAGCCTTCATGACACTTCTCCAGATCATCTTACAGTGATGTAGGGTGGTGGTTCTTACCATACCAAGAGCTACCCCTGTCACTGTAGAAACTTTCATGCTATAGGCAGCGCAGGCATTCATGCACTATTTAGGCTGCACTATAGTCACCCGGTACCAGGGCCAAAAAAAGGTCTTAATTAGCAAGAAGAAGAATTGGGAACAGGAATGAACTGAATATCAGGCAAAGAGTAAAGGTGCCAGAAATTTAGTCAGGCACACAAAAGCAGACAAAGGGCTGCATTATGTGGAGTAGGTAATGGGAGGGAACAATCAGTTTTCAGGATCATCAATGAAAATAGGATGATGAGAGGGTGAATTGTAAGATAAATGCAGGGGGGAAGTCACTAGAGGAGGATGAGCAGAAGACAGCCATTCCAACCAACTTCTGCTCAGTATTCACTGTAAAGGATAACAGGCCCCTGCTGACAAACGTGCATAATGGTTGCCGCAAGGGTAATTACATAATTGGGGTAGGTGATAATTACAGGAGAAATGGTTAGAAAAGGAACTGCAGCCCTGAAAATAAATACGGCATCAGAACTGGATGATATTCACATGTGGATGCTTAGGGAGTTGGCATCAGAACTGTCTGAACTATGCAGGGCTATTCAACAGCTCAGTACAGTCAGGGGTGGTTCTGAGAGACTGGAGGATTATGGTTGTGGTTACACTCCATGAGGGAGGGGACAGGGAGCAATTAGGAAAGTACAGACCTATCAGTCTTGCCTCCATTGTGAGTAAACTGGAGTAGACAGTAGTCAAAGAGGGCCTTGTGGAATACCTGGAGAGAACTGGGCTAAGGGATAATAATCTGCATGGGTTCATGGCAGGGAGGTCTTGTCAGACCACCCTAATGGTATTCTTTGACTGGGTAACAATGGTAATGGATAAGGGACATGCAGTACATTTGCAGTGCAGTACTTTGACTTCAGCAAGGCATTTGATTCAGTGTCAAACAGATGGTTGCTGAAAATGGTAGAGGACCTGGGAGAAGTGAAGGACTAAGTTAAATGGGTAGGACATTGACTATAGGAGAGACAGCAGAGGGAGGTGGTCAATGAAGTCAAATCAGGGGAAAGTGATGTCACATGAGTCAGTCCTTAAACCTCTCTTTTCACTATGTTCATTAGTAATGAAAGACAAGAGATGAAGGGCAAAATGTGTCTCTTTGCAGATGACATTAAGCTCTGTGGCAGTATAGACAGTAAGGAGATGGTAAGGGAGCTGCAGATGGACCTGCAAAGATAAGAGAGCTGATCCAAGATTCACCAGTTGAAAATCAATGCCAAAAGTGCAAGGTGATGCAGATAGGGAACAAAATCCCATGGCTGGAATATTGGATGGGAGGGATTAAGCACTATTTCAGTGGAAAGGGTCCTGGGGGAAGCCATCATAAGTAACACATTAAAAAAATCTAGCCAATGCAGCAAGGCCTAGAGCAAGGCAACCAGAAAGTTGGATTGGATTTGAGGGTTTAAACAGCAGGAGGAAAGGTGTAATATTGTCCCTCGATAGCTCACTGGCAAAACCCCATCTGGAATCCAGTCCCAGTTTTGGAGGCCCACTTGAAGAAGGACAGGGACAGGCAGGAGATGGTGCAACAAAGAGTAACCAGAATGATTCAGGACTGACAGGGGAGGTCCTATGAGGATTGCTTTATGACACAAACATGTACTCACTAGAGACCAGAAGTGAGAGGAGTGACATGATAGAGACCTTCAAGATCCTGAAAGGAATAAGTAAGGTATATTTTGATGAACTATTTAGCAGGAATGATGGGTTAAAAATAAGCTGTCTGGGGATTCTGAAGTGATGGGAGAACTTTTTACTTTACGGATAAAGTGGTTAAGCTGTTGAACAGCCTGCCAGCTGAGGTGGGGGGGCACATCCATTAATGGGTTCAATCACAGCAGGGACAGAGTAAGGGGTGTAATAGTTATTCATGGGGTAGCAGCAAGGCAGAGAGCAAGGAGGGAGAGGTGAGGGCATACACTCCATCATGACAACAGGTCACAATGTAGGAAAGGGTAAGACAGGCAGACTGGATGGATCAATGGTCTTTTTCTGGTGATATTGTATTTGTTTCTATGTTATAAGCCTGTTGCATGTTTATTTGAGTTATGGAAAAATGTTATGTCTGGAAATATACAGTGCTGTCAGCCATGATGCAACTCAATAGCTGGCAATAAATGCAATGAATGACATGTCACAAAATATTGCAGTAAAAAAGGGTTAAATAGCCATTAATTTACACTTTTTCTAGCAGCATTTATAGGACCTAGAGGGTCCGAATAAATGGAGCCCCCTATAACACAGGCTTTGCGAGTAGTGATGTGCCACAGGGATCTATACTGGGGCCATTATTATTCAATATTTTCATCAGTGATATGATTATCAGTGATAATAGCATTCTCTCTAAATTTGCTGATGACACCAAACTTGGGGGCAAGGCTAACAATATTGAAGGTGTCTTCTTCCTATCACAAGACCGTAAACAAATAGAACTCTGGGCACTGAAGAACGAGATGAGATTCAATGTAGAAAAGTGTCCTATCATGCACGTTGGGAAGAAAAATCCCAACACATATTATTTTCTAAACAATACCTTAATCACGAGCTCAACTTGTGAGTGGGACCTTGGTATTCTGGTGAATAATAAACTAACACCTTCCGACCATTGTACTAAAACCTCACCACTGGCGAATGGCCTACTTAAACAAATAAGGTGCACTTTTGTATCTAGACTTGAACAGTGCTTGGTCCCTATCTACAGAGCATACGTTAGGACATACCTGGACTACAGTTATCCATTTTTGGAGCCCCCACCTTAAGGTAGACATTCTGTAGCAATGATTGAGAAAATCCAGAGGAGAGCCACAAAAATGATTCCAAGACTCTCCCACAAAGACTATCTAATCAGACTAAGAGAAACAGGTATTTTATCTCTCTACACCAGGGGATGTGAAGGAGATCTCCTTTTCACTTAAAAAATTCTTCAATCCACTAATATGATGGATCAATGTGGCTTAAAATTATCCAACAGGCAGACAGTAGCGAGACTCCATAATAAACAACTTGTTGATTGGGCCAAGTCTGCTAAAAGGGACAGCATTTTTAATACTAGAGCTCCCAAAGCATGGAATCTTCTCCCACAAGATATTATTGATTCTGATAACTTCAATCTATTTATAAATAGATTAGATAAACAAATGTGTTCCCTTCCACCATATGTAAATTTTCCACTTAGTGTAGGGGACAATCCTGATGGGCTTCTAGCCTTCTTCTGTCCTATACAACCAAGCAAACCAAGCATACTGCAGCATTTTGTGATGTACAGCAGCATTATTTTTTTTGCATCCTTGCTGATGCTGCTGAAACTTTAACAGTATATCAATCTGGCATGGACTTTTTAAAACCAGCCACCTGCAATGTATCTAGAAAGGTGAATTCTATCAAATGAAACTGCATGAAGAAGATGTGAAAAGTTTCAAAGCTTCAGACACTTTCATACTGGGCAAGGACTGTTAACTCCTGACAGCTGAAAAATAATGGTGGAGCTGTATTGCAGAAGCCTACCAATAGCCCAAACTGACAGAAAGGAATTTAGTCCTTACAACTTTCAAACGCATTCTGTGAAGAGTATTTTATGAGTACAGTGACCTGGCATATGTCATTTGATAGATAAATGAATCAGAAACAGTATGGCATATTTACAGATCTCTGTCATATACAGTGTGTATGATATTTTGAGAAATAAGTTAACAAAAAAATAAAGCTGATTTAAAGGCAGAAGTTTATTTGGATTGTTCCTGACTTGATGACGTATATGGGAGTATGTTTTGTTTTGGTGCATCAGTGTTGCAGAAAATGATATTAACTGTTTAAGAATTTTACATTCAAATGGAATGAAGGACATTCTTAACAGACCCTTTCAATTTGGAATGTGGGATGTGGGAGAGAAAAAATATTTTATTGACAGATGAGGGCTAGCCGGAGTTGAATGGGTGGAGCAACAAACCACTCCCCCAACCAGGCCATAAAAGGCCCTCCTCCAGGCCAGCCCTCATTCATTTTCTTCGTTGCAGCCAGAGGTGCCACCCTATATTGCTCCTAACTGTTGTACCATTTGTACATAGCCTTTGGCCACTGGTCCTCTCCCATCCACCCTTCCTTCTGCAGCTTCTGTCATGCCTCCTTACCTCCTTCCTCTTGCCCTGGTTTGTCTCTCTTGGTGCTTCTTCCTCCTCCCATCCACTCCTTCTTTGGCCTCTGGCTCCATCGCGTCTCTCCGTCTCTCCCATTTCTCCCCTTCTCCAGTCTGCTTCGGCCCTTCCCTGCTGCTGTCGAGCACTGCTGTTTCCTGGGGTCTGGATGCTTGCCCCACCTTGTTAGGCTAGGGAAAGGCAATGGAGCAGTGCAGGAGGAGTTTGTGGAGTTGGGGAGGGGCCTTAGACAAGTAGCATGCATGGTAACCTTCTCAGAGGTGCTGCCTGTCTATGGTGTGGGTGGGGCTAGGGTACTCTACACCATGGGATGTAATCAGTGGTTGAAAAACTGGTGCAGAGCTCAGGGTTTTAGCTTCAGTGGGGACTGGGGCTCCACCTGGAAGGATACAGGCCTATACTGGCATGATGGTCTGCATCTGTCCAGGAGGGGAACCAGGATCCTAGGTGATAGGTTTAAATGCTTCATTGGCAAGGATTTAAGCTAGCCATGGGGGGAGGCACTGAAAAGGAGAAGGGAAATCCTAGCCCCCCCCAAAAAAATATCAGGGTAGTTAGTGTGGTAAACACCAAGATAGAGCAGTCGATAGGGAGAAAGGCAGAAGTAAATGGAGAAAAAGACAAAGGCAGTAAGGACAGGGATGGGGCACAAAGGAATTAGGCCATCAAAAAATGGAGGGTGATGAGTACCAATGCCCACAGTGTAGGAAACAAGCTCCCTGAACTGGTGGCCTTGATGGAAGAGAGATGCCTAAATGTCATAGCAGTCAAAGAAACATGGTACACAGAGAACCATGACTGGGATGTCAACATACCAGGGTACACAATCTACAGAAGGGACAGGGAGGGTAGAAGAGGAGGAGGAGGAGGAGTAGCTCTTTATGTAAGAGAAGGGATCAAAGCAATGGAACTAAAGGGAAAACAGGGAGGAGATCAGGCACTGTGGGCCACCCTGGAGACTGGCAATGACAACATAATCCACACAGGGGTTATATACAGACCCCAGTCTCAGGGGGAGGAAATGGAAAAGGAAATGATAGAAGGCATCCTTAGGATGGCAAAGAAAGGGGAGATATTGCTGATGGGGGACCTGAATATGCCAGATGTTAACTGGAGTACCTTTGCTGCAGCCACATCCAAGAGCAGGGCCATTCTCAATGCCCTACAGTGTCCATGCCTCAGACGGCTAGATTGGAAACCACTTGGGAGGGAGCAATCTTAGACCTGGTACTCTCAAATGGGGATGGAGAGAGGATCTCAGATCTAGAAGTGGGTAACCCTCTGGGAACAAGTGACCACCAAACAGTGTGGTTCACAATAAACTTAGCTGTGAAGTAAAGCCATACAAAAGTGAAGGTACTGGACTTCAGGAGGGCTGATTTTGTCAAAATTGGAGAGTGCCTCAGAAAAGCACTAGCAAACAGGCAAGAAGGCGGGGTGGAGCAACAATGGGGAAACATCAAAACTGCTATCACAGAGGCAACAAGCCTTTGTGTGAAGCAAATAAACAAATCAAAATGAAAGAAAAAACCACTATGGTTCTCAAAGGAAGTGGCAAGGAAGGTTAGGGAGAAAAAGATAGCATTCAGGAAGTATAAGGAAACATAGAAGGAGCAGGACAGATAACTGTACCAGTTAAAGCAGAAGGAAGCAGGGAAGGCAGTCAGAACAAGCATGGCCCAAACCGAGGAAAAGATAGCCAACTCAGTTAAGAAGGGGGGTAAAACATTTATGGGTACATTGGGAACAAGAAAGACTAAGGCTGGGATACTGAGGCTGAATAAAGAGGAGGGTGGTTGGGCAGAGAGGGACAGTGAAAAAGCAGGGATACTGACTGAATACTTCTGCCCAGTATTCATAAAGGAAGAGGAGGGGGAGATACCTAATCCAGTCAATAGAAGCACTCTGGATGGGGGTGGGTGGGTGATATCAGTCCTTTCACAGAAGAAAAACTAAAGGTGGATAAAGCAATGGGGCCTGATAGGATTCACCCCAGAATTCTAAAAGAACTAAGGGGAGAACTAGTAACACCCTTGACTAGCCTTTTTAACAAATCATGGGAGGATGGTGTGATACCTGAGGACTGGAGGAGGGAGGATGTGATTCCCCTTCACAAAAGTGGGAGCAAGACAGAGGCAGGAAACTACAGACCTGTCAGTTTGACCTCAGTGGTAGGGAAAATGATGGAATCATTTCTGAAGGAAAGAATTGTTGAGTACCTAAAGGCCAGTGGTGCTCAGGACCCAAGACAGCATGGATTCATAGCAGGAAGGTCATGTTAGATGAATCTAATCGATTTCTTTGACTGGGTGACCAAAGTAGTAGACCCTGGAGGGGCTGTGGACATGGCCTACCTAGACTTTACCAAGGCATTTGACACAGTCCCACACAAAAGATTAATGAACAAATTAGCCAGACTGGGAGTGGGTCCCAAGGTGGTAGCCTTGGTAAAACATTGGCTGGACAACAGGACACAACAGGTAATAAATAGTACATAGAGTCCACAGTGAAAAAAGGAGGGTTACTGGTGGGGTACCGCAGGGTTCAGTACTGGGTCCAGTCCTTTTTAAGGTCTTTATAAGTGACACTGCAGAGGGACTGGAAAGAAAAAGTATGTCACTTTGCAGGCAACACAAAGATCTGCAACAGGGTTTATACACAAGATGGGGTGGAAAGGATGAGAAGGGCCTTGGCAAGGTTGGAGGAATGGTCAAATGTATGGCAGCTTAGGTTCAGTGGAAAGAAGTGCAAAGTAATGCATCTGGGAAACAAAAACATGGGGGAAGAGTACACAATGAGGGGGTGAGATACTGACAACAAAAAAAATGGAAAGGGACCTGGGGTAGTTATATCAGATGACCTAAAGGTGGGCAAGCAATGTGAGAAGGCAGTAAGGAGGGCTAGGGGGATACTGGTATGCATAGGGGGAGGCATCACCAGTAGAAAACAAGAAGTTGTTATCCCTCTGTACAGACAGTTGGTAAGACCACATCTGGAGTACTGTGTGTAGTTCTGGAGACCCTATCTCCGCAAAGACATAGACAGGGTGGAGAATGTCCAGAGGAGGGCAACCAAAATGGTGCAGGGTCTGCACCAGAAGACATATGAAGAAAGACTAAAGGAACTCAATTTGTATAGCCTTGAGGAAAGGAGGGAAAGGGGGCACATGATAGAAACTTTCAAGTTCCTCAAGGGAATCAACAAAGTCCAAGAGGGTAGCATCTTTCAGAAAAAGAGATGTGCAAGAACAAGGGGGCACAATTTGAAGATAGAGGGGGATGGCTCAGAGGTAATATGAGGAAGATTTCTTCATGGAGAGGGTTGTAGATGCATGGAACAGCCTTTCCAAGGAGGTCATGGAGTCAAAAACAGTTGGGGAATTCAAAAGTGCATGGGACAGATATAAGGCAATTCTAGTGGTGGGTAGGAGGAAGTAGGCTGTTGGTTAACTAGGATCTGCAGCTTATCCATTAGGTAGGGAAATGGGCAGACTAGGTGGTACAAGTGGTCCTTATCTGCCGTAAAATTCTGTTTCTGTTTCTGTCCCATACCTCTTCCTCCTGGGATGCCTCTGGCACTCTCATCTTGGGCAGCTCTTCCTGCTCATCGCCTCTCTCGTCTGCTGATGTTCTTGAGGCATGGGGTGCTGCACAGCCTGCTGACTCATTGTTTCCGGTGTGTCAAGGTGCATTCTCCCTGCTGCACTCTAACTCCACTCTCCTTCCTCTGGTTGATGTTTTGGGCCCTCCCTTCCCAGATGCCACTACCATTCTTCATTTTTGCTGGTGCTTCACACTTGCTCCTGCCTCACTTGTCCAGGGCTGCTTTTCTGGTAATGTTCCTCTGGGCTGGAGTGTCAACCTGGGGCATTACATCACACCCCTCTCACCTGCTATGGGGTTTGCATAGCGTTCTGCTTTTCATGCTCACATTTCCTTTGCTTAGCATCGGTTTTCTATGTTCCTTATAGTCTTAGAGCTATTCCTGGATGCCTCACTCACTTAATTCCCTGCACCTTGTTGATTTATACATTCCTTATCTCTCTCTACATGGGCCCCACTATCTGTAGCAATTTTCTTTTCAAAACAGGAGGTGCTACACATTCTGGACCTATGCTGTGATATTGAGGGCCAGTGCTATGATTTTTCCTGCCCTGTGGTTGAGAGGTATAGTCAGTCAGGACCCTATGGGGTACATCCCTTTGGAGGTTCTTTGCCCATCTTCCCCTCTTCCCATTGCTTGTCTTTAGCTCTGACCTTCGCCACTCATTATTCTTGGTTACACCATGTGCTTTCTTACTTTCGTCCTGCCTGTGCTTCCCCATGGTGGGCACTTGCCCTCCTCCTCCTCCTGTTTCCTCTGCCCTCCATTCCTCTCATTCTATAACCTCTGCTTTCTTTTGAGGGTTTCCCTATCCTGCCATCCCGCTATACCACCATACACTACTCATTCACATCACCTAATATTCCCTCCTGCATATCTCCCTGCCTACTAGTTTCCTCCTCCGACTCTATTCCTTCATTCTAGTCAAACCTATTCAGATATCCTCCTGGTACTGCCTACCTCACCACTGGCTGCTGGCTTCACCAGGCCAGTCTTGCTCCTACCTTCATGCAATTCTATTAATTCCTAAATTGACTCTCAATAGACTCAGTCGGCATGCACTTCAGTAGTTGTTACTCATGGGTAGCTTTCTCATGACATGAGTCTGGTTCTCCTTCACTCAGTCCGACTTCAGAGTCTACTCATTCACATCGCTTAATCGAGCACACCTCTGATTGGCTCTCATGCTATTTCATCAAACTGCTCTCCATTCAGAGATATGCCTTCTGTGTCCATTGCTCCTTGGCTTGGGGCTAGCCTGTAGATGACGGTCTCGCTCTGTACCCGTGAAGTCTGCATGTAGATCATGCGAATCTCGGAGTGGGGTCCTTCTCCCTGTCTTCGATCTGGGTGGACCTTCATTCATCCCTTATCTCAGCGACACCTCTGGATGTAGAATGTATGACTTCCAGCTGTGAGGGGTGGAAATTTCATCATCAGAGCCCTTTGGCTGCCCGAGTGGGTTCAGAAGCACCCTCTATGCTATTCTCCATCAAGACTGCCTCTGGTTCACCTGGTTTGCTTGGTAGGCTTGCATAGGCCAGCTGAGTGCCTCAGCAGTCATCTCCCTCCTCTCTTGCCTTTGAGCATCTGGTTGCAGACATCACTCACAACCCTCAATAGTTGTTCATTTAGAAGGACAGAGTGAGAGCTTCCTCTAAAATGGAATATTTTCCTTCTCCTTCGATCTTGGCTCTAAATTGCAGTAGCTGAGCAGTCACTAATCAAAACATCCTTCAGCCTGGAGAGAAGGTGACCTAGGTCTTGGATCCTCAGAGGTTTCCTCCTCCAAGGGGGACTTTCCTCTCCTCCATGCTAATGGTTATAATATTAGATAGGTTGGAATTTCCTTAGGTTCCGTGGTTTAGTTCCACTGTTCGAATGAGTCAGATTGTGGTTCTGGCTGTTCCCCCTCTCTTTAGGAAGTCTTCCCTTCTGCATCTTGTCTGCTTTCATTTCATTCATCATCCTTGTCATATCTTGTTCTCCTCCTGTCTTTTCCATCAACATCTATCACCTTAATTTCCGGTCTCAAAATATTCTGATTTCTAGCCTTTTTGATGCTCAACACCCTTTTGGGCATTCTTTTTGGGCTTCTTACTAAGCTACCTTTAGCCAAGGGAATTATTCCTGTGGTACCTATAGGGGGGAATCCTCCTCTAGGGTTCCTTGTGTCGTACCCCTACAGGGTGGTATATCCCATCACTAGAGAGGTGAACAGCCACAATGTATCGAAGTCACACAAGCATTCATCTCATCCAGTTGCGCAAGCCCATTGAAATTGATGGCTGAGGGCTGGCCAGAGTTCAATGGGCAGAACAACAAACCACTCCCCCAAATAGGCTTTAAAAGGCCCACCTCTGTGCCAGTCCTCATTCGTTTTCTTCATTGCCCCACCATCCACCCCGCCTCCTCCAGCAGCTCATCTCTCTTTACCGTGGGCTTCTTCCTAAGTTACCTTTAGCCAGGGAATTATTCCTGAGACACCTATAGGGGGCAACCCTCCTCTAGGGTTCCTTGCTTTGTATCCCTACAGGATGGTATATCCCATGGATATAGAGGTGAACAGCCACATTGTATCAAAATCACACAAGCATACATCTCATCCAGTTGTGCAAGCCCATTGAAATGAAATTCATGGTTGTCCAATCAGAGTCATCAAATGTGTTAATTCTGATGTAATAATATTGTGACTTCACTGCCTGCATACATTCAGGAAAGGGGACCTTTCCTTAGATTGAGCATAGCCAATGTACTGGAAACCTGGTGTACCCAACTGAATATTTTGTCCTAGAAGAATGACAAAGAAGCGTAAGGCATTCCTTTAGGCAAGTATCCAGAAGACAAAGAAAGGAAGCTTAATGACCACTTTTAAGAATTTTTGCCAAGGAAAACATTCAAGGTGCTGTTTTAAAAGAAAAGGACCATGTCCTCAAGAGGAAAAAGCTTCCCGTGCTCTCCATTGTACTGTAAAACGTCTGTAGCCATGTCCTGCTTTCCACTAGTGTGAAGCATTTCTCAGACACAAATTTTAAAGCATAGTTTTGGATTTGTAAGGAAGCTAATTAATTGGTCAGTTAACTTATTACTTAAAAAGCCACTGATACCATGAAAAGAACTCATTATATGAGCACGAAGTAACTTTAATTTCCCAATAGCTTTGTATTTCTTATAATCTATTACTGAGGTCATAAGCTTGAGCACAGGATAGCTGTTTCTTGATGGCTCATCAGCTTCTATTGCCTCATCAGAACCTGATGTCTTAATACTCTGCTTGTGACATCACAGTTACTCACATCACAACAGAATCTGATATCACAAAAGAGCATTATGATTTCTAGTAGGTAATGACATACAAAGGCAAATGAATGCTAAGGGCTGAAGATCTTGGTTTTGTTGAAATGTCTTTAGGTATAAATAATGGAGAGGAAAATCTATGTAAGATATATTAAATACATGCTGAAGGGACTGCTGGTGCAGCAGATGATGGCTGAGGTCACAGGATGATAAGCTCTGCGGCAGGTCACATTAAACTTTTGCCACAGGATTACAAATGCCCACATTTTTTGCAACTATCCAATGCATTTCTACTCAGGGTTTTTATTTGACATTTTATCAGCTTGATTGGTCTCCTGCAGGATGGCAGAGCAATTTTAATGATGTGATGCAGTTCACTTCTCAGCTGCAAAGTAAAGAGCCATCACAACCACTGAAGCACCATTGATTAGATTTTTTTCAACTTTCTTTTATCTGCCTGTACTACCCTCCCTGTCCACCCTTTCAGACCATTGATCAACCCCCACAGACCACCGACACGGTGTCTGTCCCTAGAGTACCTGGTCTCTCCACTGTATTTCCTTGATTCCCAGCTATCCCCCCTTGGTGGGGCGAGGAAGCGTCCCTTCTTTCTCGGCCTTACTTGAGGAGAGCTGGCACAGTGGGGTCTGCCTGTGAGTCTATGGTTTCTGGGAGGCACTGATTGGTCTTCATCTATGACTGTGAGGGATATTTTCTGTTTTTCTCTTCCCCTTTACCCACTAAGGACGTCAACTCAGGTAGACAACGTGCTGACGCACGACACTACCAAGTGCCTACAGCATCCTCCCCTCCCTGACTCCAATGCCACAGAGCCACCACAGCCCCAAAAGTCGGTGCTCCCACTGACCTGCAGGGGAATTGGGTGCAACAAGCACCCCTGGGATCCCACCCAAAGGAGAAAAGCATCCATTGGGATGCTCAATCCTCCTTCCCTTTGCTGACCCCGATGACCCAAGCTCATCCCCGAACCCAGGTCGCCAGCATGATGTGAAGTGTGGCGTCCAGTGCCTGAACCATCAGCACCACCGGGCAGCCCGCATTGATTAGATTTTGAACCCGGTACTCTCCCACCCATTCCAGAACAGCCTGAGGAACAGGAGCTGGATTCTTACATACAAGAATTTGCATCAATTAAACTAATCCTTGCAGAGTTAGTTACTGGAGTTAAATCTATTTGCAGTTTGGTGGAGTCACTCATGACCAGAGTTGGGGATGTTGAGGTCCGGGTCAGTTGTTTGAAGAATCGGGCGCAAGTGGAGGAATGGGACCTAATGATCCTACGAAGGCAGATGGTAACGCTTGAAGATAAAATTGATGACTTGGAGAACAGGAGCAAGAGCAACAACCTGTTCCTGATTGGCATTCTGGTGCAGAGGGCAAGAATCCTGTCCAGTTCATCAACAATTTGTTCTGTCCATTAACCAGACCACCAGCATTGAGACAGGAATATGCCCTTCATCTGGCACCACAGCCTGGTGAACAACCTCAAGCACTTATCTGCCTTCTGTTGAATTTCCAAGACAAATTGAAGATTCCTTAATAGGTCAGGCACTTCCAGCTCCCAAACTTGATTGTGGAGCTCAAACCCTCACCTTAAAAATCACACCTGACCCCACCCGAGGCCTTCTTTTCCTCACGGTCTCCTATGTACCCCCCTAGGAATCAAAACCAAGCTGTCTAGTCCCTCATTGACTACCTCATATCTCTCCCTCACAAAGTGGAGCAAGTCATCCTAGGTGATCTCAATGTTAACTGGCTTGCCTTCACTGCCTCCCATATAAGGGACTCCTTTGCTGCCCTGGATATGTCCCAGTTAGTCACCCAGCCCACCAGATTCAACCACTCTACTGGCACCAGCACTCTCCTAGATGTTGTTATATCTAACCGGCCCTACAAAATCTGGGATGTCACTGTCCTCCCCGACTCTCCTAGCGATCACTCCCCAGTCCTCTATCTCTGGTCATCCTCCACTCTGAAGCCAGTATCCCAGGCCACTCTATGCCACCGTTTATGCCCTGGCAGCCTCAGAAAATTAAAACAATACCTAGCCCAGCTAGACTGGTCCCCTATCCAGTGTCCCTGACATTGACTCAGCTCTTGACCACTTCACAAATGCCTTCTGTAAGGTTTGTGACCTTTTCACCCCCCTCACCAGGATCCGCTCCAAAAAATGCAATGCCCCATGGATCACCCCACCCCGCCTCCAGAGACTCAAAAACAGAGATAATCTCAGGCACATTGCTGTATAATCTGAAAAGGCACCTGATAAACAGGTCTACAATGCAGAACGCAATAAGTGCACTTGGGCCATTAGGTGGGCCAAGGAAGAGCACTACCAGACCACCCTTGCTTCCACTTGAGGTTCAGCCCGGACCTTCTGGAACAATATGAAAGAGCTAAATGGGAAGTCCCGCTACTCCCCCCCACCATCCCAGCTCTCCATCAATGGCACCCCCACCACAGATCCACTCTTTATAGCTGATTGCCTTAACACCACCTTCTCTGACCTAAGCTCGGTCCTTCACAGCAGCTTCTTTGACCAAATCCTGGCCTCTCTCCCTCCAGTCCTGCATCTACCACCATTCTACCTGCACACCCTATCCCCACAAGAAACCAGACCACACCTGCTAAAAACCTTAAGCAGCAATAACCCTAGCAGTGACCCCTCGACTCCAGGATCCTCTGTATGGTCTTGGACGAAGTCCTAGTCCCAAGGACTGAATTTCTAAACCTGTCTCTATGCCTGGGTCAGTTCCCAAGTGCTTGGAAAACTGCTAAAATCACACCAATACATAAGAGTGAGAATCAGTCCACCCCCAGCAATTACTGGCTGATCTCCATCCTCCCCCCACTCTCTAAAGCCCTTGAAAAAGTGGTGTCGATCCAGCTCTCCGAATACCTAACAAGTACAACATTATGTGTCCAGAGCAGCACGGTTTCCGCCCAGGACACAGTACAAACACGGATCTCCTGGAATTCTTGCAACTCCTGCATGCTGCTCTCGACTCTGGCAGCCTTGCAGGAGCAGTGTTCATTGACCTCTCCAAGGCCTTTGACACTGTCTGTCATCCCCTTCTACTCAACTCTCTACACCAACTTGGCTTCTCTGGCAGTCCCATTTCCTGGTTCTCTAGCTACCTCTCTGCTAGATTCCACCATGTCAAGATCAGCAGCTCCCTCTCCAGCACTCTTCCCATTTGGTCTGGGGTCCCTCAGGGTTCCATCCTGGGTCCAGTACTTTTTAGTCTCTACCTCAATACCCTCCCCAGCTTATGTACAGGTAAAATGCTCCTCTACACTGACTTTGCAGGCCTCATTGCCTCACATCCCAATCCCACCTCCCTCCAATTATCCCTCCAGCAAGCTTACAACCAAAGCCAAAAGGTGGTTCGGCGATCGCAGACTGGTCATTAACCTAAAGAAAACCAAATCAATGCTCCTCTCCCACCACTAAAATAAAGCTAAAAAATATCCCCCTCTTGATTATTCCCAGCACTCTGCACCCACTAGAATAAGTGACCACATACAAGTACCTAGGCATCACATGCGATACTGCCCTCTCCTTCCACACCCACATTATTGCCCTGTCAGCCACCATAAACTCTCAGATTGGCCACTATACTGGCACAGGGACTGCCTGCCTCAGGTTGCCCTCAGGCTGGCCATCACCTCCTCCATCTTGTCCCTCATGGACTATGGCTTGCCCATCTATGCCACAGCTGATAACACTGCCTTCTCCAAAATCCAACTCTCCATCAATAAGGCCTGTAGGCTCCTGACCATTGGCCCCAGCTGCACTCACACCTGCCTTCTCTATACTACCACCAATCTGCTCAACTTTGAAGAGTATCTGCTCTACCAGACCTGCCTTCTCACTAAGAAAACACTGCTAGGGCTCTCCCCCCCGGGGGTCTCCACCTCCCTACAGCAGTCATCCTCATCCATCACCACCCATAGCTCTATTAAGGCCACCTTCCAGGTGCCCAGAACCAAGACCTCTCTTGCCCAGAGATCCTTCCTCTACCAAGTCCCACCTTGTTCAACTCCATCCCTAGCTGCATCTCCAACTTGCCAAAAATTGGCTCCTTCAAAACAGCCCTTCGTAACCATATCTTTAATACCCACTGTTGTAGGTGCAACTAACCCCCTGTTGTAACCTGTGGTACCTGCCCACCTTGCCCCCTGGCTTGACAACATCCACTGGGCAGTCTCTCCCTCCCCCAGACCCACTTCTTCCCTACTAGGTCCAAATAGGGATGTAACCCGCTGCCTTCTCAGAGGACCTACTATATCCATGATTGTAACTCCCAATTTTGTAACATTGTGTAACCTAAGTAACATACAAACTACTATATTATGTAACCTAAGTGTATCTATGTTAAATGTTCCTTTTACTGCACCTGTAATGTTATCCTCTGTTTTAATTTGCACTGTAATAACGGTCTTGATGTCTGCCCTCCTTGCGACAAGGTGCCTTTGTAAACGAGTCTCTGACTCAAAGGTTGCAAACCCGATTTGTAATGAATACATAAAAAAAATATAAATGAATAATATTCAGGAGGCCACTACAGAACTTCCAGCCTTATACTGGTAGCACTACTATTATTTTATTGTTAACGACTTAAGCCAGCTGGTCCATGAAAAGCAGTGGGCCTATAAAGATATTAAATGTCAGCTTCATCAGGGAGGGATCAAGTTTAGAGTACAATTCCCTGCTAAACTGGTTTTGATGCTCCCTCATGATGCATTTAGCTTTAACTCTGCAGATGATGCTTTGCAACAGCTACCCAGCATGCTCCCAGAGCTGTTCACTAATCTACTGTATAAGGAAATGTCAGAAAAAAATGGATCAGTAACCGTGTGGTTCTTTTATTAAAAGACATACAGTGACTCTGCCAGCTTCTTCAGTTTTATGCTGATTTGACATTGCTATGGAGTGCCTGGAGATCAGCCCTCTTTTGGGAGGAGACAGGCACAATCAGATGTATTGTTTCTGTACGCTTTTGCCTTACCTCTGATGGATCCTCCTCACTGGTGATATGGAGGCTGCTTCCCCTCTAGAATCAGTTCTTTGGCTTCAGAATTTAGACCCTTGATCATTGGAGACTTCTTCTGTTTATTCCCCGGACTCCTTTGGACTCTTTTTTTTTTCAGCTGTAAGACTGATACTTGGTGCTCAAGGATGTGGTAGCACTGCTTTTGGTGAACATTGACGGACTTGCATTTGCACTATCACTGGAGCTAGTTTGACTTGATTTTACTGTTGTATGTTCTTTTGTTGTTTACCTGCTGTTATTGAGTGAGCTCTGTGCAACTATGATCTCAGTTTATACCTTTATTGCCCCGTACTGGATCTGAGACTTTGTATTTTCAATGGACCCGATGCCCATGGTGGTTCCTGCTTGGTTAAGATAAATGTAGCACTTATATGATGTTTCTTCTTTTACGTTAACTAGTATTTTACAGGTCCTTTTGCTTTGTGGCATTAATTAGTTGATAGCTGCACTGGACAGCTTTATGTTCTGCATATTACCAGATTTACCTGAGCCTGCTCTGACTATGCCCACCCTAGGTTTGATTTAATTACTTTTTGTGTAACGGTTATTTGGTGGACAGCAGATATGTCTCATGCTTTGCCACTGTATGGGCCCTCAGCTTAGAGGGCACTTACATTGACTTGGCTGTTGCCCTCTATTTGCAAGAGATCTTTTAAAGTGGTGTTTGTCATTATTAGTCATCCCATCTCGATCCCTGCTTTCCTGTTTTCTTTTAAGGAATGACCGGATGACGATGGGGGCTTCTGGGGATTTTGGCTTAGTGTAGCTTTGGGGGGGGTTCTTTTCAGCAATCTCTTTTTTGTGACACAAATTATACAGTGATTGTGATAGCCCCTTGATGGACCCACTCTGGTTGTGAATTGGGAGGGGGGTGGTGGGCCTGGAAATTGGGTACTGGGGCTGAGATGGTTGTCTGTATTTTTGAAAGGATGTGAACTGGGTCTGGGAGGAGGGATTAGTTTCTTGATAACAGGCATGGTGCAACTGTACGTGTTGGCCTTGGATGAGCCTGGGACGGCATGTTTCTTTTTTTTTTTAGGGCAGGACCAGATGCCTCCTATTTCTTTAATCCCATTCTAGTGGCAGGTCTGGTAGATCGCCCTTGGGAAAGGGATCTCTGGACATTTCTGTTAATAGCTCTTAGTACCTCTTATATGTTTAGACACTCACTGATAACTAGCAATGTTAAAGATACCAATTCAGCCCTGAAGTGCTGCTGTATTTTGACCCATCTTCATCAATATGCCAACTCCATTGCTTTTTTATGGGAAACTCATCTCCTTACAGCAGACCTTTTGCTACTTCGATGCAACTGGGTGGGCCAGTTCAATAGAGTGGGGGTGAAAAAAATGGATGGGATGGTGATTCTCATAGCCAGAACAGTGGACTTTCAGATGCACCAAGTGGTACCATACCCAAAGGGCAGGTATGTTGGTGAAGGGTAACCTAGACTGGATGGATCTACTGTTGATTTCCTTTTATGGCCCTAATAAGGATGACTCCCTTCCCCAACCATGTGTTAATCTCTCTTTGCATTGGCTTCTTGGCCAAACGTACCTTTTATCTTAGCGGGAGATTGGAACGTCTCCCTAGATGGGGATTTAGACAGATCTGGACTGTCCACTTACCAGTTAACACTGAATCAATGGGCCCTGAGGGAAGTCACTGACATGTATGCTCTGACAGAACCTTGGAGGACTCTTCATCCTACCTCTAAGGATTTTATCTTTTTTCCCTCCCCTCATGGGATCCACTCCAGAACAGATAATTTCTTATTTACTTGTTCATTTTTGCTGGGCCGGGAGTTGGCAGACATTCTTCCCAGAGTTATTTCCGACCACTGCTCGGTTCATATATGTTTGTCATTGGAGATTACTATGAAGATAGATAAAACATGGAGGATGAATGACTCCTTGTTCCAGGTTTCAAAGCTGCTTGCCTTTTTGCGGGAATTTACCACCCGCTTTTTCCAAGAAAAGCAGGCTACAGTTTTGTGGGATGTTACCTTGTAGGAGGCCTTCAAATCTGCCATTTGTGGGGAAATTATCCAGTTGGCTGCTGCAGCCAAAAATAAGGCCCAAGCTAAGGCCAAATAGCTCCTGAAACAGATAGGGGCCAGATGGGGTGCACCCCACGGTACTAAAGGAACTAAGAGAGGTGGTGGCTGAAACTCTGGCAATTCTGTTTAGCCAATCACTGGAAACAGGGGAGGTACCCAAAGAATGGAGGACAGTAGATGTAGTCCCTTATACAAAAGCATGAACAAAGAGGAAGCGGGGAACTACAGACCAGTCAACCTGACCTTGATAGTGAGGAAGATCATGGAAGCATTACTGAAGAAGAGACTGATGGAAAATCTGGTTGCCAATGGACTACAGGACCCAAGGCAGCATGGTTTCACCGGGTGGGGAGGAGGCCATGCCAGACCAACCTCATTGAATTTTTCAACTGCGTGACAAGGGAGGTGGATCAGGGGAGGGCAGTGGATGTGGCCTATCTGGTCTTCAGCAAGGCCTTTGACACTGTGACACAAAGGAGGCTATTAAACAAACTGGGGAACATGGGAGTGGGCAGGACAGTAGTATGGTGGGTGGGTAATTGGCTAGGCAGCAGGACACAGAGGGTGGTGGTAAATGGTTTTCACTCCACAGAGGGAAGAGTGACCAGTGGTGTATCATAGGGATCAGTGCTGGGACTGGTCCTACTCAACGTCTTCATCAGTGATATTGTGCAGGACCTAGAAGGCAGAATTTCCCTGTTCTCTGAAGACATGAAGCTGTCTAACAGAGTGGACATGCCAGAGGGTTTATACAGAATGAGGAGGAACCTGCAGAATCTTAAAGAATGGTCAAGGGTTTGACAGTTGAAATTCAATGCAAAGAAGTGCAAGATCATGCATATGGGGCACAAAAACCCTGGGACAACTTATCAGTTGGGGGTGAGGATATAACATGCACCAAGCAGGAAAGGGACCTTGGATTTATAATCTCTGATGATCTCAAGGTAGGGAAACAGTGCAAAAAGGCAGCAGGTAAAGTAAATAGGATGCTGGGATGCATAGACATGGGCATCACCAACAGGAAAAGGGAGGTACTATAATAATTCCACTATACAAGACACTAGTGAGGCCCCACCTGCAGTATAGTGTACAGTTCTGGTGACCTTACCTAAGGTAATGTAAGGACATAGGGCAGAGAAGGCTCAGAGGAGGAAAATAAAGATGGTACAGGGATTGCATCACAAGTCCTATGAGTACAGGCTAAAGGACTTGAATATGTACTCCATGGAGGAGAGGCGGGAGAGAGGGGCCATGATAGAGACATACAAGTACCTTACAGGGAGGAACAGAGTGCAGGAATAGAGTATTTTCCAGTGAAAAATATGTTCCAGGACTAGAGGGCATGGGATGAAGTTGGAGGGAGGGCAATACAAAGGAAACGTGAGGAAGAATTTCTTCACAGAAAGGGTGGTGAATAAGTGGAATACCCTATTAAAGGAAGTGGTGGGGGCTGAAACAATGACAGGATTTAAGAATGCATGGGATAGACATAAAATAATTCTAGAGGTCAGGGGTAAAGGGCAATAGACTTCTAGAAAAAAGTAAAGGGAACTTACAAGCTCAAATGGGCAGACTGGGTGGGACATAGGCCCCTATCTGCTGACAGTGTCTATGTATCTATGTAAATACACACTTTGGAACACCAACTGATGTCAGCCATCTCTAATCAGGTTATTTTGCAGCTTAATTCTACCATAGATCAATATAATGAACTGAACAGAGCTCAGGGTGAGCTGGATTTGTTTAAAGCAAAGGTCTCTTACATCTCTTCAAGGGAATGGGCAGGAAGACTATTAGTTTGGTGACTCAAACAGAAGGAGACAGCCCACTCCATCAGATACTTGTGCAAGCCCGGTAGTCAAGATGTTATAGTCCAACCCAGGCAAATAGCTGATAAATTCAAACTCTATTACAGTACTCTTTATGGTCAAGGAGACTCGGGCATCAGCCCAGAGGTTATACTGTAGATACTTATCTTGGTCAGATATCCTTGCCCCAGCTGTCAGCAGAAGCTCAAGCCCTGTTATCACAACCCCTCTCACTCATGGAACTCAGATCGCCTTGAACTCCATGGCCCCAGATAAGGCTCCTGGTCCAGATGGGTTTTCTATCTCCTTTTACATGTCTCTCTGGAGAACTTCTTCTCCATTAATTCCAAGTTTATAGAGTAGTTGATGAGGAGGATGTGCTGGAGGCATCTTTGCAGGAGGCCTTTATCTTAGTCCTTACAAAACCTGGGCACGACCCTACTTAAGCGTTCAATTATCAACCTTTTTCACTATTAAATGTTGATCTCAAGATCCTAGCCAAGGCCCTCACCCTTTATTACAGAAGGTCTGGTCCGATTTAATCAGTCCAGAACAGGTTGGGTTCATGGTGGTATGCCTGTCATTGGATCATTTAAGAAAGTTACAGCATATAATTTCTGCCATCAGGAGGACCGGAGCACCCACTATCTTGGTCTCGCTGAACACGGAAATAGCCTTTGACAGAGTCTCCTGCTCATACCTTTTTCAGGTCTTGGACAAGTTTGGTCTTCCGTAGGCATTTATTAAATTTGTGAAACTGATATACTTGCATCCACCTGTCTGGGTACACTGTAACAGTGTTCTTTCTTCTAGCTTTTCCTTACAAAATGGGACTCGTCAACTTTGTCCCCTCTCCCCATTTTTTTATTTATATTTGGAACCCTTGGTGTGACTCATAAAGTTCAGCCCTTCAATAAAAGGTCTTTTGTGGATAAGCCAATATAAAATTTTGGTTTATGCTGATGATATTCTCTTACATCTGGCCGATCCTGATACTTCACTTAAAACATCCTTAGAAGAGCTTTGACATTTTGGTGCTATTTTCCTTTAAAAATTAAACCTCAAGAAAACCCAGGTGCTCTCTTTAAACACCTCTGTTCAGAAGGCCGATTCTGTGGATAAGGGGTTTAGCTGGGAGACTAAGGATATCACCTATTTAGAAATTAAATTAACTACCTCTACCACTTAGTTAATTCAAAATAAATTTACAGACATACTTCTGGCTATCATGGCCGATTTAGACTGATGGATTGGGCTTCCTCTGATGCTACGGGGTTGGGTGAGCATACTCAAAATAAATATTTTACCTGGCCTCCTTTACCCTCTGAATATGTTAACAGTCTGGCTGCCCTTGTAATGGTTCCAGGACCTCCATGCTTCGTTTTCCACTTTCATATGGTGAGGCCATAGGCCTAGGCTTCAGTATCTTAAACTGGTTGCCTCTAAACTTGAAAGATGCCTGGGAGCCCCAAATCTTTTGGGCTATTATCACATGGCACAGGATGCCAAATCCTTTCAATGGGTCTCCCCACGGGAGGTGCATTCTCTCTCATATGTTCTGCAGTGGTGGGCTATCAAAGGTGATATATGTGGCCAACATGGAATTAGTTTGCAGGTCCTTTTCTATACCACCCATGCATCATTACCTACATCCCTCAAAGACACCCCAGTAGGTAATTCTGTTCAAATCCACAATTCATCGAAACAGCTTCTCAAATTCCCATTTTGTAATCCATTAGACCAACCATTATGGTCGATCTAAATTTTCCAATTCTGGGTAAACCCCTTTGCAAGGATGTCTGGCAAAGTAACGGTTTAGTTCAGGTTTCCTACCTGCACCATGGCCATAATTGGGCTTCCTTTGCTATACTTTGGCAAACCTATGGTTTGGACCCAAAAGACAACTTTTTTTATTATCAAATCTGCCACTTACTTTGATAGAAATTAGGGGTAGTACCACCCATGGATCAACCTGGCCTTACCCTGGCCAAATTAAAGCATCTCAGTGTGGATTGACACACTACTTTTACAAATTACCCAGCCCTCCAGCAGGCTTGGTCTTACAGATACAGCTGACCTCCCAAATACTGGCCCAAGGCCTTAGCTTGGAGATCAGATGCACAACAATGGCATGCGGTCTGGCGCAATACATACCATTACCTTAAATATGATGGCTATAGGTTTATCAAATTTAAAAATTGCTCATGCCATTTTCAATACTTCTGGGAATCTACATAGGTGGGGACTGCAGAACTTATCAATGTGCACAAGGTGCAATACTGGGGAGGACACCCTTCTCCATACTCTATGGGATTGTCCAAAAACTCAACCTCCTTGACAACACATACAGGAGGCATTGGGCCCAGCTCTGTGCTTAAGTGAGGCCTTTATGAAAGAGCAGTGTTTTTTGGGGTTGAACATCCAAGCGCTAATGGGTACCAGGCTCAAAAACTTTGCACTAATTACTACAGTGATTAAAAAATATATACCCAGACATTGGATGGATCAGACTACTTCATCTTTTACTGAATGGCATAAAGAAATGCTGGAAATGTTATGAGTACAACACACATTATCATCCATGAGACATTGCTTTCAGTCTTACATCAGACGTTGGGCCCCCCAGATGCCTGGCTATCAACCCAAGGGCCCTAATCCCTCTCTCAGTATTCATGTTATTTTATTACCTGTACAGGTGTCTTCTCACCTTACTATTCCAGGGCCTATTGAATGGGGGGGTTGGGGTTCAGGAATGAGGACAAGTGATGATTATTTAACTTGTATATATGATTCTTGCTTTTTACCATTTGCTACTGTTAGTTTATCATTTTCTTTCAAGAAAGTATTTTTAATTAACAAAAAATGAAATACATTATGTTTTCCAAAGTTTTTTGCCTCATATAAAATTAGTTATGAAGCAAAATGTTTACATTTTACAATGTTTTCAACAATTTAAATTGATTTGTTCTCTTTTCGTTAAAAAAAAAAACTGAAGTACTTGGCCATTTTTAATTTTCCCTGTTTTTGTATACACATGTGCTACTTCAGATATATAATAATGCACTTTGTAATGTACGGTCATTTAAAGTACAACTGTTGGTGAAGTTCTCACTGTTTTATTATAAAATGAAATATCTGTATTTATAATGTCTTGTCATGATATGCATTGTTAAGTTAGGAAATATTTTGGACATTTTAAGTAATAGGCAGTGAAGGATAAACTTAGTCCTTTTTTCTAAGAAGCCCAACATTTATGTTTGTACTAAAACCTTAATCAACAGCAGTGATAGGGCTAAATTTCCAGGGGTATGTTTCAACAATTTGGGGGCTGCTTCAGGATAAATTTGATTAAAGGATACCTAAACAACATTTTGACAACAAACTATTCAAAAATCTGACCTCAAACGGGACTAAAGGAAAGGCTGCTGAATTTGTTAATGCTAAAACTACATTTATATAAATTAGCTAAATGTTGTTACAAAGCATTTGAAATATGTAAAACCAGCCTTCCAGTTTCAAAAAACTGCCTTACCTGCTGCTTCAAATGGATGCCAGATGTGTTAAGTGATGACATCATCGGAGCCAAAGTCAGAGAGCTAAATGGCTCTCTATAGTGCTAACTAGTTCTTTCTTCCCTTTGTATAGAATTGTTTCACCAAAATGGTCAAAACCATGTGCATTATTTAGATCAATATGCATGTTAGGCTATTGTTCTGTTCAGTTTGTTTACTTTAACATGCTGAAATTGTGTTTTAATCCAACCGACTTTCTCTTTGGCAAACCGCAGTGCAGTACAAATCTTGAATAACCTGATGCTCTAGTGGTTATGGTGGATCCAGGATGCTACAATGGGGTGGGTGTTGCTAGGAGTGTGTGCATACTTGATATGCACTTTTTAACATTTATATGAAACCTTTCTATTTTCTGCTATTATGCATTTCTAGTATGTTTTTGACTGAAACTACAAATGTAATCCATATTTTTGAATGTAAACATTTGTACAATCAATAAATCAGACTTCTTCAAAAAAGTGAAATACAGCAGCAGCAAGTGAGTACTTTACAATGGGGGGGGTGACAGCCACACCCTTCACCACCTCACAGATCCACCACTTGTTTGTAACAAAGTTCTTCTGTAGTCCAATGACAGAGTTCATACTTTCTTGGAAATCAAAAATATGCTTGTCTTGTCTTCTCGTCTTTATCCATGGGAAATAATAATAATAAGAATCAGTATATAGTGCTTTCATACACATTGTATCCCAAAGTGCTTTACAAGCAATGCTAGACTGGTAGTGAAGTGACTGAATGTGTAGTGGCAGCCAATTCACACATTAATACACACACACAGTCTTGGATAATTGCATGAACTGGTTTTATGGGAAGGGGAATATTGGCCAGGACAATGGGGTCAGGTAGTGATCATGGTGCTGGCAGCCTCACCATCTTATTTCTCACAGTGAACTGCTCATATTTCTCCCCTCTGTCTCCCCCTTCCCTAAATATAGTAGTACCTTGCAGGCATAGCCTTCTCAGTCCCCCTCTAGTATTCATTCTCACTACTCCTCCTCTTACCAAAAATTGGTGCACTCATCACCCTTGTGCACCATGAATGTAGGTAGTACAGTCCCCAGGTTTTTTGACATATCAAAAATAAACAAATCTTTCCAGTAAGTCAGGCTGATAGCAGCAGGGAACAAGGGGAATTATAGGCTTTCCTATCCTTAAAAGATCTAGGCTACCTTTGATTAGGCACTATTAAATGATCGGTGTGCACATCATTATGCACATCATTTAATAGTGCCTAATCATAGGTGGATTAGATCTTATATGGGTAGGAATGCCTATGTTTCCCCTTGTGCCCTGCTGCCATCAGCCTTGCTTACCAGAAGATCATGTTTATTATTAATATGTAAAAATTACACGGGCAACTGTACTAACCACATTCATGATGCACAAGGGTAGTAAGCTCACCAGTTTTTGGTGTGGGGAGCAGAAGAGAAGAATGAATGCCAGAGAGGGACTGAAGAGGCCATTCCAGCAGGATGCAGCTATATTCAGGTTAGGGGAAGCCAGGAAGGTGGATGTTTAACAGATCTTTGTGAGATCTGAAATGTAGGGCTGCCAGTACCCTGATCACTACCTGACTGGAAATAAGAGCCGCCAGTGATGGCAAATACTCAGAGTGACAGGGCTGCACTTAAAGTGTTACTTGAATTTAGTGTAGGGAGATTAACCTCAGGTGGGGGAGTGTTGACGTTTGTTAGGGCACTATTGAGGGAGCTGTGTGTAGATCATTCAAGATTTAAAAGGTTGGTAGCCAACCAGCTTGTATTCTGGAGTAGGGCACTAAAAAGTACTGGACAAGATTTGCAGGGAACTGTCCTGCCGGGTTCTGCAGATCACAGGTAAAGGAGTAGACTGATACTGGAAGTATGCCTCTCCTGCTACAGTAATAATATTGTTATACATAGCAAGTGCGGCCCTTATGAGGGCATGAACAGCAGTTTTTCTGGTGAGTCCTGAGGCTTATTGCTTGGCCCTCCATGAAGACCCAATCGTTGGTTAATGAGGCAGGACAAAAACACAACAAGGGAACTGTACATACTGCCTTCACTGTGTAGAAGGGTGGTGATCCACTCAATGTTTACTGTGGGAGCAGAAGTCAAATATTGAAAAAGTGGACTTAGGTGTGATTTGGGAGGTATTATTTAACAGTGCTAGCTGATGATCTGTATCAGTGTATGTATGCACAACTCTCTGAGGTATATGATTACAGTCTAAGGTGTGATAATTCTCTTCATGAGACCGCAAGCTCATATGCAGCCCCAGGCAGTACTGAGGACATGTTATGGATGGTGGGGTGTTCAACAGAAGGCAGGCTAGGTGCAGGGGGTTCATTTGGAAAAAGAATACAAGAGAAGCTTTTTTTGTGGATTAATAAGAATACATGAGCTTTGGAATTGGACCAGACCAGTACTTCGCTGTGTGACCCTGAGCAAGTCACTTAACTGCCTTGTGCTGCCAGGCTACATCTGTAAACAAGGTTTCAGCATAGTGTGTCTCTCCTGATTAACAAAACAAATTCAGGGCATCACATAACCACTAGATCATCAGGTATTTGAAGTGTTGTACTGTTCTGCAGTTTGCCAAAGAGAAGGTCAGCTAGATTGCAAAACATTTTCAGCAAGTTAAAGTAAATAAAATGAACAACACCATGGCCTAACATGTGTACTGATCAAAATAATCCACATGTTATCACATGGTGTTGATCATTCTGGTAAAACAATTCAAAACAAAGAGGGAAAGAGGAACTAGTTAGCCTATAAGAATCTATATTGGTCTCTGGCTCTGGCTCCGATGATGTCATCATGACTCATCACTTGACACAGTTGGCAGACATGTTAGGGAGAAGGCAAGGCTGTTTTTCTGTAAGTGAAAGGCTGATGTTTACATTTTTCAAAAGCTATGAAACCGCATTTATGTTATTTACATAAATGCAGTTTTAGCATAAATGTAAACAGTAGCCTTTACTTTACCTTGCTATGAAGCTAGATTTTGGAGTTTGCAGTTTTAGAAAAACTGCTTGTTTAGGTACCCTTTAAGGTTTTGGTGCTGATATTGCTTTTCATTCCATTATAATGGGCAATGCATACAGCTTGGCTATAGATAAAAGAACACATTTTTAGAGATAGGAAAATAATTTATTTCTGGTTTACTTCTGTTAGAAATCAATAACCCCACTAATGTTCATAAAATTCAGAGAGTAATGGTGAAGAAGTTACTGTACATGCTTGCTGGACTTCCAAGAAACAAGAAAGAAAGAGAAAACCAATACTAAACAGGAACAGTCTATGGTTCAGCCCAGGTTCTTACAAGAACCTGTAATGTTCCAACAGCCTTATCAAAACCAAAGTTTTGTCTATGGCAGATACAATCTTTGGAAGAGGATTCCATAGAAATCAAATGGCTATGGAGGCTGTAGAAGTAGTTTCAGTTGTTATAGGCTTCTGATGCATATTAACATGATCAAGACCCTTAGAATAAATCTAGACCTAATTCATCAAGCGCTGAATAAAAATGACAAAAAATGAAATAAGAAAGGTGATGGGAGACTTCTGGAGAACTGAGTGGAACCTGAGTGTCATTTTGTTCTTTTAAAATCTGTTTTCAAATACTGGTTTCAGTCATTTTATTTTTATTCCATATTTGGTCTTTTAGTAAATTCAGTGGGTGTTTGTGATTTATACACAGGTGGTAAGTAACATTTTGGAACTTAATGATGTAGGCTAAGTCCATTTTAACCACAACATCAATAACAGAACACAGACACATTGTGCCAAAAATGTTAAAGTATATCAAGGACAGAAACTACATTGGCCAGTTCTAAATTGGTCTCTAGCACCAGAGTGCAAGTTAAAAATACCCACAAAATTCACTCAAAGGACAGGAAAGATATAACAGTAACAGAATGCAAACAACTACTTAAAAAGAGCTTTAAGAAATAAAGTAGGGTTGCAAGTTGAAGCAGTTCTCTTTCTAAAATCTCTTCTACAAGGACATCTATCACAAATATCCATTGCACCAGTTACTCATACTGTGCAGACACCACCAGAAGTCCATAATGTAGGATGGGTCCATAGTTAAAAATAATTTACTGGCAGTTTATGTTCTCTTTATTGTAATCCAGGTTAACAAAAATGTAAATCTGAAAAATGATAAAGATTCTGATTCAAGACTCAAAAGTGAATGTGTGGCAACTGAAAGTGTAACTTCACCGTCTTGTCTCCCTTGAGAGGTGTCCAGTGTTAGTACTATAGATAACATCAAATTCTAAAGTGAAACTGTTACATTGCCAGGATTAAAGACACAAATTCAACCTTGGCATTTTAGTTCCCAAAGGAAAAGCTGGTAAAATTGTTTATGGGGTAAACAAATAGAAAAAAACAAGAATGTGAAGTCTTGCAAGGCTATGTGGCAGGAGGGACTTTGATGTCTAACAGCTTGCTTGACACATTCACCACTGGCTAATGCAAGGCAGACCCTAATGATTCTTCTAGATGAATTGCAATCTGTTGCTTAGGGAGATGAAGCTCAATCACCTATAGAAAGAAAGATGGTCACTGGGCTGGGGAAGCCATCTGCAGCAAGAGCAATCTGTGATCTGTTTTAGTTGCACTTTACCATGTTAGAAACTAAGATAAATATAATACCCTGTTTGAAGGGTCTGTAACTTCCATTGCTATAGCTGCAGTTTGATTTCTTCATCTTTGTTTTAATCATATTGTAGTGGTAGGGTTTTTGTAGTGGTAGTAAGGATTTATTTTGAGGTTGCATTGGGAGCCAGGTGGTTTTTTTTTAGTATTAAAGTCAGCCTCTAGAACATGTCCTGGTGCAGTGTGTCATTACCAAAATGGGTTTGATTGGCCCACTAATATTATAGCAGTTTTGTGGTTTGGGTATTTCAAGGTGGTAGCGGCGAAGAAGCCATTATTGGAGTACTGCTGACTGGTGGTAAGGAGGGGCAGTGATTGACACCTATAGTCTGGTGGATTATTCCCTCTCAGTGGCTGGCAGATTCTGTTCCAGAGAAGAAGACTGCAAAAGTGGATCAAGCCCGGTGCTAGCACTGTGAGTAGGTTGCGAACCATGCAGGATGCAGTTGGAGTATATGCATGCTACACTGGCTGGGAGTTCAGGAGGATCAAGACAGGCCTTAGTGTTCACCCATGAGATTAAACACCAGTTCAGAGTAAACAACCTGCAATCTGAGTGAATTCTCCTTGAAAAGGGAAAGTGAACTAAAATATTTTTTATCTTGACTTGAGACTGAATTGGAGGTGGTAAGAGAGCTGATGTTACATTTGTTTTTCTTTTCACATACAGTTGTTTTTTGTCATCCTTTAAATTGAGCTTTTTTTTAATTCCAGCAGTGGCAGTGGTGGAATATTACTCTTTATCTGTGAGCTTGATGGGCATCCTGTATTGAGAACAGAGACAGTAGGCCATGGTTTCTCTGGTGCAGACTTGTTTCTGAAATTCCTTTGTTTTAGTATAATATAATGAACTTCACCAGACAGATTCATATGGCTCTTCTGCACAAATGACACTAACATTGGCTGACTTTTGGAATAAAAAAATGTGTTAATGGGGTTCAGTGAGTGAGGTTAGGTATGTTTGAGAATGACTTGGGGTATTAGGTTTTATATTGTTGTGTATGAATGGGGTACATGTGGATTAATGTTATTTGTAGGACTTTAGTTGAATGGTGTGTGTGTGGATTGGGGTGGTGGGATTGTGTGAGTTGTTTTGGGGCTGGTTTTAGTATTATGTTGGTTGGGATTGATTTTATCTGATCAGCATCAGGATGTCTGTGTGGCCTGAGACCTCTAGGCTAAATTATTCCCCATCCCATCTTCATGATTTTTTGCGCCTTCCATGACCCTCCTACCAGCAGAATTTTATCTTTGCAACAGGGAAGTGGGAATAGTAGACACATGGCATTCAGGGGCCTGGTTTGAGGGGGCATACAGGGGCTATGTTAGGATATGTGAAGACTAGGAGACACTCTGGGGTGAAATGGGAGCAAGGGCAAGGCCAGAAGTGTTTGGTTCCCATACCTTGGGTTTCCACTGGATCATTTGGGCAGGGAGCTAATGAGCCAGCTGTCTCTTGCCATCCCCTTTTGGTAGTGCTGTGGAATGCAAGCTCAATGAGGAACACGATTATCACTAGTTTGGTTTCTTTGTTGATCTGACTTGCATCACAGAAACTTGGCTGAGTGATGGCATGAGTCTTATTTAGGAGACATCTGTCCCAGACCAATTTTCAGAGGTACACTGCCCACAGAGGGATAGTGGGATAGGTGGCAATCTGTGTTAGATCTGAATAGAACTTCAAGCACTAAGCTGGAGAGGTCTCATTATTTGAATGCAATCCAATGTGTGAGGTTTTTAGTGCTCTCCTATTATACTGGCCTCCAGGATGCAAGGGGAATTTCTGGCAGAAAATTGCAGACTTCATCACTTACATCACAATTGGAGTCATCCAGATGGTTAATTTAATGTGAATTTATTGCCCAGATGATGATGAACTCTCACACTCTGGTCAAACCTTTCTATGTGTGATGGACTTCAAACAGTGATCAGATTGGCTAGCTGAATTAATCACCCAGTCCATAACTAACTTGATAAATAAATTTGGTCCCTCCCTGTCCCTTGGTAGTAGTTTGATCAGTAATCAGATTGGCTCAGCTGCTGGATGAATTTACTCACCATTACTTGATAAATAAATGTGGTCCTGCCCATAGATCAGTGTATTACCTGTCTACAGCAAACCTGAATTCAAAGTGGAGCATGATCTTGTGATTACATTTCTATAAGGAAGCACCATGGGTCCATGCAGGTAAGGGGCAAGGGAAGCTCATGACTTGCTTAAGCTCTTTATTAAATTAACCTCCTAGTGGTTTGGTCCACCAAACTATAAAATGGGATGAAGCAGAACTGCATTGAAAAATGATATATTGTATGGGTTGAATACCAGCTGAGATGTAACATCCATTCTCAGTAGTGGTCCTGCTTCTACCCATTTTACATCTGGGAGGAATGAAGCACTGGGAGGTTAAGTGACTTGCTCAGGGTCATATTGTTAGTAGTTCTGGTGCAGCCCATCCTGCCTGGGATCTCCTGGTCCAGAGGTCTTTGATCCAAGCATGGGACCACACTCCAACCAAATTAACCCACACATCACTATGACTGTCATACAGTAGCTGTGATGTTTTGTCCATTTCTGACTAGTACCATTGCCATTTCTGCATAAATTAAAAGAATGTGCCTTTACAAACCTTTAGTGTTTAGCATAGTATGGTAATGAACTGGGATGGTATGCAAACATCTGGGGCCTTAGGTAAAGTGGAGAAACACCTGTTTCCTATGCTGGTATGAGTTCACCCAATGCTAATATCTGGCCATGGGCTTACACATGCCACATCGTACAAACACAGATCCAACTAGTGCTTTCACTTCCTACTTGGTGCCTCTCTGCTCCAGTGCTACCTGTGGTTTCCCAAGAGGTGGTAGCACAGCAAAGTACACTTTTCAGTACCCCCTTCCCAGAGGAACTCTTCCTCTGGGACACTCCTTTTCGCTCCTGTCCCTCTGTCACCCTGGATTCAGGGTGAAAATCTGGGTCTCTGGTAATCTGAGAGACAATTCTAGCCAGGATTTTATTTTATGAATTTCTTAAATTGTAACTCCAATTGCAGAAATTAAAGGAAAAGTGTCTCTCACTGGGATTCCCAACCCAGGTATCAGCAATCCGTGTTTTAACTCATAACCAACTGAGTTAAGAGAGTTCAGCCAATTAAGGCTCCTGAGTTTTTCCATGTGAACCACACACACATTACTTTCTGGTGTTGCAATGAGCAAGATGGAAGTCTTTTTACAGACACAAATAACTCCTTCTCTATCTTTCCCAAGTGCAGTATATGCCACTACGAGGCAAATTTAGAAATCCAATTGTAGAAATGAAAGGAAAAGTGTGACTCTCACTGGGATTCAAGCCCAGGAATCAGCAATACAAGCTTTAGTTCTTAACCGACTGAACTATGAGAGTTCAGCCAATTAAGGCCCCTGAGTTTTCCCATGTGAATCACACATACATTCCTTTCTGGTGTTGCAATGAGCAACCAGAAAGTCTTTTTGCAGACTCAAATAACTCCTCCTCTATCTTTCCTAAGTGCAGTATATGCCACTGCAAGGCAAATTTAGAAATCCAATTGTAGAAATGAAAGGAAAAGTGTGACTCTCAGTGGGATTCAAACACAGGTATCAGCAATCTGTGCTTAAGCTCTTAACCAACTGAAATGGACCAACTGTAAATGAAATTGAGTGCTTAACAGCCTGTATGTAATTGTTTCTTGCTGGACTATGTTAACCTGCTGACTGCTGCTGTTTCCCTAGGACCCATGTGAAAACAAGATGTTGCATCTCATGGGGTTATCACGGTTGGAATAATTTCAAATGATAATAATAACTAAGAAGATCAATGACACCTCCTTTATAAACTGGAAGAATTCAGCTGGCTGGTGCAAGAGCATAACAAGTAGCAGAGGATAGTGCACAACGTCTAAACAAGTCGTTTGATCTGACATACAGTACAGAAGAATGGGAATATACTGTATTGAGCACAAAAGGGTGGGGGCTATTGGTGGGCTTGGCCATCACTCAGTCTCAGGCACCCTGGAGGGTGGGCAGGAGGTGGTGGTCCTTGGCATTAGGCTGGCATTAAAACTCCACTGAATGAAATTCTGAACGGTGAACACCCAGCTGGGGTGTGCCTTGGAGGATACACATTAAAACATCAGTTGCTCTGGGGACAGGCCTCTGTGACACATGCACAGCATCAAGTGACCAGATAATTCTGTGCAGTAGGAGGAGGAATACACTGGCATAGGCAGAAACATACTGAAGAAATGTTATGGGACAAAGCTCACTGGAATATTAATGTCAGCATTAATTTTGTTTAAAAGTGGGACTTACTTTTTCAGTTTCTAAGAAGCCACTTGGAAGTGTGAACTCCTGGGAGGCACCTAAACGACTCAGGGTCTCTGTTTGAGAAGTTCATATTTGCAGCAGTGTGCAAGGCCCTCATGTCTCTGGACCATAACTAAGTGAACTCGGGGTCCGGGACCACTGGGGGAGTTCCTGATGCAATGCTATCATGGTGAGTAAATGGATGCATGCATGAGTGGACCACCAGCTCGCACATTCTCCTCATGGCTGCAAGCAGTTCCATGTCTCTGTTCCTCTGGCCACTCTTCTGCGACTTCAGCTGCAGCCCTATTGGCTCTGGCCAGAGTTTGTTTTTTTAGGTCAGGACCATATACCTCCTATTTCTTGACTCCCATTCTATTGGCTGGTCTGGTAGATCGCCCTTGGGAGAGGGATCTCAGGACATTTCTGTTAATAGCTGTTAGTACCTGTTACTATGTTTAAACACTCACTGATTAACTTGGAACATTAAAGGGGCCAAATCCCTCTGAAGCAGTCCCATATTTTGACCCATCTTTGTCAATAGTGCCCCTCCATTGCTTTTTTTAAAAGAAACTCACCTAGTACAGAATACCTTTTGTTACTTCAATGCAACTGGGAGGGCCAGGTGTACGGAGTGGGGGTGGACAAAAAATGGTGGGGCTGGTGGTTCTCATAGCTAGAACAGTGGATTTTCACATATGCCAAGTGGTACCAGATCCAAAGGGCAGATATGTCTTGGTTAAAGGTAACCTAGACTGGATGGATCTACTGTTGGTTTCCTTTTATGGCCCTTATAAGGATGAACCCCAACCCTTTGTCAGTCTCTCTTTGCTTTGGCTTCTTGACCAGATTTACCCCTTATCTTAGCGGAGATTGGAACATCCCCTTAGAAGTGGAGTTATTTATTTTTTCCTTATTTGTTTATGCTCCCCCTGCCAACTGGTCCCGATCCAATGGTCCCCCCAGCCCCGTAACCCCAACATCTGTTGTGACACACCTCATGCAACTTTAGAGATATCCTGCTGGCTAGGTGCAGAACCTGTGGTGGACCATTGTCACCCTACTGGTTGGCTGTTTTTTATCTGTTTTTCTCCCTTCCCACCCTAGTGTGACCATGGGAGAGTGCAATGATGACAATGGCTGAGCTGTGCACGCTTCTGTATACAGCCCACCAAGCATCTGTTCTGCCTCCCCACCTATGTTTCAGGACTCGATGTGCCTGCCCCCAGCCACCAATATGGGCCAGGCAAGTGCTGGTCACTGCTCCCACCCTCTCCCAGGAGAGGAGAGTTGTCCTCTGGGAGCTTGATCCTTTCCCTCCCTGGCTGATCCCAATGACCCATTTACACCACAAACATGGGTCACCAGCATGGACGGAGGTAAAGCATGATGCTTCATCCTTCCATGCCACTGGGCCAACCACTTAGATGGGAATTTAGACAGATCTGGACTATCCACTTACCAGTTAACTCCAAATGAAAGGGTCTTGAGGGAAATAATTGATATATATGCCCTGATACGGCCTTACAGGACTCTCCACCCTACCTCTAAGGATTTTATCTTTTTTCTCCCCTCATGGGACCCACTCTGGAATAGATTATTTCTTACTTACTCGTTCACTTTTGCCGGGCCTGGAGTTGGCAGACATTCTCCCCAGAGTTATTTCTGACCACTTACCAGTTCATATCCATTCTTCACTGGCGATTACTATGGAGATAGATAAAACATGGAGGATGAATGGCTCATTGCTCAAGGTTTCAAAGCTGCTTGTCCATTTGAGGGAATTTACCACTTGCTTTTTTCAAGAAAACCAGGGTAGAGTTTTGCAGGAGAATACCTTGTTGGAGTCCTTAAAATGTGCCATTTGAGGGGCAATTATCCAATTAACTGCTACAGTCTAAAGGAAGACCCAAGCTAAGGCCACAGAGTTCCTGCAACAGATAGGCACTTTAGAACACCAACTGGGGTTGGCCGTCTCTAATCAGCTTATTTTCTAGCTTAATTTAACCAGAGATCAATGAACTTAACAGAGCTCAGGTTGTGCTGGCTTTATATAAAACAAAGGTCCCTTACATCTCCTCAGGGGAATGGGCAGGGAAACTATTAGTTTTGTGACTCAAACAGCAGGAGGCAGCCTGCTCCATCAGACACTTGTGCAAGCCAATTAGTCAAGATGTCATAGCCCAACCCCAGCAAATAGCTGATAAATTAAACTCTATTACAGTACTCTTTATGGTCAAGGAGATTCAGGCATCAGTTCTGAGGTTATAGATATTTATCCTGCTCAGATATCCTTGCCCCAGCTGTAAGCAGAAGCTCAAGCTCTGTTAGCATGACCCCTCTCGCTCATGGAACTCCAGATTTCCTTGAACTCCATGGCCCCAGATAAGGCTTCTGGCCCAGATGGCTTTTCTGTTTATTTTTTACAATGCTGTCTCTGGATTTTCTTCCACATTTATTACCAGTTTATAGGGAAGCTTATGAGGAGGATGAGCTGAAGGTATCCTTGAAGAAGGCCTTTTTCTCAGTCCTTACAAAGCCTGGGCGGGACCCTACTAAATGTTCCAATTATCAACCTATTTCACTAAAATGTTGATCTCAAAATCCTAGCCAATGCCCTCACCCTTCATTACAGCAGTTCTAGTCTGATTTAATCAACCCAGAACAGGTGGGGCTCATGGCGGGATGCCTGTCATCCGATCATTTGAGGAAATTGCAACATATAGTTTTCACATTTAGGGGGAAAAGGGCACCCACTATCTTTGTCTCACTAGACACAGAAAAAGCCTTTGACTGAGTTTCCTGGCCATACCTTTTTTTGGGTCTTGGAGAAGTTTGGCCTTCCATAGGTATTTATTCAATGGGTGAAACTTCTATACACTCATCCAACTGTTTGGGTACGCTGTAACAGGGTTCTTTCTTCTAGCTTTTTCCTTAAAAATGGAACTCATCAAGGTTGTCCCCTCTCCCCATTTCTTTTTAATTTATATTTGGAACCCTTAGTGAGACACATAAAGTTCAACCCTTCAATATAAAATATTCTTTTGGGGATAAGCAATATAAAATTTCAATTTATGCTGATGGTGTTCTCTTACATCTGGCCAATCCTGTTACTTCACTTAAAACATCCTTAGAAGATTTGACATTTTGGTGCTATTTTCCTATATGAATTAAACCTTGAGAAAACCCAGATGCTCCTGTTAAACGCCTCTGTTCAGAAGGCCGATTTTTTGTATATGGGGTTCAGCTGGGTGACTAAAATATCACCTATTTAGGAATTAAATTAACTACCTCTACCATTCAGTTAATTCAAAATTATTTTACTTTCATACTTCAGGCTATCAGGACTGATTTAGAGCAATGTATCGGGCTTCCTCTGATGCTGTGGAGTCAGATGAGCATACTCAAATGAATATCTTACCTCATCTCCTTTATCCTATGAAAATGTTAACAGTCTGGCTGCCCTTGTGATGGTTCCAGGACTTTCATGCTTCAGTTTCCACTTTCATATGGTGAGGCCATAGGCCTAGGTTTTGGTATCTTAAACTGGCTGCCCCTAAACTTGAAGAAGGTATGGAAGCCCTGGATCTTTTGGGTTATTATCAAGCAGCTCAGGGTGCCAAATACTTTCAATGGGTGTTCCCATGGGATGTGCATTCTCTTTCGATGTTCTGCAGTGGTGGGCTATCAAAGATGATATATGTTGCCAAGAGGGAATTAGCTTGCAGGCACTTTTCTATACCACACACGCATCATTACCTAAATCCCACAAAGACACCCCAATAGGTACTTCTGTTCAAATCCATAATCCATTGAAATGACTTTTAAAATTCCCATTGTGTAATCCATTAGACCAACGGTTCTGGTTGAATCCAAATTTTCCAATTCTGGGTAAATCCCTTTGCAAGGATGTTTGGCAAAGTAATAGTGTAGTTCAGATTTCATGCCTGTGCCAGGGCCATAATTGGGCTTCCTTTGCTACCTTTGGGCAAACCTATGGTTTGGACCCTAAAGACAACATTTTGTATTATCAAATCTGCCACTTACTTTGGCAAAAATTAGGGTAGTCCCACCCATGGATCAACCTGGTCTTACCCTGGCCAAATTAGGGTGTCTCAGTAACAATCAACACACTACTTCTGCAGTTTACCCAGCCCTCCAGCAGGCTTGGTCATACAGATACAGTTGATCTCCCAAATATTGGCTTGAGGCCTTAGCTTGGAGATCAGATGTGCAACAATGGTGTGTGGTCTGGTGCAATACATACCATTATCTTAAATATGATAGCTCTTGGTTTTTCCAGTTTAATATTGCTCATGCTATTTTCAATACTTCTTGAAATCTACATAGGTGGGGACTGTGGAACTCACCAATGTGCCCAGGGTAAAATAATGGGGAAGGAACCCTTCTCCATATCCTTTGAGATTGTTTCAAAACACAAAGCTCAACATCTTTGGCAACAGATACAGGAGGCATTGGGCTAAGCGCTAGGTTAAACCAAGGCCTTTATGAAAAAGCAGTGTATTTTGGGGTTGGACATCCAAGCGCTAATGGGTGTCAGGCAGTACCATTTTGCACTAATTACTATGGCGATTAAAACAATTACAATCAGACATTGGATGGATTAGACTGCTCTGTCTTTTACTGAAAGGCATAAATAAATACTGGAACTGTTGTGAGTATAATGTACATTAGCATCCAACAGACCTCTCTTTCAGTCTTATATGAGATGCTGGGACCCTCTAGATGCCTGGCTGTCCACCCTAGAGCACTAATCTCTCTCTCAGTGTTCATGTTATTAAATTACCTGTACAGATGTCATCTCACCTTACTGTTCCAGAACCTATTGAATGGAGGGGGTGGGGTTCAGGAATGAGGGCAAGGGATGATTGTTTAACTTATATATGTGATTCTTGCTTTTTACAGTTTGTTGTTGCTTTTTATTTTCTTTCAAGGAAGTATATTTAATTTACAAAACAATGAAATACATGCTAAATTGTGTCTAAATAATATGTTTTCAAAAGTGTTTTTCCTCATAGAAAATTAGGTATACAGCAAAATGTTTTCATTTTACAATGTTTTCAACAATTTCAATTGATTTGTTCTCTTTTTTTTTTTAAATAAACTGAAGGTCTTGTTTTTTTTTATTTTCACTGTTTTTGTAAACACATGCTCTACCTCAGACATATATTAATGATCTTTGTAATGTACAATCATTTAAAGTACAACTGTCTGTGGAAGTTCTCTGTTTTATTATAAAATAAAATATCCATTTTTATAATTTCTTGTCATGATATGCATTGTTCAGTTTGGAAATACTTTTGCCATTTTAAATAATAGGCTGTGAAAGATAAATGTGGTTATTTTTTTTCTAAGAAGCCCAAAGTTTATGCTTTAATTAAAACCTTAATCAACATCAGTAATAGGCTTAAAATTCCAGTGGTTTGTTTTGACAGTTTGGGGCTGCTCCAGGATCAATTTGATTAAGGTTTTGATGCTCATATTGCTTTTCATTTCATTATAATGGAATACAATAATATAATACAGCTTGAATATAGATAAAAAGAACAAATCTTTTGTGATGGGAAAGTAATTTATTTCTGGTTTATTCCTCTTAGAAACCAAGAACCCCACTAATGTTCATAAAATTCACATGGTAAAGGTGAAGAAATTACATGCTTCTTGGACTCCCAAAAAACAAGAAAGAAAAAGAAAACCAATCCTAAACAGGAGCAGTCTGTGGTTCAGACCAGGTTCTCACAAGAACCTGTAATGTTCCAACAGCCTTATCAAAACCAGGGATTTGTCTATGGCAGATAAAACATCTGGGAAAGGATTTTGTAGAAAAACAAATGACTATGGAGGCTGTTGAAGTAGTTTTGGGAGTTATAGGCTTCTGATGGTTACTAACATTATCAAGAGCCTTAGAATAAATCTAAGACCGAATTCCTTAAGCACTGAATAAAAATAACAAAAAATGAAATAAATGTGATGGGAGACTTAATGGTGAACTGAGTGGAACCTGCATTTCATTTTTTCCTGTGAAAGCTGTTTTTAAACACTGGTTTCAATCTTTTTATTTTTATACCATCACTAGTCTTTTAGTAAAGTCAGTGGGTGCTTATGATTTATACACAGGTGGTAAGTAACATTTTAAAACTTATTGATGTGGGCTAAGTTCATTTTTCCAACATTCCATAACAAAACACAGATACATTGTGCAAAAATGTAAAAGCGTAGCAAGGACATAAAATATATTGACCAGTGCTAAAATTATCTTTAGCACCAGAGTGCAAGTCAGAAATACCCACAGAGTTCACTCAAATGTCAGGAAAGATAGAACACTAACAGAATGCAAACAAGTACTTGAAAAACATCTGCAACAAATAAAGTAGGGCTTCAAGTTAAAGCAGTTGTCCTTTTAAAATCTCTTCTGCAAGAACATTTGTCACAAATATCCATTGCATCAGTTTTTCTCACTGTGCAGACACAACCAGAAGTCCATGATGCAGGATGGGCCAGTAGTTAAAAATAATTTGCTGGTAGTTAATGTTATCTTTATTGTAAGCAAGCAATAACACACGACGAGGTGTGGGTTATCTCCTGATAAGAGAACACCCAGGTGCATTGTTAGGCATGAGCTGAGCCTCGTTGCATCTGGGCGTGTTTTATCAGGAGATAACCACACCTCGGAGAGTGTTATTGCGCTTATAAAATGGGTCTACTTGTAAAAACATTATTTAAAAATTTTGGGTAAGAAGGTTTAAAAAGTTTTTAAAGTATGTTAATATAAATGGAAAATAGAAAAGTAGCCCCTATGCTTGTACTGTATTTATAATATGGAAAGGAAGCCACTAGAGGGTGTTGTTGTGTATATGACGCCCCCATACACACACACACACACACACACACACACACACACACACACACACACACACACATATAGATGTTGTTTTATTTTTGTTTAAGTAGGAGGCTCTTGAGAATGAGATGACTTGACTTCACTGGGAGCAGGTTAGAATTGAATGTAAGTCAGGAGGTGCTATGAATGCTTGAGCCACTCCTCGATTTGCCGTGAAGTCGTATTTAATTTTGTTATATTTGAAGGTTGGCACTGGACTGTATTCCTTTGACCTTTGTGCTTTTTTAGTACTGATTTGGAGGGGGATATATAGAGGGCAATGAGTACGGGATTACCGGTGCCAACTGCTGTGGTGAATGAGTTGACCTTTGACTGAGGCACTTCCAGTGTTGCAGTCAGGTTTCTCAAGGTCACGAGGAAGGTACAGCAACTGCTTCATGGATCTTTTTTTAAGTAGAGAATTTGTGGATTTTTTTAAAATGGAGAATGAGTCTGTGCAGAGTTTCTTTTGTTGTTGTTGGTATGTGTAATTCATTTCAAAGACAGAATGAAGGAGCGGGTATATGCACAGCACGGAAGATCGCGCTCGTGTGTCTGAATTGAAACGGAGGTCAGAGATTAATTTTTAAATATTTTATTAACAGTTAAGCATATTGTGCAGTTACTAAAGAATCAGAGTTTGTCTGACTGTGTCTGTGTGTGGGGAGTATGTGATTTTGAAGTAAGACAGCTCCAGTATCATAACCACTTTGAAGAGCAGGTTGTTTTTCTTTACTGAAAGATCACAGAGCTGTAGCAGCTAGCACAATGAGCTGCGTACTAACAAGGCCTGACTGGCTGAAGAGGTACTAGTTGCTGCAATATATGCTGATAAGGACACTGCAGAAGGTACCTCTCAGCCAACCAGGAGCCAGAAAACTTTTGACCCATTTTTTTTTTTATTTAGTTTTTGTTGACCTGCTAAGTGCACTAGATAAATCCTGCCTATTTTCAGGCACGACCCAGGGGAAGGGGATACATAGACAGTGTCAGCAGATAAGGGCCTATGGCCCACCCAGTCTGCCCATTTGAGCTTGTAAGTTCAGTTTATGTTTTCCTAGAAGTCTATTGCCCTTTAACCCTGACCTCCAGAATTCCTTTATGTCTATCCCATGCATTCTTAAATCCCGTGATTGTTTCAGCCCCCACCACTTCCTCTGGCAGGGTGTTCCACTTGTCCACCACCCGTTCTGTGAAGAAATTCTTCCTCATGTTTCCTCTGAATCGTCCTCCTCCAACTTCATCCCATGCTCTGTAGTCCTGGAACATCTTTTTTGCTTAAAAATAGTGTATTCCTGCACCCTGTTCCTCCCTGTAAGATACTTGTATGTCTCTATCATATCCACTCTCTCCCTCCTCTCCTCCAGGGAGTATATGTTCAGTTCCTTCAACCTGTCCTCATAGGACTTGTGATGCAATCCATGCACCATCTTTGTTGCCCTCCTCTGAACCTTCTCTACCCTGTCTATGTCCTTACATAGGTAAGGTCTCCAGAACTGTACACTGTACTCCAGGTGGGGCCTCACTAGTGTCTTGTATAGTGGAATTATGACCTCCCTTTTCCTGTTGGTGATTCCCCTGCCTATGCATCCCAGCATCCTATTTGCTTTACCTGCTGCCTTGTCACACTGTTTCCCTACCTTGAGGTCATCAGAGATGACAACCTCAAGATCCCTTTCCTGCTTGGTGCATGCTATATCCTCAACCCCAACTGATATATTGTGCCAGGGTTTTTGTGCCCCATGTGCATTATCTTGCACCTCTTTGCATTGATTTTCAACTGCCAAACCCCTGACCATTCTTCAAGTTTCTGCAGGTCCCTTCTCATTCTGTCTACACCCTCTGCTGTGTCTACTCTGTTACAAAGCTTTGTGTCATCAGCGAACAGTGAAATTCTGCCTTCTGGGTCCTCCGCAATGTCACTGATGAAGATGTTGAATAGGACTGGTCCCAGCACTGATCCCTGTGGTACCCCACTGGTCACTCTTCCCTCTGTGGAGTGACAGCCATTTACCACCACCCTCTGTGTCCTGCTGCCCAGCCAGTTACCTACCCACCATGCTACTGTTCTGCCCACACCCATATTCCCCAGTTTGTGTAATAGTCTTCTATGTGGCACAGTGTCAAAGGCCTTGCTGAAGTCCAGATAGGCCATGTCCACTGCCCTCCCCGATCCACCTCCCTAGTCACCCAGTCAAAAAATTCAATGAGGTTGGTCTGACATGACCTCCCCCTGGTGAAACCATGCTGCCTTGGGTCCTGTAGTCCATTGACAACCAGATGTTCCACCAATCTCTCCTCCACTAGTACTTCCATGATCTTCCCCACTACCAAGGTGAGGCTGACTAGTCTGTAGTTCCCCGCTTCCTCTTTGTTCCCACTTTAGTATAAGGGGACTACATCTGCAATCCTCCAGTCTTTGGCTACCTCCCCTGTTTCCAGTGATCGGCTAAACAGGATAGCCAGAGGTTAAGCCACAACCTTTCTTAGTTCTTTAAGGACCCTTGGGTGCACCCCATCTGGACCCATTGCTTTATCAACTCTTATTACTTACAGTTCCTTCAGGACCCTTTCTCGTGTAAAGGGACTTGTGTCCATTTCTGCACCATTTTCACCCCTTGTACTCCCTTCAGACCCATTACCCTCCTCTTCCTCAGTAAAGACTGAGCAGAAATACCTGTTCAATATGTCAGCTTTACTGTTGTCATCCTCCTGCGCCCCCATCCTCCCTCTTCAGTCTCACTATCCCTCCCTTTGCCTTTCTTTTTTCACTTATGTACCTGTAAAGGTTTTCCCTCTACCCACTGATTTTGCAATGTGTTCTTCTGTCTGAGCTTTGGCTTCCTTACTGACCTCCTGCCTCCCTTTGCTTCTCCTGGTACTTCTCCCTATCCCTTCTGCTTGTGTCTTTTTGTATTGCCTGAATGCAATCTTTTTGGCTTTCACTTTCTTTGCTACCTCTTTGGAAAACCATAATGGTCTCCTCTTCCTTTTCCTCTTGCTAACCTGCTTAATGCATAATTCTGTTGCTCTTGTAATCCCCATTTTAAATACTGCCCACTGTTCCTCGACCCCTGATTCCTGCCCCATTCCCCTTAATGCCTCTTTCAAGTATCTCCCCATTTTCCCAAAGTCTGCCCCCCTAAAATCCAGGATACATGTTTTTGTGTGGTTTGGTACTGCTCTTTCTGTGATTTCAAACCACAATGACTGGTGGTCACTGTTCTCCAGGTGCTTCCCCACTGTTACCCCATCACACTGTCCCTGTTTGTGAGCACAAGGTCCAGTATTGCCTTCTGCCGAGTTGGTTCCATGACCAGTTGCTTGAGGAAGGCACCCTGAAGAGAGTCCAGGATAAATCTGCTCCTAGTTGATGCTGCTGCTGGGATGCTCCAGTCCATGTCTGGAATATTAAAGTCTCCAACCAGTACTGCCTCACCCTTGTCTGCCATCCTTTGGATGGCTAGCATCAGCTCCCTGCCTGTTTCTTCTTCCTGGGCTGGTGGTCTATAGACAACACCTGTGCGGATGGCTGGCCCCATTTTCCTTTCCAGCTTAACCCACAGTATCTCTCCCCCATTTTGTTCCTCCTGGATCTATGTGGCCCTTATGTCATTTTTCACATACAGTGCCACTCCTCCTCCCTTCCTGCCTGCCCTGTCTCTTCTGAATATGTTGAAGCTAGGTATGGCCATCTGCCAGTCGTGGCTATCATTACACCAGGTTTCAGTGATGGCCACAATGTCCAGGTCTGACTGCACCATGACAGCCTCCAGCTCATCCATCTTGTTGCTAAGGCTCCTGGTATTTGCACATGCAGATGAATGCCAACTGACCTTGAACCAGATTAAGCTGTTGGTGGTATTTTTAGTGAATAAGGGGAAATTTGGCCAGGGGAAATTCCCCTGCTGTTTTCGAGAAGTGCCATGGGATCTTTAACATCCACCTGAAATACCACCAGAACTGGCAGATGGGACCTCGGTTTAATGTCCCATCTGAAAGACGGCACCTCAGGAGTGCAGCACCCCTCTCATGCTGTGCCACAGTGTCAGTATTGGGATATTAACCCAAGTGCCTGGAGTGGGCATTTTATAATCCAGGTTAACACAACCATTTGTCAATGCCAAGTATTCACTTGCAGATATTTGCAGTGGTGTTTGATACTGGTACTGCCTTCAAAGGAATGAGGAGGCAGCAATAAGAGTGGTGGATGCTGCATGATGGAAGCTGCACCATAAATGCAGGAAGGATCTGCTAGTCAGAGAAGCCATTCCTACTGGCATTACTGAACCTTGGGGAGAGAGACTGTGCTGGGTGGTAGGAGTCACCAATAAGTAGAAGTGTGTGTGGGGGGGGGTTCAGAGGAGCAAGGACCATGGAGAGCTAGTGTATAGGGCAGCAGAAGCTGCTAATAAGTAAAGCCACACCGCAGCTATTGTAGTAGCTGGGGGGGTGGATTTCAGAGGAGCAAGGACTAGGAAGAGAAAGTGCAGCAGATGGCAGATATGGACCGCTAGGCCCATCCATTGTACCCATAAGCCATGTACTTCACTACGGCTTCTGAGTCTCCCTCTGCTTCTTCTGCTAAGGATACCTGTGCTTATGCACCTCAGCATAACACTGGCCCTCCATGCAGCCTTTGTGCTCAGGTTTGACACCTGTAGGTAATCAGAAATGATAACTCCTAGGTCCTTATCTTCCCTGGAGATGTTTAGCACCTTCCCCATCCATCCTGTAGCTCTCCCCAGGGTTTCCCCTTACCAGGTGTATTACTTTGCACTTCATTGCATTGCACCTCAGTTGTTACTCCTCAGACCATTTTTCAAGCCTCTCCAGATCCCTCCTCATTTTCTCCACCCCTTCTGGAGTATTCACTATGTTACAGATCTTGGTGTCATCTGCAAACAGGCAGACCTTTCCTTCTAGCCCTTCTGCACTGTCAGTAATAAAGACACCCAGAACAGTTCCCTGAGGTACTTAGCTGGTCATACCCCTCTCCCTGAATTGGATCCCATTTAATACCACCCTCTGCTGTGCTTGCTCTCACCACCTCTTGTGCCAGACTATTCCATGTGTCCACCACCCTCTTGGTGAAGAAAAATTTTCTCACACTTCCTCCTAATGTGCCCCACTCCAGTTTCATATAATGCCCCCTCTGTCTTGTACTCCTTCTACATTGGGAGATGTCTCCCCCCTGCACCTTGTTTATGCCCTTGAGGTACTTGAACATTTCTATCATGTCCCCAACTCCCTCGTTTCCTCCAGTGAGTATGTATTGAGGTCTTTTAATCTCTCCTCATATGTGTTGCGCTGCAAGACATGTACCATGGTGGTTGCCCTTTTGTGGACTGCCTCCACCCTGTTCATGTCCTTGCACAGGTGCAACCTCCAGAACTGCACATAGTACTGTAGGTGAGGCCTCAGTAGTGTTTGATACAATGGCATCACCAACTCCCAACTACTCCTATTGATACCTCTGCCTATGCACCCCAGCATGCCACTAGCCCTCACCTTAGCCTTTGTGCTCAGTTTTGACACCTGTAGGTCATCAGAAATTCTAGCTCCCTGGTCCTCATCTTCCTAGGTGATCTTCAGCACCTTCCCTACCCATTCTGTAGCTCTCTCTAGGGTTTCCTCTTACCAGGTACATTCCTTTATACTTCATTGCATTGACCCTCAGTTGTTACTCATCAGACCATTTTTCAAGCCTCTCCAGGTCCCTCTTTATTTCCTCTACCACTTCTGAAACATCCACTATGTTACAGATCTTGGTGTCATCTGCAAACAGGTAGACCTTTCCTTCTAGCTCTTCTGCAATGTCAGTAACTAAGGCACCAAGGACCATTCCCTGAGGTACTCGGTGGTCACACCACTCTCCCTGGATTGGATCCCATTTACCACCACCCTCTGCTTTGCTAGCTCTCACCACCTCTTGTGCCAGACTATTCCATATATCCACCACCCTCTTGGTGAAGACATTTTTTCTCACATTTCCTCCTAATGTGTCCCCCTTCAATTTCATATAATGCCCCTCAGTCTTGTACTCTTTCTACACTAGAAGATGTCTCCCCCCTGCACTTTGTTTATGCCCTTTAGGTACTTGTCCCCCCAACTCCCTCCTTCCTTTCCTTTAGTGAGTATATATTGAGGTCATTTAATCTATCTTCATATGTTTAGTGCTGCAAACCATGTACCATTTTGGTTGCCCTTTTGTGGACCACCTCCACCTTGTTACTGTCCTTACACAGGTGCAGCCTCCAGAATTTCGTATAGTACTGTAGATGAAGCCTCTGTATTCTTTTATTTAATGACATCACCACCACCCACCTTCTGCTAGTGATACCTCTGCCTATGCACCTCAGCATGCCACTAGCCTTCCTTACAGCCTTTGTGCTCTGTTTTGACACCTTTAGGTCATCAGAGCTGATAACTCCTATGACCCTTTCTTCCTTGGTGATCATCAGCACCTCTGCCCCATCCTGTAGCTCTTCCCAGGGTTCTCTTTTTCCAGTTGCTTTATTTTGTACTTCTTTGCACTGAACCTCAGTTGCCACTCCTCAGACCATTTTTCAAGCTGCTCCAGGTCCCTCCTCATTTTCTCCATCCCTTCTACAGTATCCACTCTGTTACAGATCTTGGTGTCATGTGCAAAATGGCAGAACTTTCCTTGTAGGCCTTCGGCAATGTTACTAATGAAGACATTGAACAGGACTGGTCCCAGGACTGATCCCTGTGGTACCATGCAGTTCACTCCTGTCTCCCCAGATTGAATCCAATTTACCACCACTCTCAGCCTTGCTTGCTCCCAACACCTCTTGTGCCAGACTATTCCATTTGTCCACCATCGTCTCTGTGAAGAAAACTTTTCTCACATTTTCTCTTAATCTACCCACCTCCAATTTCATATCATGCTCCCTCATTGTTGTACTCCTTCTACATTGGAAGATGTCTCCCTCTGCACCTTCTTTATGCCCTTGAGGTACTTGAAAGTGTCTCTCATGCCCCCTGCTCCCTCCTTCCCTCCAGTGAGTACATGTTGAGGTCCTTTAATCTCTCCTGATATGTTGTGTGTTGCACACCATGTACCATTTTGGTTGGCCTTCTCTGGATTGCCTCCACCCTGTCAATATCCTTGCACAGTTGCAACCTCCAGAATTGCACACAGTACTGTAGGTGAGGCCTCACTAGTGTATTATACAATGACATCACCACCTCCCACCTTCTGCTAGTGATGTCTCTGTCTATGCAACCCAGTATGTCACCCTTCCCCATCCTGTGACTCTCACCAGGGTTCCCTCTTCTCAGGTGATTATTTTGCACTTCTTTGCAGTGAACCTCAGTTGCCACTCCTCAGACCATTTTTCAAGCCTCTCCTGGTCCCTCCACATATTCTCCACCCCTTCTGCAGTATCCACTCTGTTACAGATCTTGTTGCAATCTACAGGCAGTCCTTTCCTTGTAGGCCTTCTGTAATGTAACTAGTGAAGGCATTGAACAAGAGTGGTCTCAGGACTGATCCCTGAGGTACCTCACTGGTAACTTCCCTCTCCCTGGATTGGATCCCAGTTTCCACCACCCTCTGCCTTGCTTGCTCCCACCACCTCTTATGGAACACTATTTTATGTGACCACCACCCACTCTGTGAAGAAAGCTTTTCTCACATTTCCTCTTAATCTTCTCCCATACAATTTCATATCATGACCCTCATTCTTGTACTCCTTTTAAACTGGCAAATGTCTGCCCTTGCACCTTGTTAATACCCTTGAGGTACTTGAACGTGTCTTTCATGTCCTCCTGCTCCCTACATTACTCCAGTGAGTATATTTTGAGGTACTTTATTCTGTTCTGATATGTTCTATGTTGCAAGCCATGTAACATCTTGGTTGCCTTTTTGTGGACTGCCTTCCTCCATCCTCACAATGTCCTTGCACAGTTGCAGCCTCTGGAACTACACACAGTACTATAGGTGAGATCTCACCAGTGGATTATACAATGGCATCACCACCTCACACCTTGTGTTAATGATACCTCTGCCTATGCACCCCAACATGACACTGGCCCTTCTTGCAACATTTGTGTTCTGTTTTGACACCTTTAGGTTATCAGAACTAATAACTCCTAGGTCTCTTTATTTCTTGGTGATCGTCAGCACCCTCCCCCATCCTGTAGCTCTCCCCAGTGTTCCCTCTTCCCAGGTGCATTATTTTGCACTTCTTTGCATTGAAAATCAGTTGCCACTCCTAAGACCTTTTTTCAAGCCTCTCTATGTCCCTGCTCATTTTCTCCACCCCTTCTGGAGTATTCACTTTGTTACAGATGTTAGTGTCATCTGCAAATAGGCAGATCTTTCCTTCTAGCCCTTATGCACTTTCTGTAATAAAGACATTGAACAGGACTGGTCCTAGGACTGATCCCTGAGGTACCCCACTGCTCATCTCCCTCTCCTCCTGATTGGACCCCATTACCACCACCGTCTGCCTCCTGTCCATAAGCCAGTTTCTAACCCAGTCTATCAACTTGTACATCATGGCCAGACTACCCATCTTGCTAATCAGACTTTTATGTTGGACAGTGTAAAAAAGCTTTGCTGAAATCAGGTATGTGACATCCAATGCTCCTCCCTGATTTATTTCCTTAATGAGGCATTAGGGTTTCCAACCCTAATGCCCCACCCCCACCCTGTAGAGACTGACAGGCATCGGGGGTGTCTTTGGGTCAGTGGCCATAACGCTTACACTGTTCCATCCCCACCTCCACACTGCAGACACTGACAGGCATCACAGTGTGTCTTAGGATCTTCAGCACTAATGCTCGCCCCATTCCATAAGGAAACAAGCTGAAATGGGTGCAGTATAGAAGAACTGGGTGACTGTTAGGGCTGAAAACACCAAGGCACACCCAATGCCTGTCACAGTCTGCAGGGTGGGGGTGGGGTGGAATGGTATGAGTATCGTGGCCTACAAACCCAAGGCACACCCTCAGCACCTGTCAGTCTCTGCAGGGTTGGGGTGGGGTTTTACAGTTGGAAATCCCAATGCCCTGGGCATTTGTTGATATTTTCACTCCAAATTTTCAACATGGAATTTTTGGGACCCCATCTCATGAACAGTGGCACTATCATTTCATTACTCAATCCCAAAAGGTGATTTCATGCAGCAACTATGCCATTCCATGTCACAGGTAAGAAAACACATTTTGGGCAGGATGTGAAAAATGACAGCTGTATTGTTCATGAGATGGTGTGGAAAAATTGCTATGTTGAAAATGTGGCATGAAAGCATTGAAAATCACCAAAGTTACATGTATGTGTAGGAAAATTTCAATGAACCTGCATAATATGGCCATTTTTAGTAATTTGTCCACCAAATTTTCAACATGGACTTTTTGGTACCCCACCTCATGAACACTGCCACTGTCCTTTCCTTAATTGGTCCTGAAATGTGATTTCACAGTGACTGTGCAATTCTATGCCAGAGGTGCAAAAACAGATTTCAGGCAGGATGTGAAAAATGACAATCTGTACTGTTCATGAGGTGGTGTGATAAAATGTGTATGTTTAAAATTTGGAGTGAAAATATAAAAAAATTAGCAAAGTCATGCACCTGTATCGAAACTGCGCAATGCAAACTCATAAAGTGGCCATTTTTCTGGAAATTTTCACCAAATTTTCAACACTGGCTTTTTGGGACCCTACCTTATGAACATTGGCACTATTGTTTCATTAATTGGTCTCAAATGGTGATTCTGCACAGCAACCACAAAATCACCTTTTGGGACCAAGTAACGAAATGACAGTGCCAATGTTCACGAGGCTGGGTTCCAAGAACTATACGTGGAAAATGTGGGGCAAAAATTCCTAAAAAAGGCTGAGATATCAACATAAGTTGAAAACCTCATTAACAACCATTATATCATGCTTACCTTGATTCTTCTGTTTGCAGTTTGATTTTGAAGAGTGCAGACATGTCTTGATCCACAGAAGATTGCAGCCATCAAGCCTGGAAGGTAAGTATGAGGTAAGGGGCTATGGGGAGGTGGGTGCACAGAGGGAGGGTTGAGATGGGCAGGGGGATGGGGAGATGATGAGGGACCATTTTATTTTTTTAAGGGAAGAAAAAAGACATTGGGGGGACCTTTCTCTTTTTTACTGGTACATGTTAATGATTTTTGGGACACTGGGAGTGGGATCCCCAGTGTCCTGAACTATTGGGGGGGTGCATGTAAGGACCAGGAGAGAAAGCCGCACCGCAGCTATTGTTGAAGTGGGGGTTTTACAGGATAGAGGAGTGAGGACCAGGCACACAGACAGTGATGGGAGCCACTAACAAGGAATGATGCACCGTGGCTATTGTTGAAGCAGGGGGGTCAGAGGAGAGAGGAGCGAGGACTGGGCACACAGACTGCAGCAGGAGTCACTAACAAGGAAAGCCACACCATGGCTATTGTTGAAGTGGGGGGGGTCAGAGGTGAGAGGAGCAAGGACCAAGCACACAGACTGTGGCATGAGACACTAACAAGGAAAGCTGCTCCAAGGCTATTGATGAAGTGGGGGGGATCAGAGGAGAGAGTGAGGACCAGCCACACAGAGTGCAGCTGGAGTCACTAACAAGGAAAGCCGTACCATGGCTAATGTTAAGGGGGGGCAAAGGAGCAAGGACCCTGGGGGGGAGAGAGAGTGTGGAGGGCAGCAGGAGAAAGCTGTAGCCATAACTCCAACCACGCACATTAGTGATTAATGTGAACTGTAATGTGCATGGCCGGAGTTACGGCTATGGAGAAAACTGAAGCGATCTCATTGGAGCTGAACTAGTGCCATGACCAGGGGTGCCTGATCATTGGTGTACACTACCAAGCCCATTGCAGTTTCAGCTGTAATTGGCTAGGGCAGTAACACACCTCTCAAATGCTATATATGATACAAGACGTTTCTTGTGCAAGTGCAAGTGAATGCAAAAACTGTAAATCTGAAAAACAATAAAGAGATTGGGTCAAAAATTCAAAGTGAATGTGTGGCAATTGAAAGTGTTACCTCACTGTATTTTATCCCTCAAGAGATGCCCAGTGTTAGTACTATAGATAACATCAAATTCTAAAGTAAAACTGTTACGTTGCCAGGATAAAAGACACACAGATTCAACCTTGGCATTTTAGTTCCTAAAGAAAAAGGTGTCAGAATTGTTTATGGGGTAAACAAAAAGAAACAAAATGGAATGTGAAGTCTTGTGGGGCTCAGTCTACTCAGACCACTGTCTGTCTAAGATGGAAGATGGTGACCAAGTAGGCTAGCTATCACGAGCAGTAGTATCAGCAGTTTTAGCTTATTGTTTAGGCTGTTATTTGTTATTTTACTGCATTTGTTATTTTATTGCATTTGGTATATTTGTCTTGTCATTTTTTGTTTTAAATTAGTGCAATGGCTTAGTAGCAATGAGTTAGGAAAAGTAGTGAATTTGTGAGGTGTTAGCTTCATTTACGAGTTTTAGATAGGGGCTGAGCAATATATGGAGTCACAAAAACTTCCTTAACAAAGATCTGAATGTATCAGCACTGCAACTCACCATGCTGGATAAATACTATTACTCAAGGGAGGTCCTTTTGAGCTGTGTGCCCTCTTAATTGTTCGGGGACTGAAGGTGCCGAAGGTATGCAACTGGAAGACCAGAGCAACTAAGGAAAAGAGAGGCTCCAGAGTGAACACTCAGTGTTCTAAGGAGGAGGAACCCCAAAGTGGGCCTGTGGGAGCCAGATGCTGGAGGAGACGCCTTTCTGTTGAACTAAGAGGTCGGAACAACATTGGTCCATTTTTCGAAATGAATTGTGAGTGTTGAAGCTTTCTGAGCTAAGACTTGCGAAGCTCTTGGGGCCTGGAGGATTCTGTGGGTGGAAAGTCTGTTCTTAGTTCACCTGGGGGTGAGTCCACTTAACTAGTACTGAGCTGGGCAGGAGACACTGGTGGGGAAGTCCTTCAAAGGAAGGGCTATAACACCTCTATGACTCTTAAGTGACCAGGGGTGTTAGCCGGTGGGCTAACTGAATCTGTAAGCTGTTGCTGCAGTCTTGGCAGGAGGGGGGCTGGCTACCTCCTGGGTGTATGCTGGGGGGGGGCTTTTCATGTGCTTAGTCCTAATGGGTGCTCCATCTATTATATGGGCATACTCTGGATGTCTGTGGAGGCAGCTGTCAGGAGTTAGGTGCCAGAACGGAGGTTGTCAAATTCTGGAATCTGCATCATAAATCTGGACCTCTGAAGATCTTTTGTGGTGGAGTTTGGACCTACGTATCAGACCCTCTTTTAGAACTAAACTGGTCAGACATTTTTGGACCTTCCTAAATTCATTGGCAGTGAAAGTGCCTTATAGTTTTATTTCCCTATTAATTTCTGGTTGGCTCTTCGGGTTCAAGTGGGAGTCAAACTTTGACTACCCTTTTCTGGTTATGACCAAAGAGGTGGGAGCTCTACAGACTGTCAAATCAAAATTGAAATTGAGAGACTTATAGTGACTGCTCTTTTTGTCTTTTAAATTTACATGCTGATATATGATTCTGGCTTAATTTTGCACTTATTTTGTTTATTTCTGTTGGGGTTGGTGGTTGGGGGGTTTGAGTGTATTGATTAGTGCAGGTGTGTGGAGTGTTAGTGTGTGGAGTTTTGAATTGGGTGTATGAGAATGGAGCGTGTGAGAATCTGAGTGGATTTTGAAGACTGTGGTGTGTGCTGTTTGCTTGTGAGGATGTGCTGGGAAGGTGTGAAGACGGTCAGTCACTATTCCCCTACCAGACTCAGGGACCTCTGCCCTTTTAATTGTCCTTCACTGTCTCCAGAAGCATATAGGTTGTTTTGGGCTCTAGGGATAGTTAGGAGGAGGAGGGGGGATGAGCTTGGTGGGGGGAATGGAAAAAAGTGGGCAGATTGGGGTAGTGGGAACAAGGAGTTGTCCTGGGGTGAAATGGGTCCAGGAGAGGGATCCTCCCTGCCTGGTTCCCATACCCAAGGCCTCTGCTTTGTGCAGGCAAGTGACACAGTCTTCCTTAGTTACTCATCCTACTCAGATGGTGTTATGCAATGCCAGGTCCATTAAGAACAAGACTGCTTTAATAGCAGATCTTGTTGGGTCATCAGACCTGGCTTCCATCACCGAGACCTGGCTGGATGAAAATGCTGGTCCAGTGTTGGCTTCAGCAATTCCGGCTGGGTACTTGGTGATACACAGTCTGAGGAAGGATTGTGGGGTGGGAGTGTAGCCATTTGTTTTAGATTGGAATTGTACCTTGTGGATGTCCCAGTGGGGATCACCAACTCCTTTGAATGTATCATGGGCATGGGTGTAGGGTGCAAGATACTTCTCTTCTACTATCCACAAGGAGATGGGAACATTTTCCTGCAGGAAGTAGTGGACTTCATCATTGATTTGGTATTGGGATCCCCCAGATGGTTGATTCTGGGGGGGTTCAATGCCTGGATCGAGAATGAACTCTCACAATTTGGTCAAGACTTCCTCCAACTAAAGACTTCATTGGGCCTTACACTGGTTATTACCTCCGAGACCCACATTTCTGGTCATTCATTTGATTTGGTATTCCTCCTCGGGATGGAGATATCTGACCTGTTGGTGGAGCCAGTTGGATAGTCTGACCATCACACCATAGGGTTCAGTTTTGCAGCTCCCCCCAATAAGCCTGCCCCTACAGAGATGGTCCAGTACCGTCCTTTGAGAGGTGTGACCCCAAATAGCCTAATGGCAGTGCTGGACCTATCATGTATACTGAGTGAATGCATGAACCCAGGGAATCTGCCTATAACAAAGCAGCCACAGAGGCCCTGAATTCCATAGCTCCTGTTCATGTTCACCCTCTCACTCTTTGCCCAAGGTCCCCATGATTTGATGGGACCTTGAAGGAGATGAGAAGAGTGGGATGAAGGCAAGAGAGAGGCTGGCAGAAATCAGGCCTGGAGTGTGACAGACTTAGATTGATGGACCATTATACAGTCTATCAATAGGCGATCACCAGTAAGAAAACTGAGTTCCTGTCCAGGGAGATTGCTGCTGTGCAGAACTGACCAGCTCAGCTCTTCCAGACTGTTGACAGATTGTGCAATCCAAACTGTCTTCAGCCTGGCAGAGCCTTTTCACAAGAGAGGTGTGATGAGTTTGCTCATTTCTTTGCAGATAAGGTTGCCACCATCAGGTTTGGGATCTGTACCGGCCCCTCTAGTGGGTATTGTGGAGGTTGGCAGGAAGTGGCGGGTGCCCAGTTTACTTGGTCTTACTTCAGACAGCCAGAAATCATTGATATTGTGAGGATCATCCAGAATTTTCAGCCAACCAGCTGTAGTTTGGACCCTGGCCCAATGCGCCTTCTTGTAAGGTGCGTGGATGAAATCAGCCCGGTCCTAGCTGAGATAGTCTGGAGGTCACTGAAGGGGGGGGTTTTTCCAGACCCCCTAATGGAGGCAGTTGTTTGACCCTTCATTAAAAAGCCCTCCCTTGACCCGGACTGTCTGGCTAACTACAGAACTGTCTCTAACCTATCCTTTGTGGGTAAGGTTATTGAGAAGGTGGTTGCACTGCAGCTGGACAATCATTTGTCCTGCCACAATGTCTTTGATTCTCTCCAGTCAGGATTTAGGAAGAGACATAGTATTGACATGGCCCTTGTTCATTTGCTAAATTACCTCCTAATTGCAAGAGGTAGGTAGACTTGTTCTATCTTGATCCTTCTTGATCTCTCTGCAGCATTTAACATTGTGGACCATGGTGTGTTGCTGGAGCACCTGTGGTTCCTCTGTATACAGTCTGGTATGGTACTTAGATGGTTTCAATCTTTCCTCATGGGTGGAACTCAGAGAGTGGTGTCTGGATTTTATTCCTCAGCCCCTCTCCCCTATCCTGCAGGGTACCGTGGCGCTCCATCTTGTCACCCATGTTGTTCACAGTATATATGCTGCCATTAGGAGAGATCATTAGGTGGTACAGTCTGAGCTTTCACTGCTATGCAGATAATAGTCAGTTGTACATGTCCTTTGTGCCCGGACAGGATGTGATCCTCTCGATATTTAACAACTACCTATCTGAGCTCCAGGACTGGATGAGTGCCAGCTGGCTGCAGTTGAACCCGACTAAAGCTGAGGTGCCGGTCTTGGACCCAGATTATTGGGAGGCAGGTTTGTCAGCAGGAAAACCCTCTAGGCTTTGGCTCAGGGGTGTTCAGGTGACTACCTCAGTTCAGGTGAGGAACCTGGGCATTATTTTTGATGATGGCTTGACCCTTAAATATCAGGTGTCAGCTGTCGTCAAGACCTCTTTCTACCATCTGAGGAATCTGGTTCCTCCTGATGATCTTCTAACATTGGTCCATGCCTTTATAACCTCCTACCTTGACTACTGCAAAGCCCTCTACCTAGGGCTACCATGAGTTGATATCTGGTGCAGAATGCAGCAGCCAGGTTATTGGCTGGTACTTCCAACACCAGTCATATAATGCCTGTGCTCCACAGACTGCACTGGCTGCCAGTACAGTGGCGGAATACCTTCCAGGTTGGGTTACTGACCTATAAAGCCATACACGACCAGGGACCCCATTACTTGCAAGATCTACTTTGCCCTTACTGCTCCCTCCTTCCTCTGATCCACCAATGAGGGATTGCTTGAGATTCCCAGGGTTCATTTAAAGACATCTGGGACCCATTCTTTTGCTTTTGTGGCCCTGACCCTGTGGAACTCTCTACCTCATCGGGTACGAGAGTGCCTGACCATCCAGTGTTTTAAAACAGCACTTAAAACATATTTATTCAGACTGGTGTATCCAGATTCTTTCTAGACTAGTTGATCTGATATTTACTGAGCTGTGGTTTTATGGATTTTAAATATTTGATTTGTATGATTGTTTGTTATTGTTGTGTCTGTTTAGTTCATTTACAAGTGCCTTGGTTTTTAGAAAGAAACTCTTTACAAATAAAACATGATTTGATTTGAACCATTGGCAGGAGTGACTTTGATGTCTAACAGCTTGCCTGACCAGTGGCTTATACAAGACAGACACTAAAGGTTCTGCCAGATGAATTACAATTTGTTAGATAGGGAGATGAAGCTCAAACACGTTTAGAAAGAAAGATTGTCACTGGTCTGGGCAAACCGTCTGCATAACAACATAAAACCTAATACTCCAAGCCATTCTCAAACATACCTAAACTCACTCACTCACTTATTCACTCACTCACTCAGTCACTTACTTACTCACTCATTCACTCACTCCTCACTCACTCACTCAACCCAATAAACACGTTTTTTTTATTCCAAAGCACAGTTAATGTTAGTCTCATTTGTGCAGAAAAGCCATATAAATATGTCTGATGAAGTTCCATATACTATATTAAAACAAATGAACATTGTCTGTTTGAAGGGTCTGCAGCTTCCATTGCTATAGCTGCAGTCTGTTTTCTTCATCTTTGTTTTAATCGTATTGTAGTGGTAGGGTTTTTTCTAATGGTAGTAAGGATTTATGGTGAGGTGGGACTGGTAGCCAGATGTTTTATTTTTTTTAGTATTAAAGTTAGCCTCTGGAGCATGCCCTGGTGCAGTATGTCATTATCAAAATGGATTTAATTCAGCCACTGACATTTTAGCAGTTTTGAGGTTTTGGTATTTCAAGGTGGCAGTGGTGAAGAAGATATTATTGGAGTGCTGCTGGCTGGCGGTAAGGAGGTGCAGTGATTGACACCTATAATCAGGTGGATTAGTGCCTCTCAGTGACTGCCAGATTCTGTTCCAGAGAAGAAGACTGCAAAAGTGGATCAAGCCTGTGCCTGCACTGGGAGTAGGTTGTGAACCATGGTGGATGCAGTTGGAGCATGAGCATGCTTCACTGGATGGGAGTTTAGAAGGGCCGAGACAGGCTTTGGTGTTCACCCATGAGAATAAATATCAATTCAGATTAAACTACCAGCAACCTGATTGAATTTTCCTTGAACAGGAAGAGTGAACTAAAGGATTTTTCATCTTGATTTGAGACTGAGTCGGAGGTGATAAGAGAGTTGATGGTGCATTTGTTTTTCTTTTCACATACAATTATTTCTTGCTACCCTGTAAACTGAGCTTTTTTTAACTCCAGCAGTGGCAGTGGTGGAGTATCACTCTTCGTCTGTGTACTTGATGGACATCCCCTGGTGAGAGCAGAGGCAGTATGCCATGGTTTCTCTGGTGCAGACTTGTTTCTGAAATTCATGTTTTAGTGTAATAAATTGAACTTCACCAGACAGATTGATATGCATCTTCTGCACAAATGACACTAACATTGACTGACTTTTGGAATAGTGAGTGAGACTAGGTATGTTTGAGAATGACTTGGGGTATTAGGTTTTATATTGTTATGTATGAATGGGGTACGGCTGGATTAATGTTATTTTTTAGGACTTTGGATGAATGGTGTGTGTGGATTGGGGTGGTGGGATTGTGTGAATTGTTTTGGGGCTGGTTTTAGTATTATGTTGGTTGGGATTAATTTTATCTGATCAGCATCACAATGTCTGTTGGGCCTGAGACCTCTAGGCTAAATTACTCCCCATCCCAACTCCATGATTTTTGGCCCTTCCATGACCCCTCCTACCAGGAGAAGTATTTCTTCACTGCAGGGAAGTGGGGCTAGTAAAGACACATAACATTCAAGGGCCTGGTTTGAGCGGGCATGCAGGGACTTTGTTAGGATATGCAAAGACTAGAAGACACACTGGGGTGAAATGGGAATAAGGGCAAGGCCAGATGCATTTGGTTCTCCTACCCAGGGTTTCCACTGGATCATTTGGGCAGGGAGATAATGAGCCAACTGTCTCTTCTCATCCCCTTTGGGCAATGCTGTGCAATTTAAGATCAATGAGGAACAAGATTGCCACAAGTTTGGTTTCTCTGTCAATCTGACTTGCATCACAGAGACCGGGCTTTGCGATGACATGGGTCTAATTTAAGAGGCATCTGTCCCAGACTAATTCTCGGTAATACACTGACCACAGAGGGATTGTGGGGGAGGTGGCAATCTGTGTTAGTTCTGAATAGAACTTCACCAGGCACTAAGCTGGAGAGGTCTCATTATTTGAATGCAATGCACTGTGTGGGGTTTTTAGTGTCCTCCAAATATACTGGCCTCCAGGATGCAAGGGGAATTTCCTGCAGGAAATTGCAGACTTCATCACTGACAGGGTATTGGAGTCACCCAGATAATTAATTTTATATGACTTTATTGCCCAGATTATGATAAACTATCACACTCTGGTCAAACATTTCTATGTGTGATGGAATCACTGGGCCTCACACAAGTTGTCACTTTTGTGGTGTGCCAACATGATCAAGCCTTGGTCCTTTTTTTCTATGGGACACAAGACTGATCAGTTCAATTGCTCAGATCACTGTATGGTGAATGTTTTTGAGGGGCCCTCTTCTGTAGTCCACCCCTTTGGAAATGATTTGATACAGCCCTTTAAATGGGCTTCACTCTGAGTGAATACAGGCTATACTGTACATTTCAGATATGGTGCCTGGGGTGTCACACATATTTTATTTATTTATTTACGTAGTTTTTATTGACTGGGTATGTGCACTAGATAAATTCTGCCTATTTTCAGGCACGACCCGGGGAGGGGGATACAGCTGAATGCCAACTGACCATGAATATAACAATAATAATATGCTTTATTTTTAATGCGCCTTTCAGATGTCAAGGCTCAGTACAGTTATAACAATTAAAACAAGTAAAAACAATGCTGTAATCACATTTAAGTATACAGTACAATCAGAGTCTGCCATCTTCATCCCCATATGCCTTTTTCCAAAGATAGGTTTTTAAGACCTGTTTAAATCCCCCCACGGTCATGCACTGCCTAATCTGACGGGGTAGAGAATTCCAGAGGGTAGGGGACATGAACATAAATGCCCAGGCCCCAGCAGATTTTAATGACACCCTTGGAATCTCCAGCAACCCCTCATTGGCCCGAGTGCAGAGGTCGCTCAGGGCAATAAGGAACCAGGAACTCTTTCAGGTAGTCAGGGTCCAGTCCATGTAGGGCTTTATATGTCAGTAAACTGACTTTGAAGGTGACCAGCCACTGAACAGGCAGCCAGTGCAGTTCCCTCAGCACCAGTGTGATATGGGAAGATTGAGAAATCCCCATCAACAACCAGGCTGAGGAATTCGGCACCAGCTGAGCTGCAAGTGGTGGATATCAACCCCCAGTAGCCCAAAGTAAAGCGAGTTGCAATAATCCAGATGCGCGGTCACAAAGGCGTGGATCAATGCAGGAAGGTCACCAGACGGAACAAGGTGCTTGATCCTAGCGATGTTTCTCAGATGATAAAAGGATGACTTAATAACATCCAACACCTGCCCTCAAAGTGTCAACCCATTGTCAAGTATCACCCCTAGGTCTTGCACCTGTTCAGAGGTAGGAAGCTCGTAGTCCCCAAGGAATAATCCTGTGGGTTGACCTGCCCCCCACCCTCCTATCCATTGACCTGGATCCACAACCATCACCTCCATCTTCCCAGGGCTCAGTTTCAGCCAGCTAGACTTCACCCAATCCTGGATTTCAGCGAGGCGGTCGTTAAAAATACCAAGAGTGCTCCATCCTGGTTGGGCACAAAAGACAGGTAGAGCTGGGTATCATCAGCATAACAATGAAACCTCAGCCCATACCATCTTACAATGTCTCTGAGGGGAAGCATGTACACCACAAATAACATGGGGGACAGCACTGAGCCCTGAGGCACCCCACAAAACAGAGAGATACGATCGGAGGAAAAGACCTCCCGACACCACCCTCTGAGTTCTCCCGGTGAGGAAAGATGTAAACCATCTGTGGACCAAATCAGAAAGCCCACAGATGAATCTCAGGTGCTCAAGCAGAACCCCATGGTCAATGGTGTTAAAAGCTGATGACAGATCTAAGAGTACCAAAATGGACCGTTTTCTCTGGCCTCTTGCCATCAGGAGATCATTGAGCACCTGAACCAGTGCAGTCTCGGTACTGTCCCTCTTTCAGAAACTGGATTGGAGAGGTTCGTAGATGCTATGGATTGCTAAGTGGTTCTCCAGCTGAGCAGCCACTACTTTCTCAATCACCTATCCAAAAAGGGAAGGTTAGAAATAGGCCTGTAGTTTACAAGAGAGTCTGGGTCCAATGAAGCCTTCTTCAACAAAGATGTCACCACTGCCGCTTTCAAAGAGCAGGGATACTCACCAGAGTCAAGGGAGCACCAGACTATCTGTGCCAGAACCGGGCTGATAGCATCACTACAACCCATTATCAGGGATATAGGGCCCAGATCTAAACTACAGCATGTAGGGCGCATCCCCTGGACAATCCGCATAACATCCACGATTTCTGACCAGTCAAAGGGACTCCAGGAAAAAGGAGGGATAGTGAACAAGCATTGATCATCAACAACTCACATAGAGTGTGCTGCACAGGTCTCCAACCTGATGTCAGCCACCTTATCAGCAAAGAATCGAGCAACCTCTTCACACTGCAATTTTGAAAAAGCTCTTTGGACCTGTAGACAAGTTGGGTTGCACAGTCTATCCACAGAAGAGCTGAGCTGGTCAGTTCTGAGTGGCAGCAATTTCCCCGGACAGGAACTCTGCCTTCTTAAGGGAAATTTTCTACTGATAGAGTTGATAAATTTCTAGCAGTCTAAGATGGTTGGCATCTAAGCCAGATTTCCACCAGCACCATTCTTACCTTCGTTCTAGTCTCCGCAACTCCCTCAAGGCTACATCAAACCATGGAGACCAATGGCGAAGGGAGAGAGGATGCATACAGACTGGAGCAATAGAATCCAGCATTGAGGTATTATAGGCCAGAACCAAAACCTCTGGATTCCTGCTAGCCACAGGAAATTCTGACAGATCAAGCACTGCTGCTAGACCATCGGAAATAACATCCAGTAAAGGGCGGTACTTGACCATCTCCACTGGAGTTGGCCTAAGAGGGGTGCAAAAATTGAATCGCACAGTGTAGTGATCAGACCATCCAACAGGTGCCACTCCCACCTCAGAGGCCTTGATCCCCAGGAGGAAAACCAGGTCAAGTGAATGGCCAAATTTATGGGTAGCAGTGGTAACCACCTGTGTGAGGCCCAGTGAATTCATCAATTGGAGAAAGTGTTGTCCAAATTGCGAGAGTTCATCATCGATCCAGGCATTGAAGTCACCCAGGACCATCAGCCTGGGTGACTCAAATGCCAGGTTGACCACAAAGTCCACCACTTCCTTAGGGAATTGCTTCCCATCTCCGAGTGGATGGTAGATGAGAGCAATCCTATAGCCTACACCTGCTACCACAGCACATTCAAATGATCTGGCCTCAACTGGTACACTAGTGAAATCCAATTCGGTCTTAAAACAGACTGCAACCCCCTCCATGGTCCAATCTCAGGAGGTGTATCACTGAATTCTTCGCTGGAATTGCGGCCTCTAAAATGGGGCCCACATTATCGTCCAGCCAGGTTTTGGTGATGCACGCCAGATCCGTTGACCCAACAAGATCTGCAATAATTGCTGTCTTGTTTTTAACAGATCTGGTGTTGCACAACACCGCCTGAGTTGGACAGAGCTCCTGGGTTGCCCCGACCTCCTGCCCACCCCCAATGGTGGTGCCCTTGGGTATGGAGACTAGACAAGATGGCCCACGTTCTGGACTCCACTTCAATCCCAGGGTGTCTTCTGGGCTTAATAACCGCAATGGGAGTGCCCCGCTCTTCCAACCTCCACTGTTCACACCCCCCCACACCTCTCCCACCCTACGAGCAATACCCAAGGCCTGACAACGATGATAAGTGGAAAAAGACAATGGAGGGGGAAGGGGCGGAGGGCATGAAGAGCAGAGGATGAATAGTGCATGACCTGGAGGGTAACACAATGACATATGTCCCAGGCCCAGGACATAACAATACAGTACAAATGTAGCTGCTAAACTCACAACAAACGTAAATAATATAATACCCATTAAATCTCACCCTATCCTAAAATTCTCCACACAATTCCCCACAAATTAGTGATCTATTCCCACTCAAAATTAAAATAACAAATAACTAAATTAGAAAATTAGTTAAACCATCTAAATACATAAACATCCCTAAGACATTTATTTAGCCCACAGGTCCTCTCACTACCTAGGGGTCCACCAAATTTAAACTAACTAATTTCCTAAATACAACCATAAAACAGTTATTTAGCACACGGGTCCTCACACTACCTGGTGCTCTACTTAAACTAAGCACTCTCACTGCTTATTTCAAAACAAATAAATAAACATCAAAATAATAATAAAATAATAAACAAAAAGGGGATTTGAAGAAATGTTGTAGAGAACCACCCTCCAGACAATATCTCTCACATATACCTGAAAAGATAAGTGGATTCACAGCTGTTACAGAGCACTCTCACTGCCCACAAAATTTCCCACAAAAGTACACATAAAATCGCAAAGTACTTGCAGTCAGAAGAAGTCCAATCTGGCTGTAAACACATCGGACACACAACCTTATACACGCTCAAGTTGCAGAGTTCAAAATACCAGCCCCAGTGTCATCAAAAATAACCAGCAAGCAAAGTAATTCCCAGTCTTCCAGTCTCAGGCTTCTAACTCCAATTCCAAAAGGGCCATCAAGAGGCTGCAGGTTCCTTCCAACATTTCAAGAGGTAATCATCCCAGGCTAAATTAGTGGCCCACTACCTCGACTCCAAGTTAAGTCAGCCCCACAGCTGGCTACCCCAGGAGTCTAGGGGAAAAGGAATACTGGACCGGCCCTCCAACCAGCCCTACTCCCTACCCCTGTGTGGGACACCAACCCTGAGGCACCTCAGGAACCCCGCAAACCCAATTATAAGGTCCAAGCCCAAGTTCACCCAGTCGCAAATGCACAAAATATCATCTGGCACTCAAGGCAACAGGATCTTCTTAGCCTTTTATCCTAATGAATCTTACGATTATGTTAGTAACCCAAGATAATCCTCCCGGAGTCCAGGAAGTCACACTCTGGAAAACACACACACACACACTGGCCAGAACCCCACACTGAGCAACATTCATCGGGCCCTGGGCACCTTGGTCTCCATACAGTCCCAGACCAATCCACTCAGTGCCCAACAAAGCACCACATGGGGCAAAAAGTCCAAGCTGGGAAGTCCAAATCACAGTCCAAACAAAACGAAAAATAAAATGGACAGTGAAAACTCAGGGACTTAGAGGTTTAGATATCACCGAGGCTTCATTTACATCTTCCACAGCGCTCCCTGACCGGACGCTTAATCCTAACAAATGAGTACACTCAAGCACACTTGAAACAGAACATCAAGAGCACAGAACAAGAGTGCAGACACAATTTTCTAAAAAGCCGAAAATAAAATACAATTAAAACGGCAAACAACAAACGATAAAGTGCAGCGATAAAATGGATGAAACGGATAGCATAGCAGCAAACAGTAGTACGAACAAACGGCTAGCCCAGCATGGCCACCATCCAAGTAATGTTAATGCTGGCAGAACCAGATTAGTCTGTTGGTGGTATTTTTAGTGATGTGCTATATTTGTGTCTGATCAAGATCCACATCTGGATGGTATCTAGTTACCTGGAACTTAACCCAGAAAAGAATAAGGTATTAGTAATCACTTTGAGTAATGAGGGGGCGGGTCCTGCTGCTGAGGTGACAGGGCTTTGGTTTAGTTCCTCTAGGCTACATGCTGTGTAATAAGGAGTGGCTTTTGCCATCTGAAGTACATAAACTAAATTAAACCCCCTATGTCTTCCTGAGATCTGTTGACACTAGTACATGCATTTGTAATGGCCAGGTTTGAATACTGCAATGCTCTCTTCCTCACAGTTCATAATGGTAGCCTACAATGCCTGCAGCCAGTACAGAAAGCCATGGCCAGGTTGCTGAACTGAAATGGCTGCTGGTGAAGTGGCATATCACTTTTGAGGCTGGTTTACTATCCTATGAGGCCCTATTACACAGATTGGTCCAAGCTAATCATATGAACTGTTGACTCTTTATAGGTCCTCTCACCATCTACACTTCACAAAGGAATGAATGTTGATAGTGCCTAGGATAAGATTAAAACAAAACAAAAAAAAAGGAAACATTTTACTTTTTGTAACATGTTGCTGCCAGCAATAGAACATGAACAAAGTGCAGTCTCTTGTTACTTTACCAGATAAAGCAGTAATCAGGAAGGACCTGCTTCTATATTTATGCACTGTCCAGGAATGCCCACTATGTAGATTCTAATGTTGAGACAAACCCACTATGGACTGTGTTTGTGGTGATCCCAGAAGGAATACAACTTTGTGAGGCATATATTTCTTCTTTTTGTTCTCTCTGGATCTGAATGATCTATTTCTTTAACATGATATTGTCTTTACATAGCTGGCAGCATAAGGGTGACTGGTACATCAGCTATGTTGCTTGTACCTTTGGTTGGATAATTTTACAGTTTGGCACATTTAGCACTTTAGGAAACCATGTCACTTCAAGCACTAGCAGTTTGCCTTGAGGCAGTGTCAGTGGCTCAGTAGGCAGCACACTCGCATCTGAGGCCGAGAGGGCAGTGGGTTCAGTTCCCACATCTGGCACTTGGGTTAATATCCCAGTACTGACACTGTAGTGCATCATGAGAGGGGTGCTGCACTTCTGAGGTGTTGTCTTTCCGATGAGACATTAAACCGAGGTCCCATCTGCTTGGATTGGTGGTAGTTCAGGTGGATGTTAAAGATCCCATGGAACTTATCGAAAAAGAGTAGGGGCATTTTTTATTAAAACTTAAAAGTAAAACAAATACATAATAGTGTTCCGTCACACAAAATCATAATGCAGAAATAAAAGTAAACATAAATAAGTATTACATCATACATTCAATACAAAAAAGTCATTTTCATTGTCCCGAAACGTATTAATAAATGCTAACTCTCCCCCCAAAAGAGTAGGGGGTTTTCTCATATGGACTACAGAAAAAAACATAAAATGCGAACAGTATGATGATACCTATATAAATATACATAGGAATCAAGAAAAATATATAATATATTACATTCAGATATACTGAGAACAACCTATCCCATGACCTAAAACATAGCCACTAATACAAAATGATTTCCCCCTCACTGAAGCAGAGGGGGAAGTACACATTAGACATAGAATATCCAATAAACAACAATATATCCTAAAAACCATAATATTAGTTCATACTGTCACATTACCAAAAAAGGATCTCATAAATAATAGAAACACTGTCTCTCCCCCCCCTCAACCAGAGAATCCTCAATAAGGTCTTCTCCATACAAAAATCACTAGTCATAAATTACAAACATATGCCCACTTTAATACCCCTCTTACCAATACTTTGAGGCACTCATACCCAAATGACATCTTTCTTGAAGTAATCTCTTCCCTCAACCCGTATCTAACCACGACATCTTTCTCCACCATACCCGATAAAGATCCTGATGTACCCTTTCCCTTTCCAGCAACTGCCACTTCAAGATATCTTTTTTAATACTCTGCACAATCTGATCTTCTGTCTTCATCTGCTTCTGAAGTGTTAAACAGCACCATGCCGGCCAAAGCTGATACCCTATAAACCCCATTAAGAGACTTATAGTGATATTATCATAAATTGCCCATGCACCGGGCAACACTCCTTCAGTCCAAATATCAACTGACTGCCCCTTAAAAGGATTCAATGGCCAGACCTTATGAAAGACAGACCAAAAGGACTTTACAAAGGGACAGTCATAGAAAAAAATTAGATAAAGATTCTACCATGCCCAAACAGGTTACTTCCCTATGACAGTATCTCTCAGCCAGTTCTTTATGTTTCAAGTTCCCCTTCACACACAGTTTTTTATGCAAACAAAGCCACAGAAAATCCCATATATAGTTAGGGACCCTTTTACTTGCTAATAATTTTAATTTTGCATGTTGAACAGCCATGGGCAGATCCAAAAACCAGGAATCAGCATAAAAAACATCTTGAATAACCCCAAAATATAATTGTTTTCTAGATTTCATACATATGGTCTGTTTCATAAGCCTCCAAGCCTTCAATTTCCCAAACAACCCTTTAAAATATCCAGGGAGCTGGGACACCCTAGTCTGATGAGGCAAGACCTCTGAAATAACCCACTTATCGATTAGAAAACCAATCACATCATCTACCCATGGGGACCATACCTTAGGCTCCCCTTTCAACAGGGGGGTCACATTATAAGAAAGAAATGTGACATAAAAAAAACCCACTGGGTTCAGCATTCCCACTCGACCTTCCTCAATCGGCACATAAGTAATACCCCTCTTTACTTAGTTCAGTCTACTCCCCCACAAGCATGAAAAAAACACAGAATATAAAGAGGATTCCAAAGTGAGTGGGGGGGGGGGCAGACTGCTGCCAGGAACAAAAAATAAGGCACCAAAAATGTTTTTGTAAGATAAATCCGCTTTGCTTTGGTCATTTGCCACTGATTCCACCGAGTCACCCTATCCTTAGCTACCCCCAACTGTGTTTCCCAATTATATCTAGGAGCATCCTGCCCACCAAAATATATCTCTAAAATCTGTCTATAACCAGTTTCGATGGGGATCTGCCAAATTAAGGCAACATCAACCATATCATATCCCACCGGCAATATTCCACTCTTTAATGGATTAATAGATGAACCAGAAATTCTCGAAAAAGTATCTAATACCATCAGGGCTGCAGTCCCCAAAGATCTGCCAGCCAAAACCTATACAAAATAATCCGCATATGCTACTGTTACAATACGGACATCCTCACAACCTACAGATAAGCCAGTAATCCATGGGGCCCCATTAAGGGCGTATAGTAAGGGGTCTAATGACAACACATACAACAATGGGCTAAAAGGACAGCCCTGACGTACCCCCCCATGCACCATTATCCTACTCCCTATCCAACCATTAATACTTAGAACTAAACTTATATTCTTATAACATGTTTGTAACCATGCTATATACTGTGAAGGGAACCCATAGCCCTGCATCACTTCCCAAAGATATGTATATTCAATATGATAAAAAGCTTTGTGCTGATCTAAACAAACTAGATGACCAAACACCTCTTGTGAGGCACCCTTCTGCAGGATTTCTCTTAGAAGGATGAGAGCATCCTGTACCCGCCTCTGTGGAACTCCACTGTATTGGGAAGGATGAATCAAGGCATCCAAAACCCCACATAATCTATTTCCCTAGACTTTCATTAATATTTTATAATCCGTATTCAATAATGTCAGAGGTCTCCAATTACCCAAATCACCTCTCTCCCCTTTTTTATAAATTAATAACAGTAGGCCTGTCAGCATGCTGTCAGGAAGTTTCTCTGACTGCAACCCTCCATTAAGTACTTCCCTCAATTCTATTCCCAAAACTTCCCAAATTACTTTATATACTTCATGGGGTAACCCATCTGAACCTAGTGCAGTCCCTGCCTTCAAGGCCCATATAACTGACTTAAGTTTCTGCAAGGATAATGGCACAGTCAGTAGATTTCCCAAACCCGGAGACAACTGAGGTAGTTTACAACTCTTTAACCAAGACTGTATTGAAATGAGTGGCAAGGGTGTACTACTAAAAGCTTTAGAAGCATAACCATAAGTATGAATTTCTGAAAAAATACCTGCACTTGAAATAACTCTTCCCCCCTGAGCAGTATTTAAATATATCATACCACGAGACTCTCTAATGGAACTGGCAGTTTCAAATGGCAAAGTCTCCCCCTTTGTCCCAGAAATCCCTTACTTATGCTTTTTCTCTATTTCACTCAAAATGTTCAGTTGTAGACAGGCCAACTCAGCCTTTAAACCCTTAATCCTATCTTGATATCCCACACTCCCTTGTTGGAAAGTGAACAAGATAGCTATACGTTTCCTCAAATACTTCATTTTATCATGCTTCAGTTTACCATTTATACGACCTACTTTTTTTAAAATACACCCTAATCTCACCATTAGTATCTTCCCACCACTCATTCAAATTGTCATATAAGAAAAAAACTGACTGACGGGCAAGCAAAAGAGCATGCAACCCCTCTTTTATGCCGGGAATATTCAATAATGTAACATTTAATTTCTAGACCCCCTGGTCCTCTTTGAGCCTCCGGCATATCCCCTACCCTAAGTTTCAACAATATGTGATCAGAAGTAGCCACATCCTGCAGATTCTTAGATTGAATCAATAATCCAGTGAAAAGAAAAAAATAATCAATCCTAGATGCCCTAGGCCCACAGAAGTAAGTATTCTGATTACCATTCGGTGAAGATCCAAAAACATCCACCAAACCAGCCTCCCGTATACCCTGCGCCAAACATGATGCATCACAATAAACTTTCTTCCCCATATCAGCCAACGGCCCTGAGGGTAAGGTACAATTAAAATCACCCCCTAAAATAAGGGGAAAGGAGGTATACAAAAAAGGAAAAATAGACTTAAATAAAGCCACTCTATCGCATTTATTCTGGGGAGCATAAATGTTAAGTAACCGAATGAGGGTATCCCCCCACTTTATATCCAAAAGCAGGGCCCTACCTTCCACTATCTCTATATGATGCATCACTTTAACAAGAGATGAAAAAAAAAAAAAATCCCAACCCCACTATATAAATCCTGCCCTTGGGACCAAAAACAGTCCCCCCACACCCAACCTTTTGTAGCGGCATCTAATTCCTCCAGAGAGTGCAAACGTACATCTTGAAAGAATACACAATCCAAATTTTCGTGCATAAACTGAAAAAATGTGTTTCGCCTATTCTCTAGGGATTTAATGCTATTAGCATTTAAGGATCCCACTCAAAATTGTAAAGGCACCATCATTTAACCCAGACATCTCACTTTACCTTACTCGAGGCTCTTGTCACCCTACCACTTATACCATCCTGAGGCCTTGATTCAGTTTGTCCCTCTGACATAATCTGTGGGAGAGATTGCAGGAGAGATACTGCCTGTTCCTCCCCTGTTAAGTCCTCCATCAGCACCTCAAATGGATTAGGGTTTGCCAGAGGAGGGATAGAGGTTGTGGAAGTGGTTTTCTTTACTCCCTTAGTTTTCCCTTTTACCTGTTTACCTTTTTTCCCAACCACAATAGTGAAATCCTCTACCCTGGACTGCAAGACCGGGGATGGGGGGGGGTCCTTTACTAGCTTCTGCTGGATCACCTGTTTCAATAAGTTTAGAGGACTGAGATATGGGACATGGGGTCACATCAGAGGCAAGGGCTAGTGCAGCCTCAAAGGCCTGATTTCCCAACACTTTGTCCCCACCAGGGCCTCCATTTCCTAGTTTCCCTCCTGAAGCCTGTCCCTGTTTTAGTGCTACTCTAATAAAATGATCCTGTACCCCAAAATCTGCTTTCTCCATGTTTTGGGCCGCCACAGGGTATGATGCAAAATCATGGCCTATCTCCTCACAAAGATTACACTTCGCCTGCTGGAAGCAGTGAGCACTTGGGTGCCCCATCTCCCCACAGTGAACACATTTTAAAATGTCACAGTTAGTACTGATGTGCCTCTTAGAACCACACTTTAAAGCATACCCTGGGCTGACCCGGGTAAAACAGAAACCCCTTATCTTTTCCCAAAAACAAACAATTAGGCAGATGGGTAAGATCTGTATCTGTAGTGTGTAACTTAACCCTAAATTTCCAGCCCCCATTCCAAAACCCTTCATCATCTAGAATAGGGACTGGATTACCCTGAATGTCACATTTTTTTCCCCAACCAATGCATAATATCCACAACATTAACCCCTTTGTTTTGAAACAGAATAGTAATGACCCGGAAAGGTTGCTTCATAAGGGGAAATACAATAAAGTCAGACCAGAGGGGATTAGTTTTCAAATTTAAATATCGACACCAAAATGTCACTAATAAAGCAGGTGTCTGAAGAAGAAGAAGAATCTGCATTTATATAGCGCTTTTCATACATCCAAAGCACTTTACAAGCAATGCTAGACTGGTAGTGAAGTGACTGAATGTGTGGTGGCGGCCATATCACACATCATCACCCACACACAGCCTGGATAATTGCATGAGCCGGTTTATGGGAAAGGGGGAATGTTGGCCAGGATACCGGGAATGTTCCCTACTCTTTGCGAAGAGTACCCTGGGTTCTTTTACTTCCACCTGGACAACACCAGAATGGGCAGAAGGGACCTCAGTTTAACGTCTCATCCAAAGGACGGCACACCCCAGCAGTACAGCACCCCCCAATACTTCACTCGGATGCCAGCGATTTTTAGGTGCAAGTCCAATCCCGGTGTGGGACGAGAACCCACGACCTTCTGGTCCAGAGGCAGATGTGCTACCAACTGAGCCACGCTGACACCTGAAAACTTATATCAAAAGAATATTCCCCTTGAACATGTATCAGGGCATAAACCTCTGCTGGAGTAAACCCCATGCTCTGTTTAAGCAGTATCTTCCCCACGTAGAAATGATCCGGGGGATTTTCCCTAGGTCCCACATATCGCAACCTTATGGCATTTCGCCTTTTAGCCTGTTCCACAGTCTGATGGAAATGGCTAGTGTATGTGGGCCTAGCCTGGGCCTCCAAAGCCAGGGGCTGCTCTGCTCCACTCTCCCCAACCTGCACCCCATCTTCTGGGACATCACGGGGGGAGCTCTAAGGGGGAGGACTCTGGGGGGGGTAAACCACCACCGACTTCTGCCATGTCCTGCAGCAAAGTAGAAGACATAGTACTTTTCTGCACCTCCGGGTTATCCGACAGACCAGCAGCCCCTTCAGCCAGTTTCCATTGACCTCCAGACACAGGGACCCAACCTGCCTCATGCAGGGCCCTCTCCGGTGACCAGGAAGCATCCCCTCTGTCCCCCCAGGACTCACCTACCATCATGCCATCCACCTTAGCCTTCTCCGTGGGCACATGCAAATTTACTGAGCCTTCCAATAAGGCTGCCCTTGGGGAAGTGGCATCCCGTTTCAGCTTCCAATCCTCCTCACTCTTTTGCTTCCTTCCTTCATTTGCTAAGAGCTCACTCACACACAATAATTCCTCTTCCAGGCAGCGCCGTTTCTCCACCAAACTTAAAGGCTGCTCCGGATGCTCTACAGTGGGACCGCTGTCTCGGGCGATGTGCTGGCCACACATCGGGTGCATCCCAGCCGCCTCCACAGCGGATAACTCCTCCTGGGGAACTTCCATAATTTTCAACTCCTGGGCCATCATAGCCCTGTCCAGCAAACCTTGCTCCTCCAAAGCTCATCTCAGAATGACCACTAGATGCGGTGTCAGGGGCCCCCTACTGAAACAGTAGGGGAATTTCCCCGGTGTCCTGGCCAAATTTCCCTCATTCACTAAAATACCACTAACAGCTTAATCTGGTTCAAGGTCAGTTAGCATTCATCTGTATCCCCCTCTCCCGGGTCATGCCTGAAAATAGGCAGGATTTGTCTAGTGCACTTACCTAGTCAACAAAAACTAAATAAATAAATAAAATAAAATAAAATAAATGTTGTATTGGGAAATTTACTGAAACACCATGAACTGCATATTTATTATTGTGTAGTAACTACCATTCGTCAGCATCATTTCAGTGGCTTCACTTGTGTAGGACTAATAAGAGATTTTGATAATTATTGCCACTGGAAATAAAGGGATTGATTGGATATCCAGCTCCAGCCCTCTGAGGAAAGCTTCTTGGAAAGCTGAAGCATAAGGGTGACTGGTACATCGGCTATGTTGCTTGTACCTTTGGTTGGATAATTTTACAGTTTGGCACATTTAGCAGTTTAGGAAACCATGTCACTTCATGCACTAGCAGTTTGTTTTGAGGCACTGACCCCCTTTGGGCACTAGCACTTTGTACTTAATAAATTACTATTTTGGATTCATTACATTCATTACATCAGCCTCAGCAACTTTATTTTAGTACTAGGAGTGCAGACCTTATTTTGTTCTTGTTTGCATTTAGAGGTATCTCCCTTGGTACTGCCCCCACTGTAGCACAGCTGTTCCTTCTTGTCTGGGTCACACAGTTTTCAGGTATCAGCACAGATGTCAGAGCACATCATGGGGAGTTTGCAGTTTTTTATTTGTCTCCCTCTTACAAACAATAAAAAATTGGGGATGCATAGCAATATAGACTGATCTTGTTCGGCTAGTTTATGGTCAATGTGATCTGTATTGGACTTTCAGTCTCCCTCAAAACCCACCTTCACTACTCCAGCTGTCCTTCAAGCAAGCAATGAGCAATATGGAGAGTGGTACAGCTGAAAACAAAACTCTGTTAATGCTAATACATGGAGAAAGACAGGGCTAAAAGCCTAAAATGGCATAAAAAGTCAGAAACAACTGATACAAATGAGGGTGACATTAAGGAAATGTTTTTCAAATTCAATAAACTCCTCATTGCTGACTTATATGTTGCATACACTGTCCTGAGATTAGAAACATTTCTGGAAAATCAACAAACCCCAAGAGGACTGCTGCTCACAAAGGTACACAGTAGCAGAATTGGGATATTGAAATATAGAGATGTTTCAGAACAGGATCTGGCTGAGTCCTCTGAAAAAATTTATATCAACGAGGACACCGACGAATAAATGGCAATAGCACAAGAGTTAACAGAACTGAGGGCAGAATGTTTCAGAATAAAATAGCAACAGTAAAGCCTTTATGAATTGGATCAAACACTGGAAAATAAGGTAGCTGCATATAAAACTGACTGTACTTAAAGAAAGCAGCGTAAATTAAACCATGACAAGCAGACTTCAGAGAGAGAGAAGTTCTTAAATGTTCCAGGATCCCAAGGCAATGAAGCAGGGGGAGGTTGAATCACCTAGGGTGACCGAGAGGGAGAAGTGCAGCAGACCAGTGGGATCTGAAGAGACAATATTGGGTGAGGAGAAGAGTTTACAACAGGAGGGAACCAGAGTGAGAAAAGAGTGTTCTTTTAGGAAACAATCAAGGAGCAAAAGCACAAATGAAACAGAAAATGGAAAAATGAAAAAAGAAAGAAAGTAAAACAAGGAGAGGTCAGAGGGGCAGAGGCAAAGGAAAGTTCAACTCAGATAATTACCCAAAGAGGCCATCAACAGAACCCACAGGGCAAGAGATAATTAACCTTTCAGGAAAAGCAGTAACAGAAGAACAAATGAGACCTGTGCGAAAACGACTTAACTTTGTACCGACTGCCATCACTGAACACTTTCATGTATAGGTAGATATTTACAAATTTGTAAGGAAACTGCAACTTAAAAAATAGTCTAGTCTAATGCCCTGTGATGATGTACTAGGTGTGAAACTGGTTGTGGTTCATTCTAACAATCTGATCCATCGGACTGTTTATTTTAATCTAATAAAGCCTTTTTTTCAGCAGTAGAGTGGTGCTTTTGCTTTTCTTAATTTAAAAAATACTAAAGTCATAAAATCAAAGCTACTGTGTCCAAAAAAAAACTTACACTATTGTTGGATTTAGTAGAAGAGAGTAATATTTCTACTGATGAAAATAGTTTACCACAAAATGAATTTAATACAAACAGTAACTCCTCTGTTGAGACAATAGTTTAAAATGTGGGAAGAGAGACTAATAATATTAAACAATTTAGAGAAGCCCTGTTCAAATCCAGTTCTGAATTTGTCCCTAAGATAATCTGCCCTGCTATACATCTTTACTTTGAGGTTATAAAAAGGTGAGTTCACCCATGACACAATGGCATTCAAACTGCTGACATAAATCATAGCTCCAGTAATCTGCCTACAGCAGCAAAGGCACTATGACAAATTTTTGTCTGGCAATATGGGAACCTATATTATGTGGGGCTCCACCCCCCACCCCCATGTGGGGGGCTTTACCCCTTCACCCCCCATGTATTAAAATAATCAACTCCAGGTCCTGGCATCTAGGGAGGTGGTGCTGTCTGTGAGGTAATGCCATAACACAACTAGCCAAAAAATCAAACTCATGAAGGAAGCCTGCACCAGCATTCCTTTGCTAACATCACGGCGACAATATTGAGTCATCCTACTAATGGACTACCAAAAAGGTAGTGTTCCCATGCCAGTGATTCAAGTTCAGGGACAAGCTCAAGGAGCTGGCTGATCAGCATGTGGATTGGGGCCAGTGCTGTTGACTAGGGTTCTGACACACAGGTGACACCTTGTGATGGGCTGAGGAGCCTTCCCTCACATGGTGTTCAGCTGCCTGTCATGGCCTGATGGGGTGACATAGTGCATCAGGAGAAATGGGTAGGCATGAAAAATTGGTCCTGAAACATCTCCACTGTTCTGTTTATTCCCTTTTTAAAAGGACCTGTTTAAATGAGGATACAATTTCAAAATCACAAAGAGGGAAATTTATTTAAAAAAATATGTTACAGACAGCATACAAATATAATACTGATATGTAGTGGGAACCTCACAAGTGGCATAAACAGCATGAGCATAGATAAATCATTTATCACACAAGTTCCCCTCAATGTATTTCATTTATGGAATAGGACAGGACATTAAGTGATAGATATTTTTAACTTTTTTTTAATATTACTGCTAAAAGTCTGTGGGTTTATTGTTTGAACAGGTGATATTGTGCATTCTCCCATCCCAGTTGCCATAGCCATTGCCATGGACATGGTGTCAGGATGACAAGCTTATGCTGCAGTTTGACAGTTCATTGGTGCTGCAGGACTTCTGCAGGAATTACAAACCACCACCACAGAAGTTCAGTGGCAAATGATAATCCTGCCACAGAACTTGGTCCCAAAGTGACGCAGAAAAATCAGGGTGTTACCCATTGGATTGAAGATATTACACAATCCTTTCCTTCAGCAGTGATTCCATTAACTTTTCCATGACTGATGTCATGCTGACTGTCCTATAATTAGGGTTTCTGCTTTTAGGTGTTTATTTTTCTTAAAAAAACTATGCTTATTTTCCACCTTTTTTTTTACATTTTTTAAATCATAAAAATCTGTTTTTTCCAATGTTAAATTCGCAGACCACTAATTTCATCATTTATCAGTATTTATTCTTATAAAAAAATTGTTTAAAATGCACTGTGTACCATGACTCATGATGCTGGTGGCATAAATATGGCTGTTAGCATATTAATATGTGTGGATATTGTGCATGTCGGTTTTAGCACCATAGATATTGCACGAGTCCCATTATGTGCACCATAGACAGTAGCAGCACCCCAGATATTGCACGAGTTCCATTATTTGCACCATAGACAATAGCATCACCATAGTTATTCGACCATACTGGTAGCACCGTGTTGATGGCAATAAATACTGAACAATCAAATCAAATCATCTTTTATTTTTATAGCGCCTTTCAAAACCAAGGCGCTGTACATAAAAACCATATACATAAAAATAAAATTCTAAAACAGACATTAAAACAAATCATCCATAGCTAGAAAGCTAAACTAAATAAATATGTCTTCAACTCTGTTTTAAATATATCAACAATATCGACAATAATAATAATGAATATTGCAAGATAATTCATTTAAATTAAATGCTGAGCGTTTTGTAATAAATCATAGAATGCATGTTAAGGGCTTGCTTTGACATTGTAACTCTTTCTTTTCTGGCAGTAAAAGCTCTGATTTCTGAGAATGACCTCTCTACATTTGCACTTGACACAGGCAAGGCAAGAATAGACAAAACACATTCACTCAGTTCTGGCCACTGCTTTAATTTTCCCCTCCAATACTGGTGCACTTCTAAATCTCTATTACTGGGTATTGGTTCTGCCATGTACTCATTGAATTGTAAACAAAGCAAGTCAGTATATAATTTGTTGAAAATGTCAAAGATAAACTGGTAATTTTCAAAGTTTGAAGAGAATTTGTTTCTTCTAAAATGATCTAACACTTGTGATGAGTACCACAGCAAAGCTTCATTTAATTCAAATCCCATTGTTGGATTTGGGATATTTCTGGCCATTACTGCCAGTCATTTGTCATACATAGCTGTGAAGAACAACTGAAAAGTTTCCTCCAGGACTTGCTATGTCTCTACAGGCAGACACCCTAGAAGGGCACTTTGGTGTCGCTGATCAACCGTAGGGAAAACTATCTGGTTTATGGTTTTATTGCTCTGATTCAGTCTATTAGGACGCATGACAGTGTTTTTGATGATCATAACTGCCCTCAGTTAACTACAGCATAGTAGCACTTTCAATAAGAGTTAACAATGTCAACGTTTACGCTTCGCCCGGCGCTGTTTCAAAATGTCTCAGCGCCAGGGCTGTAACAAACGCTGACATTCACAGTTTGTTTGGGGTGCTACTCCGCTTTTATATGTTTTTTGTAGCTAGCTTTACAGGGCAGTTGTAATAAATAAAGCCCTTTTATTGTGTCCTAATGTGTGGACTTGATCTGTTTTGGGGAGCTGTTGAGCCAGATGGAGTTTTCTTCTTTCTTGCAGTACTGTTGGTAGTCGTGGCTCCGGCTTGTCTCCTGAGCAGCATAATTGTGTGCTTTTGAATCAGACTCTGAACTGCCACCATCGATTTTACTTTCAAAGAATATTTTTCTGTCCACTCAAACAATGTTAAACATTTGATGAACTTGAGTGTGTTCAGACTCCTATCTTTTCAGTATATCAATTACAGGTCTCATGTTCTCACTAAGAATGTTTAAAACACAGTACACAGTGTTCTTTTTTACTTCTTTTTTTTTTCAAACAATATAATATTTTTCACAATAAATACAACATAAACATCTCAACGAAGGGAATAAAGTACATCAAACCTATAATACTATTGAAATCAATCGTGTACAAAGAGAAGGATACACAAAAATACATCTGCCCTCAAAAATGAGATCGAGGGGGAAATAAATATATAAATACATAACAGTTTTCAACATAAGCCATTATAAGCAAACTAAGATATCACACAACTAAGATAATCACAAGTGCCCAACAGGCAAACATAGCTTATAATAGATACTTATGGACTAATCAGGCAATGTCTAATGAAAACAGTTAACAGTTAATATACTTCTAAGGATAATCTAGCCAAGGAGAAAAGGGAACCCAAATTACATTATATTTATCAATAGTTCTAGCATTACAATGACTAACATATTCATTGACAGCTACTTTAGCTAGAGCCCTAACCCATTCCTCTAATGTAGGGGGACATTTATCTTTCCAGTGACTAAGTATTAATCTTTTAAAGCATATAGAGGCTATAGAGATCCATTGTTTGCCCCTCGGAGACAAGGTTAGTGGCAAAGTGTAATCCCCCAGTATAAATATTCCTGGATCAAAGGGGAAGTTCTGTTGTAGGATCTGCTGACAAGCATCCCAAATAACAAGCCAGGCCTGTCTTAGAATTGGACAATACCACATCATGTGTAATAAGTTGGCATCTTGAGCGCTACATCTCCAGCATTTGCTATCTGAAGAAATACCTAATCTAAACATTTTCTCTGGTGTATAATACCAGTTATGAATTAATTTAAATTGGATTAGCCATCCCTGAAAGTCCAAGCTGGATTTGTATGCATTGTGCCAGACTGATTCCCAAGAAAGGGGAGAAATTGAATGGCCTAAGCTTTTTTCCTATCTACGTTTAGAGGACTCTGTGAGGTCCAACCCTCCTTTATTAGAAAGTTTATACAACTTGCCAGCTCCTCCTTTGCTGCTGGCTAATGCAAGTAGACCCTCAAAGTCATTAGAAGTAGGGATGGCCAAATTGACATCCAATATATCCTTTTTTACATCTTGGACTTGAAGGTATGAGTGAAATTGTGTATATGATAAACCATATTTCCCCTTTAAATCAGCAAAGGATCTAAGGATACCCGTGTAAGGGTCTGTTATATCCTTTAATAGTAAAATACCTTTCTTTTCACATGTATCATTAATTAGTGTTTTATTACCAAATTTGATTTTTGGGTTTCTCCATAATGGTGTGTATTTCAGCATAACGAAGGGGTTTAAAAGTAAATTGGTAAAATGCCGTATAGAACTGGCTGAAGAGTGTAGAAAAGGGTGAGAATTAGTGGATTTGGGGTAAATACCCATGGCAACATGATAAAGCAAATTGGGGTAGACACAGGACTGTTCATATTGCACCCACCTGGGACTAACATTGACTGGTTTGAACCAGTAACATGTCTGTCTAAATAGGAAGGCTAGCCGATATTGTTTAAAATCAGGTAAGCCCATACCACCCTGTTGCCAGTGTTTCCTTAGCTTTGGCAGACTAATCCTTGCCTTCTTACCCTCCCATAAAAAGGACCTAATTAAAGAATCAATTTTTTTAAACCAGAAGTTGGAAATGTGTGCTGGCGTAACATTAAAAAAATGCAAGAGCCGAGGAACCAGCATCATTTTAAGAGCATTAATTTTACCCCATAACAATAGATTTAATTTGGCCCACTTCTCCAAGTGCAGTTTCATATCCTTTAATAAGAGATTCATATTAATTAGAACCAGGGCATTCAATTTATTGGGGATCTTAACTCCTAAATAAGTAATAAAGTCCTCTTGCCATTTTAGGTTATTCTCAGTACATAGTTTTCTTAAGTTTTTTTTACTACCCTTTAAGAGGAGCATTTCTGATTTTGACCAATTAATTGGGATGCCAGAGAGTAATCTGAACTCTTCCATAAGATCCATGGTAGGTTTAAGGGATTTATGTGGATTAGATAGGGAAAGTAGTATATCATCCTTGTAAACTACAACTTTATGCTCCATCTTACCAATTTTAATCCCTGAAATAATATTATTCTATCTAACCAGGCAGAGAAGAGGTTCTATGGCCAGGATAAAAAGTAAAGGGGAGAGGGGGCAACCTTGCCTTGTCCCTCCTTCCAGAGCAAATTTCTCAGATAACATCTTATTGGTGCATATCCTTGCTGTGTGGGAACAGTACATCGCAGTCACCCTAGATATAAAAGTGTCCCCCATCACAAAAGCCTTTAAAACCTCATAAAGATAACTCCATTCCACAGAGTTGAAAGCTTTGTGAGCATCCAATGACAACAAAATAGAATCGTCTTGAACCTGAGGGGCCATCCACAAAGAGGAAAGGACTCTTCTGACATTTTCGAAACCTGCCCTCCCTTTAATAAAACCCACTTGATCACCATGTATGAGTGTACTAAGAATGCTCTGTAATCTATTCGCTAGAATCTTAGCCCAAACTTCATAATCAATATTCAGTAGGGAAATTGGGCGATAACTAGCCGGGTCTGGGGCGTCCTTGTCTTTTTTCAGAAGGACTGTAATCACTGCTTCTGACATTGTAGGTGGTAGAGCCTTGTTAACCTCCACCTCTGTAAATACTTTGTAAAGCATCGGACTAACTGAATCTTTCAAGAGAGTGTAGAATTCAGCTGGCAGACCATCTGACCCAGGGGCTTTATTGTTGGGCATATCTAATATCACCTCATTAATCTCAGCAATTGAGATAGTCTTGTCCAGGACCTGCTGCTCTGACTCAGCGATCACAGGTAATTTAGCCCTGGATAAAAATTCACTGATTGGACCCAAGTCCTTGCCACACTGAGATTTGTAAAGGTTTCTATAAAACTGTAAAAAAACATAATTAATGTCTTTAGTTTTGGTATATGTGTTCTTTGATCCATCTCTTATGCTCTGTATATTATTTCTATTTTGGACCTGTTTAAGCCTATAGGCCAAAAGTCTACCAGCTTTTTCCCCAGACTCCCAGTAAGTTTGTTGCGTCCTAAACAGAGCAAATTCAGCTTTACTTGTATGTATTTTATTAATCTCATATCTAAGCAGTATAATTCTCCTAAGGATACTCCAACTATTCCCTTTATGAGATTTGTGTAGCTTCTCCAGTTCCACCAGTTCTTTCTCCTTATGCAATAGAAATTTCTCTCTTTCTTTCTTTTTAAAGGAAGTGTAGCTCAAAATTCTGCCCCTAATAAAGGCCTTATAAGCCTCCCAAACCATAGCATAAGAAGTTTCCCTGTTATCATTGGTGTAAAAAAACTGTTTTGTTTCATTTAAAACCCATGACCAAAAATTAGTGTCTTTTAAAAAAGAGCAATTAAATCTCCAGTGAAAAGGTCTCTTAGAATCAAAGTCTAAATGTAAAATGACTGAAACTGGAGCATGGCCTGAAACTGAAATTGAGTCTATATCAGCTTTTAGCATACTATTTATCAGAGTACTGGATAACAAAAACATATCAATCCTACTGTAAGTCCTACGATGATTTGAATAGAAGGAATAATCTCTTTTATCGGGATACATCAGCCTCCAGGCATCAGAAAGACCAAAGTCTTTCATCCTACCTGTTATGATCCTTCTGGCCCTTGAATTGGTTTCATTACTGAATGAACCACTTCTATCTAGCCTGTGATCCATGACTATATTGAAATCCCCCCCACCATAATATTTTTACCAGAAATTTTACTAGCCTCTGCAAAAAAGTCCCCGAAAAACAGACTGGACTCTCCGTTAAGTGCATTGCATAGACATTGCATATGGCAATGTCTATCCCATCAATAGAGCCCTCCAATATCTGCCATCTTCCATTAGGATCCACTCGATGGGAAAAAGCAACAAAATTGTTTTCTTGATAAGTATGGCCAACCCCTTCCGTTTTCTACTAACGGAATTATGAAATACTTCCCCTACCCACGATCTTTTAAGCTTCTCAGCCTCATCTGGCAATAAATGAGTTTCTTGCAATAAAGCTATATCTGTTTTTAGCTTACTAAAATAAGAAATCACTTTTTTCTTTTTTATAGGCGATCCTAACCCCTCTACATTCCAAGAGACACATTTAGTACTTACACTGCTATCCCCCATTTTTATTATATAACCAGATAATATAAAATGACAAGCTATAAATGCTAAGGTAAAGGAGAAACTGAGCAACTCTCCTGGCAAAAAAAATTACTGTAATATCACAAACCCCATCGAGAACAGAGTAAGAACATTTAATAGGCCTGAATATCTGAAAGACAACTAACATTACCCCGAATAAGAAACAATGTAGCCCAATTGGGAAATGGCATTTAGCCATTAAAACTCTAACATTCATTGTTAGTGTACCATGAAACAAGAGCATCATATTTGGAATAAACTTAAGTTGAGCCCCAACAATTAATTCTTCTCCACTAGTCAAAGATAGATATATCCAAACAAATTCACTTGACTTAAATATGTTGTGGCTCTTAAACATGACAGATTTTATATAAAAAAAAACACCTGCAATAATAAAAAAAACAGTTCCTATAACCTATAATCAACAGGAGACCTCGATCCATAAGTCAGGGGTTCCCAAGGACCCTGGGTCATGGGTTCGTGTAGCACGACAAAAAAACAACAAAAAAACAGTAAACTTGGAGCTTAAGTAAAACCTTGACTCCAAGCGAGGCGTAAGCAGTAATAATAAAGGAAAACACCCCCCCCCAGCAGTTTCAAGTAGTAGTAGGCAGCCACCATCTAACCAGGAACAAATATAATAACAAAAATACACAAGACAAATAATGATGGCCATGGATGAGAGTAGTCACAGAAAGTTAGTATAGGAAATGCATGACAATGAGTTCATCTTCTCAGAAGAAGCCAGAAGGTGAAGGAAGGAAACATATTCAATTCAGTGCTTCAGAGTAACTGGTAATTGGTATTTTTCTTTTAAACTTAGATTGTAGGCTTGTAGTGACACTATACTTTCTTTCTGTGTTGTCTTTACTTATAATTGTTTTTGGGCTGTTGAAAATTTAAAAAATAGTGGTGGTGTAATTCTGTGCTGTCTTTAATTGCTGCAATTTTGCCCCTCCCACCCCTTCCCCAACTCTTAATTATATGCCCTGATAAATCTGATTGACAGGAGCTAAACACAGGGTATAGTAAGAGGTGTGAAGTAGGAGGGGCATAAGGGGGAAGAAGACCACCTCAGCACAAGTTTTTTGACTCATTTATTTATTTATTGGTTCCTTTTACCTTAAAAAAATATATATCTGAGGATCAGTTACAGGATTTTTAGTACTGTAAATAAATAAAAAGAGAACTAAGAGAGCTTCAGTAGCAGATAAGTAGTGGAATTGCAGTATAATGTGGGGAGTGGTGCAATGCAGTGGCTGTGGGGCAGCCATATTCAGGCAGACCTTCTGGACACTGAGGTGCTGCCCTATCTGCATGCCTCTCTTGGGACTGCGGGATGAGGTAGCCAGACTCAGAGCGGAAGTAAACTGGGTCAGGAGTACCATCACCCCTGTCCAGGAACCACCCAGTCCAATGCAGCTGCCTCAAAGGATGCCGAGAACGAGGAGCACTTGGATGACAGTGGGCTCAGGGAGGTTAGAGCAGTCAGGCAGAGGCACATCCCAGATCCTATTCCTCTAAAGAACTCATATGCCACACTGGCAAATGAGGACAACCAAATAGAGTACCCAGGAAGTGGAAGGAAAGGATGTGGAGGTTAGGCAAGGAGGTGACCTCAGTGGGGAAAGCAGTGGACCCCAGAGGAGGAGGAAGCGAATCCTGGTGGGGACTCCATCATAAGAGGGATCCAGCTAGGAACACAGGAGGGGAGGACAGGGAGGTGAGGTGCCTACCAGGTGCCACGGCATGGAGGGATGGAAGGAAGATACTGGGGATCACTGGGAAGGCAAGACAGGAGGGTGAGCTGGATGTCATTATCCACCTAGGTACTAATGACTTGGCAAATGGGGAGCAAAGGAAGTTCAGGAAGAGTTTAGGAAACTGGGAGGGGTCTCAAGCAAGTAGCTGCTTCTGTCACTTTCTCAGAAGTACTACCTGTGAGAGGCAAGGAGAGCATAGAGTGCATGCACCAGGAACTTTAACTCATGGTTGAAGAACTGGTGCTGTGAGGAAGGGTTTGGATTCATTGGTGACTGGGGACCCATCTGGAGGGATGGAGGTTTGTTCAAGCCTGACGGCCTGCATCCATCCTGGAGGGGAATCCAAGCACTCAATGATAAGTTTAAATGCTACATTGACAAGCATTTAAACTAGCAAAGGGGGGTGGCAGGCCAGCAAGGATGATACCTACTTGCTCACCCCCCACAGCTAGTAATGGAACCAGTGAACCAGAGGAGTGGCTATCTCTGCAAAGCAGTGTGCAAAAGATGGAGATTAGTGTCCAAAAGGTGGATAAGCAGAAAAGGGGCAAAATTCAGCAGAAGGGCAGACAGCAAGGAGAACCAGGGATAAATGACAACCAAGGAAGGGGCTGGAGTAGAACAGTGAAGCAGTCTAGGGAGGTCAAATCATGGAAAGCCATGTGTGCAAATGCCAGGAGCCTTAGCAACAAGATGGAAGATCTGGAGGCTGTCATGGTCAGTCAGACCTGGACATTGTGGCCATCACTGAAACCTGGTGTAATGATAACCATGACTGGGAGATGGCCATACCTGGCTACAACATATTCAGAAGAGACAGAGCAGGCAGGAAGGGAGGAGGAGAGGCACTGTATGTGAAAAATGACATAAGGGCCACACAGATCCAGGAGGAACAAAATGGGGGAGAGATACTGTGGGTTAAGCTGGAAAGGAAAATGGGGCCAGCCATCTCAGACAGGTGTGGTCTATAGACCACCAGCCCAGGAGGAAGAAACAGATAGGAGCTGATGCTAGCTATCCAAAGGATGGCAGACAAGGGTGAGGTAGTACTGGTTGGAGACTTCAATATACCAGATGTGGACTGGAGCATCCCAGCAGCAGCATCAACTAGGAGCAGATTTATCCTGGACTCCTTCAGGGTGCCTTCCCTAGCAACTGGTCATGGAACCAACTCGGCAGAAGGCAATACTGGACCTTGAGCTCACAAACAGGGACAGTGTGATGGGGGTAACAGTGGGGAGCACCTGGGTAACAGTGACCACCAGTCATTGTGGTTTGAAATCACAGAAAGAGCAGAAACCAAACCACACAAAACACGATCCTGGATTTTAGGGGCAGACTTTGGGAAAATGGGGAGATGCTTGAAAGAGGCATTAAGGGAATGGGACAGGAATCAGGGATTGAGGAACAGTGAGCAGTATTTAAAATGGGGATTATAAGAACAACAGAATTATGCATTAAGCAGGTTAGCAAGAGGAAAAGAAAGAGGAGACCATTATGGTTTTCCAAAGAGGTAGCAAAGAAAGTGAAAGCCAAAAAGATTGCATTCAGGCAATACAAAAGACACAGGCAGAAGGGGATAGGGAGAAGTACCAGGAGAAACAAAGGAGGCAGGAAGTCAGTAAGGGAAGCCAAAGCTCAGACAGAAGAACACATTGCAAAATCAGTGGTTAAAGGGGACAAAACCTTTTACAGGTACATAAGTGAAAAAGAAGGACAAAGGGAGGATAGTGAGACTGAAGGGGAGGATGGGAGCGCGTGAGGATGACAACAGTAAAGCTGACATATTGAACAGGTATTTCTGCTCAGTCTTTACTAAAGAAGAGGGGGTAATGGGTCTGAAGGGAGTACAAGGGGTGAGAATGGTGCAGAAATGGACACAAGTCCCTTTACACGAGAAAGGATCCTGAAGGAACTGGAAGTAATAAGAGCAGATAAAGCAATGGGGCCAGATGGGTGCACACCAGGGTCCTTAAAGAACTAAGAGAGGTGGTGGCTGAACCTCTGGCTATCCTGTTCAGCCAATCACTGGAAACAGGGGAGGTACCCAAAGACTGGAGGACAGCAGATGTAGTCCCCTTATACAAAAGTGGGAACAAAGAGGAAGCAGGGAACTACAGACCAGTCAGCCTCACCTCGGTAGTGGGAAAGATCATGGAAGCACTACTGAAGGAGAGATTGGTGGAACATCTGGTTGTCAATGGACTACAGGACCCAAGGCAGCATGGTTTCACCAGGGGAGGTCATGTCAGACCAACCTCATTGAATTTTTGACTGGGTGACTAGGGAGGTGGATCAGGGAGGGCAGTGGACATGGCCTATCTGGACTTCAGCAAGGCCTTTGACACTGTGCCACATAGAAGACTGTTACACAAACTAGGGAATATGGGTGTGCAAGGACAGTAGTGTGGTGGGTAGGTAACTGGCTGGGTGGCAGGACACAGAGGGTGGTGGTAAATGGCTGTCACTCCACAGAGGGAAGAGTGACCAGTGGGGTACCACAGGGATCAGTGCTGGGACCGGTCCTATTCAACATCTTCATCAGTGACATTGCACAGGATATAGAAGGCAGAATTTCACTGTTCACTGATGACACAAAGCTCTGTAACAGAGTAGACACACCAGAGGGTGTAGACAGAATGAGAAGGGACCTGCAGAAACTTGTAGAATGGTCAAGGGTTTGGCAGTTGAAATTCAATGCAAAGAAGTGCAAGATAATGCATATGGGGCACAAAAACCCTGGCACAATATATCAGTTGGGGGGTGAGGATATAGCATGCACCAAGCAGGAAAGGGATCTTGGGGTTGTCATCTCTGATGACCTCAAGGTAGGGAAACAGTGTGACAAGGCATCAGGTAAAGCAAATAGAATGCTGGGATGTATAGGCAGGGGCATCACCAGCAGGAAAAGGGAGGTCATAATTCCGCTATACAAGACACTAGTGAGGCCCCACCTGGAGTACAGTGTATAGTTCTGAGACCATACCTACGTAAGGACATAGACAGGGTAGAGAAGGTTCAGAGGAGGGCAACAAAGATGGTGCATGGGTTGCATCACAAGTCCTATGAAGACAGGTTGAAGGAACTGAACATGTACTCCCTGGAGGAGAGGAGGAGAGAGGGATATGATAGAGACATACAAGTATCTTACAGGAGGAACAGGGTGCAGGAAAACACTATTTTTAAGCGAAAAAGATGTTTCAGGACTAGAGGGCATGGGATGAAGTTGGAGGGAGGACGATTCAGAGGAAACATGAGAAAGAATTTCTTCACAGAATGGGTGGTGGACAAGTGGAACACCCTGCCAGAGGAAGTGGTGGGGGCTGAAACAATCACGGGATTTAAGAATGCATGGGATAGACATAAAGGAATTCTAGAGGTCAGGGGTAAGGGGAAATAGACTTCTAGGAAAACAAACTGAACTTACAAGCTCAAATGGGCAGACTAGGTGGGCCATAGGCCCTTATCTGCCGACACTGTCTATGTATCTATGTATCTATGAGTAATACATATAGCATATAGGAAAAGCAGGAAAAATGTAAAGAGATGGTGTTCCACCACACTACAAGACTTCACATTTATCTGTAAATTCAAGGCCTGGTCCAAAGATAACAGCAATATTATGTAAAGACCACAGGATTGCTTAGTCACAGCATTTTTTTTTTCTCAAACTTGACTACACATCACAATGGCCCCATTAGCTTGAGCCATTCAGAAATGTGCGAGCCTATAATATTGAGTGCAAACCAAATACATAGCTATTCAAGGCTAAGCATATTAATCCAACAGTCAGCTGTTCTCCCCATTTGACTCAAGCCAAGTGCTGCTATTATTTAGCTGGTCTGTATACATGTGGACACCATTAAGAGAGAGAAAGGTGTGAAAAAGGAGAAATATAGAGCTAAGAGCTTAGGACAACAACAGGGTATAGTAAAAGACATAATAAAACCAAGAAGAAACAAACAGAGAACAGAATAGAGAGTGAAGAATATGTGAAAAAAAAAGTCACTCATACTGCAACAAAACAGGCCCCCTTACTATAATGAAATTGCCAATCACCTGCCTTTAAAAAAAAAAAAAAATTTAAGGATCAAAAGCACGACAGCATGACAGCCGAAGCAAGATTTCATAGTCCTGTGTAAATAAGAAAAAAAAAAACACTGCGAAAACCAACAAGGAATAGGAGCCATGTTCTTTACATCATGGATATGCTGATTAGCTATTAATAGCATGTAATAATTGGATCTTTTTTCTAAAAACAGGAATAAATTACCATAACAAAGGCTGTCTGTTTTGACTGATCTAAGACCTACCTCATCTGAAGATCCTGTCTAAGTAGAGATAATAAAACACCTAAGGAATGAAATTAAATAGATAACAAATCTCTAGCCTTTTTTTCCCTTACAGCTAATAAGCATTTAAAAAATCCTTGTAGAAATTGTACCACTTTCCATTCCTGCATACTCCGGAATAATGTAGATCAATAGAACTGCAGCCATCTGTGGACTCAGTAGAAATCCTGACAACAAATGTTGGTGATCGAGCAGCTTAATGCCATCCATAACATTGCACAGCATATAAATCAAGGTGCTTCCGGGAAATCTGGAACAGTGAGGCATCCCGGGACATCCGAATCTATAACCAGGTTAAAGCCTCCTGACTGGCTGATATTTACACTTTCCCCTGTGGAAAAACCTTCTACTTCCGCTTCCATATCTTCTAAGCCTGTAGCCAGCGGCGAAAAGCGATTCGTACTGGAAGCTACGTTATGAAAACCTTGCTTGCCAGGACTGCTTCTGGACACAAAACGAGTTGAAGCATGACGATCTCTGGTAAGGCCCTTGCATTTCCAACTAACAGTCTGCCAGCTAACTTGGGAGGATTCAGGAAGGACTGATGGGATCTTAGGGCTAAAAGTTTTTTTAGAATATTGAGAATGGATTGGTTCTAGTGGAGTGCGTGTAGAACTGGAGTCTCGAGCCTGCTGTACTTCAGAATGTTGAGATATTTCAAATTTCTTGCCTTTCTGCAAGGAACTGCCATGAGTTTTTTTCCATTTCTTAATGAAAACAGCTGCATCTTCTGGTGATTTAAAACTGTGAGAAACCCCATTGGCAGAAATAATTGAACTGGCAGGATATTTAATCCTATAAGCAAGACCAAGTTTTTGTAGAATCTGTCTGGTTTCCGAAAACGCTTTCCTCTGTGAGACCACCTCTGCCGAGTAATCCTGATAAAAAGAAATTCGATTCCCATTGCAGGTTATAGATCTCATTTCCCTTGCAAGATTTAAAATCTCCTCCTTTACAGTGAAACGTAAAAAATATGCCACAATAGGTCGGGGAGGGGCACCTGCTTTTGGTTTAGGGGAAAGGGATCTGTGCGCTCTCTCAATTTCTAGAGGGTAGCTCCACTTATATTGCAGAACTTCAGGAATAAAATCTTGTAAAAACTTCGCCATACTTGGACCCTCAACTCCCTCTGGCACCCCCACAATTCGAATATTATTTCTCTGACCTCTGTTCTTGAGGTCATCCACCTTTTGCCACAGAAGTTTAAATTGTTGGTGAAAAAAAACACAATCACCGTCCAACTTAGAGACAGAATCCTCCACTGTAGCCACCCTCTCCTCAGCTTCTGACAGCCTCTCATTAAATTTGTCGGAATTAGACCTTATGATGTCCACAACTACTTTGAGGCCAGCGATGTCCCTCTTAATTTCTGTCTGATTGAGTGCAATATGATTCAACATCTCCTTAATGCTTTCTTTACCAATGTCGTTAGAATTGGACGGCTCTTTCAAACTTGCCGACATCATTCTAGTGCCCTGAGTAGAAGAAATGACTCGCAGTGTAAAATTTTTTTTTTTATGTTTTACCCAAGCGATCTACACGAAACTTCCCCACTGTGCTCAGCAGACCTTCCGATGATCTGTTAGTTAGTTTCCGACAACTGCCAACCAGGTTAGATAGGGTAATATAATGGGTTTGATACCACGACTCGCTCCTCACATAAATTAAGCGGCCATTACCGTCTATGGCTGGCGCGCGACCCATCTTCTTTTTTACTTCTGAGTCTATGTGCGATCTCAGGTCTTCACATTTCTTTCCTTCAGCATCTTCACTTAATAACACTAACAGTGAACAGTGTCCACATGGCAAGCAGACTTTCAACTGCCTCTGTGACTGAATACCAGCAGCTATGTGTAATGCTAGGAATTAATCTCTGCTTTACTCCTAGCCGCAAGCAGATTGCTAAATAGTTTCTTTCCAGTTCATGTGCATATTTTAACAGAGCCCCCTCATGTAAGATAAAATCAATTACCTTTTTCAAAAGGTTGGAGGAAGTCAGTGCTGACCTTAGAACGCCATCCAGAAGGTGGCAAGGATCGTGTAGTGGGAATGTGTTGAAGTGTGGCTGAGCTCTGTGCAGATCCTCACAGAACTTTTTCATGTAACTGGTGCTATCACTGCATATGCAGACCACATCCTCTCAATTCTTTCCATACAGTTCCAGAACCTTTTAAACTATGGCAGTGATGGCCACGGAGTTGTAACATTTGACACCATCAAGGTCAGTGAGTATTGTTCTCCGACTCCAGCCATTTAGTTGGTCAACAAAAGTAAAGAGTACTGCCACAGCAGGGTGTACATGCATTTCAGGAGTTTCATCTATTATTATAGAAATTCAAGTTCTGTTAATTAGGTCAAGTATGTGCTCGATGTCTGCATTAAATACCTCTTGCAGATATCTGCTATATAATTGCACTGCTTGAGGGATTATTTGAGCAGCTGGGTTCTGTTTCCTAAACAGTTCGCCAAGATGGCCATCAGTTTGATGCAGACTAACACCCATATGAATCATTGCACATGCAAACTCATGTGCTATGTTCATTCTCTCTTTCCCTCTTGAATCGTGTGATGGTTTCAGAGAGAGACATTTGATTTAAACCATGCTCTTCCTTCTCTGATGGTTGCTTTCATTTGCTGTTGGTCTTAGACTGAATATGCTCAGTGATAGGGCTAGCAGTTTTGCCAGGAACCATCAGGACAGCAACTCTACAAAACTTGCAGAAAAGAGTTCTCCTGTGGTGTAACTCCTCGACAATAAAATCTTTGTGCTCCGCAGCATATTGTTCAGGGGTCTTGGAGCATCGAGGCATTTTTGTTTGCAACTGCTCGCCTTCCATCTTGGCATTTGGAATCGCTGGATTTTATCCATGCGACTCTGTTCATTGTGGTGTGTGATGCATGTGTCTCATTTGCATATGACACACCCATCATTGTTTTATGTTATAACTGAAAGCACGGAAAATCACTTCAGTGGTGATTTATCTGTGATTATCGATTTTTACCAAAAATCAGAAACCCTACCTATAATTGTCAACCTCCTCCCTGCTACCACTTCTGTGAAATGGGACTACATCTGCTCTGCTCCAGTCCTCTGGAACCACTTCTGTTTCTAGTGAACTGTTAAATAAGACAATCAGAGGTGCAGTCAGTACCTCTTTGAACTCCATCCACACCCTTAGATACACCCTATGTGATTTCATTGTTTTATTCACTTTCTGATTAGAAAGTCCCTTCAGGACTCTTTCTCCTCTGAAAACTGTAATAGAAATTATAAAATGAAAAACAAAGAATGAAAAGCATAATGATAATAAAATGGTGTTAATTTGTGGAAGTTTCATAGCTAGCACCTGTAATCTAATTGCTAGTTGTCAGTTGGACAGTTTTCATGAATGGATGGAAGGGGTCAATAGTTTAGTTGCAGAAATACCCTTGCTTTTGGGGGGATTCAAATCTTATGGTCCAGCAAAACTGTGACTAATGGTTGTACTGGTGGAGTGGCACACTGCCCTCTGCCTAAGAGAGATCTTTCAGTTCTGAATATGCCTAAAACCTGTGTTGAGGGAGTTGTTACTATTAAACTCTTTTGTGGACTTTTGAACTGGACATTTATTGCATACAGTGGGCAGTCATTAAAACAATTATCAGTCTGGTACCAAACAAATTAATGCACACAGCTCTACAAGTAATAGCTAGACAAAAAGGATATTTGGCCACTAAATGGCAGCTCCCTTTCTTCAGTACATGTATGGACATGATGTGTTGAACTACACATGGCTGTTTGGCTGAAACATTATTGGCAGCAATACCTCAACTTTATTTGATTATTTTCTGACCTTTCTGTATGCACATATGTCAAAAATACATTTACATAAAATAAATATACCTAAGAAGTGACTTTAAATTACAAACAATAAAGCTGATATTTATTTTTTAGCAAAGGTAAATTGTCATAAAGAATTCAAATGCTATCTGGTCAGACGTGATATTCATAAGTTTGAATTTCTTGAGATTTACACAGCTCTGTTTTATTCCACAGTGACATTAAATGTCTCCCAAAAGAAAATTGAAGAGGCAGGGAAAGTCCTTCCTTAATGACATTACTAAGTCTAAAGGGAAGCAAGTCCCAATGCACAGTGCATAATGAAAATCTTCCAGGCATGGTCAAAAAGACATTATCCTGCAAGGCATCAGCATGCAGAAATCAGCTGCTTAATGCATAAAATGATAGAAATGGTTCTTTTGTAAAGAATATTCATCTGCCATCACTATTACCCTCGAGCTCTGCTAAGAATCATCTACTGTGATGGCAGAAAAGTTCTGGCATCCTATTTATTTCTCTAGAAGGTGCTTTGCTTTCAAATGACTATTCCATCCACGTCTCTCCCACACATTCTTTCACCATCAGGATACAAAAGAGGAATCCAGTAGTAAATGGCAAGATAGCTGTAAGAAAACTAGAAGCTATGAAAGGGACATTTCTTGAAAAATAAATTTCTCTGATTGTGAACCTCCTTTGCTTTATACACATTGCAGTGATAACTTTATATTACAAAACATTATGAGATTTTGAAAATTTCATACAGCACTAATAACTTACCAACAAGGAAAATAGATTTAGTAGTTGCCGTATTGGTCCTTGCAAGAATAGATCCAGAAGCAAATAATTTGATACCTTTTAATGGACCAACATAGATGTAACAACAAGAACAAAGTGCTCTAGCTTTCGGACCAACCAGTCCTTCTTCAGAAGCTCATGGCAGTTGTTTAGAAAATACAATACTTATAACAGCTAGATAATGCAGAGAAAAACAGAAAAAATCCCCATTGGTTTAAAATACTCATTTAAAACCAGAAGATGATGTCAGAGAAGTTTAACAGTACAATACTGTCTCAGTCCGAATGAACCTTGGGTCAGATATGCTTGGTGCAACACACATGCAAAGAATCCTACTGCACATAAATTTAATTGACATAAGATAACACTGCTGAAGCAAATAACTCCCAAATCAAGCCAAGAGTGTCACAGTCAGTATAAGGATGTGATTACTGAAAGGCAACCCCACCCAGCTTAAAGACAAACTAAGATAGTTATAGGGCTCATGAAATTACAATGTATGCATTAAAGACAAGAATTACCAGTAAAGTTGTCTAAAAACATCAGTGCACACTGTGTGTGATGTAAAACATAGCTGGACATGCCACCCAGCTGTATTCTTAAGCTAAATAAAAGGCCCAAGAAATTACAAAACCTCAGGACTATATAAATGATAATTTAAATATAAATTGATAATATTAGTGTTTAAAAACTCTAGTCGAGGAACTTCAAGGAATTCAGACCATGCAGCCTGATATGTACTGATGTCAATATATACTGAGAATGTAGCAACTTTATGTACCACAAGTGTCAAGGAATCTGAAAAAGAGATAAAAATGTAATTTATCTCCTCCTGTTCATACAAACAATACAACCTAACCCACCCCACATCACAATAATGTGGGTGGGGGATCATAACTAAACGAGATGTTGTCTCTCTCTCTCTCTCTCTCCCCCTCCTTTTTCTCTCTCTCACACACACACACACACACACACACACACACTCAATCCTCTCCTAGTGAACCTATATAAACTTCAGTAACTGTAATAGTTCCCCAAAGGAATACAACTAGTCATGAAATCCTGAGTAAATTACTACAATATTAGCCTAATGTAAAAGATATGTGCAGGACCCCAAGCAAATGAGATCACACATCCCAATATGTACAGAGTTACAAAAATTATATATAACAGTATAAGATAACACTCTGTATGTACACTAGCAGGCTGGGTAATCTGAATATGGTGCAATGGAATCAATCCTCCCCCACCCCACCCCACTCCCCACCCCCCACAGGCAAAGATAAAAAGTAAGGAGAAATTCTTTATGTGTGAAATAAAATAGTAACACATTATAACTCCATATAGCTAAATAGAGACTTACCTCAAAGTGACAGCAAGTCCCACATCTGTTATATCACATACCTCACAACACATACCCACACACATACATACACACGCATCCACATCTCACACATGCTGAAGTCCTATAATATGTCAGTTTGAAGAAGAAAAGGTCTGTGGATGTTAGTTTCTGTAGTGTCCCATAAAGCCAATATCCAAGTTCATCCCATCTGCTACCATATTGAGATGTAAATAAGTTTAATCTCAAAAGCTCATCTCTGTTGTGTGTTTTGAGATTTCCTTTAAGACCATTACTGACATATCTGAGACTGAGTGGTCAGGCTGGGAGAAGTGATGCCCACTGGTTTTCAGTCTTCCTTGCTGTAATAGTATGTCTGTGTGAGTTCATCCTAGTGCGGAGCTGTTGGCGTGTCTCTCCTACATAACCTGTTTGTGGACATCTCTTGCACTGAATGAAATAAACAACATGTCGTGACATGCATGTATAACTCCCATGCACCTGGAATTGTCTGTTTTGTGATGTAACCACACAGTCTGAGGTAGAAATGAGCCCACAAGTCTTGCAGGGCGTCGATTGCAGGGTCGTGTGCCATTGTGTGACATGGTATTCTGTTCCGTGAAAGTTTGCTTCTAATAATTAGGCTGGATAAATTTGGCGGTTGTTTAAAAGATAGTAGTGGGAGTTCCTAAAAATACAATTAAGGGTGTCATCCTCACTAAATATTGGGTGGAGATCTTTAATAATCTTACGCGAAGTTCAAGGTCTGGATGATATGTGACTACCAAGGGTATCCTTTCTGTAGCTGTCTTTTCTTTATATTGAAGTAGTTGTTGTCTTGGTACTTCTGTTGCCCATTCTGTTATCCTGTCAATTTCCTGGAAGAGTGTCCCTGCTCCATAAAGGTGTTTTTCAACATAGCCAAATGTGTATCTCTGTCATCCTCATTTGAACAAATACGTTGACAACGAAGTGCTTGACTGTATATGACAGATTTTTGTATGGTTTGGGTGATTACTTTTCCTGTGCAGATATCTCTGTCTGTCTGTTGGCTTCCTGTAAATACATGTATGTAAGGTTCCATCCTTAATGATGACTGTGGTGTCCAGAAAGTTAACCTTGGTGGTAGAGTACTCCAAGGTAAGCTTTATAGTAGGGTGGAGATTATTAAGTTTGTGATGAAAATCTTTGAGTGCATCTGTGCCTTCCATCCAGATGATAAACAAATCACCAATGTAACCGAAATAAGCCAGTGGTTTGTGGGGATACTGCCTTAAAAAATCCTCCTCCAAGTCAGCCATAAAGAGATTAGCATACTGTGGAGCCATTTTGGTGCCCATTGCTGTTCCCATAGTTTGAATATAATGTTTACCATTGAAGTTGAAGTTGTTATGTGTCAAAATGAATTCCATAAGTTCCCCCACCACTCCAGGGTTGATGTTTTGGTCAGGTCCTTTCTCATGTATGTATTTAAGGCATGCTGCAATGCCATCTGTGTGGAATATTAGTGTAAAGGGATGTTACATCCATTGTCACTAAAATTGTATCAGGTGGTAAATCCTTATAACCAGAAAGTACACTAACAAGTGTGTAGTGTCCTGGATATAACTGTCTCTTTCCATAACCAGCGGTTTCAAAATGGTCTCTATAAACCCTGAGATCCCCTCAGTCAAGGTACCATTACCAGAGACTATGGGTCTCCTGGATTGCCAGGTTTATGTATTTTGGCAGCATGTAGAATGTCCCTGGCTTTGGTTCAGCAGGAATGAGGTGAGCTAGTTTCTTTCGGACATGGTCAGGAAAAGTTTTAATTAAGTCACATAGTTCATCTTTATATCTTGTAGTGGGTCACTCTCAGTTCTCTGTAGTATGTAAGATCTGTTAGCTGTCTATTAGCTTCAGTAATATAATCCTCTCTGTTTAAAATCACCACTGCAGAACCTTTATCAGCTTTTTTATGACAATGTTGTGGTTTGATTTCAGTGTCCCTATAGCTCTCCGTTTCAGTGGAGAGAGGTTATAATGGGTTTGTTTTGCCTGGTAAGGATCTGACCACTGACTTGTTGGCGGAAACAATTAATATAATTGTCTAGTTTTTGTTACGCCCACTTGAGGGGTAAAATAGATTCCTTTTCTTATCCATTACATTATTGCTGTTTGCACTGTCTTCACTACCAGTAATTTCTTCCCTGCCATGAAAGAATTCTTTAAGTCTCAATCTACGAAGTACTCCTCTAGTTCACCACAAAACAGTATGTTATCCAGTGGTTTTGTTGGGCAGAAAGTGAGGCCCTTTGAAAGTACATTCAGTTCTCCAGTAGTCAGTGTGTGGTTGGACAAATTAACAACTGAAAGGTGCCCATCAGTATTGTGTTGTTGTTCAGTGACTCCATTATGTGCTTCATGGTTGTTAGGAAGTATGATATGTTGAAGGGCATCTAATTTCCTATTTTTCACAAGCATGGCTTTTCTTAAGGTCCTTTGGTAGTTAATGTGTATCTCTCGCAAGATGTCTTGAATAGGTTCCCCAGACACCCTTTCCAGAGTGGTTACAATTTCAGCAAACTCTTTGTTAAGAACAACTTTTTGGGCATATGACATGCGAATCCTGTGATTTCTCAGTTTCTCAGAGGTCCTATGACAAAGTTGTTCTGCATAAGTAGAATTGTTTGTATTTCTTAATGGATTCCAAATAGTAAGACCTTTAGGGATAATGTTTCTCCTCTTGCACTGGGTTAGAAAATAGATGTCACTGTCTAGCCGTGCCAATTTCTTCTTGATGTTATGTAACTGCCATATTCTATGTGAATTCGTATCTTCCATGTTGAAATCTAGATTTAGTAGTTGCCGTATTGGTCCTTGCAGAATAGATCCAGAAGCAAATGATTTGATACCTTTTAATGGACCAACATAGATGTAACAACAAGAACAAAGTGCTCTAGCTTCGGACCAACCAGTCCTTCTTCAGAAGCTCATGGCAGTTGTTTAGAAAATACAATGCTTATAACAGCTAGATAATGCAGAGAAAACAGAAAAAATCCCCATTGGTTTAAAATACTCATTTAAAAAACCAGAAGATGATGTCAGAGAGTTTAACAGTACAATACTGCCTCTCAGTCCGAATGAACCTTGGGTTCAGATATGCTTGTGCAACACACATGCAAAGAATCCTACTGCACATAAATTTAATTGACATAAGATAACACTGCTGAAGCAAATAACTCCCAAATCAAGCCAAGAGTGTCACAGTCAGTATAAGGATGTGATTACTGAAAGGCAACCCCCACCCAGCTTAAAGACAAACTAAGATAGTTATAGGGCTCATGAAATTACAATGTATGCATTAAAGACAAGAATTACCAGTAAAGTTGTCTAAAAAACATCAGTGCACACTGTGTGATGTGTAAAACATAGCTGGACATGCCACCCAGCTGTATTCTCAAGCTAAATAAAAGGCCCAAGAAATTACAAAAACCTCAGGACTATATAAATGATAATTTAAATATAAATTGATAATATTAGTGTTAAAACTCTAGTCGAGGAACCTCAAGGAATTCAGACCATGCAGCCTGATATGTACTGATGTCAATATATACTGAGAATGTAGCAACTTCATGTACCACAAGTGTCAAGGGAATCTGAAAAGAGATAAAAATGTAATTTATCTCCTCCTGTTCATACAAACAATACAACCTAACCCACCCCACATCACAATAATGTGGGTGGGGAGATCTATAACTAAACAAGATGTTGTCTCTCTCTCTCTCTCCCCCTCCTTTTTCTCTCTCTCTCTCTCACACACACACACACACACACCTCAATCTCTCCTAGTGAACCTATATAAACTTCAGTAACTGTAATAGTTCCCCAAAGGAATACAACTAGTCATGAAATCCTGAGTAAATTACTACAATATTAGCCTAATGTAAAAAGATATGTGCAGGACCCCCAAGCAAATGAGATCACACATCCCAATATGTACAGAGTTACAAAAATTATATATAACAGTATAAGATAACACTCCTGTATGTACACTAGCAGGCTGGGTAATCTGAATATGGCTTATTTCCGTTACATTGATGATTTGTTTATCATCTGGATGGAAGGCACAGATGCACTCAAAGATTTTCATCACAAACTTAATAATCTCCACCCTACTATAAAGCTTACCTTGGAGTACTCTACCACCAAGGTTAACTTTCTGGACACCACAGTCATCATTAAGGATGGAACCTTACATACATGTATTTACAGGAAGCCAACAGACAGACAGAGATACCTGCACAGGAAAAGTAATCACCCAAACCATACAAAAAAATCTGTCATATACAGTCAAGCACTTCGTTGTCAACGTATTTGTTCAAATGAGGATGACAGAGATACACATTTGGCTATGTTGAAAAACACCTTTATGGAGCAGGGACACTCTTCCAGGGAAATTGACAGGATAACAGAATGGGCAACGCAAGTACCAAGACAACAACTACTTCAATATAAAGAAAAGACAGCTACAGAAAGGATACCCTTGGTAGTCACATATCATCCAGACCTTGAACGTCTGCGTAAGATTATTAAAGATCTCCACCCAATATTTAGTGAGGATGACACCCTTAATTGTATTTTTAAGGAACTCCCACTACTATCTTTTAAACAACCACCAAATTTATCCAGCCTAATTATTAGGAGCAAACTTTCACCGGAACAGAATACCATGTCACACAATGGCACACGACTCCTGCAATCGACGCCCTGCAAGACTTGTGGGCTCATTTCTACCTCAGACTGTGTGGTTACATCACAAAACAGACAATTCCAGGTGCATGGGAGTTATACATGCATGTCACGACATGTTGTTTATTTCATTCAGTGCAAGAGATGTCCACAAACAGGTTATGTAGGAGAGACACGCAACAGCTCGCACTAGGATGAACTCACACAGACATACTATTACAGCAAGGAAGACTGAAAAACCAGTGGGGCATCACTTCTCCCAGCCTGACCACTCAGTCTCAGATATGTCAGTAATGGTCTTAAAAGGAACTCTCAAAAACACACAACAGAGACGAGCTTTTGAGATTAAACTTATTTTACATCTCAATATGGTAGCAGATGGGATGAACTTGGATATTGGCTTTATGGGACACTACAGAAACTAACATCCACAGACCTTTTCTTCTTCAAACTGACATATTATAGGACTTCAGCATGTGTGAGATGTGGATGCATGTGTATGTATGTGTGGGTATGTGTTGTGAGGTATGTGATATAACAGATGTGGGACTTGCTGTCACTTTGAGGTAAGTCTCTATTTAGCTATATGGAGTTATAATGTGTTACTATTTTTATTTCACACACATAAAGAATTTCTCCTTACTTTTTATCTTTGCCTGTGGGGGGTGGGAGTGTGGGGGAGTGGGGGAGGATTGATTCCATTGCACCATATTCAGATTACCCAGCCTGCTAGTGTACATACAGGAAGTTATCTTATACTGTTATATAAATTTTGTAACTCTGTACATATTGGGATGTGTGATCTCATTTGCTTGGGGGTCCTGCACATATCTTTTACATTAGGCTAATATTGTAGTAATTTACTCAGGATTTCATGACTAGTTGTATTCCTTTGGGGAACTATTACAGTTACTGAAGTTTATATAGGTTCACTAGGAGAGAGATTGAGTGTGTGTGTGTGTGTGTGTGTGTGTGTGTGTGTGTGTGAGAGAGAGAGAGAGAGAGAAAGGAGGGGGGAGAGAGAGAAAGAGAGAGAGAGACAACATCTCGTTTAAGCTATGTATCTCCCCCACCCACATTATTGTGATGTGGGGTGAGTTAGGTTGTATTGTTTGTTTGAACAGGAGGAGATAAATTACATTTTTATCTCTTTTTCAGATTCCCTTGACACTTGTGGTACATGAAGTTGCTACATTCTCAGTATATATTGACATCAGTACATATCAGGCTGCATGGTCTGAATTCCTTGAGGTTCCTCGACTAGAGTTTTTAACACTAATATTATCAATTTATATTTAAATTATCATTTATATAGTCCTGAGGTTTTTGTAATTTCTTGGGCCTTTTATTTAGCTTGAGAATACAGCTGGGTGGCATGTCCAGCTATGTTTTACACATCACACAGTGTGCACTGATGTTTTTTAGACAACTTTACTGGTAATTCTTGTCTTTAATGCATACATTGTAATTTCATGAGCCCTATAACTATCTTAGTTTGTCTTTAAGCTGGGTGGGGGTTGCCTTTCAGTAATCACATCCTTATACTGACTGTGGCACTCTTGGCTTGATTTGGGAGTTATTTGCTTCAGCAGTGTTATCTTATGTCAATTAAATTTATGTGCAGTAGGATTCTTTGCATGTGTGTTGCACCAAGCACATCTGAACCCAAGGTTCATTCGGACTGAGGGCAGTATTGTACTGTTAAACTTCTCTGACATCATCTTCTGGTTTTTTAAATGAGTATTTTAAACCAATGGGGATTTTTTTCTGTTTTTCTCTGCATTATCTAGCTGTTATAAGTATTGTATTTTCTAAACAACTGCCATGAGCTTCTGATGAAGGACTGGTTGGTCCGAAAGCTAGAGCACTTTGTTCTTGTTGTTACATCTATGTTGGTCCATTAAAAGGTATCAAATCATTTGCTTCTGGATCTTACCAACAAGGAATAATAAGTCATATTTTAGTAAATCATTTCACAGGAAAAGTAATTTCCCTCAAGCTGTCAATCATTTGGTGGTCTAGAGACACTAGAGCCTCCTTGTTCCACTAAGAAGAGGTCTAGGGTTAATCACCCTCTCCAAAGATTATCTGAATTTAGTAAAAAGTCATACAGTAAACTGGATGACATTGTTCTTTACTGTTTACTCAATTAGGCTGTCCTAAAATGTTTGTTTTCCTTCTGGTGCTGTACTCCCACCTTTAGTTCTCTTTGAAAGAAAAATTAAGAAAGAAAAAAACAAGAACATGTTGTGCTATATGTAAGTTCCCTTGTAGAGGAGTGGAGATTAACATGCTGTAATAATTAGGAATGGGCTACTTATTGGGCAGCTGGAGCGGGTAGGTTGGGTATCAATATTTTTTTGTCGGGTAGGGTAGTTTGGGTAATTTACTATCCTACACGTCCTAACAGAGTACTTCTCAGGTCAGGTACCATGGACGGGGTAATGGGGTGAGTAATGGCTAATTTTTAAAAAAGAAATTTTTCAAACAGCCTGTGGGGTCCTGAGACTCTTCCCAATCTCTACTCAGGCATTACAGGCAGCCTGTGGGGTCCTCACAGCAGACAGGAGCACATGATACCAGCATGACAATCTGACTGGTCAGTGCTGGTGTCTGAGCTCCCTGTCTGCTGTGTGAGTGCACTGACTAGCTCTCAAGCTCGGTTGGAGATTGAGCAAGATTCAGCACTTGCTGCAACTGCAGTGAAAAGTCAAAAAAACTAAAAAAAACTCCCAAAAAAGTTAAAGCACAACTTTTCTCCTGGAAGGAAGGGAAGCAAGGATTAGGGACTGAAGAAAAGAGGAATAATCAAAAACATGATGCTGCATTGGTAACATCACCCAATAATCCAAGTGACTCCTCATTAAAGTGTGGTAGGGAAGTGAAGAGTGATGATGGCTCTGACTGGTCACCTGTTGTTAACAAATGCACTATGAAGAAGAGAAGGAGAGCAATGAATTTCACTGTTGCGCAGATGAACATGTTTGATGCATTAAATAATGTAGACCCTGACACAAATCAGCCAGTGATACAGTAGCTGATTCAGTAAACCTTAACTCAAAGTATACCATTAATTCAACATTAGAACCCAGTACTGAAACTTCAAATCAAACTCAATGCAATCTACCCTCTACCTCATTAGAAAGTACAAAAGCTTTACAAAAGACACAACCACAAGCTAGACAGTCAGTAGATATGACTACAGAAATACCCCCACCGGTTATCAAACTCAAATTGTGGAACCAAGACAGGTAGCAGTTTTGGGTGACTCATTCATTAAATATAGTGATGGAATAATATGCAGTGAGGACAAGGCTAATCATACCTGTTCACATTTTAGGGAGGCGAAGATAAAAGACATTTAATCTATGTCTAAAAATATCCTAAAAAGTGAAGGCCCCAAACCCCTAGTAGTGGTGCACATGGGAACCAATAATATAAACAATTCAAGATTGGAAGATATGAAGTCAGATTTTGACTCACTAGTGCAGACTTTAAAATAATTTGGCAGTAAGAGCTGTGTATCAGAGGTTCTTCTGGTTCCAAGTGCAAGCAAGGCAAAAACAGCCAAAATAAAAACATTCAACGAGTGGCTGAGAAAACAGACATTAAGAGAGTCTATAGCTTGCTTAATACACTGGGAACAATTTGAGGGAAACCATTGTTTATATTGTTGGGATGGATTACACCTAAGTAAAAGGGGCAACCTGATGTTGGGCAGATCTATTGTTAGATACATCAACAGCAATTTAAACTAACAATGAAGGGGCAAAGGGGTATTGATTATAAATTATCCAATTCAAAAAAAGTAAGTACAGAGTTAAGGGTTATTTCTGCAAATGCTAGAAGTCTTAACCTAGTGAAAAACAGCTAGCTTCTGACCATTATTCATCAACACAAATTGGATGTGATCGCTGTGTGTGAAATGTGGTGGGATGATTCATCAGAATGGTCAAACAACATACCAGGCTTCACGTTATACAAAAGAAATAGAAGTGGTAGAAGGGGGGAAGGTATGTATATATGCAACAAACAGGTTACAAAGTATTGAATATGATATTAATATTGAAATGATAGAGGGAGTAGATGTCCACTTAAAAATCCCACGTGGTGATGACCTTATAATAGGGAACTTCTACAGACCTCCATCTGCGGACGTACAGTATGACCATAACCTAATCATTTTAGGAGACCTAAATCTTCCCAGAATTGATTGGATCTCACTGAAAGCATTCACTCATCAAGAATCTATGTTTTTTAGATACCACCATTCAGTCTGTTCTTGAACAACTGGTTATAGAACCAACGAGAGGAACTAATATACTTGATATACTCCTTACTAACATTCCTACTAAGATAACAAATATGGAAATCCCCCCCCCCCCATTAGGGAATAGTGATCACAACTGTATTATGTTCTACATAAATAAAAAATATATATACAATTACAAAGTCCGAAAGGACCGAATATTACTACCCCAAAGGCAAATATAAGGAAATAAGAGAAGTAATAAATTCAATTGACTGGAATTACATCTTCGAGGACAAATCAGTAGAAGAATGTTGAAATATTATTAAAACTGTTACATACAGATTAGAATCTATGTACATTCCTAAGAGGCAGTATTCCAAGAATAGGGGTAAAATCCCATTATAGCTAACTAAGAATGTTCATAGACAAATTAAAAGAAAAGGCATTTTCTAAGTATAAAAGGATTCCATAGAAACATAGAAACATAGACTTTGACGGGCAGATAAGGACCGCTTGGCCCATCTAGTCTGCCCATTTCCCTACCTACCTACAGGATAGGCCGCAGATCCTAGTTAACCAACAGCCTATTTCTTCCTACCCCCCACAAGAATTGCCTTATGTCTGTCCCATGCATTCTTGAATTCTCCCACAGTTTTAGAGCCCACAACCTCCTCAAGAAGGCTGTTCCATGCATCCACTACCCTCTCTGTGAAATAATACTTCCTCACATTGCCCCTGAACCGCCCCCTTCTATCTTTAAATTGTGTCCCCTTGTTCTTGCACGTCTCTTTTTCTGAAAGATGCTACCCTCTTGGACTTTGTTGATTCCACTGAGGTACTTAAAAGTTTCTATCATGTCCACCCTCTCCTTCTTTCCTCAAGGGTATACATATTAAGCTGCTTTAGTCTCTCCTCATATGGCTTCTCTTGCAGACCCTGCACCATTTTAGTTGCCCTCCTCTGGACTGCCTCTATCCTGTCTATGTCCTTGCGGAGATGGGGTCTCCAGAACTGGACGCAGTACTCCAGATGGGGTCCCACCAACTGTCTGTACAGAGGGATAACAACTTCCTGTTTTCTGCTGATGATGTCTCTCCCTATGCATCCCAGTATACCCCCAGCCCTCCCTACTGCCTTCTCACATTGCTTGCTAACCTAAAGGTCATCTGATATGATTACCCCCAGGTCCCTTTCCTTTTTTGTTGTTGTTACTACCTCCCCCCCATTGTGTATTCTTCCCCTGGATTCTTGTTTCCCAGGTGCATTATTTTGCACTTCTTGCATTGAATCCTAGATGCCATACTTCTGACCATTCTTCCAACCTTGCCAAGTCCCTTCTCATCCTTTTCAAGCCTCCTTGTGTATCAACCCTGTTGCAGATCTTTGTGTCATCTGCAAAGAGGCATACTTTTCCTTCCAGTCGCTCTGCAATGTCATTGATGAAGACATTAAAAAGGACTGGATCCAATACTGAACCCTGCGGTACCCCACTAGTAACCCCTCTTTCTTCAGAGTGGACTCCATTTACAATTACCTTCTGTGTCCTGTTGTGCAGCCAAAGTTTTACCCAGACTACCACTCTGGAACCCACTCCCAGGCTAGCTAATTTGACTATTAATTTTTTGTGTGGGACTGTGTCAAATGCCTTGCTAAAGTCTAGGTAGGCCATGTCCACAGTCCCTTCCTGGTCTACTACTTTGGTCACCCAGTCAAAGAAATCTGTTAGATTCATCTGACATGACCTTCCTGCTGTGAACCCATGCTGCCTTGGGTTCTGTGCCCCACTGGCCTCTAGTTACTCAGCTATTCTTTCCTTCAGAAGTGACTCCATCACTTTCCCTACCACAGAGGTCAGACTGACAGGTCTGTAGTTTCCTGCCTCTGTCTTGGTCCCACTTTTGTGAAGGGGAATCACATCCACCTTCCTTCAGTCCTCGGGTACCACACCATCCTCCCATGATTTATTAAAAAGAGTAGCCAGTGGTTTCACTAGTACCTCCCTTAATTCTTTTAGAATTCTGGGGTGAATTCCATCAGGACCCATTGCTTTGTCCTTCTTCAGTTTTAGGAGTTCTTGCAGAACCCTTTCTTCTGTGAAAGGACTGGGATTGACCCCCCTATCAAGAGTGCTTCTGTTAATTGGATTAGGCACTTCCCCCTCCTCTTTTGTGAATACTGAGCAGAAATATTTGTTCAGTATCCCTGCTTTTTCACTGTCCCCCTCTGCCCACCCACCATTCATTCTATTTAGCCTCACTATCCCTCCCTTTGTCTTTCTACGCCGCTGAGATGTACCTGTAAAAGGATTTATCCCCCTTCTTAACTGAGTTGGCTATCTTTTCCTCAGTTTGGGCCTTTGCTATTCTGACTTCCTCCCTGCTTCCTTCTGCCTTAACTGGTACAGCTCTCTGTCCTGCTCCTTCTGTGTTTCCTATACTTCCAGAATACTATCTTTTCTTCCTGACTTTCACAGCCACCTCTTTTGAGAACCATAGTGGCTTTTCTTTCGTTTTGATTTGTTTATTTGCTTCACACAAAGGCTTATTGCCTCTGTGATGGCAGTTTTGATGACTCCCCATTGTTGCTCCACACCTCCTTCTAGCCTGTTTGCTAGTGCTTTTCTGAGGCACTCTCCCATCTTGCCAAAGTCAGCCCTCCTAAAGTCCAGTACCCTCACTTTTGTATGGCTTGACTCTGTAGCTGAGTTTAATGTGAACCACACTGTTTGATGGTCACTAGTTCCCAGATGGCAACCCACTTCTATATCTGAGATTCTCTCACTGCCCCCGTTTGAAAGTACGAGGTCTAAGATTGCTCCCTCACGAGTGGGTTCCAAAACTAGCTGTCTGAGGCCTGCCACCTGTAGGGGCATCTAGAATGGCCCTGCTCTTGGATGTGGCTGCAGCAAATATGCTCCAGTTAACATCTGTCATATTCAGGTCTCCCATCAACAGTATCTCCCCTTTCTCTGCCATTCTAAGAATGCCTTCTATCATATCCTTGTCCATTCCCTCCCCCTGACATGGGGGTCTGTACACAACCCCTGTGCAGATTGTGGTGCCCTTTCCAGTCTCCAAGGTGACCCACAGTGCCTCCTCTCCTCCCGTTTACTCTTTTGTTCAGTTGCTTTTATCCCTTCCTTTACATAGAGAGCTACTCCTCCCTCTTCTCCCTGCCTGTCTCTCCTGTAGGTTATGTACCCTGGTATGTTAACATCCCAGTCATGGTTCTCTGTGTACCATGTTTCTGTGACTACTACGATATCCAGGCATCCCTCTTCCATCAAGGCACCAGCTCAGGGGCTTATTGCCCACACTATGGCGTTGCTACTCATTACCCTCCATTTCCTGATGGCCTTACTCCCTTTTGCCCCATCCCTGTCCTTCTTGCCTTTGTCACTTTCTCCATTACCCCTTCCCTTCTCCCTATTGACACCTATGTTGGTGTTTACCGCACTTACTACCATGATTGTTTGGGGTGGGCTAAGTTTCCTGCTCCTTTCAGTGCCTCCCCTTGGCTAGTTTAAATGCTTGCCAATGAAGCATTTAAACCTATCACCTAGGATCCTGTTCCCTCCTGGACAAATGCAGCCCATCATGCCAGTATAGGCTTGCATCACTCCAGGTGGACCCCAGTCCCCAATGAAGCCAAATCCCTGAGCTCCACCAGTTTTTCAACCACTGATTGAATCCCATGGTGCAGAACACCTAGCTTCTCCTACGCCATAGATGGGCAGCTCTGAGAAGGTTACCTGCATGCTACTTGTCTAAGGCCCCTCCCCAATTCCACAAACTCTTCCTGCACTTCTCTAATCCCTTTCTTAGCCAGATCATTTGTCCCTAGGTGGACAATGACATCCAGCTCCCTCCCCTGTGCAGCTGCTCCAGCAATCCTGAGGATTAGCTCTCTGTCCCTCCAAGCCATGGTGCTAGGCAGGCACCTTACCTCCCTCTCCCCTTCCTCCCCCAGTTCTACCTTTCTAACAATGGAGTCCCCCACCAGGAGTTGTTTCCTTCCCCTGTGGGGTCCTCTGCCACCCTCCTGTGGGTCTCCTTTGTGGAGGTTCCCAGCATCCTCCTTGGTCTCCACTGCGGGTGCCTCCACAGAAGAACCACACTTTGCCAGAATGGCATAGGAATTGTGGAGAGGTACAACTGGAGGGATGCACCTCTGTTCCACCACCCTCACCCTCCCTGAGTCCACTGTGGTCCAACCACTCCTCTTTCTTGGCAACCTCTGAGGCAACGGCAGTGGCACTGGTGGTCTCTGGATGGAAGAGGAGGTCCCACAAATCCTGGCCAACTCAGCCTGGAGATGAGCAACCTCCTCCCTCAGCCCAGAGAGGTGCCTGCAGATGGGACAACACTGCATCCTTCAGAACATCTCCCGGAAGACTGCTGCTCCACAGCCACTGCACTGCACCACTCCAATCATGTCTTATTTTGGCCCTTAACTGTTTGCAATCCTTACTCTTTCCTCTGTTTTTTTCTCTCTCTCCTTACTTTCTGTCTGTGTGCCCTTTAAGCTCCTGATTGTCCTGTTCTGAGACAAGAATATCCTATATTTCTCAGTAGACCCCTTACTTGCTCAGAGGCAATATAGTCCCAGTAGAGAAGTCCAGTCACACAGCAGTCCTTTCTCCTGATGTCTTCTGCCATCTGAGAGTAAAAAGGACAGATATAAACACGAGTTAAGAACAACCAAACAAATAATTAGACAGGAATGAGGTAAAATCGAATTTAGATTATCTGTTAATAAGGTTCCTAAATCCTTTTTTGCCTACATTAGAAGTAATATGACACAAAACAGCCCACTTGGTCCTATTATAGAAAATAATATGAAAATAAATGACACAAAGGGCATAGCAAACTCATTCAATACATTCTTTGGTTCAGTGTTCGCTGAGGTGGAACCAGTACCAGTACTAAGTATATCACCTGATGATACCTTTAATCCAGTTACAGTTAATGAGGTGGTTTCAGCCTTAAAGGAGGTTAGAGATAAACCTTCCCCAGGGCCTGACCAGATTAATGCCAAATTCTTAAAGGAAACAACATATGGACTATCAGTTCCTCTCACTATCCTGTTCAACAAATCAACCTCCACTGGAATCATTCCATCAGATTGGAAGAATGCAATTGTGGTTCCAATATATAAAAAGGGAAAAAAAAAACAAGACTAACAATTATAGACAAATTAATCTTACATCAATAGTATGCAAATGTATGGAAAAGTTAATAAAAATCAGGCTTGAACAGGAGATTTGTGATAATAACATGGGGGCCAAAATCAGCATGGTTTCAAAAGAGGTAGATCATGTACCAGTAATTTAATAACTTTTTATGACTCTGTTAGTAGGAATCTGGACAAGGGCATGCCAGTGGATGTTACACTTTTGGATTTGAAGAAGGTCTTTGACAATGTCCCACATGTACACATTATCAAAAAAATTATGGAACTAGGGCTGAATTCATACATTATTTGTTGGGTCTCTCATTGGTTACAAAATAGAACCAAAGTCTGCATCTCCAACTCATTATCTGATGAAATAAAGGTTACCAGTGGTGTTCTGCAGGGTACCGTGTTGGGTCCTGTGTTGTTTAATATATTCATTAGGGACATTGATGCAGGTACTAAAAGCCTGTTGATAAAATTTGAGGATGATACCAAACTCAGTTCCAAAGTTGATACTTCCCAAAAAACTGCACTTATCCAATGGGACCTAAATCAAATAGGAAGATGGGCTATACTAAACAAAATGGAGTTCAACATTGAAAAGTGTTCAGTCATCCATCTCGGTAAAAAAAATCCCATTACTACTTACTTTTTAAATGGGTCTCCAATAAATGCAGTAGATTCTGAAGTGGACCTTGGTATCTTCATTAACAGGGAACTATCATCCACTGATCAATGTAGACAGGTGGTGCTTAAAGCTAATAGGGTTATATCTTCAATAAAGAAGGCATTTGTCAATACGAACAGGGCATGTATCTTGTCAATCTAGACCACCTATGTTAGGCAATACTTGGATTACGCTGCCTCTTTTTGGGTGCCCTACTTACTTGAAGATGTGAAATTAATTGAGTCCGTCCAAAGGAGAGCCACTAAATTGATTGCACCCATTACATAGAAACATAGAATTTGACGGCAGATAAGGACCGCTTGGCCCACCCAGTCTGCCCATTTCCCTACCTACTGGATAAGCTGCAGATCCTAGTTAACCAGCAGCCTACTTCTTTCTACCCCCACCCCCCAGAATTGCCTTATGACTATCCCATGCATGCTTGAATTCCACCACTGATTTTGACTCCACAACCTCCTCCGGAAGGCCATTCCATGCATCCACAACCCTCTCTGTGAAAAAATACTTCCTTAAATTACCTCTGAGCCACCCCCCTCTATCTTCAAATTGTGCCCTCTTGTTCTTGCACACTCTTTTTGAAAGATGCACCTCTTTGACTTTGTTGATTCCCTTGAGGTACTTGAAAGTTTCTATCATGTCCCCTCTCCTCCTTTCCTCGAGGCTATACATATTAAGCTCCTTAAGTCTCTTCATATGTCCTCCGTGCAGACCCTGCACCATTTTAGTTGCCCTCCTCTGGACAGCTTCCATCCTGTCTATGTCTTTGCGGAGATTGGGTCTCCAGAACTGCACACAGTACTCCAGATGGGGTCTCACCAGCTGTCTGTACAGAGGGATAATAACTTCCTGTTTTCTACTGGTGATGCCTCTCCCCTATGCATCCCAGTATCCCCCCAGCCCTCCTTGCTGCCTTCTCACATTGCTTGCCCACCTTTAGGTCATCTGATATGACTACCCCCAGGTCCCTTTCCATTTTTGTTGTTGTTAGTATCTCACCCCCCATTGTGTACTCTTCCCCTGGGTTTTTGTTTCCCAGGTGCATTACCTTGCACTTCTTAGCATTGACTCTAAGCTGCCATACATTTGACCATTCCTCTAACCTTGCCATTAGTAATCTATTTTATAAGGACAGACTTCAAGCTGTCAACTTATTTGATTTGAGATCTTGTAGAATCAGGGGGTGACCTGCTTATGTTATTTAACATTCTCAATGATCCTTTTCATATGAAGAAATGTAACCTTACTTGGGCACATAAACTGGGAGGATTTAGATGTCAAAGTAAACAACTTGTAATTCCCAAGATCAATACTAGTAAGAGAGGTAATTTTTTTTACAGTCAGAGCATCCAAATATTGGAATTCATTACCTCACAATCTGGTTACAATAAACTCTTTCAAAACTTTCAAGAATGCTGTTGATAAACATTTATCTGAACATGGGTTATAATTTACACCCTGCAAGTGCAGGAAAGGTGGTCCCAATGGGCAATGCCTTCTTCCACCTTTATGTACCGAGTAATACTGAGTAATACCGAGTAATCAGGGTGGGAGTCATCAAGTGTGGCGGCACTCAGGAGAGAAGGAGAAAGTGGCTAGAAAGGCACTCATTGCTGCTGGCAGCAGCTGTGAAAGCTATTTAGGTTGTATACAGTACACACGCACTGTCTGTATGTGATCTAGCCCAGTCAGTGACATATACATTATGTCTCTCTGCAGTATAGTGTGCCATTTTATTTATTTATTTAATTCTTGGATTTTTTTTTTATTTATTAAATTCTCGGATTACAAATACCTTTGAGCAGAAACTGCTTCTTTTACAAAGGTTCCACGTCAAAGGATGAGGGTCAACATACATACAGAGGTAGTAAAAGAATGCACAATAAACAACCAAAGCAACTAAAAGAAAAAATAATGATACTCAGTTATAACATACATTGTGATAATATTCATAAAACGAGCAGCTTGAGTAGGCAGCTGGCTGCGGTAACAATAAGAGATAGAGGCACCATAGGCAGTTAGTATTGCAGGCATGCGACCCGGAGAGGAAGTTGGCAGGTTAATGGGCCACTGTCCGATGGTGGTGGAAAATGTCTTGTACCAGTGGAGATGTGAAGCAGGAAAGGAGTCACAAGGAAGGCCCAGTGCCAGAGGGAATGAGAGTGGGAAAGGGTGGGCTGTGAGACATGAGTGAGCTGGGAGGTGTTTAGAGATCTCTGTTCAATGAAACAGTCACATTGAGTGGTAGAGGTGAGGTAAAGTTTGAGATTCCTTTTGAAGGGTCCAAGTGTAGTAGAGGAAAGTGGTTCTTTATTGAGGGAATTGAACCATTGAGCAGCTCTATAGATAAAGGACCACTGACCCATGGAGGGATGACATCTGGGAACCTGAAAGGTTAGAGATTGGGCACCACGTGTTTGTTGAGTGCCACTGTAGGTAGTAAGGAGTGAGCTAACACCAGGTGGCATGAGACCAAGGAGAATCTTTTTGGTAAGTAAGCAGGTCTGGTATTGTATTCTGCTCGTAGGGGTAGCCAGCTGGCCTGTGCATAGAGGTCACAGGTGTGGAGTTTGTCGGGCTGCACCTGTCCAGTAGTCTACAGGCTTTGTTGAGAGCAACTGAGATCCTGTGGAGGCACTTGTTGGGGCACAGCCATAGATGGCAAGGCCAGAAGTCAATGATAGAGGTGACAGAGCTGTAGATGGCTAGTTTAAGGCATCCACAGGCATACAGTGCTTGTGTTTGTGTAGTAGTCCAATCCGTATATTGGCGGTCTTGGCAACAGTGTCAATATGCCGAGTGTAGGAGAGGGTACTATCCAGGGTAATACTAAGGTACTTGAACTCCTTGACATGTTCAAGTGGGTTCCCAGCGTGGTTCTTGATGGTGAGGGACAGAGAGTTGTGCCTGCTCTGTCGGTTACAGAAGGACATGGCTTTAGTCTTGCTGTGGTTCAGGACAAGTTTATGAGAATTGAACCAGTCTTCGATGCGTTTGAAGTCGAGCTGCAGCTGGGATTCAAGGACTGTAATGTCTTGGTGGCTGAAAACAGGACTGCATCGCTCATGATAGTAATATTTTGGTGGCAGGCACTGGGGAGATTGTTGATGAAGAGGGAGAAGAGTAGAGGGCCCAGAATAGACCCCTGGGGGACTCCGGAGTGGACTGGTTTCTCATCCGAAGAGATCCCTGCAATCCTTACACGTTGGATCCGATTATCAAGGTAGCTGGTGAACCATGGAAGGGCATCACTGGAGATCCCAATGGAGGACATTTGCTTGAGCAGTAGGGGGTGGTTAACTGTGTCAAATGCCTTGGTAAGGTCTATAAATACTGCCCCTCCACAATTCCCTTTGTCAAGCGTGGCATGGATGAAGGTTGTAAATTCCAGTAGTGCAGTGGTGGTGCTGTGCCCTTTTCTGAAGCCATGCTGCTCTGGGCACTGTACATTGTACTTATCCAGGAATTCAACTAGTTGGTCCGACACTATTCGCTCCAGTGCTTTGGATTACAATGCCTTTGAGCTAAAAGCTCATTTGCAGAGGTTCCACATCAGAGTAAACATCATACAGACAGTAAACATCATACAGACAAATAGTACGAAGAACTGGTTGTTTAGTATAGAAAAGCATCTAACAGTAATCAGCCAAAGATTGATCTTGTCCAGTTGGAGGTTGAGAGAAAGGAGGAGTAAGCAGGGAAGGCTATAAATTCACTTTATTGCAGGACAACAATGGATCAGCCAAAGGTTGACCATGTTGGGTTGAAGGTTGGGAGAAAGGAGGAGTGAGCAGTGTAGTAGGTGAGAGGGAAGTTGGAAATGTGATACAGGGGGAGGGCTGGGTATGTGGGGAAGGCAGGACTAATGGAGATGCAGGGGTGCTGGGGAGTAATGTGAGACAGGGATGGCTGTCACAATTGTAAAGTGTGATTAGGTGTTTTCAGAGGCTGTATTACACACTGTCTGTTGATGGTGCCCTGAGCCCTGTTTGTGATAAAGCTACTCTGTGTGTCTCTGCAGTATAATGAAAGCCATTAAGGCTGTACACAGTACACACACACACACTGTGTGTATGTGCCCTAGCCAGTCTGCAGATGCACTCTGTGTCACTCTGCAGTACAGTGAAGCCATTTAGGCTGTATTACACACTGGCTGTTGTTGGTGCTCTGAACCCTGTTTGTGATATAGCTACTCTGCATGTCTCTGCAATATAGTGAAAGCCATTTAGGCTATATACACACCTGTAGGTGCTCTGAGCCCTGTCTGTGACATATACTTGTCTCTTTGCAGTATAGTGAAGCCATTTAGGTTGTATGACACACTATGTAGGTGTCCTGAGCCCTGTTTTTGACATAGTCAATCTGCCTCTGCAGTATAGTGAAAGCCACGTAGGCTGTACACACACACACACACACACTCACACACTCACACACACACACACACACACACACACACACACACACACACACACACACACACACGCACTGTCTTTAGGTGCCCTGAGCCCTGTCTGTGATGCACTATGTGTCTCTCTACAGTATAGTGAAAGCCATTTGGGCTGTATTACAGACTGTCTGTTACTGTAGGTACCCTGCACCCTATCTGTGACATAACTATTCTGTGTGTCTCTGCAGTATAGAGAAAGTCAATTAGGCTGTATTAGACACTGTCTGTTAGGTGCCCTGAGTCCTGTCTGGGACATACTGTAACTGCTGTATATGTATTTGCAGTTTAGTGAAAGCTATTTAAGCTGTGCTACACATTGTCTGATAGGTGCCCTGAGCCCTGTTTACATACTGTCTGTCAGGCGCCTCAGTCCCTGTCTGTGAATTAGCTACTCTGTGCCACTTTACAGCATGGCAAAAGCCATTTACTGTATGCTGTATTACACACTGTCTGATGGTTCCTCAAGCCCTGTATGTAATGTAGCTACTCTGTGTCTCTCTGCAGCATAGCAAAAGCCATTTATGCTATGAGGACAGGCTACATGAAGTTGACTAGGAGTTGGATGAAGCTGGGGGGGCCGGAAGAAGGGGCAGCTACAGTATAAGGGCTGCTAGCTGCACAATCGAGCAGACTCGATAGACCAAAAGGCTTTTATCTGCTGGCAAGTTCGTATGTTCGTATGACTAGTATATCAGCAATTGGGAAACACACATCTGTTTGTTCATTTAATTTTAATAAAGTGCTCACAGTGCAAATAATGTGTTCCACAGGATGAAACAAGTGTCCATAGTCAACCACAACACAAATGTTAAATATTGTAAAAGTCTGAACTCAGTTTTGGTTAATGTTCTGATGTTTACTGTGTTCAAGCATATTTTTTTTCAAGTACAGAACTGTTGCAAAAAACTTTTTTCCCCTGATTGGGATTTTTACCATGTGCTGGCATTAGATTTGGGGTTCCCTTTCATGGCTCAATTGCCTAATCCACCTGAAATTAAATCTGCAGCATCAGTTGGTATACAAAGGGGTTTCACTGCTGCAATTTAACTGATTGCAAGGAAACAGACTTCTATCAGGACACCAGGGCTGCCACAGTCTGTTATCATTGCTTCAGGTTTTAAGTGAGCATGGTGTCTACTCCAACCTCCTTCCACTTACCTGTCCTCCAGATCAACCTGAAATTTATGCTGTATTACACATTGTTAGGTGCCCCAAGCCCTGGCTGTGACATACCTACTCTGTTCCTCTCTGTAGCCCAGTGAAAGCCATTTAGGCTGTATCACACATTGTCTGTTAGGAGCCCCAAAACCTGTCTTTGACATAGCTATTCTGTGTCTCTCTGCAATATAGTGAAAGCCATTTACTCTGTATTATGCACTTTATGTTAGGTGCCCTGATCCCTGTCTGTGACATAGCTATCTTACGTATCTCTGCAGCATATTGAAAGTCATTTAGGCTGTATCACAAACTGTCTCTTAGTTGCCCTGAGCCCTGTCTGGGACGTATCTGCTCTGTGTCTCCCTGCAGTATAGTGAAAGCCATTTAGGCTGTATCACACACTGTCTGTTAGATGCCCCAAGCCTTGTCTGGGACACAGCTGCTCTGTGTTTCTCTGCAGCATAGAGAAAGCCATTTAGGCTGTATCACACACTGTCTGTTAGGTGTCCCAAGCCCTGTCTGTTACATAGCTACTCTGTGTCTCTCTGCAGCATAGTGAAAGCCATTTAAGCTGTATTACACACTGTTATGAGGAGAGATTAAAATACCTCAATATGTATACACTGGAAGTGAGGAGGGAATGTGGAGCTATGATAGAAACCTTCAACGTCTATGTTTCGATGTTTCTATGTCTGTTAGGTGCCCCAAGCCCTGTCTGTGACATAGCTACTCTGTGTGACTTTGTAGTTTAGAGAAAGCCATTTAGGCTGAATTACACGTGTTAGGTGCTCCAAGCCCCAGTATAGTGAAAGTCATTTTGGCTGTATTACACACTGTCTGTTAGGCTCCCCAGGCATGTCTGTGACATAACTACTCTGTGTGTGTTTGCAGTAGAGTGAAAGCCATTTAGGCTGTATTACACACTGTCTGTTAGGTGGCTCAATGCCTGTCTGTGACATAGTTATTCTTTGTGTCTTGCAGTTTAGTGAAAATACTTTAGGTTGTTTCACACAGTGTCTACTAGGTGCTCCAAGCCTGTCTGTGACATAGCTACTCTGTGTCTCTCTGCAGTATAGTGAAAGCAATTTAGTCTGTATTACACACTGTCTATTAGGTGCCCTGAACCTTGTCTTTAACATAGCTACTCTGTGTTTCTCTGCAGTATAGTAAAGGCCATTTAGGCTGTATTACACACTCTCTGTTAGGTGCCCCAAGCCCTATCTGTGACATAGCTACTCCTGTGTCTCTGTAGTATAGTGAAAGCCATTTAGGCTGTATTGCACGCTGTCTGTTAGGTGTCCTTAGCCCTGTCTGTGTCACAGCTACTCTGTATGTCTTTGAAGTTTAGTGAAAGCCAATTAGTCTGTATTACACACTGTTAAGTGCTCCAAGCCATGTCTATGACATAGCTACTCTGTGTGTCTTTACAGTTTAGTGAACATCATTTAGGCTGTATTATACTCTGTTCTTAGATGCCTCAAGCCCCATCTGTGACATAGTTACACTGTCTCTTTGTAGCATAGTGAAAGCCATTTAGGCTGTACTACACACTGTCTGTTAGGTACCATGAGGCCAGTCTGTTACATAGCTACTCTGTCTCTCTGCAGCATAGCAAAATCCATTTAGGCGGTATTACACATTGTTTTTTAGGTGCCCAGAGCCATGTCTATGAGATAGCTACTCTGTGTCTTGTAGGTGTGTGCACCTGCAAATATATGGTACCTAGGCATTAACTGTGAAAACAATACCATTATTCATTAGCCACAATATTGCTACAACATTAGTTAGTAATTATGCAAATCAAATATTTTTGAGTAGCGTTATATATCAATTCACAATATTAAACTGCATGTTTATTAATCTGTAAGTTCATGAAAAACTGGAATACAGACATGTAACATCATCTAATGAGTTGTCAGTCAGTGCATTTAAGTGTAGCAGACTGAAGTTAGAAGAAGAAGAAGAATAATCAGCATTTATATAGCGCTTTTCATACATAGTATCCCAAAGCACTCTACAAGCAATGCTAGACTGGTAGTGAAGTGACTGAATGTCTGGTGGCAGCCATATCACACATCATCACCCACACACAGCCTGGATAATTGCATGAACCGGTTTATGGGAAGGGTCATGTTAGCCAGGACACCGGGAATGCTCCCTGCTTTTTTGCGAAGAGTGCCCTGTGTTCTTTTGCTTCTACCCGGTCACCCACCAGGACAACACCAGGGTGGGCAGAAGGGACCTCAGTTTAACATCTCATCTGAAGGACAGCACACCCCAGCAGTACAACATCCCCCAATACTGCACTTGGATGCCAGCGATTTTTAGATGCAGGTCCAATTCCGGTGTGGGACAAGAACCCACGACCTTCTGGTCCAGAGGCGGATGTGCTACCAACTGAGCCACGCTGACACCAAGTTAAATTATAATCATATTTTAGTTGCCATTCTGATTACACTTTAATGTTTTTTCTATGTGATTGCCCTTTAAATAAATGTCAGATAGACATAGATTGCTGAAACAGTGCACAAGACCTGCATTCATATGTAGTTACACTTGTAAGAACAAATTTAATAATGCCAAAATTAGTAATGTAGAAGTTACACAATAGATTTGCTGTTACAACTTTCAATAGCTATTACACATGTAGTTACCCTTGTATGAACAAATTACATGTCAACAGAGGTGCAGTGGTAGTTGCACAACAGATTTTTTGTTACGTTTTGCAACAGCTATTAAATGTGCAGTTACACTTGTCAGAATGAATTGATTTGTGCTGAAAGCGAGACAGTAGCAGTTGCACATGCATGCACATTGTGTAAGTACACAACATGCAAACGTGAAACTAGTTAACAACTACATAGTAGTTACATGTAACCTCCACAGTAGTTACAGTGTAGTTATACAGAAGGTAATGCACCTGGGAAACAAAAACCCAGGGGAAGAGTACACAATGGGGGGGGTGAGATACTAATAACAACAAAAATGGAAAGGGACCTGGCGGTAGTCATATCAGATGACCTAAAGGTGGGCAAGCAATGTGAGAGGGCAGCAAGGAGGGCTGGGGGATACTGGGATGCATAGGGAGAGGCATCACCAGTAGAAAACAGGAAGTTATTATCCCTCTGTACAGACAGCTGATGAGACCCCATCTGGAGTACTGTGTGCAGTTCTGGAGACCCAATCTCCGCAAAGACATAGACAGGATGGAAGCTGTCCAGAGGAGGGCAACTAAAATGGTGCAGGGTCTGCACCGGAAGACATATGAAGAAATACGAAAGGAGCTTGATATGTATAGCCTCGAGGAAAGGAGGGAGAGGGGGGACATGATAGAAACATTCAAGTACCTCAAGGGAATCAACAAAGTCCAAGAGGGTAGCATCTTTCAAAAAAAGAGGTGTGCAAGAACAAGAGGGCACAATTTGAAGATAAGGAGGTGGCGGCTCAGAGGTAATTTAAGGAAGTATATTTTTCACAGAGAGGGTTGTGGATGCATGGAACGGCCTTCCGGAGGAGGTTGTGGAGTCAAAATCAGTGGTGGAATTCAAGCATGCATGGGACAGTCATAAGGCAATTCTAGGGGGTGGGGGTAGGAAGAAGTAGGCTGCTGGTTAACTAGGATCTGCAGCTTATCCAGTAGGTAGGGAAATGGGCAGACTGGGTGGGTCAAGCCGTCCTTATCGGCCGTCAAGTTCTATGTTTCTATGTTTCTATGTTTCTATGTTTCTATGTTTAGTGTAGTTAATGACACTTAATTTTCTTTTGCCAGTCATCAGTTAATATTATGTAAGTTTGATCAATGCCCATCATGGGTATATATTTTTTAAAACTGCAGCAGGCTCAATCATAGCAGCTGTGCCTCTTGTACCTATCTCAGCAATGCCCACCATAGGTATCATTTTTTTTTAAACTGCAGCAGGCTCAATCACATCAGCTGTGCCTCTCATACATACCTCAGAAATGCCAACCATGGGTATATTTTTGAACACAGCACAGGCTCACTTAGACAGCCTACACCTCTCGTGCCTGCCTCAGCAATCCCTGCCATGAGTATCATTTTTGGAAAGAGTAGCAGGCTCATTCACAGCAGCTGCCCCTCTCGTACCTGCCTCAGCAATGCCTGCCATTGGACATAATTTTTAGAAACAGCAGCAGTCTCAATAAGACAGCTTGTACCTCTTGTACCTGCCTCAGCAATGCCACCATAGGTATAAGGGATCGGGGAATCTAACAGACGGTTAAATAGTTCCAAAGAAACAGTCATTACATGATCTTTGTTATTGTCAGGGTTGGGTAATTGGGTAGTAGAACGAGTCAGGTAGTGACTACCCGACCCAATCGAATTACTCGGTTTTCGTCCGTTTTTTTCCGGTACTTTTGTGGTACTCATGGGTTGTTTTGGTGACTGGGTATTTTAGTACCTACCCATCCCTAGTAATAAAATGCAGTAATAGCTAAATATTTCAATGAAAAAAGGACTTGGGGTCCATCTTGTCAACCTTTACTGGAACACATGTGTAACTACACTCAGTTTGAGTATGGATTCGCATTCATGCTTATCCACTGGAATTGTGTATCTAGTCATACTGTGAGGATACTACATTTTTAAAACTGGCATGCAGAGTAAAGCATTTGAGAGAGTAGAGCAGGTGAAAGATATTGTTGAGGGGGTAAGAGGCCTAGTGAGAGATGCCCAGGTGAGTGGAGCAAGACAATGTTAACTATTGCAATCGGCTTTCTGGTGGGCATTTTATTTATTTACTTTTTTCAATCTATTGGCCAGGAGGGGCACACTGAATCAAAGCTCATTTCCAGATGTGATGGGGCGGGGGGGCATACAAGATGATAAGAAATATTGTACATAAACAAAAAGTAACAAACACAAAGTACTATATCAAGTAAAGCAACAGGTGTAAGGTAATGTACAGACTATTTGAGAGAACAAGTTACAACTTTTACAACCCTGAAAGAATTTACAATGGCAAAAAAAGACAAGTGCAGTGTTCAACACAGAGGGCTCAATTTTGGAAGAGCCAATAGCTCAGAGCACAATGCACCAATCCCCAGCTGTAGTAAACTTTGGGTGTGCCAGGGACCCTGATCCTGATTTCAGTACAAAAGGGGGTCCCTGAATCAATGTCCTGAGCGTTGCCACAGTCAGAGTGGTGTGGCAATGATTTTGGTGCACTGAATGGGTTTGATGGATGATCTGGTCAAGACCCCCTGCCTGGCACAACTGCAGTCCAGACGGTGGTCTTGGGGGAGGGGAGGAAGCCTGGAAGGTCATAGGACAGGGCAGATGGACCAGTGAAGGTTCTGTAGTGGGTTGTGGAGGCACATCGGCTGTGGCAGGGGACACAGATGGCACTGGGTGGGTGTTCTCTGAATAGTTTGGGCTCACACCTCAAGTAGCAGGCTGTTCTGGAGTTCAGCTCCTCCATGGAGCTGAGAGCCTGCCAGCACCCACATCCACAATACTAACAGCAGGCACCATCACAGCCCATTTGGGCTCACACCTCAAGCAGCAGGCTGTTCTGGAGTTCAGCTCCTCCATGGAGCTGAGAGCCTGCCAGCACCCACATCCACAATACTAACAGCAGGCACCATCACAGCCCATTTGGGCTCACACCTCAAGCAGCAGGCTGTTCTGGAGTTCAGCTCCTCCATGGAGCTGAGAGCCTGCCAGTGCCCATGCCCACAAGACTAGCAGCAGGCACCCCTTACAGCCCATTTGGGCTCACACCTCAAGCAGTAGGCTGTTCTGGAGTTCAGCTCCTCCATGGAGCTGAGAGCCTGCCAGTGCCCATGCCCACAAGACTAGCAGCAGGTATGGATGAAAAACACAGCCTCGGCTCCTGCTGACCTTACACATGCTGGCTCTTAAGTCCTTTGAGTTTTAATCCTGTTCCCTGTGTAAAGATCATCTGCACCAACTACCTTGTAGCTTGGTTTACATTGGCAGTACAGGTCTTTTAACTTCGGCAGCCATGGTGAGCATTCTCCCACCTGGCGTCAAATTTAAATCTGCACCTCGGCTGCACAGGTCTCATAAGGTTCATGGACATTTTCACAGAGAGCGTAATTGTTGCCAAAAAAAAGAAAATATGTTCTACAATGCTGTGCTAAGTTGTCAGATCTTACAGTCATTTATTGATGCAAGTGTGTTAAGACTAAATTCCTGTGATAGGATTACTGCTATAGTTTTGCTGTGTCAACCTCCCGAATCTCTAATTCTGGGATTCAACAGACCTAGCTGGCACCTTGACTGTGTCTGCACCGGCCCCTAAGATTTATTGATTATTTGTAATTCTAGTGACCTATGTGACCTAAACAACTACAGTCAATTAATCTTCTTCAAATACTGTCCAAGTTAATGGAGAAAATTGTGAGTACCCAGCTAAAGAACCACTTAGAATCCAATAGCCTGCTAAACCCACTGCAATCAGGCTTCAGAGCTCAACACAGTACAATCACAGCCCTTGCCAAGGTGACTAATTACTGACAACGGGACCTAGGTGATAGGAACTTTGTCTGTGCAGTATTTCTGGACCTAAATAAGGCCTTTGATACTGTGGACCATAGCCTACTTCTCTCTTCCCTTCTGAACATTGGCCTGGACCAACTTTCCTTGAGCTGGTTTGCTGATTACCTTATAGGCCGGCTACAGCAAGTAAAGGCCGAAGGTGATTTCCCAGCTATTGATATGAAAATAAAAGAGGCCAATATACACCTATTTGCTGATGATACAGTGATGTACATAAGCAGACCAACACCTGAAGCTGCATACTGTGACCTCCAACCTGACTTCAACCAGCTGCAGATCCAGCTCATGAAACAAAAGCTGTGTTTAAATGCTAAAAAAATGAAAGCAATGCTATTCTCGTCCTATATTCAGGCTCCAAACCCAACCAACTCTAGATCTTTTTCACAGATTTCTACATTACTTAGTGAACCATTAGAATATGCAACAAACTTCAAATACCTGGGAGTCTGAATTGACGATCGACTGTCCTTCACGTACCATATCAAGGAACTGACAAAAAACTAGGACAGAGACTTGGACTATTTTTTTAGGATCAACACCTTCTTGCTAAAGAAGCCAAGATGAGGCTGGTCCAAACTACCTCCCTTTTCACTGATAGATTGCACTGACTTCCTATATAGCCAGTGTCCTGCCGCAATGCTTACCAAGCTTGATACACTCTACCATAGAGCATTAAGGTTCATCACTGGCCTCCCCTTCTCAACATACCACTGTTCCCTATATGCGGCTGTGATGTGGACTTCCCTACCCTATAGACACCAAAGAAATGCTACACTTTGGACTTATAGAGCTATTACTAAAAAACTAGCCCAGTACATTTTTGACTGCCTTCCGCTAAGTTTGGTAGGTACCTATGCACTAAGAAGTACCACCTATATCTAGCTGAAAGTACCAAAGGTAAAATTATGCTTTGATAGGGTCACCATAAGTTATATGCTGCCCATTCTGTGGAACAAGTTTCAAAAAACATTGAAACTCATCATTCCTCCCAACCTGTCTATCTTCAAGACTCTATATACTCATTCATTTAAGGAATCCTGTGAATGTTTTTCTCGCTCCTAATCTTCCCAGTTTGCTATAGGTAGTGCACTTCTATATCCTATATGGCTTCTTTGCTTCCACCCCTGCACACTTGTTGCCATCCATCTTCTCACCTTTTGCTGCTGAATTCCTTATGTTTGGTCATTGTGCTGATACCTAAATACTTTTGATTCCCATAGCCATGCGTCATTGCCCTACCTACCACTAATTAGGCAGGAACAGTAATCTATGGTTGCTGAAACTTATACCCCCTGTTTCAGCACCTTGGCCCATCCCCCTTAATACTCCCCACCCTTACTGCTCTTATAACTTTTTTTGGCCTCCCCCTTCCCACCTTTCTTATTGCCCTCAAGGTTCTTTGTACCCTCTTCACCTGCTGTGCTCTCCTATTCCTACTAATTATTATTTTTTTGATTGCTGGAGATATGTTGTGTACATCTGCTGTAATATGCCTGTAATTATGCTTATGTTTCTTGTGCTGGCTCTTGTGTATATACAGTCATCATTTACCAAATGCGTTGTACTCACTAATACTACCGCTCTCTAGTTGACACTCTTTCTGAATATTGCAACCATTGTGAACTTTGATGTCTTATTTGTATTGTACACTGATCTCGAAGCTATCCAGGTCCATCTTGAAAATGAGTTTTGCTCAATGATGATCGCATGCTTAAATAAAGATTTGATTGATTGATTGATTGATTGATTGATTTATTGAGTTGAACAGAGCCTCAAGGACAGGGTACTCCATGGTAGTAAAGCACGGACCTGTCCTGGATCCTCGGGTGCTTCCAGCTCTGGCAGCCATCCTGGAGATTACACAGTCCCTGACAGTGTAGTCAGGAAATAGCATGGCTCCACGCAGTGGGTCATTCAGCAGGGGAATGTCATAGTGCCCGGAGTATATCCCTGTCCACTAACTGCACCTAGCACCCTGCAGTCATTGCTTACTGTTGCTTGTTGGGGACCGTGTAAGCTCTGGGACAGGTGCCAGGGCTGGTGACTTCATATATTACCATGTCACTGAGGAGGCAGTTTCTATTTAAATCCCCAGTAATTAGGTACCACATAAGCAACTGAGCTGGTGTGTAAAATAAAAATTCCCCACCTACTCATGCAAACCACTACAAATTCTGCATTTCTATTGGATAGCTATGTACAACTGTGCAGGGCAGATCTGCTTGGTGCCACCTGTGTACCCTTCCACAGCTGCCATGTCCCCACTGCTGACTTTGGCTCCTCCAACGGTCTGTCTGTCCTGTCCCATGTCCTTGCAGGCTCCACCCCCACTCAGCTCACTCCAGACCACCAGTGCAGGGTCGCTAGACTAGCTCATGTCTTGTTTAACCTCAGGCCCATCTTGCGTCCACAATGGGGCTTCCAAAATCCCAAATAATCAGATGCTGCAGCCTTGCCATGTTGCAAGCCCCCTAATGACCAGGTGCATAAGTACTTCTGGTATGGGGTGGTACAGGGCTTCTTTGGCACATTGCATCCCTGTTTTGATGTAGCCTGCATTGAAAATTGGGATTGCCACAACATTTGATGCAAGGTGCTACTTATATCAATTCATTTTGGTGTAGACATCTTGCACCAGACCTTGCCCTTTGAAAATCAGGCCAGGAATGTCTAATTTCACAAGGTACATACATTTGCAGAAGTGCAAATATTTACTGTGCTGATCATAGCAACATTAAACCAGGTACAAATATAAAAAAAAGGTAGAATTTGTAGTGATTTGCATGAGTAGGAGAGGAATTTTTATTTTACACACCAGCTCTGTGGCTTATGTGGTACCTAATAATTGGGGATTTAAACCTAAACTGCCTCCGCAGTGACATGGTAATATCTGAAATTGCTGAGAAATGGTGACTAAACAACAAAGAAACAAGAAACATAGAATTTGACAGCAGATAAGTACCGCTTGTCCCACCCAGTCTGCCGATTTCCCTACCTAATGGATAAGCTGCAGATTCTAGTTAACCAGCAGCCTACTTCTTTCTACCCCTACCCCCTAGAATTGCCTTATGACTGTCCCATGCATGCTTGAATTCAACCACTGTTTTTGACTCCACAACCTCCTCCAGAAGGCAGTTCCATGCATCCACAACCATCTCTGTGAAAAAATATTTCCTTGCATTATTTATTTTTATTTTTTATTTTATATTGCAATCAGTTTACAACCTTTGAGCCAGAGGATCATTTCCAAAAGTACCTCGTCAGGTGTGGTCGAAAGAGAAGAGAACATAATACATAAAAATGCAGGCATACATGGATCCAGGGTATAGGTTACATAGTTTGCATTATAAGGTGCAGATTCAGGTATTGTAGACAAAAAGATTGGTTACAGAGTTTAGCAGCATAAATGTATGACACTTGCAAAAACAAACAGTCGTAACAAGTTCCATGGTATTAGTTACAGAGTTAGCAGAACATGCGACCAGGACAACACAGCAGATAGTTTGATTTGGTTACAGTAGTGCATACTAGCAGGACAATTTAGCAAGCAGTATATTAGGATTCTATCATACATGAGTAGCGTTCTTGAAAACTGAGAGAAGGTAGGCAGTCGGATATGGCAGTAATGTCAGGTGGTAGGATTAAGGCGGTACGGAGAGGGTGGATACCAGTGGGCATTGTCAGGGCAAAGGGCGTTGTACACCCATTATGCACAGGTGCAGCAGCACATGTTGAATAGCTTGCTTTTGAGCGCAGTTTTGAATTTGGAGATAGTGGGGATTTCTGAGATGGAGAGAGGGAGCGTGTTGTACCAAGAAGGGGCTCTATGGCAGAAAGACCTCTGTCCATGTGAGGTCCTAGATCGAGGAACCAGGAAGGTGGCCTTGCAGGAGGTCCAAGTACTGACTAGGGGTTGGGCTAGGAGGAGGGAGGCTGTCAGCCCGGGTGGTGAAAGTCCTAGCAAGGTTTTTTTTAGCTATTAGGCAAGTTTGATATTGCAGCCATTCGTCAAGGTTTAGTACTGTTGCCATGTCATAAAGCTGGCATGTATGTGTGAGCCTTGGGACCCCTGTGATTAGCCTGCATGCCTTATTTAGGATGAGGAGGATTTTGTTTAGGGCAGTCGTGTTGGCAGCACCATAGACAGGTAGCCCATAGTCAACTAGGGATAATATAGAGGATGTAACTGCAAGCCGAAGGGCATCGGGGGGAGACAGTTTTTGTAGTGGTATAAGATACCAAGCCTAATATTGGTAGCAGAGGCAAGTGCTTCGATGTGGGTGTGGTAGGTGAGGGCTGAGTCAAAGGAGACCCCTAGGTACTTATAGGAGTGGACTTGCTCCAGTTGCTGTTTGGAGTAGGAGAGGATATGGAGAGGGGAGTTGTATGCTTTGTTTTGGGGGTGGGCAAAGAGCATGGTTTTAGTTTTTTTAAGGTTTAAGACCAGTCTATGATCTTTAAACCAGGTTTCAGCGTCATTATAAGAACGTTGCAGGGAATCCTGGAGGGAGGTGGGGTTACGGTCGGTGGCGAAGATGATGGCGTCATCTGCATACAGCAGAATTTTCCCAGTGTATGCACTGGGCAGGGTGTTAAGGTATAGCGAGAAGAGTAGGGGTCCCAGGATGGAGCCCTGTGGAACCCCAGAGAGGATAGGACATGGATTGGAAAGTGTCCCACCAATATTGACATGTTGGGAGTGTGCGGATAGGTAGCTGGAGCACCAGGCAAGTGGCCCAGTGGCGAAGCCACAGTGACAGAAGGCTTCCAGCAGGAGGGGGTGTGAGACCGTGTCAAAGGCCTTTGAGAGGTCGAGGAACACGGCCCCTGCTAGGGAGCCAGTGTCCATGGAGGAGTGTAGGAATGATGCAAATTCAACAAGAGCTGTACTAGTACTGTGTCCTGCACGGAATCTGTGCTGTTCAGGGCAGAGGATGTTGTGTTTGGTCAGGTATTCAGTGATTTGCGTGGCAACCAGTTTTTCAGGACTTTGGAAAGGGTTGGGAGTATGGAGATAGTCGGTAGTTCCCAGCTAGGACCTGTCACCCTTTATGGTTAGAGGTAACAGTGGCAGTTTTCCATGTAGTGGGGAATTGTCCCAGGCAGAGGGATTTGTTGAGAAGGCTGGTGAGTGGGGTAAGGACCTGATCCAGTACCAGCCAGAGAATTCTGTGGTCCAGGGAGTTGTCACCGGGACTGTTGCCTTTTAGTGCGCGGGTCAGGTGAGGTCTGGCTTCCTGGGCAGTTACCCTACGTAGGTAGAAGCTAGGGCATTGGAGGACAGGGGCAGGTTGGGAGGGTGGTTGGTCAAAGAAGTTACTGGGGAGGATAGGGCTAAGGTCAGTAAAGGAGGTGTTGAGGAGGTTTGCAATGTCTGCAGGGTCTGTAATGGTGGTGTTGTCAGTAGTAATCTGGGATGGGGGAAGGGAGCGAGTGTTCCCATTCAATTGTTTGATGTTATCCCAGAAAGTATGGGAGCACCCCCAGGAGGCGGTGAGGGTGGCCTGATAGTGGTCAGCCTTGGCTTTCCTGATTGCCCAAGTGCACTTATTCCGTGCAGCGTTGTAGGCCTGTCTGTCTGCTAGTCGCCGAGTTTCTATGGAACGGTGCCAAAGATTATCCCTGTGCCTGAGCAGCTGTAAAAGGGCAGGAGTAATCCAGGGCAGGTTATGTTTTTTGGTTTGGATGGCTGAGAGGGGAGCAAAGAGGTCACAGGCTTTACTAAAGGTTTGGGTAAAGAAGGCAAGGGCAGCGTCTATATCAGGAGCGTGGTGAATGGGGGACCAGTCTTGCTGGTCAAGATATTGTTTAAGGTTTTTCAGACCACACAGTCTGAAATGCCGGCGGGGTGTGCACTGGGCAGTGGGTTGGGGTGAGGTGGCCATCCAGCTGAACAGCACAGGGGAATGGTCACTGAGTGAATCAGGGAGGACTTGGATGTCCAGAATTTTTGGGGGGCGGTTTGTGATGATGACATCTAGGATGGTGCTGGTACCTCTCTTAGGGTTCACTCTTGTGGGATGGGAGATAGTTGTGTTAGATCAAGGGCTGTGAAGGAGTCCCGGGTGGGGGTGGAGGAGGGGCTCAGCCAGTTCATGTTAAGGTCCCCCACAATGACTTGTTCAGCACTGTGAGGGAGGGTGGCAAGATAGTCAGTTAATGATAATAGTGCTGGGTTTTTGTTCCTGGGCGGTATATAGGCAGCAGTGAGATAAAGGGGTGCCCTGGTGGGGTCTGGGGTAAGCTTAATGGTAAGGGCCTGAGCCCCACTTACAAGGTCCGGTGCAGGGAGGGCGAGACCAGTGAGAGAGTCCCTGGTGTAGATAGCACAGCCACCCCCACGTTTGGTTACTCGATCCTCACGGTATAGGGTGTAGCCGGGGAGGGCGATAAAGGTATCGGGGTGGATTTAGATAGCCACGTTTCCACCAGCGCAATGACGTCCGGTTTGTGCAGTGTGACCCAGCATTGGAGGGAGTCAAATTTTTTCAAGATGCTGCATATATTCATGGAGGCAATATACAGACCAGGGCGCCCACCTGGTGGACAGGTCAGGGTGGGGCCAGGGTTAGGGTGGATATTGCCTGTTAAGAGTAGTAAGAGGACAACAGCTCTGGCCAGGGCATGATGATATGAATTTTGCCCGTGGCTAAGAGGAGATGGGGGTGGGACCATTGGGGAGCAGGGGATGGGTAGGGATTGCAAGGTAGGGAGGGTGAGAATGATGAGCCGCCAGGGATGGGCTGGGAGAGAGGAGGGGGAGTGGCCAGGAGATGGACGCTGTAGGCCAGTGTACATGGACATTGTAGGGTGATTGAGAACTATGTCGGTGGGAATTAATGGTGCAATTTCCTGTGACCCAGGGGAGATGTCAGGCTGGAGGGATGAGGGTACTAGAAGGAGGGTGAGGGTGAGGGAGTTTAGGAGGAAGTGAACTAGCATGGTTTACTGGCGGTAGTAGGGTAGGAGGTAGAAGTATCTGGGTTGTCTTTTAGAAAGTGTGGCTGCCACTTTGGATTAGTGGTAGTGACACGGACTCTGGTGGACAGGGTACAGGGCTCAAGTCTCTGCCAGGGCATCAAGAAAAGTGCCTGGGAGAAGGCAGAGACCCACATTCTAGGGGTCCGAAGCAGGCTGGGATTGGGCCTCAGCAGGGGTGAGATATAGCAACTCCTAGTGGCAGGGGTGAGATATAGCGACTCCTAGTGGTCACTGGGTTTTGGTACAGAGGAGAAGAGGTGGGTCAGGAAGTGGATTGGTACAGAAAAGAGGTGGGTCAGGAAGTGGATTGGTACAGAAAAAGAGGAGCTGGTGAGGGTGTGGGTAGAAGTAGGTGTGTTGGAGGAGAGTGGAGTGGGAAAAGGCGATAGGAGGGATTCCAGGAAGTAGGTAGGCAGAGTACAGGTAGTGGGCCTGAGGTGGAAGGGTATGGGTCCTTCTAGTGGCTGGCAGGTATAACCTGCAAATGGGAAAGTGGGGACTAAGTAAATTAACAGAGGGGAAGTGATGTCATAGGCCAGCGCCTATATAGGTAGTGACAACCCAGGGTGGGGCTAACCCCCCTCACAAAGGTGCTGGTGTAGAGGTAGTTTAATTACCTCTTATCGGCCCACAGTGATGTCTGATCTCCCGGGGGAGCCAAACCCCATCTTCAAATTGTGCCCCCTTGTTCTTGCACACCTCTTTTTTTGAAAGATGCTACCCTCTTGGACTTTGTTGATTCCCTTGAGGTACTTGAAAGTTTCTATCATGTCCCCCCCTCTCCCTCCTTTCCTCGAGGCCATACATATTAAGTTCCTTAAGTCTCTCTTCATATGTCTTCCGGTGCAGACCCTGCACCATTTTAGTTGCCCTCCTCTGGACAGCATCCATCTTGTCTATGTCATTTCAGAGATTGGGTCTCCAGAAGTGCACACAGTACTCCAGATGGGGTCTCACCAGCTGTCTGTACAGAGGGCCAACAACTTCCTGTTTTCTACTGGTGATGCCTCTCCCTATGCATCCCAGTATCCCCCAGCCCTCCTTACTGCCCTCTCACATTGCTTGCCCACCTTTAAGTCATCTGATATGACTACCCCCAGGTCCCTTTTCATTTTTGTTGTTGTTAGTATCTCACCCCCCATTGTGTACATTTTCCATGGGTTTTTGTTACCAGGTGCATTACCTTGCACTTCTTTGCATTGAATCTAAGCTGCCATACATTTGACCATTCCTCTAACCTTGCCAAGTCCCTTCTCATCCTTTCCACCCCACCTTGTGCATCAACTCTGTTGCAGATATTTGTGTCATCTGCAAAGAGACATACTTTTCCTTCCAGTCCCTCTGCAATGTCGCTTATAAAGACATTGAAGAGGACCGGTCCTAATACTGAACCCTGTGGTACCTCACTAGTAACCCCCCTTTCTTCAGCGTGGACTCCATTTACTATTACCCTCTGTGTTCTATTCTCCAGCCAATTCTTTACCCAGGCTATGATCTTGGGACCCACTCCCAGGCTGGCTAACTTGTATATTAATCTTTTGTGTGGGTCAAATGCCTTGATAAAGTCTAGGTAGGCCATGTCCACAGCCCCTCCCTGATCTACTACTATGGTCATCCAATCAAAGAAATCTATTAGATTCTTCTGGCATGACCTTCCTGCTGTGAATCCTTGCTGCCTTGGGCCCTGTGCCCCTCTGGCCTCTTGGTACTCAACAATTCTTTCCTTCAGAAGTGATTCCATCATTTTCCCTATCACTGAGGTTAAACTAACAGGTCTGTAGTTTCCTGCTTCTGCCCTGCTCCCACTTTTGTAAAGGGGAATCACATCTGCCCTCCCCAGAAGACAGAGTTTAGGTCATCAGCTTTATTTGCACTGGTATAGATGACAAGATGATCTGCATATAGGAGAGATGAGCACTTTTTCAGGGCACCAGGAACATTATTGATAAAGAGTGAGAAAAGAAGTAGCCCCAAGATAGATCCTTGAGCCACACCAATGTTTATTGACACACGGTCAAATATAGCCGTGTCGAATTTTACCATTTCAGGCCTGTTTGATAGGTAGCTGTTAAACCATTTAACAACTGGAGTAGAGAAACCCAGGTTTAGCAGGCCAGATAGGAGCAAGGGGTGGTCTACCAGGTCAAAGGCCTTTGTAAGGTCAATGAAAACAGTTCCTGTAAGACGTCCTGCATCCATATTGGAGAGAATGTCAGAGGAAAGTTTTAGTAGGGCAGTAGATGTGCTACGGTTCTTTCTGAAACCATGCTGAGTATCACAGAGGACATTACACTTTGTGAGAAAGTTAAGTGTTTGGGTGGCGACAACTTTCTCAAATAATTTAGACAAAACCGAGAGAATAGCAATGGGTCTGTAGTTACTGATATCCTTTCTGTCACCTTTTTTGAAGATCGGAGTTATGCAAGCTATTTTCCAGAAGTCCGGGACAGTGCTGCAAGAGAGGGACAGTGTATATATTTTTGCCAGAGGAGAGGCAATAATGGAGGCCACAAGCTTGAGAAGGTGAGTCTCAAGGTTGTCCGACCCAAAATTAGTATTGTCAGACACCGATTTAAGAAGCTTAAGGACCTCTAGTGACATTATAGCCTTGAGGTAGAAAGGTAGAGTATGTGTAGATTCTGGTGAGGATGTAGAGGTGTCAGGCACATTGTTCAATCCCCAGGGGTGGTGGTGATTAGCTAGAGGTTAGAAGGAGGAGGTATATAGAGACTGATCTGAGAACATCCTGTTAAAAGCATTTGCTATGGTGTTTGGGTCATTGCAGTGAACCCCATTTAGTATCATATCCGTTGGCATGTTGGACTAGGAGGACCCAATGAAAGACTTGATATGTGCCCAGAAATTCCTGGGAGTCACATGCAGAACTAGCAAGCAGGTCCTTGCAGTACTTGCTTTTAGCTATTCTTGTTTTCTTTTTGCAGAGATTTCTGTGGGTCCTGTAGGTGTTGTAATCAGACGACTGCCCAGTTTGTTTAAAATGCTTCCAGAGTTTGTCCCTCATGCATAGCTCTGCTAGAAGATCCTTGTGTAGCCATCTGGTTGATCTACCTCTGACTCTCCTGGTGACCTTAAGCACATGCCTAATCTGAATGTCAGTGAATTTGGTGAGAAAGATGCGTAGCACCTTTTCAACATCCCATGATAATCATCACATCATCTCACTCCCTGGGGAAAGAACATGCATGTCTCTGATAGACCACACCCAGCATGAATATCTCAACTGTTGGGAAGGAATACTATGATGAAAAAACTCCAAGAGTTCAGTAAACTATCAGGTATGGAGGTGGTGATGGATTAGAGGCAAAATGGGTGAGATATCCAGCTGAGCTGAAGATATAATCGGAGAGGGAAAAAATGGGAGAAATGTATTGTCACTAACAATATTTACATCAATTTTTGCATAACATTTATATCTTATTGAATGCATGTGCTCATTGACAAAACTCAGCATATACATTCTAAATTTCTTTTAGAAATGCCATATAGTTGTATGGTTGTTTCTCGTAAGGCACTGGGTCAAGATGTAACTTATATTGCTTTCTAAAAGACAATGAAAGAAGCCACAGATGGACACTTGCACTAAACAGAGAAGAATGGCAACCAACAAAACACTCTAGTTTGCTGTGATCACTTTGCAAATGATAAATTTTTGCTAAATCCCATTGTTCTCAAGAGAATAATTTTACACTGGACAAAAGCATCTCAAGAGGACTGCCATTACATCTGTTTTTCAATCATCAAAGGAGAACATACATCAAAGTATTAGTAATCCTGTATATGGTAAATGGAACAAGTTGCAATACATTTATTAATATTACATTGTAATCGTGTACTGGCTATATCTGCATACAGTGACAGATTTGTTTATAGGAGGCAACATTACCCAAGTGGGTTGTTTGAATAGGTGCCTGAGAAAAGCCCATTATTGGGAGTCTAGGATGGCCCTGCTGGTAATCGGTTAGAACAGCGTTTCACGAATAGCACTGTCTAGAACAGAGCTTACAGTACTGGGTAAGTCTTCACAGTGACAGTGGTAGAATAGCGCACTTCAGTTACCACTACCCCTATAGCTGTGAAGGCAAAAGGGAGAGTCAAGTAACTGGAAGTGAGGTACCTGGTCGAGCCACTCCTGTGGTGCAGAGGCTAGGGCACTCACTTCCATAGCAGAGGAGACCTGGAAAGCTAGGTTCTGTTCCTGGTCTCCTGGGTTGTAGGCTTATTATTTTCTGTTCTGTAAGTTGTTCATAAATTGTGTTTGTCCCCCCACCAAGTGTTTTTCCTCTGATTGTTTCTACTACTATATCCCCCTTCCTGTTGTTCTCCCCATCCCCGAGATCCAGCCCACCTGAAGTTGATAGCAGGAGCAGTGACGTGGTGTTTCCACTGTGTTGCTCATTTGTAAGTCTCCCATATTGGGGGGTGCAATGGGCTGAGCCCTCCTCGAAAACACACATTTTCCATTTTATTTTGCCATGGTAGTGATCCTCTGTGTGTTTATAGACCACTACCATTGGGGCTGTTGTTTGCGACAACATTTTTGTATGGGTGCTGTTTTGGTTGGTGTCATTTGTACAGTGCGGTTCTTGACTGCACTGTTGTGATGTTCAGCATTGTAACCTAGTTCCAGCCCTGCTCCCTGCCAAAGCCACAGTTGGAAAGCTTCACACCACACCATATCATTTAAAAGAACAGGCATGCTCAATGGATGCATGGAACCTGGTGCTCTGCTGGGGGTTGCCAACCCCATGAAACAATCCAAAATGTGAAACCAAGCAGACAAAACACTCACCAGTCTACTGCATAAAAAATATCATGGAGACCAAATGTATACATAAATTTCTCCACTTTTATTGCAGGAACCCCCCAGGAAGACCTAGTGTTGAAGCACCAGGGTTTTAGTGTGGTAGTTTTCCACACTAACTGATTTGAACTTTCCTGCACTAAAAGTGGATTGCAAAAAGTCGTTTCACTCCACACCTGACTGCTTCTTAGTTCCCCTTCCTGCATTCGCTGTTCTCTGAAGCTCCCCTTGGCATATCTCTTTCTTGTTTACATTCTCCATTTCCTGTCCCCTTTGATCATTTATTTCTTACAAGATTTACAGTATATCATCAGTTCCTGTTTCTTGTCCATATTCCTGTCTTCTATCTCCCCAGCCCTATGAATCCATACTCCCCTAAGTTCCTCCTCCCTTATGGTCCATCATTTGGAGGGTGATCGTTACCTTCCTTGGTTTTACAGCCTACCCAGTTTAGTTTAAATCTTATCTGAATAGCATTTAAACCTTCCACCAAGGACTGCTGTTCCTATTTTCTGAAGGATACAGACAGTCTTTCTTATAGAAAACCATATTATCCCAGGCTGGCCCCCTGTCAGCAATGTATCCAAAGCACTCCTGCATGCATCATGCCTTCAACCAGTTGTTAAATGCCTTGGTGAGAAGAACCATTGCCTCTCCTTGGCCACACACAGGTAGCACCTCGGTGGTATCCACCCTGCATATCACTCTGCATGAGGTACCACCGTAGTTCCCAGAATGTACCATGCACAACCCCTACCCTGGCCCTTCCTGGGTCATTTTTTCCCCAGGTGGATAATAACGTCTGTCTCCCTTTCATCTCCTGCTGCACTAGCAATCATCTGGATACACTCCCCTTCCTTCTAAGCTGAAGCACCTCTCAGGCACTTCATGTCCCTTTCTCTTGCTTCCCCACATTCCCAAGTCTATCCCCCTAATAATAGACTTCTCCAACCATCAGCATCTTCCTTCCATCTGGGATCCCCTTTCACCCTCCTTCGGTCCTCCACTTTTGAGGACCCCATTTTCTCCCTTATAACTGCAGTGGGTGTCTTGTCTTGGCTGCCCCATACCACCTGTATGGAGAAGGAATTTGTGCAGGAGTACTGGCTGTGGAACATGCACTGTTCTTGCCATCACCACTCTCTCAGAGCACATCAAGGTCCATCTGCTCTGCCTGTGCATTGGTATCCTCTTGAAAAGTGGCAGCAGACTAGATGCCCATGTGTGGGTCAAAAGGTCCTCTGTACCCTTGCAAATTTAGCCTGAACTCCAGCAACCTGTGCCTGCAACACAGAGAGGAGCATACAGATAGGGCAGTTCATGTGATTGTGTGCATTCCCGTTTTGTTCTGCCATGTGACCCCTTTGCAAAGCCACCATGTTGTTGTGTAAAACAAGGCAGATAATTTGTCTGAAACATTTCATCAGGTGGAACAGGGAATTATTTTAATAAAAGACCACTGGTATAAGTATTTTTGTTTACATGTGCTTTATTTAAAAACAAACAAAATCCTAGAATAGTCTCTCAGCAAATCAGGATCATGGACTGTTCATAGCCATTTTATAGTGTTATCTAATACAGTTGTTTCAAGCAATGCATCTTGACACAACTGGACAGGCATATAATTATTCTGAAAAAAATAATTGTCAGGTCTATTAGATTATGAGTACATTGATAGGCATTTTTTCACCCCACCTCCTAAATGTGATAGGTGTCATTTTCAAATCAAAAACATGTTTTCACACTTAGGGTGAAAAATGATGTCTTGGTCAGTATTCTATAAATGCCAAATGCCATGTTTATAACTGGAGTAATATAACCCCTATGTTGAAAATTTGGGGTTAAAATAAAAAAAAGAAACATTTAGAAATGTTTGCAGTGCCAGTCTTTGGCTCAGCTGGCAGAGCTTTGCTATCCTGTGGAGATGAGCAGAGTTCAGGGGCATGAGCCAGCTGGATGGGCTAAGTCTGGGAGGATGGGCCTGCCATGCAACACAGGAACCCAGCCTGGGAAAGCAAAGGTACAAGGTTGTCTGCATGGGTCCAAGCACAATGTAGTGAAGAGTATGCTTCTCTTGGTATAGGGCCCTGCACCTCTTCACCCTTGGTGCCAGAGGGCACTGTGCTTTGGGTGACAGATGGACTATTTTCCCTATGCATCTGTAACCACATAGAAGTGCAGGGCCCCTAGGGCCCTGTGCCTCCACTGTCTGCCAGACAACACCACAAATTCTTGACATCCATTGATGTACAGACCCTACACTTCTGCAGGCAGATGGACTCTTCCCTTGGTGCTGGGCTTGGAAAGCCCTGTGTGTATGCATCTGTTCAGACAGGTCCCATTGGGACCTGCCCAAATGAGTATATGATTCTACTGTCTCAAAAGGAAAGAAAATTCATAGCAAAAAACTGCATTAATGCACTAGTTAGGGTTCAATGTACACCACAAGTTGGGAAATATAGCATTAGTGTTTCCAAGCCTAACTCCCCACTCCCACAAGCAGCAAAAAGACAAGAGCACTCAATCAACCCCAGACAAGCATCATCAGGTAAGACAAACAACATACAGTACAAGTGTTTTCACATGACATAAATGCAGTAGCACTGATGTGCTACCTTTGTTGATTTGTATCTGTCACTGCAGAAGCACAAGCCCTACAGGTGTCTACTTCTGTAGCCACAGCTGTGTGTACAGTATGTCTTACAGTGTGCATGAGTATGTGTGGCTGCAGATGTGCTGTCCCCACAGGGGCATGAGATTCTGCAAACAGGAGTACTGTTACCATGTGATATCATTTATTTTTATATTCAGCTCTAGAAGTACAGGTCCCACAGGGGCCTGCACTTCTGCAAACAGATGTCGGTGTGTATGTCTTACATCTGTGACTACAGAGGAGAAGCAACCTGAGGGTCCTGCATTTCTTCTGCAGAAAGAAGTACTGCTTCAATTTCATTACCATGGATTTTGTGGGAGCTGTGCTTATGCAGCCAGAGGTCTGTGTGTATGTCCTATACCTGTGGCTGCAGAAACACAGGCCTCTCAGGGGCCTGTACTTTTACAGACAGAACTGTGTGTTTCTTATAGTGTGCATGAGTACCTGGTGCCACAGAAATGCTGCCCCACCTGAAGAATACTCATATTGAGTTGAAGCACTGTGGTTTCAGCGTGGCTCAGTTGGTAGCACATCCGCCTCTGGACAAGAAGGTCGTGGGTTCTCATCCCACATCGGGATTGGACCTGCACCTAAAAATTGCTGCTATCTGAGTGCAGTATTGGGGGGTGCTGTACTGCTGGGGTGTGCCGTCCTTCAGATGAGATGTTAAACTGAGGTCCCTTCTGCCCATCCTGGTGTTGTCTAGGTGGAAGTAAAAGAACCCAGGGCACTCTTCGAAAAGAATAGGGAACACTCCCAGTGTCCTGGCCAATATTCCCCTTCCCATAAAACCAGTTCATGCAATTATCCAGACTGTGTGTGGGTGATGATGTGCGATATGGCTGCCACCACCACACATTCAGTCACTTCACTACCAGTCTGGTATTGCTTGTAAAGCGCTTTGGATGTATGAAAAGCGCTATATTAATGCTGATTCTTCTTCTTCTTCAGAATACATTGTGAAGCCTGGATTATAATACAATAATTGTAAATTACTTTGAAGGCTGGTTGTGTCATAATTTTTGTTTTCTGCTTCTGTGTGCAGGTTCCCCTAGTTTCTCACCTGCCCCATAAGGATCTGCTCTTCTAGAGAGAAAAGAACACTTGTAATTTGGGTGTCATGAATTGCACTTGTGGTGCAGGTGTCTGTGTTTCTGCACACAGAAGTAGTGTTGTAATTTGAGTATTGTGGATTTATATCTGCAGCCAGAAGTGAGTGTATATGTCTTGCAGTGTGCATAACACATATACAAATCCAAGAATGCAGCATATCAACTGAACTGCATTTATGTCATTTGGAAACAGTTGTATGTCTTCATGTTTGTCTTACCTGATGATGGCTGTGGCTGCCTGTGTTGTCTTGTCCTTTTGATGCTGAGGGGGGAGGGGTAGGATTGGAAACCTAAATGCCACATTTTCCTATTTTGTGACATTAAATTAAACCCTAACTTACGTATCAATGTAGTGTTTTGCAATGAATTTCCTCATATGTAGAACTGCTATTAAGTAGTAAAATATTTCAGTTTAATACAAGCATATATGAGTACATTGACATCATTAGGGCAACAGATCCCTATTTACAAGGTGGTCCTGTTTTATGTTACAGTTTAAATGTCCACAAACCATGTTGACTAATGAACACAAGTTGCAGACTGAACATGTTTAAACAGTGTGGGCTGGATATTCAAACTGTGCCCAAAAAGTGCGCAATAGCAGGAGCAAGCACAAGTCCATTGCGTCCATGTGCAATAGATGCGATATTCAAAAAAGGAGCAAGCCAAATTGCACCAACAGCTAACATCTGAATATCGCACAACCTGCACCATAGCGCAACTAGGAAGGGGAAGCTGAGCAGATACGATGCGCTATGGCGCAACAAGGGCTGCCCAGCTGAGCAGCCCAGAGGTGCCATAGTGCAAGCAGGGAGCCCCCCAGCAGCAGAGCAATGTAATTGCACAACCAGGGAGGTAGGTAGGGGCCCACCACCCATGCCACAGATGAGCACAGGAACACACAGCAGAACTGACAAGGCACCCCCACACCCTAAGCACAGCACAACTGGGGGAGGGCTGGAATATCCATTGGCCCATGGGGGCAAGCAAACAAAGCACAGCTGGGCCATGGAGCCCCAGCACACCCACTGGCAAGCTGAGACTGCCACACAAGGAGGGTGGACCACCCCGTGCCACACTAGCCCCCCCAGTGCACAGCACACCCTGCACTGACCCCAGACACCCCATGAGCAGTGAACCACTGCAGGAAACCCCATGCATACCACCACCCCCATTGTCACACTGCAACCTCATGTACCACAGAACCATACAAGCCAGCCCCACCATGAGCACCCAGCAGTGGGTGGCAGCACATGGCAATGCAACAATGGCAGACACAGTGCCAACATGCACAATCCCCCTGAGGCACAGCTGAGAGACTGACCATGTGTCAGCACAAGAGGTACCCCACACGGTAAAGGGCGTGTCCCTGACACCACCAGCATTGAGACAGCACCCTGCACAGTAGACAAGTGTCACATCCCGACCCACCACTAGGCACAGCAGCCAGCACAGACACCCATAGTGGTGCGTGGAAGCATGCATCACACTGGATGCAACACAATGCAGGGGGCAAACACACACCCATACCCACAGGGACAATAACACAGGGATGCAGTACTGTGGCAACCAAGCCCCCAGTGTGGGCCCATGAAAACTGAGCACACACAGCCTACAGTCCTCCATGGCACAGGGGTGACACCCTGTGCATGCACTGTGGTCCTGTACACCACCATCATATGCCTGGAGCACAAGTCACAGACAGTGGTGCACAGTCCCTGCAACACACACAAGCCACAGCATGGAAGTGGGACAGCAACTGGCGGAGGCCACAGTGTCACCCGAGGCAAACATGCACCACACCAGTGACAGGAGGCAACCCAGCATTGTGACGGTCACAGTGGATGACCTGCAGGGACAGCCACCACTGACAAGGCAGCAGACCTTGCAGGCCACAGACATGAAAGGGTGTCAGCTGCACAGGCCAAGGATGGGTTGACAGGGGCACAATGGACACAGAGCATGCACCATGGACCACTGCACACAATAATGCAATGCACAGGGAACAACACACACACCACAGACACCGACTGATAGCCACTCCCACACCAGAGACACTTCCCCATGCACACACACACATACCCATGACTAAACCACCCCAGATGCCATGCACACCACTGCAGCTGAGCACCTATAGCCAGCTGCAAATCAGAGACCACCACAGTATTCATATCAAAATATGTCTATTGTAAAATATAAAACACAACTATATACAGTAAACTATGTACAAATGGGGGAGGGACAGAAACAAGGTGGGGGGTGGGTAGGGGCAGAAGTGAACTATATGGGAGAGGGAAGGTGGGGTGTGAGGTTGGTCAAAGAGGAGAAGTTGCAGGCAGGTCTTGCATGGTCATTATCGCCGAGCCTGGTCCTCCTCTGCCTGGGGCTGTCGCCTGGGCCGTCTCCTCCTTCTGACCCCATGCTGCTGCTGTATGTCCCTCAGTATGGTCAGGGACTCCCATGCCACCTGCAGCAGCTCCTGCACAGCCTGCTGGATCCGCAGGAGTATCCATTCACCTAGGACGAGGGATCAGAGTCAATAGGTGTGACTGTCCATCCCCCTGTAGCCCACCCATTATGCATGGCATACAACCATGTGCCACACTCCTGTGATGGTGTGCACCCACCCACAGTGACCGTGTCCACAAGAAATGCCCAACCAGGCAGGAACAGCCATGTGTACCACTGCACACACCCACTGCCCATGTCCAGCACAGCACAACCAAGGCCGTCCAGTAACGTGGCTATGCGGTGTGCAGGCAGTGCCACAGCCATGTGCCCAGTGCATGCATGGACCACCATTGACGCACTCCCAGACATGTAGTGCCACTGGACAGTGCTGACTGTCACATGTCGCGTGCATGCCAGTGGTGTCCATGGATGGTGGCCATGCCCAGCTTCCCACCCTGTTACACAGCATGCAATAGTAATCATGGTGTCATGGCACTCACCCTCATTGGGACGTTGTTGTTGTTGGTGTTGGTCCCCGACACGCCTGTGTGCTGCGTCCTCCTCCATCTGCTGCCGCTCCACCATCCGCCGTTGTTCGGCCATGCCTGTGGGAGAAAAAAGGAGAGAAAAACATCAGTACAAACCCAAAGCAAAGTCCCCCTGCCCCAATGTGTGTGCCCACCCACCCAGTCAGACCCACCCACCCCATACCCTGTAAACACCGCCACAGCCAACACTAGACTATCCCTCCCCTATGTGCTGGACACATAAGACAGTGTTACCCATATGGACGATACAAGTGTGTAGATGTATCACCCACCTGGATGAGGCACCATGCCCCTCCTGGCATGCAACCGCAGACGGGCAAGTAGCTCTGGCTCCCTCCTCCTAAGGTCCCCGTAATGGTGCCTGCACTGCTCCGCTGTCCTCCTGCTTCCAGTGGCCACCTCCAGGTCAGTGGCCACCTCCTGCCAAACCTGGGTCCTGGCCCTGTCCAGTGCCTCTTCGCCAAAGAGTGGACCATAGTGTGGCTCCACAATGGCCACAAGGTTGGCCAGCTCAAGGGCACTCCATTGAGGGGCTCTCCTGCATGCCATCTCAACCGCTATAGTAGGCAATATGGCGCTCTGCAGCATGGCAGCCCATGTGGAACTGCTGCGCGGTACAGCGCCGTCATTCCCTATTGCGCTGTTACCAAACAGCGCAATAGAGGTGCAGCCATGCCGGACGTATAGCGCCAAGAGGGCAAAGGTCAGGCACAGGGTCATGGGTCTCTGCGCAAGGCCACGCACAGCGCCATCAGACGTCTATGCATCTAGCGAGATTGGTTTCCTATGTGCCAGCGCCACAACGAACTATCGTGCAGTTGTGCCATAGTGCCATGTAGTAACCCTCGCCATAGCACCACTGGCACAATGGTGGCCTTGCCCTGCATTGCCTACCATGCACAGCACATCATCAGCGTGGCAGATGCCTGCATAAGCTACCTGCACATACGCAGTGAGGTGTACGACGCATGCCACAGAACTGTGCCATTGGCTCAGCCCGTTCAACACAATTGCGCAAAGTGCAAAAGCGCGATATTCAGCCGTCATATGCTAATCATCCGATCAGCCATGCAATGGCACAGCAGCACAACTTGCATTTCATTAAAGTTGCTCCTCCCCTAATTTGCATGGGTTGCGCTATAAAACTGCGACACTGTTCTGCAGTGGCCATATTCGGTTACTGCAGTTTATTGGTGAGTTGCATGCTGTGTGGGGTTCTGGACTGTGGTATCAGGGACTTGCTTTGTACTGCACAGTCACAGGTAACCACTGTCATCCATACAGGCTGAATAATGACCGAGCGAGGTCTGGGTGAGGAGAACTACGATGGTGGGTGGAAGAGGAGGCCCAATTTCACCAAGGCTGAGACAGAGGCACTCTTCGAGGCCTACCTTGATCAGGAGACACTGCTCAGTGGATGGCTGGGCATCCCTCAGGCCCGTGCTGCTGCATGGGAGGGGGTGGCATGTGCTGTCAAACTGCACGGCGGCCACCAATGCTCCATGCAGGAGTGTAAGAAGAAGATAGGTACCGACAGGAGGAGGGTGAAGGAGAAGGTGGCTGCCATCAGGGTGGCACATGCTGCAACAGGTGGGGGACAGCTGGAGGTGGTGCAGCTGACACTGGCAGAGGACAGGCTCGCTGCAAGCATGCAGTGCAGTGCCATAGAGGGCGCTCCAGGAGGTGGCTTCCAGACAGGTGGTAGCCCATCACTGCATGGTAAGTCATGGTCTGTCGGGGGGAGGGTAGATTACATGCACTAACGTGACCTTACTTTCTGTTACAGATCCTGCGCTTCTGCAGGGGTCAGCAGTGGGGGGGCCTATCCACTGCGGACAGTCATCTGGAGTTGGAGGAGGGACCATCCACCTCCACAATTATCCGGCCAGCATTGCAACAGTGGGTCCGCCTGGCTGTCCATACTGATGTCGTTGAGACAGGTGTGGGTGAGGCCCTTCCTGTGTCTCAGCATTCTGGCGTCCAAGGATGCCAGCATGCTGTGGCTGTGGCTGTGGCAGAGACCTGCACCAATGATGAAGACATGACCATCATGGGCAGTGACATGTGCCACGGAATGGACACACAGCAGGCCAGCTCACGCCCATGGACCTGGCTGGTTCCGACGTGTGTGCCAGTGTGTCAGCACAGTCCCAGGCTGTGCCTGTCAGCACCTGTCGGGCAGCACCGGTGGCTGGTCAGGACAGTGGGACTGTTGCGGCCACAGCGGCGGAACAACTGATCCCTTGGGCACAGCAGGCAGAGGGGCATCAGCAGCAGTCACCCACCGGGACTGGGGGTTCAGGGTTCAGCGGTGGCATCTGTGCACTGCCTGTGGACTTGCCCATACCTGGTCCTGGTGAGCAGCGCCCACCCTCAAGGGGTGCTGAACATCATGCCCTTCCATACCCTGATGGGCGGGATGCCGAGGTGGCAGACGACCTCTTTGATGAGCACACCTGCCTACTGCAGGCATCAGTACAGCAGCAAATGCGGCTTGCAACATCCGTGGAGGCACTGTGTGTGGCTCTGGAGTGGGTCGAGGAGTGACACAGCAGGGACACCGATAGGATCCTGTCATTGATTGACCATTTGCGGGAGGATGTGACCGCTGCAATTGACAGGCAAACACAGACGTTCATCGCTGTCATGGCCACAATGGGCACACAGTCAGGTGCCCATGTGTCACTCACACTGCACAGTTCGCTATCCACTGCCCATTCCCAACATCATGTGACACCCACCCTGTCGACGCCGGGTTCAGCTGTGGGCATCCCAAGCACTCCTGTTGCAGGTATGTTCGGTGTGCTGCAGACCCCTGTGCGGGCATGGTCATGTTCATGCAGTGGAATCCCTGGTGGACCATCGGAGCCACCCCATGAGGCTGTGGTCAGCCTGCCAGTGCTGCTGAGTCTCAGCGGGGCCACCCACGCATCTGAGGTGGACATGGCACTGTGCCACAATACTGACCTGTCTCCCAGTGCGGGCATTGTCTGGTGCTGCCCTGTGTGCATTGTGTGTTTCGGTGGGCAGTGCACAGGTGGGTGCCCGGCCCTGCACGCACACACACAGTCCACCTGCACACCCTCCCGACTGCTGTCCACAGGTATGTGTGCATGATGATGCCTGCATTGCACTGTACACCAAAGTGCGATGGTGCCCAGCATCTGACACACGCACATAGACAGTCAGCGGACGTGGTGGCCTGTGGACATGTGTGTTGCTAGTGTTTGTGTTCCGGCTCTGTTTTGCACCTGACCCCTGTGCACTTTGTGCCTATTGTGTGTGCATGTGTGTGTGTCCGTCCATGTGGCGTGTTACTGTTCACCCCTCCCTGGTTGTATGTGTGTGCTTCTGTGCCCTGCCACATCCCTTGCCAGCATGCACCCCTGGTGTGTTTCCATGAGTGTATGTGAGTTGTGCCCTAGCCACTGGTGGTTGCACATGGCACCATGACTTACCTGTGTTGGCTGAAGTGCTCCTCTGTGATGGTGTCCTGGTGCAGCTGTGCCAGCCGGATCAGTCAGGGGTCCCGTTGGCAAAGGGGGGCTGCCCATCCCCATCGTCACCAGCATCACCGTCGTCCCCATCACTGTCCCCCTCTTCGACCTGTATAGCTATCCCACAGTCTTTGGCCATGTTGTGCAGAATGCAACAGGCCAGGAATATCCCACAGGCCTTTGAAGGGCTATACTGTAGGGCACCGCCAGAGGTGTCCAGGCAATGGAAACGCGCCTTCAGCATCCCAAACACCCGCTCAATGATGTTGCGTGTGGTGGCATGTGCCTCATTGAAGGCTGCTGCGATGGAGTCATGGGCCGGTAGGGTGTGAGCAGCCAGGGACAGAGGGGTATCCACTGTCACCTGTGTGGAGATAGTGGAGGTTAGTGTCTTATTCAGGCTCAGACTGCCCCAAGCCCTGTGGGCCACACCCATGGAACCTCTGGCTTATCCCCCCATGCCCACGATATGTCAGTTCTACATACATACTCATCCACTAGATGACCTGTGGGGATGTTCCCACTCTCGAATCGGTGGCACAGTGCCAACTGGTGCCAGATGAAGGAATCATGTGCTCCCCCAGGGTGCATGGCACAGACATTGATGATGTGCCCACTGGCATCACACACCACCTGGCAGTTGACACTGGCATATCCCTTACGATTCATGTAGGTGGCCCCATCGGGGCCAGGTGGTGTGCGTATGGCCACATGGGTGCAGTCTATTGCCCCTAGCATGCCAGGCATACGTGCTACCTTGTGAAACTCCTGTATGTTTGCTGTGCACTCCGCCGCAGTGCTGTGGAAATGGATGTACTCCACAGCATGTGGCAGCAGTGCGCTGAGGAATTGGGTGAGGATGCGTGATGTGGCGACTGTGTTATGCCTGTGGTATTCCCTGTTGGTCTCTTGGAAGGTACCTGTATGACAGCTACATGCAGGCTGTTACCTTTGTCTCCACTGACAGAGCATGACTCCGTCGTGTGGTGCCTGCATCACATCACTGCACAGCTCACAGAGCCACCTCAGTATTGCCCTGTTCAGGTGGTACCGCCCACAATCTCAACATCTGTGTACAGCTCAAAGCTGGTGGGCTCGATACTGCCTGTTGGGGCATACCACCGACGGGCCCTTCCACAGCCACGCCTCCCGCAGCATGCCTTCTCACCCCCCATTACGGCATCCATGTAGAAGGTGGCACTGTCCATGTCCCTGGCTTGCCCCCAGCTGATGTTGCTTTGTTCCCCGCTGTCCTGACTGCTACCTCCCCTGCACCGGTACACCTACTGGCCTCTGCTCTCTGTGGCCCCACACCTTCCCTTGCCCTCTTGTGTGGTGTGGTTCTGGCCTGCCCTCTTCTCCCTGTTTCCTGTGCCTGTCTCTGCCTCTGTCTCATGTGGCTTCCCTGTAGCGTCTTAAGGCTTCTTCCTTGCTCCTTTTTATTTTTGGCTCATTTACGCTTATGGCGAACTTCCACCTGCTCCACTGTTGCGCATTGCGCAAGTCTTTGAACATCGCACTGCGCCCTTTATGCATGGTTCCACCCCCTTCGGTTGCGCATGCCTTCATTATCATTGCACTGTTGCTCAGCATGTTTTCAGTTGCGCAACTGCCTCCTGCTGAATATCGCAGAATGGCGCATTTTCTGACTTGCGCTTGAGCAACCCTATTGCGCATTGCGCAACCCTTTTGAATATCCAGCCCTGTGAGTTTAGTCACAAATATTATTGAAAAATGAATACATAGTTACATACAGAAACAGGTTTACATAATGCCAGCATTGGAAATATGTGTGAAAAATCATGTGAAGGCTCATTTTCTGCTAGTGCATTATGCCTGCAATTTCATTAAGTGCACAGCACACAGACAACAGTTTCTCATACTGCTTCCTGGGTTTATATGGCTGATTTTAATTGAAGTGGTGGGGGGTCTAATCTCTTAGATTTAAGTTCTACACATGGAAAACTGCTCTTCTAAATGCTTAGAACACACACACACACACACAATCTCCAAATATCCACAGATATGAGTTTTACATATTTCTAATTAATGTGCTTCAGCACGCTTACACAAACACACACACACACATTTTCTTTAACTTGGCTTCAGTAAGACTTGTAAAATCAGATTATTTACTACAGTTCATTCCATTGTCAGATGGATTCCTCCATGAAATGAAACACTGTATCACTTGGTTGGGTGCTCAGATTGGCAGTACATTTTATTATAACTTTCACAATTACACACATACTTAATCAATCAAAACTTTATTATATTTATTACCAGTTATTTACATTTATTATGACCTTGAAATACATTCACTCTTTTTCATCTTCTGCCACACCAAAACCCATCATTGTCCCTTGTCTTGCTTTCCCAGGCTTGGATGTGTAACCCAAACCCCTCTTCAGTGTAAACCAATCCTTCTTTTCCTTTTATTGTCTTCCTGGGCTCAGATGCCAACCTGATCCCCAGTTGCCAGCCCTCTGAGATGCCACAATCCACAAGAGGTGCCCAACACAACTGAAAGTCAAACCCAGCCTGTGCGTAATATTTTACCACCCCACCCCTTCCCTCCCCCATGATCCCTATATCCTCTGCCTGTGCCTCTTCCCCCCTTCCCTCACTTTAACTCTTTTCCATCCGCCCCCCAACTTGCTTCTCTGCAATCCCCCAAAGTAACCCAAAACTCTCAGATTCCCCATCCCCTCTTCTAACCATCCCCATCACATTCTTCCTTCCCCTACCTATAATTGCCTATTGCCCTCTGTTTGGCAACCCATTTCCTTCCATCTAGTCCAAACCTGTAATTATGTTGCTGCCCTCTGCTGGCAGCCCAGACCTTTCCATGCCTCTCCATGTTGCCTCTTTTGGGAAGCCATTTTCTTTTCAGTGTACTCCTTCAGTTGCACTCTTCCAGTGACTCCTTCATTCCCCTGTCTTGTTGCTACCTCCCCTTCCCTCTGGCCCCCTCCTTGCATTGCCTTAAGGGCGTAAGGGTGGATAAATGAGATGCCTAGCAAAAAGATGGGCCCTTCTCTTCAGACATTCCCTTATATACCCCTCCAAAATCCCTCCCAAGCCTGTTCTCTGGTAAATCCCCTTCCTGCCCTTCCCACTTCATTGTGAAGCACTCTGGCCTGAACCCCCACCTTCCCTCCTCCCCTCTCATCTTACTGCCTTTCACCCCCAGCATCTCATTAGGGAAACTCCTGACAAGCCTGGCTACCCTTAACAGGCAACCCCACTGTCAGATGGATTCACCCATGAAATGAAACACTATCACTTGTTTGGGTGCTCAATTGGAAGTACATTTTATTACAACTTTCACATTTACGCATATACTGTATCAATCCAAACTTGTATTACCTTTATTGTCAGTTATTTACATTTATTAGAAACTGAAATGCATTCACATATTAACAATTTTTCATCTTCTGCTACACCAAAACCCTTCATTGTCCCGTGTATTGCTTTCCTGGGTTTAGATGTATAATCCAAAACCTCCTTCATTGTAAACCAATTCTTCTTTTCCTTTTATGCCAGTCCTCTGGGATGCCACAAACCCCATGATGTGGCTGACATGGCTGGATATAAAACCCAGCCCTTGCCTAATATTTTTCCACCCCACCCCTCCTCCTGTGCCCCCTACATCCTCTCCCTGCACCTCTTCCCCCTTCCCCTGCCCCCCCATCTTCCTTCTTTTCCTTCCACTAGCCCATCTACCACTCTGTGATGGACAATGGGCTTCCCCACTGTGGCCCCCTTTTCTTATTCCTCTAGTGCCCCCTTCAAATGTAAATTTAAAAGGCCATGCCTACCTCTGATAGGTGCACCCTGTCATGCCTGTAGTAGCCTGTGCAATCATAAGAAATTTCCCTATGTGAAACATACGCACACCCCACCTCCACCATAAGCCATGCTATTCTCCTGTTAAGCCTCTTTCTTGCCTTCTCTATCGCCCTGATGTCCCTTGCATGCTGCCAAACCCTCCTTGGTATCATTTCTGACCATCTCACTGTAACCCCCGGCCACCAACCTCTAATTGTCTCTATGTGTCCTCTAATTTCATAAAACAATTCCCCCCATGGCCTCTCCCCTATGACACCCCCTGAAGGAAACTACATCTTTAGCTTTTCCCACAGGGGTAACAACTGTGCCCAGTTCATCCCTCAGATTCCTTTCCACTGTACTCAGGTCTCATCAGCCACCCTCCAGAGCTGCCTCCCTCTGGGCCTTGTTGCAGTGCGTCTTTCTGCCCAGTAAAAGAATGAATGCCACACAATCCACACATTTCTCCAGTGCCCTGCATCTGCAGAAAAGCAAACAAACATTATTACAGTTTTCTAATGTACCTTTTGCAACAACTCGACCTCCACCTGCCCACTTGCTTAATTTTCTCCTCTGATCTGCCTCTGGTATTCAGCTCTGAGCCGCACCTATCCAAAATGAATGGAAGGAGAATCTCCCTGCCTGCTCTCCCAAGAACTCCCTCCCCTTCTTTAGTATAGCAGGTGACCATGGTTCCAACCCCGTGCAAAAACAGTCTATATGTCATTGCCAGCCTGATTGATTTGTATTCCTCCAATGGTCTTACTGCACACCTGTCTCCTGCTTGACCCCTCTTCAATACCACCTTATCTCCTTGCCCTACTTGATCTGTCTTAGATCACAGCAACCATATCACCACACTGTCCTTCCCCCATTGCACCTCTCTCCAATGTAAACCCCCAACCTCATCCATCCTGTTTTTGGTGACCACTTTGCTGACCCTGAATGTACCCCCAGGCATCATCAGGAAAACTACCATGATCAGACATGCCTCGTACCCAGACAAACATGATTTTCAGTGTCCCTAATAGTCTACCCAAAGGCCCTTCTGCTACTGGTCTCCTGTCATGTAGCTTTTTCCCTTGCAACCTTCGCCACCCTAGGAACATGCGCCTCACCACCATTATTCAATGGGGCTCCCCCCACACCTGTAGGGTGCAAACCAATCTGATTCCTGCTACTTGTACACCCATAGTGGAGTGTGCCATCTCCTTCTCCCACTTCTGTGACATAAATCTCATCAAATCAAATCAAACTTTATTTTTATAGCACCTTTCAAAACCAAGGTGCTGCACATAAAACCAAATACAAATATAACTTTAAAACAGAAGAATGAAACACATTAGCCTTTAGGGAAGACCAAGTTAAATAAATATGTTTTTAGCTCAATCTTAAATCTGTCGATGGTCAGGCATTCTCTTAACCGACGAGGTAGAGAATTCCACAGGGTTGGAGCCGAAAATGAAAAAGCACGGGCACCTGATGTTTTAAACCGTACCCTGGGATTCTCTAACAATCCCTCATCGGCAGATCGGAGAGGACGTGGGGGTAGTAGGGTATCAAGAGGTCTTGAATGTAACCGGGTCCCTGATCATGTAGGGCTTTAAAGGTTAGCAAACCAATCTTAAAGGTGATCTGCCACTGAATAGGCAGACAGTGCAGTTGGCGGAGCACAGGGGTAATATGACTGTACCTAGAAGTTCCAGTCAAAAGCCTGGCTGCCACGTTCTGCACTAGCTGCAGATGGTGGATATCAACCCCCTGGAGCCCTAGGTAGAGAGGATTGCAGTAATCAATGCGGGTAGTGACGAAGGTGTGGACCAATGTTGGAAGATCACCAAGTGTTTCAACCTGGCGATATTCCTCAGATGGTAAAAAGAGAATTGGATGACAGCCGACACCTGAGATTTTAGTGTCAGGCTGTCATCAAACATAATGCCAAAGTTACACACTCGGTCTGAGGTAGTGTGCTGTATGCCATCGATCAAAAGGCCTGATGCCTGTCCAGCTCCCATACCAGCCCCCAGATGACCAGGGTCCACTATCAACACTTCAGTCTTGTCCGGATTCAGTCTCAGCCAACTAGTACTCTTCCAGGTTTTGATCTTGGTAAGGCAGTTGTTTAGCACAGAGAGTGCAGAATTTTGCCTGGGCACAAAGAACATATACAGTTGAGTATCATCTGCACAGCAGTAAAAACTCAACTTGTATTGCCTGATGATATCTCCTAATGGCAGCATATACACTGCAAACAACATGGGGGCCAGAATGGAGCTCTGTGGCACCCTGCAGGGCAGAGAGTGAGCGCCAGAGGAATAAATTCCTGTGGCAACTCTCTGAGACCTGTCCGTGAGGAAAGAATGAAACCATTAGAGGACTGTACCAGACAGAGCACAAAGAAGCCGCAGGCGCTCCAACAGTACATCATAGTCTACAGTGTCAAATGCTGCAGAGAGATCAAGAAGGACCAGAATGGTATGTGCCATTCAATCTCTAGCTATCAGGAGGTCGTTCAATACTCGGACAAGTGCAGTCTCTCTGCTATGCTTCTTCCTAAATCCAGACTGGAGAGTATCATAGACCTTGTGAGTTGTAAGGTGATCATCCAGTTGCTACGCAACCACCTTTTCAATAACCTTACCAACAAATGGCAGGTTAGTGATAAGTCATTAGTTAGCTAGACAGTCCGGGTCCAAGGAGGATTTCTTAAGGAGTTGTCGAACGATTACCTCCTTTAGGGGTTCTGGAAAGACCCCTGTCTCCAAGGACCCCCACACAATTTCAGCAAGGATCGGGAAGATAACATCAACACATCCCAATAAAAGGGGTGTCGGGCCCAGATCCAAACTACAACTGGTTGGGTGCAGTGTCTGGATGATCGTCACAATGTCTGTGAATTCTGGCTGGCAGAAATCTGACCAGAGGGACTGACTACATGCCACATCCTGCTGATCACCACAATTTTTTGTAGGAGAGGCCACGCCGATGCTAGACCTGATGTTGGCAACCTTATCTGCAAAGAATCAAGCAAACTCCTCACATTTCAGCTGAGAAAAATCTTCTCTGGGCTAAAGACAGATTGCATTGCACAATCTGTCAATGGTTTGGAAGAGCTGAGCTGGTCGATTCTGCGCAGCAGAAATCTCCCTGGACAGGAATTCTGCCTTCTTACGGGTGATTTCTGACTGATAGCCATCATAATGTGCCATCAGCTTAAGCCTCTCAGCATCAAAGCCAGACTTTCGTCAAGTTCTCTCCATCCTTTGACCAACTCACCTCAACTCCTTCAAGGAACCATCAAACCAAGGATTCCTTGGGCGAAGGGTGAGGGGCCGAACACGAACAGGAGCAATCTTGTGCAGGGCATCTCCCACAGCCTTATTATAGGCTAATACAAGATCACCTGGAGTCATGCCTTCACCCAACAAACCCAATAGGTCCAGTGCCACTGATAGGTCACTAGGGGTAACTCCCCTTAAAGGGCGGTACTGGACCATCTCCATAGGGGCAGACCTATTAGGGGGGACCCTGAAGCTGAAACTTATGGTGTGATGGTCAGACCAGCTGACTGGTTCCACCCCCAGATCAGCTTTCTCCATACCCAAGAGAAGTATCAGATCCAACGAGTGACCCCCATGTGGGTTGAGGAGGTAACTACCTGTGTGAGGCCCAGTGTTATCATCAGCTGGAGGAGATTTTGGCCAAAATGCGAGAGTTCATCATTAACTCAGGCATCGAAGTCCCCCAGAACTATCCATCTGGGGGACCTCAACACTATGTCGACGATGAAGTCCACTATCTCCTGCAGGAATGCTCCACCATCTCCTGGTGGACAGTAGATGAGGAGTATCCCACAACCTACACCCTCACCCAGGATATACTCAAAGGATCTGGTGCTTCCCAATGGCGCATCCACAAGGCCCAGCTCAGATTTAAATATAATGGTCACACCCCCGCCCCTATGATCCAGCCTTGGGTGGTATATGACTGAGAATCCATCCGGAACTGCAGAAGCCAAAACAGGGCTTGCATTTTCATCCAACCAAGTCTCAGTGATGCAAGCCAGATTGGTGGTTTCAACAAGATCAGCTATAATAGCTGTCTTGTTCTTAATAGATCTGGCATTGCACAACACCACCCAACCAGGATCAGTTGTCAGGGAAGACCTCAGCACCTGCCCGCTAACATCGGAGCCCTTGGATATGGAGACAAGACAGGGAGGACCTCTGTCCTGACTCCATTTCGCCCCAGGGCAGCTCTTGGACCCCATGACTCCAATCCACCCTCCCCTTTCCCCTCTCTTACCATGGCCAGTTCTTCCCCTTCTTATGCACTTTCTAAATATCCCCAAAGTGAGACACCTAGAGTTGGTGTCAAATGTTAATGGGGGACAGTCAAAGAGACATAATTCCCTGAGTCTGGTGGGGGAGTGATGCTTGACTGTCACTAATCCTCGCTGACACATAATACTTGAAATGAAATAATAGACAAATTCTAAAAGCTAATGTCCTACCCCGACAATAAAACCAAAAACCTAATCTTAATAACAATCCTCTAATCTTAATAACAAACCTTCTAAACTACAAAAATAAACAAAATAATAAAGAAAAATCCAGTAATATAAAAACAATCCCAATCCATACCAAAATATAACCCACAAAATAACAATCTAGATCAGTTTTGATAGCTACAACACCAAATTAAATAATTTGTTATTGTCCAATGAAGTTCACTGTCCAATGTCTTTTCATAAAGATTGCTTCAAAAGTTACTAAATCCTTTGAAAGTCTGTGAAACAAAGAGTGGCTCTCACCCAGCCCTTATCAAAATAATGTATACAGGAGAAGCGTAGCAGTCTCACTGCCACAAGTACTGAATTTAAGGTTGAAATGAGTCTTTGTTACCACTGAGGCTCTCTCACTGCCTCCAAAACAAAGAAATGTAATTACAGTACCTGACGGAGGTTTAGACTGGAGCAAGATAAAAAGAGGAAAGAGCAGGAAACCTTTAACGATCAGATCATTTGCCAACATAGGAAGAGAAAACGATGCAAATATTACTGGCCCCAATTAAAGCCCACAGAAGGACCCTGGAGAAAGAGACACCCCACTTAGCCCACCGGAGCCACCCAGTAAAAACTAGGGGGCCAGAGAGAGCACAGAAGGAAGTTTTCCACCAGCCCTCCGACTAGTAGCCTCTGTCCCCAATGGGAATCCCAAGGACCAGGCACCCAACCACCATAGCAAGTCAGACCAGTTTGCAAACCTTCATTCTCGGCCAATAATCTGATCAGAAAAGTCAGTCCCACAACTGGATTCACAGCTCCGACACACTCCTTCAAGGCAGGGCTCCAAACAGCAGCTCAGACGGCAGCCAGCCAGCCGATGTCAGGTCTCTCCCTCCATTACTGCCCACTGCTGAAACTCTTGGAATGCTCTCCATGTCCCGTCATATTCTCTCAATGTACTCACAGACCAAGAGCTTTGGAACACAACTGAGCTCTCTCCATCCAGTTTCCCACAAGTGGGATGGGACCAATGTTCTCCGGGTGGTGGTCTTTGGCACCAATGACCTGAACCTATCCAACTCAAGATGGGAAAGGCTGTCAATCACCTCATTTTTGACTCCCTCAATATGCCGTGCTTTGAAAGACAAACTGAGCCAAAGCCCCTCTAGCACCAGCTGCTTGATGGTCCTGGTTACTATCTCCATGGAACCCCTTTGACTGTTTAGCACCTCCACCATCACCCTGTTATTGCACCAGAAAATTATTTTCTGATTTTGCAGTCTATTCTCCCAAACTATCACTACCACCCGAATTGGAAAGATCTCTAGAAATGCGATGTCCTTTAGCAGGCCTTTCTTTTCCCATTTTTTTAGACACTCCTCTGCTATTCGATCCTCTTTAAAATATGCCCTATCCCGGATGCCCCAGCTGCATCTGTATGCAATCCAAGGTCTGTGTTATAGAGCCAGCCCTCTTGCCAAAAAGTGACCCCATTGTACTGTTGTAAAAACTGTTCCCATATTTTCTGGTCCTGCCATATGCCTTTTGAGATGTCCACCCAATGATCTATAAGACTTGCTTTTCCCGTGGCCCTTGCCAGGCGCTTGATAAAAGCCCTCCCTGGTGTGATCACCCAACAAGCAAAACTGATGTGGCCCAATAACGGCTGCACCACTGATAATGCAACCCTCTTCCCACCTTTTACATGGCTGATCAATTATTTTAACCTTGTTACTTAATCCACAGGTAGCCGAAATATACCCTCTGCCACATCAGCTTCTATCCTCAGAAACTTTAACTTGTGGGCCAGCCCATCTGTCTTCCCATCCACTAGTGGTACTCCAAAGGTTTTGCACATGTCCTGGAATCTTTTGAGTATTTTCCATGCTCCCATGTTACCCTGTCCTTTCAACAAAAATTTGGACAGGTAATGTACAACACCTACTGTAGCCACATACTGAAGGTCTCAAATGTGATGCATGCCACTGAACATCCCATCGGAATGGCCTTGTCAAAATAATACTTGTCCCCAAATTTGAAACCTAATAGGTCCCAATCCTTTGGCCTGACCAGAAGAAGCCAAAAAGTGGTTTCTATTGGCCAGGCATGCCCCACCTCGTCTCCCGGATCATCTCCACTGTCTGGTCCAGAGTTGCATACGACACTGTCCTCTGCTCCTCTGCTATGGAGTCATTGACTGAGTCCCCCTCCAGATAGGACAAGTGAAAGATCAACCAGTACTCACCCAGGCTGCTTCTTGAGTACTAAGCCTAGCAGTGGCACCCTGAGGTTGTGGAAAGGGGGTTCACCGAATGGGCCCTCAACCTTACCTGCTGCTGTCTCTTTATCTATTTTCTTCTTGACTATGTCCTCCTTTCCCTTTACTGACCCCAAGTTGTTTGCCTTTATTGCCCTCCTTAACCCTTCATAGTGGAGGCTAAAACCCTCCAAAAAACCTTCCCTCAAAACCTGTCAGGTTTCTGTCTTAGGATAACCTCAGTAATAATCAGTATCTCTGTTATGATGGGTATCCTTGCCAAAGTGAAACCCCCTTCCTTACATTTTTCTCCCATAACTGCCTTAACGGCCTCCTGCCCCATACCAAAAGCCACTCTCAAACTGAAACCCCTCCCTTTACCTCCTTGACACACAACCCCCTCTTGCTCCCCCAAAGCTCCCCTGAAAGGGATGCCAACCATAGCTTTGTGTCTCAAACCTGCCCCCATTTCCCAACACTGGGATACTGGGTGTTGGCCCACACTCTTGGAACATATGTGTCAGAACTTGCAATTCCCCCAACTACACATTGGTTCGTTGTACCCACAGCATGTTTTTATCGACTCCTCAGCCCCTCTCAAGCTTCCTCGACCCCCCATATGCCCCGTCATTGTCCACAGCCATAAATCTGCATGGGTGGTCTCCCATCTTATGTCCCCATGGGTTGCCATTCTTTGCCAGAACATCTCCTCGTACCTTAACCACCCATACCCTCCTTTCATTTTGTAAGCATCTATAATGATTGCTGAATATGTTAGCAGGGGTATGGCCAGCTCTGGCTGCTTTTGCAGCAAAATTGCACTGTAAGTCATAAAACTCACTTGCCAAGTGTCTATGTTCTTGCCTCTGAAGCTTTTCTCCTCTGAAGTCTTCATCACTAATGCAAGTGTCACTGCAATTTCTGACTTATCGACAGTTTCCCTTTCCTCATACTTCTCGGCCATCCCTTTGTCCACCAGACCAAATAAATTCATGTATTCCGAGGAGTTGCCATCTTCTATAAGCCACAGCCATAATGAAATGTCTACACTATCTCACTGTGAAGCACTCCATGCCACACTACAGCTAGGCTCAAAGAAACTACACATAGTCTGCACCTATATCCCTCCTGCTAGTGGCTATAAGGGTCTTGAAGAACTCCTCTCCTTAATAGACTGCACCATCAGTCGTAACAAAGTCCTTATTCTGGGAGACCTAAACCTGAACTGGTCTAGTACCACAAACCAGTCCTCCCACACCCTGGTACAAGGCCACAACCTTCACCAAATGATCACAGACCCTACTAGGGTCATGGCTCCTCCTCGGAACAGTACTCTGATCGACTGGGTCCTAACTAACCATCCAGACAGCATAATAGGTGCAGGCACCCTTGCAGATGCTATTAGTGATCACTCCCCTATCTACTGTATCTGGCACTCTGCCAGTAAACCATCTCCACCCCCAAAACTCATTACCTTCCGGAATTTGGCCAATATTAACTTACAGCAGTTTACTTATGATCTCTCACTGATTGACTGGTTCCTGATCTATGCTTCAACTAATGCCCAGGCTGCCCTTGACTACTTCTTGAATCACTTTAACCCTCTCCAAGACATCCATGCTCCCTGTGTCACCTGCCGGATTCGTGGAACCCAGACAAAATGGTTAACAAAAGCCCTATTTACCCAAATAAGAGATACGGATAAGGCTTGGCGGCGTTTCAAGATCACTGGATTACAAACTGACCACAACCTATATCGCTCTCTAAGAAACTCTTGCAAGAAAACATACGCTTAGCCAAAAGTTCCTACTGTAAGGACCTGCTTATAAAAGCCTCTAGGCGACTTAGGAAATTTTGGTCCACCATAAAATGATCCTTGGTGCCAATCACAGGGCACATACCAGTGACATACTGTTAAATGGCATTCACTGCAATAACCCGACAACCATAGCAAACTCTTTTAATCACCATTTCTCAGACCTCTCAAACTACCTCACCTCCCTCCCTCCCTCCTGTCCCCAACACCATACCCCCTGGCGATATCAGCCCAATACTCATGCACCCACCTTTTAGGTTCCGGAGTATAAAGAGAGGTGAAGTGTTAAAACTGCTACTCACTATTCCTGACAGCACCAGCACAGGGTCTGATGGACTTGAACCAAGGCTCCTAAAAGCCGCTGCTCTCCCTTAACCAGAATTTTCAACCTATCTCTACGCCATGGCATAGTACCAAATATGTGGAAAACAGCCAAAGTCACACCAATCCCAAAAAAGGGTGACCCAAAGGAAATAAATAACTACCGCCCCATTGCAATTCTCTCTGTACTTAGCGAACTCTTGGAAAAACTAGTGGCCACCCAATCCATAGAATATCTCCAAAGATACAACCTTCTATCTAGCTCACAGCATTGCTTCGGCAAAGGGCACAGCACCTCTACTGCCCTCCTCAAACTCACCAATGACATATATGCCTCCATGGACTCGGCCCTCCTAACAGGTGCAGTCTTCATTGACCTAACTATGGCATTTGACCTGGTCAACCACTCCATTCTTCTAACTAAACTACGCTCCCTGGGCTTCACTACCGACGCAGTGGCCTGGTTTGAAAGCTACCTCTCCGGCAGGAAACAAGCGGTAGTGTTTAACTCTGCTATATCAGATCTTTCCACTACTAACGTTGGAGTGCCCGAGGGCTCAATACTTGGGCCCTTACTCTTCTCTATCTTTATTAATGACATCCCACTCCTTGCAAACAATTGTTCATCACTGCTCTATGCTGACGATCTAGTTATTTACCACAGTGCCAGAACTGTTGCCGACTTAATCCACCCTCTTGCCATTTATTTTGCTAATATTCAATCCTGGCTCACCAATAACAAACTCATTCTCAACTCCAGTAAAACTTACTCCATGCTCTTCAGCTCCTCTGCCAGACTTAAAGCAAATCAAAATGCCCTAACTATCCCCTGCGCGGACGGATTTTCTCTGATTAGTACCAACTCCTTTAAATACCTTGGTGTTACTCTCGATCCATCCCTCGACTTTGACCTACACATTACAACCACTTGCAAGTCAGTTAACGCCAAGATAGGTAGTGCCTACCAAACTAGATATGTCCTTACCCCATCTGCCAGACTTGCTGTGGCCCAAGGCTTTATTCTCCCAGCCCTTGCTTATGGCTCAGTCACCTACCTCTTTGCCTCCAAATCATCCCTCCATAAGTAGAACACTACCTACAACAGCATCTGCCGCTATGCTTCCGCATCTCCACGTTACAAACATCATTGCCAGCTCTATAGTGACCTAAAATGGCCATGCCCCTCTGCTAACAGACTCCAGGCCTTTGGCTCATTAATTGACAATATTGTCAGATCTGGCCTCCCACAATCCCTTTCATCCCTACTGGATGTACAGCCTCACTCTTATGGCCTGCGTTCGACTGACCAAGCTCTCTTTCACATACTTGGACACAGAACCAATATGGGTGCACGCGCCTTTTCCAACGTTGCTCCAAAATACTGGAATTCCATACCCCAAGCTATTCAACAAGCAGCCTCTCACACCACTTTTAAGTCACTTCACAAAGAGCACTTACACTTTATCAACCCCTGCACCTGCTTTAATCCACCTTAGCTCCAATTCTTCTTCCCCTGTTGCTCTGTTTCAATCATCCTTGTTCCCTCCCTCCCTCTCTCTGCTTTCTCTCTCCCTTGCTGTCTCGCATCTCTTTTTTATTACTTGATATTTTGTCTTTTTGAATGCCTGCTATTGCTAATGCCTATGTTCCTACTTAACTTTATTTTGAGATCCCTGTACTACTGTGCTGTATTTTCATCTTACTGTGTAAACCTATTTGTGTTTGTTGTCAAAATTTTGTCTCCCCGTACCTGAAGTTTTGACTTGACTCTGCACTGTACTGCTTTCATGTGCTGCGTCACATACACAATTTTGTATATCTAAAATGTACTCTCCCAGGTCGTGCCTGAAAATAGGCATTTTTGTACCTAGTGCACTTACCCGGTTACCAAAAGCAAATAAATAAATTATTTTTTTCTTTATGGATTGTAGAAGCACCCCCCCCCTTTCCTAGGCATTTCCCCACCAAATACTCTTTCAGACTCTGGCTGACAGTCAAATCTATCAAGGTATCCTTACCCTTAGGTTGAGCTGACAACTCGACCCCTCTCATTGTGGGCTGCTTCCCCTCTGTTTCCTTTCCCATCCTCTCCATCTGGTGTCTTCCGCTTCCTGGTCTTTTTCTCTTTATCTCATTTCTTCCTTGCCTCCTCAAACAGTGCCTGCACCTTTCCTATCAACTCCGCTGCCTGCTCCATCAGCTGCTCACTGCCATTCTTGTTTGTCTTCTTCTTGGGTGCCATTCCTGCGTTCAAACTCCAAGCAATGAGATGCACGCTTCATTAGTATTCATCACCAGTGTACTGTGTCCATCATTCCCTAAGTTGGCCTCAGTAAAATACTTTGTAGCTTTCTAACTGTCTCGTTGCTGAGAAAACTCTGTGGTCTGCTCACCTGCCTATACTTATCCCCAAACATGCATCTTTGTTCTCCATACCCCTATCACTTTTTTTTTCACTTTTTTTTTTCAGCTATTCCTTTCTCGGGATGTACCCTTTCTGCCTTACTGATTTTCTCTGTCACACTCTGCCCATGGCAGGGCACCAGTCACCCCTGATTTCCTCTATTTCCCCTTTTTTTATTGCCTTTTGCTGAAGAGTAGCCATGAATGACCTTGCAGCAGGCCGCAGTCACAGTGGACTTGATAACCAGAGGCATGTGCTGTTCCCAAGGCAGTATCTATGCTCCCCCCATCTTGAGCCCTGCTTCCTTTGTTTCTCTTTTCTTTCTTTCTTTCTTCTTTTTTTTGAACCCAGCATCCCAAGTTGGTAATCAGAAACTTTGATGCCACTGATCTGTCCACCCCATATGATCTCCGAGCTACTAGCCCATATAATGAATCTTGCAAAACCTTCCTTGTACCCTCAGCATCATTAAAGTATTTCCAATCACAAGATACTGTACACCTTGATATGGCAAAAAACAGCATGAATCCTGGGTGTTCAGATGAAAATCCTTAAACCATGAACTGCTCAATTAAACTCATGCAGTGCTCAGCTCTCCTGGACCCCCCCCCCGACTGCGTCCATGCAGCTGCCATTTTGCATACTGCCCCACGGCCACATGGTGTCCTGACAAAATGGCCACCCACCCCTTCTTTTACTACTAAGGTCACTCCCAGATCTGCCCCCAATTCTTACACCATCCCCATCTAATGCACCTCCCCCAGCCTTTCCTCCATCTCCTAGCTTGCAGGAAGTGTCTTTACTGTTATATAGTCCCCACATGCTCCTTCCAATGGGCCACCACATTTCTCCCTTGCTTTCCCAGCAAACAGGGAAATTCTGCTTCTAGATCCTGCACAATGTCACCAATGAAGATGTTGAATAGGACCGGGTCCCAGCACTGATCCCTGCAGTCCCTGGTGACATCAGACACTGACCTGTGGTCCTTAAACATGAGGTCGGTATCTGCAAAAGCCTCCAAGCTGTCCTACTTACATATTTTCTGCCTGTACCAAGCCATTCCATCAGAACAACCCCTGTAACCTCAAAGAACCACACCAGCTACCTCCCATAAACAGAACCCCCTCTCCTGCAATTACCAGACTAATCTAAGGGCCCCCTAACCCTGCTGTGGTTGTGCCAAGATAAAACTAGACTGTACTTTTTCCCATGCTGCACATGAAGCCACCCAGCTCGAACTACCCCATTGAAAAACAGAGAGAGAAAAATGCTTGATATCACTGCACCAAACCACTGAAAGTGACTCCTGTCACCTCCACACTGGGCCTGCCCACTAGCCGGGCTCAGCGCCCACTCTGTTCTGTCCATCTCTTCTTCTTTTTTTTTCTTTGGGCTTTGATTTCTCAGGCGTGCCTCTAAACAATGGATCCCATGGCCCTCACCAGCTGCTTGACAAAGCAAACACTCCACCTACACCCGCCATAAGCAACCTAGGATGGTTTCTACAGACACTCTGCTCTTTATCTCGGAGCACGCCAGCTGGCTCACCACAGCCACAGCACATTGCCCAGGATCCAGCCTTCCATAAAACAAATAGTCAGCCATGACAACACTAGGGGAAGCCAGGCTCACCTTCTCATTACTGGTAAAACAATGCAACATCGTATGGCTTTTTTTGCACTCATCCACTGCAAACCGCCGCTCAACCATGCTCAACTACTTCATTCCTGTTTTTTTTTCATTTTTTTATAATCTACCACCACTTAAATACCTCTCCCACATAATCTGCCATACACAACTACCATTCCCATCTACCATCACCATGCAGAAACGTTTACCATTCCCTATAATGGTGGTCTCTCCTAGCCACCCCTGCCCTTTGCATTACCTACAGTCTAGTCCTTCACATGTTGATCAAATGCCAATTGATGTGCTAGTTATCCCAAATGTACCCAAGAAGATTCCTAGCAAAAAGAGGGGTCTCTCTTTTCAGACAACCCCTGATATACCCCCAAAATCCCTCCCCCCTGCTCATCCTCTGGCCAATCCCCTTCCAGCCCTTCCCCCTTCCTTCTGACTCAGTCCAGCCCCACCCCACCCCTCTTTTCCCCTTCCCCACCCTTCTCATCCTACTGCCACTCCCCCAGCATTTCATTAGGGAAACCTCTGACAAGTCTGGCTGCCCATTGACAGGCAACCCCCTTTCTGTGACATTTGACTTACTCACTGCTATAGTCTCAGGGATGCCTGCTTACCTCTGCTAGTCGGTCACACTCATGAATAAAATGTTTTTTTTTCCTCTGGCTTTAAAACATGAGTTTCCTAAAAGATCTGCCATTTCTTCTGAAGAAGAACTCTGTCTGAGTACAAAGGCTTAAGGTTTTTCTGTAATCTCTGTCCAATAAATTATCTAATTTGTGCTATCATTTTTAAATAATGGAATTTTATCCTCATTCATACAGGTCCCTTTGAGATCTGCATAAATAGATGCAGATGCTCAGGGCTCTCTGGGCCCTGTGACAAGAAAATAGTCCGACTGCATTTAAGTGTAACCTAAGAATTAGATTTTTGGTGCACACAGAAAATTTTACTGGTGCAAATTTTAGTGTTGCACTTAAATGTAGACCAACCAGCATAATTTTTCTTAAAACAAACCAAACCATTTTCTTAATGTAAAACTAGAAATTTTTTTTCTTAAAGCAAAACAGACCAACCTAATGTAATATATAAAACATCGGGAAGATAAGTCCAAGGTATTTATGAAATATCATCATCTTGGGGTCAAACAGCTCATAATGACCATTCATTCTTCAGGCTGATTGCTTAATGGCTTGTTTGACCCCTCAATGGTGATATTTCTTCATAGTTGACATTTACCTATCAGGCATTCTCTCTCTCTCTCTTTATTATACAGGCATGGTAGCACCTGTATTTAAGGGTTTAGTAAGCACTTTTAAGTTAAAACCCCAGTTTTGCACCTTAATAACTCAACCCCCTCAACTGATTTACTTGGAATTTGGAAAACACATAGTTAGTGCCAGCTTCCCAGGATCCTGAAACATTTGTGCCAGTCACCATACAAGGGGCAAAGTAACTGAGGTTCAAACTACCTTAAAAAGAATATAATTAAGTTTTTTTTTTTTTTGTGTGCTCATTGATAATTCAAAAACTAGGAGGATTCAAACCTGAAACTTGAAGGTTTGTTAGAGTTTGCTTCAAGGTGTGTGCTTTTGTTGTGTTCACCCCCCACAATTAAGTAGTTTTTAAAATATGTTATAAAAACTGTTCCATTTCTGAGCATGCAGTTTGAAAAATCAGCATTCTGTAGATAGTTACATTTTTATGACCACATTTTTTAATGTGATCCTTTAATGAGATGTGTTTGTGTATCGACTGGCACAGCAGTTTCCATGTGTTCATATGCCATTGTGCTGTGTTTATTCAGCAGGGATGGGGATACATGCCATTGCATAGCCGCATCCTTGCTGAATGTACTGTGCATGTTTTTATTTATTTGTTTATTTATGTATTACTAGGATTACAAATAACTTTGAACCAAGGGTTCTTTTACAAAGGTTCCACATCAGCAATGGCTGCAAGCAAAACAGTGGTAAGCTACACTACAAGGTCAGGAGGTTAACATAGAAGCAAACAGTGGTAAGGTACAATACAGGTCAGGAGGTTAACTTAGTAGCAAAAGACAGTACATGTGTATAGACTAACACAGTAGCAAACAGTCAGTGGAAAATAACAATGCACAATTAACAATATGGCTGTATATATAGTAAGACACAGATACAAATGAAAACCATCCTAGGGGTGACATAAGTGGAGCAAGGGGCGGGGGATAAGAGGGGGACGGTGGGGATGAGGGGGTAGGCAGTCAAGGATTTGACATTGTCATAAGTGCAAGAACAGAAAGATAAGTACTAGGTAGTCTGGGGTTGAGCAGCAAGAGATAGGGTGATAGGGAGGGGGAGACAGGAGGAAAGGAGCAGGAGAGGGGTGGAATGGGAGGTGTGAGGTGTGAGGGAGTAAAATGGTAGGTAGGGGTGGGAGTGAGATGGGAGTAGGAGGGGATGGAGTGGTGGAGAAAGGTAGGGAGTTTATTTTTCATTTAACCAGCTACCACCATTAGCCATATGAGCGGCCTCCTTGATTTATACTGGAAAAGGGGTACCCTATCCCTGGTGCCAGTAAAATGTGTTCATTTTTTATTTATTCCAACACCTGGGTTCCCACCCCTGGTGCCAGTTCATCCCCCCTATGTTTTGTTACTGATCCCCTACCCCACCCAATCATGTCAATCTCCTAAGACCGGGGTGCCCAGTCCCTGGTGTCAGCATACTGCAACCCCCAATCCATCAGTCTTGGACACCAGATTGTCCATCTTCAGTGCCCTCAAATATCAATCTGACACTGGGGTGCTAAATCCCCATTATTGGAGGGACCTGAAATAAGAGAACCATCCCGTGATATCTTTCTCTTTTTAGTTCTAATCTGAAATAAAGAAAATAGCCCCCCCCCCCATTTTCTGCCATTAGTATTTCAATGCATTTTGAAAGTTTACTCATAACTTGATTTATTTTAATATTTTTCTCTCAAATTTTCAACATGGCCTTTTTTGGGACCCCACCTCATGAACAAGGTAGGTGATTTATTTTTTTTTTAAATCCACCACAAGGTGCTTTTGCAGTTGCTCAACAAAATCGCCTTTCAGGCAGGACTGGAAATGTTTCACCTATCAGGTTCATTAGGTGGAGTAAAAGTAAGGCTACATACCGTATGTTGAAAATTTGGCTTCAAAGTATTAAAAAACAAAGGTATGAGTGTACATTGAAATTTATCAGTGCTTGCTCATAACTTTGGTAATTCTCAATATTTTGACCCCAAATTTTCAACATAGCCATTTTCTAATACCACTTCATGAATGTGACAGCTGTCATTTTTTAAATCCCAGCCAAAATGATTTTATGCCTGTGGTACAAAATGACATTTCAGCTGGGATTTGAACTTTCTCATCCATTGGGCTCATGAGGTGAAGTCATAAGAAGACTATGTTGAAAATGTGGGTGAAAATATTTAAAAAAACAACAAAGTTATGGAAGTACATTGACATTTTTCAACACTTGGACATAATATTTGTAATTTTCAATATTTTGACCCCACATTTTCAACATATACAATTTTTCTCACACCTCATGGACCCGCCAGCTGTTGTTTTTCAAATCCTGTCCAAAATGCGATTCTGTACTTCTGGTGCAAAACGACTTTTTGGCCAGTATTTTATAAATAATACCTGTCATGTTCATGGGGGGGGGGCTAATAAAAAGTCTATGATGAAATTCTTGGGTCAAAATGTAACAAAAAATAATAAACTAACATTGTTTGCAGGGAAGGCTGTTGGCCTTGAGGAGACTCTGTTGCCTTCCTGTGCCAATGACCTGAGTTCATGTGCAAGCTCAATGAGCAGGCAGAATGGGCTAAGGCTGTGGGGAAGGCACTGTAGTGTGTGGCACCAGCCCCTGCCCAGGTAGGGACAGAGCAGAGTTCTAGCACAAACATAGCATCTTGTGGCAGGCCAAAGAGCCTTCCCTCTCAAAGGGCTGATGTGTGTGTTGGGGCCTGATAGGCCCATGCACTGAATTTAAACAAATAGGGTAGCAAGAAAAATGGGTGAAATATACTGTACCTGATAGGATGAATTTTGGGTCACTGCAGCCCCCACACCAACAACAAGTGCCGTACTGCCATCAGACACCCAACCCTGTCACCCTCCATCTTTGGAACTTACCTTGTACCTTTGTAACCCTCACATGATCAGAACAGGATGGGGATGGATGTCCACTCTACTTAACTGTCTTCCACTTTGCCAGTCTGTCACTGTCAGTGTTGAAGGCTGTGTGAAAGGTGATGGCTTTGTCCTTCCTTCACTATGGTCAATAAGCAGAGCAACTTGTTATTTCTAGCCCTGCTCCAACAACCAACAAACAAGTGAAAGACAACAGTCTCTTAATACTTGTAATACTGTATCTGAGCTAGTAGTTAAGATACCTGTAGTTGCACTGCTGTACTGTACTACTGTATTGTGCAGCAGTGTAATTACAACTGTTAAGACATTGTTTCCTTTCACTTTTGGTTGGTTGGTGAAGCAGGACTAGAAGAAACTTGAATATTCTGTTCATTTTTTTATGTGTAGATCCCTTTTGGACCTGTGTGAGTGAGGCTATGACTCCATTATAAAACAAGCATTTGTCAATGCCGAATGTTGATTGCGTTGGTGTGTTGACCATGCTGACTGGCCCTCTGTCAGTTGCTCAGTCTGTTTCATCCAGTGCTGCAGGCTGCTGTTTTGTACTGGGCTCCTGCGTGCATTGGCACCTTGTTCTGGCCACTAAGAGTTCTGCAGCTGTCCCGACAGAAGTCCATTGAGGTGGGTCACTCGCCCTCTCTCACTCATGCATTCTGTTTCTCTTGGTGCTGCAGGCTGCCCTTTTGTACTGGGCTCCTACCTCTGTTGGGGGCTTTTTCTGCCCACAAAGAAATCTGCAGCAGTCCCGACACAGGTCTGTTGAGCCTGCTGACTCCCCCTCTCTGACTCACTAGTTCCATTTCTGCCAGCGCTGCAGGGTGGCCTTTTGTACTGGGCTCCTGCCTGCATTGGCACCTTTTCCTGCCAAAAGAAATCCGCAGCAGTCACGACAGAGCTCCGTTAAGGTCGCACACTCCCCCTGTGTCACTCACTCTTTCTGTCTGTCCTGGCACTGTAGGTTGCCCTTTTGTACTGGGCTCCTGCCTCTGTTGGCACCTTTGTCTGCCCACAAAGACATCTGCAGCAGTCCCAACAAAGCTCCGTTTAGCTAGCTCATGCAGTCCCCTTCTCTCACTCACTCATTCCATTTCTGCCGGCACTGCAGGCTGCCCTTTTTTGTTGGACTCCTGCCTGTGTTACTGCCTTCTTCTGCCCACAAAGAAATTTGCAGCACTTACAATACAGCTCTGTTGAGCTCGCTCACTGCCCCTCTGTCACTCACTCATTCTGGTTTCCCCGCCAGTGCAGGCTGCCCATTTGTACTGGGTCCCTGCATGCACTGGCACCTTTGTCTGCCCACAAACAAATCCGCAGCTGTCCTGACAGAGCTCTGTTGAGATCGCTCAGTCTCCCTGTCTCACACGCTCATTCTGTTTGTCCTGGCTCTGCAAGCGGCCCTTTTTGTATGGGACTCCTGCCTGCATTGGTGCCTTTTTCTGCCCACAAAGAAATCTGCAGCAGTCCTGACAGAGCTCTGTTGAGCTCACTCAGTCCCCCTGTCTCAGTCGCTCATACTGTTTCTCCCACTGCTGCAGGCTGGCCTTTTGTACTGGGCCCCTGCCTGCATTGATGCCTTCTTCTGCCCACAAGGAAATCCACAGCAGTCCTGAAACAGCTCCGGTGAATTCGCAGACTCCCCCCTCCATCACTCGCTGTCTCGTTCTGTTTCTCCCAGTGCTGCAGGCTGCCCTTTTGTACTGGGCTCTTATATTGCACCCTTTCTCTGCCCACAAACAAATCCACAGCTGTCCTGACAGAGCTGTGTTGAGGTCACTCAGTTTCCCTCTCTCACACGCTCATTCTGTTTGTCCTGGCACTGCAAGCGGTCCTTTTGTACCGGATTCTTGCCTGCATTGGCGCCTTTTCCTGCACACAAAGAAACCTGCAGCACTCCTGATGGACCTCCGGTGAGCTCACTCAGTCCCCGTGTCTCACTCGCTCGTACTGTTTCTCCCACCGCTGCAGGCTGGCCTTTTGTGCTGGGCCCCTGCCTGCATTGATGCCTTTTTCTGCCCACAAAGAAATCCACAGCAGTCCTGACAGAGCTCCGGTGAGTTCGCTCACTGCCCCTCCCTCACTCGCTCTCTCGTTCTGTTTCTCCCAGTGCTGCAGGCTGCCATTTTGTACTGGGCTCTTGTGTTGTGCCCTTTCTCTGCCCACAAACAAATCTGTAGCAGTCCCGACAGAGCTCAGTTGATCGCGGTCACTCCCCCCTCTCACTCGTTCAATCTTAATGTATCCCACACAGTGATTTCCCACAGCGACCATGCTATACTACAGCAGGAGTGCAAAAACACATTGTAGCCATGATGTGAAACATGGCAGCTGTACTGTTCATAAGGAGGTGTGGAAAAATGCCACTGTTGAAAATGTGGGGTGAAAATATCACAATATTGCAAAGTTACAAGGGTGTGTGGAAACAGGTCAACACACGCTTGTAACACAGTCATGTCATGGAGTTTCATCACCCAATTTTCAGCATAGGCATTTTAGGACCTCTGCTCATGAACAGTGCCACTGTCATTTTCTTAATCTGTCCCGATCAGTGATTTCCCACAGCGACTGCATTATTCTGCTCCGGAACTGTGAAAACACATTTCGGTCAGGATGTGGAAAATGACAGCTGTGCTTATAAGGAGGTGTGGAAAAAGTCTACTGGTAAAAATGTGGCGTGACAATATGACAAATCTGCTGTAAATAAGAGGCAGTGGAAAGTGTGCAATGCACACTTGTAACACAGTCATTCGATGGGGTATTATCACCAAATTTTCAACATAGGCATTTTAGGACCTCTGCTCATGAACAGTGTCACTCTCATTTTCTTAATCTGTCCCGGACCGTGATTTCCCACAGCAGCCGCTGTATTCTGCGCCGGAAGTGCAAAAACACATTTCGGTCAGAATGGGAAAAATGACAGCTTACTGTTCATAAGTAGGTGTGGGAAAATGGCAATGTTGGCAATCTGGAGTGAAAATATTATAAATTTGCGAACTTACGAGCATGCGTACAAACTGTGCAAAGCACGCTCGTACCACAGTCATTTTAAGGAGTATCATTACCAGATTTTCAACATAGCCATTTCAGGACCTCTACTCATGAACAGTGTCACTGTCATTTTTTAAATCTGTCCCAAACACTGATTTCCCGCAGCGACCATGCTATTCTGCGCTGGAAGTGTGAAAACATGGTTCTGCCAGGATGTGAACAATGACAGCTGTACTGTTCACAAGGAGGTGTGACAAAATGCCAATGTTGCAAATCTGGTGTGAAAATATTGCAAATTCACGAAGTTATGAGCGTGCGTAGCAACTGCGCAGCACACACTTGTAAAACAGTCAGTTTTTGGATTTTTTCAACAAAATTTGGAACATAGGCTTTTTGAAAGCCCACTTCATGAACACTGGCACTGTCATTTTGTTAACCAGTCCCGAAAGGTAATTCCGCACAGTGACCGCGAAATCACCTTTCCGGCCCAATTAACGCCATGACAGTTCAAGAACTCATGAGGAGGGGTCCCAAAAACCCCATGTTTAAAATTTGGTGAAAAAGTTCCCAAAAATTCCTGAGATATGCAGTAAAGTTGAAAAACCCCTATCTATTACATTATACAGCTTACCGGCATTTTGTCAGTTTGCGGTCGGCTTTGAAGAGTGCAGACGTGTTCCCAGTCCACCGAAGATCGTCGCACCGAGCTCATCAGGTAAGTATGGGGTGGGGGTGTGGGGAGGCAGGGCATGCAGTGGGTGGAGTGCGGGGGGAGGCAGGGCGGCGCCGAGGGATGGTTCCTGCTTTCCAGGGACAAAAAAAAAAAGACGTCCACAAGACCGTTTTCCACTTTGCAGGAGCCTCTGGCACACTGGGGTGGGCTCCCAGTGTGCCACCAGTGGCTTACTCATTCGGGGGCAGCAGTAGCTGACTGGGGATTGGGCACCCCCGTCACCAGGAACAAAAAGGGGGTGAGGGTGACAGAATGCCGATGGGGAGTGGACTCCCCCATCAGCAACAAAACAAACAGTGGGGCTACTACAGCCAACAGGGATTGGGCACCCTGATGGCAGGAACAAAACTGGGGGGGCACACAATGCCAATGGGGATTGGGGCCCCCGTCAGCAACTAAACATGGTGGGGGAACGGGTATATTGTTTGTGAACATGGCGGCAAGCCACTGCCATGTTCACAAACAATCTCAGGGCTTTACATCCCGCCCTGCAATGACGGGTCGCTCCCTCATTGCAGTGGATGACTGCCTCTGCAATGACGATGCGGCACCTGGTTGCAGCGGCTGTTGTTTTTTAAAGTTGTTGCATGCTGGCTGAATTAGTGTCAGCAGTAGTGTGCCACAGCATTGGGGGAATCGGGGCAAGCCTCTGCAGGCTGTGGGGGCATTGGCCACAACAGTGCCATGCCTCCACAGCCTGCTTCTGTACAAACCTGTCGCAACATGTTTCTTGCGCATGCGCACAATCAACGTAAAAAGAAGGGAAATTAATTGCAAAAAAACTATGCTAATGTAGACATTAGGGTTGAAGAACATAAATAGCACAAGTGGGGAAATTAAAAACATTAGGGTTTTGGGTCTCTTGAGTATTTGCAAATCAGCGATGAGGTTGTCCTTGGTGTGGTAAACTTTAATGCCCACTCACTTCAACCAGCCTGCACCACCTGTCTGAAGCACATGGTATGACTCCAAGACAGTGCCATATAGGAATACTCACTACAAAGGCAGATAAGTATGGCTCACCATTTGTTGCCATCAGAATTTGTTATACCTTCCTTTATGCAGGGCCATGTCGGCCCAGCATGAGAAAAGTTAACTTGTCTGACCTTGTTTGCTGAGAGAAGAAGATGGCTGTGAAGGCTGACAACCCCAAATAAGACTCCATCATTGATTCACCAATAGCCAAGAGACCCAAAACACTATTTTTTTTTCCCTTTTGCTGCTTTGGAAGGGATTAGGGTTGGAAAATCTGACATCACATTTCCCTACTTTTGTGGCATTAAGATGAACTGTAACTGGTGCATTATCACCTTTTTTTGCAAAGAATATCCTTTCTTTTTGAGATAGTGGAATCATATCCTTATTCATGCAGGTTCCTACATCAAGGGAAGAGTCCCTCTGCCTGCAGATGTACAAGGACCTTCTGGAGCCTGCACTTCCATGTGACACCAGATGTCAAGGATTTGTGGAGATGCCTGGTGAGATGAAAAAGGGAAGGGCCCTCTGGGCCCCGTGCTTCCATGTGGGTATAGATACACATACACAGAGCAAAGAGCCCATCTGTCTGCTGAAGTGCAGGACCTTTGGGCAGCCACGGGTACAGAGATGCAAAGCCATATGCCAAGAGATGTTTTCTCTTCACTATATGGTTCTTGAGACCATGTGGGCAATCATACACCTTCCCCTCCCAGGCTGGGGGTTGTGGTGACACTAGACAGTGCTGTTCTCCCAGCGTTGGCCAATCCAGATGACTTTATGAGCTCACCCCTCAACTCAGTTCATTTGCAGAGGATCATAAAGCACTACCTGCTGGGGTAAAGGCCAGCTCCACACACAGTGGCTGGATTTTCAGTCCCCTAAGACTGACTCAAGCCCCCGGTGCTCCAAACATATGGTGCACGGGGCATGCTTCAGTCTCCATTGGCTGCATCTAAATTTGGACTGCCTGCACCAGACATGGGCTCTTAGACCACAGTAGCACTTTCTAGCCTGTGCCACACCCAGAAGGTTAAGTTATGGGGCTTGCACTGGACACATGGCGCAAGCTGCCGTAATGCAGGGAAACAGTCACAACTGCACTTGCAATTTGAAAATCGGGTGCAACTGCAGCAAATGGAGTTGGCGTACTGCTAAATCCTAAGTCCCTTGGCACAGGGCTGGATGAAAGTCCAGTGCCACCATTTGAAAATCCGGCCCCATGTTTCTTAGTAGCTTTTTCAAAATTTTGATCCGACATTTTAAAAATAGTCATTTTATGACTCCCCCTTATAAACATAACATGAGGCATTTATAGAATACTGGACAAAATGTCATTTTGTGCCACATGGGTGAACGTTTATAAGCTGAGGTATAAAAATGGCTATGCTAAAAGTTTGGAGTCAAAATATTGTAAATTACTGAAGTTATGAATGAACAGTTAAATATTTCAATGTTCACTCTTAAGTTGGTCATTTTGCCATATTTTTACACCAAATTTTCAACATCATCTTCTTATGACCCCACCTCATGAACAGGGTAGGAGAACATTTTTAAATCCTGGCTGAATCATGATTTTCAAGAGCAACTGTAAAATCACCTTTTAACTCAGATTTGAAAAATTTCAACTGCGTTGTTCATGACGTGGGGTCCAAAAAGGATATGTTGAATATTTGGTGAAACAATATATAAAAAGAACAAAAAAGCAGCAAAGTTATGAGTCAACATTGAAATAGTTTAATGTTCACACATATCTTGGTAATTTTAACATATTTTTCCACCAAATGTTCAACATTGTCTTCTTATGACCTCACCTTAGGAACACAGTAGGTGAACATTTTCAAATCCTGTCAGAAAGGAGATTTTGTGTTGTGACCATAAAATCACTTTTCAGTGCAGATGTGAAAAATTTCACCTAACTTGTACATGAGATCGGGTCCCAAAAAGGCCATGCTGAAAATTTGGGGTAACAATATTGAAAAATGCCAAAGCTGTGAGTAAAAGTTTAAACCAGGTTGAAATACATTAAATGGCCATACCTTGTTTTCTAATATTGCAGTCACCAGTTCCAACAGCACAACATATTTTCAGTTCAAGAGTGAATCTGCACAGTGAGGCATTTATAGGTGAGTAATAGCATGTGGAGATGTGTAGTGGTGGGTGTTGAGTGGGGTTGAGATTGGGTGGGTGGTGGTGTTGGGGGAAGATTGGCAAGTGACCAGATTATTTTTTAGAGGTTTAACTTGGAGAGAAAAAAGATCAATGAGGGATGGTTTTCTTTATTTACAGGGAAGAGGGAGGCCAGCACTCTGGACTGGTTACCCCAGTGTTGGGCTGATCTTCAGCGGCACTGGGGGTGGGCACCCAGATGCTTCCAACTGTTTTTTTGGGGGGGGGGCTGACCTGAAGTGATCGGTGGTTCAAAGAAGTGGTACCAGAAATATGCACCCTGGTGTGCTATTTAATATATTAGTAAGGGGTGGTGGAGTACAGTGGGAAGGGAGTAATAATAGTAGCACACCAGCCCACTTTCAATAAATAGGCTAGGTAGATAGATAGATAGATAAATAGATAGATAGATAGATAGATAGATAGATAGATAGATAGATAGATAGAGACAGTCAGATAACATTTGAAAACCAGCTCACAAGACTGCCAGCTCACTGCTGCCACTGAAGTTAGCAGCAGCATTCCATCTGCAGCTGCAGATATCCAGAAAGTCTGACTGTTTTTATATAGCGGACATGGGTGAAGGCTCCTCTTGCTAAGGTGGGTAACCAGGATTTTTGGCTGCCCAGAAACATTATTTTCATGACAATTTTCAAAAAACAAATACCAGAATCTATCTAAAGGAGACCTGTTTGCCTAAATTCAGGCATTTGTTTTTTGAAAACACATCATTTTATGTTTTTTCCATGTTTTTTAATTGTACAAAAAAGTTGGTGACTATCATTACCAATATTTTTCCCATGATCAATAAATCAGAAATGATAAGCCCTTGCAATCATTGCTGTTTATCACTCACATCAGAATGCTATCTATAAATCCTACTGTGCATGCTCAGGAAAAACATTAACATCCTTGTTATCCTGCAACCATTTAATATTTTTTCATGAAACCTTTGAATGACACTACCTCTGCACAAACCATTTCTACCGTGAAAGTTCTGCGAAAAAATTCCATACCATCTAGGCTGTAGACATGAGCAAGCAAAACATGTACTAAGTATTGAAAAAAAAAAAGATCTTCACTTTTCCAAAATCCAACATTTCAGATTTTGGAAACTGCACAAGATGCCATCACAAAACTTTTCATGTCTTGAGACACTGCCAGGTAGACTGCATGCAAAATTTGGGCCATTCCATTGCATGCTGCCAGTTATTAAGCTGCAAAAAATGGGTTTAACATTGAGCATGCCATACAATCTTAATTATAGTTAGGGCTGAGTAGGCAGTCTAATAGTAAAACCCAATTTTTGGACTTTAACAACTTTGCAACTGTTCAATGGATTTGCATGAAATTTTGCATGCACGTTCTTGTGCTGCAGATCTCCAGACATACTAAGTTTCATAATAGTCTGGTGTGTGAATTCCATGTTCTGGATAGCGCAAATAGTGAATTTTCAGGTGTGTTTTTCTCATTTGTTTTGCTGTATTTTCATCCAGCTTCTGTAGTGCCCAGATGGTTTGAAATTTTTGTCTGAAATTTTCAGGGTAGAAAGGGGCTGGCCCACAGGTGTGCCATTTGCTTGTTTGGAGAAAAAATATAAACTCATTGCAAAGTTATTTAATTTAGTAATTTTGAAAAATTGGTTCTGCATAAGTAAGCACTTTAAAATAGCTGTATGAAACAAATAAAGAATCATTTTTCATTTTGATGTCATTCTTGTTTGTGAGGGGAACTTATTTTTGGCTTGCCGCCATTTTGTTTTCCGCTTTTGCCTACAAATAAAAATTTCAAAAACCACAAAAATGACATTCTGGAAAGCAACCGACATGTGTTTCTTGCTCATCAGGACCTCAGTAGCTGGATTCTGCACTCAATTGTTGGAGAAAAGCCCTAGACAATTTTTTTTCTACATTATAATTCTTTTTCCGTGGCTCGCTAGAAATTAAAAAGGAATCCTTTTTTGTATGAGCACAATGCTTTTTTGTGAGGGGAAATCCTTTTTAATTTGCCGCCATCCCTCTAATCACCATGTCCAAAGGTTGCCACTCTTTTCCTGGTGTCTAATGACACCCCCCACTCCTTTGATCACCGTTGTGGTATTTTGAGTTTAAGAGCTCAGCAAAGTCTGAAAGCCTGTTGAAATTACACTGCTCCATAAAGGCAAGTAAAAAAAAGAAATAGACTGCTAACAGCAATCCAGAAATCCAGTGCAGCGGAGGATGATAGTCCACCACCAGTACCCACCAGTACACATATATGGGAAGCTGAACCCGACTGCAGCCCAGTTGAACTGATGCTACTCTGTAACAGCAAGTAAAATGTACCAGACATCACTTTTCTTTCAACACCTGTACTGTAAAAAGAAACTGGACAATCCTGTTTCGGTGGGGGTGGGGTAAAACAATGCTTCAGCTTGTTTTGTATGGCCTTTTTCATTCAGAATGGGATTAAAAAATGGCATGAAAACAACACAGAACACCAGTTCAGAGGAGGATGAAGCTGCACTGACAGTACACACCTGTACCCACACACTTGGAAGCACTGGAAGTTAAGCCCAGCTGCAGCCCTGTTGAAAGCTAAGTGAAATCAGAAAGCCCCACTGCAGCCCTTCTCTGTAAATGCAAGTAAAAAATAAAGATCCAAATTGACTGTTTCCAGCAATAGGCAGCATCGTTGATTACCAGTTCAGCTGGTGAGAGTGATGAGTGACTGTGGTGACAGCAAGTGTTTTTTTTGGGTTGGGGGGGGGGATCTATCTGGCTCAACAGGAGAAATGTAAGATGGATACTCTTATTTATATCTATCTGATGGATCATTAAAGAAAAACTACACCCTCATTTAATTTAAAGTTTATTTGTTCCCATGCTAACAGTCAACTCCTTTCCTGTAGCTGTTAAGGCGATTTGCGTTACCTGTAGTTTGTTTTCACTGCTCACAGTAGCCTCTGTGACTGCCCTGGGGGTCTCCATGTCATGGTTGTTGAAATCTCATTGTCCATGAGAACTACCTTAGCATATGAGAACATGATGTCAGATCAACCATTTGCATCATGTATCTCTGTGCTGAAAGAACAAATGCCCTGCAAAACCTCTCTGAATACACATAAACCGAATGGAGTTTAAAGGCAAAAACCCTACATTACAACTCATGTAGTTGGTAAAGCTCACTGAAGGTAAAAGTGATATTTTACACCTTCTTGCAGCTTTTTTTCTTTGAAGACTTCAGAGGTGTATTATGCATCATGTTCTCATATGCTAATGGAGCTCTCAAGGACTATGAGATTTCAATAACCACCAAATGGAACCTTATAGAACAGTTACAGGGCCTAGTATGAAGTGTGAAAAAAGACGAAGTGAGTTGCATGCATATTTATCAGCTACATGAAAAGAGTTGTCTGTTGACATGGAAACAAAATTTAAAAGATATGAAGGTGTAGTTTTCCTTTAAATGTGAGATTTGCACAGACCCATATAGTACATTGCAATCTCAACAACTCTCTTTTCTTTGGCAGCTTAGGGGTATGACAGAATGGAAAGGGATATACATGGTGGGAGGGGGTGCAATGATACTTACATTGTAACACAGTGAGTAGAGAGGGAGGACAAGTGCAACACTAATCATAATTTATTACATGTGGGAATTTAGGATTCTCTCCCATCCACCTCAGATACATAACAGTATTATATGTTGAATGTATTGAGATACAATATAAATAAGAGAGGCATGGATGGGGAGGGCAAGATAGGACAGTAGATTTGAGTAGAAAAAACAAAAATAAGTACATAGCATGACTGGCCCACTTTCTCATAAGAAAGTTTAACCTGGACTTTGGGGAAACAACGAGGTGGACAAGCGTGGTGCAGACTACAATACAGTACTCATGAGAACCCACGGTACTCCCCCCCCCCAATCTACCTCAAACATATAGCAAAGTAAAACTGGACAGAAAGAGTCTAGCATGTCTGATGTGCTGAAATACAAAATAAATAGATAAGGATGAGGAGGGTTAACACAACATAGTGGGTCTCAGCAGAGAAAACAAGAGTAATAATAAGACAGGACCATCCTTTAATTTATGATGGACAACATATTTGAATTTATTAAATAAATTATGACTCGCTTACAGATATAAAAAATAATATATGTGGAGATCAAATGTCTTCCTCATTTTCTCCCTGGCTCACTTGCTGTCATCCCCCCCATTTCCTTTCTCCCTGGCCCATGGACCCCCCCACCCCTCTTCCTATTTTCCAGTCTAATAAATCTAAAGCTGGAAATAGGTTTCTTGATATACTGCAGATAATAAAACACAAAAATTATAAAAATACCCTATGATAAAGAAAACTGTCCCTTAAGGTCTTTTTTAAGCTTGTAAAAAAAAAAGTCCCTCACTGATCCGATCTGATCCCCTAACCCCGGCCTCCCACTGAGCACCCATAACTCCGCACTGACACCTCCCTACACACTCTCACTCACCTGAACAGGTTCCAGGGTCAAGATCCAGTCTGATCAAACATACGTCTTGCTGCTTGAATAGACAACTGCAATATGAGAAACTAAAATAAGTGCAGTTCAATGTATTTCAATGAGGTTTTCAACTTTGATGCATAACTTTGCCATTTCTCTGTATTTTGACACCAAATTTTCAATACGATCTCTTTAGGACCCCACCTCATTACCAGTAGCAGTGGAATTATGCAAATGTGGCCTGAAAGGTGATTTCACTATCATTTGATAAAATCACCTCTCAGGTGGCATTTGAAAACTTTCACCACCCTTGTTCATGAGGTGGGGTCATAGGAAGGCTATGTTGAAATTTGTGGTCCAAATATGTAAAGATGGCAAAGTTATGTGTATCCATTGACATATTGCAATGCTTGTTTGGAACTTTGGTCATTTTAAATATTTTTACACCAAATTTACAATGTAGCCATTTTTTTACACCACCTCATGAAAATGACAGCTGTCATTTTTTTAACTCTGTGTTTTTTCACCTGTGGCATGGAATGATGTTTTGGTGTCACTGAACAATGTTTTGGTGGAGATTTGAAAATTTTCAGTACTGGCTTTATGAGGTGGTGTAATAAGAAGGCTATATTGACAATTTGGTTGCTGTTTTGCTATAAATGTGCTTCAACAGCAACATACATATCTGTATCTATGGAGGGATGGGAGTGCAGGGGCTTGTAGGCCCTATGCTCCCACAAGAAAATGAGGATAAGATTATAGTATCTCAAAAAATAAGGAAATTATTTGCAAAAACTGTGTTAATGAACTAGTTAGAGCTAAACTGACAAAAGTAGGGAAATGTGCCAGTAGGGTTTCCAACCCTAACACCCCAGCCACACCCTGCAGGCAGCAAAAAGAAAAACTATTACAGTTTCACCTCTCCTGCCTCTTCGCAAATCAGGTATGGGGTGTGCCTTGGGGTTGTCAGTCCTAACACTCACCCCATTCCATCAGTAAATAAGCTGAGATGGGTACAGTATATGAGAATGGGGTGAGCGTTAGGGTTGATAACCCAAAGGCACACCCCATGCCTGATTTGCAAAGAGGCAAGAGAGGTGAAACCGTAATAGTTTTCCTGTTGCTGCCTGCAGGGTGGGAGTGGGGTGTTAGGGTTGGAAACCCTAATGCCACATTTACCTATTTGTGTCACTTTAACCCTAACTAGTGCATTAACACAGTTTCTGGCAAAGAATTCATATAAGTATTTATAGGGCCTCAGTTGTGCACTATAGTTAGGGTTGAGTAGGCAGATTAATGTTAAACTCCAGTTTTCGCACTTTAATAACCTTTCAACCATTCGATGAATGTATATGAACTTCTTTATGCATGGTCTTGTTGGGTAGACCTCTGAATGTGCTAAGGTTCATTCTGTTTGGATGTGTGGATTTCTAATTCTGGATAGTGCAAAAAGGCTTCTATGTGATAATGGCTAGCATCGAACAGTGACTCGCATTATCGCGACGTCAAGGTGGTGAAAACAATTTCACCACCCTGACATCCTCGGCACATGGAAGAATGGCACCAGGGACTGAAAACACTTGCTTTCTATGGGAGGCTGCACCCCCGAAACACCCCCACACCCCCCTACTTAAGGATTCTCAACTCCAGGGTGGTGCATGTTGGAGGAGTGCGAAAGCAAAAAAAATAAGTTTTGGGCCGGGCGCAACAAAAGCACAGTAGTGCCCGGACCCAGACCCAAACCCAGAACCCCAGCACCACAAGCGGAGGCCAACCCCTGATGCCATGGCGCAGCTCGGCAGCTGACCTCAGCACCACCTCATACCCCTCTGCCCCCTCCTAGGCCACGCTCGCTGTGCTCACTCCCCCTCCCGCACGTGTATACATGTAGCAACATCCTGTCACTAGGGTCACCCACCCCACCACATCTGATCACCCTGCCTGCCCCCTCGCCTTTCAGGGTTTCACCCATATGACGTCACTGTTTCAGACGGCGCCATGATTCAGGCGCCCACCTCACGTGCTACCTGCAAAAAGTAAATTTAAGTAACTTTTTTTTCCATTGGTTTTAAAGGGTTTTCATCTGACACCTGTAACACACAAACAGGTTGGAATTGTCATCTAAACTTTTGTGGGTAGAAAGGGGCTGGCCCACAGATGTGCCTTTAGCTGGTTTGGTGGCAAAATATTAATCTGTTACAAAGTTGTTTAATTGTAAAATTTTGATAATTTGGTTCTGATCATGCTCATTAAGCACCTCAAGATAGCTGTATGAAATGAAAAGAGAATCTTCTTTTGTTTCTGATGTAATCCTTTTTCATGAGTAAAAATCCTCTTTTGTTTTGCCGCCATCTTGTTTTCTGTTTTTACAAAAATAATCACATTTGAAAACACCCAAAAATCACATCCTGGGGAGTGACCAATGCATGCAACATGCTTATCAGGACCCCCTTAGGTGGATTCTGTACTTTACCTTTCAAGAAATGCCCTTAAAATGTCTTTTTTTAATATTCTTTTTTTGTATCACGAGTAATGAAAAAAAGATTATTTTTCAGAGGAATAAACCGCTTTTTTTGCTTGCCAGCATTTTTTACTTGGTGTCTAATGGCACTCACCACCTTCTGATGGCCATCTCCATAGTAACACCATTTTTTCCTGGTGCATGGTGGTGACCCTCCACTCTCTGATTGACCTTGCAGTATTTTTAAATATTATAATACTTTATATTTCTCTGCAGTGTCTAGTGGCTCCCTTCAATGTCCAATCACCATTCCCATAATTATTTGTCAGCTCCTTGGTGTCCAGTGGCACCCTTCACCCTTGGATGGCCACTGCCATACTATTTTGTTTTCTCCCATGTGTCCAGTGACACCCCCTCCACCTTCTTATTTCCCTCTCCTGTTGGTATAAGTTGTAAATAAAAAAAATGTCCCACAATGTCTTTTTTTAGCTATAAAAAAGGTCCCACACTGGATCTGCCCAACCCCCCACCTCAGCCTCCCACTGAGCACCCACCACCAAGCACCCCACACCATTTCATTCTCCTAAACAGATCCTGTGGTGAAGATATATTCTACGATTGAATACACATCTTGCTGCTGGAACCGTCGACTGCAATATGAGAAACTAAGGTAAATGTTGTTCAATGTCACCGAGAGGATCAAATAACCTGCCTGCCAAATTATCTCTTTTTTTTACCTCCACAGTCTCCCAGGTCCACATATTGTAGCCACAGCCACATGAGTGGGTCAAGAGGGCAATCTGACCCCTGCCTTCCCCAACTGGCAGAGGGATCACTGCCAAGCTCACCCTAGATATTGAAGTAATCCAGCATTCTGTATTCCACCCACCCAGCCACCATACACCCTCCCACCCTGGCTCAGAAACCTGTATATATAAGGGCAGGATTGCAATTTACACTCAATCACATGCCACCAACACCTGCCCTTAATTATTCAATAATCTAAACTAAACCTATCTCACAGGAGCTGCTTGGTACTTATGCCCCCTGTATATTCACTTCTCCCAAGGACCTTTTCCAGCCCCGCTCATGCTGCTCCACAGCACTGCTGATTATTGCTTGATGTCCTAGTTGTCTCACTTGCTTGCTTCTCATGTCCCATGGTGCTCTACACAACCTGCCTGTTTCTCTTAGTCTGCCAGTCCCTATAGTTGTTCTCTTTAATTCTTTCTGCTTACTCCCCCAACTGAATATTCTACTGTCCACCAATGTTCATGCTTTATAGTGTCCGTTGAGCATTTAATTGCAAGTGGGCAATAATGTTCTCCCCCACCCATTTTAATTTTGCTATAAATCATTTCTGAAGCAGTGTCAGTGGTGCCACAGCTATTTTAGGCAGTGACTAGTCAACTACTCCCAACCCTATACATCAGAGGTGCTATGTTACTTGCAAACATTTGATAGCACGCTTTAGTCCCATAGTTACTTTTTTAACCATCCACTGAGTACCATACATGCCCAATCATCCTTTCCAGTTATCTCATGTAACTCCACCCTCTATTTAAAGACACAATTTTCTGCATTTGCTTGGGCAAACTTAGTCCAGTAACACTGGTAATACAGTTATCCTCTCAAAACTAACCAACAGCTCTTATAGCATAAAAGTTGCCCACTGACACTGAAATTTACTGAGAATTCTTGCTCCTACATATACAGAGCAGGCTAGCACCTACTGCACTTTCTCTTTGCAACCCCATCCTGCCTCAGCCCCTCCCTGCAGTGATCCCTAACTGCACCAGCTCAGGCCCACCCCCCAGACCCACCCTCTCATCCATATCTTGGACTAAGTTACTGGCTCCCCCTTGGACATGGCTGGCATAGGAGCTTTGTTTGCCTCAGCTCTCATTACTTCTTTTATTTGTTGTGACCTCCTTGATGCCAACTACTTGACCCCCACCACTCTGACTGGGAAGTTTGTTTCACAGCCTGTGCCTGGATATCTTATGGTCACACAAGACTATTCCTCAATAGTTCTACTCCTGCATGGGCTATACAAAAGTGGCACCCGCTATATACTTATGACTGGCATCAGGCACTACTGTATGTCCTTTCAGCCCTCAATCCAGGGGATAAAACCCTTGTTCCAAACCTTCATTAATATGATTCTCTTGTCTGAAAACATTGAGTAAACTCTGGACCCAATGCTCCAAGCCCAAGGGTGATCTCTCCTGCAACACATGACTGGACTAGAACCAAAGGGCTGAAAAATGTTCACAAAAACATTGACAGTCTGCGGTTCAGGTTACCTGAGCTAGAGGCCTGATCCCTCTACTATGCCCCAGACATCACTGGCATCTCAGAAACCTGGCTTAAGCCTACTGTACAATCTCATGAGATTAAGTTGTAGGAATATTCAGTTTTCAGATGTGACCGGTCTCTAAAATGGGGTGGTGGTGGTGTCCTTCTGTATGTCCACTCCACACTCTTTGCCTCAAAACTGGTTATGCCTTCCCTGAAGAATTTCCGAGGGGAGGCTATATTCATATCAGTCACTTTGGGAACAGCTAAAACACTCTATGCTGGCTGTGTCTACCGTCCCCCAAGCTGTGCTTCCCAGGCAATACCTTCCCACACTGCTGGCCTCTTAGAGTTGCCCAACAAAGAAATCATTGTGTGTGGTGACATTAACCAAAACTGACTAGGCCACAATCACAGAGCCTATAAGTCTGCCTGGATAATGAACACATTTCCCAATTAATTGAAGAACCCAGCAGAATCAGCATCAAAACAACTAACCACACATTCCTGGATTGGATCTTGGGCAGTATGGTGGATAGACTTAGAGCTGCCCTCAATTATCACTCACCAGTGTACTGCATATAGAAAAATAACTTCCCTAATCCCCCTCCAGAATTTATTGAAGCTAGAAAACTGTCCCACTTTGAGGATGCAGCCTTCCTCAGAAGCCTTACTGAGGTTGACTGGAAGCCCATAATTGAGCTTCCCAATGTGAACCTGGCCTTAGACTATTTTATACATAACTTCACTAGTGCTGTTAATAAACATGCCCCCATTAGACAATGCAGGGCCAAGGGTCTCTGTGCCGCATGGATCCATAGTGACCTCAGAAAAGCCCTACGACTCAGGGTTAAGACCTGGGAGAAATATAAACAATCTGGCCAACACTCAGATTGGTTAGCCTATTGACACTTTAGGAATAACTGCAGTGGTAATCTGAAGCATGCCAAGTGGTCTTACCTAAAGTCCCTTCAAACCCCAAATCTCTCTAATCCCCAAAACTTCTGGTCCCAGATAAAACAGTTATTCAAGGGCAGGTCTACTAATTCCTTCTTGAAATAATCTCTGATGACCTAACTCTATCAGACCCCCTAGCCATTGCCGCTGGCTTCAATAACATTTTCACAGACCTCAAGAGATTTAAGAATCCCCTAAATGCTCACCGTATACACTCTGGATCCTTCTTGCCTCAACAGCCACCTGACTATGTAGCACAGATGAAATTTCACCTTTGGTTAGCAACCAGGAAGGAAGTCCTCATACAGGTTAATAGCATAAAAAGTGAAGGCTCCCCATGTTGTGATACCCTTGAACCAAGGTTTTTGAGAATTGCTGCCACAAATATTGCCACCCCAGTCATGCATCATATTAACAAATTGCTCCTATCTTGTATAGTCCCCAATAAGTGGAAAGTGGCTCTTGTGGTGCCTATTTAGAATTGAGGGGCATAAGAACAAAATAAAAAATTACAGACCAATCTCCCTCCTCTGTGCTGTCATCAGAATTCAGGAGAAGCTGTTATACAATCAACTACTAACATTCCTTGAACATAACCACACCCTTACCAAAGCCCAACATGTTTTTCACAAGAACCATGTTACTGATACAGCCTTGGTACATGTTACCACTGATATTATCAGTGCAATGGATCTTGGAATGGCTGCCGAACCATTCTTTGTTGACTTAACCAAAGTGTTCAGTCTGGTCAATCACCACCTGCTTCTTACCAAACTTCAAGGCTTCAGTTTAGATTATCTTTCCTACCAGTGGTTTCAGAGCTACTTAACTGGGCAAAAATAGGGTTTTAAGTGGCAAGGAAGTGTCTCCACCTTTAGGCCAATCACTGACAGGGTACCCCAAGGTTCCATACTCGGTCCTCTTCTCTTCTCCCTGTTTATAAATGAGCTACCCCTCAACTGCAATGGTGCATCAGTTCAGTAGTATGCTGATGATGCCATACTCTATAGGTCCTCTGCTGATCTACACTGGATCAATTTGCACCTGTAAAATGACTTCCACACACTAGAAAGATGGTTCTTGGATAACAAATTAGTTCCGAACACGAAAAAAAACTAAAGCTATGCTCTTCAGGCACAAAAACCTAGGCCAAGACAGATGATCTCATCTTAATCTCACCACCTACTCTGGAATCTGCTTAGAGGTGGTCCAAACCTTTTAATACCTGGGAGTGCTGCTGGACCAAATCATGTTCTTCAAACATCATGTGGCTACCCTGATTAAAACTGTAAACCTAGCAATTAGACTACTTTACTGCCTTTCTCTGTTCCTCTCAAGAGAGGCTGGTCTAGCTATAGCCAAGAGTGCCTCCTACCTCTTCTTTCCTCTGGTTCCCCAGTGTTACAACTGGCTCATGAGTCTATCATATCTAGACATACAGTAAACCACTGTACCACAGGATTGGGTGATTCGCTATTGTTCCCACTCCAGAGTCCATCACTGTTCAGTCTTTACAACTTGAGGTTGGCCCACCTTTGAAAATTGAATTTGCTATCCCTTGTACTGACTGACTTCTAATTTATTGCAGCTCCTCTCACCACCAAGTCTCATTGGTATACTTCAACATAAGCAATTCACCCAATCCCTGAGATCTGAAGCCCTCACAATACTAAAAATCCTGAAAGTACAGTGTGCACTCAGAATGTGATCCTTCCCCTTTGCCACCCCCCACCTCATAGAAACATAGAAGTTGACAGCAGATAAGGACCGCAAGGCCCATCCAGTCTGCCCATTTCTTTTTCTACCTTATAAATGTGCCATCAGCCTTTGCTCTGTCAATGGCCTATCTATTCATAGTCATTTGCATTGCTCCCTTATGCCTATCCCATGTTTTTCTGAAGCCCTGCACTGTATTCATAGCCACCACTTCCTGAGGTAGGCCGTTTCATGCATCCACCATCCTTTCTGTGAAAAAGAACTTCCTCACATTACCCTTTAATCGGCCTCCCTCTAATCTCATGCTGTGTCTTCCTGTCCTGCTATTTTTCTTATATTGAAACATGTTAGACTCTTTCACCTTGTTAATGCCCTTAAGGTGTTTGAATGTTTCGATCATATCACCTCTCTCCCTCCTTTGCTCTAGGGTATACATATTGAGCTCTGTTAACCTCTGGAATTTATCACCCCCTGAGGTCCTTGGATGTATCACCTTAGCAAAGTTTAAAAAGAGGCTAAAAATCCTTCTCTGAAGCTGCATCCTACTGCAACTGTAATCACTAATATCCTAGCCACGTAGCCTGCATGACTCTCCTCTCTGTCTCTCAATACTTTCTTTGGCCAGTCTGATTATTGTGCAATGTATGTTAACTTGTAAGGTAACTTGCCTTGTAACCTACATATGTTGTTGTTTTTTTTAATCTTCTTTTGGTCTATTGCAGTTTGCACTGCTGATTGTTTAGCTGCAACTGCTGGTCGTTTACAATGTACAATTTTTTATGTCAGTGTATGTAATAGCCTCTATTTTTATTTGTAACTAATCTAGTTCTGCTCACTCTTTATTGGGTTTGCATATGTTGTTCCTGATTTCTGTTTTTTATATGTATAATTGTCTGTTCTGTATGTAACTAATTCCGGGTCGCCCATGAAAAAGGGACTTTTTGTCTCAGTGGGCTTACCTGGTCATCATAATTCAAATAAATAAATAGTATTTCAATGGAGTTTTCAACTTGTATTTATAACTTGGCCATTTTTGCATATTTTGAAACCAAATTTTCCACATGGTCTTTTTGGGACCTACTTCATAAACAGTGGAATTCCACAAATCCGGCCCGAAAATTGATTTCATGGTCGCTTGGTGAAATCCCCTTCTAGATGGGAATTGAACATTTTTTACTTCCCTTGTTCATGACATGGGGTAATAAGAAGGCTATGCTGAAAATTTTGGGGTCAAAATATGTAAAAATGGCAAAGTTATGTGCATGCGGTGAAATTTTGCTACGCTCATAACTCTGGTTATTTTAAATATTTTGACACCAAATTTTCAACATAGACATATTTTTACACCACCTCATGATCGTGACAGATACCATTTTTCAAACCCTGGCTAAAGTGTCTTTGCACACCTGTGGCATGGAATGACATTGCAGTGGCATGGAATCACATTTTGCTGGGGATTTGGAAATGTTCAGTAACGAGCGCATGAGGTGGCATATTAAGAAGTCTATGATGTCAGTTTAGTTGTGGTTTTGCTAACATTGGAAGTGCAGGGCTTGGAGGGCTGTGCGCTTCTACAGCAATGTACATATATTAGTGTTTTGATATAGGAATTTAAGGTATATCTGAGTGGTAATAAATTAATTATATTGTGTCTTTGTTAAATTACACAATAGTAATCATTTTAAATCTTTTATGATATACTGGTATAGGCAGTCCTGAGGAAGCAAAGTGTATGTCACAAAACATTGACAGTATTAGCCTATGTATTTAACACACACACTTTAAATAAACAAATCCAGTAATACTGTACTCCCATGATTTAACCCCATTATTCCATTTTTGGTTGGTACTTTTTCTAGTGGAATTGATCCTTCCTGGAGGTTTCTTGTATTTTAAGGAATAGATGGCTATCCCAATCTTTTCCTTAAGATTTCCTTTTAATCCATGCTACAGTATGTCAAGACACTTAAAGACAGATAATACAAATCAGTGTTGTGGGGGCTGTGGGATAAAGGGGACACTCACAGTTTTGGGTCTGCTCTGGCATCCATAGCTACTGGAGGCCTCTGACTCAGCTTTGGGTAGAAGAATTGGGACTACCAATACTTCTTTCCTTTGAAAATTTAGTTCTGAGATTATCCCCAAGGGACACATGGAGAGGAGACAAAATATTTATGTAAGATATCTGTATATGTGGATAACAACTCCAGGGAAAGCTATTATTCAAAGATGGTTTACTAAATAGCCACCAGGTATGTTGGATTTGGTTAAAGTTTGAGACTGGATTAGGGAGATGGAAGAGATTACCACTTTATTGAAGCTGGCAAAAGATTAACATACTACCAAACTGTTACAATTTTAGGGCTGATTAAAAAGAGAAAAAGGTACACCAATCCTGGAGCAGCTCCTGTAGAAGACATCATTTTCATATACTAGGAACATGGAAGCCAGCAGAGAAAGGGAGGGACACTGAATGTAGAAAACATAATGACAATATGAGGAGCAGGAGTGCTTAGAAAACTTGGTAGAGATATGTCATAATGATAGTGACCAAAGTGCACAGCTTAGGCTAGTTAAGAAAGATTAAGTTCGGTTTGAAAACCTCCTGTTTTAGATTTTATAATTGAGCTAAGTTTGGGAAAAGACTCATAAAGCTGGGAACTTCTATGAACTCCTTTATGACAGGTGCTTTAAATTTTCAAAGATACTCTGGTGTGAGCACACTCAAAATGCTGTATGACCAAATTAGCTTATTGCCACATGCAATGAATGTACAAACTGGAACTGCTTGAAAAATGTTTCAACACTATGTAAAGTCTTAGCTTTCATATCAATAAACTTTAAATTTTGAAAAAAGGTTGTTTTTGAATTTTTCTCTTTCTTTCAGGTTATGAGTCATGCCCAGTGTGGCTATGGCAAGTGTCACAACTCCCTCTACCTGCAGCCATGCAGTGCAGCTCTCTTTTTGTTGCATATTTCATCACATAAGTGACAAGCGAATCCCTCCCACCAAACAGCAGTGGTGCTCAACTATCAGAGGACCTGGTGCCAGCTACGTTTCAGTGTCCATAGCATGGTTAGAGCCTGGATAAGCTGATACTGAATTTGTATTTAGTGAGAAATTTGGTACTTTTACCTTTCATTTATACTAGACAAACTGTTTACTTCAGGATCACTTCAACCATCAGCCAGGTTTTTAAAAATAACACTCTAGCCTGTGCAAGGTAAACAGGGCTAGTCCTAGTGCTCCCCTTTACACACCCTGGTCAATTTCAACCCTCTTCTTCTGTCCCCAGAGAATTATTTTGCAAAGATTATATTTCCAGTTCCTGGCACCATGCCAGGTGCTGATTGATATTTTTTTTAAATGTGAGTGGATGACCAGGGGAGTCTGGAAGAGGTAGGGGCTGACTGGGGTGAGTTGTGGTGGTTTAGGAGATGCCACTTTCCCTGTCAGTAGTCTTCTATACTTCAGTATTAAGGACCTGAAATGTTTTTGGCAGAAATATCAAAGCTGAATTGAAGACTGCGTGTTTGAATCAAAGCTGAACAGAAGTTGGTAATTTCCAGATTCCCTCACCCTTAGGTTACAGGAGGATCATGGGAAAAAGCAGATAGATTGGAGGGTACACCATAATGCCAGATCTCCTGGTGAATCTGTCTCATGGACAGCTTGTGGCAGCAAAAATATTAAGTGCTGTTACATGCAGTGCCATTGCTAAATAGGGGACAATGAACTTGTTTTTGACAGAACAGGTAGAGATTTGCTTTCTGACAATGTGAGTCTGTGCAATCCCCCCCCCCCAAAAAAAAAAGGAGTCCTGCTTGCCTGATGATGGGGATGCATGTCCTAGCCATTAAGATGCTGCACCACAACACCTCCATTTTATTGCATTCTGACTGCAGGAGAGTTGCTGATCTGGATTCCTGCAGCCATAACATGAGGGCTGATGGTGTTAAAAGCAAAATCACATAAGCAGGCCACTAGGTCCTTCGTTTAGCCTCTGCATGCTTTTACTAGAGAAGTACTGTAGTGGGAGAGGCAAAATCAAGCAATCAGGCTGTTGGATCATCAGTTCAGATCCTGCTGTGTGAGGGGGAAGGGAAGATAGAATCAGTCAGGCTCCATAATTACTTCCTTATCTCAGAGGCTGCTGCCAATGAGGGGGCCAGAAAGTGAACAATCAGGCAACACTATCCTGACTTTTGTTGTGAGGGGCTGGAAGGAGCAAACAATTGTGCTGTCAGGCCTTTGATACAACCCTATGCATGCTGACTCAAATTCCTGCTGTTGGCAGGTGGGGAAAACAGACAGTTGGGCCTCTGAGTTCACAGTATGGCCCTAAACCCCTCCTAGCCCCTCCTGCTGATTGGTAGAGGTGAGGATTTGGACCCTGGCACCCTGAGAACACACTGTCCCCCTTACTAGTGTCCTCCAGTAACTCCAGATAAGAAGGAAAAGTGGCCCTTGGGTCCAGAAATGGTGTTTTCTCTTTCACAGTGCTCTAGGATTTTATTGGGGGGTAACAAAGAGGCTGTCAGTCTCTAAAGTGGTGCACAGTGAGGTCCTATTTAGAGTCAGTTGTAGAATAATAAGGTAAGGGGCGAAAGTGTTTGTATCAGTGTGTGTGGTATGTATGTGTGCATGTGTGCACGTGTCAGTATGTGTACATTCTACGGTAGACAGAGAAGAAAGGTGTGCATGGAAAATCTGGTATGCATCAGTGAGTGAGACCATGACAAGTACAGAAAAACAAAAGCATGTAGGCCTGAAACAAAACAAGGCCCAAACTGAACGGTGTGAACTTTCTCAACTATTGAGATATAGTGCTGGGAAAAAACATCAAGATGTACCAATGCCTCAGTCCTCTTGAGGATCTTCATCATGGGGCTTACATTGTTTTTGTTTTTCACTACATGTGTGTGTAGCCCACTCAACCAATTTGGGGCTTACCTTAAGTGTCTCTCAGGGCTCCAGCAATGCCCACTGGCAGGCAAACATTCTGCAGAGATAGTAAATCCATGGTTATTTGGTATTGCTATTGATCTATGTGAGAGTGCCATAAGGTGACTCCATGACTGTCCATTTAAGGCCATATCCAGTGTGTATCCAGTAAACGGTCCGGGCTGAGTCTGGGTGCTTGAAAGCTCATGACCAGTCAGGCACCATCCTAATTTGCTCCACTCTGCGGTCGTTAATAAAGCAGAGGGAGCTCTAGCTATTACTGTAAATATTTACTTCTAACTTGTTGTTATATTTAAATTAGAGTGCTTGTTAAGCCTGCCTTTATTGCAGCTTATGCATCCAAGTGGGAGTCACCATGTTTGGTATAGAACTTCCAGGAATTTGGACTGATTGGGGCACAGGGGACCTCCAGGGGTCCTTGGTTCAAGTGCCTCATGGGAAAAGCAGTAATTCTTGTAGTTTTACAGGTTGGTGCCTAAACTGACAAGTGGGAGCACCAGAACTGTGATTGACAGCTCCCCTAGCCAACAGGAATCCAGAAAAAGTAGACTAGTACAAGAACTGTTAGAAAAAAGAGGCAGTTGCTGTTAGAGTGGAGAGAGTGAGCAGCTCGAGCCATCAAGAGGCAACTCCAGGAATTGGCAGGGAGAGACCTGAATTGCCTCCCTGCTGTTATTTCCAGCATTGTACTGCCTGTTAGCAGTAAAACAGACAAATCTGAAAACTAATCTTAAACTGTGGTAGTTTCACCCTGAGTCACTGAGGATTGTAGCTTGAGCAATTGGACTTAGAGGAACTTCTGTGGAGTGTTCAGCCCAAGAACTGTGATCAGGAACTGGTTCTACAGATTAAGAGGTTTGCTCAGTGAATCGATAGTAAACGTGAACCAGCCTAAAACCAATCTGAGACGTAGAGAAGTAAATGTTGCATCCATTAAATGTGCTGAATGTTCATTGTGGGTCAAGGCCTACTGTCTAGGGACTCCTGATTGCCAGAAAGGAGTCTATCTTTATCAGTGACTAAACTGTCTGCCAGCTGGAGGTTTTCACCAGCAAACAAACTTGAACTTTGCCAGAAGTGTTTATCTAGCGTTAGGCTCATGCCAAACCTGACCCAAGCTGGCTATCCTTGCACCAGTTACCATTTTCTCGGTGAGAGATCAGCTTGGGATCCAACCCCTGTGCAGCAAGAAATCACAGGTTGCAGCCACCTGGGGGGGGGGAGGCCATGAAGCAGAGGTGAGTCATGCAGGCTCAGCTTCCCCATGCTCTTCAGTATTCTGCAGCAGGTCTTCATATCACCAGGCCAATTCCTACCAACAGGTGTTGTGAGTAAACCCAGGGTAGCTCTCTGCAACAGTTCTTTTAATCATTTTGTGGTACCATTTGATATTGTCTGTGTGTTACAGGCTTACACTGGACTGGGCCACCCAGCCGAGGATAAAATTAGCCAAGGTCCTTGTTATTGCTTGGTTAACTGCCTTTCTTTCCATCAAGGGCCCCAACAACAGCTGCAAGCCTGGGCAATGATCATTCTAGCCACCAACAGTCTGGGTATCCATCAGCTGCAAAACTGCAGAGTGGGACTAAATGCACGCAAGTAAATGTGCCCTGGTTTAAATTCAGTATAGTAATCATCCATCTAGATCTGCCCCTTTCCTTGTTCAAATCTCCTTTAATAAATCAATTGGTTTGTTTCAGTTACATTGCATCATGAATATCTCATTGTCTGGCTGAAGGTTAATGTATCTGGGGGAAATGTATTTAACAGTGTATACATGTATTGAATACTGTTTTACAGGGGGGTTCCAGGGGATTTACTGAAGACCAGACCCTGGTGGTAAGTGCACAGGGTGTGTGCATATTGTTAATGTTCATTGCTAACTGAATATTAACTGCAGTAAAGGGTTGTACCCCCTTGCAAGGTACATGGTCACTAGGTGGGCTTGTGGGTGGTTATAGCTTCCCAGAGGGCTATACCTGGTTAGGTAGATACCCCACATATATTACTCTGGGTAGAGGTACCACAATATTGTGAATACTGAGGGCAGGAAAACCCTGGTAATTGTTTAGTTTGAACCCAGGTACCTTAACCTGTTGTTCAAAGTACAGGCAGGGGTAGTAACCCTAGAGATAGTGCTGCCTAGGGGTTACATCTTTGGAGGCACCACTGGGATTGGAACCCTCAATGGCCAAAATTGAAAATTGCAATTACTGTCTAAATGGAATTGCATAGTTGAAAATGGAGCCATTTCCAAGGGTTAAGCTTGAGATTCCTCCTCACAAAATGGCTGTTAATGGGGTGATGTGAGACAGAGGAATTGATCCCCACCATGCCATAATGTTGTTGGATATCCCTCTAGGCACGTCTAATGCTGATATAGCAGAAACAGTGAACAAAGTTGAGGGTTTAGGTCCTGTCACTGTACATGGGTGGAATGCTGATTTACAGTATTTGTGCAGACCATAGTAGCTTTTGTGGAGTATAATGCCCAATTTGAGATGGAAAGAGTGCCCCCTGTTATTATTCCTGAAGTATCCCAGGTGGTTGGAGAGTCATTACAATGCATAGTGGAGTGTTCTCCCCTGGGGAGGTCACCCGAAGTAGATGGGTTAAATGAAAAGCTGGGAAAGTTGTTAGCAGCTGAGAGGTGACTTTTGAAGATTTAAAATGGACATTAGAGAGTCCTTGGGGGGGGCACTCCTGCAAATTCCCCCCTGACCACTACTCCTTTGCCCATATCATTGCCTGAGACCGTGTTTCCTATGGCATTGATTTCTGTGTACCTGGACTCTTACTGCAGGCTCAGGATATTTTTGGATACTCTTCCCACCCCTGTGAGAGAAGATGACCTAGAAATCTGGATGGACTATGCATCCCCATTAGTGCAACAGTGGCAATGCTCAGAGAGTGAAAAGCGAAAAAGTCTTATGGAGAGCTTAAGGGACCCTGCACTTGAGGCATTCCAATTTCTGATATCCACAAGCCCAGATGCCTCTGCCAATGAATACCTGTCTGCACTAGTGGGAGTGTTTGGTAGCACTGAGTCTGGGGAGGATTTGAAGGGGAAGTTCAAATCCACTAAGCAAATGGAAAAATGAATGCTTGTCCACATGCCTGACCTGATTAGATAGAGCCCTTTTAAGAGCACACTGCAACGGTGGTATATCAGCTAGTGAACTGAACCAAGCAAGGCTAGAAACAAATGAGGCCTGTCGGCTCATCACTGGATCCCATACGTGTGACCTTTATGCACAAACTGGTTGGCTTCAACTCACCAACCTTATAAAGTACCTAACCTGCATTATGGCAAAGAAAATAACCATGGGCCTTGCACCCTCTGGAGTCCAAACTCTACTGCACCCAAGCAAAAATCCTCGCACCGCCAGGGGATCCGAATCTTAGCTCCTGCAGGTTCCTCATTGTCATACCACACAAGGTCAAAGATCTTTTGCTCATGGGGCACCTAGCTGGCTAAATGGTCTCTGCAGTGACATCTCCTCCACTCCCACGCTTCGCACACTCAAATTCAGGCTCCGCCTTTTTCTTACTGCCACTGACTCCTGTGATTACCTCATCTAAACAGCCCCCCTGAACATTACCCAAGACTCATTCCATTCTCCTTCCACTTAGCACTTTTTTCCATTGCTCTCCCACTACCCCTCTACTGCCTGCACTCCCCCTATTATGTTGACAATGCCCCTGGCTGCTCTGACTCTACTGTGTCCCCCTTTCCCTTGTTGTCCTCTGAGCTCTGTCCACCACTTTCATTGTCTCTGTAACTTACCTTCCCAAATTTTTTGTTCAATATTCTGTGCAATTACTGTACATGTATTCTGATTACTGTCCTGTTTTAGCTTATACCGTTGTTGTATTGTTTTCCTGTATTACTGTAACTGACATGGAACCTTTGTAAAAGAGCCTTGGCTTAAAGGTATTTGTAATCCTAGACCTAACTAAATAAAAAATAAAGAACAATTTCTCAAGACTGCTCACTACTCTAGTGTGCTTATGCTAAAATTTAAATTTCAGGATCGTAAGGACAATCCCCTGCATACTGCTGGTTGACGAAGGAAATTCAGGAAGTGGAGACAGAAGATGATTGTTGGGACCCATATGCTGGTGTGGCACTAACTGCTTCTACTGCTGAGAAACCTAATGAGAAGGATACTGCCATTGATTCTCCGTAGATCAGTGACTTACTGAGAGAACTAAAATAACCATGAGCTTGCACCCATAACACTGCAGAAATGGTGAAAAGTCACATCAGCTGTGCTTCCAACACCAAGTACACTCATGAAGGTCAACCTAATGTAAAAGGAACCAGCACCCAAGTTACTGAAACTAGATCAGGCAGTGATGCAATGGAAGAAATGAAAGAGCTGTGAGCTGTGGTGAGAGATCTTATTCACTCATCTCAATGGCCTGTGCCCTGGAGAAATTACAGTGGAGCTGAATCTGAGCCTAGGCACAAGGAATAGTATCAGCCTGCACCCTCTGTCTGCCACAAGCCCAGAGAGGATCCTGCTCAGCCTTTTGAGACCAGAACTCAAGTATTCAGTTACCGGTGTGGCGAAGATGGGCACACTAAGAAATCTTGTCCTGCTCCTGAGGACCTGTGCAGAGTAACTGCCAAACTGCTTAACCAAGTTTGGCAAAGTAACATAAAACGACAGTACAGACCACCCCTCAAATCCTTTTCATCTAATGCCACTGTACAAAGATCTGCTAAGACTACTCCTCCAGACTGGTTGGAGATGGAAGGCCCTGCTATGGAGACCACAGTGCATGTTGATAGTATCTCGGCTTGTGTCATATTGGACAGCGGATCTCAGGACACTATCATATTCAAAGATTGATATGACTAACACTTGTCTGATCATCCTCTACAAGCTCTAGAAGGACTGCATGTATGGGGTTTAAGCGATAAATCCTACCCTAACCTTGGTTTCTTATGAATATGGCTATCTTTTCCTTCTACCATGGCTGGTGTGGATGTGCTCACAGAGACTCTGGCCTTGGTCTGCCCATCACGGGCTTATATGATGGGATGCCTTTATTGAGCTGCACTAATGCTCACATGTTTCACCAATTAGCCCAGATGTGTCAAGAAAGACAAGCCCAGAAGATTGGATGAGCTTTACACATCCATGTAATGGTGCAGAGAGCATATGAAATGCAGAGGCAGGTCAAAGAGACTGACAAGGATAAGCCAGTAGGAATCATGTGTAAAAAGGATCCAGTGCCTCTTGTCTTGCCACCCAATGTGCAGTGCAGTGCAGTGTCAGCGGCAAAGTGAGGATACAGAAAGATGTAACCAACAAGATTCTTATGCTGTATGCCCCAGAGGAAGGGAAGCTGCCAGATGGGCTCCTATTCAAAGTTAGTGTGCTCCTTGTAAGAGCCCATGCCTGTAATAGGACAGTAGTTGTGCAACTCTGCAATGTAATTGACAGAGATATTGCAGTCACTCAGGGCTCTACCCTGGCTAAGGTATATTGTGCAGATACTGCTGTGTTACCAAGCAAGTGCCATAAAAAACAGGATGGTTAAGTGACTCCAGACTTGTTCAATTTTGGAGAATCCCCCATTCCCTAGGAGTGGAAAGATAACATCAGCTGTAAGCTAGCACAGTGAAGTAAAGTATTTTAGTTAAAGGAATGGGATGTTGGATGCATCACAGGAGCTCAGCACCATATCATGCTCCATGATGAAAGGCCATTTTGAGAATGGTCACGCCAACTGGTACCTGCAGGCATTGAAGATGTTTGATGCCACCTACAAGAGATGTTAGCAGCTGGAATCATCCAGGAGTCACATAGCCCTTATGCCTTTCCTATTGTGGTGGTTCAAAAGAAAAATGGCTCAGTGAGGAAGTGTGTGGACTACAGGACACTTAACTGAAGGACCATACCGGATCAGTATACAATGCCTTACAGCCAGGATGCCCTTAATTGCCTCAATGGAAGTCAGTGGTTCTCCATTTTAGATCTCAGAGCTGGGTATTATCAAATCCCAATGGCCCCAGAAGATCATGAGAAAACTGCTTTTATTTGTCCCTTGAGTTTTTATGGATTCCTGCGAATGCCCCAGGACATATCTGGAGTGCCAGCAACCTTCCAGAGATTAATGGAGTGAGCTGTAGGAGACATAAACCTCCTTGAACACCTAGTTTATTTGGATGATGTCATAGTGTTTGTCAAAACACTCGAGAGCATGAGGATCATCTTTTCAAGGTCCTGGACTGGTTAGAAGAATTTGGATTAAAATTGTCCATTGACAAGTGCCAGTTTTTCCAAGAATCTGTAAAGTATGTGGGCCACATTGTATCTTCTGAAGGCATTCAAAGAAATCCAAGCAAAGTAGAAGCTTTAACCACCTGGCCAAGGTCTAACAATATTAAAGAACTTTAAAGATTCATAGGTTTCTGCGGGTATTATCAGCGCTTTGTTAAAGATCATACAAAAGTAGTTCGCCTACTGCTAAATCTGACCCAAGTATGTCCCCCTACCAATCAGAAGTACAAAAGAAGTGCTGTAAAAGAAAGTGATAAAGTCTACTTCAAGCCTAATGAACCATTCAGAGCCAGGTGGACCCCTTATTGCGACACAGCATTCTACAACATCATTCACCAGCTTACACAAGCTCCAATACTCGTCTATGCAGATCCAACTAAACCATATGTACTACATAATGATGCCAGTCTAAGTGGACTTGCAGCTGTGCTTTATCAGGAGTATGAGGAAGGATTACGCCCAGTGGCATTTGCCAGTAGAAGTTTGGTTCCGTCTGAGAGAAACTATCCTGTACATAAACTTGAATTTCTCACTTTGAAATGGGCAGTAGTAGACCAGTTTCATGAATACTTATATGGCACCAAAATACTGGTAAAAACAGACAATAACCCCCTCATATATGTCCAAACCTCTGCCAAGTTAGATGCAACTGGACACAGGAGGCAATCTGCTCTTTCAACATATGATTATTCGGTTGAGCACCATCCAGGCCTCAGTCACATTGATGTTGATGCTCTGTCCAGAAGGCCTGCTTCCAGTCCTGAGTGGGTGAGAATGTCAGAACAATCCATAAGGGCCCTGTGCCAAATGTTTGACTGCGATGAACACCCATCTGCTGCCACTGTGAATGGCCTAGTTGACTGCTTGGGGCCTCCGGATACTTGTGTTCCTGTAGCTTACTGCAACTTTGTGGCTTTGGAATTGAGCACCCTGCCTCAACTTACTACAGTAGACATTCAGAGGGAACAATATCATGATCCTATGATCAAGCTTGTGCTAAATGACATACACAAGGGACAACCACATTTCTAAACTTGGTCCAAAGATCAGAGAACTGCTTTACTATTCAAGGAGGGTGCCTAGACTTTAACTGTGAGGTAAACTACTATACAGAGTGGTCACAGATAAACAAGGGCAAGTTATTAAACAGCAGCTGGTGTTGCCATCCAAGTTTAAACATGTGGTCCTGACAGTACTTCACGACCAGATGGGACATTTGGGGAGTGAGAGGACAGCCAATTTAGTTATAGCCTGTTTCAACTGACCCAAACTGGATGTGAATGTGGACCAGTATATCAAAACTTGCAGTAGATGCCTCCAGAGAAAGGACCAGCCATAGAGAGCAGCCCCCTTGGTTAACATCACCACTAGTGCACCCATGGAGCTTGTATGTATTGACTTTTTAAGTTTAGAGCTTGATGCAAAAAACATTTGCAACGTACTTGTGAGAGACCATTTCACTCATTATGCACAAGCCTATCCAATAAAGGACCAGAAAGCAGTCACCATAGCCAAGGTGCTAGTTGAAAACATTTTTCATCTACAGCGGATCCATTCTGACCAGGAAAGGGACTTTGGAAGTCATTTAATCAAGGAGATGCTGTCCCTCCTGGGAGTGAGAAAGTCAAGAACCACTCCTTATCACCCACAAGGTGACACCAATCTGAACGGTTTAATCAAACATTACTGGACATGTTGGGCACCCTTCACCCAAAAGACAAGCTGAGGTACAGTCAGCAGATAAGTGGTTTAGTACATGCTTACAATTGTACCCATAATGACACAACTGGCTTTTCACAATATAAACCGATGTTTGGTTGGGAAGCACACTTACCTGTAGATATCTGTTTTGGAGTGTTCCCAAATGGACTTCAGACTGACAACTATTTAAAGTATGTTCATAAACTCAAAGCACTGCTTAGTCATGCCTATCAATTGGCACACACCATGGCTGCCAAGAAAAACCTAGCAAGCAAGCAAGGTGAGACGTGATAAAAGATCTACTACCTGGAGACCGAGTTCTTATGTGCAACCTAGGCCGGCATGGAAAACACAAAATAACTGACCGGTGGAGTCATACCCCGTACATTGTCATCAGCAAGCTGGATGATCTGCCACTCTACAATGTGCGTCCAGAAAATGACCCACAAGCTGTAAAAACAATACCCCATAATCACCTCTTACCCATTGGAAAAATTATTATAGACTCTGCACCTCAAGCTGATGTACACACTGGGCCTGTTACCAGATCTGCTTCTCAGAAAAAACAGTCAAACCAGCCTCCTGCCTTGCAGCAGTCAAAGCGTTCAACAAGTAATGCTGTCATTAATGATGATGTCAACTCTGAGTCTGATGAAAGTGAATATGGGCCTGTGTATTATCCTTCATTTGAACTAGATCAGCTGTTCCAAGGCAACCTTTTGTGTAAAATGGGATATAGCACTGAAGATTCAGAACTGTCTGGCTTTCCAGGCCTCTCAACTACACCTGTACTTCCTGACAGTGAGATACACAGTGTAACTTCAGAAGTAGCTGACTCGCTATTCTTGTGGAACTGCCAGAAATTGAAATGGTTAGCTCTAACCAAGAGAATGTGGACCCTCCTGATGAGTCCTTACCTGAAGCTGAAATATCAGGACCTAGTGAACTTGACCTCAACTCAGAAAGTATTACTAATTCTGAAAGTGCCAACTGTGTTTCAGATTACTTAAATTTTGTTGAAATACCTGTTGAAGAAAATCTAGAGTCTACAGAACAAGAAAATGCAAGTGCTGCTACAAATACAAGTAATATATCTCTGAACAAATAAAAAGTGCAGAGGTGTCCCTTTCTGCAGAAGCTGATTTGTTGGTGGATGAGCTGGGAATCACTTCTGAAAGAAAGAATTGTTCAGTACCTAGTGCCATTGGGGCACAGGACCCAAAGCAACATGGATTCACAGCAGGAAGGTCATGTCAGACAAATCTAATTGATTTCTTTGACTGGGTGACCAAAGTAATAGACCAGGGAGGGGCTGTGGATATGGCCTACCTAGACTTTAGCAAGGCATTTGACACAGTCCCACACAAAAGATTAATAATCAAGTTAGCCAGCCTGGGAGTGGGTCCCAGGGTGGTAGCCTGGGTAGCAAACTGGCTGCACAACAGGACACAGAAGGTAATAGTGAATAGAACACATTCTGAAGAAAGGGGGGTCACTAGTGGAGTACCTCAGGGCTCAGTACTGGGTCCAGTCCTCTTTAACATCTTTATAGGTGACATTGCAGAGGGTCTGGAGGGAAAGGTATGCCTCTTTGCAAATGATACAAAGATCTGTAACAGAGTTGATACACAAGGCAGGGTAGAAAGGATGAGAAGGGACTTGGCAAGGTTGGAGGAATGGTCAGACATATGGCAACTTAAGATTCAATGCAAAGAAGTGCACAATAATGCACCTGGGAAATAAAAATCCAGTAGAAGAGTACACAATAGCAGGGGAGGTACTAACAACAACAATAATGGAAAGGGATCTGGGTGTAGTCATATCAGATGACCTAAAGGTGGGTAAGCAATGTGAGAAGTCAGTAAGGAGAGCCAGGGGGATACTGGGATGCATAGGAAGGGGCATCACAAGTAGAAAAAGGGAAGTGGTTATCCCCCTGTACAGACAGCTGGTGAGACCCCATCTGGAGTACTGCGTGCAGTTTTGGAGACCTCATCTATGCAAGGACATAGACAGGATGGAAGCAGTCCAGAGGAGGGCAACTAAAATGGTGCAGGGTCTACATCAGAAACCATATGACAAGAGACTGAGAGAGCTTAATATATATACCCTTGATGAAAGGAGGGACGGGGGGACATGATAGAAACTTTTAAGAACCTCAAGGGAATCAACAAAGTCCAGGAGGGTAGCATCTTTCAGAAAAAGAGATGTGTAAGAACAAGGGGGCACAATTTAAAGTTAGAGGGGGGATGGCTCAGGGGTAATGTGAGGAAATTATTTTTCACAGATAGAGTGGTGGAAGCATGGAACTGCCTTCCGGGAGAGGTTGTGGGGTCTAAAACAGTGGGGGAATTCAAACATGTATGGGACAGACATAAGGCAATTATAGTGGGGGGTTGCAGGAAGTAGGCTGTTGGTTAACTAGAATCTGCAGCTTATCCAATAGGTAGGAAAATGGGCAGACTGGGTGGGCCAAGTGGTCTTTATCTGCTGTCAAAGTCTATGTTTGTTTCTATGTTTCTATGAGTCATGAACCAAAATGCAGATTTTGAAAGGACTGTCCCTGTGCCCCTTCCACCTAGAAGATCTGAAAGAGTTGTCAAGCCTTACTTATGATTCTCCAGGAGAGCCTGTAGACCTTCCTATGAATGTAGTCCATCAAGGGGTTTACACTACAGCAGATTCCCTTCCTAAGATAGCATACACTGTGGCTGCTAAGTTAGTGATAAAACCCTCCAACCAACATACCCATAGTCATTTTACAGAAAGTCCAGAGTTAGCTGACAAGTCCAACTTACCAGCCATGTGGATTAGTGTACAAAGAGTGGTACAGACAAGTGTAATGCATATAACTGACTAACTGAGATAGAATGAAGATAAAAAATAGAATGTTTGGAATGAAAATGTAATTGTTTAAATGATACCAGTGTTTATAGTATTGCTATTTACAAGAAAAGCATGCTTATTACAAAAGTTAACAAGGAAAATGTGCAGTAATGTATATAGTAATTCATGGTTGCAACCTGTACATAGTAAAGAATAGCATTATGTTAAGTGAAAATGTTTATGGTCCATAGACTTGACATGGATGCCATGTTTCCTAGGCAGGGGAGAGTGTAGCCCCCCCACCAATTTGGGGTTTACCTTAAGTGTCTCCCAGGGCTGCAGCAATGCCCATCGCCAGGAAGATATCCTGCAGAGATAGTAAATCCATGGTTATTTGATATTCCTATTGATCTGTGTGAGAGTGCCATAATGTGCCTCCAAGACTGTCCCTTTAAGGTCATAGCCAGTGTATATACAGTAAATGGTCTGGGTCCGAGTACTTCAAAGCTCGCGACTGGCCAGGCATCATCCTAACTTGCTCCACTCTGCGGTTGATAGTAAAGCAGAGAGAACTCTAGCTATTACTGTAAATATTTACTTCTGATTTGTTGTCATATTTAAATTAGAGTGCTTGTTTAACCTACCTTCACTGCAGCTTATACATCCAAATGGGAGCCACTGTGTTTGGTCTGGGACTTCCAGGAATTTTGACCAATTGGGACATAGGGGACCTCCAAGGGTCCTTAGTTCAAGTGCCTCAAGGAAAAAGCTGTAGTTCTTGTAATTTTACAGGTTTGCTCCTAAACTGACAAATGGGAGCACCAGAACTGTGATTGATAGCTCCCCTAACCAACGGGAATCCAGAAAAACCAGACTAGTACAAGCACTGTTAGAAAAAAGAGGCAGTTGCTGTTTCAGTGGAGAGAGTGAGCAGCTTGAGCCATCAAGAGGCAGCTCCAGGAAAGGAGCTAAGGAGAATTGGCAAGGAGAGGCCTAACTTGCCTCCCTGCTATTATTTCCAGCATTGGACTGCCTGTAAGTACTAAAATGGACTCATCTGAAAATGAATCTTAAACTGTGTCAGTTAGGCCCGAGACTCTGAGGAGTGTAACTCAAGCTATTGGACCGAGAGGAGCTTCTGTGGAGTGTTTGGCCCAAGAACTGTGATCAGAGACTGGTTCTACAGAATAAGAGGTGTGGTCATTGAGTCAACTGCAACTTCGAACTGGCTTGAAACCTGTCTGAGAGGTAGAGAAGTGAATGTTGTTTCCATTAAATGTGCCGAATGTTCATTGTGGGTCAAGGCCTACTGTCCAGGGACTCCTGATTGCCAGAAAAGAGCACATCTTTACCAGTGACTGAACTGTCTGCTAGCTGGAGGTTTTCACCAGCAAACAAACTAAACTTTGCCAGATGTGTTTATTCAGCCTTGGGCTCATACCAAACTCTGCCCAAGCCGATTATCCTTGCACCAGTTACCGTTTTCTCAGTGAGAAACCAGTTTGGGGATCCAGCCTCTGTCCAGCAAGAAATCACAGGTCGCAGCCACCTGAAGGGAAAGGCCATGAAGCGGAGGTGAGTCATGAAGGCTCAGCTTCCCCATGCTCTTCAGTATTCTGAAGCAGGTCTTCATATCACCAGGCCAATTCCTACCAACCAGTGTTGTGAGTAAACTCAGAGTAGCTCCCTGCAACAGTTCTTTTAATCATTTTGTGGTACCATCTGATTTTGTCTGTGTGTTACAGGCTTACATTGGACTGGGCCACCCGGCCGAGGATACAAATGGCCAAGGTCTTTGTTATTGCATGGTTAACTGCCTTTCTTTCCATCAAGGGCCCCAACAACAGCTGCGAACCCGGGCAATGATCATTCTAGCCACCAACAGTCTGGGTATCCAGCAGCTGCAAAACTGTACAGAGGGACTAAATGCATGCCTGTAAATGTGCCCTTGTTTAAATCCAGTATAGTAATCATTCATCTAGATCTGCCCCTTTCCTTCTTCAAATCCCTCTGAATAAATCGATTGGTTTGTTTCACTGTTACCTTGCCTCACGAATATCTAATTGTCTGGGTGAAGGTTAATATATCTGGGGGAAATGTATATAACAGTGTATGCCTGTACTGAATACTGTTTTACAAGGGGTTCCAGGGGATTTTCTGAAGACCAGACCCTGGTGTTATGTGCAAAGGGTGTGTGCATATTGTTAATGTTCATTGCTGACTGTATATTAACTGCAGTAAAGGGTTGTTCTCCTTTACAAGGTACATGGTCACTAGATGGGCTTGTGGGTGGTTATAGCTTCCCAGAGGTTATACCAGGTTAGGTAGATACCCCCATATATATATTACTCTGGGCGGAGACACCAAAATATTGGGATTACTGAGGGCAGGAAAACCCTGGTAACTGTCAAGTTTGAACTCAGGCCTCTCAAGAAGTTGTTCAAAGTACAGGCAGGGGTAGTAACCCTAGAATAGCACCACCTAGGGGTCACATGTGTAGTACAGTACATGCTGCCAGTAAACTGGGTAGACTGTGGAGAGAAGCTTGAAACAGGTGTTATCTTTCGAGCCAGTGAGATTGGTTCAAATATTGACAGAAAAATACTGAAAAAAAATGGTGCACACTCCAGTTCTATAAGAGGAAAGGTAATTTATTAATCCTCCATATTAACATTACATCTCTTTGTAGGATGCTCAAGTAAAGGTACCATGCATCTGTATGTAAACATGCAGTATGTGTGTATCTATATATTGTGTATCTGTGGGGGTGTGAGTGCATCTATTTGGTGTGTGTGTGAGTGTGTGTGACTGTGTGTGTGTGTGTGTGGTCCCAGTTAGTGGTGTGTTAAAACATCTCTGCAGTGGTATGTCTCTATGAACGTGTCTGTATATGTAGTGGTACTGGTGTGTGTAAGGATGCTCGTATGTATTGTGCATGTGAGTGTGTCAATCAACTAAACATCTGTGTGGATATGAGCGCATGTATGTCTCTCTATATATTGTTTATACATAATATGTGCACAACTGCTGTCTCAGCTACTGGGGTGTGTGTGTATTATATTTCTACAGTATAGTGGTCTGTATGTGTGCCTGCATCTGTGAATATGGTTGTGTCTATATGCACGTGTCTGCACTCTACCTGCATCAGCGGCTGCTACTGTGTAATGTCATGTGCATCTGGTTGTTTTTTTAATATTATTTACCCAGGATAGCCTAGCTGAGATGCCCATTTGTACAGCTGGTGGAGTAATGCACCAAGGTTTAGTAGCTTCACGTTGACACACAGTAAGCAACTGTAGATGAATTTGAACTTACTGTAGTCTCCAGTTCCCAAGTTTATGCTCTTGTCACTAGACCATGCTTCTTTGTTGGCATGTACTGTATGCCATTGTGTGCTTATTTGGCCTAGTAGTTAAGAATGCAGCATTCTGAACTTTAAGACCCAGGTTTCAATCACACTGCTGTTATTCACTCACATTGTGCCCTGGGGAAAGACATAGTAGAAGTCATAGATACCGAACTGTGCCCAGGACTATAAGGATCCCCAAAAAGAACACTGTAACCTTGTCTTCCTATGCAGGCATGCCATTGGTCATTAACACCTCCCCCCATGTATGACACTGGTTGATCAACACCCCAGCTAAACATGCCACAGTCTGGTCAACAACCACCTCCCACGTGTGTTGCCAGATGCTTTAATCACTATGTTTGCTGAAACACCCACCCCAAGCATGTTGCTGGACATCCATACTCCACTAGTCAATCCACTGTGCAGACTAGAGTATAAATTCCAGGACCCACAGTCTTACCTTTTGTAATTCTGTTCCTCTGTGATTAAGCTGTGCTGTGTTTGTTTATTCCCAGTTATTTGTCTCTGTTTTCACTTTGTGTTGCTTGCACAGTGAGTGTATACATCCTATAGTTTCTTCCCACTTCCCTAAGTCTCTTTATCGGCTTGTATTGTACGTTTCAAAATGGGGAGAGAAAATCCTACTTCCTGATTGGTTATTATCTGTGCATGAAATCTGTTCCATACACAGGAAATTACAAGTTCCTAAAAGTGGGACCACACTGAAAAAAAAATATATCAATGTGCCATTAGAAAACTGCATTTTGAAATGCCACCATTTTTATTTCAGGTTCAGCAGTGAAAGAAACAGTCAAACAGCCACCAGCAACCACTGTGTCAACAAAGTACAATGGAATCCACCAACATAGTATGCATAAATTCAACTAACAGCAACTAACTGCTCCCATGCTTCGAGCCACTGATAAATAATTACTTCACGGTATGGCTCATGCTGCATGCCTGCTCCTCCCCTCTCTTACAAAATCATGCTCCTCCACATATAGCTGTAATACAGAAGAAACTGTCTCTGAGGTAAATCTAACTCGAAAGTTTTAACTAGCAAAACATGTTTCTGATCACATTGCTGCTTCTTCAAGAGTACATCCACTACTGCCCCTATCCCAGCCCACTCCTGCGCTGCTTCAGTCCAGATATCAGTCCTGGTACAGTAGAAAAACAGAAAACACACATGGTTCTGTCTCTCTCTCTCTCTCTCTCTCTCTCTCTCTCTCTCTCTCTCTTTCTCTCTTTCTCCTGTTCATCCTTAGCATCTGAAGCTCCCTACCATTAAAGAAAAAACAGAAACACTCCGCAATAATATGGCAGGGAGTGCTCTCACATCTCACTGACAACACAATAAAATCCCGCCTGCACCTGTTCTGCTTCTGTGCTGTCATTGGTCCCAGTTCTCTCCTATCCCAGGAAAGTACCATGAGTTCAATCCCATTTCAATTCCCAGAAACTCTCCATAACAATACATGGGGGGAAGGGGTGCTCCTATATCACAACCGATACTACTAATGCCATAGAAAGACAAACTTTGAATGGCAGCAGCACAATGATGTCATTCTGTATTAGGCAGAAAAACTATTTTATCATAAATTTTAATAAGCAGATCTGTTTTTTCCATGTATTAACATTATTTTTCTAACTGTAAAAAGTAAAAAAGGAATGAACCTATTTTATATGTGCAATAAGACACTTCAGGGGTGTGCATTGAACAGATATTACTCCCCTGGATGTACAGTAATATCTGTTCATTGCGCACCCTGTTATGTCTTATTGCTTACTTCTTGAATGCAAGTAGCATGCACAAGCCATAGACCCAGCTCACCAGCCCACCACAGCCGTTCCCCATTCTTCTTACTCCAGTGTATTACGTCACTATCCAAACCCAGGTCACAGGCATGGTAGTGCAGAACGATAACCAAAGAAAGCATTATTTAATCACTGTTATGTTTATAGTTTTAGGCAGGCATCACACCTTACCAGTCATATGAGTATGTAACCAGATTATTTTGTGACAAACTGGTGAGGAATAGGTAGGTTGGGATCTGTCACTCTACATATTGACCTTGGAAGAGATACCAGACCTGCTTATATGACCTAGTGTACTACACCACATTTCTGCATTTCTCATAACTGAGTGGGGCTATAAGGATACTTCCTGCTGCTCACAAAGAAAGTGTTTGTTTGACCCCATCCTTAGGCTAGGATTCATTTCAAGTGAGTGGATTGGTACTACTACTCATGAACAAGGCTGTTTAGTGCAGCTGAAAGCTTTATTGTTAGGGAGCAAACTAGCTAAGCACAAATCCAGGCTAACAACACATAGAAACATAGAAACATAGACTATGATGGCAGATAAGGACCGCTTGGCCCACCTAGTCTGTCCATTTCCCTACCTACAGGATAAGCTGTAGATCCTGATTAACCAACACCGTATTTCTTCCTACCCCCCACAAAAATTACCTTATGTCTGTCCCATGCATTCTTGAATTCTCCCACAGTTTTAGAACCCACAACCTCCTCAGGTAGGCTGTTCCATGTGTCCACCACCATCTCTGTGAAAAAATTCTTCCTCACATTGCCCCCGAGCCGTCAGCCCTCTATCTTCATATTGTGTCCCCTTGTTCTTGCACATCTCTTTTTCTGAAAGATGCTACCCTCTTGGACTTTGTTGATTCCACTTAGGTACTTAAAAGTTTCTATCATGTCCCTCCTCTCCCTCCTTTCCTCAATGGTATACATATTAAGCTAATTTAGTCTTTCCTCGTATGGCTTCTCTTGCAGACCCAGCATCATTTTAGTTGTCCTCCTCTGGACTGCCTCCATCTTGTCTATGTCCTTGCGGAGATGGGGTTTCCAGAAATGGACGCAGAACTCCAGATGGGGTCTCACCAACTGCCTGTACAGAGGCATAACAACTTCCTGTTTTCTGCTAGTGATGCCTCTCCCTATACATCCCAGTATCCCCCCAGCCCTCCCTACTGCCTTCTTACATTGCTTGCTTACATTAAGGTCATCTGATATGATTACCCCCAGGTTCTTTTCCATTTTTGTTGTTGTTACTACCTCCCCCCCATTGTGTAATCTTTCCCTGTTTTTTTTTTCCCCAGGTGCATTATTTTGCACTTCTTTGCATTGAATCCAAGCTGCCATACCTCTGACCATTCCTCCAACCTTCTCATCCTTTCCACACCTCCTTGTGTATCAACCCTGTTGTAGATCTTTGTGTCATCTGCAAAGTGGCATACTTTTCCTTCCAGTCCCTCTGCAATGTCACGTATAAAGACATTAAAAAGGACTGGACCCAGTACTGAACCCTGCGGTACCCCACTAGTAACCCCTCTTTCTTCAGAGTGGACTCCATTTACACTTACCTTCTGTATCCTGTTGTCCAGCTAATGTTTTACCCAGGCTACCACCCTGGGACCCACTCCCAGGCTGGGTAATTTGACTATTAATCTTTTATGTGGGACTGTGTCAAATGCCTTGCTAAAGTCTACGTAGGCTATGTCCACAGCCCCTTCCTGGTCTACTACCTTGGTCACCCAGTCGAAGAAATCAATTAGATTCATCTGACATGATCTTCCTGCTGTGAACCCATGCTGCCTTGGATCCTGTGCCCCACTGGCCTCTAGGTACTCAAGAATTCTTTCCTTCAGAAGTGATTCCATCACTTTCCCTACTACAGAAGTCAAACTGACAGGTCTGTAGTTTCCTGCCTCTGTCTTGCTCCCACTTTTGTGAAGTGGAATCACATCTGCCTTCCTCCAGTCCTCAGGTACCACACCATCCTTCCATGATTTGTTAAACAGGGTAGTCAGTGGTGTCACTAGTTCTCGCCTTAATTCTTTTAGAATTCTGGGGTGAATTTCATCAGGCCCCATTGCTTTGTCCACCTTCAGTTGTAGGAGTTCTTTCAGAACCCTTTCTTCTGTGAAAGGACTGAGATTGATCCCCCCCATCCAGAGTGCTTCTGTTAATTGGATTAGGCACCTCCTCCTCCTTTTTGCGAATACTGAGCAGAAGTATTCATTCAGTATCCTTGCTTTTTCACTGACCCTCTCTGCCACCCGCCATCCATTGTATTCACCCTCACTATCCCTCCCTTTGCCTTTCTATGCTCCCTGATATACCTATAAAAGGTCGTATCCCCCCTTCTTAACTGAGTTGGCTATCTTTTCCTCAGTTTGGGCCTTTACTATTCTGACTACCCTCCCTACTTCCTTCTGCCTTAACTGGTACAGTTCTCTGTCTTGCTCCTTCTGTGTTTCCTTATACTTCCTAAATGCTATCTTTTTCTCCCTAACCTTCACCTCTTTTGAGAACCATAGTGGCTTTTTCTTTCATTTTGATGTGTCTATTTGCTTCACACAAAGGCTTGTTGCCTCTGTGATGGCAGTTTTGATGTTTCCCCATTGTTGCTCCACCCTCCTTCTAGCCTGTTTGCTAGTGCTTTTCTAAGGCACTCTCCCATCTTGCTAAAGTCAGCCATCCTGAAGTCCAGAACCCTCACATTTGTATGGCTTGACTCTGCAGCTGAGCTTATCATGAACCACACTGTTTGGTGATCACTTGTTCCCAGATGGCTACCCACTTCTAGATCTGAAATCCTCTCACTGTCCCCATTTGAGACTACGAGGTCTAAGATTGCTCCCTCATGAGTGGGTTCCAAAACTAGCTGTCTGAGACATGCCACCTGAAAGGCATCGAGAAAGGCCCTGCTTTTGGATGTGGTTGCAGCAAAGGTTAACATCTGGCATATTCAGGTTCCCCATCAACAGTATCTCCCTTTCTCTGCCATCCTAAGGATGCCTTCTATCATATCCTTGTCCATTCCATCCCCCTGACAAGGGGGTCTGTATACAATCCCTGCACAGATTGTGGTGCCATTTCCAGTCTCTAAGGTGACCCACAGTGCCTCCTCTCCTCCCTGTTTGCTCTTTTGTTCATTTGCTTTTATCCCTTCCCTTACATAGAGAACTACTCTGCCCCCTCTTCTCCCCTCCCTGTCTCTCCTGTAGGTTGTGTACCCTGGTATGTTAACATCCCAGTCATGGTTCTCTGTGTACCATGTTTCTGTGACAGCTACGATATCCCGGCATCCCTCTTCCATCAAGACCACCAGTTCAGGGAGCTTGTTGCCCAGACTATGGGCATTGGTACTCATTATCCTCCATTTCTTGATGGCCTTACCCCTTTTTGCCCCATCTCTGTCCTTTTTGCATTTGTCATTTTCTCCATTTACCCCTGCCCTTCTCCCTATCGACATCTCTGTCTTGGTGTTTACCTCACTTAGTACCCTGGTTCTTTGGGGGGGCTAGGATTTCTCTCCTCCTCTCCAGTACATCCCCCCTTGGCTAGTTTAAATGCTTGCCAATGAAGCCTTTAAACCTATCACCTAGGATCCTGGTCCCCCTCCTGGACAGATGCAGACTAGCATGCCAGTATAGGCCTGCATCCCTCCAGGTGGACCACCAGTCCCCAATGAAGCCAAATCCATGAGCTCTGCACCAGTTTTTCAACCACTGATTGAATTCCATGTTGTGGAGCACCTTAGTCTCACCAATGCCATAGACAGGCAGCACCTCTGAGAAGGTTACCGTGCATGCTACTTGTCTAAGGCCCCTCCCCAGGTCCACAAATGCTTCTTGCACTGCTCTGATCCCTTTCTTAAGCAGGTAATTTGTCCCTAGGTGGACAATGACATCCAGCTCCCTCCCCTGTGCAGCTGCTCCAGGGATACTGAGGATTCACTCCCTGTCCCTCCAAGCCATGGCACCAGGCAGGCATCTTACCTCCCTCTTCCCTTCTTACTCCAGTTCTACCTTCCTAGCAATGGAGTACCCCACCAGGAGATATTTCCTTCCCCTGTGGGGTCCCATGTCACTCTGCTGTGGGTCTACTTTGTGGAAGTTCCCAGCATCCTCCTTGGTCTCCACTGTGGGTGCCTCCATAGAGGAACCACACTTTGCCAGAATGGCATATGAATTGTGGGGAGGTATAACTGGAGGGATGTGCCTCTGTTCCACCACCCTCACCCACTCTGAGCCCACTGTGGTCCAACCACTCCTCTTTCTTGGCAACCTCTGAGGTAACGGCAGTGGCCCTGGTGGTCCCTGGGTGGAAAAGGAGGTCCCACAAATCCTGTCCAACTCAGCCTGGAGATGAGCAACCTCCTCCCTCAGCTCAGAGAGGTGCCTGCAGATGGGACAACACTGCATCCTCCAGAACGTCTCCTGGAAGACTACTGCTGCACAGCCACTGCACCACTCCCATCATGTCTTATTTCTGGCCCATTAACTGTTGTTTGGAAAACTTACTCTTCCCTCTGTTTGTTTGTTTTTTCTCCCTATCTACTTACTGCATCTGTGCCCTTTAAGCTCCTGATCTTCCTGTTCTGAGACAAGAAGTTCCTATACTTCTCAGTAGTCTCCTTATTTGCTCTGTCAGACCTCCAGCAGCTGGGGGAGGGGGGGACAGAGAGCTACTCTTATCATTCTAGGATGGTGAGTTTTTGGTGACTCTGTGATCACTCACTTCCTGCTCCCAAACAGGAAGTTCCTGCTGTCAGTCAAATCCTGTGCCTATAAAGGTAGAACTGGTTTAGGGTGGGGGTGGAGGGGAAGGAAGGAGGTCAATATAGTCCCAGTGGAGAAGTTTAGTTAAAACAGCAACTCCTTCCTCCTGGAGTTATTTGCCTGTTCTCTGGCAGAAGCTATCTAGGGCAGTGTTTAAATCTGGCTTTAGCCTGACTTCCTTCTAGCTAAGCCACTCCCCCTACATTACAACTCTTTCTATACTTAGTCAATGGCACAGATAACAATTCCCTTCAGCCACCTTAGACAAGCTCTTAGATAACCGCACAGTTAACAATTCACTTCAACGAACTCTGACAAACACACTAACTTTTTTTTACCCTAAATTGAAGGTCCCAGTAGTAGAGTTCTAGTTCTTAGTCCCAGTAGAGAAGTTTAGTTAAAACAGCAATTCCTTCCTCCTGGAGTTCTCTGCCTGTTCACAAACACAATGTTTGGCTGCTTTCTTTGTCCTATGACTGCACTTTTCAAGTGCCTCCATAAGCTGAGCTTTGTTTAATAAGTATTGTTGCATAGCAAGCTTTTCTGTTCAGCTGTTTTTTGGGTGGTGAGGTGCTGTGAGCCCATATTTGTGCTTTGACAGTTTGTGTTCCTCCGTTGCCCCACCCTCGGAGCAGCCATTTCGTATATGTAAGTGTGAGAGAGAAGCATGAGCAGTGTCCAAATGCCAGTGTAACTGAGTGCAGTTGCAGTGAAGAGCAAGACTGAATGAAAGAGTAAAGGGTTCCAACCGATGGAGTGAAGGAAGACCCACTCCCTTGCTCACTCCATTCCCCTGTAAATTGTCTTTGCATGAAGATCCCCTACCACAGCTGGTAAATCTATGAGCAGTTGTCAAAGGGTCTTCTGGTAGGAGGCTGCATATTTGTCTAGCTGAGTGGGGCCCTGCAAGAATACCCATTCAACAGATACAGTCATTGACTGTTATTAGCTTAACTGTGACTATCCCAGTGTTCAGAAATTCTAAATAAAATAAATTTCGTGTTTGACTACTACCTGAGTAAAGCCACACTACTGGATGAGGCTGGAGTTCATATAATAGACTGGTCCATCTTGAATAAGCCTGGCTTAAGGTCAGAATGTAACAGACCTGAATCCATAGATGATATAATTACAAACATTCTGGCCCTTTATGGCCTGAATAGAACCCAAAATGAGAACAATGCCAAACTCAAGGCTACAATTCTTCATCTCTTGGAACAGCTATTGAACATTTCTATTGAAAATTCAGATGCTATCTCTGTTGTTAGGCAGGGCCTGGATCCTGACTGTGATCTAGTTTACATTAAGGTGGGTTTTCTGAGTCTATACGATAAGTTATTGGACACTTTAAGAGTACTGGACAATATGGGGCTATACATAGTCCCAGCTGATGAATCTCATCATCATTATGCTTCAACTTTTAATACTCCTCAGAACATAGTTTCACAGACTGAGAGAAAACAACAAGAAAGGCATACTAGTTCGACAGTATTTAATATCTCAACTTCCAACAAATATGACATTTTAGCTACTCAGGAGGACTGGCTGAAGGTATCTGACACATTACATTCAGATTATGATTATATGAAATTGACCCTTGTATCTTGGAATGTCTCAGGTCTCGTTAATAAATTTGCAGATAGGGAATGGACTGATTTTATTACCAAATTTAGTGTAATTCATCTGCAAGAGACATGGCACAATAGGGATTCAGATATAACACTGAATAGCTATGTATCCTTCCATGTCCCAAGCATAAAAGCAGCCAAACAAGGGAGGATGGCTGGTGGCCTGGTTACCTGGGTAAAAACTGAGAAAGATACTCAAGTAGACCTGTTATTTAGTAGTAGTAATAATATAATTATTCTCTTCCTGCAAATGAAAGGGAAGAAAGTGTGTTTAGCCAATGTATACATTCCTCCATCAAACTGAAAATTCTATGATTAGGCTATTTGAGAACAGCTAGAAGATGTTATACATAAAAACTGGGTTGTTACCTCCTTCAAAGAAATCCTGTTATGTGGTGATTTTAATGCCATAATTGGCCTGTATGATGGATATGTAGACAAGGACTTTCACAATTGGTGCCACATAGAGGCTTTCAATTGTCCCAGAAATTCAAAAGATACTGAAGTGAATACATTGAGGTATAACCTAATAGAAACACTAGAAATACATAATCCAGCTCCTATTAATGGTAGGTTACCGGGAGACCAGTCAGGAAGCTTTACTCGTTATTCTGTAAGAGGCCAATCCATATTAGATTATATATTCTGGAATGGAGACATGACACTATGGGCAACTTTTTCAGTCCCCTATGAAGGCTGAAAATGACCATTTTTATTTAGTATTGAAATCTATAGTTCTTGATAAGCAGCCTATGAACTTGCTTTTGCCTCCACAATTAGAGATTGGGAATAGGAAAATCAAATGGTATGACACTGCAGCTGGTTTAATTAGGGAAGTGTTACAAAATTCTATCCCCCTAGTTCTTGAAAACAGTACTGAGTACTCCATGATTCATCAAGGAGTTTTATCCTGCCTTGAGGAAGTAAGATCTCTTTTGTCAACCAAGTACATCAAAGATAATGTTATAAAAAGAAATAATTACACCTGATTTGATGATGGGTACCACAGGGCAAAAAAGAAACTTAAACATGTAGTGAGGATGTCCAGTGTCCAGAACTGTGGCGTTACTTTTAAAGATATAAATAAGGCTAGAGAAGAATTCAAGCGGTTCCTTGTAAATAAGCAGAAAGAATATCAACAGAAGCAATGGAACCATATGCTAGAGATCATAAACAACCAGGACTCTCAATCTTACTGGCTTCTTGTAGTCAAGGGCACAAACAAGTTAAAATATGAAATCAGTACATACATTTCTCTGAATATATGGACACTTTACTATTCTACCAAATTGTTTTGTTCAAATCTAAGTGAACCATGTGTTGGATTAGAAATTAATATGGCACAATTTACACCATTTACATTCTCAGAAACTTATCTTATAATTGCTTCTTTAAAAACAAGAAATGCCCCTGGCCCTGATCTCATTCCTGCTGAGGTGTACTTAAACTCTCTTTCCTTATGGGCCACTCTACTTACAGTTTATTTCAACCAATGTTGCTATAGGTTAGAGTTCTCGTCTTCCTGGAAAGGTGCTACAATAATCTCTATTTACAAAAAGGGGGATAAAACTGATCCGACCATATATAGGCCCACTTCATTACTTTATAATATGGGAAAGATCTTTGTAAAACTAATCCTGGATAGACTTAGGGAACAACTTGCCCTACTAGGAGATCTTTCAGAAGCTCAGGCAGGATTTCAATCAGGTTACTGTACCACGGAAAATTGTTATACAATCAGGCATCTTTATGAAAAATATGTAGTTTTATGTAAAAGATAATTGTATGCTGCTTTTATTGATTTCAACATAGTGTTTGATACCATTTCTATAAATATGTTATGGAACCTGATGAGAGAGAGGATTTTCTCATGAAATCATAGCAATCATAAGGGAACTATACACTAACACTTGAGCTCAAGTAAAGCTATGCACATCTGGCCAGCATTCCTCTACCTTTCCAACTAATATGTGTGTCAGGCAAGGATGTGTTCTTGCACCATTATTATTTTGTATATATATTGATAAGCCTTTGAATGAATTTGAGTGCTCACCGACAGACTCTCCCAAAATTCTAGGAAAACATTGTTCTGTTTTGGCCTATGCTAACAACCTGGTGCTGTTGTCCTTAACCCAGTCTGGTTTACAATTTAAGTTAAAGATACTGGACTGCTGTGCCAAAAGATATAATTTAAAGGTTAATGAACAAAAAAGCCAGGTTCTAACCTTTGGGTCTAATATTGTAAGGAAATCCTGAAAGATAGGGACTAATAAAATAGTATTAGTAAAACACTACACTTATCTGTACTTACATCTAACAAATGAGGGTAAATGGTTTAAACACACTAAAATGTTATTGACAAAGCTCAAACAGAGCATTTTTAACTGAAAATATGGCAGAAACTCCATCAAACCTCTTATTTTTTTAATTTCTTATTTTTAGTCCCACAGCTTGGCCTGCCTTAACATCCAGCCACTGTCCTCTCTCCATTCAACGTGCAGGCTCGCTCACATCTGGCTGGCACATGATGTGCCCATGAAGGGGTCCCCACTCCCTCTCTCCAAGCTGGGATCCAATACCAGAGTGCGATTCTTTGACAGGCCACCTGGGTGAAGAGGCCTGGCCATCAAGCTGCCCCAACCAACTGCTGTTTTCCTTCTGCATTTTACTCTTCTGGAAGTACAGATGTGCAATGATGTCCAGACACTGCATGCTGATGTCCACTGTACTTCACCCCTGTATGCACCGCTCCTGCAGTGCCTCCAATATCCATCAGGGGCCGCTGCAGAGTGATGGAAGCCCTAAATCCTCCCCAGGGAAAGGAGAGCAGTCCATCAGATGCTCAATCCTTTCCCGCCCCAGCCAACCCCCAATGGCCCGGGCACATTCTAGAACCCAAGTTGTCAACATGGCGTGAGGTGTGGCATCCAGTGCCTCAACTCTCAGCACCACTGGGCTGGCTAGCAAACCTCTTTTGATAGCAGTCAGAGCAAAGTACTGTATAATGCTCAGGTCCTCTACAATGGGGAAATTTGGCAGTCTGGATATATGGACAGGTTAGAAACTCCACTAAATAAACTATTAAGATCCAGCCTGGGACTAAATAATTCTGTTCCTGCCTCCTTAATAAAAGCAGAGTTTCCCCCGCTTCCTCCTCCTCCTTGGGGTTGGGTCACCTGACCCCAGATAACCCTTTGGTTCAGATGACTCTACCTGGTCGGTCATCCATATAATACCCCCATACTGAGTGTTGGATATAGCATACCTGTAGGGTAGTACACTTTCTTCGTCTGCTTTGACCTCCTTCCTCATAGTGTTTTTGCACTGTTGTGTCCTTTTTGACACTTACATGTTAACTATTGGGCTAATTGGCCTGTAATTCTGTTTTATTTTGCACCTGTTTGTTAATGGCTGACCCCCTGTCTTACCTCCCAAACAAGGTCACCTGGCCCTCCCCCCCTCGTTAGCTCATCCCGAGGTCCCCCCCCCACATGCTGGCACTTATTTGGCTTAACATATGGCTGAACCTGTGTTATGGTTATTATGTGCACTGCACCTACCTTGTCCTAACCCTTTTGAGCACTGTCAACTACCTACCCAAATCCTTCTAAAGCGTACCATCTGCTCCTTGAGTGCCATATTGGTTTCGCCTGCTCTCCCGTTATATGTAAATCTTGACTCACTCATTGTTTGTGTATGCTCTAGCTTGTAACTCTCCCGGGTCGTCTGTAACACCCTCTGGGTTCGTGACTTGTTACTGGTTGTCATTCTATTCCATCACCTATTATTCCATTGTATGTAAAACTGATTTATCACTGTACCTGCCTACCTAAGTTTGTAACTCTCCCGGGTTGCACCTGAAAATAGGCACTTGGCTGTCTAGTGTGACTTACCCGGTCAACAAAAGCAAATAAATAAATAAATAAATACATTTGCTTTTGTCTTTGACTCCTTTTGCAGCCTTCCAATGCATCAAGGATAAGTCTTTTGAATTCTTTGGCAATGTTTACCCCCCCCCCCAATTCTAAGCTATGGATTTGCAGCACTGGTTTGCTTAAGGTACCTCATTGCTCCAGGAGCATTTTTACACTTACCCCCCTTCTCCTCAGGAACTGCAGTAGTACCTCTTTTACCTGTTGGATGGGACCATGGTTTTGGACTCTTCCACACTCCGTGGTTACTGTTGGGTATCTTGGAATGTCAAAGGGCTCAATCACCCAGTTAAATGTACAAACATTCTACAGCACCTACGGTCCCTATGGGCCAATGTTGCACTTCTCCAAGAAACACATCTCTTGTGTAAATCAACTGCCTGGTGGAAGAAATCCTGGGTAGGGGAGGTCTTTGCTAGCTCACCCACCACCAAAACTAAAGGGGTGGCTATCCTTCTCCGATGCGCCTCCCTTCACGGAAGATGGTTGGAGGCCAGACTATTCTCCCCAGAGGGCTATATAGTACTGGGCAATGTATACGACACCAACACTGAACATGTGTATTTTTTCCCAGCAGTCAGTCAGGCCTTGTTGGAGTTATAGCCAGATGGCCTACCACTCCCAATTGTCTTAGGTGGGGACTTTAATATGGTATGCAACATTTCCTCAACAAATCTCTCCCTACCCTGCATGCCACCCCTAAGGCCAGGCAGTTCCTCTAGGACTTGGTGGACGAATGGGCCCTCACTCATGTCTGGCACAAAGACTACCCCACTAGCAGAGATTATACTTTTTACTCCACATCACGTCAGTCACATAGTCATATAGACTTTTGGCTGGCCAATGAACTGGCAGCCAGGCGCATCTCTGACTCCAGAATTGGCTCAATTTTGATCTCAGACCCCTCCCCTGTTTTGCTTTCATATACACTTCCCCTGGTCAACGTCCCCCTGGAGTTCGTTGGCAATGTAACCCGCTCCTTTTCAAGGATCCTGACTTCCATCTCATGCTAACCCAAGCAACCAGAGACAAATTCTCCCTTAATTCCAACTGTGGAGTGCCCCTGGCATGGTTTGGGAGGCCTTCAAAGTGTTCCTACGTAGCTGTATCATCGCCTTTTCCACAGCCGGGGACGGAGCCCACATAGCGACCCTGACCAAACTGCATCCTGACCTAGCCACTTTGGAATGGCGCTTTAAGATCGGCCCCCAGGCCAGTCTCGACAGCACCTTGCATTGCCAAATTATGGGACTTAAGTACCAGATTAATGTTATATTGCACCAGAAAGCAGAATGGCTACTCCGTAGATCAAAACAGATCTTCTGGGCTAGTGGAGAAAGGACTGTCAAGCTCCTTGCCTTCTGCCTCCACAAGCAACAAGCAGCCATGCAGATCCATGCCCTTTGCACTCCAGCAGGCTCTATAGCATCTAACCCCAAAGATATCAATACTACCATGAGACAGTTTTATGAGTCCCTCTACAAACACTGACCTGGACCTACAGCAAGGGGTTCCCAGCTTTTGCCAACATGCCCCCCCTTCAGGCCCTCACCATCGAGCAGGTAGCTCAGCTTGATGCCCCTATCTCGTGTGATGAGCTCCAGCTATCATTCTCGAAAATGGCTCAAGGGAAAGCTCCAGGCCCCGATGGCATGTCTGTAGAATTATACCAAGCCCTAGGACCTGACATCTTTCACCCACTCCAACTTGCCCTACATGCCTCCCACAAAAATGGATCTCTCCCTCCCACTATGAGGGATGCGCTTATCACCCTCCTTCCCAAAAAATCTACAGACCCACTAGACTGTGCCAATTTTCAGTCAATATCTTTGTTATCTGTTGACACAAAGATCTTGGCCAAAGCTCTGGCTACTAGGATGATGTCTGTCATTCCATCGATCATCCACTCTACTCAGGCGGGTTTCATGTGGAGAAAGGCCAGGGTAGATAATACCAGACTCTTGCTTAACCTTAAATGGTTTGCTTCCAAAGCATCCCACCCCATGGCCGCCTTAGCAATTGACTTTTCTAAGGTGTTTGATTCTATAAAGTGGGACTATCTACATGAAGTTGTTCACCTCTATGGCTTTGGGACACACTTCAGACAATGGGTATGTATAGTACACTTTAATGTTCCCCTGTGGCCCGCATCCTCACTAATAGTGACATCTCCCCTTCCTTTCCCCTCCATAGGGGCACCAGGCAAGGTTGCCCAATCTCCCCCCTTTTATTCTTAGTTGCCCTAGACCCTCTTATCTGGGTCCTCATTGCCTCTCCACTGATCCAGGGCATTTAAGTTGTTGGCTATGCCTACTTAGTGGCGGCATACGTGGATGATCTCTTCTTAACTCTGTATAATCCCCAACAGTCCATACCAGAAGTGCTTCAGGTCCTGGATAGTTTTGTGGCCTTATCTAGCCTGTGAATCAATCACAAAAGACTACCCTGGCCCCCCTGAATGTTCATTGTATGAATGCCTGTATCCAGGGCACCAATCTTTCATGGGATGCCCAAGGCTTTGTCTATCTCGGGGTGCAACTACCAACCAAGTGGTCCACCCTCTAGTCTGCCAACTTCTCCCCCTTACTGGCACAACTTTCCACAGAGGTGGAAAGGTGGCACAAGATGCAACTGTCATTATCTGGCAGAGTAGCTGCAGTTCATATGCTTCTTCCCCAAGTTATGTATCTTTTTAACAATCTACCCATTTCTTTATCTCCCAAACTATTCACCTCTTTGGAAAAGTAAACCTCTCACTTCCTCTTGGACTCTAAACCACCTAGATGGAGTAAGCAAAAATTGAGAGCACACTGGTCTCGAGGGAGCTTTAATGTGCCCTGGTTTTTAGGCTACCACCTGTCCTGTATGGCAACACATGCGACCAGATACTTTGTGCCCTGCCCCATGGGCACCCCCCTTTGGGTCCAGCTGGAATCTGACCTAGTGGGCACCACAGCCCTTTACGTTCTCTTTACACCTCATTCACATATGCCCCATCATCTTCCACCCATGGTTACAGGTACAGCCCATGCCTGGAAACTCCTCATGTCTAAATCACGTGTCTGAACAAACTTGATACCCCCTCGATACAATATGCTCCATTGTGGTGCAATAATCTTATCCAAATCAATGAGGCTCCAGTGTATTGGCCATCTTGGCAGAAGTGAAATATCCAGAAGATTCAGGACCTCTCCCCATCAGGCATTATCCCCCTGTTATCTTTTGCCTAGTTGCAAACTAAATTTTCCCTGCCACATAAAGATTTTTGGTGATATCTGCAGATTCACAGTGCCTTACAACCCCTCAGCACCAGTCATCTGGACACCACACCGTGGTAATGGCTATCCGATCTACATACCCTTTCCACATTGAAAGGTCTTATTGGTCACTTCTATAACACATGGAGGGACTCAGAACTGAATGTCACCTTGTCTATTAGACTAAAATGGGCTGAGCACTTGGGCTCCCCTATCACTGAAGACCAGTGGAATTCTTACCTCAAGGGCACCCACCATACTTATAGTGACACCAACCACTGCTTCCTACAGTTAAAGATCCTGTTGTTATGGTACTATACTCCTGCAACCCTTCATGCACAAGTTTGCTCAGCCACAGCCAATGCTGGCGGTGTTCCCAATCTGATGCCCACCTCAAGGCATATACTATGCTCATGCCCACATCTTGTCACATTCTGCAATATGGTAGCCTCTGACCTTTCTAAGGTGCTGAAATACCTGATTGCTCTCACTGACTCAAAATTGCTCCTGGCTGACACAGCTTCATTGGCTAGCTTACCTAAAAGGACTGGACCCTTTCAGCTGTACTAGAGGCTAAACACCTTCCTCTTATGTGCTGGTGCCAACCTACCTTACCTACTCGGAAAGCGTGGCATGTGGCCTTAGCTAGCCTCTCCATTTTTGAAAGACTATCCAACCTGCAAAGGAATAATGTGCGTCACTACCAATCCAAATGGGAACCATATCTACAATCTGATTTTTGCAAATTCCCAGCACCGCCTGCAAATCCCCCTATATGATTACCAGATTATCTATTCCCCACTGTGTGCTTCTTTTTATTATTGGATTACTAAAAAGGGTGTAAGCATTTGCCTCTACCTATCTTCACTACTTTGAATGTTCTAGATGGATCAATATACTGTATGTATATCTACTTTGTTCTCTTGTGGTAACTAAGATATGTTGTACAGTTGTGACAGATATGGTGACATGTTTATCCCTGACTATGTATAACTTTGCATATTTACATGGATGCACTATTTACTGTGTAATGTATTAAGAAAAACTCTATAAAAAACGTTATACAATAAAAAAAATTAGAGCAGAGTTAGGTATTCCCTGTATTAGAGCATATTTTTGGGCTAGAAAGTCAATTACTAGATTAAGGTACATAAATAGACCAGATTTACTCATCTGTGCCTGAGGGAGAAATATACTTGGCTCAGTTTGGGCCATCTGAAATCAAAATGTCTTGCCTCAATTTTTCAAGTACTTCACAAGACAGGATTAGGACTTTTAAAAAATTATAATGACAGAAGTATCACAATCAGACTTTGTCACCAAATGAATTATAGACACTTCGAGGTTAAAGACCTAGATACAACAAAAATTTGAAAATTTCACCTTGGACCAGGTTAAATGATAATACACATTCCTACAGGAAATATTTTTACATATTAACTGACCATAATCAGAGAGTACAATACTGTATATCAAATACAAGCTAGAGTTATTTCCTAGTAACATACTAGATGCAATATATAGAAAAAAATTCTCTGTACAGGCCAGATATTGTTCATGTACTTCTTCTCTCCCAGAAAACCTTAAGCATGTTATATTTAAATGTCCATGGTATACGAACCCTAGGGCCAAATGGTTAACATCACTTTGTAACACCATTCAAACTACTGATCAAGATCTCATGCTAAGGATATTTTTTACTACCATTGATGAAATTATAATTTCCACAGTAGCTTATTACTTAGTATGTATTTTGAGAATATATCTTGGATATAGAGGTGCTAAAACAACTGAACAGAAATGCCAGAGTGAAGAGCATAACATGCTGAAATGTGCTGTATGTGTAATATGCTGTTTTTTAACGAATCTAGAATTTTGATCTATTTGTGCAAATAACTCAGTATTTATGTTTTTAATTATGTATTTTTAATAGTGTAAGGGCATTCACTGCTGCAAGCGGCTGTGGCATGGAGCTTCATCGGCTGCCCACTCTACTCGCACCAGTCGGCGAATTCTCAGCATTCAGATACGGCACCTCAGGGATAGAAAGAGCACCTGAGGATTGGTCCCTGCTGCTTTGGCCTCCTCTGCCATTGGCTCCTGTGTTAAGACCCGGCCCATAATTGGCTATGGCAGACTGAACTGAGCGTGGCTTATTTTAAACTGTGTGCACTCTGTAGCTTGCTGTGTGCTACGTGATTGTATATTTTCTTCCCACACCACCATCCCCGACCCCGGCCTCTATTAAATACTCACTCGCCCCTCCTTCCAACTACTCTCCTGAACAGCTGTTGGTCACTATCCTTCCTCATATATAGACTGACACAGACTTCTTACAGCTTGTGGCACTTACTGACTATTTTTCCCACTTCTGTCTTTCCACCTGTGCCCTTACTCTTCCCCCTTCACCCCAGTCTCCTTTCATCTTATGCTGTAGCCTTTCACCCATCTCCTTTCTGTGTCTCTCCCCTAGCCCAAGCTGTGTTTACTTCCACTCTTTGCCCTCTAGCCCAAACCAGAAGGGGCTCCCCTATGCCAAATTTACAAGGGCTGCTCTAATGATATAACATACTTTACCCTGACCTCTTTACTTACTCCAGGGATTGCTAGACTACGTGCTGTAGTAGGGCCTTCTGTATAAACTCCACTCTGGTTCCTTCGGGATACAGAAATCAACTTATGCTATGGGTCACCAGAAGCACCTAGTCACCTTAGCCATAGTCCTATCACTGCTTTACATAGCATCCTCTAGTGACCACCATGCTAATGCGGCCCACTCCTCCACCACCCAATCTCCTGATGACTTCCACTTCTCTAACCTCCTCCTACTCCAGGACTCACTACGGGATTCAACCCCACTCCTGAAAAACCGGGGCATACTCTACCTAACTGTCCATAATCCTAAAAAATGCTTCCTCCACCACCTAATCCTCTCCCCTTTCTCCCAGCGTAAGCTATGGTACCTCCTGCTCCTGGCTATCCTGCTATGTGGGAATATTGAGCCTAACCCTGGCCCTGCAGTCCATCTCTCCCACCTGGATGTGCTACCAAGGACCATCAAAAGTCTCCTTATAGCCCATCATAACATAAGAAGCCTAGAGTGCAACTTTGCCAGACTTGAAGCCTGGGTCTCCCTTTGCAAACCAGACATACTGTGCCTGTCCAAAACATGGCTAAAACCCTCTATGTCTGACTCGCATAGCCTGATACCCTCCTATAGCTTCATGCGAAAGTATAGACTAGCCCCCAAAAGAGGGGGTGGCATAGCCATCTATTTTAAAAATCACCTCAATCTCACTGCCTTAAACACGGATTCCCTACTGAACTGTGAGTCTGCATACGCTTCTTACTCTAGGGGATAAAAAAACTTCACATCATATGTGCCTACAATCTTCCTAACAGTGGTCTCACTGGCCTGGATGAGCTATTAAACCATACAGCCCTACTCTCTGGCAAAAATGAAGGAATCATCCTAGGTGACATCAACGTAAACTGGCTAGGGAAATGTCAGCCCACCTTACTCACCAAAATCCAGATCCATTGCCTCCATTAGCTCATAACTGAACCTACTAAGACTGCATCTCACTCCAACTCTTGCACCCTCATAGACTGGACACTAATGAACTGCCTTGAGCACATCCAGTCTGCTGGCACACTTACTGATGCCATTTCTGATCACTCCCCTATTTTTTGCATCTGGGGATCAATCTCCCCCCTTCCTGTAAAACCACACCTCATCACCTTCCATAACTATGCTAACCTGGATCAGCAAAATTTTCTTCAAAATGTGGCCAACATTGACTGGTCTGAGCTCTACAACTCCTGTGATGTCCAGTCTGCGCTGGACATTTTCATCACTAAATTTGCAGCCCTACAGGATCCTCACTCCCTTTGTATTACCCACCGTGTCAAGGGAAAACACACTAGATGCCTCAAAAAGGACTTGATTGCTAAATTAAAAGAGAGAGACAGGAGCTGGAGCTGCTTTAAGTCCTCGAGACTTCCAGCAGACTATAACACCTATAGGATGCTAAGAAATGCCTGCAAAAAGGCTATAAGGTCTGCAAAAAGCTCCTACTGCAAAAACCTGCTAACCACTTCCTCAGATGATCCCAAAAAGTTCTGGTCCCACATAAAAATGTTCCTGGGATCTGCTCCATCATCGACCCCTTAAGAAATGATCCTTAATGGAACTCACTGCAACAATCCCCTGACCATTGCTAACTTCCTTAATAATCAGTTCTCAGACCTAACTAATTTCGCTTCCTCCTTCCCCATCTCACAGCATTTGACTCCATCTTCTTCTAGCAGGGATCCTGCTGCCCCCTCCTTTCACTTTATGTCCATTACCTCGAAGGAGGTTACACAACTTCTTAGTTCGATCTTGGATAGTGCAGCTCCGGGCTCAGACAGAATCGAGCCTAGGCTTCTAAAAATAATTGCCCCTCCCATAGCAGCTCCTCTGGCCAAAATTTTCACTTTTTCCCTATGTCACAGTAGCTTTCCTGACATTTGGAAGGCAGCAAGAGTCACCCCTGTCCTCAAAAAGGGTAACCCCAATGACTATTCGAACTATAGGCCCATAGCCATATTGTCGGTGCTAAGCAAAATCCTAGAAAAACTAGTCACTACGAAAACCACAGAATTTCTCCTCAAACATGACCTTCTAACAGCTGCCCAGCATGGTTTTCACAAAGGTCACAGCACCTGCCCTGCTTAAATTCTCCACAGACACTCTCATTGCTATGGACTGGGGTCTTCTAACAGGGGAGGTCTTCACTGACATGACAAAAGCTTTTGATCTGGTGAACCACTCTCTTCTCCTCTCCACCCTGCAATCTATGGGCTGTGCATCTAATGTAGTCAGCTGGTTCAGCAGCTATCTGTCTAACAGATTTCTAGTTGTAAAGTTTGACTCTTCCAACTTTGATAAAGCTACTATGAGTATTGGTGTTCCGAAAGGCTCTATCCTGGGACCACTTCTTTTTTCAATTTTCATTAATGACATCACCTCAAACCTCGCTGCCTCTTCCTCCTCCATACTCTATGTAGATGACATTGTCCTCTATACCAGCGCGAAAAATGTATCAACCTATGGCTATCTGCTGACTTCCAATGCATACAGTCCTGGCTCTTGGATCATAAACTTGTTCTTAATGAGACCAAAACCAAGTCGATGTTATTTGGCACCCCTCTAAACTCAATTCCAACCAAAACAACTTTAGGGTCTCCTGCCTAAATGGCTCACCCATTGGCTTAGTTACCTCTTTTAAGTATCTAGGTGTCACCTTGGATCAGTCCTTAAACTTTGAACTTCACATTTCAAACACGTGCAAATCTGTTTACTCCAAGCTAGGTGTAGCTTACCCTATTAGCTATGCTTTAACCCCCTCAGCGAGACTAGCCATTGCACGGGGCATACTCCTACCGACCCTAACCTATGGGGTATCTTCATATGTTGCTATACCTAATACAAATCTCCATAGATGCGAGGTCGCCTACAGTAATATTTGTCAGTACGTGGCCTCATCACATAGGTGGAAACACCACTGTCTCCTGTATTCTGATCTTAACTGGCTATCTCCTAATGCCGCCAGGCTCTACTCCCTTGGCTCCACTATAGACAGTATTATGAGGTCCCAAACTCCTAAATCTCTGGCAGTACTGCTTGTGCCACAGACCTCCAACTATGGACTGTGCTCAACTGATAAATTCTTCTTAAGTGTGCTGAGATACTCAACCTCCAAAAGTTCTAGTGCTTTTGCCCACTATGCTCCTCAGCTGTGGAACTCCCTCCCTGTAGACGTCCACCTAGCACCTACTCATGGCACCTTTAAAAAAGCTCTCAGTCACTACCTCACCTCATCTAACCAACGTTCCTGCTTTAAACCACCTTAGCTCCCTGTTCCTATCCCTGACTGCAGTTCCTTACCTGCTACCGCTATAATACCATTTCTTACGCCTCTCCACAGATGCACCCACTAACCTATAGGCCTGTACCCCTAATGCCACCCTGCACCTTACCTACCTATCTCAGTTTGCCTATCCACTGCTTCTAACCTCCTTTTGCACCTACTTGTTCTATTCCCTGCCCTCTTCATCAGTACACTTTTGACCACTGATCCTCGCGAGATATTTCCTCTCTCGCCTTGTTTCCACTGCCTCACCTACTACTTGTCTGGCTCCTATCTTTCAACTTACCCTGCCCCAAACTTGAATAACCTCCTCTTCCTACCCCCACATCTAACCCCTTGGCACTTATTTATTTTGTTCTTGTTTTTTGGTTTTGCAGACATCAGCATACAGGCATGCTTCACGTTTTTGTTTTTTGTTCTTTATTTTTTTGGTTTTGTTCTATTTTTTGTTTTTTGGTCCTTGGTTTTTGCTGTTGTTCTTTGTATATTGTTTCCCATAGTTCCCTTGCCTATTGAAAATTGTTTTTCCTTCAGGGTCACAGCAGCTATATGCCTATGTTTTCTTGAATTTTGTAACCATGTATCTCTGAGTTATCCCTTGTATTTTTCTACAATTAAGGTTTTTACTCTACTGCCAACATACCTCATCCCAATGCTTTGACTGTATCTATATGTCCTGTTACCTACTCTCGATACCTTGTATCCTATTTATGCTGTATAACCTACTATCGGATTATCATTGTGTATACCTTGCTGCATCGACCTTATGTTGTATTCTCTGTAATGTTACCCTATTGTATTCTCCATAATGTTACCCTATAACCTCCCAGGTCGTGCCTGAAAATAGTCATTCTAGCACACCTACCCGGTTAACAAAAACTAAATAAATAATAAAGAAATATATTATTTCTACTGTATAATCTTTTTATGCTTGAAATAGTCAATGACCGATCAATAAAACTGATAAACTGAAGCTGACAACCACCAGAGGTACTTATTGCTGACTCTGAAGCACATTGATTAACCTCTCATTGATTCCATCCCTAAGCTGTATAATTGTGTAAAAGCAGGACTTTACAGAAAACATGATATTGTATTTCAGTTGGGCTATCCTGGGTAAATAAAATCTCTTCAGGGTTGTAGGGTCACCTGGTCAGCAGCTGCATTTTCCCACTGATAATCCTTATATCCAGGTAAATGCCACAGAGCCATCCTTGCTGATGGCAATCACAAAGACTTTCACTACTGAGGAGAGCGGTGGTGGGGTGTCTCCCCAGTAGAGGATGCATTTGGTAAATGTGTCACAAGCTGTACTGTATGTGTAATGGATGGGTAGATTATGGGTTTGTGTATGCATGGGGTGTGGGGTTTGGTAGGTGTGTTAGTCTGTTTGCACAGGTGCAAGTGGGTATGTGTGTAGTTCCATGTCCATGGGGTTGTAGGAGTGTTTGTATATATGTGTGTGTGTGTGTGTGTGTGTGTGTGTGTCCCCTAATAGGTGGGAGGGTGGGTGACAGACATAAATTTGTCAATGAGTAAGAGGGGATGCAAGTGTGTGTCTGGGTGTGTGTGTGCTTGCATGTGTGTATTTGTGTGTGTCTGTATTTATGTATGTGTGTTAGGGGCAGATTTGTGTGTCCGTGGGTGGGTAGGGCTGTGTATATCCACAAGTGGGTAGGTTTCTGTGCATAAGTGAGGGAGTGGATCTTTCAACATGCCACTCGCTGAGCTCTCATCAGTGACCCAGAGGCAATAACACCCCATCCATCTCAGCCCCATCATTCCCCAACCTGTCTTCAATGTGCTTCCAAGCTAAATATATCTCAAAAAATGTAGCAGTCCTTCATCTGTACTATACTGTGCATAACCTTCATCCTTTTTCTACATTTACTGGGCCCAACTACTGTACCACTATTTATGTCTTACTAGTGCTCTGTAGAAGAGTCCCTCCTAGCACTACTGATATCAAATTTTCAGCATTATGCCTAAAAGGCAATAAAACAGGATGAAGACATGTTGGAACTATTTGTTTTGAGTTATATTTGCTTTCAAAAATTAGTGGAGAGGGTGGCAGAACTAAAATGGCTGTGGGACGATTTTACAAGGTTTGACTATAATGAGAAGGGAATATTAGTAGTACAGCTTTGGGAAATGACTGTTGTCATGTGTGCCTGAGTGGTTAAAGCTGGGGGCATCCCTCTACCCTCCATCACCTAAATGAACGCAACTGCCCCTCACACTGCACAAACCCACAAGCTACAGTAGCTGGCTGAAGTTAACTCATATTTTAATAATTTAAACAATATTGCTAAAAAAACTGACATTTCTTAGGGATTAACACCTTACAGTGAGGTGTTGATTGCCTGAGGTGTATCCAAGGGCCAATAACCCCAGCAAGAGCATTATGCTCATTTGTAAGGGCATTTTTGTGATTATGATTCTAATCAAGTTAATGCAGGAAATCTGGTATATATAAATTGTATACTGCTCAGCATTGCGCTGTACTGGGGGTATCTAAGGGATTGATGCCACATAAAGTAACCAATCAGAGTGTGTATTGGCCTCCTGAATAATTAGACTTTTAATTGCATATAATTAGTTACTTTTTCTGCTGTACTTGTGTGTTATCAAGAAAGGGGGACCCAGAAAGGTTCTAGATGATTTTGACAGTATGAAATGTATTGCTTTTCAGAGTACACATGAATTGCTCACAGTGGCATTTGCAAAGTATCTTGCAGATCAACAAAGACAAGCATTTGTCAATGTTGAATGTTGTCGCACTGGCATTGGCTTTGGTAGTGCAGTGCGGAAACACATTTTTGGCAGGATGTGAAAAATGACAGCTGTACTGTTCATAAGGAGGCGTAAAAAAATGGCAGTGATGAAAATGTGGCATGTAAGTATTGCAAATGTGTGAAGTTACAAGGGTGTGTGGGAAATGCGCAATGCACACTTGTAACACAGTCAGTTTATGGAGTTCCAGCACCAACTTTTCAACGGCATTTTAGCACCTCTGCTCATGTGCAGTGTTACTGTTATTTCCTCAAGCTGTCCCAAAAAGTGATTTTGCACAGCGACTGCGCTATTCTGTGCCGGACATGCAAAAACACATTTCTGGCAGGATATGTAAAATGACAGCTGTACTGTTCATCAAGAGGTGTGTAAAAATACCAATGGTGGAAATTCAGAGTGACAATCTTACAAATTCACATTATGAGCGTGCGTGCAAACTGCACAACACACGCCTGTAACACAGTCATTTTATGGAGTATCATCACCAAATATTCAATATAGGTATTTTAGGATCTCTGCTCATGAACAGTGTCACTGTCATTTTCATAATCTGCCCCAAACATGGATTTCACACAGCGACCGCGGTATTGTGCGCCAGAAGTGCGGAAACATATTTTGGCCAGGATGTGAAAAATGACAGCTGCACTGTTCACAAGGAGGAGTAGAAAAATGAAAATGTTGAAAATCTGGCATGAAAATATTGTGAATCCATGGAAATTCACAATTAATGCGTAGCAAGTCACGCCAATACTGCGCTCATAAAACAACCATTTTTGGATTTTTTCCACCAAATTTGCAACGTAGCCTTTTTGACAGCCCACCTCATGAACACTGCCACTGTCCTTGAGTTACTCTGTCCCAAAAGGTGATTCTGTGCAGTGACTGCAAAATCACCTTTCGGGACCGATTAACGTCATAACTGTGACAGAATTCATGAGGAGGGGTCCCAAAAACCCATGTTGAAAATCTGGTGCAAAAATTCCCAAAATGCCTGAGATATACACCAAAGTTGAAAAAACCCTATTCATTCCATTATACAGCTTATCGGCATTTCCTCAGTTAGCGGTCGACTTTGAAGAGTGCAGACGTGTACCTGGTCCACTGAAGATCATCGCGGCCAGCTCCAGAGGTAAGTATGGGGTGAGGGTGTGTGTGGGGAGGCAGGGTGCACAGTGGGTAGGTGCAGGTGATGGGTAGGAAGACCACGAGGGACCGTTTTCTGCTTGCAGGTTCAAACGAAACATATTGCGAATGGTTATCTTTTTTACAGGTAGTTTCTTGCTTTTTTGGGGGGGGCACAGTGGCCGATGGGAGTTGGGCACCCCCAGCACAAGTAGAGGACATCATGCCGATGAGATGGGCTCCCTGTCTGCCTCATCCATAGGTGGAAACACCATGTCAGCACATTACAGAGGAAAGGGGAGATGGATGCCGTGGGGATTGGGCACCCTGTCGGCAAACAACAAAATGGGGGGGGAGACACATTCTGCCAATGGGGAGTGGGCTTCTCCATCAGCACATAGTTCACAGGGCAAGCCAACTGGGGGGATTGGGCACCCCCAAAGTCAACAGTTCAGCCACCATGCTAGTAGCTGGAGAGCACGTAGGAAGGGTCCACTGCGTGTTATGAGCTTTGCTCGTATTGCAGCGGACCTTTCCTTAGATGTGCTCACCACATTACTATGCATGGTGTGGCACCAGCATGCAGGCTGATTGGAGAATGAGGGATGCGTGACCTGCATTTGCCCAACAGCAACCGCACCTCCAAATTCCCACTACCGCAAGATGTTGGCTGCACAAACGCGCCAACATAAAAATGAAATTAGTTGCAATATGATAGTGAGTTGTGCAGTTTATTTCTTCTTGATAGTATTTGTAGTAATGAACATGTAAATCATTAAAGCAATAGACTTGTTTTTGTTTTCCTACATGTGCACAGTATATTTCTACTGTGCAGAAGGAGTGCTTTCTTGATCTTGTGTATTGATATATGTTAGTTAATAAAGAAGTTGTAGATTGTTGTCTATATCTGTGTTCTATGCCAAAGGTATTTCAGGAACTGCAACTGCTACAAAATCTTATTTTTTCATATAACTGATTGTGCACGTTTGCGTGGTAAGCATTCCAACTCTCACTGAATGCATACTGCAGCTCTGCAAAGTTGGAAACTAGGCAGCAGTAACACACATACAAGATCCAGTGGTATGTTTTGATATTTTATTTAAAGAGAAGTATTTCATTATGAATGTTCATTTAAAGAATAAAGAAACCAATATTTGTGTTGTGTAATCTTTACTAATATCATATTAAAAAGTAGAATTCTTTTGGATAAACAACACGAGGATAAAAGCAGAATTCCAATACATAATGAAAAGATGCAGGGCATTTGATTTATGTTCAGATGCTTATCAACTGTATACCCACTGTCCATGTGCATAGTGCTACAGTATGTTTTATACTACATTAAATTCAGTACCTATAACAAAATTAAAACAAATTAAAACAAAAAGATGATATATACAAATAAATGATAGGCCAGTATGAATTATAAGGCTATAGTTCAGCTGAGGGATTAATTTCTGATAACATCATAAACTGTCACAGACAATCTCCAGGAGGTTGTTTTTCAACAGAACTCTGAGATGGTATTACCAGCCTTGTCATTTGAGGTGCTATTTTTTATGGTATATAATATGTATAATAATAGATGGGGAACTGTGCTTAATGAGAAATTAATGGTTGCCCAAGGTGTGAGGTGCTACTTAAACCCTGAGGACGAAGCCCGAGGGGTTTATTAAAGCATTCCACACTGAGGGCAACCATTAATTTTGAATTTAATCACATGTCCCTATCTCTTATTTGTTACAATTGCTGGCCAGCAATTATTTCCTACACTGGCTTTACTGGGGAATACACACACACTCACACTCACACTCATACTCACACTCACAGACACTGACACAAGCACACACACACATATGTATATATGTATATCTGCTTTTCCATTTTATTTAATTTATAGTTCTTTTGTTTTTAGTTCTTGATTTACATCACGGTTGTCATTGCGTTTACCTGAGTGAGTGAGGTTGGAGCCATTCCCATTTCTAGTTGTCCGGTGTGACTTTGGTATGACAGGATCAACTGGATAGGTTTCTTTCTTTCTTTTTTTTATTTAAACTATATGTTGCAGTTGCCAGTAATGTTTTTAAAAATGAAAAAAGGATACGATCTCCATGTCTGGTGGATCCTCGCTCCGCGGGATAAGCTGCCATGTTTTCTAAATTGTTTAGCCTGCCCAGGAGAAGATGTAGAGCCGATCAGAGTGCGGCTCTTGTGTGAATGATGTGGTGCATGTTTGCCGTTATAACCCGCAGGATATAAATGCAAATTATAACTGGCTTAGCCTATGGAAAAAATTGCTGGCCAGTTATTATATTTGAATAATCCAGTTCATTTTGGGGGTTGTCACTAAAATACTTACACTGCTGATGAAATAGAGGAACTGTCGCTGGGTGAGACAGAGCGAGTGATAATGACCTGCCACTGATGAGACATTACAAGTGGTAGTATGGTGTTAGAGGTTGGACCAGGAACAGAAACAGTTCATGACCAAGAAGTGATAAGTGTTTTGGGGGTTGAGTGAATTGAACATTGCAATGATTGTTGAGGTTTGATTTTTTTCAGCAGTAGCGTGCCAGGTTGTATGCACAATTGTCACAGCTGTGTTTGGTTAGAGTCACTGGTCATAATTCAGTACTGTAACATTATACTAGTATGAGATCACAACTGTGAACTTTGAGCATAGAAACTGTGGCCTGAATGTGAATTAAAGAGTTTAAACCTACAGTATGTTGTGATAGTAATGTAAAAGAAACTATTGCAGTAATGTAAACATCTAAAGCAGTAGGCTACACAGCCTAAATTATGTTACTTATGAAAGTATGTTAAGTTAGTTTTGAATCATACCTTTGGCCTTCCTATCATAGGGATTGATTCACAGATGGATTTATACTTGTGAATGGGAGCCTACCATACATGGGCAAGATGACCACAGAGATCCCACTCTGCAAATGCTAAGGCACACACACGTCCCAGAACTGGCTGTGTGCTCACATCACACTTGATGACATACCATGTGCACTGCTGCATTACTGGCCATGTCAGGATGGAAAAGTGGGTGGTGGTGTGCATGCATCAAATCCAGACACAAACTCAGCACTGCAGAGGGTTAGCAAAGGGGACACATCCTATGCAGACTGAGGGGCTCCCATAGTGCCAATACCATCTAATCAGTCTGGTCCAAGACATTCCTGGGGTCTGAATCAACTCCCCTCCACACGTCTCCAGCCCTAAGTACCAATTGGAAGGCTGGGCGTCTTAACATCAACAGTCAATACTATCAGCAGCATACTTGTTGTCCCAGTGGGATATGGCAGCCATTAGAAGATTTCTGTAATCCATGGTCTGCTGATCTATGCTGAAGGGGTATCCACGCAGTGCCAACCTCAGAATCCAATTGTATCCCCAGCGACTTGAACAGCTCACCCCCCTTTACCACCCCACATAGCAATCCAAAGTCATAGGCAAAATGGTCAAGGTTTTTGCATGCCATACAATGTGGATGTGCAACAGAGTGTGAAGATCCATTGCTAGGATATTTATTTATTTATTAATCAATGTATTTATTTATTAGTTTCACCTGGAAAGACATGCTGAACTGAAAAGCAGCTAATTTCCAGATGCATCCGGGGGGGGGGGGATAACAGAAGACAATAACAGAGCATTTACAAATAGTCAGAAACAATAAAAAAGCAATTACAATGTACAATAAACAGTGTATTTAACGGAACAGTATTTGCAGTATATACAGATTAGTTACAGTATATGCAAGAGGAATAGAACCAGGATATATATGAACTGTATGTGTCCTAGCCCATTCTATGGATCAAGCCCTTACTGTGTGTGTCTATTTTAATGATATCTCAATATGTTAGGTGATATAATATGGCCATTTCCATTTTAAGAAGATTAATAAAAGCATATTCCTTTTTCGACTGTTGATTAATAACGTAATGTAGTACCCACTGCCATTTTAAGACTTAAGAGCTCAGAGAGCTTACTCAGTTATCAATGATACATTTTTTACAGTTTTTACCATGGAAGGAAAAATAACAGGTGCACATTCATGAGTCAGCATTGTTACCACTGGATCAAGGGCAAAAGTAATGGATTTCATCTGTAAAAATCAATTCAACAAGCAAGGCCAAGTAAGTTCACTAAAATACCTTTACTCAGGCACATATGGCTTCAAGGTGATTACATTACTGGATACTGGAGAAGTATCAACAGGAATCTGCGCTCTGAGTGATTGTACTGTGTTAGAAAACTCACAGATAAGCAAGAAACAAACTATGAAAAAAATCAAGAGCATCTGCTGGTAAAACTCCCCCAGTCTAAAAGTTACCACATTTTAGTACAGTACAGTATGTATACAAAGCATCACATAAAAATGTAAGGTATAAAACAGATAATATGTATTTAACATCAGTATAGCACAGTGGGTTAAGGCTCTGAGCTGCAGATCTGCAGACCTGGGTTTGAATCCCACAGCCGCCTTGGTGCATACTATTTAATCCTGAGCACTTAACTTCCTTGTGCTTCTAGGTCACACCTGGAAACAAGCTTCAGCTTAGTGTGCTACTCCTGGTGAAACAATGTTCCCTTTCTCTTTCTCTAACAATGACATCCACAATACTAAAGTAACATGCATGTTTCTCTCAGGCACTCAGAGTGCCTTACAACAATATATTAAAGAGGCATTTACAGTACGTGTTCTGGGTCCCTCGACATTTAAAAACACATGAAAAACTCTTTCAAATGAGGTATTGAACTTACTTGCAGGTTTCTGCAGTTCAAGGATATCAATAGCTGCCATCAGCCCTGTACTTATTTAATCAATGAGTCTTCCATATCATGGGATCTTGAGACAGAAAGTGATTTCTCCATTAGTAAAGCTGGGCCTAACTGCAAATTACTTTCCCACCAGTGACATCACTTTTGTCTCAAAAATCCCTGCTGCTTTGATATCAGTCACATTTGTGGCACATTTTGCATTGACTTCTATTTGATTCAGATGGAAGGGGCTTAATATAGTGTCAGCCTGATGTTCAGTGACTTGGTCCTACACAAAAAGGGTTTGTGTCATAATAACTGTACATTGCATGTTTGAGATGTAGTTTGTGTGTAAGCAATTGTGGACATTGTGGGCCATGTATAGCGGATGCCTGAGTACCCATTTTCACTCACTTAATGAAGCATAGATTACAATTTTTATGTACTGGCTCATGCAGCCGGGGATTAATTAGGTGCTAACTACAACTGCTCTTAAGAGATTCAGCTCCACACCCCTACATACCTGTCTGTTTTTCACCTCCGTGTCTAACAAATGTTCAGTTATCCCTCTGTCAAGAAAAGCTGAGACTTTAAAAGAGATTCAGTGTTTTGGTAAACAGAGTATGGGGTTAGTAGTGCTTATGTAACTATAGTTTACTTTTTGGCTTTTCTCTATTCTCACCCTTGGTAGAGAAGCCAGATAGTGAGTAGGGAATAGAAAGCTAAGCACCAAGGGTGAGTAGAGTCCTAGAGAAAGAGGCGGGGTGGATGGTGGGTGTTTCACAATGCACTAAACGGGTAACTGTCATGGGAGGCTGGCCTTTATTGGGGATGTGGGTGGAGCTATTCTCCCACATTGAACGTCAGCTTTAGCCCTCCCATTCAATGTTTTGGTGACTAGAAAATGGGGTTAGTAGTGCTTATGTAACTGTAGTTTACATTTTGGCTTTTCTCTATTCCCACCATTGGTAGAGAAGCCAGGTAGAGAGCAGGGACTAGAAAGCCCAAAAAGATTACCTCCTCCAACTCATGGAGAGTATGACCAGTAGCATGCAGGAGAGGAAACCCCCCCAGGTGGAGGAAGCCTCTGAGGACCCATGGCTACTGATCCACCCGTTCTCAGGGAAAACTAAAAGGGGGTGATCCTAGGTTCTTACAACTATGTTCTAATTTCTAAGTGAGGTGAGCTGTTGTAGAGATGATGTTTCATCTTCAGCATCTGTTGGATGATGCATTCTGGAAGGTTGATTCTGAGGCTGAAGAGGCAGGGTCATTCCAAAGGAGTGTCCAGATTCCAACTATGGATTCCCTCCAGCTGAAAAGGGGTGAACATGGTCCAGGATTCCAATCTGATAATGGTTGATATTCGATGGGGTTACAAAGTCAATGCAAGCATGAGAAGCATGAGTTGATTAATGAGCTGCCAGACTTTGAACTGTGAGAAGTGTGATGGGTTCTTAAAGTAATCTATCAGACTTAGAAGAGGGTTTGACATACAGATTAGGTTCTCAAGGCTTGGAATTCAGCAATGTGCGATATGCCGCTATGTAGGCATCCGTGGAGATGATCAAGGATTCAGATGGAAGTTTTGGGTACCTGGTAGGAGGGGTTAATGTGGAAGATATTAGACCAATGAAGGAAGGGTGGTCTATGCCGTAGAGATGGTAACTGGATATCAATGGGAATGATTGGAAAGTTCAGTGCAATGAAGTCAAGGGTTGACTAGAGTCATTGCTGCTATGATGAGATTTGCATAGGCTCATATTCGGGAAGGACTGTTAGTGGGAAATGGTGGATATGGGTATTGCTGTGGCTTAATTGCCCATGGAAGGAGCTTAAGTGGCCATGGTGGCTTTGCAGTGCTGAAGCATCCAATGTTGAAATGCTGAGGGGTGCCTGAGAAAAGTCTATAGACTGATGTGGCAAAAGGAAGTTGAGACCAGCATGGAATGTCATGGGTGCCTAGCATGCTTAGTCTGATATAGGACTGTCGTGGGCCTGCTCTCAGTGATGGTATTCGCTGTAGGGAGCATGGGAGGTAAATCCTAAGGGATTAGTTAGAAGGACCACTGAATAGGTAGCTGGCATGATGTAGTGTAGCATGATGAAGAAATGCAGATAATTTATGAATTATGGTGATGTCCAGGGGCCAGGGAACAGTGATTCACAGACAGTAACTTTAGCAAGGCAGCTAGGCACTGGATATCCAATGATACATGTTCTAGGATAGTAGCTGGAGGAGGTCTTAGGAACATCCAATGGCTATTCAGGAACACAAGTCAAATAACCTGGTCAAAATGAGTTAGCGCTTGTAGGAGAAGACTGTGAGGAGAAGGTATAATGGATGATGCCAGTATTGCTATGAGATATCCTGTGGTTCCCATTATCCGTAGCAGGGATGGTTATTATGCAGTTGGTACATCTTAGAAGGAATTATGGTCACATTTCCAGGTAAGAAGATAGGAGTGAAAGAGATTCCACTAAACCTTGGATCCTATGAAGACATGGGAGGTAGTGATGCCCATACTGCTTGAATTAACTGAATATATAAGGAATCATCTGGCAGAGTTGGTTGAGAGATGAGATCTTCTATAGTCCAGTCGAATGGGATTCCAGAAAGGGTTCTTGGGGTGGTTATTGGGAAGTATTGATGATTCTATGGTGACGTAAGAATCTATGAGGCATGCTGCTCAAGGGATGTTGCAGGAAGGAGGTTTCCTCAGGTGAGAAGAACAGGCATTCCATAGAGCATTGGAAGGGAGCTGCTATGATGGCCAAAGTAGGTATATGAGACAAATGAACGTGTAGGAGTAGTTGATCAGGCAGGGATGCTGGACATCGATAGTTGTAGGAATGCCCAAAAAAGAGACACAACAAACATACAGGAGCCCCAAGCCACCAGGCAAGAAGGAAGGCAGCAGTCCAAGAACAAATGGAAAAAGTCCAAGGCAGAAGACTATGGACTGAAGGACAGAGCTGGATAAGAAGACAGCAGGGGCCAGGCAGTACTGACATCAGCAGGTGTGGGGAAGATACAAAACTGGTGCAGGCATCACAACATTCTGGAATAAAATGTAGGAAAGCAGCCACAGGGCTTGGGTGGTGGATCCATGTACAACCAATAAGCGAATCCAGGTACAAGGTGCTGTGAAGTTGAGGCACAATGTTCCCACCTCCGACGGAGATGATGAGTGTAACATGCCAATAGCAAAAGGCGTTATAGTGATGGGGTATGAGGTCCCCACGTCTGAAGGAAATAGGGAACAGAAATTGCTGATAGCAAAAGTGCAGCGGTGATGGGGAATGGGTTCCCACCTCCAAAGGAGATGGCTAACCTGCATAGCTGACATGAAAAGGGCAGCAGTGATGCGTTAGAAGGTTCAAACCTCTGAAGGAGATGGTGAACTGTAATAGTTGATAGCAAGGTGCAGGAGTGATGAGGAATGGGTTCCCACCTCCAAAAGAGATGGTGAACTGGAAGTGTTGATAGGTGATTGCACAGGAATCACTGATGGAAGACCTCTGGATTGGATAAGGTCAACATCAGGGGAAAACTGTAGAAGGTCTTGGGCACCCATCGCTGAAGTCAAGCAAATGTCACATATCCAGCAGGAAGCATGGGGAAATGTGGGTAGACATGTCCAAGAAGAAGGCAATAGGGAAACAGAATCATCCAGAGTAGCAGTGAGGGAGGAGCTGGCACCATGGAGCTGAAGTTCCAGAGAATGGAGAAGGCTGAGATAGAAGGCAAGTCACAACAGCAGTGCACAGGAGCATAGGAAGTGGAAGGTAAGCAGCAAAGAAGTCCAGGAGTCTGAAGGACTAGGTGGAGTTAGAAACTGAATGAGCTGACGGGGTCCAGAACATGAGGATACGTAAGGTGAGGACAAGTACATCAGTTCCATGGAGGTAGAGGATGTAGTTGGTTGAATTAGAAGATTGGAGGTAAATGGGGTATAGTGGTCCCATTCAGAAAGGGAAACGGCAACCAGCTATCAGATATAGAATGCATTTGATTGAAACAGTAGATTGAAAATACAGGCTCCCATCCCTGATAGTCGGGACAAGCTAGCCTTCATTTGATGCCACACAGGCAGAGTTAGGGATGGAGACTGTCAGAAGTTGGCAGGGGATATAACTGGTTGAGACTGGAGGTAGGGGAAAACAGGCTCCCATCCCCAGTAGACAGGGGAAGCCTACCTAAACTGCTCTGCTTCAGTAGGCAGAGTTAATGAAGAGGCTGTTAGACTGCTGGTATGGGCTGATCAAAGAAAAGGCAGCTGACAGCTGCATAGTGAGAGGTAGGCAAACAAAAGAAGCAGGACAAAGGGGATGGTAGTAAGAAAGAAGTTGGAGACAGGGAAGAGAATGATTATCTTAAATGTCAGGAACACAGGGATAGGTCAATACAGTGAGAAGCATGCAGTACAGTAGTGAATTAAAATGAACATCTGAAGGCCATGTAGGCTGCGAGGTTAATAATTTATGCATGGATAACTGAAAGCCATGTAGGAAGAAAGCAGGGCAATATCATATAGTTTACATAAAGCATGCTCCTTCTAATTGGAGCCACAATGCCCTACTTGCATGAGCTTTGTGGTGACTGAGCATGCTAGAAGTTTATGAAGTACTAGGGGAGAACAAGGTAACATAGGGATAATAGGCTGTGCAGACTATAGGAATGCTGAGACTAAGAAATGGCAAGGTATGAGTAATATAGGTGTCAGACATAAATTGTTAGTAAAGGTTATATGAAATATTTGGCAGAGTGGAGTAAATACGGAGATATTGGAGGCACCAGACTAGGGTCAGAGGTGGTGCTGGACTGTTGAAGTAGAAGGGGCATGGCGCAGGAGCCAGAGTGCCAGCGTGAGGATTGAGAAGCCCAAAAGGAAACATGGAGAGCGAGGGATGAGGGTAAGAATGGGGAATGAAGGGGGAGGAAGTGGGAAACAACAAGGGGGAAGAGGGGAGTGGGGGGGCAAAAGCCAAAGGACAATGGGACACGATGGGGGCATGAGGAAGATGGGGAAAAAAAAGCTTTGTTGTGGGGGAAGGGGATTGAGCAAAGTACGCAGGACACGAGCTGAAAACAATGAATACAATGGAAACAAAGCAAACAAAGTCTGAAAAAAAAGATAACACACATGCAGGGCTTCTGTCTCCTGACAACTACAGAGGGCATAAAAAATAACACCTGGAGGGGTTGAGCAGTGCAGCTAACACCTGCCAGCAGCGTAACAGAGACAGGGGATCAAATTAGGTGAGGGTGGGCTCAGCAGCTTGGTAGGAATGGTGACGGGGAAAAGCAGGCACCCTAAGTGCAGCCAGGGAAAACAGGAGCAGAGAACAGAGGAACATAGGAAGCCCCAAAATATGCAGGTAGGCCTCAGAATGAAAGGAGCCAGCAGACTACAGCAGGCCAGTTAGCAGTGCCTAGGTTCCAATGGTATAAATGCAGTAATTTACAAAACATGGGAATCAGACAATGAGCCGTCACATCAGGGCTGCCATCAGAAAAATAGGAGCTTGCCTGTGTCCAGGTGACAGGTTGGGGGGCCTCAGATAGACAGGGAAGGCATGGAGCAAGCAGGCCCACTGCAGAAGGGCCAAGGGTGGTAGTGAGAGGTCCCTGGGGCTTGGGGAGTGGAAAGGAGATCACCCAGGGCCTCGGCAGACAAACCCGATGGGTGACAGACACAGAGGAGGAGAAATGAAAGAATGCTGCAGGAAGCAATCCATTCAGGAACAGGAGGGAGGCATGCAGTGCTAAAGCAGTGGGCTCATCTCCCAGGGATCAAGAAAGGAAGCCGCAAATGATTAGGAGCTGCCAGAAAAGTGATTGAGCAGCAGAGTGGGATTGATTTGGAAATGCAACAGCGCCAGTGAAGATGCAGAGGTACCAAAGGAGCAAAACGTGCAGCAGGTATGGCGAGTGACACAACTCACAGGGCAGGAGCAAGGAGAAGCCACAGCAGAGGCAGAAATGAGGAGAGGAAAACAAAAAAACAAACAGAAGGTAGGAGCGGGGACGCAATTGGGAGAACGGAGATTAAGGGGGAATGGACCAAGAGGCAAAAGGGGAACAGCAAGGTGGGGGGAAATGAAACAAGCACAACAGGTAAGGGAGCAAAACAAACCAAGAAGGTGAGGAAAAACAAGAAGCAGGGAAAGGAAGGTGGCTCAGCCACACGAGACACGCAGGAGCTCAACGCTTGTGGTGGTTAATTGTTTTGTAACATGCTAAGTGGGAAACTGCCATGGGAGGCTGGCCTTTATTGGGGATGTGGGAGGAGCTATTCCCCCACATTGAACCTTGGGCTTTAGCCCTCCCATAGAACTGCACCAAGATAACCACATTTTTTAAGCATGAAACAGAAAACTGAAAACTGAATCCAAAATATTTAACTTAATAAAAAGTTATGAATTTCAACAGTGATGAAGCACTATTCCACTCCTCCACTAAAGTTCATTACACTCCACCCCTTGTTCACACAAGCATGCCTTCTCTGTCAAGCTTAACGAGCCATAACAAATTGCATAAAAGTTATGAATTTTATGAAATTATGCATTTTACCAGTCATGAAGAACTACTCCATGTCTCTACTAAAATTCACTACTCTCCACCCCTTCTCTGTCAAGCACAAGCCGTAAGAACGTGCACAAAAGTTATGAATAAAATGTTATGCATTTTACCAGTCATGAAGAGCTACTGCACTCCTCCAAACCCCGTGTTTGCACAAGCACTTCTCCCGATCAAGCACAACAAGCCAATAAGAAGCCAATGCTCCAAATGATCATAGGAGCATTTTATTGCTCATTGGATTCATTTGTTTGGTAACCCACACCCCCTTCCACCTATCAGGAACATTGCATTCTATTGACAAAATGGCATAACACAAATCATTCTGCTACAAGCAGCTTTCATTGTAGTAGCAGGACTTCTCTGAAATATCATGCAGCATCCATGAAGTTTCAGAGATGTGTCACAATTACTATATTGATATACCACTACAATACTGATGTACTAGTCATGGGAGATGGATGGCAGGGATTCAGGAAGGTGATCAGATGGCATGCACTGGCAACCATCACAGTATCATGGTGGGGGGTTTGGGGACTCCTGGAAATTGGGGGTGCCCATGGATACCAGGGATTGCCAGGAACCAGAAGTGGGAGGAGGTGCCTCCAGCTACCAGTGATTGGCATAATGGAAACTGGAAGCAGGAGGGGGTGCCACCAAATACAAGAGTTAAACTGTTTTGGGACCAAAAGAGGGTGGAAGTGGCACTTTTTTATGTATGTCTTGCTTTGCACACTGTTTCCCTTAAAAAGTATTACAAGAAATGTGTCGGGGTGGGACTGACATGCAATGCAGCACTCTGTAGTAGCATGTACCTCCCATGTGTATTTTTTGCTGTTGCTGAACATTATTTTTGTAAGAGAGATTTTTAGTATATTGTTCTTTTAGTATCATTTCCCCTATTGTGCATTACTAGAACTGTGTTGGGGTGACTGACACACAGTACTGCACAATGTAGCAGTATGCAGCAGACTGACATATGTATTCTGATAGTTAAGAACAAGTGCAGGAACACAGAATATATGTATGTTGTGTTGTTCACCCCATTTCTACAATGTGTGTTACAAGAATGGTGGCTTGGACAGAAATACAATGCAGCACATTGTACGAGCATGCAACAGCCTGACATACTGTATTCTGGTAGTTGAAGAAAATCATCACAAGAATTATGTGGGTGGGACTGACACAAAGAATGGCACTATGTATCAGCCTGCAGCAGCTAGATGTATTTATTCTGGTAGTTGAGAAAAATTCTGGGAGTACATAATTCATGTACTTTATATTGTGCTTTTTTTCACCATTTCAGCTAAAGTGCATAATAAGAACAGTGGCAGACCTCTGACACACACCACAGTACCTTTTAGCAGCATGCAGCATCCTAACATATATATTCAGGTAATCAAAAAATTATCAGAGAATAGAATTGATGTATGTTGTGCTATTCTCACTATTACCCCTAAAGTGCATTACAAGAACTATGTAAGTAAGTAAGAAAACTTTATTTTTCAAGCATTTTTCAAATATCAAGGCACTGTACTATAAAATGAATCAGATAAACAAACAGATAAAACATACAGATTAAAATTTTAAAAACTTTCAAAAAAAGCCTTATAAAACAAATATGTCTTGAGCTCAGATTTAAAACTCGAGACAGTCAGACATTCTCTTATCCAATGAGGCAGAGAATTCCACAGGGTAGGGGCAGCGTAGGAAAAAGCATGTGCCCCAGATATTTTAACTGAACCCTGGGAATCTCCAGCAATCCCTCGTCGGCAGATCGGAGTGAGCAGGAGGGGCAGTAGGGAGTAAGGAGATCTTGTACATACTGGGATCTCTGTTCATGTAGGGCTTTATAGGTCAGTAACCCAACCTTAAAGGTGATCCGCCACTGTACAGTCAGCCAGTGCAGTTCACACAGCACAGGCATAATATGACTAGTTCTAGATGTCCCAGTCAAAAGCCTGGCCATCGGGTTCTGCACTAGCTGCAAGCGGTGGATATCAACCACCGGAAGCCCTAGGTAAAGGGCATTGCAGTAATTGCAGTAATTAAGGTGGGTGGTTATGAATCCATGGACCAGTGTAGGAAGGTCAGCCAGAGAAACCAAGTGTTTCACCCGGGCGATATTCCTAAGATGGTAAAAGGAAGATTTAACAACGGCAGACACCTGCAATTTCAGGGTCAAGCCATCATCAAAAATAATACCCAGGTTATGCACCTGATCTGAGGTCAAGAGCTGGACACCATCAAGCTATAGGCCTGAGGGAAATCCAGCCCTAAGACCCACCTCTGGGTGACCCAGGTCCACAACCAACACCTCAGTCTTATCCGGATTTAACCTCAGCCAGCTAGTGCTCATCCAATCTATGATTTCAGCTAGACAGTTGTTAAGCACAGAGATCACATCATCCTGTCCATAAGTAAAGGACATATACAGTTGGGTATCATCTGCATGGCAGTGAAAACCCAAACTGTATCGCCTGATGATATCTCCTAATGCCAGCATATACACTGCAAACAACAAGGGTGCCAATATGGAGCCCTGCGGAACCTCATATGACAGAGAGAAGGTACCAGATTTAATTTTGACTTGCAACTATTTTATTTTTGATCAAAAGTTTTATTTACAGACATGGGGCACTGTGATGAGTACCACCATGGCCCCCTCCTATGCCAACCTCTTGTTGGCTCGGTGGGAGGGGACCATGGTGTTTAACCATGACCGGAATCTCTTCCTTTCAAATATTTTTTTGTGGGGTCGTTATTTGGATGATATTATGGTAATTTGGAGAGGAAACTTTGGAGTGGCTAGTTCTTTCATTGATTTACTTAATAATAATCATTTGGGCTTGCAATTCACTTCAAATATTGAATCACATTCAATTATGTTTTTGGATTTGGAATTCTGGGGGGCAGATGGACAGCAGATTAGGACTAAAACCTATTAAAAACCTACATCGGGGAATTTGTTCCTATGCTAAAAGTGCACATCCAGATCATACTAAAAACTCTATCCCCTATAGTCAGTTTGTTCGGATTAAGCATAATTGCTCAACAGCCGAGGATTTTGAACTACAAGCTTTAGATTTAAAAAAACTATTTCTAGACAGAGGATACAAAGAAAATATTTTGTCTACTGCTTTAAAAAAAAGCTAGAAATTTGGAGCGTGGGACTTTATTAAAACCTAAGATTAGAGAATCTTTGGATAATGAACAACCAGTGACTTTTGTCACTGAATTTAATAATGTAGTCCCTGTAATAGCCAAAACCATCAGGGAATTCTGGCTTGTGCTTCAAAGCGAATCCTCCATGCCTAAAATACTGGAAAAGGGCCCCAGGGTTACTTATAAAAAAGGAAAAAATTTAGGGGATATGTTAACCCACAGTATGTATACAAGAACTTTAAAGACTAATCACCTATATTGATTACCCCCTTTCCCAAGTGGAAGTTTTCACTGTGGAAGATGTAACATGTTTTGCTATTGTATTCAGGGCAGTTCATTTGTTCATCCTGTTTCTAGTAAAAAGATACATATTAGAGAATTTATCTCATGTACAGCCTGTTATGTGGTTTATTTGGTTCAATGTTCTTGTCCCATATTATATGTGGGATGCACCAAGAGATCCCTTAAGAAAAGAATGCAGGAACATGCACGTACAATTCTTAAATTGGAACCTGATACACCTATAGGTGTTCATTTTGCCACTCAACACAATAGCAAATTGGACAGTTTTCTTTTTTGGGCCTTGAACATATACATCCTATCACCAGAGGAGGGGATAGACTAAATAAATGACTTCAGAAGGAATCCAGATGGATTTATAGTCTTAAATCTGTGTCTCCCTTAGGTTTGAGTGAGTGTCTTGATATTTTGCCATTCTTATCATGCATTTGAAAAAAAAATTTGGGAGATGAAGCTATGCATAATTTAGGGGCATTTCACAAATTATTGGGCTCTTATGCCACATTTTTGGCTGTAGAGATGAAATAGGAATAAAAGAGGTCTACTTTTTTTATTATAAAAGAATTTGGATTTAAAATCTATAGTCCTAAATTTGACCTTTTACCTTAGCTTCTTGACCTCCTTGATTTTGACATTGGAAAGAAGGAAAGTACCTGTCAGAACATATATGGCACTCATTTTTAAACCCTCGTTTTAAGGATATAAAAGTGCCTTCTATGTTGATTAATAAGTTAAGATATTTTTTCTGTGATATGCTTGTTTTTGAATATCTTGACCTTTTGCACAAATTCATGACCTCCCGCTAACATGTTGCCTAAAACACTCTATTTCAAATGTTAGTATTATATTTAAATGAATATGATGTACTTCATAAGGAATCTAGGTGTCTGGTGTTTTTTGATGGGATTTTTTGCAATGCTTGGTATAAGTATTAACTTAAAAAAATATTTTTTCCTATGTCACTTTAAATGGTTTGAATAAATGGGCAATAGTGAGCATCAAAACACCGCCTCCTGATGAAGTGTCCCGGAGAGGAAGCGCTGGGGTGTAGTGCTGCGGTTACCTGCTCCCTTACTGAATTGAACTTCTTGGTGTGGTTATTGGGGTCCGTGTGCTTGCTTTTTGTGCTCTTTTGCTCATTTTTCTAAGTTTTAGCACCTGCTCATTCTGGCCAGTGCACTCCCTTGTGTTTATTTGGATAACCCTCTGAGTCCTGCCTGTGAGGAAAGATCAAAACCAAAGTAAGACTTTACCAGACAGTCCACAGGCACTCCAATAGCACATCATGGTCCACAGTGTCAAATGCTGCCAAAAGATTGAGAAGGACTAGAATAGTATGGGCCTTTCGATCTCTCACCATTAGGAGATCATTTAAAACCTGGACCAGGGAGGTCTCGGTGCTATGTCTTTTCCTAAACCCAGACTGGAGAACATCACAGACATTATGGGTTGCCAGGTGGTCATCCAGCTTCAACGCAACCACCTTCTCAATAACCTTCCCCACAAAGGGAAGATTAGAGACAGGTCTATAGTTAACTAGACAGTCTGGATCCAAGGAGGGTTTTTCAAGGAGTGGTCAAACAACCACCTCCTTGAGGGGATCAGGGAAGACCCCCCCTGCTCCAAGGAACTCCAGACAATGTCAGCAAGTATCGGGCAGATAACTTCTACACAACCTACCATATACAACTATGGTGGTGGTGGTGTATGTGTGTGTGTGGGGGATGCAACAAACTGTGCAGCACCTTGTAGCACTATGTGGTAACCCAACATATTTATTCTGGTAGCTGAAAGAATTCTGGGGGTACAGAGTTTATGTAGGTGGTGCTTTTCTTACAATTCACCCTGAAGTGCCTTGCAGGAACAGTGGCAGAGAACTGACAAACAGCACAGGATCCTGCAGCAGCCTGACATCTTTATTTATTTATTTATTAGATCATCGGTTTACAGACCTTTGAGTCAAAGACTTATTTACAAAGACACCTCGTCAAGAGAGCAATACATCACAGCAAACAAAACAGTACAGTACATAACGCTTAGATTAAAAAAGCAACCAGTGTTACAGGCATTCACTGTTGATACACGCTTGGTAATTGGTAGATCACAGTAGTCATAATATAGGTACACGAGTACCACATCAGGTAGCAACCAGTATTCTGGTAGTTGAGAAAAATTCAGGGAGTACACAATTTATGTATGTTGCTCTTTTCTCACAATTTTCCCTAAAGTTAAGTACAAGAACTTTTGTAGGGGGGGGGTGCTGCCACAGAGCAGCACCTTGTAGCATCATGTAGCAGCCTGAAATATTTGTTCTGGCATATGAGAAGAATTCTGGGAGTACAGAGTTTATGTACAGTATGTTATGCTTTTCTCACAATTTCCCCATTTCACCTAAAAGTACATTTCAAGAATTCTGGGAGGGGGGGCAATGGCACTGAGCAGCATCCTGTAGAAGCATGTTGCAGCTTGACATATTTATTCTTATAGTTGACAACAATGTTTGAATGACTTAATTTACCTTTGTGTTGCTTTTCTCTCAATTTCCCCTAAAGTGCATTACAAGAACTGAGGTGGTATGGGGGGGGGACTGACATAAATGCAGCACTATGTAGTAGTATGCACCAGCCTAATGTATATATTCTGATACATTACAGAAATTCTGGGAGAGAAGAATATATGTATAGTACATTGTGTTTTTCTCCCAGTTTCCCCTAAAGTGCATTACAAGAAATGGGGGGGGGGGGGACTGTGTAGTCCTTATAGCACAATGCAGCACCATGACAAATGTATTCAAGTAGATGAGAAAAATTCTGGGAGCACAGATGTTATGTATATTGTATTTGTCATACCATTTCCCCTATTGTGCTATACAAACACTGTGGCAAGATACTGACACACAGAGCAGCACATTATAGCAGTTTGCAGCTGCCTTGCATATTTATTCTGGTAGTTGAGAAAATTCTGGGAGGACAAAATTTATGTGTGTGGTGCTGTTCTTGCAATTTCCCCTAAAGTGCCTTACAGGAACAGTGGTGAGGACAGGCACACAGCACTGCACCTTGTTGCATCATGCGGCAGCCTGACATATTTATTCTGCTAGATAACAAAAATTCGCTGAGTATAGAATAAAAGTATGCTGTCCTTTTATTACAATTTCCCATAAAGTGTGTTATGAAAACTATGGTGGGGATGACACACAGTGCAACACCTTGCAGCAGTATTTATTAAGGCAGTTGAAAGACTTCTGGGAGTACACAATTTATGTAGATTTTGTTTTTCTTGCAATTCCCTCTAAAGTGCCTAACAAGAACTGGAGGGGGGGTCTCAATGTGACTAATACCAGTCACAGCACTGTTTACACTTCTTTTGTTTGTAAAGCAGAATAACATATTTCACTTCGAGTCTTCTGCGTTTGGACATTTGCCTTATTCTGCTTGCATTAATGAACCTTGAGTACTTTGTTTTTCTTGACTATTTGACATACCGTGTTGTGGTTAGCAACCCTACACAGAGCATTGGATCTCTATCTCACTGAGCACACCAGTCCAAGGGACATCTTTGCAGCAACTGACACAGTGCAGCACCTTATGATAACATGAAGCAGCCTGACATATTTATTCTGGTAGTTGAAAAAGTTATGGGAGTATGGAATTTATGCATGTTATGCTTTTATACAAATTTCTTCTAAAGCAGGTTACGAGAATTGTGGTGGGGGACTGACACACAGCACAGCACCTTGTAGCAGCATGCAGCAGCCAGCTATAGTATATTTATTCTAGCAGCTGAAAAAGTTCTGGAAGTACACAATTTATATATGTTCTTTTCTCACAAATTTCCCTAAAGGTCATTGCAAGAACTGTGGCAGGAGATCAGGCACACAGCACAGCACCGAGAAGTAGCATCTAGCAGCCTGATGTATTTATTCAGGTATCTGAGTAAAATTCTGGGAGTATAGAATTTATGTATGTTATGCTTTTCTAACAAGTTCCTTGAAGTGCTTTAAAAGAACTGCAGCAGTGGTTGAGAAAACTTCTGGAAGCACAGAATTCATGTACATTTAACTTTCACATCATTCACCTTAAGTGTGTTACAAGAACTGTGGTGGTGGGGGGACTGACACACAGCACAGCACAACTTCTGGCCATAGCATGCATCTCCTTAATTTTTTTGTTAGTTTCTTAAAACAATTCTTGGAGAACAAATTATTAGTATATTGTGTTTTTAGTAGCATGACTCTTAATGTGTATTGCTAGAAATATGTTGGTGTGACTGACACACAGCTTGGCACAGTACAGTAACATGTAGCAGCCTGAAATATATATTCTGGTAGTTAAGAAAAGTTGTGGGAGCACACAATTTATATATATATATATATATATATATATATATATATATATAGTTGCCTGACTTCCACATAAAGAACTCTAGCATACATTTCTTTGCGGACGATATGGTTTTGTACACATCAGGCTCGTCCTTAACTGAAGTCAGGGAAGCACTCCAAGCTGACTTTATCCAGATAGAAAGCAACCTTATCAATGCCAAGCTTCTCTTAAATGCCAAAAAAATAACAAGACAATGATTATCTTGAGAATTGCCTTTTCTGGTGCCCTATCTACCCCACCTAAATACTTCATAGTTACCTCCCTAGGTGAACCCTTGGAAGTCGTACTAAATTTAAATATCTAGGTATGTGGATAGACAACAAGCTTTCCTTCAATGACCACATCGAGGATCTATCAAAGAGGCTTAAAAGCACGCTTGGGTTTCTTCTTTAGAAATAGGACCCTCTTTTCTCTCATGACCAAAAAGACTTGTCCAAGCAACATTCCTTCCTTGCTTGACTACTGGAGACATTATCTTTATCTCCTCCCCAACCTTGAGCCTATCTAAACTGGACATACTCTATCACCGTGCTCTTCACTTCATTACTAACTCTGCATACAGGACCCGCCACTGTGATCTTTATGCAGCAGTTGGGTGGACTTCTCTTGCCACCAGACGCCTCCTGCATGCTGGCATTTGGACCCTCAAATTACTACTCCACAAACTGCCTGTCTATTTAACGTCTCTCAAACACATCTTGCATAGCACCTACTCCCTAAGGAAATCCGACCTTATCCTACTAGATGTTCCCAGGACACGTACCACAGCTGGCCAAAGAGCTGTCTCATATGCCCTCCCAAACATTTGGAACCAACTACAAGCCATGCTGAAGCTAACCATTATCTTATCAATTAACTCCTACAAAACACTAGCTATCTCTAAATTAAAAGACATATGTAGGTGCTACTAGGCCCCCAACGCCAAGTCAACTTCTTAGGTACCAACTGGCATTCTACTTATCAAGCTGAAATGTGTTGCATAATTTAGGGCAAGGTTAAAGCTGGAATGTACTGCATATATAGCATAAGGACTTCTATTGTGTATACCTCTTGTATAATATATTTTTTCTTTGTTGTTCTACATTTTATATCTCCTATCTATGTAATTCCGAACTGTATGTGTATGTGCCTCAGGACCTCCTTGTGAATGAGCTTGCTCAAAAGAGTCTTTCCTGCAATAAACTTGAATGCATCAAGCTGGTGTGGGTATGCAGAAATGTCGCATACCCCGCCCACGGCCCTGTGTCCCATGAACAGGTGTGCCCATATCGGCAGTCACCAATGCTGGCCAGCTGTCCATGGCTCCTCCCCCGGCATGCAGAACTCCACAGGGCAGCTGGGACAGGAGTCATCATCCTGGGCAGGCATCTAATGGGATGCTCCCCAGGGATCCTTAGTGAATCCCACACATAGGGAGGTATGGGTCCGGGGCTGTGCATGCTGATTGCAGACACCTGAACCCACATGGCACCATCCTTTCCCAGTACCACCACTTTCAAAATTGCCAGGTGTTCACCCTTCCAGCTGGCCCTGCAACCTCCTGCTGCCCAGCAGTCAGAGGCAGCATGGTGAGTCCTGTATCAGGTCCTCGGTGACTGGAGATCTGTGTCCATGGGGGCACACAGTGAGTTACAGCAGGGTTCCCCCTGCAGTAACTGGTACCTCACCCTGCACCTATGTGGCCAACACTATGTGGGTTCCTGCATGCCGCATAGTGCTGGCACGCCCCTAGAATGCCCCCAGCGTGGTCCTGTCCGAAGATGTAAGGAATCGGATCTGGTTGGTCTGCACGCCCCCTGTCTGTACATCTTGTGCCAGAGCACAATGGGTGTAGAGTGGCTACATGTGCTAAATATGCATGCATAGCCACTCTGCCCCATTTAATATATATAATAATATTATTACAAGAACATGGCGAGGACTGATACACAGTGCCACACCTTGTAGCCGCATGCAGCAGCCTGACATTTTTTTTTTCTGGTACTTGAAAAAGTTCTGGGAGCACTTAATGTATGAATATTGTGATTTTCGTATCAGTTACTCTAAATCGCATTACTAGAACTGTGTCAGTGGGACTGAATCATTGCATGGCATCATGTAGGAGCATTCAACATCCTGATGTCTTTTTTTCTGGTAATTGAAAAAAATTTTGAACCACAAACTTTATGCATATCATGCTTTTTTTTCACCATTCCAGTGAAAGTGCATTCCAAGAACTTTGGTGGTGGAAGGGAATGATACACAGCGCAGGACCTTGTAGCAGCTTACAGCAACCTGACGTATTTATTCCGGAACTTGAGAAAAATTCTGGGAATATAGAATTTATGCAGGCTGTGCTTTTCTCAGAACTCCCACTAAAGTGCATTAGATGAACTGAGGCATGGGCTGCCACACAGCACCTTTTAGCAGTATAACAAAAACCAGAAAAGCAACACTCTGCACAAATAGTAAGATACTATAGCAAAAAACACTTAACACAAGGGGTGGGATATTCAAAGGGGTTGCGCATGGCGCAGCAGTGTTGCACCATGCACAACCCACTGATGCGCCCCGGCACAAAATTCAAAGGTGGAAGTTGCACTGCACAAATCTTGATGCACTGGGGTGCACCAGTAATGTATGCAGCACAAGTGTGGGGGACGTGCCCATGTATATTTGGCACATCCCGATATTCAGCCTGGGATGTGTGGTGCACATGCAGGCACAAACCCACCTTGCGCCTCACAGGGAGGCACAAAGATCTGCCCATAAAAAGAAGGAGCAAGGCCTTTCCACCCATAGGTGAGCTGCCATATTGCAGGGAGCAACACGGCAGCCACCAGCTGTGGGTGGCCACCCAACCTCCCGAGCCAAAATCCAGGCATCATTGCCCCCCCACACCCAATTGCGGGCTTTTGTAAACTGTAATAATCCCTGGTGGTCCAGTGGACCCACTCCCCAGCCCATTCACAGGCTTAAATAGAAATAAATTATCCCTGGTGGTCCAGTTGACCTGCTCCCCAGCCCAATCGTGGGCTTAAATAGAAATAAAAAGTCCCTGGTGGTACAGTGGACCTGCTCCCCAGCCCGATCACTGGCTTTGTAAATAAAATGAATCCACGGTGGTCCAGTGGACCTGTACCCAAGCTCGATCACGGGCTTATGTATAATGAGAAAATCCCTGGTGGTTCGGTGGACCTGAACCCCAGCCTGATCGCAGGCTTCAGAAAACATAATGTCCCAGGTGGTCCAGCTGTCCCCCCTCCCCACCTGCTGGCTCAGACTCACCACTCCACTCCCTCCCCCATTAGTGGCGGGTGGCAGATCCCCATCCACAAGCTGCCCGGCCACCCACCGACTGACAGCGTACAGGACGGCTGTATACCCACTGGTCCACTGCATGGACCAATGGGTGTGCAGACCGTACTGTACTACACAGTCCTTCATTCACATTTCAGGACTGTGTAGTACAGTACGGTCTTCACACCATTGGCCCACACAGTGGACCAATGGGCATACAGCCGTACTGTACGCTGCCAGTCGGTGGGTGGCCGGGTGGATTGTGGGTTGGGAGCTGTAGCCCACTGCTGACTGGGGGGGAGTAGGGTGGTGGGTCTGAGCAGAAGGGTGGGGAGGGGGGACCACTGGACAACCATGGACATCACGTTTTCTGCAGCCGATGATTGGGCTGGGGTTTGGGTCCACCGGACCAGCAGGGATTTTCTCATTATGTGAAGCCCATGATCGGGATTGGAAGCAGGTCCACTGGACCACCAGGGATTCTCTTTATTTACAAAGCCTGCAATCGAGCATTGGGCTGTGTTGCCAATGAGGGTAGGGGGTGTCAGTCCCCGATGTCTGAATCCTGGCAGGGCACCAGGCACAAGTCACCAGGGATCAGCACACCTGCATGCAAATGGGGCCATAATGACATGCAAATGGCCCCATTTGTGCCTTGCATTCATAATGGCCTCATTTGCATGCTCACATCTGAATATCGCTGTTGCTGCACCTAGCACAGCTGCACTTGCGCTGTCACAGCCCCCCGCTCCTCAACTGCCACTTGTGCTGGCTCAGTGCCACTGTGTGCAGTGCAGGCACCCCCAGTGCCATATTCAATGGTGCTGAGACATGACGCAGCATCGTTGAATATCACCTGGTCCACGCCCTGGCACAGCCCAGTTGCGTTACATCCGGCTTGCCCATGCCTGGCACATTTCTGAATAGCCCACCCAAGAAGTCTAAACTGTGTATAAAATTGCTTTACTCCCCTATGAAGTACATGGCAACAGATCACAAGAGAGTAAACTAATTTAACTCAACAGTTTGGATTCTGTGTCTTACTTGTTTTTAGGGTTGCAGTAGGCATAGCTCTGCAGATCTCTTGCTACAGAAAAAGGACTCAGCGCATTCCTTCCAACTGAAAATTGTGGACATGAAGCACAGTCAGTTCCACATCTGTGGTGTCCCTTGGGCACTCCACTCCTTGTCTCCAGGGGCAATGCACTTTTTTCATAGAACTAGGGGCATCCTGATGGTGACTTTGGGTAATTGGGCACCCCCCAGTGTCACGCTAATGTCTTTTGGGGGTTGTGGGATGGTGGGTACTGAGAGGGAGGATTGGGTGGGGGTATCTATAATTTAAAAGAAAACAACACCAGCAACGCATGTGCAATAAACTGTGGCCGCCATCTTTGACATTGCAGTAGTGTGCTGTAAACTGACAATTTTTTTCTTTTACATAGTAGCTATCCCCACCCAACCCTCCCTCTCAGCACCCACCATCCCACACCCTCCTCAGAAACATAGAAGAGCAACATTTGGGGTGCCCAATCCCCCAGTGTCATAATCAAGACACCACCATTTTTTTATTTGTCAGTTATACAGTGCATACCTTGCCTTTTGGGCAGGAGTTGAAAATGTTCTTCACCATAGAAGTGGGGTCATAAAATGGCTATGTTTAAAATTTGTTGTAAAAATATTGAAAAACAACAAAGTTATGAGCCTATGTTAGATTCTGCGAATGCAAGTTTGTAACATTGGTAATTTTCAATATTTTTTACCCAGCTTTACAATATAGCCATATCTTTACAGCACCTGTGAATGTGACAGCTGTCATTTTTCAAATCCTGTTATTTTTTTTTAACATCCTGCAAGGTGATTTTGCTGTCCCTGCCTAAAATCACCTTTTGGGCAGGAGTTGAAAATGTTCTCTGCCATTGCTCATGAGGTGGGGTCATAAGAAGGCTATGTTGTAAACTGGGTGTAAAAATATTTAAAAACAAACAAATTATGAGCCTACATTGAATTTTGCTAATGCAGGCTCATAACTTTGGTAATATTCAATATTTTTCCCCCAAATTTTCAACATAACCATTTATTTACAGCACCTCATGAATGGGCAGCTGACTTTTTTCAACTCCAGCCCAAAATGTGTTTTTGCTCCCCAAAATTTGGATTTCTCAGTCCCTGTGTGAAATCACCATTCAGGCAGGATGTGTACATTTCATTTGCCCTTCTTCATGAGGCAGGGTCATAACAAAGCTACAGTACGTTGAAAATTTGGTGTACAAATATTACACAACAACAACTTTATGAGCGGATGTTACATTTTGCTAATGTAGTCTCACAACGTTGATAATTTTCAATATTTGTGCCCCATATTCCTTAGTGCAGCACTATCGGCTCTTGCCAGAGTGTATTTACTGCAGTATCACACTATTTTTTGAGTGTATCTTTTCTTGTTTTTGTTAGTTGGTTATTTAACTGCACCTGCCATGTTGCTCCAAAGTGCCTGTTTTCATTTTGCTCTTTTTAACAGGATGCAGCAGCCTGATGGATACAGTATGTCCTGGTAGTTGAGAGAAATTCTGGGAGTACAGAATGTACGTACAGTATGTTGTACTTCTCTCACAGATTCCTCTACAGTGCATTACAAGAGCTGTGTCAAGAGACTCACACACAGCAGTAGCACCTTACAACAGCATGCAGTTGCCTGATATATTTATTCTGGAATTTGAGAACATTTCTGGGAGTATAAAATGTATGTATGTTTTGCTTTTCTGACAATGTTACCCAAAGTGCGTTAAAAAAAACTGTGTTAGTGGGACTGACACACAATATTGCACCAGAAAGCACATACAGCAGTCTGACATATTTTTTGTGCTGGTGGAAAAATATTCTGGGGACGCAGAATTCATGTTCATGGCTCTTTTGCAACATTCCTCTAAATAGTACTACAGAAACTGTCCACTAGAAAATGTTACAAGAACTCTTTGGGGGGATTGAAAGAAAGCACAGCACCTTGTAGTAGTATGCAGCTCTCTGACATGTTATTTTCTTTTTGTTGAGAACACTTCTTGGATGATAGATTTTTAGCATATTGTGCTGTCATCTTTTTCTTTTCAAGTGTATTGAACGTTGTAGAACAGGTATCTTGTTATCTGCTTGTCCTGAGAAACTCACAACATTGTGCAATTTATGTGTGGTACACTACACTGGGATTAAGATTTTCTGTTGGGCTAGTATAAAGTAAATCAGGTTGCCTTCCACAAATCTGATTTGCATGTTTGGGTTGGGTAACTAACACTGGATCATTCCTTCCACAGGACATGGAAAGAGAGAGTGAAAGACCTTTCAGGGATGGTTAAGATTGTTCTTTATTTATTTATTAGATCATCAGTTTACAGACCTTTGAGTCAAAGACTCATTTGTAAAGGCACCTCGTCAAGAGAGCAATACATCACAGCAAACAAAATAGTACAGTACATAACGTTTAGATTAAAAAGCAATCAGTGTTACAGGCATTCACTGGTGGTACAAGCTTGGTAATAGGTAGATCACAGTAGTCATAATATAGGTACATGAGTACCACATCAGGTAGCAACCAGAGATATTTTATTACATTAGTCAGCAGATGTTGCCTGAAACCCCAGGCATATACAGCAAAAGTAGACAGGTCAGACCTAGCCTAGGGGTGAGGGTAAGGGGCAGGTGAGGGATTATGTGCAGTTGTAGCAGCGAGTGCTTGTCAGATGGCTTCTAAGGGAGACCTTGAAAGGACCAAGCTTAGTGGAGTCAGCTATGTTGGCTGAGAGGGAACTGAACCAGGAAGGAGCCCGACAGCAGAAGCATCTCTTGGCCATAGAGGTCCTTATCCTGGGGACAATAAGGTAGGTTTTGACAGTGCTGCGGGTGGACACTGAGGGGGAGGCATGCAGCAGGGAGGTGGTGACCCCGGGGGGGAGAGCCCTAGCAGGGTCTTTTTTACAAGAAGGCAGGTTTGGAAGCGAAGTCTTTCTTCATGGTTGAGCAAGTTGGTGGTGGAGTATTGTAGGCACATATGGGCACACCTAGGGGCTCCCAGCATTAGCCTGTAGGCCTTGTTTATAGAAAGCTGGATTCTTGCAAGTGCAGTATTGTCAGCTGCCACATTGATGGGCAGCCTATAGTCAATTAGCAACAGGACAGAGGAGGTGATTGCCAATATAAGGGCCTCTTGTGGTAGGCACTCCCTATGGTGGTATAACAGTCCAATCCTGACATTGATGGCTGCAGAAAGGGCATTGATATGGGAATGGAAGGAGAGTGCTGAATCAAAGATAATGCCCAGATACTTGTAGGAGGAAACCGGCTCAATGGGGTTTAATGTGCTAGGCAGTATCATGAGACGGGCACCACTAGCTTTGTTTTGGCGATGCAAGAAGAGCATAGCTTTGGTCTTTTTTAGGTTCAGGACTTGCCTTCGTGATGTGAACTAATGCTCAGCTCTATCAAAAGCTTGTTGCTGGGTGGCCTGGAGTGTGTTGGGGTTGGGGTCAGAGACGAAGAGCACAGTGTCATCTGTGTACAGGAGGATCTTACTTGGGCAGGCCAAGGGGAGGGAGTGGAGGTAGACACTGAAGAGGAGAGGAGAAGGTCTAAAATGGAGCCCTGGGGAACCCCAGAGCGGACAGGTCGTGTGTCAGATAGGGTGCTGTTGATTTTTACACTTTGAGTTCTGGCAGATAGGTAGCTGGTGAACAATGCAAGGGGGTCGGGTGGAGAAATCAAGGCATCTGAGGGACTAAAGCAGGAGGGGATGGCAAACTGTGTCTAAGGCCTTGGTAAGGTCAATGAACATGGCACCGGCAGGACTTCTGGCATCAAGAACAGAGTGCAGGAATTTGGAGAATTCAAGTAGCGCGGTTGTGGTGCTGTGACCTGCATGATAGCCATGCTGTTCAGGGCACAGGATATTGTGCATGGCCAAGTATTTGGCAAGCTGGTCAGCAACTACTTTTTCAAGGGCCTTAGAGAGTGAGGGAAGTATGGAGTTAGGTCGATAGTTAGCCCAGGTTCTGGAGCATGGATGCAAAATAGTCTATGTTCGCAAGCCCAGTCACTGTGGTACATGTGTTGCAAAATGCCTTATATTTGGTAAGATTAGTTCAGTGCCAGTAGATTTGTGGATCCATCAGGTAAGTTCACATGCATGGTGACAGGCAAGCAACTCTGCAGTGAATAGGGCTGTGTGAAATTAAAGTTCCCCTAGAGGAATTTTGGCAAGAGTCAGAATTTCTCTTTTGCAAAATTTTGCAATGCACTTTGGCAACTCATGCAAAATCTGACTTAGAATGGTGGAATGAATGCATGAATTACAGAATATTGTATTAAATTGTCAAAAGAAATTCACAGAACTGATTATCCAGTGGTCAGATCTGCAGAAATTCTTTCTGTAGTTTAATACATTAATCCACAATTCATACATTTATTCTTCAGTTAAATGAGTTACTGAAGTGCAGAATGAATATATGAATTGTGGATTAATGTATTAAACTGTGGAAAGAAATTCTACAGAATTGATCACTGAACTGTGGAATAATTACATGTACTGTGGATAAATGTATTAAAATGTGGAATGGAATTCCTCAGAACTGTAACTCCACAGTTCATAAGTATTATTCTGCAATCCAGCCAGAAAATTCTGTAGAACAGGGTGAAAATTCACCAAACACATTTGGAAGAGTCTGATATCACAAAAAGTGGAAATTTGGAAAATTTAGTGAACTTTTTGAAATTTCTTGAAAGTTCTGTGAAAGTGGAATTCACAACTTCTGCCCAGCTCTAGCCATGTTCCACAGGAGGGGTGAACCACAGACTTGAGTTTTCCACTTGGGGCATAATAATCCTTTGCTGACAGGAGTTTGGAGTTAAAAAACTTCAGGGCTGTGTTAATGTTGCTGACATATTGAATAATGGACCACTCAGTTGCCATCAGGTCTGGAAGATTTGGTGTGGGGGGGGGTTCTCTTTGGGTCAATGAATCTTGCCTATGCAGAAGACCATATGCTGGTCACCGAGTGCATCAGGGAAGGTACCCGCATCCACAGTATGGTGGGGTTGGGATGATAATAGTTTGCTCTGGTAGCTGAGAAAATTTCTGGGAGTACAGAATTTATGAACACTGTACTTTTCTAACAATTCCCCCAGTGTGCATCACAAGAACTGGTACAGCTGGATTGACACACAACATAGTAGCCTGTGGCATCATGACACATTCTAGTAGTTTAGAAACACAGTGAGAGAACAAAGTGATAGTATTAAGACTGTGCAGTTGTACAAGAAAGAGAAAAATAGAGAGAGGAAATCAGATTTTTTTTTCCTTCATTAAGCTGGAGAAAGATAGCTGACAATAGAATTTAGATAACATGAAGCAGTACCAAAAATCAGGACAAAGACAAATGAAGAAGTACTAAAATTATTCATGTTTTTTTTTTCTTTTTTTCTTTTTTTTTACATTTTATTTTATTTTTTTTTACAGAATATGAAGAACAAAGGAGACAGTAAGACTGATAGCCTATGATGATGAGTCTTGAATCAATGAGGGCAGAGAGCATAGGGTTATGGTCTGGAGACAGAGGGTGCACAGCCACCATAGAGATTAAATAGTTCCTCAAGACTGCTCTGTTGGTTTTCGAGCAATACCTTGAAAGTTTGTTACATGGTCAGAACTTGTCAGGAGAGCTCCCCTAGCTAATCACGCAGCAGCACCACTTCAGTGTGGTTGGAGTTAGAAGGAGGATTTGGGAACATTCTCTTAGGTGACTCCTGCAGCACCCAAGTCTGGCTGCAGCTTCTTCTCCTAGCCCCTTCCTTCCTTCCTCCTTCTCCTCAGGGAACTGTGCACCCTGTGAGAACTCACCATGTCACTAAGGGTGCCACCACATCTACTCCTTCAGCTGTCTCAGTCTGTCTCCTTATAACATGCTCATTCCACTTTTGGCATTGCCTCATCTTAAGGTGGTTGTGCTGCCCACCTGTGCCCAAATGGTTGCCCTGTTTCCCACATCGAACAACAGTGTGACACTAGATGCATGTCATCACACTTGTTGGTTGGGTCAATAACAAAAATGTCTCATACATGAGACTTTTGCTGCTGTTGAGGGGAGAAGCCCAAAGGTCATGGGTGGGACTCCTTCTCGAAGGGCTCAGGTTGCATCACAGCCATGGGGGGGGCACAGGGGGAGGTGTTGCAGTAGGTACATGACATACTGGAGCAGAGTGCACTGGTGGTGATGGTGCCACTTCGTACAGCTGCTAGTGCTGCATTGTGAGAAGGTGCCTCCTGGTGTTATAGGTGCCAAAGCTGGCCTCTTTATATAGAATGGATGGCATGTCACATCCATGGACTGCATCTACCTTTCCTTGCTGTGACTGCCCCAGTCCCAGTCCTTCCAGATTCTCCTCACCAGTGCCATTTATTTTATGTAGAAAAGGAACAGAGTTGAAAAAATAGTGTGAAAGCAAGACACATAGAACAAAGAAAAGTGTAGTATGTAGAGAAAAGTACACTGCAACAATAACAACTAAATAAATCTACACACAGTAAACAAAAGATGTCAAGAAAATAAAAAACAAAACTGTAAAAGTTGTTTTTTGGTTGGTTTGTTAAAGCTTCTGAAAGCAGCGGTTGTGACCTCCTCCATGTACTTACTCAGACTGTAAATGAAATGAAGGCTTGATATGCATATGGAAAAGTAGCACACAATAATGCAGAAGCTTTTTTCTATATGACTTGCAAGAACTTGCTTCCCAGAGACCTTGATTTCAGCAAACTTCCCTTAAATGTACTCCAAAGGTGAAGTTAAAGGTGAAGTTGTCATTCAAAGTTACAAAAGGCAAATTTCTTAGTAAATGACAAAAATTAGCAAATTGATCCATGAAAGTAAAAGGCTTCACTGGAACTTGACAAGTGAATTAAAACTTTGCAACATCTCTATTTGTGATAAGAGTCTTGTGCGCTAATGATATACTGTATATAGAATAAAATATGGGGTTGTGTGTGTAACAAGAATTTTACACACACCTGAAGTGTTGAATGACACATAAACCCTGGGAGCGAAGCTCAAGGGGGTTTATCTAGGCATCCAGCACTGAGGATGTGTGTACAATTTGAGTTTCTGCACCACCTCATATTTTATTTTAAATAATTTCTGGGTTTTACACTTTTTCGCCACAGCAATTATATAAAATAACTGACAATCCAGTGTGGCTGCGGTCCAGTTGGGTTTTAATGTGGTCCATGGTCACCTTCTAAGAGTTATATGTTTTTCCTTTTTCTGGTAGTTGCTGTCTTTGAAATCTTTTAAAGCAGTGTTTTAAAAAAAAATTAAAAAAATAATAACTTACCACTGAGTCCGATTGGCAGTGCAGTTTCGGGCGAAAAAGAAAGGTGCCAGCAGTCAGGAAGGGGTGAGCTGTGGCTGGTACAAGCGCAGAGCGAGGGAAACCCGGTGTGTGTTTGCCATTATAAACACTCCTTTATAATGGCAAATTATGCAACAAGTTTCACTAAGGTAAAAAGCAAAACCCAGGTATTATAATATGATTATGAAGTACTGCAGTGCATCATAACATTCTAATGCTGATGGGCTGTCCAGACAGGTAGCCTGAGAAAGCACATCTCAGACATTAGGAAAAAATTTGGTGTGAAAACCCAAATGAAAAGATTCTTAGCGGGCAGTAACTGGCTGGCTATATGAAAAGTGTCATTTATATTTGTGGAGCGGGAGATGTGGCAGATTTCACCCAGAATTTTTTAAATGTTTCTTTCTATTTTTTCTCTGGGATTGGTAAAATACATGCTGTGGAGAATTTTTTTTTACTGGAGCCTTAGAGCAGTGATGATGTGGTAATTCAGCCTGATAGGGGCTAATTAAAGGCACTGCAACAAGGAAGTGACAAAAATAGGAGCCACATTGCCTGGCTATGAGCAGTAACCAAAAGGCAGTCTTCTGTGGCTGGAGTTAGTCCTCACAAAAGGGAATAGTTAAAGTTATGGGCCACTGCCAGGAAGAGAGAAACCAATGTGCAGATGTATAGCTGTTTTGATTTACCAGCTATAGCTAAAATTAAGAAGTAGTTGTGAAAGCTGAAGCAGGGCTTAAAACATTCTAGGGGTTAGAGAAGAATGCTAAGGTCTTTATTAAATACTGTACAGTACAGTAGGGAGAAATAGAAGCCTAAAGAAGGGTGTGAAATGGTATAGAAAGATTGGTGTGGGTGGTCAAGAATTAATGGAAGGTGAACCTACTAAATAAATAATCCAACTTAAAAGGACACTGTCAGCTTTATAGTTTTATTTTCCTGGTCATGTGAGAACAGTTTGCCACTATTAACAGACCTAGCAAAGAAACTAGGCTGAATTTTCAGACAGCCCCGAATGCCACAAGCCGTGGGTATGCCGAACTTATGGCAGATAGGGCTTGCGGTATTTTCTCAGCTGGGATTGGGATTTTCTATCCTGTACACCAATTGCTGTAAATAAGATCAACTTTTTCTGGTCTAGCTTCTGGCAATCCTGAGTACCCATTTTACGGGGCTTGCACTAAATATTTGGTGAAAATTGCTGTAAACCAGGTAAAGTGTTGGAACTACATCCAACCAACGAAAATTGGGTGCAGTTGCAACACAGATGTTTGGTACATTTGTGCCAAAACAAGGGTTTGATGTAAGGTTGACACAAGCCCTGTGTTGCCCTTTGAAAATCAGGCCCACTGTTTTTAATGTTATAATATGTAACGTGATGAGATTTTGTACCATATTCACCCTTTTTTCATCATTATGCTCAGAATGAGTGGGTCTCCAAACATTGATCAGTCAAAACAGCTCTTTGCTAGTTCTGTTAATAGAGGCAAACAGGTATTACAATACCAATAATTACAGTAAAAAGCTGACAATATTCCTTTAATAGGAAGGGGTATTGTTCCAGAGTCCTCAACAAAGCCAGTTGAGAACATGCAGAGGTTGGAAATGGAGCACGTTGCAGGGAACAGGTACACTAACAGTTGAGGGGTTGAAGGTAAACTGTAGCCAGACAGCAGAGCTGTGAAGACCTTGCCTCAGCATGCAATGTTTTGCAAAGTGCTGTTATACTAGTTTTTTAATCTTTGGTGAATGGGTAAGGCCCACTAGGCACAAGTTCCTGTTTTCAGGGGCAACCCAGGACTGGGTGGTTAATTGACTTATTTAGAATCACACAGTATGCAAGTGGAGGTTGTGGGACTCAAATGCTGGTCTGCCAGATGTACCAAGCTTATTCGCAACTAATTACTCTAACCACTAGGCTATACTGCCAGCCTGTTTTTATCTTGGTAGTGGATAAACGTGTATGTGTAGCAAACATCATGTTGTGGGAAAACTTTTATTATGGGGAAAACTTTTCTTACACCTGTTGTAATGTACATTTTTTCCTAAGAGGAGTTCCTGGAGTTTTTGGCATAGAACAAGAAGCAGAGAAGACTGGTGACATTCTAAGAGTGAAACAAGAAGTTTTAGCCCTTATGCTATGTGATGCCTGGTGTGAGGATGAGCTGTTGGAGATGTTATTCCTTAGTTATTCAAAAGAAAGGCATATCATTTCAAAGTCTATAGGAGGTTACTCCGTGTGAAAAATACGGTCATGTGGGAACTAATTTCTAGGAAGCTAGTACTGACTAACAAAGAAGGGATCACAGATCTCCAGGTAGAAGGTCACCTGGGGTCCAGTGACCATCACATGGTATGGTTCAATTTGGCTACTACATCTAAATCATCCCATTCCAAGGCAAAAATATGGGACTTCAGAGGAGCTGACTTTGATAAGATGGCCAACAGAGTTAAGCTAGCCCTGGCAAAAAACACAGGTGAGGAGGTACAGGCAAAGTGGGCAAGCATTAAGGATACAATACTTGAAGCAACATCCCATTGTGTTAGACAGAAAAGGAAGTGCAAAGAAGAAGGAAACCACTTTGGTTCTCAAATACAGTAGCAGAAAAGGTCAGAGCCAAAAGGCGGCCTTCAGAAAATATAAGGGAACACAGCGGGATGAAGATGAGAGGCATACCAAACTGCCTAAGGGAAGCAGGTAAGGCAGTAAGGCAGGCAAAGTCCCAAACTGAGGAAACACTAGCACGAACAGTAAAGAAGGTGACAAGACTTTCTATAGATACATTAGTGAAGGAGAAAGTCCAGAGGGGTATTGCTAAGCTTAATGGAGAAAAGGGAGCATGTGAGGAGGAGGACCCTGTAAAGGCATCTATCCTAAATAGATACTTTTGCTCAGTATTTACTGAAGAGAAGGTAGGGCAGGGCCCACAGCTCAGCATCATGGACACAGGGGAGGAGGTGAGCACTACTCCCTTCACAAAGAAAGGGTCCTACAAGAGCTTGCTAAGCTCAGGGTGGATAAGGCAATGGGACCTGATGGCATACATCCCAGGGTACTTAAGGAGCTAAAGGAGGAACTAGCAGAGCCATTAGCAGAATTGTTTAGTGAGTCTCTGAGCACAGGAGAGGTCCCAGAAGACTGGAGAAGGCTCATGTGATCCCCTCCACAAGAGTGGTAGCAGGGAGGAGGCGGGAACTACAGACCAGTCAGTCTTACCTCAGTAGTGGGCAAGATTATGGAGGCACTCCTTAAGGAAAGGATAGTGCAACACCTGGAATCCATAGGGGCACAGGATCCAAGACAGCATGGGTTTACAAAGGAAGGTCTGTCAAACTAATCTCATAGATTTCTTTGACTGGGTAACCAGAGTGGTGGACCAAGGGGGAGCAGTTGATGTCGCCTACCTTGACTTCAGCAAAGCTTTTGACACTGTTCCACATAGAAGATTGATAAATAAGCTAGATAGGCTCGGGGTGGGTCAGAAGTTGGTCAACTGGGTGGCAAACTGGTTGACTGGCAGAAAACAGAGAGTGGTGGTAAATGGTATACAGTCAGAAGAGATGCAAGTCACAAGTGGGGTACCTCAGGGATCAGTCCTGGGGCCAGTCCTATTCAACATCTTCATTAGTGACCTCGCAGATGGACTAGAGGGTAAGGCTTGTCTGTTTGCAGATGACACCAAGATCTGCAACAGAGTAGATGATCCAGATGGGGTGGGCAGAATGAGAAGAGATCTGGATAAACTAGCAAAATGGTCAGAAGAGTGGCAACTGGGATTTAATGCAAAAGTGCAAAATCATGCACATAGGAAGAAAACCTGAAGCCACTTATAGGCTGGGAGGAGTTGCTAGCAGTCACAAAGGAAGAAAGAGACTTGGGCATCATCATCACTGATGACCTAAAATCATCAAGCAGACCTCTAAAGCAGTAGGTAAGGCTAGGGGGTGTTAGGGTGTATTAGTAGAGGTATCTGAAGTCGTAGAGGAGGTAATAATCCCTCTGTACAAGACATTGGTTAGGCCCCATCTGGAGTACTGCGTGCAGTATTGAGCCACACCTTCACAAGGACATTAACCAAATTGAGGCAGTCCAGAGAAGGGCAACCAAAATGGTGCAGGGACTGCATCAGAAGACATATGAGGACAGATTAACGGAGCTCAATATGTATACCCTTGAGCAAAGGAGGAGAGAGGTGATATGATCGAGACATTTAAACACCTTAAGGGCATAAACAAGGTGAAAGAGTCTAACATGTTTAAATATAAGAAAAATAGCAGGACAAGAGGACACAGCATGAGATTAGAGGAGGCCGATTAAGGGGAATGTGAGGAAATTCTTTTTCACAGAAAGAGTGGTAGATGCATGGAATAGCTTACCACAAGAAGTGGTGGCTATGAATACAGTGCAGGGCTTCAAACAGGCATGGGATAGGCATAAGGGAGCAATACAAATGACTATGAATAGATAGGTCACTGACAGAGCAAAGGCCGATGGCACATTTATAAGGTAGAAAAAGAAATGGGCAGACTGGATGGGCCTTGCGGTCCTTATCTGCCGTCAACTTCTATGTTTCTATGTTTCTATGTATAAGCTAGATGGCATATGAAAATGAAGCAGTCACCTATTTAAAGCATTGAACTACACCATCACTTACTGGAATACTTGGCCAAAATCTTGACAAAGTTAGAGATCCTGCAGTGCCAGCAAGAACATGTATAGCAGCCCGATCCTTCAATTATGCCATTTAATTTTTAAATGTTTTCTAACCTGAAAACATAAAAAAAAGTTGAATTTGTTGTTTTTGTTTCCCTATCTACTGTACAAAGTAAACAATAAGCCATGATGTGGTATGCATTTCATTGAATTTAACCAATAGCCCAGCTACCCAGGTGTATTGTGATTGATGACCCTGAACGCCAAATGCCATCCTAAGCACATGTGCAATGCATTACTTCACAAGAAAAGCGTGACCCCCCCAACCCGTTGTGGCTCCTTGTACTTATGAAATAGGTAAAAATGTAAGAAAAAAGTCAGAAACATCGAGTGTTGCTAAATGTTACCTGCTACAACAGCTAAACCTACAAAACCCCTGGTACAGTCAGAGGATGGACAGCTTTGGATGACCAGGGGAGCAAATAGAAATTAAATAATATGATTCCAGTGAAGCCCACCAGGATGAAGAGTAGCACTGCGAATTCTGCAATATTACTGCAGTAAACTATGCAATTTCAATTTCAATGGGAGTTAATCCCTTTTGTCATGCAGTAAACCTGTGACACAGCACTTCATCCTGGTGGGCTTCACTGTATATGAAAAACTGTTTACTTTGAGTCAGACTATTATATATTCAATAAATAGAACAATAGTTTACAAGTTATAGTGCTTAAATTTGCAATCTCGTTGATGCTTTAGTTATTTTTCTTTGATTTTTAAAGCTGGCTTCTGTTCTGCATTAGGCATTGTGGTGTCAGCACTGTATAAGCTATTCCCTGATTCATTCAGTATTCCCCTGTGATGATGGTAACTTAGAAAATATTCACTGTGACAACAATAACAACATATTTTTGATATGTTGTTGTTACTTATGTTACTATCCAACATATATTTCTTATATTTAGCCCCACTCCTGTTGTATATATCTATCTATCTATCTATGCATGTATCTGTCTATCTAAAAAAACAGCATTAATGCACCAGTTAGGGTTCAAGGTAATGCCACAAATGCAGTGAAATGTAAAGTTAGGATTTCAAATTCAAGCTTTCCAACTCCCCCCCCCCCACACCTAGCAAAAGGACAAGACCACACAAGCAACCACAGACAGCCATCATCAGGTATGACAAACAACATACCACTGTTTCCAGATGACACAAATGCAGTAGAACTGATATGCTACCTTTGTGGATTTGTATACGTGGCATGTGCACTGCAAGACATACACACTCATTTCTGACTACAGGTACTGTACAACTCTGCAATGTTCACATCAAAACACTGACAGGCCCATCCAACCATACATACAAATCTATGTTACATAGAAACATAGACTTTGATGGCAGATAAAGACTCAGTCTGCCCATTTCCCTACCTATTGAATAAGCTGCAGATCCTAGTTTTTCCAACAGCCTACTTCCTCCTACCTCCCACTAGAATCGTCCTATGTCTGTCCCATGAATTCTTAAATTCCCCCACTGTTTTGTCCCCCACTGTTTTTGACCCCATGACCTCCTCAGGAAGGCCATTGCATACGTCCACTAACTTCTCAGTGAATGAATACCTTCTCGCATTGCCTTTGAACCATCCCCCCCTCCATATTCAAATTGTGCCCACTTGTTCTTGCATATCTCTTTTTCTGAAAGATGTTACCCCCTTGGACTTTGTTGATTCCCTTGAGGCACTTGAACGTTTCTATCATGTCCCACCTCTCACTCCCTTCCTCGAGAATATTCATATTAAGCTCTTTTAGTCTCTCTTTGTATGGCTTCTCGTTCAGACCCTGCACCATTTTAGTTTCCCTCCTCTGGACTGCCTCCATTCTGTCTATGTCCTCGCAGAGATGGGGTCTCCAGAACTGCACGCAATACTTCAGATGGGATGTCACCAATTGTCTGTACAGAGGGATAACAACTTATTATTTTCTACTGGTGATGCCACTCCCTATGCATCCCAGTATCCCCAGCCCTCCTTACTGCCTTCTCACATTGCTTGCCTACCTTTAGGTCATCTGATATGACTACCCCTGGGTCCCTTTCCATTTTTGTTGTTGTTAATACCCCCCCATTGTGTACTCTTCCCCTGGGTTTTTGTTTCCCAGGTGCATTACTTTGCACTTCTTTGCATTGAATCTAAGCTCTGCCATATTGTTGGCTATTCCTCCAACCTTGCCAACTCCCTTCTCATCCTTTCCACCCCCCCTTTGTGTAACAACCCTATTGTTTATCTTTGTGTCATCTGCAAAGAGGCATGCCTTTCCTTCCAGTCCCTCCACAATGTCACCTATAAAGACATAAAAGAGGACCGGTCCCAGTACTGAACCATGCGGTACCCCACTAGAAATCACCCTTTCTTCAGAGTGGACTCTGTTTACTATTACCCTCTGTGTTCTGTTGTCCAGACAATTCTTTACCCAGGTTACCACCCTGGGACCTGCTCCCAGGCTGGCAAACTTGCTTATTAATCTTTTGTGTGGGACTGTGTCAAATGCCTTGCTAAAGTCTAGGTAAGCCATGTCCACAGTCCCTCCCTGGTCTACTACTTTGGTCACCCAGCCAAAGAAATCTATTTGATTTGTCTGATATGACCTTCCTGCTGTGAATCCATGCTGCCTTGGGTCCTGTGCCCCTCTGGCATCTAGGAACTCAATAATCTTTCTTTCAGAAGTGAATCCATCATTTTCTCTACCACTGATGTTAAACTAACTGTTCTGTAGTCTCCTGCTTCTGCCTTGCTCCCACTTTTGTGAAGGGGAATCATATCCACCCTCCTCCAGTCCTCAGGTACCACACCATCCTCCTGCGATTTGTTAAAAAGGGTAGTCAGCATTGCCACTAGTTCTCCCCTTAGTTCTTTTAGAATGCTGGGGTGAATCCTATCAGGCCCCATTACTTTGTCTACTTTCAGTTTTAGGAGTTCTTTCAGGACCCTTTTTTCTGTTACCTAAATTGTATGAGTTGTTTTCTGTGCAAAAGCACATGCCCCTATGGGGCCAGCCCTTTAGTGGCCACAGATACTCATGCATACTGTAAGACATACACACACATTTGCAGCAGAAGTGCAGGTCCCTGTGGGGCCTGTGCTTCTGCAGCCACAGAAGGAATACATACACACTGAGCTCTGTGGGGAGAAGTACAGGACTGACAAAATCCAGGATACCAAATGGCCGCACTACCTCTGTCTGCAGAAGTGCAGGTGCCTCAGTGACTTGCACTTTTGCAGCTGAATGAGTAAGACATGTACACCAACTTCTGTGTGCAGAAGCACTGGCCCCTTTGAGGCCTGCACTTGTGGTACTATATATAGAGGTAAATGATACCCAAACTGCAATAATACCCTTGTCTTCAAAAGCACAGGCACCTGTGGGGCATGTGCTTCTGCAGCCACAGGTATAAGACATAGACACTCTACTTCTGTCTAAAGAAATGCAGGCTTCTCTGGGGCCTACATGTCTACTGCTGCATAAAGAAATCCATGATACCCAAATTGCAACACAACTTCTGTCTGCAGATGTCCAGGCCCCTGTGTGGTCAGTGCTTCTGAAGCCACAGGTGTTCATGCACACAGTAAGATATACACATATGCCTCTGGCTGCAGAAGTACAGACCCCTGTAGGGACTGTACTTTTGCAGCTGCAGATACAAATCCACAAAGGTAGCACATGAGTGCTACTGCATTTGTGTCATATGGAAACAGTTGTATGCTGTTTGTCTTACCTGATGATGGCTGTCTGTGGTTGCTTGTGTGGTCTTGTCCTTTTAGTGCTTTTACTGCTGGTTGTGAATGTTGGAAACTCTAACACCACATTTCCCCTACTTTTCTTGCATTAACTTGAACCATAACTAATGTATTAATGCAGTTTGTTGCAATGAATTTCTTTTCTTTTTCAGATAGTGGATATCTATACACATTTATGCAGGCCCTTTGGGACCTGCATGAACAAATGCAGCTGCATGTGCCAGCAGAAGAGACCATCCACACTTAAGTGCAACTCAAGAATTCCATTTTCAGTGTGCACAGAAAATTTTTTATGTTGTAAATTTTTCTGTTGTACTTTAGTGTTACACTTCAAAGTGGGACAAAAAAAAATATTTTGACCCTACATCTTGAACATAGTTGCTAGAATGTATTCAATCCTGATCAAAAAGGTTGTTTCACAAAGTGATCATGAAATCATCTTACAACCTGTACTTGCTAGTTCCTACCATCCTTGTTCATGATGGTAGGGTCATGTAACCAGTATATTCAAAATATGGGGATAATATATTGTAAAACACTTGGGTTTTGAGTAGAGGTATATGCAACACAAAAATGGAATTTTAGTGCTGCACATTTAAGTCCGACACTGTAATGTGTAACACTAAAATTTTAGTGGCACTCTTTAGTGTTGCACTTAAGTGTGAGACATGAAAATTGTTTTGACTCTATGTCATGAACATTGGTTGCTACAATGTGTTAAACCCACCTAAAGGTGGTTTCATACAGAAACTCTGAATTCACCTTTAGACCTGCACTTGAAAATTCCGACCATCTTTGTTCATAACGTAAGGTCATGTAAACAGTACAGTATATTCAAAATTTGTGACTAAAATATTGTAAAATGGCTGAGTTATGAGTAAAAGTATGTAGGAGAGAAAAACTGGTACAGTATGTTAATGTCACGTATTTAAGTGAAACACTAAAATGTGCAGCACTAAACTTTCAGTATTGTAGAGTTTAGTGTTACACTTTACTGTTGCACCTTAATCTGCAACATGAAAATTATTTTGACCCAAATCATGAGCATGCTAGGTAGAATGTATCAAATCCTGCCCAAAAGTGGTTTCACTGAACAACTGTGAAATCAGCTTTCAACCTATACTTGAAGATTCCCACCATCCCTGTTCATGAGGTGGGGTCATGCTCTTAGCCAAATTCTCTTTTCCCTCTGCCCTCCCTTCCTTCATCGGAGTGGTTTATGCCTCCCCTTGACTTGAGCATGAGGCACTGGCTGAGTGCATCTCTGCTCTCCCACCACTAGCTAGCTCAGGCAAGTTACTACTCCTTGGGGACTATAACCCTGACTGGTTCTCGCCAACCTCAAAACCCACCACCACCAAAATTGAAGCCTTAAACCTCATCCAACTACTAACTGAATCCATCTATTGCAACACCCATTACTCAAATCAGTCTGTCATTGACTGGGTTCTCACATTCCACCCTCACAGAATATCAGCGGCTGGAGTACTTGACCCTGCCCTGAATGACCACTGTATCATGTACTGTAATAGGAAAACCCAGTGGCCCAAATCCACCACAAAATACATCACCATAACCCCCTAAACACACTTTACTCAACCTCCCTCCTCTCTCACTTGTACAACGCAGACTGGGTGCCAGTCTACTCCTTCTTAGATGTCAACTCTGCCCTAATTCATTTCACAAACCTTTTTACCGATGACTAGTACTGCCATGCAACACTCAAGAAAGTAAGGGTCAGGAAACACCACCACCACCCCTGGATTACAGCCTCAATTATTGCCCTTTGCAAAGCCCAAGACAAGGCTTGGGCCATCTTCAAAGCTTCCCAAACTACCCACTCCAGGCATGCTTACAATGCTGCAAGGAACGCATGCACAAAGGCAGTAAGACAGGCCAAAGCTGGCTATTTTAAAAACTGTTTAAGCACTGCTCGCACCTCCTCCTTCTGGGACATCGTCCATTCAATCTTCAACCCATCACCTCAATCCAATATTCTCATTCTGAAACAAAATGGCTTCACTATCACTGATCCGGTAGAAGTGGCAGACACTCTCAACACTTTCTTCACTACCTGTGCCCTCCCTGATCAAACTACTCCCACCCTCTGCTACAAATACCCCTCGCAAAGCTCACCTAAAAACACCTTCTTACTTACCCCAGCCACTGTGGATGCAGTACTAACTGCACTCCTATCACTTAACCCATCCAAACCAAGCCCTGTTGGCGTACACCCAAACCTTCTTCACTTGTCAGCCCCTGCCATAACTCTCCCCCATCCTACATACTAAATCAATCTTTCTGTACAGGCACTATTCCCAGGGCCTGGAAATTAGCCAGTGTCAGCTGTCTCCACAAGGGAGGTGATCCCTCCACTCCTGATAATTATTGACCCATTTCTCTCCTCCTCGCCTTATCCAAGTTGCAAGAACACTTAGTACAAACAAGACTAACTGATTTCCTCACCTCTACAAACTTCTTCTCCTCCTACCAGTCTGGCTTCTGAAAACACCACTCCACAATATCCTCCCTTCTCCATGTCACTGGGCACATGCAAACCGCTGCTGACGAAGGCCACCTAATGGTGACTATCTTCATAGACTTGGCTAAGACCATTGACTCAGTGTCACGCCCCCTTCTTTTCAACACCCTCAGCGATGCTGGGCTTGCCCCCCTGCCTTACAGTGGTTCAACTCATACCTTATAAGCAGGCACCAACCAGTAAAGATCACAGACTCCTCCTCCCTCTCCCTCACCATCAAATCAGGTGTCCCACAAGGCTCCATTTTAGGCCCCATCCTTTTCTCCCTTTTAATAAACAACCTCCCATCTGCTTGGTCCAATTCCCTCATCCACATGTATGTAGATGTTACCATCCTTTTCACCTCTGGCCCTGACCTATCCACTCTCAAACCCATCCTGCAGCAAGACTTTCATTCTGTTCAGAAGTGGATCACAGCTCATCAACTTAAAATAAAGACATCAAAAACTGTCTCGATGACCTTCAGTACCTCTCAAAAATTAGCCAAGGCCCTCCCCACTGCATCCGTCATGTCCTTGGATGGCACTCCACTTGGTGAAGTATCATCATATAAGTACCTAGGGGTTTGGCTGGATCCCCAACTCAGTTTCTCTGATCATATTGACTATGTATGCAAAAACTCCACCCCAAACTTGGCATCCTCTACCGCAGCAAAGATTCTCTCCCTCCCCCTGTTCGACATGAACTACTGGTTAAAATGATTACATCTATCTCTGACTATGCTGACATAGTCTAGTCCACTGCGCTATCCACCTCACTCTCCAGACTTGACACCCTTTATCGTGCCTTCTGATGTTTCCCCTCAAATGCTCTCTTTTCATGTTTTGAAGCGCCATCCCCTGTCACATTGCCATCTCCTACACTCTATCGCCTTAATCTCCAAATACTGCTTCAACCTTCTCCCCTCCTATCTCTCAGACAATCTCACCCCCACTCCATCCTCACAAAACTCCTTCTGCTCAAGGGATTCCCACTGCTTCTCCCTTCCCAAATCATCCTCAAATGCAGGAAAATCATCCTACTCCTACAGGCTCCCCTCACTGTGGAATTCCCAATCTCCCCTCATATGAAATGCCCTTACACACTCCTCTGTTAGATTCAGATTCAGATTTTTTTATTATTAAAAAGTAGGTATAAAACCAACTGTTCATCACATACAAATCTCTAAAAAACAATCAAGAACCTCAATATACAATTATCAGTACCTACTAACAGCCATATATACTATTTGTCCAGTATGTAAAGCATCCTATATGCAAATTTGGCCAATGCAAAGTAAATGACTTGTTTATCTGAATACAAGAGTGTCCCTGTTTTATCCTCTACAGTGTCATGAATGTTAATAAAGGGTAAAATGTAATTGTTTCTTTCCAACACCAATAAAGGACAGAACAGCAATAGATGGACAACTGTTTTCTTTTCATTTATATCACATTTGCAATATTAAAAATCACTGGTTCTGGTCCAAAAACTATTCCACCCCCTCTGTTTGTTAATGAGCCCTAGTCTCATCAAACAAATTATATTCCTATCTTTTTTAATTTCTACCAATTTCAAATAATACTCTACTTTCTCATATCTTTTTTTTTTTTTTTATAGATTCTCGTACTAGGCAGAAACTCTATTTTATCCATATCTTTCTGGTAATAAACATCCATTATTCTATGCTTGGCTGCTTTTGCATATCCAGTCACTTGTTCCTTCTGTTCTTGATGTCATCTTGACATCATGCCAAGCTATCTCAGCTTATTATTAAGATGATCAAACCAAGAGTATGTAAAACCCATTCTTTTACTTTCTTCCAAACATTGCCTTGGCAATCTCGTATTTTCCATTTGTAATATTTTTTCCCAGTAGTTCAATATTCTAAAAAATATCAGTTGTACCAAAATAACCATCCCTGTTTCCAATCTAAGTATTGCTGTTGGAGTATCCTTTGGTAACCCCAATACAAGTTGAAGGAACAAACTTTGCACCCCCCCTCTAAATTCTTTGGATTAGCTAGTGGGCCCCATACTTCACTGCAATATAGACTCTGACTATTCATTTTGGCTTCAAAAACCCTTTTCATTGCAGTGAGGAATTGCCACTAAAGCAGTTTGCAAATCTATTTATGGCCTTCGCAGATCCTGTCCCTGCACCTTTAATTTTAGCCGTATGGAATTTCCAAGTTCCATTATAACTAAATGTTATCCCTAAATAAGTAAAACTTGTTGCCTCTTCAATTTAAAGGTTTCTCACTATTCATTTTTTGTGTTTTAACCTTCCTTTTCCCCATAATGATCACTTTACTCTTGGTTACATTTAACTGTAATTGTAAAAATTCCAGATGTTCAACTGTACAATTTAGAGTACTCCTCAATCCAATCAGTGTTCTAGATAATAAAACAATATAATCCGCATACAGTAACACTTGTATTGCTTGATTATTAATCTGCAGGCTATGTGTATATATTTTTCCTAATTTCTTGACCAGGGTTTCAATATATATGTCAAATAATGGGGTGGGGGGGACAACAAGCAACCTTGTTTTACACCCCTAGTTATATGCACTTTATCAGTCAAAGACCCAGATCTTGTTACCCCAAGCCTAACTGAAGTGTCTGCATGTAGCATTTTCAGCATTAACAATAATCTACTTTCAATTTTAAGATCTTCTAATATTTCAGAAAGGGTCATTCTATTGATATTATCAAAAGCTGCATGAATATCAAGGAAGGCCACATATAGATTTCCTTTTTTATGCTCAACATATTTTTGGGTCAGATAATTCAACACAAATACTGTATATGGTCTGTAGTGCTATAGGTTTTCCTGAACCCCACCTGATATACAGATAGGATCTTCTGATCTATTATCCAAGATTCTAAGATCTGTAAAATAATTCTCATGTATTACTTCATAAAGACACATAATAATGCGATGGGTCTGTAGCAGGCTGGGTTTCTTCTGTCTCCTTTCTTAAATAAAGAGACAATTAGTCCTTCACTCCAACTTTTTGGCATTTATAGACTGTTACTTATATTTGTAATAACTGGAGCCAAGATCCTTGCCCACTACTCTGGATTTGCTTTAAATACTTCTACCACTATGCCATCTGCCCAGGTGCTTTATTATTTTTCTGCTCATTTATTGTCCATATCACTTCTTCCTCTGTGATATTTACCCAGGGCTCTATTTCTCTATCTGTATTATTACCCTCCATTTTCCCATTCAGTTCACCTCCAAATAGATTATTATAATACATATACCATACCTGTGGCATGATAATCCCATCTATATTTAGTCCTCTGTCAAATCTAAACTGAGCAAACTCCCCTTCTCTACATGCTCCCATAATATTTCTTAGCCTGTGCATTCTATAAGAGCTGTGGTTATCCCTTTCCTGCAATCTTCCTTAGCATCTGATTATTTTTCATACATACTACCTGCTGATAAATGTACAAACTGCTGTTTGTTGCTCATATTGCATATTGTTACTGTGTCATTTGGCACCTCCTATTTTCCTGCTATGCCCTGTTCACTGCCCACTGTCACCTCCACACCCTTTAGCCTTTGATTGATTTCTTCTATTGTTTACTTCCACTGTAAATCTGTGGATAATAATATCAACTAATGTATGATGTTCTTTCTGTATGCTGATACTGTGTTAATGCTGCAGAATGTTTGCTGCTATCCCCTGTCTCCCTGTTTTTTGTCCCCCCCCCAAATCACACCTAGAAATGAGCCTTGGCTCAGTGTGCCTTTTCCAGTTACCAATGTTTAAATAAAATAAATAAAAATGTAAACAGTATATTCAAAATCTGGGACTTAAATATTGTATCATGGCCAAGTTATGAGTAAAAGTAAATGAGACACAAAATTTGTGTTTTAGTGTTGCACATTTAAGTGTAACACTAAAATGTGCAAAGCTAAAATTTACATGTTGCATAGATAATGTCCCAAAAGGTGTTTCTGTCTCATTTTGTGAAAAACAAACAAAATAGTCTTGCTTAACAGTTCCTGTTTCATAAGAGTCATGTTTTTCCTCAAAGTGTTCATTTATACAGTATTTATTTTCCATATTTTTTTGTTTGAAAAGAAAACAATATGGTGGCCATCATAACCCCAAAAAATGTGTTTGCATCCTGAGAACTAAGTGGTGTGAAAGCAAAATGCTCCTTGAACATGGATAGTTCTGTGTTTAATCAGAGGGTTATCCAAAAACCCTACAGAACATGCTTAGAAAAAAATCATTACAACTCAAGAAATGATTCATATTTTTTCATGAAACCTTTGAAAATCATTACCTTGACAAAGGCCACTTCTATGCTAAAATTCTTGGAAAAAAAATCCTTACCATCTAGGCTGTAGGTGACAGCAACAACAAAATATTTTTTTTTAGGAAAAACATTCCTTTTTATTAAAAACAAATCAACATTCTGTATCTCAGAAACCACACAAGCTGCCATAATAAAACTTGCCACATCTTGAGACTCTGCCTAAAAGACAATGCATGCCAAATTCTGAGCAATTTTGTCAATCACCTGCAAAATTATTAAGGTGCAAAAATGGAGTTAACATTTAACATCCTTCTGAACATAAACTAAATTAATATATTCCTTGCAAAAATCTGTCTTAACACACCAGTTAGGGTTCAAGTTGGCACCACAATGGTAGGGGAAATATGGTGTTAGAGATTCCAATCCTAACTCTGCACTCCCCCAAGCAGCAAAAGGATAAGACTGCACAAGCAACCACAGACAGCCATCATCAGGTAAGACAAACAACATGCAACAGTTTCCAAATGATACAAATTCAGTAGCACTGATGTGCTACCTTTGTGGGTTTGTATCTGTGGTACACAACATTGTAAGGAATACACAGTCACTTTTAGCTGCAGATAGAATCCACACTACTAAAATCACAACACTGCTTCTGTATGCAGAAGCATAGGCTCCAGTGCACACAGAAATAAATCCACAGTTCCCAAATTACACAAGTCCTTTACTCTGCAGAAGCACAGGCGCCTATAGCCACATGTACTCATCAACACAATAAGACATGCACACAGAGTTCTGTCTGCAGTAGGGCCTGCACTTCTGCATCCACAGGTGTAAAACATATACACCAACCTCTGGCTACAGAAGTTCAGGTGCCACAAAATCCATTATACCAAAAATTGCAGCAATACTTCTGCCTGCCGAAGTGCAGGCCTGTGAATGGCCTGTGCCTCCTCAGCTACAGGTGTAAGACATACACCCTGACTTCTGGCTGCCAAGCTTCTGTGGTTCCTGCGCTTATGCATCTGCATATAGAAAACCATACACTAACAGATCCAGCAATGTAGTGAGGTAGCACCCATTACTCTCTTAGGCCAGCAAACAGCAGCTGTTTTAACCTAACCTGAGCTTTTAAAGGTAATGTTTTACTTTTTCAAGGAAAGTGCCACCCCTAATCAAAACTGCCAAACCTTGAAAGATTTTTAAATCCACTGCTGAAACCATGATGCCCACATTGTAACTGTACTTCTGCAGCCATCGGTAGTGATGCCTGCTGTATGACATGTACCACACAAGTGTGGCTGCATAAGCACAGGTCCCTGTTGGCCTGTGCATATGCAGCCACAGATAGAAATCCACAAACACAGCACTTCAGTGCTACTGTATTTGTGTCATCTGGAAACAATTATACACCATTTGTTTTCTCTGATGATGGCTGTCTGTGGTTGCTTGTGTGATCTTGTCCTTTTGCTGCTCTGGTGCTTGGGGAGTTATGATTAGAAACCCTAACACCCATTTTCTAACTTTTGTGGTGTTAACGTGAACCCTAATTGATGCACTAACACAGTTTTTTCCAGAGAATTCCCTGTCTTTTTGAGATAGTGGAAGTGTATCCTCATTCACTCAAGTCCCTTTGGGACCTGCATGAACAGATAGAAACATGCATCGTGCTCTGGAACCTGTGCAAGGAACAGCCCATCTGCCTGCAGATGGTCAGGGTGTTCTGGACCCTATGGCAATAGATGTCTTCAATTTATGGGGTGTCCACGGCCCTCTGGGTCATATCCTTCTATGTAGCCACAGATACAGATGCACAGGGAAAAGAGTCTGTCTGCCAGGTAAAGTGTAGGTGGGGGGGCTCCGGTACCACAGAGGTACAGGACCCTACACTAAGAGAAAATGTATTTTCACTTCATGGTACTTGGGCCTGTGCACACAGCAATGCATAGTCCCTTCAAAGGCTGTGGGGTGTTGCACATAACAGCATAGTTCCCCCATCTTTGGCCCATATAGCTGGCTCATTGTGCTTGCCCCTCAACTCAGCTCACTAACACAAGATCACAGATCATTACCCACTGTGATAAAGGCAGGCACTACACACATTTCTTAAAAAAATATATATTTTTTTTATTTTTTACCCAAAAGTTTCAAGATAGTTGCTTTATGACTCCCCTTATAAACACAACATGTAGCATTTATTGAATATGGCAGAAATGTAATTTTAAGCTGCAAGTACAAAAACATGCCTCATCCAGGATTTGAAAAATTACCCCTGTCCCTTTTATGAGGTGGTGTGAAAAATGACCATGTTGAAAGTCTGGATTCAAAATATTGAAAATTAGTGAATTATGAGTAACATTTAAATATTTCAATCTTCACTCATAGCATGTTCATGTTACTATATTTTTACTGCAAATTTTGAACATTGTATTCTTACGACCCTATGTTATGAAACCAGTAGGTGAAAATGTTCAAATTCAGCCCAAAACATGATTTCTAGAAGTGACTGGGAAATCACCTTTTTGTCCTGATTTGAAAACATTCACTGCCTTGTTCATGATGTGGGGTCCTAAAAAAAGCCAGGTTAAAGGTTAGGTTGAAAAATACTGAAAATCAGCAAAGTTATGAGTGAATGTTGAAATATTTCAACATTCTCTCCTAACTTACCAATTTTACCATATTTTTCCACCAAATCTTCAATAAAGTCTTCCTATGATCCCACCTCATGAACCTGGTTGGTGAAAAATATCAACTCACACCCAAAAGCTGATTTCACTAAGTGATCATGAAATCACTTTTCAGCACAGATATGAAAATAATTCACCTGCCTTGTTCCTGAGTAGGGGGTCCTAAAAAGGCCATTTTGAAAATTGGATGCAAAAATACTGACAAATGACAAAGTTTATGACAAAGAGTTCAAAACACACTGAAATACATTAACTGTACTTACCTTATTTTCTCATATCACAGTCACTGGTTCCAACAGAAGGATGTCTTTTGCATCAGAGAGTGAATTTTCATTATTGGACACATTTAGGTGAGTGAGGGTGTTTGTGAGGGGGGTGTAGATAAGTGAGGGTGTATGGGGTGTACAGTAGTTGGTGCTGAATAGGGGGCATAATGTGGTGGATGGAGATGAGAGGGTCAAATCAGCATTTTTTGTAGGTTTATTTAAAAAAATCAGTTAGGGATGGTTTCATTTTTTTTTCTGGGGCAATATAGCTGACGTAGGGTATTTGGATCCTTTGTGTTGGGATACTCTTCAGTGGCACTGGGGTGGGCACCCTAGTGCCATCACCTATATATTGGGGGGGTGAACCACAGTGGAGGGAGGTATAATGCAGTGGTACTTGGGGTGGGCATCCCAGTCTTCTTACAATAACTTTAACCAGTAACTAATGCCTCTTGTAGATACTCAGTTCTGAGCTCTGCCTGATATCATTATTGTATCTCATGAAGCACAGTAATGAGGCATGAATGTGTAATAAATAGATACTGCACAACAGACCAGGAAAAATTTGCATGTTTATTTCAGGAATGATAAAGACCACATACTTTCCAGAAGCAGCAAGCACAGGAAAGGTAATATGCTTGCCTCCTATTTTCACAGAGAAAATGAAATGTCAGTTTTACTGTCTACTGTATGGTTTTCCATTTTCTTATATGTATATAAAGAGGAAAGGGCAACATATGTATACGAAAAAGAAAAGGCAACAACTGGCTACTGTAGCTGCAGTAGACTGCTTGGCAGTTCTCAAGAAACCACAATTCTATTGTTAAAGTGCTGTGATTGCACTCATGCATGTTTCAAATATGAGAGTGCCATTAAATTTATTTATGATCTATTGGCACCTTGTATTCCAGTGTGTATATAGCTCTATATCTATTGAGCTATATACAGACAGGAATACAATGTGCCTGCAATTCATAAATAAATTTAATATAGATAAAGATAGATAGATAGATAGATAGATAGATAGATAGATAGATAGATAGATAGATAGATAGACAGATCGATCAATCAGGGGTGGCACTCAAGCCAGCAGCACATCTCCATCTGTACCTGCAGCAGGAAAGAAAGTGCTGCTGTTCTCATGCAGAGAAAGGTTTCCCTCACTGCTGGCTAACACTAACTTTGGAGTACGCAGAAAAGGTATTTCTGGACATAATTACAAAACAAACAAACAGAAATAACAGAATCTAGCTAAATGGGTGCCATTAAGCTAGGCTCAGGTGTTTTTTTTTTTTAAAAAACACATCATTTTAGTTGTTTTCTATGCATTTTATTCAAAAAGGTGGAGCTGTCATGCTCCAAAAAACAGTTTTTAGGTTCATGACAACTGAGTGATGCAAACTGAAAATGGTCTCGTGACCCAAAAATTTTCAGATTGTATTAGAAGGATAAATCAAAACCCTACTTAGCATGCTAAGAAAAAATCTTTTTAATTCTTATAACTTTGGAAATTCTTAATATTTTATCACACAGGCTTCAAAAGGCACTACCTAGGAACAGGCCATTTCTACACTAAAAGCTTCAGAACTAAATTCTTTACCATTTACGCTGTATGTCAGAGCAAAACAAAGTGTATTATATATAGGAAAAAAACATTCCCTTTTATTAAAATTTAACACTGATTTCTCAGAAACCACATGATCTGCCACCAAAAAAAAATTCACATGTTGATAACCTCCCAGCCAGTTTAGGGGCTATTTCATCAAACACTGCAAAAGTTATTAAGGTGCAAAAACTGTGGTTTAATATTAAACACCTTACTCAATCATAACTATACTGGTGCTACCTCAACAGTTTTATATATAATGTTTGTAAGAAATGTCATTAATGCACAAGTTATGGTTTAATTTATGACCGCAAAAGAAAGGAAATATAGTACTTGTATTTGTTTAATATGCTTTCTGTATTGTGTGTAAACTTTTTGTGTATATTGAAAATGTATGCTCAAAGAGGACCACCTTGTAAATAGGGCTTTTAACCCCTAATGGTGTCACTTATACCAACTGTTACCTGTATAAAAATAAACGCTCTACTACTACTACTAGGGAAATGTGTCATTAGGGTTTCCAACCCTAGCTCCCCACGCCCTCAAGCAGAAAAAGAACAAGACCGCAAAAGCAATCACACACAGCCATCATCAGGTAAGAGAAACAATATACATCTGTTTTCAGATGACACAAATGCAGTAGCACTGATATGCTATCTTTGTGGATTTTCATCTGTGGTATGCACTGCACAAGGAATGCACACTCACTTCTGGCTGCAGACAGAAATCCATAATACTCAAATCACAACATTGCTTCTGTGTACAAAAACACAAGCCTCAGCAATCACAAGTACAAAACCAAAGAGGTGTTTTGTCTGCAGAAGCACATGCCTCTATGGGGCATGTACTTCTGTAGCCTCAGGCACTCATGCACATGGTAACACATACACACACTTGATGGACATGCACTTCTGCAGCCACATGTATAAGACACACACACTGACATCTTGCAGAAGCACATGCACTACAAAATCCATGATACCAAAATTGCAACTTTACTTCTGTTAGAAGTGCCTTCCACTAAGGGGGTCCACATTTCTTCAGCCACAGCTGAAACACATACACACTTACTTCTGGCTTCAGAAGTGTATGCCCCTGTGGGACCCGTAATATGCAGAGGGAAGTACAGTTGAAATGTGAGTATAATAATTTTTAGCAGTTGATCTAGAACTTGTTCAAGGGGCAGTAGCAGTTCTTCAGTTATGCATATAGAAAAAGATGCACTAGTGGATCATGATATCTATCAAGGTACCTCATACAGTGTGCATGATTACAGTGAAGCCAGCCACATTACAATGCAATAATGCACAGTAAATGATATGTTACAGAATACTGTAGTAAAAAATAGGTTAATTGCCATTGAAATGCACTGTTACCTGCAGCATACAGCTGCATTTTGTCATATGCTGCAACATTAATAAATTGCATCCTGGCTGCATCACTGCACCTCTGCAGACACAGATACTTATACACAAAATACACCATACACACACAGGTGTGGATGAATAAGCAGAGGCCCCTGTGGGGCTTGTGCTTATGCAGCTGCAGATATGGGGTTGGATATTCAAAGGGGTTGCACATGGTGCAACAGTGTTGCACCATACGCAACCCACTGATGTGCCCCGGTGTGATATTCAAAGGGGAATATTGCACTGCACAAATCCCGATGAGCCAGGGTGCACCAGTAATGTATGCAGTGCAACTGCGGGGGGGGGCGTGCCCATGCATATGTGGCACATCCCAATATTCAGCCCGGGATGTGTGGTGCATATGCAGGCACAAACCCACCTTGCACCATGCAGGGGGGTGCAAAGATGTGCCTGTTAAAAGCAGGAATAAATCCTGGCCACCCACAAGTGAGCTGCCATATTGCAGGGTGTAACATGGCAGCCGCCAGCTGTAGGTGGCCACCCGACATCTCCAGACACAGGCCAGATGTTGTTCCCCCCTTGCCTGATTGCAGGGATAATATAATAATAACCCTGGTGGTCTAGTGGACCCTATCTCATTGCCTGATTGTGGACTATAGTTATAATTACATTCCCTGGTGGTCCAGTGGACCCAATTCCCAGCCCAATCACGGACTTCAGTAGTATTTAAATTCCCTGGTGGGTCAGTGGTACTCCTCACCCACCCACTCAGTCCCACCCCTGCACCCCGGTCAGTGGTTGGCAGCAGCTCCCCACCTGCGAGTCGCCCGCTGACTGACAGCATACAGTAAGGCTGTAGGCCCATTGGTCCCCTGCATGGACCAATGGCTGTGCAGACCATACCATACTACACAGTCCCTATATGTGAATGGTTCATTCACATTTCAGGACTAAGTAGTACCGTATAGTCTGCATGCCCATTGGCCCACACAGGGGACCAATAGGCATACAACTGTACTGTACGCTGTCAGTCGGCAGGTGGACAGGTGGCCTGTGGGTGGGGAGCTGCCACCCACCGCTGAGTGGGGGGAGTGGGGTAGTAGGACTGAGTGGGCAGGAAGGGAGAGGGGTACTGCTGGCTCACCAGGGAATTTAAATACTACTGAAGCCTATGATCGGGTTGGGGATCGGGTCCACTGGACCACCAGGGTTATGATTCATCACATATGCCCACGATCGGGCAGGGGTGCAAGTCCGCTGGACTACCAGGGTTATACTGTAACACATATGCCCATAATCGGGCAGGGGTGCAGGTCCACTGGACCACCAGGGAATGTACATATTACTATAGCCCACAATCGGGCAATGAGGTAGGGTCCACTGATCCACCAGGGTATTTAACTGTAACTGAAGCCCAAGATCGGGCATTGCAGTGCGTTGCCTGCCGAGGGGCGGGGGTGTTGGTCCCCGATGGCTGCAGCCTGGCAGGGTGCCAGGTACAAGTCGCAGGGGATTGGTGCACCTGCATGCAAATGGGGCCATAAATACATGCAAATAGCCCCATATGTGCCTTGCATGCATAATGGCTTCATTTGCATGCCCAGCGCTGAATATCACAGTTGATGCACCTAGTGCACCCACACTTGCTCAGGCGCTTCCCCCTGCTCCTCACTTGCCACTTGCACTGGCACAGTGCCACTGCGCCGTGCTCAGCACGAGCGGCCCCAGTGCCATATTCAGTGGTGCTGAGCCATGGTGCAGCACCATTGAATATTGCCTGGTCCATGCCCTGGCACATCCCAGTTGCACTGTGCCCTGGCTTGTGCCCCTGCCGGGTGCATTCTGAATATTCCACCCATACTGTAAATCCACAAAGGTGGAAAATCAGTGCTGCATTATTTGTGTCATCTGCAAGCAAATGTATCTGTGTCTGCAGAGGTGCAGTGATGCAGCCAGGATGCAGTTTATTAATGCTGCAGCATATGACAAAATGCAGCAGTATACTGCAGGTAACAGTGTAATTCAACCTTACCTAAAGATGGCTCTCTATGTTTACTTTTGGGGAGACTTAGGGTTGGAAACCCTAACCTCACATTTCCCTACTTTTTTTGCATTAAGTTGAACCCTAAATGGTGCATTAATGCAAGTATTTGCAAAGAATGTCCTTCCTTTTTGAGACTGTGAGACTGTATCCTCATTCATATAGGTCCCTTCAAGGCCTACAAGAACAGATGCAGATGTGCAGGGCCCTCAAGGCCCTGCACCAAAGGAAGACTCTGACTACCTGCACAAGTGCAGGATCCAGCTGATCCTGCACTTTTGTGTAGTGATGGATGACAAGAAATGTCAAGAATTCATGGGAAGGTGGGCTGTAGAATCACAGGATCCTGTGGGTCCTGTGCTTCCACATGGCCACAAATAGAGACTCATGGGACAAAGAGTCCATCTTTCAGCCAATGCACAGGGTCCTCTGCCATCCAGAGGTGAAGGGTCCTATGTCATGAGAAGAATTATTTTCTCTACATGGTACCTTGGCCCATAAAGTCAGCTCTGCATCTTTCCTTCCCTGACTGGGGGAATGAAACACAGCAGATCCATCGCCCCACCCTCACCCCATCCAGTTGGCTCACTGAGCTTGCCCTGAACTCAGCTCACTGGTATTGGATCACAAAGCACTACCCATTGGGGTAAAGTCTGGCACTACACTCAATGGGCTCGATTCTCGAAGTTCCTGGCATGGCACAAGGGGCTTGCACCACAAAGAATGGTGCAATATGTCAGGAGTGATTTTCAATGGCAGCTGGTGTAAACCACAGGCTGCACCACAAAATGGGCTGCAGCATGGCACTAGGGGGCTTGTGGCAAACACAGGCTGCCATATCACCTAATGTGGGATTCTCAAAACCCTATCAGAGGGCAAAATTCTAAGTACCCTTAGACCAGCCAGGGCTGGTCTAAGAGTACTTAGAAACTTCCTCTTGGTGATTGGGATGGCTGTGTCAATGTACTGCACACACACCCCTGATCCCTGATGTCACCTCTGTACATTTATAAATTTTAACCTGGTGGTGTAGCAGAACTCCCTCCCTAATCCCCCAGGTAACCAATGTATATTTGGAAACTGTAACCTGGTGGTCTAGCAGACCCCCTCCCTGATTTCTCATGTCACCTCTGTGTGTCCCTGATCCCCCATGCCACCTGTGTGTGTGTGAGTGTGTGTGTGTATATATATATATATATATATATATATATATATATATATATATATATATATATATATTATAGTGGCACGGTAGTGCCGCTATAGTTATGGTTGAGGAGCCATTTACATGTTAAACCCAAGATTTTGCACTTAAATAACTGCAACCATTTGACGGATTTGCCTGAAATTTGGAATACACAATTAAGACCTATATGCCTTGGGATCTTCCAAGTTTTGTACTGGTTGCATATACGGCTGCGGAGTTATTAAGCATGATCTGTGCATGCATTTATGCTTTTCTGGAATTTTACTGTCGTCTCTACAGGTCACACGGTTTGCGCGACTGGTCCGAAATCTTCAGGGAACGTGCAGCTGGGGTTCCCAATGTGCCTTTTGAAGATTTTGTGAAAAAATATTAAACGGTTCAAAAGTTATTCAAAAAACATGTTCCCATTATAAGTCAATGGGAAAAGTTAACAAAAAGTTAGACAGTGTCGCAAATGCAGTTTTTACTTTTGCAAATGGCCCTTTTACTGTCGCAAATCCACCATTTTGTTTTCAATTAGCGATCAGAAAAATGCTTGGCATTTAAAATTGGGACCATCTAGCAACCTAATTCTTTTTGTATTCACCTAGTCGGACCCTGAGGATGCTAGCCATGTCTTTATTTTGGGATAAAACACCCCAGAAATATGTTTTTCAAATTTCTGGAAAAAGCACTTTTGCAAAGTACTGTCGCACTTGCGACACTGTCGAATGAATTTGCAAAAGCTTTTGCAAACTTCAACAATACTTTTCTAGGCTGTGGGAAAATGACAACAATATTTTGGCACGCTGCTGCAAAAGAACGGTTTGGTGTTTTGGCCAAAAATTTGGAGAGAACGCAGCCGACATCTCACAGATGTGCCTTTCAGTAGTTTGTTGAAAAAATATTACATGGCAGCAAAGTTACGGCACTCCAAAGTTGACACTTTTTCCCATAGGATAACATTATGGCGTCCGACGCATTACAGGATTCTTTTGGCGCCCTGCTACAAAATAAAGGTTTGGTCTTTTGGGCTGAAATTTGGAGGGAACACAGCCAACATCCAACAGATGTGCCTTTTGGGGTTGGGTGAAAAAATATTACAAGGAGCCAAAGTTATGGCACTCCGAACTTCTCTTTTTTCCCCATAGGATAACATTACGGCATTCGCCGCGCCAAGCTAGGCCCGTATCTCGGAAATGGTACGAGATACGGACTTTTTATCAGAAAAATGCTTAGCCCCCTAGGAGGGGCTAAGTACAAAACTAATCTGGAAAGTCGTAAATCATATGACTTTTAAATTTTTTTTTTTACGTCATACGGTTCCTGAGATATAAGCAATTTAGTATTCCAACTCCTCATTTTCTGCTCCGAGAACTATTATTATGCATACATTTCTTTGTACTCACTGTCTTTCTTTATGCAGCTTTTGGGGAAAACCAGCCTGTGCGCTTACATTACTGTTACCGTTACCATTTTCGCTTGTGGTTCCGTTCCCTTTTCACTTACCGTTCACGTCTATGTCACCATGTGCTTTAGCCTTTGCGTTTTCATTTGCGCTTGCTTTTGCGTTGTTTTTAACATTTCTCTCTACACTACTGTTTCTCTTTCTGTTTCACTTTGCGTCACCATGCACATTACTATTTGCGTTTGCGGGTACCACGGGCCCTGCGCTCCTGCTCCCGCAATACATTCACTATTTCTCGTTATCATTCTCAAAAAGAAGGGAAATTAGAGGCAAAAAAATCCATTTAATGCATTAGTTAGGGTTGTTCCACACTGACAAAATGAGGAAATTTGGTGTTAGGGTTAGGCGCCTTGGACCCCCTGCCCACCCCCAACTGGCATCAGGGTGCTCATTAGGTTGTCGGTCCCAACTCTCACCTCATTCTCCTACACCTCTGTTTCTTTACACATGGACGGGGTGAGAATTATGGCCGACAACCCTAATCGCACTCCCAATGCCAGTTGGGGTAGGGCAGGGGTCCAAGGGCTCTCAACCTGTACAATTCCTCACTTTTGTCAGTGTGGAACAACTCTAACTAATGCATTAAACAGAGTTTTTTGCCTCAAATATATATATATATATATATATATATATATATATATATGTATATAAAACCTGATGGTCCAGTGGATTCCCTCCCAGTCCCCCGGATTGCCCGTGTATATGTAAAAATTGTAACCTGGTGGTTTAGTGACCCCCATCCCAGAACCTCTGTGTTGCCCATGTGTATGTATAAATTGTAAACTGGTGGTCTATCAGACCCCCTCCCAGATCCCCAAACCTCCTTATGTCATTTTAATATGTCTTGGTGGTCTAGTGGCCACTACTCCCACCCTGGCAGGCTGGTTCTCACTACTCTGTTCCCCCAACCTGAAAACCAGCTGGAGACTGGCAGAGCCCACTGCTCACCACCACAGCCAGCAGCCAACTGAGCTCTCAATGAGTGTCTACTGTACTCAGTTCATGCTCATTGATTGACGATCTGTCAGAAATTCTTCTCTCTAATTGTACATATCAATGAAAGACCCCATTGAGCATGCTCAGAACCAACCTTTCAAATCCTAAGTACTCAGGATATTCTTTCACCAAACCGAAAAATAGCCTCTTTCTAGGAAAACCCTTGCACCTTAAAATTTCAGAACAAAATTCCACACCCTCTGGGATGTAGAAGAGAGAAAAAAAATGGCCATAACCCCTCCCCCCTTTTTCCCCATGTTTTTCATTATTCAGATCTTGGAATAAAGGAATCTGACCATAAAGAAACTTACCAAGTCAAAAGACCTTTCCACGCATATGCAAAACTTCATACAATTCCTTTAAATGGGGGCAAAATTATTGATAACCATTAGAAGACTGAACACACACATACACATATATATATATATATATATATATATATATCTATATGCATATATAAATATATAACCAGAATCTATATATGTTCAAACATATTCAGTTCTCAAAGTGCAAAGTTAGGGGTATAACATTAAACACACTACTCAACCCTAATTATCAGGATGGTACCGTTTCCCTGTATCTTTATCTATAGCTATATTCTATAAGGCCCCTTTAGTTAGTGTTGAGTAGGTTGTTTAATGTCAAACCCCTAACTTTGCCCCATAATAGTTTTGCCCCTGTTCAAAGGAATTGCATACCATTTTGCATGCACAGTCATTTTGTGGTTGATCAGGTTTCTGAATTCTGAGATTCAGATAGTATAAAAAGTGAAAAAATCACATTTTGTTTTCTTTTTGCAGTTAATTATATTTATTTCAATTTATAAACATCATGCTTACACAGCTCCAAAGATTGCCTATGGCAGGCATATATTTCAGCTACATACAGTTGGTTCTATGTGATAACAGCGACCACTGACTAACGATCACCATTAGGGTGCATGTACATCGCCAAAAATAAATTTTGGCTATGCACACTCGCGCTGAATGAGAAGAAGGAACCCAAGATCTGTGGTAGTTTTTTAATGGTGGGGCTATGCCTCCCTGCAACCACCCTCGGGTGGTTTCACACTCCCCTACTAAAAGATTCTCAGCTCCAGTGGGGTGCATGTCAGAGGGGCCAAATACTTAAAAAACTAAAAAGCCACCTGCCAGCAAAAAACTAACTGTGCCACACTGGACCCGAACCCTGTACCCTGCATGTCCTAACCAACCACCCTCCCCACCATGATAGTGGACCAGCTTGGCAGTTGCCTGCTCCATCCCCTCCCACATCCCTCCCACCCCCTTCCTCTCCCACCTGTATGCATATATGCACGTACAACCCATCGCGCTACCTTGCCCTCCCTGGTATCCAGTTGCTACCCTACCAGGTAGCCCCGAACACAGTTGCAGTGATTGAGTCACCCTTTTTGAAAATGTTCAGTCGTGGTCACTGTGTTCACTGGATACCGATATGGTCATACATTAGTGGTTATAAAGCATATCTTATTACCTTAAAATTAAGAAGAAAATAAATTATATCCATTTCTTTTATATAATTGAAATATCAGAGAAGCATCTGAATCTTAAAAGGAAGGATCATGGACAGTATATAGTATAGCCCTTATTTATCCATGTGTAAAGGTCCCAAAACTCACCCAAATACATTACTTCAGATGCACCGGACAGTAGTATTCCAAATAGATTAGTACACTGTTGTTTATGAGGTCTGATTATGCATGTACTTTATACACCTAACTATTTTCTCCCTTCTTCCACACCCTTGATGGGACAACCCTGCAGACACTTCCTCCTTCAAATACCTTGGGGTTTGGCTTGACAAACCCCTCAACATTTCTGGACACGTGGACGCCATCATGACAAAACTGCACTCCAAGCTAGGTGCCCTGTACAGAAACCACAGTTGCATATCACTATTGGCCAGGAGTTTATTCATCCAGAAAATGATACTCCCAAAATTCAGCTATGGTGATATTGTCTATAGTGTTGCTTCCAAGACTTCCCTTACCAGATTGGACACCCTCTTCCACTCCTTTTTTCGCTTTGCTCTGGACTCCCCCACACACACACATCACTGTGATCTCTACCAATCTTTAGAATTTCACTCTTTTCAAAACAGGCATCTTTCCATTGTGCTAAATTTATATCCAAATTTTGGTTTTATTCTCTTCCCACTTACCGCTCCTCCTCCATATCCCTCCCTCCCCCTGCCTCTCAATCCTTTAGATCCTATGACACTCAGACCATGGTAGTCCCTCACTGGTCAGCCTCTGTTGGACAGGTTGCTTTCTCTCACTACTTCCCTAAACTATGGAACTCCCTCTGCCATTAAATTAGACACTCCTCTTTCCTTTAGTCCATCTCTTCTTCTTTACACAACCTTTTTTCTCCTACTTGCAATTGCTTTTAAAGTTACTCCCTTGTCCCTCTCTATGCTTGTCTACACTATTATCTACTGACTCACAACCTGTTCTTACATCCTCTAAAGCAGTTGGGCCATCTCTGATTATAAGTGTAAATGCTTAAGCACTGAAAACGTTATACTCATATGTGCGTTTATGTAATGTTATATTTAAGTATGTATACTAACAAATATGTCATGTATGTTTGTTTACTCCTACTCCCTTTACCTAATGCAGTATGACTTCTCTGCATATATGTTAATTCTTTAGCACTTTCAAATGTTAAATTCATATGTATGTTCATGTAATGTATATCTAAGTATGTATGCTAAGAAGAAGAATGTAAAGTATGTTGTTACTCCCACTCCCTTTTCTCCCCAGATGCACCTGGAAATGAGCAACTAGAATGTTCATTGTGCCTTTCCTGGTGAAACTTTTCAATAAATAAAAATAAACAAATATTTACAAAAACTAATACACTCACTTATTCTAGCCTAATAAGCTGATCTAGGCTTGTGCTTTCTAAAAGGGGGATCTAAATCTTGTTTCTGGTTCTACTCAAGAGCAGGCCTAGTATGGGGGGTGTCAATGAAATGGGGTAATACCATAATATCAGTTATGAGAAGTGATGAAGCACTCACTTAGCCTATTCAAGTATACGGCAGGGCATGGGGGTGCTGGTGTTCTAGGCAGTGGCATTGTAGTTGAAGTGGTTTGTTTAGGATACAGGTTGAAGTTGAACCATATTTTAATGAAAACTCCTGTAGAGTTTGATGCCAGATGCGAGAATCTTTCATACTGGGCCAGCTGCACCATACAGTCCAGAAATTCTTGCATGGATGGAGTTTCAGTAGTATGCCATCTAAAATGTAATAGTAGTTCTGCCTTCTATACTGACGAGGACTACTAGGTTGTATCAGTGCTCATGAAGGTGAACCATCCTGTGTTTTGTGCTTAATAAGAATAATTTAATTTAGGTGAATTAGGAAAGGGTGTTTGGAGAATCTTTTGCAGGGTATTTCCGAGTTGTTGCCAATAAGGAGTAATTTTAGGGCATGCCTACACTATATGATACAGGTTAGTATTTGGTTGGGAACATCTCCAACATTCATTTTTTTGGGGAGATGTGCAGTATGTAAGACTGCAGGTGTATGGTACCATGAATGCAGGACTTTGTTCTGAATGAGTTTGCTACTTGTATTCTTTGCTGGAACGCGGGTGCTTTTCCAGCATGTATACCATTCTGCATCATCTAGGTATATATTGAGGGTTTTCTGCCAGTATTCCCAGACCTGAGTAGTTTAATCTGGTATACTGTCCCTAATAGTGGAATAGATGTGACTGACTACTCCTTTAAGTTGGATAGTCCATTTAATAAGTGGGTGTGAAGATATATTAACTGACATAGTTTTTAACTGTTTCAAAAGGAGTGTGACAGCACTTATTTGCAGGTTCCTCCAGAATTCTGTCTTTGGTAAACCAAATCTGTCTTGGAGGCTTTGGAATGAGTATAGTGCATTTGATTTAAGTAGCAAGACATCTGATATAGTTAAAATGCACTTGTCATTCCACCTTGATCAATTCAAAGGACTCCCTCCCACATGAATCAGTTTAGTGCCCCTGAAGAGGGTAGAAGCTGGGTGAAATTTTTTTTTACTTTAACCAGTTTCCAACTTGGTTCCAAGTTGTTTGTAATACATAAATGGAGTGAGGAATCTGAAGGGGGATATGGGCTGCTTTTAACATGTTGGTGCACAGAGAACAATCCCCTATCAAATGGATTTTTATCTCTGTCCACAGTGGATGAGTTTGTGCAGGATCAGGGAAGCATCTCAGGGTTAGGGCCACTTTAAATGCCCAATAATATCTCTTGAGCCATGGATGGCCTACCCTCTTTTACAACAGTGCAATCGTAACTTCTTTGTACTATTTCATGGTTGCTTACCTTCCCAAAGAAATTGTCCCATAGTCTTATCTATGTGGACAAACCACACATTGGAAATTACTATTGGGAGTTATGTTATAAGATGGAGTTATTTTGGAGACATAATCATTTTCATAGCTTCTGTTTTGTTTGTCAAAGATAACTGTAATAGTTTACATCTATTAAACTCTGTTTTTATTTTGTCTAAAAGGGGATTTATGCTTAATTCACCTAAATGTTTGATCTGGGGGTGAGTTTGATACATATATAGGTGATTGATTCTAGAGTCCAGTGAAGGTTCAGTGTGGTAAAATCTACAGCCTGGCATAACGGGTTGAGAGAAAGAACCTCCATTTTTCTCTGGTTAAGTTTTAGCCCTAATACTGATGTAAAGGTATTCAATAGTTGAACCAGGGAGTGAATAGAGACACTAGCTTCACTGGTCAGGTCTAAGAGATCATCTGCGTACAGTAGGGTTTTGTATAGGTCACTACTGGCTTGAATGCCTGTTATATTCAGGTGATGTCTTATCGGGGCTGCCAATGGTACTGTTACAAGAACAAATAATAATGGGAAGAGAGGTCATCCTTCTCTGGTGCCCCTCTTCAGAGAAAAGGGAGTGGACAACATTTTATTAGCAAGGACTTGAGTCTGAGGGTCTGAGTACATACTTTTAATTGCTGCAATAAATAATTCCCCAAAACCTAAAAGTATTAGCACTGAATAGAGGTACTCCCACTTCACCGAGTCAAAAGCTTTTTTGAAGTTTATAGCAATTGTAGCGGATGGAGTAGGAGTGTCCCTAGCTAGATGCATAAGATCTATTAAAGTATAAATATGGTCCAAGCTTAAACACCATTTCACAAAGCCCACCTGTGAAGGGTGGACCAGGGAGGGTTGAAGATTTTCTAGCCTACTCACCATAACTTTACAATATATTTTAATATCCACTGTAATCAATGATACAGGGTGATAGCTAGCAGGCATCTCAGAGTCTTTTCCAGGTTTTGGGAGTACTGTGATCATTGTCATGGCCATGGGGGGCAGACACACCTGTATGGTGCATTTCAGAGTATTGCTGTTCCAGTACCGGGGAAACTTGAGAAGCTAATATCTGAAACAGTTCCATTGGAAGGCCATCACCCCATCATGCTTTTTTAGAGTTCAGGTTGAGAACTGCAGTACAGAGCTCCTCCTTAGTAATGGGAAGATCTAAACAGTTGGCCAGTTCCTGATCTAGTTTCTGAAGATTAAGTGTTGACAGGTTGTCATTTTTTTAGAATCAGAATTGGTTACAGATGAGTACAGTTTCTCATAGAATTCTGTCATGGTAGCATTGATTCTAGTTTGGGAAGTACAAAGTTGTACTGCGGTATTACATAGGGAAGCAATTGCTCTTTTAGATTGTTGTTTCTTAAGGCAGTAAGCAAGTAATTTGTCACATTTTTCATCCCTTCCCAACATGTTTTTTTTTTCATTCTCAGGATGGCCAGTTCCACTTTCCTGACTGTTAGGGTGTTTATTTTGTTGACGGAGATTTAAAATCTCATGGTACCATGGGGAATTGATCTTGGCTTTGGGGTTAGTCTGTTAAAGAGATTCTTTTTGGGTTAGTTGTTTCTCCATGTCAGCTTGCTCTTGCTCTATTGTTTTCCTACAGCAAGCTGAATAGGCTATGATTTATTTTCTGATTGTGGCATTAAAAGCTCCCTACAACACTGATAGTGAAGTGTCATTCATTTGAAAGAACTTCTCAGCTGTGTCCTTTAAACATGGCTCAAACTGTGGATCAAACAGCAAAAGTGGATCCATCCACCATCTGGGGGATTTATTGGGGGTGGCCCCATCTACTAGATCTACTTAAAGGGGAACATGATAAGAAATAACTAAGGGAGTTATGTGAGCATTGCTTTCATAGGTGTAAGTTGTTGTGAGGTGAGCCATATATCCAACCTACTAAAAGTACCATGTATCATTGAGTGACAAGTATAATTATGTAGCCTAGGACTGTGTATACACCACACATCTATGATGACTAGATCCTCCATCCAGAGCTGAACAGCACATAAGGTCAGTACATGGGGTTCTAGTCTGCCCTGACTTCTATGCAAAGCAGGTTCTAATGTTAACTTAAAGTTGTCTCCTAGCAACAGAGGACAACTGGAGTCATTAAATGTGGCCATCGGGGCTGCTACTGACTGAAAAAACAGGGGTGAATCAGTATTGGGAGCATACAAGTTTCCTACCACTAAAGGGCCCTGCGGTGTGTGAAACAAAGCCAGGATCCAGTACCCATCTGCATCTTGAGATATTTTCTTTAGATGCTAATTCAAGGTTTTATGAACTATTATAGATACTCCACTTTTTTTAACACATGATGGAGCTGTGTAATTCTTGTCTTACCCACCCTATAGCCAACTTTGGGGATTAAAGATATGTAAGTTTGGTCTCTTGGAGGAGGGCCAGTTGTGTGCACATCTTACAGAGGTGGTTTAAAACCTGCTTGTGCATGACAAGGGAATTTATTCCCCTAACATTCCAGCTATGGCATCTAATATCAGCCATTTTTGAGGTTTAAAGAGCTTATGCAAGTAGTAGTGGACTGTGACCTAATTGCAACTAGGTAATATGATTTCTAAGTAATGAAGGAGGGTAGGAGAGACTAGTGCCCATAGAGATTCATTCACCAACACTGCCTGCTCTGGAGTTACTCACAACTTAGAAAGCTCATATAAGTTAGTGACACACTATAACAGTACTTAGTAAATTCAAAAAAAAAATGTATGTTGCCACATTGGTCCTTGTATAATAAAATACACAAAAATAGGTGATCTAATACCTTTTATTGGACAAATAGAATTTTGCAGAAAAAAACTTTAAGCTTTCAAACTACACATAGTTCTTCTTCAGAAAGAATAAGGCAAGTTTCTTAACAGCTCTGTTTTAAATACTCAGAGCTTAAACATTTTACACATGAATGTGACTGATTAATTAAGTAATTAAATAAGAACACAACCAGTGCTGATAAAACATTCTTTAAAACTCTAGTTCTGGGTAGGTCAAATGTCACAGAAGAAATGTTATGTAGAAGGAGGACATAAATTATTTGTTGTTTAATATCTTATCAAAGCAAAACTGAAGAGTGTGTGTGTGTGTGTGTGTGTGTGTGTGTGTGTATTCTTAATAGAATTAGAGACACATTACAATTATATTTTCAAAGCTGGCACTGGGTAAACATGTTTCTGTCTGTAACTAGGTGTTCATTTGTCAATATCATTAGTGAATAGCAGCTTGCACTGTATAAATATGTACCATCTATAAACTTGTGTTCATTGCCAGTATTATTTGTTAACATTAAAGCTATATCCCGAAATGAGACCACCTAGTAAATAAGACTCTGAAGCCCTAATGGTGTCAGTGTACCAACATATGCCTGTATAAAAACAAAATGTTCTACTACTAAATAACATATTTGCATGTATAAATTTCAAACCCATGAGATCCCCACCCACATGTTAAAAACAAAACTATAATACAGGTACATACACAATCATATAGACTAGGTAGAATCATTCTCTATAAAGGCATATTAGAAAAACACATAAACAAATATCTGTCCATGTACTGTATAAAAAAAAAACATTTCAAATTATATAATGTATCATGAAGCTTGTGTCCTGATTCATCCCATCCTCCAAGAAATTCAAAAGGAAAATGAGACTAACCTTGTAGGCTCACCTATGTAGTGTATTTTTAAAATGACCTTTGAGAATCAGGACAGAGAGGTCAGAAATAGAATGATCAGACTGAGAGAAATGTTGTCCCATTGGTTTTTCAATCTTTTTCATTTTAATATCATGTCTGTGTGAGTTTATACATGTCCATGCATGCCCAAAGAGGTTATCTGGTCTCTCTCACATAACCTGTACGTGGACATTTCTTGTATTGGATGTAATAAACATTCTGAGATGCACATGTGCAATTACCCTGTATCATGAATTGTCTGTTTTGGTGTGAGTTGATAAAATTTGAAGTGGCAATGTTCTCACATGTCTTATATTGAGAACTATTGCAGGGTCTCATGCCACCAAGTTCTCTGCTGCTTTGGTCAGGTGTAAGTTTGCTCCTGAGAATCAGGTTGGATAAATTAGGAAGTTGTTTAAAAGACGGTAGAGGTAGTTCTTAGAAAATACATTTCAAGGTGTCATCTTCAATAAATATTGTTTGGAGGTCCTTAACAATTTTATTCCAGCCCTGGATTATACAGTATGTGACAACCAAGTGTATACAGTCGGTGGCAAGCTGTTCTTTGTGTTTTAGTAGTAGTTCTCTTGGTATCTGTGTAGCATGTTCCACTGCCCTGTCAATTTCTCTATAGGAATGCCCCCTGCCCAATAAAGGTTTTTATTCAGTGTGGCCAGGTGTTTGTCTCTGTCCTCCTCGCTTGAACAGATATGGCTCTTGACTGTATATAACAGATTTTTTAATGTGTCTAGGGTGATTGTTGTTTCTATGTAAGTACCTTTGTCTGTCTATATGTTGGTTTCCTGTAAATACAAGTCTGCAAGGTTCCATTTATGATGCTAACTGTGGTGTCCAGGAAATTCATACTAGTGTCAGAGTACTCCAGGGAAATGTTTAATGGATGAGTGGATGTGGTTAAGTTCCTGATGGAATTCTTTGAGTGTGCAAGTACACTCTGTCCAAACTATAAATAAATCATCAATATAACAGAAATAAGCAAGTGGTTTGTGTGTGCATTGTTTCAGGAAATCCTCCTCCAAATGTGCCTTGAAAAGGTTGGCATCCTGTGGAGCCATCCTGTTGTCCATTGCTGCTTCCATAGTTTGAACATAATGTTTACCATTAAAACAAAAGTTGTTATGGGTCAGAATGAATTCAATAAGCCATGCAATTAATTTTGGATGGATGTCGTGTTGCTGTCCATCCTCTTATAGGTATTGAAGACAGGCCGAAATGCCATCAGTATGTGGGATATTAATGTAGAGGGATGTTACATCCATCGTGGCTAATATGGTATTATGTGGTAAGTCCCTAAAACCAGACAGTTTATGCAACAAATATTTTTAGAAAGTGATCTGCGCTTAGAGAGTGTTCATTTTTAACCTTAATTGCAGCATGGAGCACAGAGTGGATCTTTTTTATCATGGTTTGAGAGCAGCTAAGAAGCCAGCTCATGGGAGACCCAAGGAAGAGTAAGATGGAGTAGAACAGAGGAGGCTAGATGATTTGAGAAGCCTGAAGAGTGTCATGGAGCATGTCCAAGTGTGACCAGGAGACTACGTGAACAATATGTCTGTAACCCGGGACTGAGATCTTTGCTGTCACTGAACTAGGAGGTGGTCATATGCAGCAGTGTGAGTTGCTGGAAAAAGGCAAAGTAGGAAGAGGACTGCTTAGTCTCTGATCCCCACCTGCTTTCACCATAAGTTAAAAACTGTTTGGACTTTTCTAGGAGTAGTGCTAACAGTATTATTCTGTTTACCTATGTTACTTTGGTATTATCGGGGTTGAAGATGACCCACCAAAGCAAAACATATTTTTAATGACACAAGGGCTTAATAACACAGTTGACTGATTTCACAGCTATTTCATTAATCACTCCCAGTGTGTGAAGATCGATAAATCTTCATCCAGCATTAGGAGAGTAGCTATTGGTGTCCCCAAGGAGCCCATCTTGAGCCCACTCCAGTTTGGCCTCTTCATAAATCAACTGCCAATGCCTGTTAGACAGCCAGTGTTCTCCTGTATGCTGATGATGCAGTCACTTATTCCAAAAACCCTGACCTTGACAACCTGATCATTGCTTTCAAAAGTAACTTTAGGTCTCTAGAAAGCTGCTTCTCCAACAATAAACTGGTCCTAAATTAAAAGAAAAACAAAGACCAAACTTTCTCTAGCCTTCCATAGAAGAAGAAAATTCCATGCTTTGTCATCCAAAATGTTCAAGGGCAAAACCTTGAGCAGGTGGATACCTTCAAATAACTTGGATTTATTCTGGATGATACCTTATCTTTTGCCTCCCTTGTTGACAATCTGGTGTCCATAGCTAACAGACAAGTTGGTGCCATGTACCATAACTGGAAAAAGCTCAATTGGGATGCTAGACACCTTATTGTGTCCAGCTCCATTCTGTCACTTATAGATTATGGCCTCTCTGTCTATGCAGCTGCCTATGACATGATGCTAAACAGAGTAAAGCTAATCTATAATAAGACATGCCATTTTGTACTTGGTACAGATAAATGCACTCATAGTTGTAGCCCTTATGCAGTCAGTGACTGCCTACCTTTACTCAGCAGAACAAAAGCTCCAGACATGTTTGCTAGCCAAAACAGTCCTCCAGGGCCTAATGCCCCCTGCTTTAACAAATTGATTTGGCACTATCTCCAACCAGTACAACACCAGTAACATTGCCAGGAATGCCCTTAAGCCACCTTTCCAATGTGCTCTGCTGGGAAAGCAGACATTTGCCGACAGGGTCATTAAATGATTACGTGACCTGCCTGATACACTGCTGAATCTCCCATGTTTAATCAGTTTAATAAAAACATACGAACATACAAAATTTGCCAGCAGATAAAGGCCTAGAGGTCTATCAAGTCTGCTCAAATGTGCAGCTAGCACCTCTTATTCTGCACCTGCCCCTCCCTTCCACCCTTCCCCTTCATTACCCCTCCCCCTTGTCCTGTCCCATCCCCTTTTGAAGCAGTCCACTGTTCTACTGAATATCACTTCAGCAGGTAATGCATACCACCCAGCCAACACCCTCTCTGTAAAAAAGTGTCGCCTAATCTCCCTCCTGAACCTTCCTCCCTCCAGTCTCATGTCATAGCCCCTCGTGTCCCTCCCCTCCCTTACTTTGAACAGTCCCTCTGCACCTGTCTTGTTTATTCCTTTCATATACTTAAAGGTTTCAATCATGTTCCCCCGTCCCTTCTCTCCTCCAGTGAGTACATGTTCAACTCCCTCAGCCTCCTCTAGTATGATAAGTTCCCCAGCCCCTTGATCATCTTTGTTGCCCTGCACTGCACTCCCTCCTGAAACTTAATGTCCCTCTTCAGATACAGGCACCAGTAATGCACGTAGTACTCCAGGTGCAGTCTATCTAATGATCTATACAGTGGCAGAATCACCTCCTTCCTCCTCGAGGCTATACCCCTTGCAATACAACCCAGCATTTTGTTGGCCTTTGCAGCTGCCTTCCTACATTGTGCTGAGTTGTTCATTGACCTTGTAATGAGCACCCCCAGATCCTTCTCCTCCTCTGTCTGGGCTAGCTGCACTCTCCCCAGCTGGTAACTCCTCCTTGGGTTCTTCATCCCAAAATGCAGCGCCTTGCACTTTTTGGCATTAAACCCCAGTTGCCAGGTGTCTGACCAGGTTTCAAGCTTTGCCAGATCATCCTGCAACCCCTGCCATCCCACTAGGTCATCCACCACTGCCCCTACCTTGGTATCATCAGCAAACAGACTGATCTTGCTCTTGATGTCCCATGATATGTCTGCAATGAAAATCCCAAACAACACTGGTCCCTACACTGAGCCCTGTGGAATACCTCTCGTCACTACCCTTGGGTGTGAGAGCTCCCCACCCACCACCACCCTCTGTTGCCTTCCCTTAAGCCAGTTTCCTACCCATCTCACCAGCTTGGCACCCACCCCTGTGCCTACTAACTTACTTCCCAGCCTTCCATGTGGCACCGAGTCAAATGCCTTACTGAAGTCCAGATACAGGACATCCACTGCATGGCCCCTGTCTAGTTGCCTAGTTACCCAGTCATAGAACTCCACCAGGTTAGTTTAGCAGGATGTGCCCCATATGAAGCCATGCTGTCTGCTGTCCTGCAGTCCTTTGGCCTCTAGGAGGGCCACCAGCCTCTCCTCCAGCATAGTCTCAATTAGCTTACCCACGATGGATGTGAGGCTCACTGGTCTGTAGTTTCCTGGTTCATCCTTGGGGCCACTCTTGTGGAGGGGCACCACATGAGCCATCCTCCAGTCCTGAGGTACACACCCCAAATGTAGTGAGGCATTAAATAGGTCTACCAAAGGTCCTGCAAGGACCTCTGCCAGCTCCTTCAGTAACCTGGGGTGGATGCCAACTGGGCCTGGCACCTTGCCCACCCTCAGTGCCTTCAAACCCTCCCAAAGTCTGCCCTCCATGATTTCCCCATCTGTCACCCCTTCCCCTGTTTCTGCCATTTCTCCCCCTTGGGTGTCACCCCCTCTTCTGTTTAGTAAATACTGAGCAGAAGTACTCATTTAGTGCTTCTACCTTATCGCACCCTGCTTTCACCCAACCTCCCTCCTTCCTAATCCTTACTATGTGGTCCTTACAGCTCCTTTTCTTCCTGATGTACCTAAGAAGTCCTTCTCCCCCTTCTTAATGCCTTGTGCCAGCCTGAGTTCTGTAGATGCTTTGGCTCCTTACTGCCCTTGTCACCTCCTCGATTCTGTCAAGTACTCCTCCCTGTCCTCCCCCTCCCTGTTTTCTTGTACTTCCTAAAGGCAGCTCTTTTCCTCCTTACCTTTTCCATGACCTCCTTGCTCAACCAGCTCAGTTTCTTAGCCCTAGCCTTCTTGCTCTGGGCCTTGCAGCAGGTTTTGGTTGCTTCCACTATCCCCAGTTTTATGAGCTCCCACCTCTGGTTAGTGTCCATACTAGATTGATTTCTGGCCAGGTACCCTTTTATCACTTCCCTGCATCCTCCCAAAGTTGGCACTCCTGAAGTCCAGCAGATCTTTGCAGTCCAATGCATTTGTAACCGTCAAATGGTTTTGTTTGGATTCTTTCTATATACAACCTATAACTTTTTATACAATGACCTGCATTAATTTTATTCAAAAATGTAAGTAATTGTTCTGTCTTAAGGCTTTGAGCCTGACTTGACTGCATTTGCTCTGAAACTGCTTATGGTACAGTTCCATCCTTTAAGAGGGGTTACCTCAGAAGGCCTAATGACGGAGCTGGACTTCTCGGATTTTCCAAGGGATAGCATGGATCCAGGGCCTTTGGTCTTAGCCTATAATAGGGCTGTAACTGAGGCCCTGGATGCCATTGCTCCAATTTGTGTTCATCCCCATACTGTTCACTTAGGGGCTCCCTGATTTGATGGGGAGGTCCGTGACTAGAAGAGGAAGGGACAAAGATTGGAAAGACACTGGCAGAAAACTCAACTGGAGGTGGATAGACTTGAATTGTTAGAACATTATAAATTCTACCAATCAGCAATTTTCCATAAGAAGGCAGAGTTCTTGTCCAGGGAAATTCCTGCAGTGAGGAATAGACCATCCCAGCTCTTCTGGACTGTGGACAGACTGTGCAATCCAGTCTGTCTCCAGACTGGTAGAGCATTGTCACAGGTACAGTGTGAGGAGTTTGTGAAATTCTTCGCTGACAAGGTATCCACCATCAGGAATGAGATCCGCCAGTGTCCTTCTATTAGACATTGCACTGATCAATTGGGTGGCGATAACACCCAGTTGTACTGGTCTACCTTTAGACTACCAGCAATAATAGATATAGTGAGGATCATCCAGACTTTGCAACCTACCTACTGTAAGTTGGATAGTGGGGTGCGTAAATATTATTGGCCCAGTCCTAGCTGGGATAGTGGTGGTGTCATTAGAGAGCGGGATCTTTCTGGATCCCTTAAAGGAGGCAGTAGTATGCCCCCTGTTGAAAAAGCCCTCTCTTGACCCTGACTGCCCAGCAAATTATAGACCAGTATCTAACCTTCCCTTTGTAGGGAAGGTTACTGAGAAGGTGGTCACTCTGTAACTGGAGGATCATTTGTCCAACCATAATATCTATGACCCTCTCCAATCTGGCTTCAGGAGAAGGCATAGAACAGAGATGGCTTTTATTCAGGTATTGAATGATCTCCTGATGGCAAGAGATCGGAGGACCCATTCCATCTTGGTTCTCCTGGATCTCTCAGCAGCATTTGACACCGTGGATCATGGGATATTGCTCGACCGCCATTGGTTTTTCTGTCATCTGAGGGGAGCAGTCCACAGCTGGTTTTGATCTTTTCTGGAGGGTAGATCTCAGAGTGGTGTCTGGAATTTACACCTTGGCCCCTCATTGGCTGCCCTGTGGGGTACCACAGGGGTTGGTGCTGTCCTCTATGTTATTTGCGGTGTATATGCTTCCATTGGGAGACATTATAAGATGGTATGGGCTGAGTTTTCATTGTTATGCTGACGATTCTCAGCTCTACCCGTCTTTTATGCCTGATCAGGAGTCTGATTCAATCATGATGTTCAATAACTACCACCTGGAGATTCAGGATTAGATGAGTGCTAGTTGGCTTAGGTTGAATTCAGGGAAAACTGAGGTGTTGGTTGTGGACCCAGGAGGGAGGACGACAGGGGCTTGGACTGGGAAACCCTTGGGTTTATATCTTGGGGGGGGCCCGCTTCTTGCCTCTGGCCAAATGTGTAATCTAGGCGTGATTTTTGAAGAAAGCCTGACTATGAAGATGCAGGTGTTGGCCGTAGTCAAATCTGCCTTTTTTCATCTGAGGAACATTGCCTGGGTGAAACACTTGGTTCCACTGGAAGTTCTTCCCATCTTGGTCCACACCTTTGTCACCAGCCATTTTGATTACTGCAATGCCCTCTATCTAGGGCTGCTGGGGGTGGATATCCGCCACTTGCAGCTTGTGCAGAACGTGACGGCCAGGTTGTTGATAGGAGTTTCAAGATCTAGCAATATGACACCTGTGCTGCGTGATCTGCACTGACTGCCAATACAGTGGTGGATCACCTTCAAGGTCGTATTATTGACCTTTCAGGCCCTACATGCTTTGGGACCTCACTACCTGAAAGTGCTCTTGGTGCCTTACTGTCCTGCCCATTCTCTTCGCTCCTCTGACAAGGGATTGCTAGAGATTCCCAGGGTACGTCTAAAGATGTCTGCAGGTAGATCTTTTGCCTATATGGCACCAACCCTGTGGAATTCTCTACCTCCTCAGATATGAGACTGCCTAACTGTTGAAAGTTTTAAAAAACAACTAAAGACTTTCCTTTTTGCCCTAGCATTTGCTGGAACATAATAAGTAGGGGTCCTCTTCTGGCCTAGTGGATAAAGACACTTCCTTGTTAATCAGAGGTCATGGTATCAAATCCTCTGTGGGGTAAAAACACTGGTTGTTTCAATGCATCAGTTTGTAAAGCAAATAGGATGCTGAGATGCATAGGCAGGGGCATCACCAGCAGGAAAAGGGAGGTCATAATTCCACTATACAAGACACTAGTGAAGCCCCACCTGGAGTACAGTGTACAGTTCTGGAGACCTTACCTACATAAGGACATAGACAGGGTAGAGAAGGTTCAGAGGAGGGCAACAAAGATGGTGCATGGATTGCATCACAAGTCCTATGAGGACAGGTTGAAGGAACTGAATATGTACTCCCTGGAGGAGAGGAGGGAGAGAGGAGACATGATAGAAACATACAAGTATGTTACAGGGAGGAACAGGGTGCAAGAATACACTATTTTTAAGTGAAAAAGATGTTCCAGAACTAGAGGGCATGGGATGAAGTTGGAGGGAGGATGATTCAGAGGAAACGTGAGGAAGAATTTCTTCACAGAAAGGGTGGTGGACAAGTGGAATACCCTGCCAGAGGAAGTGGTGGGGGCTGAAACAATCATAGGATTTAAGAATGCATGGGATAGACATAAAGGAATTCTGGAGGTCAAGGGTAAGGGGCAACAGACTTCCAGGAAAACATAAACTGATTTTACAAGCTCAAATGGGCAGACTGGGTGGGTCATAGGCCCTTATCTGCCGACACTGTCTATGTATCTATGTATCTATGTATCTATGTAAGTGCATTGTATGACTGTTGGATTTATTGTTCTGAAACATGTTTTTAAGTGATTTGAATTATTGTAAAAGCACCCTGGGCTTGGGAAGGGTGCTTGATATAAATAACATTTTACTTACTTACTTGTAATGTTTTTATTTGGGGGGGCTATGTATTTGATGTGTAACCCTTGTAAATGGGCACTTGTGCTCAAAGGTAATCTCTGAAGTTTTCAATAAATACAAAAAATGATTGATTCACTGAGTTAACATATAATGTCTCTAGTTTTTTGGTATCCTTACGTTCGGCCGAGGCTCACTGTCCCAACATTGACCTGCCCAGGCAGTATCACCCAACAGGTTCAGTATCCAGGCAGTGAGTAGCCCAACAGTGAGGAAACCTGATAGACATTCCAGGGGTAAGGTAGCAGATGCGATGGCTTGCTACCTTATCCCTGTACATGGCAGTGAAATGGTGGAGGAATCAGAAGGCTGGCCAAGCTGACCCGGTGGTGTTGAGGGGTAAGGCACTGGCAGCTTGGCCAGCATTCTCAGGGAGGCACAAGTTCTATCTTGCCTTGCGTCCTACGACTTTTTGCACTGTTGTACCCCATATATGTTTTTTCTAACTCCGAGGTCCACTCCTCCATGGAGTTAGATATTTTAGTTACAGGGGTGTGGGAGCGGAGCCCCCAACATGGAGTGTTTGGGGGCGAAGCCCCCCTTTTTGCTGAGTGTAATTTACAATCAGATGCCTGAAATAGTATTTTTGGGCATCTGATTGTTTTAGCACAATGTATTTCAAGCCAGTGGGGTCAGTATCCCGACACTCAGGAAACTGAGTTTAGGGATACCATAGTATATCTGTTTTTTTGATGTAACACAATCCTGTTGGTAATATGAATAAATGAATAATTCTTTGGGTTAATATAACATTTCCAGTTTTTTGATGTTGCAAAATACTTTTGGTAATATGTAAGAGGGCTGAGGCTGACAGGGAATTTGTTCAGTTTGTTCAAGGGCCATAATAAACCTTTTTCCATTATTCAAAGATAGAATAACATTGCATTATAAATTTTAAATCTTAAAGAAGCCTTGCATTTGCACCAAATAGTAGACATGTGACCTCCAAACAGCTTTAATAAAAATGCTGTGTCAACTATCTATATATGTATTTAGCATTTACTCAGTAATACCCGGTTAACAAGACAGTAGTAGGCATGAGGCCTATCTGGACTGTCTCCCACTCTTAGTAGGTGCATCATTCCTGTATTAGTTTGTTTGTAAAATATTTATCTAGTTCCCTTTTAAATCTGTTGAACTCCGGAATCTTGATTTGTCTCTGGGGAAACTCACCCCATGCCTTAAGGGCACTAACTGTGAAAAAAATTGTCTCTCTTAGTGGTGTTTGCCCTAAGGATTGTTAATTGTTGGTCATGTCATCTGAGAGTCACTGATCTATTGTTATTGGTTATAGTGCACTAAATTCGTAGCTCTTGATTTTTTTAGTAACTTATATCAGAACAATATAGCTCCCCTTAGTCAACTGTCCTTTAGACTGAATAGATTCAATCAATCAAGCCTTTCAGCATAAGTTAAACATAAGTTAGCTTAGAGAGTCTTGGTATTAATTTTGTTGTTCATATTTGAACAACTTCCACTAGTTTGATATCCTTTTTTAAGTACGGTGAACGAAAAGGTGACCCATAATTCAAAAGTAGTCTAACGTATGATCTGTGCAGTGGGATCAGGCATTGTTTGTTTCTATTTACGAAAGCTTATTTTATACACTCCAATAATTGTTTGTTTTTTGATTGATTTGCCTATAGCAGTTTGACGCTGTGGGTTTATTGTTAATCAGGATACCTAAGTCTCTTTCTTTCTGTACTGTGGTGTTGGCAATATTGTTCAGTTTGTATGAATTCATGGGATTGTTTTTGCCTAAGTACAGGACAGTACACTTTTCTACCTTGAATCTCTACCATTTGGCAGTGATGTTCTAAGCATGGAGAGCAGTTGTTGTACTGGGAACAAATAAGTTTACTTGATGCTTGTAAGTTTCTTCTGTTTTCAAGCATTTTTAATTCACAGTGTGCAGATTAGCACTTATCATTAGCAAATATTTTGGCTGCCCTTATTTGTTTTTTTCTTTTAAAGAGGGATTATTTTACAGATTTTTAAAGATAAAGGGACCTACTGTTAAAGGGACCTTTGAAAGCTGCTAGAATCAAGTGGGATACACAATTTTAAAAAATGCCAGTCTTAAGACTTGATATACAGCAGGTAAACTTGATTTCCTTTCAAAGCCTAATGACATACAAAAATATTTTCTGCTTGCACCCTGTTTTATACAATAGAGAAGTGAGTATAAACATAACAAAGTTCAGTTGTGTGTTTGAGCTAGTTAATGCTATTGTGTTTGCCAGTTGCTATGTACTCTATTGTTCTCCATTTTAGGCATCTTGCGCTGGATATAGGATGCTGGGATGTATAGGCAGGGGCATCACCAGCAGGAAAAGGGAGGTCATAATTCCGCTATACAAGACACTAGTGAGGCCCCACCTGGAGTACAGTGTACAGTTCTGGAGACCATACCTACGTAAGGACATAGACAGGGTAGAGAAGGTTCAGAGGAGGGCAACAAAGATGGTGCATGGATTGCATCACAAGTCCTATGAAGACAGGTTGAAGGAACTGAACATGTACTCCCTGGAAGAGAGGAGGGAGAGAGGGGATATGATAGAGACATACAAGTTATCTTACAGGGAGGAACAGGGTGCAGGAAAACACTATTTTTAAGCGAAAAAGATGTTCCAGGACTAGAGGGCATGGGATGAAGTTGGAGGGAGGACGATTCAGAGGAAACATGAGAAGAATTTCTTCACAGAGCGGGTGGTGGACAAGTGGAACACCCTGCCAGAGGAAGTGGTGGGGGCTGAAACAATCACGGGATTTAAGAATGCATGGGATAGACATAAAGGAATTCTAGAGGTCAGGGATAAGGGGCAACAGACTTCTAGGAAAACAAACTGAACTTACAAGCTCAAATGGGCAGACTGGGTGGGCCATAGGCCCTTATCTGCCGACACGGTCTATGTATCTATGTATCTATGGATTCTCAAGATACACTGAAGGTGCAAAAAATGCACAAGTCTCCAGAATGTGTGCAGTTACAGGAAAAAAGGGGTAATTGCATTGTGTTATATACACAAAATGTCCACAACTGCAGAAAAAAACACAGCTGTAGAAGTTCCTGAACAAAAAAAAAAAGCCTTTGAAAAGTATGGCATATCCCTTTGCAGGCTATGCTCAGTCACTGTTTTTCTGCAGTTGCAGAAAAAATGTGCACATGCTGCACTACAGAGAGTGAGGCATAATTCACCCTGAGCAAAAGGCAGTGTACTAACAATTGGGATACAAGTATAGTGGGGATTCAGGCGCCAAGCAACAGCAAACCTGTGGGCCATATACTGTAGTAGTATCAGTTGTTACAACAAAAATATCACACATTTCTATTGAAAGGCAATAAACCACAACCACATGACCCAGTGCAGCATATAAAGGAACCCCTCAGGCAATAGAGGCAGAGGTGGTAACAGCCACTAGTGTGTGCTACTGCGGCAGGCAACTAAAACACCCCAGGGAGAGACACAACCAACAGTTACACATTTGCCACTGTGATGTGCAGTCCTGCTGGTACTGGTAGTACTGCTGTGGTCCTAGTTGTAGGACTGGCTGCTGGCCTTGCTGGGAGTGCTGATTCTGCTGCATCTATGGCAAGACTGTCAAAGTATCCTGCTCAAATTAAAATGGTTCACCTATTGTTCTGGCTGCTGAGCCTTTTTGACAGCTGTGGATCTACACATGCACATTTTCCAAAGGTGCGGAATTCTGTAACTCACCTTTTTTCTTGTGATTTGCCACACCTGCATAATTTTTGACTGAGAATCTGCTACACTTGAGTTTCCACATTTTTGCAAGCTGTTTTTCTGCATGGGCAGAATTTTTGGCTCTCTTTGTGAATCTAATCCCCTGTGTACAGTTAGACAAACCTTTTTCTATGGCTAACTGCAAAATACGAGCTGAAAAGAATCTCAAGATATCTAAACAAATCAAGTGAACCTTATGCAGGAGGACAAACTAAAAACAATTTCTTCATAAAGGTAATACTTTTGGACACTGACTATTTTATTTTTTGCGTATTATAACAGCAGTGTGATACTCTGTTTTGTTGTTTTTTGTTTGAGATAATATTGAATCAAACAAAGAAAGCTCAGCAACAAAAAACTAACTAAAAAAAGAATGATGTCTGTCCTAAAAAAGATTACAATTTATATTTCACCACCTGGTAAACAAAAAAGACTTGAGGAGTGAAAAAGAAATCACAAGAATTAAAAGTTCTAATGAGTCCAAGTACTCTTTCTCTCCCATCAGTGAGTGCTAAGGACATTTAGGCTAAGGCTCTGAGCTGCAAATTTGGTGACATCCAGCAGACCTGACCTGGGTTTGAATCCCACAGTTTCCACTTGCATACTGTGTGACCCTGAGCAAGTCACTTAACCTCCTTGTACTCCCAGGTTGCTCCTGTAAAAAAGCTTTCATCTTAGTGTGCTATACCTGGTTAAACAACTAAAATAAAATAAATAAACATTAACATTTTGAATCCTATAATGATACTATTTAAAGGACTAGAAAGGTCAGTTTGCTCACAACAAGCAAATACAGTACTTCCATTAAAGTAGGGGATGTTGTATTGCATAATGCTGAATGGGCAGAAACACAATATGAGGAAATAATGGGACAAGGGCTTTGATTATGCAACTTAATGGTACAGGATAGAGATATGGAGAATGTTAAAGTGGTATGACATCACACTCATGCTGCTGATACAGCATGGTCAAAAACGGTACTGTCATCTAAGTGCACAGAGAAACCATGAAGGTTTATTTATAGCTATATGGTTTTGAACTATGCTTTTTTGGACTGTGCAGATGGCATGCTTTTTCCCTGTGTGGAGATGTAATCATTATCTTGACATGGAACCTGTTAAGCTGGCTAGTAAAAAGATAATTATGACAGGTGAACAGCTTTCTGTGACATATTTAGAGAGTAAGTGTGAAATCATGAAGAAATAAATAATTTGTATTATATTGTCTGTCTTATATGTCATGTATTTGTATTCCTGTATTAAGTGAATGTAAAAGTTATCTTTTTGTATAACATCTTGTGACTATTTTATAGTCTCGGGTCGCGTATGAAAAAGGGCCTTGGCTCATATGTTTACCCGGTTAACAAAAGAAATAAAATAAAAAATAAAAAATATTATATGGTGAATAATAACACAAATTTTCCTGTTAAAATTGGTAATCCAGAAGTGTATAGACAGTGTCAAAGACCATATGTGAAAGAGTTTGATGATTTTGTATCCCCTATATAAAGAAATTCAGTCTTGAGCCATTGTCCAAAAATCACCCTGCTATACCATATGTGTAGCAGCATTCAATAGAAGTTACTCAGAAAGAACAAACAGAATTAGAACCCCCCCCCAAAAAACAGAAAAATACATATGCTGAAAATTGATGGCTAACTTTAATGATTTTAAAAAAGAAATACTATAAAAACTAGTAGCTCCTTACATAAAAATCCAGTTGTGTTAATGTGATATAGGAGCCTCATAATAACACAAGGACAGAACGTTATCACTAATCACCACAACCTAATACAAGATCAGTTACATAGAAATATAGAAACATAGACTTTGACGGCAGATAAGGACCACTTGGCCCACCCAGTCTGTCCATTTCCCTACCTATTGGATAAGCTGCAGATTCTAGTTAACCAACAGCCTACTTCCTGCAACAGCCTACTTCCTGCAACAGCCTCCAGTTCCTTGAAAAAAAATGTTGATAAGGGGAGAAATCCAAATGACAACAGCAAAGATGTAACAGAAAATATAGCAGAAAATGGAACAAAAGAAAAAGCCAAATTAGTGAAAGAACGTAAAGAAAGGAAACACTTCTAAAATATGAAAGGAAAAATGCAAAAGAGCAAAACAAAAAGAAAAGGAGTAAGAACAAAATTAGTGGTGTTCATATCAGAGAAAAAAACAGAAAAATAAAAGTCTGATGTTGAATATCAACAAAAAATAATACATTTTAGTAAATGAAAAGCAGACAGTATGCTCCCAACACAGCACAACTAACCTGCAAATAAAAAAGAGAGAAATGAGGAGGAGGACCAAATAGTGAGATGTCTTATCCTTCCCACTATCTATATAAAGGCCCCAAAAAAAAAAAAGAATGAGAGTGTACTATCCTCAAAAATTGCAGAGTATAATCTCTGCAAAGGTATTCTGGGAAATAAAAATTGGTGGGCAGACTTTAGATCTGCGTAAAGGTACAGAACAGATCCTACTAAAAGTTGGATAGTTGTCAGCAAATCATCAACCAGAGACTTGTTATTTGGTATAGAAAAATAATCTATGGAGCATGGAATAAATCTTCTGGATTGTTTACATGCACCTGGATTTTATGCATCCATCTGCACCTCTTGCCTGCCACTCCACCCACACTGCTTGCGAGTGCTAGTCACGTGGGAGAACTGTGCAACATTGCAGCATGGCAGACGTATTGTACTTCTGACATTTAGCACAAGTTTTTCTCTGAGACCAGGAGGTACAGGATTGGCGCTGACAAATGTCATTCAAGGAGGCAGGTGGGAACTGTTTTTACAGTTGTAATCTTTGCAAACAGGCAAATTTAAATATTTATTGGGGAGACCTCACCCAATAACTAACACACCGAAATCTGACCAATGGAAAATCATGTACACAAATGCTTGCAGTCTCTGAAACAAAGTTTCAGACCTGCAGGCAATAATGACAGATGCTAAACTGGACATAGTAGCCATTAGCAAGACATGGTTTAACAGTAACCACACTTAGGAGAATTCAGTACCAGGCTATGTACTGTTCACAAGAGACTGAGGTGCAAAAATTGGGGGTGGAGTGGCCCTTTATGTCAATGATAATATCAAAGCTACAGAAATTCAGAATACACATAATGAGCAAGAAGAACTATGGGTCACCCTGGAAACAGGAAATGGAACAGCCATACAAACTGGGGTTGTGTGCAGGCCTCCAGACCAGGGGGAGGACATAGACATGTTACTGTTACAAGATATACAAAACATGACAGCTAAAGGGAAGGTTCCGATAATGGGAGACTTCAACATGCCAGATACAGATTGGTCAATACCAGCAGAGACATCTGCCAGAACTGGATACATGGTGGAGTCCCTGCAGGGGGAGGGCCTCAAACAACTGGTACATCAACCCACAAAAGACAGGGCTATCCTAGATCTAGTACTGACTAACAGCGAAAGGATCACAGATCTCCAGGTAGAAGGTCACCTGGAAACCAGTGACCATCACATGGTATGGTTCGATTTGGCCACTAGAACAAAAGCATCCCATTCCAAGGCAAAAATATGGGACTTCAGAGAAGCTGACTTTGATAAGATGGCCAACAGAGGTAAGCTAGCCCTGGAAAAAAGAAATACAGGTGAGGGGGTACAGGCAAAGTGGGAAAGCATTAAAGATGCAATACTTGAAGCAACATCCCATTGTGTTAGTGAGAAAGGAAGTGCAAAAGAAGAAGGAAACTACTTTGGTTCTCAAACACAGTAGCAGAAACGGTCAGTGGCAAAAGGCTGGCCTTCAGGAAATATAAGGGAATACAGCAGGATGAAGACTGGGAGGCATACCAAAATTCCCTAAGGGAAGTAGGGAAGGCAGTAAGGCAGGCAAAGGCCAAAACCAAGGAAACAATAGCACGAACAGTAGAAGAAGGTGACAAGACTTTCCATAGATACATTAGTGAAAGGAGAAAGTCCAGAGGGGGTATTGCTAAGATCAAAGGGAATAAGTGTGTGTGTGAGGAGGAGGACCGTTTAAAAGCATCTATTCTAAATAAATACTTCTGCTCAGTATTTACTGAAGAGAAGGTAGGGCTGGGCCCACAGCACTGCACCATGGACACAGGGGGGAGGGAAGTGTGCACTTGTCCCTTCACAAAAGAAAGGGTCCTACAAGAGCTCAATAAGCTCAAGGTGGACAAGGCAATGGGACCTGATGGCATATATCCCAGGGTACTAAAGGAGCTAAGGGTGGAACTAGCAGAGCAATTATCAGAACTGTTTAGTGAGTCTCTGAGCACAGAAGAGGTCCCAGAAGACTGGAGAAGGGCTCATGTGATCCCACTCCACAAGAGTGGTAGTAGGGAGGAGGCAGGGAACTACAGATGAGTCAGTCTTACCTCAGTAGTAGGCAAGATTATGGAGACATTCCTTAAGGAAAGGATAGTGCAACACCTGGAATCCATAGAAGCACAGGAACCAAGACAGCATGGGTTTACAAAAGGAAGATCCTGTCAAACTAATCTCATAGATTTCTTTGACTGGTTAACCAGAGTGGTGGACCAGGGGGGAGCAGATGATGTTGCCTACATTGACTTCAGCAAAGCTTTCAATACTGTTCCACATAGAAGATTGAATAACAAGCTGGGTAGGCTCGGGGTGGGTCACACATTGGTCAACTGAGTGGCAAACTAGTTGACGGGCAGAAAACAGAGAGTGGTGGTAAATGGTATACAGTCAGAAGAGATGCAAGTCACAAGTGGGGTACCTCAGGGATCAGTCCTGGGGTCAGTCCTCTTCAATATCTTCATCAGTAACATTGCAGATGGACTGGAGGGTAAGGTTTGTCTGTTTGCAGATGACACCATGATCTGCAACAGAGTAGATGATCCAGATGGGGTGAGCAGAATGAGAAGAGATCTGGATAAACTAGTAAAATGGTCGGAAGAGTGGCAACTGGGGTTTAATGCAAAGAAGTGCAAGATCATGCACATAGGGAAGAGAAACCCTGAAGCCACCTATAGGCTGGGAGGGGAGTTGCTGGCAGTCACAAGGGAAGAAAGAGACCTGGGTGTCATCATCACTGATGACCTGAAATCATCCAAGCAGACCTCTAAAGTAGTAGGTAAGGCTAGAGGGATGTTGGGGTGTAATATTAGTGGTATCACAAGTCAGAAGAGGGAGGTAATAAACACTCTTTACATGACACTGGTTAGGCCCCATCTGGAGTATTACCTGCAGTACTGGAGGCCACAACTTCATAAGGACAATAACCAAATTGAGGCAATCCAGAGAAGGGCAACCAAAATGGTGCAGGGACTGCATCAGAAAACATATGAGGACAGATTAACTGAACTCAATACGTATACCCTAGAGCAAAGGAGGGAGAGAGGTGATATGATTGAAACATTCAAACACCTTAAGGGCATTAACAAGGTGAAAGAGTCTAACATGTTTCAATATAAGGAAAATAGCAGGACAAGAGGGCACTGCATGAGATTAGAGGGAGGCCAATTAAGGGGTAATGTGAGGAAGTTCTTTTTCACTGAATGGGTGGTGGATGCATGGAACAGCCTACCTAAGGAAGTGGTGGATATGAATACAGTGCAGGGCTTCAAACATGCATGAGATAGGTATAAGGGAGCAGTACAGATGAGTATGAATAGATAGGCCATTGACAGAGCAAAGGCCAATGGCACATTCATAAAGTAGAAAAATAAATGGGCAGACTGAAAGGGCCTTGTGGTCCTTATCTGCCGTCAACCTCTGTGTTTCTATCTACAAAAGTAATTGGTTGGGTCAGAAAAGTAAATGGGGTGGCTGAATTACATTGAAACAGCTGGAGTGGTGTGGAGTATTGCAGGGATGCACTGGTGCTAGTTGAGCAGCATGTTTATATGCCAGCAAAAAACATCTGCACTGATACAGGACTCCAGCAAAATACTGATTGTGCTGCACCACAGCGGAGTGACCCACGATGCTCTGCAAGCTATTTACAAAGTCTGATCTGCATCAGTGCAAGTGATCTGCACTACTCACAATGGTGCAGGTCAGGCTATGTAAATGTGCCTTTAGTAACACAATTCAAAAAGTAATCCTGTGTTGGTTCCATGTCATAAGAATGACTGAATAATGGCGACCCATCAGAAGGGTGCCAGAGTCCCAGGGTGACAACATTTAGGAAAGTTATTTTATGTCCCCCATACCCCCCTTGTGGGGGCTTTGTCCTCCACCCCCCTTACTAAGGATTCCTACTCTGGGTGGGGGGCACAACTTGGGAAAGGGGGAAAACCCGGGTCACCCAAATTTGTCAGCGCCATTTTTCCATCGCCCTTCTGATGGGTCGCCTTTATTCAGGCGACTATTTGACACATTACCTCATGTGTTACATAGCAATGAAAAGGGGATGGGAAAAGCTACGAAAACTGTTATGCTACTCAACAATGCATATTAACATTTATAAAATCAATAGAGAAATTGCATGTGTTGAAAGGGGATGAAAATACAGTACAACCTCTATTAACCAAACTGAATGGGAGACATCAAGTCAGTTCGGATAACTGGGAGTTCAGAAGATTGGGGGTTACATTGATTTCAAAGAGACACTGATTACACTGTTAGTCTGAGCTCCTTCCCACCCTCTCACCTGCAGAAACTCAGCAGAAACTCACATATGAGTCTGTACAATCATTGTAGTATTAGTAGTTGCCCTACCTGTACCAGAAAGCAAAATCACAAGTTACAACTACATGGCCCAAAAACAACTTTTTTCCAATTTACAGTACAGCATATATGGTACATAGTCACACCTTTCCACAGTCGATTCTCCTTTACTCATCTTTAACCTTTCCCTTTTCACCCTGCATCACAATGTGTATTGTTTCTTGTTTTCAGTTCAGCACTTCAAGTTGTAACCACCCTGATCTCTGACAGAACCAGAACTTCCGGAAGAAGAACTGCAGTAGCATGACATCACCATCAGCTGTTTTAGACTTGCCCCAAACTACTGATGTTTCCGCTGTTTGTTTGATCCATGGTTGCCTCCACTGTTTTTTTTTTTTTTTTCATACCAAGCTAGTGAGCTAGAGAGTAGGGACTCACTGCAAGGTAAAACCATGGGCCCTATGAACGAATGTGCAGAGTGCCTACACAGTGCATATCCGTAGTGTGTAGCCATCCTGCACCCATTGCACCCCCGGCATGGGATGCATAAAAGGGGTATGCATCCCGTATGCCCCTGATCCCCAGCTGCATGGACAGCAATGCACCGCGGATGGGTGTGCCTGCTATATGCGCATTTCATAAAGGCACATAGTGCAGCTCACAACGGGATTTAGTGGGGAGCAGGTTACAACAGCTGGGACCCTGCCATTACCTACTGTGCGCCCCCACAGATTGCACCCGTCAGTTGTGTTAGGACTGGGAACTGACTTTCTGTACCGCCCCAGACCACTAGGCTGATGGATGGGCTTGGGCAGCTGATTTGGTGGGTGCCTGTACAGGCTATCCATGGAGTCTCATTGGCACAGATCTGCACCTCTGCTATGCACCCGTCCACCCAGACCCTCTGTTCCAGTCATGCTCCCACCAGACATCTGTGCTCTGTAGACATGAATGTGAAATCCCCTGCACCCACCACAAGACATTCTCACCCCCAGCCCATGTACGCCATGTCCATGTCATAGCAGAGGCATCCCCTGCCCCAACACAATTGTGCCCCATCCCCCGTAGGGGTGATATAGCACCCCTCAACACATGGCTGTCCCATCCCTGTTGGTTGATTGCATGCACTCCTTCCCACACACATGACTGGCTGTCCCTTAGTTGTACATGTATTCCTCCCCTAGAACTTGTAGTCCTTGTCACTACTGTAATGCAGGTAAGACCCCTGCACACACAGAGGAGCAGTCCCCAAGACACAGATGGAAATTAACTACTGTAGCTCTGTATGCCTTTCCTGGTGACAGCAATAGTAATAAATATATACATCACCTGCCCCAGTATACCCCCGAAACCCTGTGCCCGTGTACTCATCAGTGTCCACTGGACCCCTCCGAGGCACTGACAACCCCCCCAACCCCCCATACCTGACAGTCGGTGGCACAGGCATGCACGGCCAGTGACACATCCCTCCTCACACAACCTCAGCTGCCAGCCATAAAACTGAAGCTGGGAGCATGCTGACTATATATAGAAGCAAGCTCACAGCATTAGTTGTATAGCTGGCGGCCACAGTTGTGTGAGATAGGAAGTGCCACTGGGCGGCATGCCTGTGGCACTGACTGTCAGGTACGAGGGATTGGGGGTTGTTAGTGCCGCGGAAGGTGGGGGCTACTGGCCATCAATGTGTATGCTGTGGGTCCAGGTTTGGGGGAGTGTACTGGAGCAGGTGATGTTTGTAATTATTACTGTTGTTAATTGTCACCAGGAAAGGCATACAGAGCTACAATAGCTCATTTCAAACTACATCCTGGGGACTGCCCCTCTATGTGTGTGTGGGGCTTACCTGTAATACATCGGGGACAACACATAATTGGGGGATCGCATTTTACAACTTGAGGATGGGCAGACATGTGTGGAGGGTATGCAGTCAACAAATGGGGATGTGGCAGACATGTGTTGGGGGGTATGTATTGTCCCTGTGGAGATGGGGCACACTAGTGTTGGGGGCATGGGATGCCTCAGCTACAATGGGGATAGGCATAGTTGGATTGGGTGTGATATGACTTGTGGTTCGGGCAGTGGTATGCTTTTGCATTCCATGTCGGGGCAGCAGTGTGTCAGGGGGTCTGGCATAATAGCCTCTGGGCAGGGGTCTGGCCAGTGGCAGATTGGGTGTGTGGCTGGATGGATTGCCTACAATTCTGGCAAACCAGAAACAAATACATAAGCAAAATAAAAAATGCAAAAACAAATTACTTCAAGACATCATTTATGGACAACATTAAAACCAGCCTTTGTAATGTTTGGGGACTCATGCATAAGCCACAGAATCGAATGAAACAGAACTTCCAAACTCATTTATAATAGATGGACTAGAAGTTCCTCTAGGACAAGAAGCAGGGGATGGCTTTAATAAATTCTTCTTAAACATGGCTGCAGAAGCCTTAGAATTGATAACTAAACCACTCTACACCCCTGAAATGCAAACAAATGGGCAAGTAAACAGGTTGGGCAATTTCACCTTTCAAGAACTCACCCCCAAACATGTCCTGGAGGACCTACTCAAATTAAATTCAAGGAAAGCAATTGGTCTTGATGGGTTACCACAAACCAACTAAAAGTGCCTCCCCAGTGCTGGCTAAACCTCTGGCATATATGTTTAACTGGTTTCTACAGATGGTAGAGTTCCCAGCCAACTGGAAAATATCCAAAGTCATCTCAGTCTTTAAGTATGGGGAGAATTCAGACATAGGAAACTACAGACCAATTTCACTACTACCTATTGTCTTGAAACTGTTTGAAAGGTTGATTAGTAAACAATCAACTGACTATAAGAAACATAACAATATTTGGAACCTGTATTGATCTGGCTTCAGAGCAAACCACAGTGCAACATCAGCTTTGCTAAACGTAGTTATCGATGTTCAAGAAGCACTAGATAAAAGATTAAATGTGAATGCAATCTTTGTACACCTGAATAAAGCTTTTGATACCCTGCCTAAGCCATGATATCCTAGTGGGAAAATGTAAAAAGATAGGTTTGGATTATAGGGCACTAACTTGGTTCAGGAGCTACCTCAGTGACAGACTCCAACAGATCACTCTGAACAAATACAGTTCAAAGTTGTTGCCGTCTGTCCTAGGGGTCCCTCAAGGCCCAATTTTGGGACCATTGCTAGTCAATATTTACATAAACTCCCTGAAATGTCATGCCCTGCAAACAGATTTCTACCCCTATACAGATGATACTATTATGTACATGTCAGGAAGGTTGTCTGAGCCAAATTGAGATGGCCGTGCAAGAGGCTTATAATTCACTGTAAAGCTTTCTTTACAGCCAAAAATTGATAGTCTATTCTAAAAAAAACGAAAGATTTGCTCCTCAGACCCCAACACCAAACAGTAGGGACCCCAGAAGAGTTGAGTATTGTAACACATGCAGGAAATCAGCTAGAAGTAGTTAACTTCATTATGCTTCTGGGTCTATGGATAGACGAAAACCATAACTAGAATGTTCACATCGAACAAATGACTAAAAGTCTTCATAAAAAATTAGGGGCACGTTATGGAGTTTGAAATGAAATACCAAAAGAAGCCAGAGTCAGGATAATATAGACATTGGAACTACTTGTTTTGGATTATGGTGATGTCTTGTATTGAGGTGCATCCAGTACCAAACTAAATAAATTTGACATACTTTATTATAAGTTTGTGAGATACATACTGTTGGTGCCATGCACAAAGCACCACTGTTTACTGTACAGAGAATTGTCATGGACAAGCCTGGAGTTCACAGCTGCACACTCAAAGCATCATGACTAAGGTGTGTAAACAACAGCTCCAAGGGTATATTCTGTACAAACTGGGACAGAAAAAAAAAATAACAGGTCTGCTCTGAGATCCGCAGATGGCATGAAATTCAGGACTCAGCAAATGATAACTAACACCAGCAGGTCATCATTCCTATTCAGGGGCCCTTCAGCTTTGAATTCACTGCCCATGCAACTCAGACTGAAGACAAAACCAGTAAGACATGGCCCCATCAAAAAGTGATTAACTCTAGAAGCCATGAAACCATTGGTTTATTGCCCATACTATGACAAAGGATAATTCCATTCAGTGTACAGCATGCCACTCTCTCACTATGATTACTGTAAGGTCCTAAGATTGCTCTCAAAGCTAGCACCTCCCCTCTAGAGTATATCATAATTTATAATACTTGTGATGCTAATGTATATCCCGATTTGTAAATGCTGATGTTGACCATGCTGTACCACAGATACCTTTGTATGAGCAACTTAGTTTTTTTTTTTGTGCCTATGGTACCCATTGAAAATTAGCCTCTGCTCAACTGGGCTCTGACCATATTCATATCATGTTATAAATAAAAATTTTACTTACTTTCTATTTACAATACTTACTATTGAGGAAAGTTTTGACTCTAACTTAAGTAGCTCAGAAACCTTCGGAGTGTACCATTAGCGAAATCTGATTGGAGAAATGTAATGATAATGTCATTAAGTTGGTATGCTGGTATGCTGCAGGCATACCTCTCAACCTCCTGCCTTATAAATCAGGGACAAGGCTTAAAGAAATCAGGGACAAAGGACTAGAATCAGGGGCAAGTCTTCAAAATTGATGATATCCACTCAGAAAGCTGGTAGAATAAAGGGCTTAGTGTAAAATGCATTTTCTAAGGAAGAAATAGTCTCCAACTTTAATGTTTGACATTATTTTGTGCTTACAACCCCCACTGTTTGGTCATGGAAACACAATTTTTAGGAGGGACAGAGCAATATTTTGAGGCAAAATCAGGGATGTCCCTGAAAATCAGGGACAGTTGAGAGGTATGGTTGCAGATATTACAATTTAGAAGCTACATCTTAGGTGAATTCTATCGGAAATTATCATACAGATATTTTCCAACAAACATGGGTTATAAACACAAACGCACACTTGCTTAAGGGCTTTAAAAATTTGTCATGTGCAGCCACTAAATCCATGAAATGTGGTCATTCATGTGGTGGACTTACAAATTGGATTGCTGTTAATCCTAAAGTTGATAGCTCTGAAAAGAATACAGGATGTAATGTTTTCCTTTGCACTGTTGTGAATTTGGAATAAAATTAAACTCATGGGCCCAGATATTCAAACTGACCCAAAAAGTGCGCAATAGCAGGAGCAAGCGCAAGTCCATTGCACCCATGTGCAAGAGGCGCAATATTCAAAAACGGAGCAGGCCAAACTGCGCCTACAGCCGACAACTGAATATCGCACCACCTGCGCCATAGCACAACTAGGGAGGGGAAGCTGAGCAGATCTGATGCGCTATAGCGCAAGAAGGGATGTGCAGCTGAGCAGTCCAGAGGCACCATAGTGCAACCAGGGACGCCCACCAGCAGCAAAGCAATGCAACTGCACAACCAGGGAGGTAGGGGCCCACCACCCATGCCACAGATGGGCACAGGAACACACAGCAGAACAGACATCGTCCCCCACATCCCATGCACTGCACAACTGAGGGAGGCTGGAATAACCACCGGGCCATGGAGACAATCAAACAAGCGAGAGCTGGGCCATGGTGCCCCATCACACCCCTTGGCAAGCTGTGACTGGCACACAAGGAGGGCTGACCACCCCATGTCACACCATCCCCTCAATGCAGAGCACACCCTGCACCGTGACCCCCAGACACCCTCCCCAGGAGCAGTGACCACCACTGCAGGAAACCCCATGCATGCCACCCCCACTGTGACACTGCAACCCTGTGCCCCACAGAACCATGAAAGGCAGCCCTACACAGCACCCATCAGTGGGTGGCAGCACACAACGATGTAACAACAGCATACACAGTGCCACCATGCACAGTCCCCCCGAGTACTGCTGAGAGACCAACCTGCGTCGGCACATGAGGTACCCCTGCACGGGACAGTGCTTGCCCGACACCACCACCAGTGGTACAGCACCCTGCACAGTATCCCAATGACACACCCCTGACCCAGCAATGGCCACAACATCAGCACAGACACCCACAGTGGTGCATGGAAGCATGCACCACACGGATCTCCCACAGTGCATGGACAGACACCCACCCATACCCAAAGGGCACAACAACACAGGGACACTGTGGCGGGGCAGCAAGCCCCCAGCGTGGGCCCATGTAAACTGTGTACACACAACCCACAGTCCTCTATGGCACTGTGCCAGCCACCCCTGCAGGCACTGTGGACCAGTGATGCTACCAGCATTTCCCAGAGCACAAGTCACAGACAGTGGTGCACATCCCCTGCAACACACACAAGGCACAGCATGGAGGTGGGACAACAACTGTGGAGGCCACAGTGTCACCTGAGGCAGACATGCACCACACCAGTGACAGGAGGCAACCCAGCAGTGTGACGGGTACAGTGGCTGCCCTGCAGGGACTGCCACCACTGACATGCCAGCTGACCATGCAGGTCACAGACATGCATGTGTGTCAGCTGCACAGGTCATGGACAGGCTGATAGGGGTGCCATGGAGAAAGCACACACCCATGGACCACTGCACACAGTCATCCTGTGCACAGGGAACAACACACACACCACAGACACTGACTGATAGCTACCCCCACACCATAGTCACCTCCACACGGACACACACACATACCAATTACTGCACCACCCCTGACGCCATGCACACCACTACAGCTGAGCACCTATAGCCCACTGCAAATCAGAGACCACCACAGTATTCAAATCAAAATAACTGTATTGAAAAAACATATAAAAGTTAACTATTTACAAAACTATTTACAAAATATATACAAGGTAGGGGTGAGGGCCACAAACAAGGTGGGGGTGGGTAAGGGGCAGGGCTGGACAAATGGGACAGGAAAGGAGGGGTGTGAGGGTGGGTCCAGGGGGTAGGGGATTTCAGGGGCTGAGGGACTCCTAATGGGAGCGCCGCTCCCTGCTCTGGCTTTGTCTCTGTCGATGCCTCCGCAGGACCCCGGTGTCATCAATCCTGTGGAGGATGTCCAGCGATGCCCTTGCCACCTGGAGGATCTCCCGAAGCACCTCCCTGATCTCCCAGAGATGGCGTGCACCTAGGAAAAAGAGAGCCCAGTCAATAGGTGTGAATGCACAGCCCCATACAGCCCGCCCACTGTGCATGGCATACGGCCATGGGACATACCTTTGTGATGGTGTGTAACCACCCACAGTGATCACATCCACATGACCTGCCCACCCAGGCACATACAGCCATGCGGAACACTACACACACCCACCGGCCAAGTCATGCACAGCACCACCATGGCCATTTAGTGACATGGCTATGTGGTGCAAAGGCAGTGGCACAGCCATGTACCCGGTGCACGCATGGACCACCATCGACACACACCCAGACATGCATTGCCACTGGACAGTGTTGACTGTAACAAGCTGCGTGCATGGCAGTGGTGTCGATGGATGGTGGCCATGCCCCGCTGCCCACCCTGTTACACAGCATGCAGTAGTAATCATGGAGTTATGGCACTCACCATCATCGGGCTGGTCCAGTGGGCAGTGAGGGCCCTCACCCCGCCTGGCTTCCCTCTGTTCCTCCTGCCGCCGAAGACTGCGGGCAAGGCGACATTCCTCCAGGCCTGTGATGCAAATATGGAGAAAGGAACATTAGTACAATCCCGTAACAAAGTCCCCCTGCCCCCAGGTGTGTGCCCTCCCACCCAGCCAGACCCACCCACCCCACACTCTGATAACAGCACCACAGCCAACCCCGGATGGTCCTTCCCCCATGTGCTGGACAAATACAACTGTGATACCCATATGGAAGATAAAAGTGTGTTGACATAACACCTACCTGGCCATGGCACTGTGCCCCTCCTGGCACATGCCTGCAGGTAGGCTAGCAGCTCTGGCTCCCTCCACCGCAGGTCCCCATACCTGTGGCGGCACTGCTCTGTGCTTCTCCCCCATCCTGTGGCTTCCTTGAGTGCAGTGGCCGCCTCCTCCCGCACCTGGGTCCTGGCCCTGTCCAGGGGTGCCTCCCCGAACAGTGGCCCATGGTGTGGCTCCACAATGGCCACTAGGTTGGCCAGCTCTATTTGTGACCATTAAGCAGCCCTCCTGCGCGCCATGCTGTCTGCTCGATATGCAAATATGGTGCTCTGCAGCACGGCTCCCCACGTACAGATGCTGCGCAGTACAGCGCTGCCAATCCCTATAGTGCTGTCACTGAACAGCATGATAGAGGTGCACCCATGCCTGACACATGGCACCTAGGGGGCAAAGGTTAGGCACAGGGTCAAGGGTCTCTGGCGCAGAGACATGCACAGCGCCATTGGAATCCAATGCATGTAGCACGATTGGCTGCCTGTGTGCTACCACCAGTAGTGGCCTACCGCGCAATTGCCCCAGTGCGCCTATGATGGCCCAGTGCCACAGCGCCATGTAGATGACCATCGCTATAGTGCCACTGGCACAATGGTGGCTGTGCCCTGCATTGCTTATCGTGCACAGCATGTCAGCAGCATGGCAGATGCCTGCGTCAGCAACCTGGGCATGTACAGTGAGGTGTGTACTACGCATGTCACAGAACTGCGCTATTGGCTCAGCACATTCAGCACAATTGCGCAAAGCGCAATAGCGCGATATTCAGCCGTCATATGCAAATCATCTAATCAGCCATTCAATGGTGCAGCACTGCAATTTGCATCCACTTAAAGTTGTGCCTTGCCTCATTTGCATGGGTTGCGATATAAAAGTGCGACATTGGGCTGCAGTGGCCATAGTCGGTTACTGCAGTCTATTGGTGAGTTGCATGCTGTTTGGGAGTATGGACTGTGGATTTAGGGACATGCATGGGACTGCACAGTCACAGGTAACAACTGCCATTCTTACAGGCTAAATAATGACCAAGCAAGTTGTGGGAGAGGAGGAACACAGTGGTGGGAGGAGGAGGAGGAGGCCGAACTTTACCAAGGCTGAGACTGAAGCCTTCTTTGAGGCCTACCTGGATCAGGAGCCGCTTCTCAGCGGATGGTAGGGAACACCTCAAGCCCGTGCTGCTGCATGGGAGGAGATGGCATGTGCTGTGAACCTGCATGGCAGCCACCAGCGCTCCGTGCAGGAGTGCAAGAAATTGATGGGCACGGACAGGAGGAGGATAAAGGAGAAGGTGGCTGCCATCAGGGCAGCACGAGCTGCAACAGGTGGGGGATAGCCGGAGGTGGTACACCTGACCCCACAGGAGGAGAGGATTGCTAGAAGCATGCAGCGTAGTGCCATTGAGGGTGTTCTGGGTGGTGGCATCCAGACGGGTGGTGGCCCATAACTGCATGGTAAGTCATTGTCTGTCTATGGGGGGGCATGGTAGGTCACATGCAGTAATGCGACTTTACTTTCCCTTACAGATCCTGAGCATCTGCATAGGTCAGCGGTGGTGGGCCTGTCCACTGAGGACAGTCAGCTGGAGATGGAGGAGAGCCCATCCACCTCCACAGGTATACGTGGCTCAGTGCGACAGTGGGGCCACCTGGCTGTCCAGACTGATGTTGTTGTAACAGGTACGGAGGAAGCCCTGCCTGTGACCCAGCATGCCAGCGTCCACGGATGCCAGCATGCTGTTCCTGGGACCGGTGCCGAGTCTGTCACCGATGATGATGTCACTAACATCATGGGCAGTGACATGTGTCTGCCACGGGATGGCCACACAGCAGGACACATCACGGCCATGGCTGTGGGTGGTGCTGCCATGGAGGCCTGTGTGTCAGCACAGTCCCAGCCTGTGCCTGTCAGCACCAGTGGGGAAGCACTGGTGTTTGTTCAGGACAGTGGGACTGTTGCGGCCACTGTGGCAGCACCACTGATCCCTGGGGAGCGGCAGCCAGGGGGCAGCATCAGCAGTCGGCCAATGGGCTTGGGGGTACAGGGTTCAGCAGCGGCATCTGTGCACCACCTGTGGACATGCCCAGACCTGGTCCTGGTGCACAGGGCCCACACTCAAGGGGTGCTGAGCGTCAGGGCCGTGCACACCTTGAGGGACAGGATGCCGAGGAGGCAGATGACCTCTTGGATGAGCACACCCAACTACTGCAAGCATCAGTCCAGCAGCAGATGCGGCTTGTGACGTCGGTGGATGCACTTTGTGTGGCTCAGGAGTGGGCAGAGGAGCATCACAGCAGGTACACCACTCTGATCCTGGCAGGGATGGACCGGTTGTGGGAGGATGTGACCGCTGCCATTGACAGGCATGCACAGTCATTCAGTGCCATCATGGCCACAATGGGCACACAGTCATGTGCCCATGTATTGCGGACACCACGCAGTGCACTGTCCATGCCCCATTCCCAGCATCATGCAACACCCTCCCTGTTGACACCAGGTTCAGCTGTGGGCATCCCGAGCATGCCCTGCACAGGCATGTTCGGTGTGCTGCAGACCCCTGTATGAGCACGGTCGTGGTCACGCAGTGGAACCCCTTGGGGACCATCAGTGCCACCCCATGAGGCCAGTGGTCAACCTGTCAGTGCTGGCAGGTCTTGGCGGGGCCGCCCATGCATCCGTGGTGGCTGGGGCACTGTGTCGCATGACTGACCTGTCTCCCAATGCAGCTACTGTCTGGTGCTGCCCTGTGTGCATTTTGTCTTTCAGTGGGCAGTGCATGTGTGGGTACCCGGCCCTGCATGTGGACACACAGTCCACCTGCACACCCTCCCGGCTGCTGTCCGCAGTTGCATGTGCATGATGATGCCTGCATTGTGCTGTACACCAATGTGCAATGGTGCTCAGCATCTGACACACGCACATGGACAGGCAGTGTGCGTGGTGGTCTGTGGACATGTGTGTGGCTAGGGTTGGTGTTCTGGGTCAGTGTGCCTCCTGCCCTTTGTGCAAGTTTTTTGCGTTGTGTGTGTGTGTGTGCGTGTCCGTCCACGTGGCATGTTAGTCTTCCCCATCCCTGGTTGTGTGTGTGGTTCCATGTCCTGCCACTTCCCTTGACAGCATGCACCCCTGGTGTGTGTCCATGCATGTTTGTGGGTTGTGGCTTAGCCACTGTTGGCTACACATGGCCCCATGACTTACCTGGGTTGGCTGAAGTGCTCCTCCGTGATGGTGTCCCGATGCAGCTGTGCCAGCCAGATTAGTTGGGGGTCCCATCGCCCAAGGGGAGGCTGCCCATCACCATCATCACTGGTGTCCTCATCATCCCCATCGCTGTCCCCCTCTTCGACCTGTACGGCTATCCCACATTTGTTGGCCATGTTGTGCAGGATGCAACAGGCCAGGAATAGCCTGCAGGCCCTGAAGGGGCTGTACTGTAGGGCACTGCCAGAGGTGTCCAGGCAATGGAATGTGCCTTCAGCATCCCGAACACCCACTCGATGACATTACGTGTGGTGGCGTGTGCCTCACTGTAGCACTGCTGCGATGGGGTTGTGGGTCGCTGGTAGGGTGTAAGCAGCCAGGGATGGAGTGGGTATCCACTGTCACCTGTGTGTAGAGGGTGGAGGTTAGTTTGGTGATCAGCATCGCCCTGCCCCAGGCCATGTAGGCCACTACCCATGTCACCTTTGGCCATGCCCACCCAGGCCCTATGATTGTCCATGTGGTTTTCATACTCACCCAGTAGGTGTCCAGTGGGGATGTTCCCACTCTCGAATCTGTGGCACAGTGCTGACTGGTGCCAGATGAAGGCATCGTGTGCTTCCCCAGGGTGCATGGCACAGACATTGATTATGCACCCCCTGGCATCGCACACCACCTGGCAGTTGATGCTGGCATAGCTCTTGCGATTTATGTATGCAGCCCCCTCATGCCAGGTGGTGTGCGTATGGCCACATGGGTGCAGTCTATTGCCCCTAGCATGCCAGGCATACGTGCTACCCTGTGGAACTCCTGTATGTTTGCTGTGCCCTCCGCCGGTGTGCTGGGGAAATGGATGTACTCCACAGCATGTGGCAGCAGTGCGCTGAGGAATTGGGTGAGGTGGCGTGACGTGGCTGACTGGGTTATGCCTGTGGTGTCCCCAGTTGGTTTTTGGAAGGTACCCATGGCGAGCAAGCACATGCAACGCTGTCACTTTAGTCTCCACTGACAGGGCATTGCTCCATCGTGTGAGTGCCTGCATCACATCACTGCACAGCTCACAGAGCCACCTCAAAATTGCCCTATTCAGGAGGTAGCGGCCCACAATCTCAGTATCACTGTACAGCTCGAAGCTGGTGTGGGCTCGGTACTGCCTGTTGGAGGCATACCACTGATGGGCCCTTCCACGGCCATGTCCCCCTGCCACCCGCCTTCTCACCCCCCCTCATAATGGCCTCCATCTGGAAGGTGGCACTGGCCATGTCCCTGGCTTGTGTTCACCCCCCAGCAGCTGTTACTGTATTCCCCCCGCTGTCCTCTTTGCTACTTCCCCTGCACTGGGAACATCTGCCTGTGGTGGCCTCTGTGCTGTGTGGCACTCCCCCCTTCTGCACTGGCTGTGGCTCCCCACACCTTCCCTGTGCCTCTGTGTTCAGGGTGCCCTTTCCCTGGCTTGCCCTGTGTGTCCCTCCTGCCCTGTCTGTGTGGCTAGAGTTCTGCCTCATATGCCTTCCCTGTAGCGTTCTTGCACCTCTCCCTTGATCCTTTTTTATTTTGGCTCATTTCCACTATGGCGCAACTTCCGCTTGCTCCCCTATCACGCATGGCGCAAGTTGTTGAATATCGCATTGCGCCATTTATGCATGGTTCCTTCCCCTTCAGTTGTGCATGCCTTCATTATCATTGCGCTGTTGCTCAGCGTGATTTCGGAGGCGCAACTGCCTCCTACTGAATATCGCAGAATGGCACAATTATTGCACATGGCTCAACTCTTTTGAATATCTGGGCCATTTTATATATATATATATAGAGAGAGAGAGAGAGAGAGAGAGAGAGATATGGGATACAAGATGGGCATGAGTGTGATGTGGCAAATATTGTCACTCCTGCAGAGTGAGATATCCAGAGCTCACAATGCAGGATTGACAATACTTGCCATAGCACATGATCTGCCCATCATGTATTCGATATATACAATAGGGCCAAGAGTTTTAGAAGTTTTGTTATGATGTCTTGTGTTCTGTTCCTGTTTATGTGTTTGCTCATTCTGTGTGTGAGCTTTTTTCTGAATGGGCTGGCAGTGCTATAAACTCTGGGAGACACGAGTGTGTTTTACAATGCTAAATGAGTTAGTTTTAGGAGTGAGAAACAATTTTGTGAGGCTGTATTGCTTAGAAGTCTGGCTGCAGTGAAGCTGAGAGCATCACAGTAATTGTAATGAGCTGAGAGGCAGAGTGTCAGAACAGCTGATACTGTTTTCAGCGGTAATTAAGTTAGCTGCAGGCAGAGTGCAGAGTGTTCTGTGAAATTGTGCTCTTTAGGATTCTGGCTGCAGTCAAGCTGATAGTATCATAGTAATTGTAATGGGTGAGAATCAGAGTTTGAGGAACAAGTGAGAGTGTGTTTCAGTGGTAGTTGAGTTAGCTGCAGGCAGTAGTTTAGACTGTTCTGTGAAGCTGTGCTGTTTAGAATTCTGGCTGCAGTCACAGTAATGAGCTGGAAGTTGGGGGGTAGGTGTGTTTTGTACTGCTCACCGAGTTAGCTGTAGGCAGCAGTGAGACCTCTGAAGTAGTTCTGCATTTGTGTCTATGGTAATAGCACAGGTGTTCCTTGCATGCTGAGGGGAAAGCTGCCTAGAGTGATGACCTTTTGTGACCTGTGTGTGTAAATGGCTGATATCATCACAGTAGAGCAGAGGATAAAAATATCACACTGCAGTGGATGATACACTGTTTTATCTCACTCATTTACCACTCACCCCTATTGTGTGTGTGTGTGTGTGTGTATATATATATATGTGTTCAACCAATAAAACAGTTAAGTATATCATATGCATATGTATAGAAACTTTAAATAAGGTTAATAGAAGTTATTATAACTGTAAAAACTAAGATATCTGGGGGAGTTACTGTACTTGGGGATATGAATGCTAGAATTGGGGAAGAACAGGAGGAAAAAACTACTTAATGGAATCTGGATGATGCTTTGGATATTCTGATCTGTGCACCTCCGAAGTTATTAATATCCTATTGCTTTATCTTATTACTGCATTTTTACTAGATATTATATAATTATCCTCTTCCTTTTTCCCCTTGACACATCTGAAAATGTGTTATGCGGCTCAGTATGTCTTTCCTGGTAAATCTCTTTACATGAATAAATAATAAATGAATAGGATAAAGGAAAAAAACTGCTGCATCAGAAATAAACTTTTGACTAGCATATGGAAGGTGTGTAATTGGGATAAAGAGGGTAATTTTACTTCCCTCATGGAAGAGGGGGTTTAGTCATAGATAGTGCCATACAGACTTTTAAAATTCTGGAGAAACAGAATTCTGCAGAATTTCTGCAATTTCCACTTAAATCCTACCAACTTGTATTGCATTTTACAGCATTTTTACTTGATATTATGTAATTATCCTCTTCTTCTTCTTTCCCTTTGGCACATCTGAAAATGAACTGTATGGCTCAGTATGTCTTTCCTAGTAAATCTCTTTACATAAATAAAAAATAAATGAATAGGATAAAGGAAAAAACTGCTACATCAGAAATAAACTTTTGACTAGCATATGGAAGGTGTGTAATGGGGTTAAGGTGGGACATTTAACTTCCCCCATTGAAGAGGGGATTTAGTCATAGAGAGTGCCATGCAGACTTTTAAAATTCTGGAGAAACAGAATTCTGCAGAATTTCTCCAATTTCCACTTAAATTCTGCCACATTTAATCAAAATCAGAATGGCAGAATTCTGCTGTGGAAATACTATGGGATGTGTTCTTAAATCCATTACTGCAGAATGATTTTCTGCAGATGTCTTTTATATTCTGAGAACAACTTTTCACAACCATTTTACCTTGATTACATATACCATAATGGATGAGGAAGTGTACTTAATGAGAAATTAATTGTTGCCCAAGATGTGGGATGCTACATAAACCCCGAGGGGTTTATTAAAGCATCCCATACCATGTCCATACGCTGTGAGACACCTTAGTGGTGTGAGACAGTATTGGCTGAGAGACCCTGACATTCGTTTTTTTTTGCTCTTTACTGCAAATTCACCTTCTACTGCTTGCAGTTTTTAATTGTGTATCGGGGGGTGTTTATTGATACTTTGCTACAGGATAGTACTTTCACTCAGCTAGAATAACTACTCTGTTATAGCGTAGCATACAGAGGCTTTCATTTCAAGTTAAATCAAAGTCTGTGATATCAGGGAGATCAAACACTTGCTACAGGGGTCAGGTGACCTCATTCTCATTTCCGTGCTGTCTGGGTTAAAAAGCGCTGTAACGTTTTGTCAGTTTCAATCTCTGTCCATACGCTGTGAGACACCGTAGTGGTGTGAGACAGTATTGGCTGAGAGAACCTGACATTCATCTTTTTTTTGCTCTGTACTGCAAATTCACCTTCTACTGCTTGCAGTTTTTAATTGTGTATCAGGGGTGTGTTTATTGATACTTTGCTACAGGATAGTACTTTCACTCAGCTAGAATAACTACTCTATTATAGCGTAGCATACAGACGGCTTTAATTTCAAGTTAATTCAAAGTCTGTGATATCAGGGAGATCAAACGCTCACTACAGAGGTCAGGTGACCTCATTCTCATTTCCGGGCTGTCTGGGTTAAAAAGAGCTGTAACGTTTTGTCAGTTTCAATCTCTGTCCATACGCTGTGAGACACCTTAGTGGTGTGAGACAGTATTGGCTGAGAGAACCTGACATTTGTTTTTTTTTGCTCTGTACTGCAAATTCACCTTCTACTGCTTGCAGTTTTTAATTGTGTATCGGGGGGTGTTTATTGATACTTTGCTACAGGATAGTACTTTCACTCAGCTAGAATAACTACTCTGTTATAGAGTAGCATACAGAGGGCTTTAATTTCAAGTTAAATCAAAGTCTGTGATATCAGGGAGATCAAACACTCGCTGCAGGGGTCAGGTGACCTCATTCTCATTTCCGGGCTGTCTGGGTTAAAAACTGTGTGTCCTCGTGCGTGTTATGCGTGTTAAGCAGTGGAAAGCTGGGGCAAAGCAAGGTAAACCTCTGAAGGTATCAGCCAAATTGTTTGCATTTGGGGTTGTAGTTCACATTTAGTCTGATATTTAAATAATTTTGTCATCTTGCCATTAGTAATGTTGAGCACTATCAAAACTTTAGAGGGGGACATTGGTGTTAAATGTTCTTGTTGTTTGATGTATAGTTTGATGTTAGTACCAGTACCACAAACACTATATAAATGCATTAAGTGTACTGAATTTGAGACCCTGCTTAAGGAATTGGCAGGTTTTTACAATCGATCTAGATGTCTTGAATTCACACAACACTTTCCTGAATGTAGAGGTGTAGATAATGGTTTATCAACAACTGGAGTACCCCTAAACATAGTTTCATATGTAGAGCCTTCCACATCTCAACATATTGTTGCCCCCTGTCTTTTGACAACATACCAAAATAAAGAAGTTGTAATTAGGGAAAATAATCTTATCAATAATGAAACTTCTCAAAGTGGCCAATTGTCAACTTTATCGGGTGAGGGTAGCAAGAGAAAGCGAGATTCCGAGGAAGATCTTGGTGTTCAAAATGATGAGGGTTGGTATGAGGTGCAGACTAAGACAGCAACTAAAAAAGAAAGGAAAGCTGAAGTTTTTACATTACCTTTTTTAAATAGTTTTGACCCTCTTAGTTCAAGTGATCAGGATGTTGAAATAAATAATGGACCCTTTCATGGGACTGATGGACCTAGTGATCGTATAGTGATCCCAAGAGATGCTCAGAAGGAAAATCTCAGTGACATAAATGATAAAATCATTGAGCCCCATGGTGATTTTGCCAGTAATAATTTACCAAATAATCATATGTCTGAGGTTTTTGGGTTAGATGAGGGTTTACAAAACCATACTAATATAAATGTTTCCCAGAATCCTACACCACTCCCCCACCTAAAGGTCTCAAACCACTCTGTTATTGATGATAAATCATTTTTCATCTTGGGTGATTCAATTATACGATATACAGATCGATATTCTACTAGGGGCAACAAATCTAAAGTCACCAGCTGTAGTTACAGTGGGGCTTTAATAAGGGATATTGCAGAAATGTTGTCTGGTATCTTAAACAAGACTGATGATCAAAATACTGTTATTTTGCATGCTGGTACGAATAATATAAACAAATCTGAAATACAGGAAATGATTAACGAGTTAATTGAGGCAGTGTCCATAATGAAGAGTCTAAAAGCTGAAATTATTATCTCAGAGATTTTACCAGTACCGTGAGCATCTGCTGCAAGATTACAAAAAATAAAATCTTTTAACAATTGGCTTCGCAGATGATGCTTGGAAAATCACATTATGTGTTTACAGACATGGGAATTGTTTTCTACTAACGATTGTCTTTTTTGCTCAGATGGTTTACACCTGAGCAAGTTAGGCTCCAAATTATTGGTTAATATCTTTTACCAGTCTGTTAATGGTAAAAAAGCAAATTCAAAAAACTAGCGAAGGAGGGGCAAATTGAATCTGTAAATCCTCCTATAGCAAGTTCAATTCCTTCTATGATATATAGGCAGAATAGTAGTGGGAATAAAAATCAGACTATTAAAGTCTTGTTAACAAATGCCAGAAGTCTTCATTATACAAAAAAGGATGAACTTGAGTTAATTTTAGTTAATAATAAGGTGGACATTGCTGCAATTTCTGAAACTTGGTGGGACGATACTTCATCATGGAATCATTCTATCCCTGGTTATAATTTAATTCATAAGGACAGAAATTATAGAAGAGGTGGTGGTGTGGCAATTTATCTAAGTAAGACAATAATATTTAAAGAACTAAATCTAATTCCAAATGATACAAATGAAGTTCTTTGGGTTGAAATACAGTCTACTCCCAATAAAAATCTCTTGGTAGGCATGTATTATAGGCCTTCTGATATTACCCATTGTGATCATTCTTCCTTATTAAAAGAAATTGCAAATAATCTAAAGCATAAGGATGTCCTTTTACTAGGAGACGTTAATGTCCCAGGAATTGATTGGAATGAATATACTGCTACTACTTTCCAGGAACATGAGTTACTGGAACTTTGTATGGTTAATGGTTTGCAGCAAGTTGTTGACAAACCAACATGGGGAAAAAATATTTTAGATCTGGTACTTACAAATATACCCCCAAAAAATACTAAATTAGAGGTTAGTGATCCATTGCTCAATAGTGACCATAACATCATTACATTGAACATTGTATATGAACAGATTAAGCAGATTGGTGCTACTAAAGTTTTGGATTTTGGTAAAGCAAACTTTGTGGCTATAAATGAAGAGTTGCAAAGTTATTCTCAGTTAGATTACACTATCCCTGTAAATGAATTATGGAATAAATTTAAAACTAAGATTCTTGAACTTACTGAAAAACATATTCCTAAACATACCATATATAATCACAGAGGAAAGCTCCCTATGTGGTGCACATACAGGGTTCGTAAATTAATATCAGCAAAAATGAGAGCATACAGATTAATGAAAAGAGACTCAACTGATTATAATAAAACAAAATATAAGGAGGCACTGAAATCTTGCAAACTTACCATCAATATGGAAAAAAGGAATATTGAATTTAGACTAGCACATATTAAAGATGGAGGGAAATCCTTTTTCTCTTATGTTAATAATAAAAAGAAGGACTCCAGTATAGTGGGCCCAATCAAAACTTTAGATAATATTGTGAGTAATCCTGTTGATATGGTTAATGAGTTTAATAGATTCTTTTGTTCAGTGTTCTCTGATAAAGATACTAATTCTTTACAGGATATTGATCCTGTTGATCAAATTATAATAACTAAGGATCAAATATGTTGTAAATTACATCAGATTAAAACAAATACTACACCTGGACCAGATTCATTGCATCCGAGGGTCTTGAAGGCTATAGGATGGTGGTTGGTTGATCCTTTATTTGTCCTCTATAATAGATCTTTACAAATGGGAGATGTCCCAGCTGACTGGAAGCAAGCTTTAGTTGTCCCAATTTTTAAAAAGAGGGTTGTAGTAACATGACAAACTATCGACCAATCAGTTTGACCTGTATTTTGGGTAAAATTATGGAATCTATTTTAAATGACATACTTATCACTGACTTCAAATCTATTGGTTTTGTTGATGACACACAGCATGGCTTTAGGACCCAGAGATCATGCCTTACTGCAAATCTTTGTTTCTATGAGAAAATGAGTAAACTTTGGGATGAAAAAAAGCAGTGGATATTGTTTTTTTGGACCTTTGTAAAGCCATTGACAAGGTTCCGCATTTAACTCTTCTTAAAAAAATGAGAAAACTAGGGATAAATTAATTCATTATAAAATGGGTTCAGGAGTGGTTGATGAATAGAGAACAAATTGTTAGTATTAAGGGTTATACTTCCTATATAGGTAAGGTCACTAGTGGGGTCCCCCAGGGCTCTGTATTGGGCCCTTTGTTATTTTCAATTTTTGTTTCTGATCTGGACAAACATACCAAAGGAATTTCAGTTAAGTTTGCTGATGATACTAAAATTGCATTGGATATCAGTAAAATGGATGGATATTCTGATTTTACTAGAGATCTGTTAATAATGGAGTCATGGGCAGTTTCAAATGGTATGTCCTTTAACTTAGACAAGAGTGTGGTTATGCATTTGGGTAGCAATAATCAGTGTTATAATTATTTTTTATATGGTCATCAATTACAGTTTGTGGAACACGAGAAGGACCTAGGTGTCCTAATATCAAAGGATTTAAAATTTTGCAACTATTGTACCAAATTAATTCAAAAGTCTAATAGACTGGCTGCATTAGACGTTCAATCACTTCTAGAGATAGAAATTGTATAATTCCCTTGTATAGGGCCTATGTACGACCTATCTTGGATTATGGCTCTCCTTTATGGAGCCCCTCGTTACATGGTGACATAAAGAGAGTGAAGGGGGTACAGAGGAGGGTTACTAAGATGGTTCGGGGCCTTCACAAGGAAGATTATGATACTAGATTATTCTCTTTGAATCTCTATTCATTGGAGCTCAGGAGAAAAAGAGGCGATCTCTTATTGATCTTCAAAATTATAAGGGACCCTATATTGTTTTCAGATTTAGGTTTTATTCGTAGTCAAAAGTTGTTTTCTTTAAGAAGTCATAGTTATCAACTGGGACTTACAGATCCTAAATCTCAGCTATGAAGGAATTTCTTTACACAGCGGATTATTATATTTTGGAATTCTCTACCAAAAGATATTGTTGAAGTTGATTCTTATAACACATTTAAATTAAAGCTCGATAGGTTCTTTTTAAATTAGAGAAGTGGGAATTAATGCCTGCTAAGGCAGGAGATGTATAGTTATGGGCTTCGGCCTTCTGTACATCTATACTTTCCTAGTATGACTCCTAGTATGTTCAAATGCCTTGTGTCAGGAAGCAGCAGCCAGTGGCAGAAACCACCTCCTAAGTGTCAGATATTTTTTTTAATCACAGATCCCACAGATGACAGCTTTGCAATGTGCCAGATCAGCAAAGCTTGAGTCAGTCATGGCAAAGCTTGCTCACTGTTCAGGACTACAGGGAAGCATAGCCACATGAAAACAAAACATTTAATAAAGTGGTTACAGCATTATAGGAAAGCACAGAAGGGATTGAGGTGACTTGTTTCTGGGCATAGGGGAACAGGTTATGATGTTTAAGCCATGGTCAGGGACATAGCAGCAGTACTAGCATTAACAACACCATGTTGATTCCTCAAACTAGCACCCCTGCCAGTAAATTTTCAAAACAGCCTACTTCTATTTCAGGCTATTTCACAAAGGGAAAAAGTATGAGACCATCTCCTGGTATTAATAATCTGTCCTTGTCATCTGCCACACCATGTAACCTATCTGAACCTCCACCTTTATTGCAACATAAAATATCTGAGGCATTGTCCAAAAAATTAAAATATCACCATAATCACCGGGTCCCCTGTGAACTCAATGCCTGTTAGGCCCAAATGCTGGCAGTCTATTCATCAAAAGTATTGGTTTTCAGAATCTAATGAGTAGGCAGTTTAAAAGTGGAATATTCCATCCCTAACATATTTTTCCACAAAGGCTATTTCCAAACTCTATATGGATTTGAAATCCTTTGTGTCATATTCCATTAACCATTGTGCCATAGGCACTGTGCACCTTATTACAGATATGTGGAACAAAGAGCCTGGGGCTGCCTCCTCATATATCTATATTATGGCCCACTAGGTTGGTTTCCTTAACTTTTCTGTGAGGCCCTGTCATTCTTTTTCTTGTCTAAACCACCCACCCCTTACTGGTATGCCTTGTGAGGCAACACTCAGCATGTTCTATATTGACACTGTACAGAACACTGCTATTAATACATTTAGTGAACTGCATACTCAAATGGATGAATGGCTGATGTCACAGGGCATGAACGAAGGGTGTATTTCCAGCAACAACAGCAGGAATATAGTTAAGGCCATTCAGGACAGGTCATATACTCATTTGCCAGGCTTTTTACATTGCCTTACTTTAATTGTGCAGGACTATGTCAAGGGATTGATGTCATGTTTATCTCTACCATTCACTTGTGTGGACATTTTAGTCACTTCACAAAGGCCAGAAATTAGCTTAAAAAGCTGCAGATAAAAAAATGGAAATCCACAACACTGGCTAAAGCAGGAGGTGGCTAAACAGTAACATTTCTCCTTATATATGCTTGAATGACAGGACAAGCAATATAAGGCCTTAACAGACTTTGCCATGCTGCATAGAGATTGTGCCATTTCCTTAAGACATTTCCTTTTTATTTAAAATACATTTTGTAACTCAAATGGTTTAGAACTCTAAACAATACTAGGAATGAAAATAAGTAACTGAGTTATATTTAACAACAATGGTGAGAAATAGAAAATGACAGTGCTAGTCTTAAACAGCAAAAGCATTTAAAACACACACTAAGGGCATCATCCAAAAGTACTTACTTTCAACACTGTTATGCTAGACAAAGAAATACACAAGTAGCTTGGGAGGTCAAGTAAACTGGGAAATTAAGTTGATTCGGCCATTTTGTTGGATCAGAAGTAGAGGCTTCTGTTTGCTGATAATTTTCTTGAACTTTCTGGCAATTTCTAACTGGGTGTGTCTGTACCTTCAGAAGCAATAACAGCAGATCTTCAGATTTCAGGTGATTGACTTTAAATTGCTGTGTGTTCTTAACTTGAATTTAGTTGCTTTAGCCATTTTGTTGAAGCAGAACTAGGGGCTTCTGTTTGCTGATACATTACTGGAATGTTCTGGCAGTTTCTAACTGGGTGTGTCTGTACCTTCAGCAGCAGTAACAACAGGCATCCAATTTCAGTTAAAAGACTTTAAATTGCTGTGTGTATCTGCAGAGTGGAGAGGAGCGGTTTACCCTGTTTTGTTCTTCTTTTGTTACCTACAGTTAGCTGATTGTTTCTGGCACAGCTACTGTTGAATAATCCTGCTCACTCTTCCCCATCCTATCCACAACAGGCTCATCTGCCTTTATAGGCATCCAGTATCTTAACTTCTTGCCTGGAAAAAGGAATAGGTTAGAGCAAATTTAAAAACCAGCCTATCTGATATAGTTACTTACCCAAAAAACACACCATTGGGTAGAACTCAGATAGTGGACTAAGCAAGGTGGCAGAAGGTGGTAGTCTATAGATGACTAACCTTGATTTAGAGGGGCAATATCAAGAGTGTGGGAGCAAGAAATACATCTGGGGTGCAGGAGATAAGCACCAGAGCCACAGGATAAAGTTGGACAGCAGGAGAGCTTAGATAGGATATAGGCTCAAATGGGACAAGGGTGAAAACATAGTCAGTGCAAACAGGGAAGATGCAGGGAGTGGTGCAGTGTAGAGGGTGTGGAGCCACAGTGTTCAGGAGGACATTCTGGATCATGCGGTGCTGCCCCATCTGCAGGAACTTCTCTATGTTGAGGGTGGACGTTGTCTGTCTCCCAACAGAGTTGGCCAGATTGCAGGATACTTCCATCCCCACCCAGAGGCCACAGTGTCCACAACCACTTACTCAAAGGTTGCCCAGGTGGAGGACTGAATTGGCCATAGTGGGCTTGGGGAGGGTGCTTGAAGTGGATCTGAAGTACATCTCCATCCGGTTCAGCTTAGAAACTCCTACTCTGTTTTGAAGGAGTGGGAGAGTACCACAAGGACACTTAGTCAAGTCTGGGACCATGGAGGATGAGTGGGTCCTCCGAAATAGAGCACTAGGGGTGGGGAGTAGAGAACCCCAAAGGAAGAAGAAGCTACTTCTGGTGGGGGACTCTGTAGTCTGCGGAGTGGAACTGGGGACAAGCAGTGGGGGGAGAAGGAGGGCAAGTGCCTTCCAGGAGGCACTGCTCTGAGGGATGGGAAGTGAATTCAGAGGATAGCAAAGGTGATAGTAAAGAGGGAGGAACTGGATGTCATTCCCCACCTGGGGACAAATGACCTGGCATGGGATAGGGTAGAGTTAGGCAGAATACAGGAGGAGTTCAAGGAGTTGGGGTGATGCCTAATGCAAATAGAAAGCTCCATGTCCTTCTCGGAGGTACTGCCTGTCCATGGCAAGAGGGGGGGTAAAGGACATGCCACATACAGAAGTTTAACTTATGGTTGAAGGAATGGTGTGGAGTGGAAGAATTTGGCTTCATATAGGACTGGGGCCCCACTCGGAGGGATGTGGGCATGTACAAAGTTGACAGCCTGCATCCATCCAGGGAGAGGACCATGGTCCTTTGCAAAAAGTTGAAGTGCTTCACTAGCAAGCATTTAAACTAGCCAAATGGGGGATGAAGGAAGGATAGGAGACATCATATGACCCCCCAAGAGCACAGGAACTACAGGGGAACTGAAGAAGAGACTAGAACAACAGAGGCCTTGGGTCAGCACAAAGACAGGAAACTGGGAGGGTCTGACAAGGATTGGGATCAAGAAAGGTAGAGGCATAAGACAGCAAAGCAGGGGAAGGGTTTCACATCCTGGAGAGCCATGTGTACAAATGCCTGAAGTCTGAGTAAACAAGATAGGTAACCTTGAGGCTACAATGGCAGAATCTGGCCTGGGCATTGTGGTCATCACAGAGACCTGGTGTAATGAAAACTAGAGCTGGGAAGAGGCCATACTGGGTTACAATCTATTCAGGAGGGACAGAGTAGGCAAGAAGGGGGGTGACTCTTTATGTGAGGGAAATTATAAAGGCCACAGAACCACAGACATTCAAGGGAAACTGGGAGGAGGGGAAATTCTATGGGTTACACTAGAAAGGAGTAAGGGGACAGACATCTACACAGGAGTAATATACAGACCACCAGCTCAGGGGGAGGAGGTAGACATGGAGATGTTTTTAGCAATCCAAAGGATGGCACACAAGGGAGAGGTGTTGCAGGTCGGTGATTTCATCCTACCGGATGTGGAGTGGAGCCTCCGTGCAGCAGCAACAGCTATGAGCAGGAACATCTTGGACTCTCTGCAGGGGGCATTCCTTAAACAGCTGGTTATAGAACCCACACGGGAGATGGCGCTGCTGGACATGGTGCTCACTGCGGACAGTTTGACAGGGGTTACAGTAGGGAAACACCTGGAGAGCAGTGATCATCGAACTGTGTGGTCTGAAATAACAGAGGGGGAGGAACAGAGCAATGCAACGACAAGATTCTTAGACTTTAGAAAGGCCAATTTTAGAAAGATGGGAAAATGTCTAGAAGAAGCACTGGTCAGAAGAGCAGAGCGGGGGGTAGAGGAACAGTGGGTAACTTTCAAAACAGGGATTACATGGGTGACATAACTCTGTGTCAAACAGGTCGGCAAGGGGAAGAGGAAGAAGAGGCCACTATGGGTTTCTAAGGAGGTAGCAGAAAAGGTTAAAGCAAAAAAAAAAAGCACTCAAGCAATATAAAAAGACACAGGAGGAAGGGGACAGGGAGAGGTACGAGGAAAAACAGAGAGGTGGGGAAAGCAGTTAAGGAAGCCAATGCACAAAAAGAAGAATACACAGCAAACTCAGTGGTAAGGAGGGGGGGCAAAACCTTGTATAGCTACATCAGTGAAAAAGGAAGGAAAGGGAAAGGATTGTGAGACTGAAAGGGGAGGATGGGTGTAGTGTAGCGGATCACCACTAGAAATCAGATATCCTGAGCTAATACTTCTGTTCAGTTTTTACAAAGGAGGGGGCAGGAAATGGGCCAACAATAACTGATAAGGACAGGAAGGACACATAAATGGACACAGGTCCCTTTCTGGAGGAAAGGGTTCTCAGGTAACTGGAGGCAATAAGAGCTGATAAGGCTATGGGACCAGGTGGGGTGCACCGCAGGATATTGAAAAAGCTAAGAGAAGAGTTGGCAGAACCTCTGACTACCCTGTTTAACCTGTCATTGGAAACAAGGGGAGGTACCCAATGACTGGAGGAGAGCTGATGTGGTCCCGCTTTAAAAAAGTAGAAACAGGGAGGAAACAGGGAACTACAGACCAGTCAATCTGACCTCAGTAGTGGGTAAGGTCACGGAAACACTACTGAAAGAATGACTAGTGGAATGCCTGGTTGTCAATGGTCTACAGGACCCAAGGCAGCATGGCTTTATGGGAGGAAGATCTTGCCAGACAAACCTCATTGAATTCTTTGCATGGGTAACGAGGGAGGTGGATCAGGGAGGGGCAGTGGGTGTGGCCTACTTGGATTTCAGCAAGGCCTTTGACACTGTGCCACATAGATGGCTGTTAAACAAGCTGGGGAGCACTTCAGGGTGAGGAAGAAGGTAGTGAAGTGGGTGGAGAAGTGGCTGAATAATAGGACCCAGAGGGTGGTGGTAAATGACATTCATTCTGCAGAGGGTAAAGTGACCAGTGGGGTACCACAGGGATCAGTGCTGAGTCCAGTCCTCTTCAATGTCTTTATCAGTGATATTGCAGAGGGTCTGGAAGGGAAAATTTGCCTGTTTGCTGATGACACCAAGCTCTGCAACAGGGTGGACACACCAGGTGAATGAATAGAATGAGGTGAGATCTAAGGAAGCTGTAGGATTTGTCAAGGGATTGGCAGCTAAGTTTCAACACAAAAATGTGCAAGCAAGAAAATGCATGAAGGACACAAGAACCCAGGAGCAACATATCTGCTGGGGGGGGGGATAACATGCTCCAAGCAAGAAAGATTCCTGGGGGGTGATCATCTCCGATGACCTTATGATAGGTAGACAATGTGAGAAGGAGGCAGGAAAGGCAAACAGGGTGCTGCGATGTATAGGCAGGGGAATCACCAGTAGAACAAGCCAGAGTCGATAGGGCAGCAGATGAGGAATTTTGGGTAAAATATTGTAAATTATCAAAATTACAAGCCTGCGTTTGCAAAATGTAATGTAGGCTCATAAATTTGTTGTTTCGTGATATTTTTACACCAAATTTTCAACATTGTCTTGTTATGACCCTGCCTCATGAAGGCGGGCAGAGAAAATGTTCAACTCTTGGCTTAAAGGTGATTTGTAACAGGGATTGTGAAATTGAGTATACAAAAACACATTGGACTGGATATTCAAAAGGCTTGTGCCATGCGCAATAGGGTTGCACCTGCGCATGTCCGGAATTGTGCCATTCTGCGATATTCAGCAGGAGGCTGTTGCGCCCCCCAAGTCATGCTGAGCATCAGCACAATGCTAATGAAGGCATGCTCAACCGGAGGGGGAGGAACCATGCATAAACTGCACAGCCCGATATTCAGCCGGCTGTGCAGTTGTGCAGGCGCAACTTCTACCTGCGCCCCCTGCACAACACTGAGCCCCCCAAAAAGGATGAAGTTGAGGGCCACCCACAGGTAAGCTGTCGCATTGCAGGGCACAACACAGTAGCTGCCACCTGGTGGGTGGCCCTCCACTTGTTCCTGGCCCCCTGCAGCCCGATCGCAGGCATAATAGTAACCCCCCACTGGCCCGATCATGGGCATAACAGTATTAACCCCCCACTGGCCTGATCGCAAGCAAAACAGAACTGAACCCCCCGACTGGCCCGATCGCAGGCATAACAGACAACTCCCCCCAACTGGCGATCACAGGCATAACAGAACTGACCCCCGACTGGCCCACACCGCATCTTGAATGCTCCTCTGACCACTTGCGGTGGCGCAAGTTCCACTGCGCCATGCACAGTGGCTGTAGCCGGAGGGCGATATTGCTCAATAGCGCAACTCCGTTGAATATCACCCCGGCCACACACCTGCGCAACTTTTTTGAGCAGCGCAAGGGCTTGCGCCACAGAATGGCGCAGTCTGAATATCCAGCCCACTTTGTGCAGGACTAGAAAATGACAGCTGTGACATTCATGAGGTGTTGTAACGAAATGGCTATGTTAAAAATGTGGTGTAAAATATTTAATATTACCAAATTTATGAGCCTATGTTCACAAAATTCAACATAGGCTCATAATTGTGTTTTTTTAATATTTTTACACCAAGTTTCAGATATAGCCTTCTTATAACCTCACCTCATGAATAAGGGCAGAGAAAATGTTCAACTCTTGCCCAAAGGGTGATTCCATGCTGGGACCATGAAATCACCTTTTGGAGTGTTAAAAAAAACATTTTGGCCAGGATTTGAAAAATGACAGCTGTCACATTCATGAGGTGCTGTAAAGATATGGCTATATCGTAAATTTTGGGTAAAAATATTGAAAATTACAAAAAGTTATGAGACTGTATTTGCAAAATTCAATATAGGCTCATAACTTTGTAGAGTTTCTAAAAATATTTTTACACCAAAACATTATTACTTTTTTTTTTACAATTTGTTTATCCACTCCTCTGTGGTCATACAGACTCTCTCCAGAGGAACACCTTGCCCAACCTTATCCCACCCCACCTGAAGTCCTCAGCCTACCTTGCCAGCAGGGGAGGAGCCTCCACTCTGCTTGCTCTGATCTTCCGACTCTCCTGGATCTAAGCCCCCTGGGGTGAGACAGCAGACTCCTCCTGGTGACCTTTCTGTAATTTAATTGGTTGAGCAGGCAGCAGATTGAGCACCAGAGGCAGGCAGCAGGATCTGGCACTAGACGTGGAGGTTGGCCACTCGACCGACCTTCACCTACCAGGGACCAGGGCACATTTTCCCATTTCCTGCTAGGCTCAGATGTACAATGATGTCCAGCATGATAGGTGTACTCCTGCACCTGCCTGCAGGATGTCAGCCACAGACTCAACACTCTAGATGTGTTCTTGCTAGTTGCAATGCCCCCAGATACACTGGGAGCCGCAATGGTAGCAGGAGCCACAACCCATCCTCCCCAGGAGAGGAGAGCAGTCCTTCAGATGCTCAATCCTCTCCTGCCCCTGCCACCACCTGTTGCCTCAGCTCATTCCTGAACCTGGGTCACCGGCGTGGTGCAAGGTGTGACATCTAGCACCTCTACCCTCAGTGCCACCATGCCAGCTACACCAAAATATTATTGAGAATGATATTTTGGAAGTGAATAAACTCAACATGCTCTGGGAAATTACAGTTAAAGAAATGAAAAGGCAGTTTGATGGTACCAGTTGTGGTGCTGCAGAAGGTGGCATTGTGGGATTAGAGAAGGATGTACTTTCACATAAAAAATCTAATACAGAGCATGACGAAAATATGGTACCCCACTTTTGCATGTAATCCAAGAAAACAGCTTAACAGCACATTACGTTGGCCTCTGACGTATGGCTAGTAACTGCCATGACTTGTCAACCTTTCCACCTACAATAAAATGGTCCATGACAAAGCACTGGATACTTTCTATTTTGGGGAAGGTGAGGCCAGTAAGGGTGGGCACAGCTGTCAAGAGAGGCAGCAGCACAGTGCCCAGGATTGATCAGTGGGCAGGGACATGGATCACCCCTGCCGCCACTGCCAGGGTCTGGCTCACATTGTAAAATTTGGATTTGTGGAATGGCACCCTGAAGCCAGAAAACTGGTAGGGGCACTGGTATAACTTATCCACACCAGGTGGTAGCCAGCACCTTCTCAACTGGAGCCTCTGCTGATGGACTGGGATGAGTTCCCACGGGTCGAAGCCACTCAGGATTTGGTCGATGCCAAATGCGATGGCGTCATGTTGTTGGGGCTGATTCAGAGGGTGCTGTGGCTGTGGTGGTGTGGGTCACTGTGAACAGGTCTGGATTAACCTCTGAGCAGATGATGCAGCAGTCAAGGGGTTCAAGTATTAGAGGGTCCCCAGAAGCAGAGGGATGTGTTTTCTTCCACTTTTTTTTTTTTTTTTTTACTGCTGTGCTACTGTGCTTGCAAGCCAAACTTTTTTTTTCCTTTTTGGAGGGCGAGCTGAGCTGGGCTGAAGTAGATAAGAAGCATGAGTAAAAGAGATTGCAATCTACCCTTGTTTCACACTTCTCTGTTGCACTCACACTCCTCCACATGCAGTAGATGTAGGCAGTGAAGAGGCCAAAATCCATAACTGTATTTGTTATTATGCCATGCCAGTGGGGAAAAAATAACCTGAAAGAAATCTAGAGACCTGATTCTAAAAAGGAGTGCTGTGTTGTAACAGGGTCCTGTTATGAAGAGAAATATCAAGAATTTACAAGATCCCCCCCCATACTTTTCAATTTTCACTCTATCCTGTCTGCTTCTATATTCGTATCTATCCTAATTTTCTTGTCAGGGTGGCCAACCTGGCAATCTTTAAACCTTTATTTACTGTCCCTGATTATCTTTAAAACAATCTGCATCCAAATTGATAAGCTGAAAAGCAGTCAGCTGAAATTCTAGCTGTGAGGAATTTCATAAAACAAGCATTAGTAGCACATATAAAGAAAATATGTTAGAGGAGACTACTGTATAAAAAGATTTACTAGAATTGTTGTCTTAAATAAATGCATGTTTACTTTCTGGCATTTACATTTAAAAGTAAATAGAATCCTGAAGCCTTTAAGGAAGACAGATAGGGGCGCGCCCTCATCTGTTTTTCTCTTGCCAAGGCTGCAGATTTTAATTCAATCTTTAACAAGTGTTTCTTTTCTTTCTGTATTAAAACAAAATGAATATGCACCTGAATGTCTTGCTTCTCTGCTGAGGTCCTGCTATAGGGATGGCAGCCTACAAAATGGCTGCTTTTATAGTATTCAGGTAATGTGATGTCACAATAGGGGAAGGGCTCAGTTCAAGACACACCTCTTCTGGAAAGTATATAAACCCTCCACTAGGAGACCTGTTTAGATGGATAGAGAGAGGAGAGTCAGTATTCGACTGACCACAGAGCAAGAAGGTTGTGTGTTTCCACACAAAGTGCTGTACAGACAAAAGGAAAGGAAAAGGCAATTCAGAGTCTGTGGAAAGAAGTATTTCCTGTTTTTGGGTGTGAAGACTAACACCGATTGTTTTCCTTTCTATGAACTTTAAGTTAAGAATATTTTTTTGTTTTGTTTTGTTTTTGGAAATAAATTGACAAACGCATACCTTTGCGTTTTTTATGCATCTTAAACCTTTGGTCTGGACATCTGTTATTTCCCACGCTTCTACATGTGTGCACAAAAAGGAGAGGCATCTATACTGACAGGCAAAAACAAAAATGTTATTGTGAGGGCATCTCTGAAGGACATGAAGAGAGGGGCTTTCACCATAGCCTATGCTGAAAATGGAGCAAAACAGAAAACCAATGAACTTAAAGCAGCACTTAAGAAAACTAAGTTATGATTGAGGTAGCATGAAAAAAAATATGATAGTCAAAGAATGAAGGGTTAAGCGAAATCTACCATGGCTTTCTTATTTGGAGGTAGGTGTGTGTGTGTTTTGTGTGTGCAGTTATATATTTTTGTGGGCAGCAAATCAAAAGTGGAGCTTTAAATAAAAAGTGAAAGTCATGCAAATCAAGAATTACAGAGCTGTTGCCGATCTCTGGAAAGTGAGTGGTAAGGTAGTCAAATTGACAGTCCGCTGAGTTTATTGACCTATGATTATGTATCTTTAAATGTTGCTGCAGACACAGTCATGTAAAAATAAAACATACAATAGCTACTTTCATTAATTTAGCGCACTGCATTATCTAGATATTTAATAGGGTAATTTCTGTTGGAATCCTTCATTGCCATTTGTAAACTAATATTGCACTAATTTTTGTCTGACTCACCACCCTCTGGATAAAAGATTGCATACTGATGTTATGCCTGAATGTGCCATATAAGCGCATGGTACCATATGGATTTATTTTCCACAAAGACATTATGTTAAACATTGATATAAATAAATTTTCTAAAAGAGCACACTCATCATACTAGAATTAGTATCTTACCCGTAGGCTTCAGCACCCCTTCGATAGTGCATTCCATAGTGAACTTTTTTGGACAACTACAGTGATGTATTTTTTTTTTTTTTCATTAAGATGAATAACATTTACAGTATACTTCACATCATTTTGGTCATCTCAACTTTCACAGGTTGGCAAATTACTTATTTCAGCTTGTGTCCGGGTAATTTCTTTTTGACATTGCTTTAATATCAGCATTTGACACTGGCCCAGATATTCAGAAATACGCCAAAGCCCAGCACAAGTTCGGCACAGCGCAAATCTGATGCACCATGATGCAACAGGAACCATATTCAGAGGATGCACAGGCCAAACTGTGCCAGCGCAACCCAACTGAATATGGCAGCAGAGTTGTGCCATGGCGCAGAGTTGTGCCATGGTGCAAAAAGAAATGCTCCAGTGAAACTGTGGGAGCAGAGCAGCAGAGCAACAGAGGGGGGCATGTCATAGAGAACAGACATGGGGACAGAGCCATAGAAGCACAGTGACAGGCCACAGGAGGCCTCCACCAGCAGGGCACAGCAGGGCACACACAGGCACCCCGACACTTGACCCCAGAACACAACAGTGGCACAGACAGCAGGCAACAGGGGGTGCCAACAGCCAACAGAGGGCCACCAAGGGAGCCCCCTCCACAGGCCACTGGCCATGCCCCCCCTTCAAGACTATAGCAGGCCACACCCAGGACCATGCAGCTAAGCACACACATGCCACACAGGCACACAGAAAGCCCACACAGTAGGCACTGAACATGCCGGGTGGCAGGTAGCATGACAGACCACATGGGACAGGCCACACAATGCCAAGAAGTGGCCCCAACACAGTGTGTGGACAGTACCTGACCAATGACCATGGCCGCGTGCCACCACCACCATACACACACGAACCACACAGCACCGACAGCTGGCCCATAGGCACCCCATGGCACAGCAACCGACCCAGGGGATGGACACTACCACAGTGGGACATGCCACAGCACACAGCAGTGAAACATAGATGCACAACATGTGCCCCTCCACATGCACACCACGCTGATGGATGCTGGGCCACTGCAGTTCGGCCCCTCAAGCCACCTGCAGATCAGACACAGATACAGGCCGGCAAGTCAGAAAAACATATATTATGATGAACTATGTACAATAACCAGGGTCTGGGAAAGGGAAGGTATAGTGAGGGAAGGGGACATGGAACAGGGACTGTACAGTGGGAGGGGGGACTGTAGGGGCAGGTACAGCAGTGGAAACAGGGGAAAACAGGGGCCATACTAATGACGGCCCTGGCCAGCTGCCCTGGCATTCAGATGCTGCCTCCACTCAACCACCAGCATCCTGTGGATCTGCACAACCACCTCCAGCATTGTTGAGGCCACAAGGAGAGTCTGGTGCATCAGTCTGGATATCATTGACCTCAGTGGTCTTTACCACCAGACACCTAGAATAAGGGACAGGATAGGTGATCAGTGCAATATCCCAAGAAACCATGCCCACCAAGAGTGCACAATGGCTAGTGGGAACACACACCCCTGGAGGGCCCATAACAGCCACCCACAGTGGGGTGGGCCAATGCCAGCCAGCAACTCAGCACACCACAACAGTGTACAGAGGTGGTCCATGCCGCACAATGGCCACATGACTGTGCAATGACAGTCACATGGCAAAGTGCACCAACAGCACCACAGTAACAACAGAGGCAGCTGGGCACATGCCCACCCTACTAACAGCTGGCACATGTGTCCAATGGATGTGCCACAGTGGCATGCACCACGCACAGTGCGACACACACAGCTGCCATGGCACATGGCACAGGTGGCCATGCCCACACCCACTCCCCCCACCACCCCTTTTGTACAGTGCGAAGGACAATGACAGTGCCTACCTGCCCTCTGTGGCCCTGCTGGTGCCAGTCCTGCTCCACCATGGCCCGCTGCAGTCTGCTGCACTGCTGAAGCCTGGGCCCTCCAATGGTCCTCAGGTCCTGGGAATGGAAAGAAAACAGGTGCACATCAGGAACTGATCACAGCAGCTGCCCCCGCCCCCACCCCTGTGCAAAAGATGTGCCCCTACCCAATACATCCCGCAAGGCTGCACGGCTGCATCGCAACACAAGCGGAAGCTGGCAATGCCACCCCATGATGCACACAATGACAGTGTACCCCTCTGCAGGGCATGGCAGGCAGCCAAGCCAACACCACAGTACAGCACCAGGGCAGAAATGAACATGGGATGACTTATCTGGCTGTAGCACAGCCCCTCACCTGGCATGTGCCTGTAACATTCTCAGGTGCTCTGGGTCCCACCGCATGAGGTCCCCATATCAGTGGCAACATTGGTTGCCTGTCCTGGGCACCCCAGTCCTGTGCTCCAGGCTGTCGGCTATGTTCTGCCACATGGTGCCCCTGGCCCACTGTAGGGGCACTTGCTCAAAGATCTGGGGGGTGTGGGGCTCCATGCTGGCCACTAAGTTGGCCAACTTGACCTGTGTCTAGTTCTGGGCTCTCTTGCATCTTGCTTGTGCCATGGTCAACACCACATGTTCAGCGGTGAAAATGACAGAAGGAGGCACAAGTGTCCACACCTTGTGCCCAACACATGATGCACAGGAGCATGCGCAGTGCCGGGAATGTACGACATGAGCATGGCTACATGGGGTAACAGGGTCACATGTGCACAATAGGGCAAGGCACACCATGCGTAGCCATGTGCATAGCTGGCCCATGCACAACATGCACAATACCACTGCATTGCACTGTCCATGCACAGTGCGTGATTGACACCATGATGCTATGACGCGCATGCACACTGTGGGCCTGCATGCACCATTGCGACTTGCACCGGTGCAATCCCATTGCACATGGTGCAATATCGCGATATTCAGACACCACATGCAAATGAGCTCATCAGCCAATGTGTGGTGCAGTAAGTGCATTAGCATGTCATTACTGTTGCACTCCACCTCATTTGCATGTGTTGCACCATATAAGTGCCATGGAACAGCACAGGCCATGGACCAGTATTGCAACCTTGATAGGTAAGTTGAACATGCTGCTGCAGCCCACTGGGAGCCGACAGCACTGCATGGTGGGACGGGGGAGATGCTGTCACTGTCACACTGTGCTGTCCATGTTCACAGGCAGCAACATGTCGGCACATGAGGAGGGCATGGAGCGGGGACCTGCACGGAAACTCAGGCCCAACTTCACAAAGGCCAGGGCTGATGCTCTGTTTGAGGTCTACCTGGACAGGGAGCCCATGTTGAGTGGTACCAAGGGCACACCAACAGGCCAGGGCTGGTGCATGGGAGGAGGTGGCATCCTACGTGAACCAGCATGGCAGCCACCAGTGGTCACCACAGGAGTGCCAGAAGAAGGTAAGAATGGGCAAGCGGTGGATTAAGGAGAAAGATGGAGGCCATCCGGGCATCCCGTACCACCACCAGAGGAGGGCCTGCAGATGCATCCATGCTAACACCATAGGAGGAGTTGGTGGCAGCCACCAGGCACTGCACCATGATGGAGGTTGTGCCTGGAGGAGGATTCCAGATGGGTGGCAGCCCATCACTGCATGGTAAGTATGTCAGCCACGCACAGCCGGTTGCACGGAGGGTGTGTACATGGGCATGCTGGCTTGCATGCAGCTGACATGCATGTCATGTGCATATGTGTGCACCCACATGCATGCCATGCTGCAGGACACATGCAGTGGCAGTATATGGGGGGGCACATGTGGGTATTGCATCACTGACATACCTTTTTCTCTTGCAGCACCAGCACACCTCTATGCAGATGATGGGGCACTGGCAGCGGCAGCAACTGTGGATGCTGGTACGGTCCCAGAAGACCAGTCATCCGCCTCTACTGGCATCCAGGGGCCTGACAGGCTGCAGCTCAGCACCATGGTGCAGGCAGATGTCCTGGACCTGGGGTCGAACGAGGCCCTGGATGTGTTCCTGCAGGATGCCAGCCTTGGTGTCCTTTGCACAGAGACACAGATTGGGGCATGGTCTGACTCCGATAATGACATCACACTGATCCTGGACAGCATGGACAACATTGTGGGTGAGACACCCCTGCTAGCATCTGACATGGGCACCACACCCAGCACTCTGCCAGCGGTGGAACAGCTGCACACCACCACTGCTGGTGCAGTGGGGTGTGCTGCTCTGGCTGTGCCCTGCAGTGGTGGTGGCGTGGCCTTGCAGGCACTGGGTGGTGTACAGAGGCCAGGCAGGCAACAGCAGCAGGCTGCAGGTGCCACTGGTCAGCCGGACACAGGGTCTGCTGCCGGTGCACCAGCTGTGCCTATTCCCCCTGCAGACCCCACTGTGCAGCATCCACCAGAGAGGGGGGCTCTACATCATGGCAAGTCACCTCAAGAGGATCAGCATCCCGCTCAGGAGCCCCAGGATGCCAACCGGCTGGCTGAGCACACCCGTCTGCTGCGGGCATCAGTTCAGCAACAGATGCTGCTTGCCACTGGGATGCATGCACTGTGTGCATAAGTGTGCCAGTTTGCTGAGCAGCAGGAAAGGGTGCTGTCTACTGTGATGCTATTCAGTATACACAGTACTGGATACTGTGCTCTGATGTAGGCATCCCAGGCACAACCGGAGCTGGCCTGTTTGGGTACCTACACACCCCCGGACAGATATGGTTGTGGTCCTGTGGTTCAACCCCTGGGGGGTTGTTGCAAACCCCATGGCTGATCGCAGCCTGTGGCTGCCGGTCTGATCGTGCCTCCCCCATGGTCGTGGTGGCCATGGTGTGCAGTGGCCATGATGTGCGGGCCACCCTGACCGGAGTCTGAGGCTGCTGCCCTGTGCACGCATGGGCGATGTGTGTGTGTGCCTACCACTGGCATTGTGCCTGTTCTGTCGCACCACACACTGCCTGTGTACATGCTTAACCAGCCACTAGAACATGTGGCATGGGCATGATGAGGGCAGTCTAGCACCGGTTGCACCTGTGCAATGCATCTGATCCACGCCACATACTAACACCTGGGTTTGTGGGTGCATGTGGGTGTGTGGGTGTGTGTGTGTGTATTGCTGTGTGTGGCTGTGTGCCACTGACTCCCCTACCCCTGCCACACACCTCTGTGTGTGCATGTCCATTGCCATGCATGCCCCTGCATGAGTACTGTACCTGTTAGTGTGGCCTATACATGTGTACCATGCCATCTACCTGTGTGCACCATAGTGCTCCTGTGCAATGGTGTCCTGGTGGTGTCACTCCTGCTGGAGCAGCGGGGGGGTCCCTCCACCCAGCGGGCGGCTGTCCACCACCCTCCGGCCCATTGCCTCCATCATCCCCACTGCTGTCACCCTCATCAACCTTGACACCTATCCCACAGTCAATGGCCATGTTGTGCAGTATGCAGGAGGCCAGGAATAGACAACAGGCTTTTGAGGGGCTGTACTGTAGGCACTGCCTAACCTGTCTAGGCAATGGAACCATGCTTTCAGCATGCCAAAGACATGCTCGATGATGTTGCCAGTGCTGGCATGTGTCTCATTGTACCATTCCTCTGCTGGGGATGACGGAGGCCAGTAGGGGGTGAGCAACCAGGGCCTCAGTAGATACGCACTGTCACTTGTGTGGATATTGACATGGTTATCCCTTTGCTTTTCTCTGCTGCATCCCTTGCCTGTCCCTGGCACCCATGCCACCATGCACACCCTGCCCACCCCCATCCCCAGGTCTGCTCTGCACATGCCATATTCACCTAGTAGGTGGCCCGTGGGGATGTCCCCACATTCAAACCTGTGGCACAGAGCAGAGCTGTGCCAGATGAACGCATCATGTGCACTCCCAGGGTGTGTGGCGCAGACATTGGTGATGCACCCCCTGGCATCTCACATCACCTGGCAGTTGACACTTGGGCTCCCCTTCCAGTTAATGTATGCCATGCCCTCAGGGCCAGGTGGCATGCAGATGGCCACATGGGTGCAGTCAATGGTCCCAATCACGCCAGGCATATGTGCCACCCTGTAGAAGTCCTGCATGGTTGCTGTACGCTCCACCTGTGTACTCGGAAATGTATGAATTCTGAAGCATGTGGCAGCAGATAATTGAGGAACTGTGTGAGGAGGTGGGTCATGGCTGACTGGGTGATGCCTGTGGTGTCCCCTGTTGGTCTCTGAAAGGTGCCCGTGGCAAGCAGGCACATGATGGCGGTCACCTTCTTCTCCACGGACATGGTGTGGCTCCATCTGGTGGATGCCTGCATCTCCTCACTGCACAGCTCACAGAGCTGCCTCAGAATGGCCCTGTTCAGGTGGAACCAGCCCACGATCTCAATGTCACTGTAGTTCTCAAAGGTGATGTGGGCATGGTACCACCTGTGTCGGGCATACCACCAATGGGCCCTTCCTTGGCCACAATGATGTTCCTCCTGCTCCCTCACATCCCTCATCACTGCCTGCGTCATAAAGGGTGCACTGTCCATGGCCCTTGCTCTCCACTTTCCCCTGGGTAGTTGGCTGCTGGCTATGTGCCACCCTGGTGCACTGCTTGTCTGTGTGTGTGTGTGTGTGTGTGTGTGTGTGTGTGTGTGTGTGTGTCTCTCTCTCTCTCTTTCTTTCTGCCTCTCTCTCCCTCTCCAGTGCCACCTCTGTCCCTCCCCCTCTGTGTGTGGACTTTGGTCTGTCTGTGTGTGTGTCTCTCTCTGTTTGTCTCTCTCACTCACTCACTCTCATTCACACCCCTGGTACAAGTGCTGTCTCTGTGTTTGCACCCTGTATTTATAGGAACAAGTCTGCTCAGAGCAAGTTCGATTTGCTCCACACTTGAGCCATGGATTCACGGTTGAATATGCTACTGCACTGGATATTCATGGCAACGTCCCCTGCTCCTGCACCTGCATTCATTATAGTTGCCCATTGGTGCAAAGAATTTTGTGCAGCTCGCTGGCTCACACTGAATATGGCTCCTTGGTGCAATACTGAACTTGCGCCAGCAGAACTCAGTTGCAACATGCACATCTGCTTTGAATATTTGGCTCACTGTGTTTAAAAAAAATGGATGTGTGCCATCATGCATGCTGTAGACAAATTCAGAGGTAACGTCAGTATGCAATCATTCATTCAGAGGGTGATAAAGTAATCAAACTGATGACTGGTTGAGTCTACTGACCATTGATTATCTTTTTCTGTTGTTATAGACACATAATCATGTAAAAATAAACTAACACTTGACTGTGTTTTAAAAAATGGTTGTGTGCCACCATGAACGCTGTTGACAAATTCAGAGGTAACATCAGTATGTAATCTTTCATTCAGAGTGGGTAAGGTAATTAAAGTGATGACCGGTTGAGTCTATTGAACTATGATTATCTATCTTTTTGTGTTGTTACAGACACATAATCGTATAAAAATAAACTAATAATGCACTTAGTCTGCCTGATTCACCACCCTCTAGATCAATGATGGCATACTGAGGATACCCCTGAATGTGCCACATTTGGGCAAGGTGTCTCATGGATGTATTTTTCACAAAGACACTGTGACAGACATTGATATACTTAAAATAGCAAGAAGAAGTCATATATCACACTAGATTAAAATCTCAAACATAGGCTTCGTCATCCCTTCAGCAATACATTCCTCAGTGAACTTTTTTTAAATACAGTGATGCTTTTTTTCATTTAAACGAATAACATTCACAGAATCCTGGTAGTTGACATTGCAATTGAAGAACTCATTTTTGTGGTCTTATCTTTCACTGATTGACCAGTTGCTTATTTCAACTTATGTCACAGCTGCTGAAAATTAAAACTTTAAACAATGGTGTTAGGATAACAAAGGGGTGACTTCTTTTTGACATTTCTTTAAAGTCATCTTTTGACATTGTGTTTTAAAAAAAAGATGTCTGCCATCATGCACACAGTTGATCTATTCAGGAGTAATGTCAATAGGCAGTCTTTCATTAAGAGGGTGCTACGGTAGTCAAACTGATGCTCTGCTGAGTTTATTGGCCTATGATTATGTATCTTTAAATGTTGCTGCAGATACACAGTCATATAAAAATAAAACACGGTAGTTACTTTCATTAATTTAGCTCAGTGCATTGTCTTGATATTTAACAGTCATTTCTGTTGGAATCCTTCTTTGCCATTTGTCATTTCAGATAATATTATTTTGCATTTCTTATTGAGAATGCCCAACCTATTCTCCTACAGCTTTAAACCTTTTTAAGTACAGTTTTAACTCCATCTTGGGCAAAGTCCTGTTTCTATGTAGTTTCTTGGTATTGCTTGTGTCTGACATTAGCTTAGAGGTTTGCAATTTTCAAAAGAAAATCCAGTTTAAATTTGTACTTACCTAACTAGGGTTTTCTGATACAGTACTTTGGGGGCACTGGCTGCTGTGACCGCTCCCCATATAAAGGAAGTGGTCACTAAGATAACAGAAAAACTGTGCCAATCTGTTGCAGATATGCATTAAATAGAGAATAATGGATGGGCATCAGTTAACAACAACATTGTATTCACTTTGAGAGGTTACCATGACAACAAAGTAAACCTCGAGAGCGAAGTTAACACAATGTTGTTGTTTAACTGATGCCCATCCATTGTCTTGTATAGTGTATGGGCATCAACTAAACAACACTGAATGTTTCTTGAGCACCGCTGTAAATAATTCACACACTTAATGACCATTGTGGTGCTGCTTATGTCCCCCCACAACAGGAAGAAGCCCCGCTCGATCAACGTTTCCCCCTAACAGACAAGATTATTTTTTTTTAAATATGGGAACATGCACCTTTTAGCAGTGCTGATGTCTTTCAGCAGAGATCTCACTGCAGTGACCATTTCCACATTGTGATCAGAATAGAGCTCACCGCAGTGGCCGTTTCCACAGGAGCTGAGCATTTCCTAACGCACATGTGCGAGGATGTTCCATGCTGTTGTACCATCGATGTGACGTACCGACGATGGTACAACAGCTAAACTACGTCACATCAATGGTACAACAACCCTGGTAAATGTTAGATTTTTACTGATTATAGCGTTCTAACATATACTATAAGTTTCTAAGCACTTAGCAACTTTTTTTTTCGCTCACTCTCTCTCCTTTTGCTGGAGAAGGGGATCTCCATAGCAACAGAAGAAAGCATCACCCTGATCTATGCAGAGGTGCTTTTCTGGCTGTCTTTCTTATTTTGTTAGAATTTTTACTGCTTGTTATTTTTCTATTAAGTCCTGCATTATTTAAAATCCAGGAACAACCAGGGATTGTACAGCTTAGCCAAGCAGCAACACTTGAGCAGATATCCCTTACACACATATTAAAATGATGTAAGTAGCAGGCTAACTAGAATCTAGTTACATAAATATAGATTCATCAAGTCAACAGCCCAACACGAAGAATAAAAACACAGTGCATGTCCACAAAAGAAGCAAGGCCGGATCAAAGCCATCTTCATGCACTGTTGAAAAGATCTGGAAATAAAATGAAGAGGTCTAGATTGACGAGTGACTGGTATAAACAAGAGAATAAATGTCCAAGCCATCATGGGAAAGAGAATAGAAAATAAAAATAATAAAAGATAATAAAAAAAAGAGAGAAAAGAGAAAAATAGGGTGAACACACAGCGACATATTAGCAAGGGCAACAGCTAACATTAAAAGGGGGGGAGCATGTCATGCAAGAAAGTATAGTGGAGACATATATAATTAAAGTGAGTTTCAGTCAAAACATAAAATTAGAAGCTATGACCAGATGACATAAAAGGCAACCAGTCATGGACTGTCAGGAATCCCCTATTAACAAAAGTGCAACTTGAATCATATATTTGTAAAGCAACTCTGGAGTCGCAAGTTCCTGTAATCTATTATAGCAATAGCCACACAATCACATTAGTAAAATACACAATACCCTACTGAAAAAAATCTGTCCACACTGCACATTATTAAAACTTAAATCTCTTATTCAAAAATCCTTTCCCCTCATTCTGATTTCAAGATACTATTCACTTAGACAAATATCCATAGGTTTGCTAACTTCAGTACTTTTGTTCCTCCTGGATCTATTGACTTTATTATTTTTGTTCTATCTATCTATCTATCTATCTGTCTGTCTGTCTGTCTGTCTGTCTGTCTGTCTATCTATCTATCTATCTATCTATCTATCTATTTTCTGGCTTCATGTTTTATTTTCTTTATTTCTCTCCTGTATCATCTTGGTAAATGCTGTGGCATGAGCTCAAGTGAGTCCCCCAGATAGCAAGAGCCGCAATCCACATGGTGACACTGGAGAGTTTATAATGCAAGGGAGGGGGAGAGTGAAAGTCACAGGCAGGAAGCCCAAGTGAGTCCACCATCATTGGCAGGAGCTGCCACCAGCAAGGGGAAGGACAGAGGTTATGGGGGGATGCTCATGTTGTGTTAACATAGAGCAGGAACAGAGACAAATGGACATGGGACCTGAGTGAGTCCCACCTCAACATGAGTCAGAAGGAACCACAACTGCCAAGGGGATTAATACAGAATTTTTGTTTTTGTTTTTGTTTTGGTGGTGGTGGTGTGTGTGTGGGGGGGTGTTGCTTGTTTTAACATGGAGGGGGAAGATACAAACGTCCATGGAGTCTGAGTGAGCTTTCCTGGTGACAGACCAAACAGCTATGGCATCTGAGTGAGCTTTCCTGGTGACTGACCAAACAGCTATGGCATCTGAGTGAGCTTTCCTGGTGACTGACCAAACAGCTATGGCATCTGAGTGAGCTTTCCTGGTGACTGACCAAACAGCTATGGCATCTGAGTGAGCTTTCCTGGTGACTGACCAAACAGCTATGGCATCTGAGTGAGCTTTCCTGGTGACTGACCAAACAGCTATGGCATCTGAGTGAGCTTTCCTGGTGACTGACCAAACAGCCATGGAGTCTGAGAGAGCATTTCTGGTGGCCAACCTCCCATCACATTTAAAGTGACTGACCGCCCCATCCCCATCACAAAAGCAACACCTGAATAATAACAATGATAAAAATACACAATCAGAGCACTGGAAAAAATTCACAATCTGTGTTTTTAGAGGCCAAACCTACAAATATGCCTTGAGTTCTAATCTAGAATTTAAACTTGTGGACGAAGGGCTCCTAATGTAAAAGTCCTTTGTCCACCAAGTTTAAATTCTAGATGGAACGCTCCATATTTGTAGGTTTTCCTAAAAACACAGATGCGATTGCATAGTGCCTGATTGTGCATTTTTATCTTTGTTATTATCCTGGTGTCACTTTTGTGATGGGAGGTCGGTCACTTTAAGTGTGTATCACAGCTTAAGTCCCTGGAAGACACCAGCATTTTTGATCCCAGTTCGACTGGTCCAGAAAGTCTACACAACAAGATGCAAAAGTTATTGAAATGGTTAAAATATCAAGGACTAAAGACATTGGGGCCAAAAATATGGACTCATTATATAAATACTTCTTACTTGATTTGCTACCTGGACCACCTTGTAATTAAGTGTTTCTACAATATACAAGTGGGGATTTAACTTATAAATAATCATATAATTAAAATGTAAAATTAGAAGCTATGACCAGATGTCACTAAAGGCAACCAATCATGAACTGTCAGGAATCCTCTGTTAACAAAAGTGCAGCTCGAATCATATACTTTCAAAGGAACTCCAGAGTCATGAGTTCCAGTAATCTATTATAGCCATAGGCACACAATCACATTAGTAAAATACGCAATCCTCTATTAAAAAACCTGTCCACACTGCACATTATTAAAACAAAAATCTCTTATTTAAAAATCCCTTCCCCATAATTTTGATTTCAAGATACTATTCACTTAACCGAATACCCATAGGTTTGCTAATGTCAGTACTTTTGTTCCTCCTAGCTCCATTGGGTTTACTATGTATCGCTCTATCTATCTATCTATCTATCTATCTATCTATCTATCTATCTTTCTTTCTTTCTTTCTTTCTTTCTTTCTTTCTTTCTTTCTTTCTTTCTTTCTTTCTTTCTTTCTTTCTTTCTATCTAGCTATCTGTTTTCTGTCTGCATGTTTTTTTTCTTTCTTTCTCTCCTGTATCATCTTGATAAATGCTATGGCGTGAGCCCAAGTGAACACCCCCATATCAGCAGGAGCCGCAATCCGTGACGTGACACAGGAGAGTTTATAAGGCAAGGGAGGAAGAGAGTGAAAGTCACAGGCAGGAAGCACGAGTGAGTCCCCCATCATTGGTAGGAGCTGCAACCAGCGTAAGAAAGGACAGATATTTTTTTTGTGGGGGATGCATGTATTGTGTTAACATAGAGTGGGGAGAGAGAGACAAACGGGCATGGAGCCCGAGTGAGTCCCACCTCAACATGAGTCAGAAGGAGCAGCGACCACCAAGGGGATTGAGACAGAATTTATTCTTTTTTTGGTGGTTGTGTTGGTGGTGGTATAGTGGGGTGGATTGCTTGTTTTAACATGGAGGGGTAAGAGCCAAATGGCCATAGAGCCTGAGTGAGCTTTTCTGGTGCCTGAACTCCTATCACATTTAAAGTGACTGACACTTCCCCACCCCCCATCACAAAAGCAACATCTGGATAATAACAAGGATAAAAATACACAACCAGAGTACTGGCAAAATGCACAATCTGTGTTTTAAAGGGCAAATCTACAAATATGTGTCGAGTTCCAATCTAGAATTGAAACTTGCGGAAGAGGGCCTCCTAATGTAAAAGTCCTTCTTCCACCCAGTTTAAATTCTAGTTTGGAACTCACCCCATATTTGAAGATTTGTCCACTAAAAACACAAACTGTTTATTTTTGCCATTGCTCTGATTGAGTATTTTATCCTTTTTATTATCCCGGCATCGCTTTTGTTATGTGAGGTCAATCACTTTAAGTGGGTATGACAGCTTAAGTCCCTGGAAGACACCAGCATTTTTGAACCCAGTTTGACTGGTACCGAAAGTCTTCACAACAAGATACAAAGGAAACTGAAATGGATAAAATAATATATCAAGGACTGAAGACATTTTGGCCCAAAAATATGAACTCATTATACAGATACTTCCTACTTGATTCGCTATCCGAACCACCTTGTAATTAAGTGTTCCTGCAGTATACAAGTGGGGATTTTAACTTACAAATAATCTTGTAAATTTTTAATAAACTTTGCAATATGTGTATTTATATTGTTATTATAGTCAATTATCCCAACCCAGCCCAGTCAACCCAGCCTAGCCTGGTGTATCTTAGGAGCTAATTCATTTTCAGTCAGTCTTTAAAAAACAAGGGTGGCATACATTAAATACTAAGCAACAGAAAAGTGCAATTATACAGATGGTTGCAGCAACAATTATATCCCTCAAGCACATTTCAGAATCCAATTACTGATGATTCAAAATACAACCATGCTATTAGCTGTTCGCCCAACTTAAGTATGTCAACATATTTTTTTTACAACTGGCTATGCAACTGTGACATTTGACTTAAATGGAAACGGACCTCAGTGTTGATACTCCTCGGTTTCATACAGCCAGGACACTTGACCTTCACCAAGTAAATGATCTGGGCTGACCTGCTGTGCTCTGTCTACCTCTGGCAGTGCTTGTTGTGGAGACGCCTTAACTCCGAGTAAACATGTACTAACTTTCTCCCTCTCTCAGAACGCAAGTGTCCTTTTTTCTTTGGAGTGTTTAAGTATTAATTTACATTCATCTGCATATGGTCTCCTCTTTATGGGCCCATTTCCAAGATGGGCTACGCCAGCGTAAGGCGGGATATGCCAGTGACCATGGCATATCCCGTGACTTACACCATGCGATATGCCCAGTGATATTTCAGGAGGCCACATACACCATGGCATCTGCAGACTGTGACAATTGCAAGATATGACCTCACTTATGCTGAAGCCCGCAACACTTGGCGCAATTGTGGGTTGTGACAACAACTTAGCCCAATTCCAGGAGAGCTGTTGTCGCAACTTGCAATTGCCATTCTGAGACATGCACTGGCATAGACAATGTCCGACAGCTTGGAGCTGTCTTAGGTGGCATCCAATGGCTGGCACCTTCAGAAGCAGCCATGCAGCACCACAGCAATGGTGCCATGCTGTCTCCCTGGTCCCCACAAGCACAACCCTGCCTCCCAAACCCCCGATTGTGAGGGACTCCCAGGGGTGTGTTTCAGTAGTGCCCCCCAGATTCCTCTGCCATCCATCCTGGCCTCCCATCCCCCCTGATGTGTGCTGTGGTGGTCCAGGGTGGGGGGGCTCTGGAGGAGCCACCTGTTGCTGGACGCAAAATGCACCATGTGGCTGCAATATGCCTTCATGGGCTACCACCAGACACATGGTGCATTCTGCATGGCGCAAGTGATAGGACCCTGCCACTCTTGGAATGCAGCATAGGGTCCCTAGCGTAGAGGTGACTGGTGTAACTCACAGCTGCGTGCAAATTATGCCAGTCATCTTAGAATCAGCACCCATAATTTATTTTGTGATTGTTGAGCTGTCTGCACTTTCAAACATTAGCCTCCTATTTGGCTCTTTTTTGGGATAATCTGTTAACATGAAGGGGAGATTACACTGTTTGGCTTTATAATTAGTTGATTTGCCTGTGGTCAGTGGTCCATGACTGCTGTTTACACTGTTCATGCGAGATTTCTAGGAGTGCACCTTTCTTCTAATTGCTTCGGTCCTATTTGACTCTTGTCTGGGATAATCAGTTATCCTAGAACTGTTTAGGGGCTCTAGTGGCAGCAGCTATGCAGTGTGGAAGTGAGTCAGAGGACAGGTGGAGGCTCGCAGCAGGGCAAGCAGGCACTCAGTTTGCTTACAGTGCAGCCTTAGCAGCTAAGGGCTATAGCACCACTGCACCATCACAAATTACAACTCTTCTATCTCTGCCTGTTGGGATGTTTGGCTCTGCTCACTCTCTCCACTAGCCTAAGTTATGCTGTTTACTTCTTCAGTTCTTTTTTCCACCTCTCCAGCACCAGGTAGCTTGAGTTCAGAGGCATACGGTGGCATGTGTGGGTTGAGTCTCTTGGGGGCAGTGATCTACTCTGCAGCAGTTTGCTTAGTCAAGTAGAAAAAGTAAAATATATGCTGGGCAAAATAACTCCATTCCACATAAAACCAGAGTCTGCAAGCCTATACAAACTTTAAACCTTTGAAGCTGCCATGCTTACGAAGCCACTAGCACTTTTCTACACAGTGAGTCCAACATACAAAAAGATCAAAGGCAGGCCAAGTCACTTAAAATCAGTGTGTTATTTGTTCTTTAAAATTTAGCTAAAAAGCTAAAAGGCCTTTCATTTAATGGTTCTACCTATATTGTGACATAGAAGATAGACTCTGCATGTAGAAAAGTGGTGCCGGCTTGGAAGTATAGCAACTTCAAAAACAAGTTGTGCGAGCGTGGATTGGGCCATAGTGCAAAGAGATGGAGGGACATTTGTCACCTCATGAGGTTGTTCATTCACAAGCTGCTTTTCTGGTAGTTCTCAAAAGAGGACTGCAGGGTTCCACCCACGCAGCCCTAAAAAGGGAGGTAATAATTCCACTAAACAGGACATTACTGAGGTCGCACCTCGAATACTGTGTCCAGTTCTGGAGGCCTCATTTATGTAAGGACATTGAACCCTATGAGACTGTACCTATGCACGCAGCAGGGGTGAACATGTGCTGGCGTGAATGCCACAGGTTGAGGGTCCAACAGACTAGGTGGCATTCCTGAGCGATAAACAAGTCAGGTATCGCCTGAATCCCCAGGCCATGTGGTGTGCAACGTGCTGGGTGTGGGCAGGAGCATACAGGGGTGTGCCTCCACTATGCGCCATTCAATAAGGGATGTACTGCTGTGCACCAGGGAGCATAGGATGGAGCTGGTTATGTCAGGGGGCACCTTGTAGAACTGCTGTATGCATCCAGCCCTGGGCACACAGGACCCCCGCACAGCCCCAGCAGCAGTATGGCAGTCCCCCCCCACACACACACACACACAACAGAACACTAACACGGGGCCCAGCTGTAGGTTCACATACACCCAACATAACCAGACCCCCAACCCAGGCCTGAATGCCAGACCCCCTGCACACATCCGCACCATCCCTGTTTGTTCCAGTCATAACCCCAACATATGTCTTCCCCATCCCTGTAGTTGTCAAGCATAACCCCAACATGTCTCTCCCATCCCGTAGTTGCCAGGCATATCCCCAACACATGTCAGCCCTGTCCCCATATTTCCAAAGCATACCCCAGCACATGTCTTCCCCATCCCAGTAGTTGCCAAGTATATCCCACAACATGTCTTCCCTGTTCCTGTAGTTGCCATGTATACACCCCAACATGCCTTCCCTGTTCCCATATTTCCAATGCATACACCCAACACATGTCTTTCCCATCCCTGTAGTTGCCATGTCTACCCCCCCAACAAATGTTAGCCCCGTTCCCATATTTCCAAAGCATACTTACCACAACATACATCTGCCCCATCCCCAGTGTTGAACAAGACATCTCCCCCATGCTTCTCTGGTGCACAGAACCCCAATTCCCAAACACAGTTCCCCAGCTACATCATTGGCTACAACATCCTCTCACCTGCCCAGCATGGCTTTAGGAAAGGGCATAGCACATCCACCGCCCTTGCTGTAGTCACTCCACTGATCAGGACAAGTGCTGACCAAGGCAACCTCACGGGAGCCATTTTTGTGGACCTCTCAAAAGCATTTGACAGGGTTGACCACTCCCTCCTCGGCTCCAAACTCCTATCTCTTGGATTCTCCCCTCCATGCACGCTTGGTTCCTAAACTACTCTCCAACTGTCAGCAATTCACCTAGTTCAACGGACGTCCTCCAACCTCTCACCAGTCCACTGCGGGTCCCTCAAGGATCCGTCCTTGGTCCAACCCTATTCTCACTATTTATCAATGACCTTCCATCCGTCACTGCCCATGGTCACACCACCTTGTATGCAGATGACCTCGTCCTCCTGGCCAGCTCCCGGGACATCTCCACAATAAACTCGCACCTGAACTTCGACTTCAAACGCATTCAAACTTGGTTGGGGGACCACAGGCTCACCCTCAATATCAACAAAACGCAATCCATGCTGTTCGGGTCGTTGAACAAAATAAAATCCTGCCCTGCTCCCTTGCTGATCCATAGGGTCGACGGCTCGCCCCTTGAGACAGTAACCACTGCCAAGTACCTGGGCGTCACCTTAGATCCATAGTTGGACCTCACCTCTCACATTCGTAATGTTTGCAAGGCTACTAATAGTAAGCTTGGTTTAGCCTACCGAGCTAAAAACTGCCTCACCCCTGCCGCCCGCTTGGCCCTAGCTAGGGGGGTCCTCCTCCCCTCACTCTGTTACGGACTTGTAACATTTGCACCAGTTCCCAAATTCAGCCTCTCTAAATGGGACACGGCCTACAACAATGTTTGCCACTTCGTGCTCTCCGCCCCTCCCCTCACCCAATTGCAGGATCTATACAGCCGCCTGGAGTGGCTTCCCCCTGAGAAGCATCGGTCCTTGGTCCTAGGTAACTTCATTGACAACACCATCCGCTCTGGCATCCTCCAGCTCTAGTCCTTCCCTTAAACCTGGCGCCCCATCCTACCACCCTCGATCTGGGGCAACTCAAGATGCCTGGTTCTAGAACACGCACCTTGCAGGGGACCGAGGCTTTCTACCTCCTGCCCCAAACTCTGGAATCGCTTCCTGAGCTCACTCAGTCCTCCTCCTCCCATCCAAGCTTTCAAAGCCTCCCTCTGGAACTTCCTGAAACCTTCCTCCCCCTGCTCCTACTCCTCGTAGTCCTACTCCCCTGCCCCTCCCCAACCCCCAACCTGATTGGATGGGGGGCCTCAGCACTTCTTGCACTTCTCCTTCAGGAACTGGCCATGAATCCTGGACTTACCACCTGCCTAGGGCACTCCCCTTTCCCCTTGCAGGCACTTACCATTATCCTTGTTCCCGTTGTTCACCACCTAATTATATCCCATCTGTCCCATCCTACATTAAAGCACCGTGCCTACCTTGTCCTAGAGCCAGCCTTGAACTGCCTGTTAATTTAGTTATGTTTTTTGTCTCCTCAATTGTACATGTATGAATTTCGTGCCAACCTTGCCCTAGAGCTAGCCTTGAAACTGCCTGTGTATTTCTTATGTACTCTTCTCTGTTTCTCAACTGTTTCAATGCATACCTGCCTTGCTCTAGAGCCAGCACTGCATTGCCTGTTGTTTTACTGTGTATTCCTTACGCTTTCTCAATTGTTTATGTACGAAGTCTTTACCTGTAACCCTCCCGGGTCGCACCTGAAAATAGGCACTTGGCTGTCTAGTGTGCTTACCCAGTTAACAAAAGCAAATAAATAAATAAATAAATTGGTGGCCAGTGGTCCCTCCACCCACCTGTGGCACTGACAACCCCCCTAAAACCCCAGACTGTCAGCTCAGGCATAGAAGACCAGTGGCACATCTCACCACACACCTCCTTGACTGACGGCTGTCTGACTAATGCAGGGTGTGCACTGCTATAAATAGGCACTGCGCTCCCAACATTAGTTGGAATGCCAGCAGCCAAGGAAGCGAGCGGAAGGCTGTGCCACTCTCCATCCATGCCTGTGGCACCAATTGTCAGGTATGAGGTTTGGTGGGCTGTTGGTGCTGCATGGTGGGGGGGGCACTGGCCACCAATGCTGCAGCTAGGGAAGTGGGTTTGGGGGTTGGAGTTGTGTGCACTGGGGCTCCTCTGTGAGTGAGATGGGGGGGTGTCTTGATCAACAAGTGATCATTGCACGTTATGGTTCTCCTTAGACCTGGGGAGGGAGTGGATCTGGACAAAGACTAAAGTAGTGGACTTCAGGGGAGTGGACTTCGGAGGGATGGCTGCCATCTTAGAAGGACATTTAAAGAAAATCAGTCCAGACATGAGCACGGAAAGCAAGTGTTAGTTATTGAAGTTACGCATACTGGAGTCCACAAAAACATGCACAAGGGACCACTACAAGTACACAAGGTCTAGGAAACCTAGTCAGTGGACCAAAGATGTGCAGGAGGGGTTAAGGTAAAAAAGGTTGACATTTTGAAGGTACAAAACCTCTTGGGAGGGAAAAGAGAGGGAGGAGGAGAGAAGAAGTCCAAAGTGCCTCCGATACACAAAACTGTTAGTAAAACCAATGTCAAAAATTACAGACCAATAAGTCTAACGTCTATTCCTTGTACAATCTTAAAAACATTATTCAAAGAAAAAATTCAAAATTGACTTAAAAACATTCCATATTTCAACATGAATCGACATGGTTTCACAAGAGGGAGTTCCTGTGTTACAAACTTGGTTTGTTTTTACCAACAAGTAAGTAAACACCTGGATGACTCCATCCCAGTGGATGGCCTTCTAACAGACTTTAGGAGAACATATGATACCGTACCTCATCTGGCAATACATAAAAATCTTATAAAATTCGGTATTGACAAAGTTATTATAAGAATGATTGACTCTTGGCTAATAGATAGAAACCAAAGAGTTGCAATAAGGGAGCATTTGTACACTGTGGGGGATGTCGCTAGTGGAGTTCCCTAGAGTTCAGTGCTGGGATCAATACTGTTTCAGGTATTCATCACTGACATAGATGAAAATATCAAAAATTACATAACAAAGTTCGCTGATGATGGAAAATTAGGAGGGCCATGTAATACTACTGAACAAATTGACTCAATTCAGAAAGATCTCGATGCCTTAGCCTTGTGGATGGAAAAGTGGAATATGAAGCTAAATATACAAAAATACTATATATTACATTTTGGGGAAAAAAATCCACATCACAATTATATAGTATGTGACCAAATATTGCAACAAAAACTCTTGGCAAAGACCTCGGTGTTATGATAGATACCAACTTAGACTTCAAGGAGCACTGTACTAATATAGTAGCTACAGTAGGGCCAATAGGATATTGAGGTCAATAAAAAGAAATTTTAAGAGTAAATCACAGGAGTTTCGTATGCCCTTATGCCTCTCATACATCAGACCACAATTAGACTATGGCAGTCAAGTATGGAGCCCATACAATAAAAAGTATCTATTAAAAATAGAATCTGTACAACTCAGATTCACCAAAAATATCAAAAGTATACAAGATAGACCTGACGAGGAAAGATGATTAAACTTAGGCCTGTATAGTCTTGAACTAAGAAGGCAGCGAGGTGACATACTTCTTTATCACACAATTATGAAAGATGATATCCTGATGTCAGAGCTGAATACAGAATACAAGTTTGATCAATTAATTGTTAGGGGACATCCACTACAGGTAAAACAAGGGCACTTTAAGACAAAAAAAGAAAATACCATTTTACACAAAGAACAGTAAACATTTGGAATAGACTACCAGAACAAAATCATAGTAAACACAGATAATCACAATTAAAAAAAATATCTTGAAAACTGTGTTATGGAAGGGGGAAATATGAATTTTTATCTACTGTCCTAAGAGGAGATCTTTTGGGCTTTTGCCCCCTTTTGCTCCTTTGACTCCAAGTGACTCCAAGAGTACCATAGAATCTTCAAGGGGGTGAGCAGAGTGGTAAAAGCAGCCAAGGCAGCCAAAGAGCTGTGTTTGGCGCAAGGAATCAGGGAGTGGGAGAAGGAATTTTTTAGGTGAGTCAGGGAGAGAATGAAGAGTGGGGGTGGCAAATAAATAGGTTAAAAATGAAGGTGGGTGGGCAGAGGAGGTGGTGGAACAGGCTGATGTAATTAATGAGTACTTTTGCTCTGTTTTTCCTAGGGAAAGAGATGGGCCAGTTCCTCGGTTTGGAGACACAGTGGGGGCTGGGAATGGAGGGTCACTTTTGGATGGGGAAAATCCAAGTGGGGAGGGTGAGGGAGGCTCTTAAGTCCTTGAGGACTGACAAGGCCTCAGGCCCAGATGGAATCCGCCCCAGGCCCAGATAGAATCCACCTCAGGGTCCTGAAGGAACTGGCTGATGTCCTTGCTGCACCATTGACAGAATTGTTCAATTCCTCATTCCAATCAGGATGTGTTCTTTTTGACTGGAGGATTGCAAATGTTGTGCCCCTCCACAAGAGTGGACCTCAGGATGAGCTGGCAAATTACAGATCAGTCAGCCTGACATCCATCATGGGGAAAGTTCGGTGGAGTTCCTGGAGGCTAACAGCCTTCAAGATGTACGGCAGCATGGGTTCATCCGGGGGAGGTCCTGTCAAACCAACTTAGCTGAATTTTTTGACTGGGTGACAAGATCCCTGGATAGTAGAAGGCCAGTTGATGTCCTTTACCTGTACTTCAGCAAGGCCTTCAACTCGGTGCCACACGGGAGGTTGGTAAGTAAGCTGAGGAACTTGGGGGTGGGGGTAAAAATGGTAGGGTAGGTTAGGAATTGGCTGAGAAACTGGCAGCAGAGGGTGGTGGTAGGGGGGAGGTCTCATCACCCAGAAGAGTCATTAGTGGGGTCCCTCAAGGATCTGTGCTGGGCCCAGTCTTGTTTAATGCATTCATAGCAGACATTGGGTTAGGTGTTAGGAGGAAATTAAGCCTGTTTGATGCCGACTTCAAGCTGGGAGTGCTGGTGGACAGTGAACAAGGGAGAAAGGCACTCCAGAAAGACTTGGAGAGGCTAGAACAGTGGTCACACACTTGGCAACTGGGGTTTAACAATTGGAAATGTAGGGTACTACATATAGGTACTAGGAACCCAGGGTATAACTACTACTTGGGGAACTACTTAAGGTCTCCATGGAGGAAAAAATATCTTGGAGTGGTAATAGATGCCAAGATAAATCACTCTAAGCAGTGCAGGAGAGCAGCTGCAAAGCAAACAGAATGCTTGGGTGTATTGCTAGGGGATTATATCAAGGAGCAAGGAGGTTCTACTGCCCTGTACAATTCCTTGGTGAGGCCGCACCTGGAGTACTGCATGCAGTTCTGGTGCCCTCATTTAAATAGGGATGTTATTCTACTGGAGAGTCCAGAGGAGAATGAAATGATGATCCAAGGATTAGGAGAAAGGCCCTATGAGGAGAGACTTAGAGAGCTGAATATACTCCTTGGAGGAAAGAAGGGATGAGGGACATGATTGAGGCCTTTAAATATTTGAAGGGATCCATAGGGTACACATGGGGCTTGTCTAACTTGCAGGTAAAGGGACTATGAGGTGTCACAGTCTAAAGCTAGTAGGGGAAGTACAGAGGTGAGGTGAGGAGACACTATTTCATGGAGAGGGTGGTGACACCATGAAACGTGCTACCAGAGGAGCTGATGAAGATGGAAACCATGGAAGGATTCAAGAGGGGCTGGAATAGGTACATGGGAAAAGTACTGGTAGAAAGGGAAGTGACCAATGGGGAGCTCCAGGGAAAGAACCTGGGGGCAAGGGAATGGAAAAGGGGGGTGCAGCAGCAGTGACATTACTGTGAGCTGCACTTCAAGCAGACATGATAGACTGTCAGGCCTAATCTGCTGGCAACTTAGTATGTTAGTAAGTTAACAATGGGGATGGTACAGACATGTGTTGGGGGGATGCTTTGGTAATGCGGGGACGGGACTAACATGTGTTGGAGGGTATGCATGGCAACTACAGGGACAGGATGGATGTGTGGGGAGGCTGGAATATGGGCCTGGGGCAGGGGTCCTGCTGGTGGTGGTTTAGCTGTGCAGTGGGAGACCGCAGCACATCAAGGGCTCAGACAGGGGGTCCTCTGGCCAATGGGGCATGGCTGAGTGGTTCCAGGTGCCTGTGTTGACTATTCATGCACCTAAACCCACTCCTTCACATGTAGGTGATCCACTATGTGACCCAGGATCTGATTGGATGCCTGCCTGGGTCCGCTACTCTTCCCCTGGCTGCCCTGCTCAGTTCTGCATGCTGGGGGGTACCAAGGACAAGGGCCCTGCTGGTGCATCTAGTGAGTATACCATGCACCATGGACCTGTCCAGGGCCATGGAGCTATGCAGGCAGGGTATGCACCTTTGGGTGTACCTTCCACCCCATTTGTGCATAGCCCCCACAGATAGGATGGAGGCAGTTCAGAGGAGGACAACCAAAATGGTGCATGGACTACATCGCAAGCCCTACAAAGATAAGCTAAGTGAATTAAATATGCCATCATTGGAGGAGAAGAGGAAGACAGGGGTATTATTGAGACATTTAAATACCTCACAAGGAAGAATAAAGTACAGGAGAATACTATTCCAAAAGAAAAGATGCACAGGGGCGAGGGCACAAGATGAAACTGGAGGGAGGGAGGAAGGGAGGGAGGAGGTTCAGATGGAATGTAAGGAAGTACTTATTCACAGAGAGGGTGGTGAACAATGGCATGGCTTGCCAGCAGAGGTGGTGGGGCAGAAACGATTACAGGTTTTAATCTATGCTTGGTATAGGCATGGAAGATTGCTGGTAGTGTGGGGTACAACCTAATGCCAGCAGTGCATGACAGAGCGCGAATTGTTAGCGTGTAATAGGGCAAACTAGGTGGATCAAGGCCTTATCTGTTGACAATTTCTTCGACTTTATGTTTACCATATAAGGGAATGGATATTTTTTCAAACACTGGATATTTCTGGCTTTGGAAATTATTAAAAAGTTTACTGTGACAAGTTAAAAGACCTAAAATATTTTTTCCATAAGTAGCTGGAGTTTTCCAGTTTATAAGTGTAAGATTAAGTAACAGGCAACATGTACAACAGCTTATATGCATGGCATGAATCAAGCACTGATTTGGTTTGGCACACTACAAACAATAACGATTTTAAATTGAAACTCTAATATTATTTTACTGATAATTGATTAGATTGATGGTTATGGGTATAGTTATAAAGTTTCATGGAATGTTTTAAAAGCACATAAATAAATAAATAAATAAATAATAGCTATGGTGAAGGGATAAGCATTTATTTTTGAGGTGGGACTCAATGTAAGGTGCCATATTATGGGTACTCTTTTTTTTTTTATTCTGTTGACAATGCTCATTAACTGATTGAGAACAGAAATGTAACAGAACTATGTAAAGTACTGTAATTGGTTAACAATAGCATAAAACCAAAATGACTAGTTTTATTTTATTTTATTTCAGTTCTAGGATTACAATTACCTTTGAGCCCAGGGCTCTTTTACAAAGGTTCCACGTCAAGACATAGGTATCACATGAGAATAGACAGAATTGTTACACAAATAAGGGTAAAGGATATCAAATTAATTTCAAACAGACAAGGAGAGGGTAAAGTGGAAAGGAAGAGGACAATGGGGGGTGGTAGAAAGAAATGGGAGGGGCAAGGGGGAGGTAAGAAAATGAGAAGAGAGGAGAGGTGGGGGTAGGTAAGGATAAGGAGGGGGGGGTGGAGCTGCCAGGAAGGTGGCATTGTCAGGTGCTGTACAGCGTGTGGGGCAGAAGCCAAACTAGGGCAAGTGCGTTACGTAAGGAGCTAGATATAGGAAAGAGCAGTAGCAGAGCGGAGTTGCATAGACATTATCCATGACAGTCGCAGATGCTGGAAGCGACCAGGGTGTTATGGAGCCTGGATTTGAAGGCCCCTAGCCCAGTGGTATTGATAGTATCATTGGCAAGACCGTTAAACCAAGTGGGTGCCCTGTAGGCAAATGAATGCTGGGCAATGGCCGTGCAGCAGCAAAGGATATGGAAAAGTTATGGCTTTGATCCCCTGGTAATTCTGGAGCTGGTTTTCATTTGAAGGAGTGAACAGACCCCTGGAAGGGCAGTTCCCAACTGTATTTTCTTAGCAACCACACAGGTTTGGTACTGAATTCTATTTTCAAGTTGAAGCCAGTTAGCTTGTGAGTAGAGGTCACAGGTGTGTGTGAGCCATTCGGCCCCAGTGATGAGTCGACAGGCCTTGTTTAGGGTGGTAGTAATCCTTCTGAGTGCAGTGGTAGTGGCAGTGCCATAGATGACAAGACCATAGTCAATCTGGGAGATGATGGAGCTTTGAACTGCGGCAAAGAGGGCCTCTTTAGTCAGGTGCCAATGAAGCTGGTAGAGTAAACCCAGTCTAGTATTCACGGTTTTAGCGACATTGGTTGTATGGGTTCCAAAGGACAGGTGTGGGTCTAGGGTGATTCCTAGGTATCTGAAGAGTCAACCTGCTCCAGGGAGTCCTCGAGGCAGGTGTTTAAGGAGAGTTGGTGGTGTTTGTGCTTGTTTTGGTGGCTGGTGAAAATCATGGTCTTCTTTTTCTGGTTAAGGATTGTCTTATGTTTTTGAACCACCTTTCAACAGAGGTGAAGCCGTGTTGAAGGGTTTGTTGCAGGTGTCTTGGGTCATGATGAGAGGCAAGAATCACTGCATCTTCTGCATAGAGTATGACTTGCTGAGAGGCGGAGTCGGGGAGGGAGTTGAGGAACAGGCTGAACAGTAAAGGGCCCAGGATGGAGCCTTGGGGGACACTGGAGCGAACCTGTTTAGTGTCGGAGAACACGCCTGATATTTTTACACATTGGGACCTGTTGTCAAGATAGCTATTGAACCATTTCACTGATTCTGTGGAGAGGCCAATGTTCAGAAGCTGATGAAGCAGGAGGCGATGGTGGACAGTGTCAAAAGCCTTTGACAGGTCGATGAATGTAGCTCCAGTTAGGCGACCCTGATCAAGGGAGTTGTGTATGGCTCCCGTAAACTCAAGAAGTGCCGTGGCAGTGCTGTGCCCTTGTCTAAATCAGTGTTGCTGCTGGCAAAGGATGTTGTGCTTGTCCAGATGATTGGTGAGCTGGTCTGCTACTATCCATTCCAGGGCCTTAGAAATGGGTGGCAGGATAGAGATAGGTCGGTAGTTCACATGGGAGGTCCGGTCACCACCTTTATGGATAGGTGTGACAGTTGCTGCCTTCCATTTGTCAGGGAATTGGCTGAGAGAGAGGGGGAGATTAAAGATCCTGGTGAGAGACCCCAGAACCTCGTCTAGAGTGAGGGACAGAAGTTTGAGGTCCAGTGTGTCAGCACTTGCTCTAGTGTTTTGATGGCTTTGGAAATGTATTTCCTGATGGTATTTTGCTTACTGCTCTGAAGTAGAAAGGGGGCAATTTTTGGTGATGACTGATGGGTGGGAAGAGGGGTCGCTGTCGTTGAAAAAGTCAGAAGGAGGATGCTGCTGAGGTCGGTGAAGGCATCATTAAAGGTGTTGGCTATGACTTTTAGCTCCAGGATAGTATTCCCATTTATTGTGAAAGCAGTAGGGTGATTTTGACTCCTTCCGTAACATCTTTAATGTTATTCCAGAATGCTCTTGCATTTCGCCAGGTGTCAGCAAGTGCAGTCTTGTAGTATTCAGATTTCTGTTGGAGTACAGATTTGGTGCAATCATTTCTAGCTCTTTTGAAGTTGTGGATGTCCGCCTGTTTTCCTGTTTCTCTGGCTAGTTCCCAAAGGTGGTCCATGTGTTTCAGCTTCTTTAAGAGGGAACCCGTGAGCCAAGGATTGCAGAGGGGTTTAATTTTTCCCTTTTTTGGCGGGGCCAAGATGTTACAAGCTTCATTGAAAATGCTTATGAATTGATCAAGGGCTGTATTTGCATCGGGCGCCAGGTGGATGGGGGACCAGTCTTGATTTAGTAGGTGTGATTTTAGGTGGGTTAGCTTCCCACGGGGTAGGACTCTGCTCAGGATGACCTTTGGTGGAGATTTCCAGAATTTGTTTGACCAGGTGCAGCTGATGGGGGAATGGTCGCTGAGAGAGTCAGGCAGTACGGTGAAGCTAGTGATACGGGAGGGCTAAGTAGTCAGGATCCAGTCGAGTAAAGTGCTGGTGCCGGTTTTGTAGTTCATTCTAGTTGTGAAGTCCAATATCTGTGTGAGGTTTGCTGATGTGACCATGTCCCTGGTGTCGCCAGCATCAGGTCCCAACCAGTTTGTGTTGAAATCACCCAATGTGATGACTTCAGAGTCAGGTGGGAGTGATTTGATGTACTCCAGTACTGCATGGAGGCCTGGTCCCTGTTCTTTCAGGGGGATATAAATGATGATGACTGAGAGGGCTTTGTGCTGAGCTCTAAGCAGAATTTTGATATGCAATAGCTGGGCATTTGGTGTTGGTAGGTCAGTGCGGGCAATGTGCCCCATCAGGTTGTCTTTTAGGTAAAGGGCGCAGCCCCTCCTCGTTTTGATTTTTGGTCAAGCCTAAAGATAGTGTAGCCAGGGATGGAGATTGTATGATCAGGAACCAAGGGGGTGAGCCAGGTTTCTACTATTGCCAGGATATCGGGCTGGTGGGCATTTCTAAGGCTTGTAGTTGATCAAATTTAGACAATAAGCTGCAGATGTTCAGGCAGATAATGGAGAGAGTGCCAAGGTGCTTGGTTTGGGCGGAGTTCATGGCAGCCTGAGGGCCAGGGTTGGGGTGAATGTTTCCAGATAATAGCAGGAATAGGAGAAGGAGTTTCAGGGTGGCCAGGCGCAGTTCCCTGCGGGAGAACTTGTGGTACTTGATTGAGGAGGGTTTGTTTGCAGAAGTTTTGTGCGTGCAAAACAGGAGCATAGTGAGCTGTGGTGGTAACAGGGCACACTGCACTCTGGTATGAAGGTGAGGGGGACAGTGTGGTGAGGTGAGCCCTAGGGGTGAGAAATTTAGGTAGCATGATGCAAGTGTGGCTATAGCAGAGATAATGCTTATAGCTATGTGGGGGGGATGGAAAGCAGGATGGAGGGAGCTGGAGCAATGGGGTGAGGGCAAAAAGGAGGAGAGAGAGGCAGGGGATAGTAGGGAAGGAAGGCATAGTTTGTGGAGGGGAAAGAGAGAAAGGAGCTGCAAGGACGGCTGAGGATGATGTACTACAACGTGAGGGCAGAAGAAGCAAGAGAAAAAAGGGGATTTAGGCAGGTAGGCGAGTGAGTGGGGGGGGGGGGGGGCAGTTCAGGCCCCGTGAGCAGGAGACAGAGAGAGTTACAGGAGGGCAGTAGAATTAAGGCAGGAAGTATAACTCAGCAAAAATACAGTCCTCGGATTCAGCAGTGCACAGCAGAAGTAAAATACAGATAAAACAGTTGTCGGATTCGGCAGTAAACAGTGTACACTATCAGCAGATAAACAAATAGTTATTTTATTTTTATTTTTTTAGCAACCACCGGGCAGCTATGCTCGGGGCAGAAAATAATAATCCAGCCCCCCAGTCTGTGGGAGACCAGGAGATAGTGAGGTTGGTGCTGTGACAAAAGCTGTGGCAGAGTACAATGCTAGTCTATGGGCACATAGTGGATTATACATTTGTTGTTAGTGTTTGTAATTGTTTGTAATTTGGGGGTGAGGCACATTTTATGATAGAGGATTTTCCCTGGATTTGTATATATGCACATGCACCCTAGTGAGTGGGTTTTTGTATATTGTTCTTTGTTTATTATAGCCCACCGACCTGTGGAAATTGTGACACAATGAAACATCATGTAACTGTGGAAGATAAAATAAAATTGATGTGATTAAACATTAGAGCACCTCCTTGGGGTGCTGTTTCCCCAAAGAATCAAACCAGATGGAGCTGACAGCTGCCCTGCTGCTGTTGCAGCTGTTGCTGCATCTGGTCCTTCCTAATGTGCCTCCTCCTGCTCTACAGTATGTGGTGCTGTTTCTCCAAATAACCACAGCCAAGTGAACTCATATCTGCCCCGATGGTGCTGCCGCATCTGGCCCATCCTCCTATGCCTCCTTCTCCTCCTCCATGGGTCACTGTTTCCACAAAGAACCCAATTAGAGTGAACTGATAGCTGCCCTGCTGGTGCTGCTGCTGCTTCATCTTGCCCATCCTTCTGTGCCTTCTCATCATCAGTGTGGTGCTACTTCTCCAAAGAGCCAAACCTGAATGAATTCATATCTGCCCAGCTGGTGCTGCTTCCACTGCATCTGGCCCATCCTCCTTTTCCTCCCCATCTCCATGTAGTGTTGCTTCCCCAATGAACCAAACACGAGTGAACTGATACCTGCCCCACTGGTTCTGCCTGCATATGAACATATATGAGCATACAAAATGCCAGCAAAAACAGGCCTAATGGTCTATATAGTCTACTCGATTTTGCAGCTAGCCCTTCAACTGGCAGCTGCCCCACCCACCCCTCCCACTTCATAATCCCTCACTCAGACCCAGCCCATCTTAAAACTGCCCACCGTCCTACTGGATATCACCTCCTTGGGCAGAATAGTCCACTTGTCTACCATCTGTTCTGTGAAAAAATGCCTCCAGATTTCCCTCCTGAATCTTCCCTTCTCCAGTCTGAGCTGATGCCCTCTCATGTCCCTCCATCCCTCTTCTAATCTGGAAAATCCCTTCTGTATTGGTCTTGTTTATCCCCTTTAAGTATTTAAAGGTTTCAGTCATATCCCCCGATCCCTCCTTTCCTCCAGAGTATACATGTTCAGCTCACTCAGCCTATCATCGTAGGACCTTCCCTCCAATCTCTGGATCATCTTAGTCGCCTATGCTGTACCCCCTCCAACAATCTGATGTTCTTCTTCAGGAATGGGTGCCAGCACTGCACACAGTACTCCAGGTGCAACCTGACCAGTGACCTGTACAGGGCAAGAATCACCTCCATGTGGCCTATCCTCATGTGCCGTCTCCTCCTCCTCCTCCATGGGTCGCTGCTTCCCCAAAGAAGCAAACCCGAGTGAACTGATAGCTGCTCTGCTGGTGCTGTTGATATATTTTGGCATCCTCCAGTGCTTCCTCCTCCTCCATGTAGTGCTACTTTCCTAAACAATCAAACCAGAGAGAACTGATATCTGCCATGCTTGTGCTGTTGCTGCTGCTGCTGCTGCATTTTGCCCATCCTCCTGTACCTCCTACTCCTCCTTCATGCAGTGCTGCTTCCCCAAAGAACCAAACCCTAGTGAACTGATATCAGCCCTGCTGATGCTGTTGCTGCATCTGGCACAACCTCCTGTGTTTCCTCCTCCATCTCTTCCTCGTCTGGTCACTTCTTCCCCAAAGAAACCAACCTGAGTGAACTGATACCTTACCTGCTGGCAACACTGCTGTATGTGGCCCATCCTCCTGTGCCTCCTCTTCCTCTTCTTCCTCCATGGGTTGCTGATTCCCCAAAGAAGTGGTAGAAGCCTTACAGGACAGGACTGCATTCTCATACAGTTAGTCACCAATCCTACTAGGCAGAAAAACTTCTTGGACGTGGTCCGCACTAACTCAAAAACAACTGAGGCAATCAGAGTCAGGGGGCCACTGGTGAACAGTGACCACAACTCAGTTTGGTTTAAAATAGCCCTGAAGGATGTCAAATCCCAATGAAGAGCAGAAGTCCTAAATTTCTGAGGGGCAGATTTTGATAAAATGAGGGAACTAGTAAGTGAAAACTAACTAAGATTTACCAACATTTTGTGGTAGAACATTTGGGGAATGATTAAATAAACCATTACAGATGCCACAAAGGTGTATACAAGGACAGTGACCAAAAGAAACAGACACAAATGCCCCATTTGGTTCACAAGTCAAGTTAGGGCAGCCATTAGGGTCAATAGGAAAGCATTTCACAACGTCAAAAGTAAGCTGGGTAACGAACTATGGGAGGAATACATGCTAAAGAATAAGGAGGCAAAGTCAGCAGTGAGACTAGCAAAGGCAGCTGTGGGACTTCAGATAGCTACATGTGTCAGGGAGGGGAAAAAACAGTTTTTCAGATATTTGCAAGAAAAGAGAAATAATGGTAGAGGGGTAGTTAAAATCAGGGATTGGGATAGGATAGGGGAAAAAGATAGACAGAAGGCCACCATTCTGAACAAATACTTCTGTTCAGTGTTCACCAAAGAACACAATGGCCCAATGCCTGACTGCAGCATTACAGCACATGGCAGACAGTGCCAAAAATGGAAATGACATGTATTTCCGCAGGCAGGGTCAGAGAGGTGCTTGAGCGTTTAAATATCAACAAATCTCCTGGTCCAGATAGAATACATCTGAGGATAATTAAAGAGTTAGTGAGTTAGTTAGCAGACCCCTTAACACACCTGTTTAACTGTTCTTTCCAGACGGGAGTCATACCTAATGACTGGAAAACAGCCAACAGGGTGCCACTGCATAAGGGTTATAGCAGGGAAGAGGTTTGTAACTACTGGTTGGTCAGCCTCACATCAGTGATAGGAAGATGAATGGAGGCCCTGACTATACATGATCTAGTAGACTACTTGAATAAGCACGGCCTACAGAATGACAAACAACATGATTTCATTACAGGCAGATTGTGCTAGACAGACCTGATTATTTTCTTTGATTGGGTATCTTGGGAAGTGGATAGTGGCCAGCCAGTGTACCTTCTCTAATTGGACCTCAGAAAAGTCTTTGGTTCAGTACCACACAATCACTTGCAGAACACGCTAGAGGATCTGAGCATAGCAAGCTGCATCATTAAGTGGATGGGAAACTGGTTGATTGGAAGGAGGCAAAGGGTGGTGGTCAATGAGGAGATGACAAAGGAGTGAGAAGTGATGAGAGCGGTCCCACGGGGCTTGGTCTTAAGCCCAATCCTGTTTACTGTATTCATCAGCAACATAGCAGTAGGTATCCAGGGCAAGATTGCACTGTTCACAGACAATACTAAATTAGGGGGAAGGGTGGACAGAGAAGAAGCAGTGAGAATCATACAAAATGATTTGAAAAGATTACAGCAATGGTCTCATACCTGGCAGCTGAAATTTAATGCCAAGAAATGTAAAGTGAAGCATATTGGCAGGAATAACCCTAGAACAACCTATTGGCTAAATGGGGTCAAACTCAGTGACTCAAAAGAGAAAAGGGATCTAGGAGTTATTATTAGCAACACCCTTAAACAAACTAGTTAATGCAATGCAGCATATAGTAGGGCCAACAAAATGCTGGGATACATAGGGAGAGGATTTGACAGTAGGCACAGGGAGGTAATGCTTCCACTGTACAGATCTATGGTGAGACCCCATTTGGAATACTGCACACAGTTTTTGGAGAGCATACCTCAAGACGGATAGGGACAGGATAAAAAACATTCAGAGAAGGGCAACCAAAATGATACAGGGGCTTCAAGACTGCCATACAAGGGGGCTGGTGGCTTTAAACATGTACTCACTTGAATCTAGGAGAGAAAGAGGGATATGTTAGAAAATTTTAAAGAGCAGCTAATGCCATTAGCCAACTTTAACAAAACGTGTTATTTAAACACAGTTCAGCTTGTATTTCACATGAGTTCTATATGTCTCATCTCCATTAATTATTATTGAGACCATCAGCATGAAAATGGAATCTTTGCTGTTGAAGAGTTCATCTATTCTTATTGCTTTCTCCCTACCTGAGATCATAATGCTCTACTTGTGACATTACAATCACTCCCATGGCAACAGATTGTGATGTCACAACAGAGGACTATGACAAGAAGTAGGGAGTAAGCAAAAGAGGCAGATGAACTCTAAGGGATATAGATCATGTTTCCATGCAAATTTCTCAGTAGTAAGTAATGAGAAGGAGAAGTCTATTGAATACATATGGAATGCAAGCTGAATTGTGCCTAAATATTTTGTTTTTCAAAGTTTTCTTTGTAATGTCAGCAGCTCTTTAAGTACATGACAGGTTTAAATTCAATACCCTATGCTGAACTATTCACTAAGGCTCCCAACTCAAATACTAGGGAGCATTGATGGAAACTGAAGGTTGGGAGTTTCAGATGGAGTTCTTGGAAAGGATTGTGAAACCATTAACAAACTACCTACAGAGGTGGTAGGAGCTAGGAACGTATCAACATTCAAAAGGGGTTGGGATAAGGAGTACGCTAAAATCAAATCCGTAAGGGAATCGACCAGTTAGGACCCAGGATCACCTAGAATCTTGAAATCTCAAGGACAGACTTGATGGATCTTTGGTCACCTTCTGCCGTCACCTTTCTATGTTTCTATGTTTTTATGTTTTTAAACAAACCTGAGTGAACTGATAGCTGTCTAGCTGGTGCTGGTGCTGGTGCTGCTGCTACATCTTGCCCATCCTCCAGTGCTCCCTCCTCCTCCATGTAGTGCTACTTTCCTAAAGAACCAAACCCAAGTGAACTGATTGCTGCTCTGCTGGTGCTGCTGCATCTTGCCCATCATCCTGTTCCTCCTCCTCCACCTCCACCATGTTGTACAGCTTCCCCAAAGAACCAAACCCGAGTGATCAGATATCTGCCTGATGGTGCTGCTTCTGCTGTATCTAGCATGTCCTCCTGTGCCTCCTCCTCCTCCTTCATGTGTCGTTAGCTCTCCGAAGAACCAAACCTGAGTGAACTGATAGCTGCCCTGCTGGTGCTGGTGCTGCTGCTACATTGGGCCTATCCTCCTGTGCCTCCTCATCATCCTTGTGGTACTGCTTTTCCAATGAACCAAACCCAAGTGCAGTTATATCTGCTCTGCTGGTGCTGCTGCTGATACTACATCTTGCCCATCCTCTTGTGCCTCCCCATCACCCTTGTGGTGTTGCTTCCCCAAGGATCAAACCCCAAGTGAACTGATAGCTGCCTGCTGGTGGTGCTGCCGCACCACTACCACCATCCTACTGTGCCTACTTGTCATACTTGTGGTGCTGGTTCCCCTAGAATCAAATCCGACTGAACTGATATCTTTCTGCTTCTGCTGCTGCTGTATCTTGCCCATCATCCTGTGCCTCCTCCTTCTCCACCTCCATGAGGTGCTGCTTTGCTAAAGAATCAAACCCAAGAGAACTGATATCTACCCTGCTGGTGTTACTGCTGCTGCATCTGGCCCATCCTCCTGTGCCTTCTCCTCCTCCTCCATGGGTTGCTGCTTCCCAAAAGAACCAAACTGAAGAGTGATGATAGCTTCCCTGCTGATGCTGCTGCTGTTGCTGCTGCTGCATCTTACCATTCCTCCTGTTCCTCCTCATCACCATTGTGGTGCTGCTTCTCCAAAGAATCCAAAGCAAATAATCTCATATCTGCCCTGCTGGTGCTGTTGCTGCATCTGGCCTAACCTCCTCTGCCTCCTCCTCCTCCTCCTCCATGTGGTGCTGCTTCCCCAAGCAACCAAACCCAAGTGAACTGATACCTGCCATGCTGGTTCTGCTGCTGCTGCTGCGTCTGGCCGATCCTTCTGTGCCTCTTCCCCCTTCTCAATGGATTACCACTTCCTCAAAGAACCAAATCCATGTGAACTGATAGCTGCCTCACTGGTGCTGCTGCATCTGGTCCATTCTCCTGTGACTTCTCCTCCTCGCTGGGTTATTGCTTCAACAAAGAAACAAACCAAAGTGAGCTGATTGCTGACCTGATGGTGTTGCTGCATCTGGCCCATCCTCTTGTACCTCTTCCTCTTCCTTCATGTGTTGATGCTGTCCCAGAAAACCAAGCAAGTGTGACCTGATAGCTTCTTTGCTACTGCTAATGCTGGTACACCTGGCCCATCCTCATCCTTCTCCATGTGATACTGGTGCCCCAAAAAAACAAACCAAAGTGAATTGATAGCTGCTATTCTGCTACTGTTGGTTCTATGTGATAACGACAATTGTGGAATAGCGATTGATGTTTGGTGACAGTACAGCACACTCATGGTGAACAGCAGAGGGCACCTGAGATGTAGGTTTCTTTTTAGTGTGAGGGCTGTGCCACCGCACTCCCCCACCCCTACTAAAGGAGTCTCAACTCTGGGAGGAGTGCATGTTGGGGTGAAATGCTTAAAAAAAAAGCCTCCTGCATGCAAAAAATACTTCACCAGACCCGAACCCTGCACCCTGCACCTCCCAACCGATCACCCTCCCCACCACACTAACAGACCAGCTCGGAGCTGCCTGCCACACCCTCCACATGCCTTCACTCCCTTTATCTCCCCGAACATGAGTGCATGCATAATGCTTCCCGCCACCCCACCGCTTCCACCCAGGTATCCGTCGCTACCCTGCCAGGTAGCCCTGAACACAGGTGCCATAACTGAGTCATGTTTTTGTAAGCGCCAATTGCGATCACCATGTTCACTGGATACCGCTCACGTGTTGCTGCTGATTTGAAATTCAATACCAATTGATGAACTGGGTGGACATTGTTAATACCAGTGATTTTCATGCTGGATCTTCTTATCTGTCTCATGCCTGTGGTTTTAAGCTGGATCTTATCTGTCTCATGCCTGCTGTTCAGTATGGCCTGCTGATGTGGTTTTTCTCCCATGGATGATAATGCCGTGTTGCTGTAATGGCATGTCACCACATGAGTGATGGTCAGTATGGATGAGGGATGACAACCATTTATGAGTATTGCATACTTTGTTTTATTTAAATTAGTGAGTCACACTTGTGGTGGATACCTCCATCAAAATTATAATTATACAAAAAAACTTTCAAGACCCATCAACTGACATCTTCTGTACCAGCTGGTCAAGCTGCAGCTCCTCAGTTCCATACACTACTACTTTCTGACCATGGCTGAGCTGTTGTGAAGTAACGCAAGTTATCCTTGATTGAGTTTAACTTGGTGTACATGTGAGAACTTTGATTTTCAGAAATTGAATTTTCTTGCTTGTTTATGGCATCATGCTGCCACATCCGTATTGTTTTCCATATTGTTTGTATCATTGGAGCTACAGACATCCAGATATTTGTAAAATGTTTCTTTTTTCGGTTAACAAGTACACATGCCACAGCATGCATAGTACACAGATGTAAAGAAATGTAATGCGATTCATGGTCCTTTTCTTTTCCTTAGCATCCTTGCATACTATCCTGCAGTCAACAGTGTGTACGCTCTACTACGTGTGGGTAGTATGCAGCACTGAGCTTGTATAGAAGTGTTTCTTTGATACTGCTCTTCAATGAGGATGATCGTGTCTGTCATGATACGTATTTGGAATCACCACATTGACCTATGGATGCCTCATGATCATCATAAATCCATTGTGATTGTTGGTCCAATGTCTTTCTTTGTCTTTGATCTTTTTTCCACATGTTAAGTTTTTAAATAGTGAAACTTTATGTCTTTCAGTGTGGTATGGCTATATGTTTGGGGTATTTAGGAGTAGTGGGACATCATCTCTTTATCCTGTGTGTGTGATTTTTTTTTTATGCTTCTCTTTGCAGGTCTTTGCCTCTCTGGTAATGCTGCCACCTTGCTATGGGTATCCTGATCTCTTCCCCTCTGGGTGACTTATTTAGGGCATGTGATCACATGCATGAGGATAAGCAATATATTTGCTGCACTGTGTTTTCTGTTACTTAATTCCTTTTTCTCAGCAGGTTAGGTTATTGAATATAGTGAAACTCTAGGTATTTGACTCTATTTCAGATGTCTGTATGGGGTAGGTGGGAAGGTGGGTGGCTGCATGTCTTTATTTCAGTTGTGCAAAACAGTGTTTTCTTGTGCTTCTATTCAGGGGTATGTATCTCTCTGGTATTGTTGCTGCCCCGCTGAGGGCATCTTGTTTTCTTCCCTTCTGGGTGCTTTGTTTAGGGCATGCGATCACATGTATGAAGGTAATAGTATATTGTCGTACTGTGATTTCTTTTATATAATTCCATTTTCCAGGCAGGTTAGGTTATTGAATACAGTAAAACTATAGGAATTTGACTGTGCTTTATAAGTCAGTATTTATTTATTTACTGAAAACTTCACAAGTGCTCATTTACAAAGGTTCCATGTCAAATATATAATCAGAAAAAAATAAGCAGTTCCAGAGGAAATACAGTTGAGTCAAGCTCAAAGCATTTAAGTCAGAACAATTACATACAGTTCTGAGAAAAAAATCCATACAGATCATTCTACTGTATACAAAATAACAGATTATGCACAGAGAGAGACCAAATACAACTATTTAATAGTTACTATTGCATTAGACTGCAAAGGCAGACCACAAAGTTCTATTGAACTGATTAAACTTGTGGAGATTCAACAGCGTATCTGGCAAACAGTTTAACTAGTTAGTGGCACTGACAACAAATGTCTGCTTGCTCAGCTGATTATGCTGGAAAGGACATTTAAGGCATTCCTGGCCATGTTCCACACATGATATTGGTTGGAGACAGTGTGGAAGTAATTTGTTATAGCAGGGGTGTTAAGTTAAGAGCGCTTTTGCTAGCAAACAGGTCTAGAGCTTTATTCTACTGTGTAAAGGTAGCCAGTTAGTGAGTGTGTAAAAGGTGCAACTGCAAGTGTGGTTATCTGTGCCAAGTACAAAGCTACATGCTTTATTACATATCAGCTTTACTTTATTTTGCACTCTGTCAGAGGCAGCTGCATGGACAGGGAGTTCATAATCTATAAGAGACAGAACAGCTGGCCTCAATAAGGTGTCTAGCTTCCCCAGCAAGATTGTTCTGGGTATGGTACAGGGTGCTCAGTCATCTGTTAAGTATGGTCGCCACATTGTCAATATGGGGTGCACAAGATAAAGGCCCAGATATTCAAAAGGGTTGTGCATGGCGCAACAGTGTTGCGCCATGCGCAACCCACTGATTCGCCCTGGCGTGATATTCAAATGGGAAAATTGCACGGCACAAATCCCGATGCACCGGAGCACATCAGTAATGTATGCAGGCGCAGACAGGGGGGGCATGCCCATGCATACTCTGCACAGCCCGATATTCAGCCCGGGATGTGCAGAGCCATGCATGCACAACCCCTACCTGTGCCAGCACAAAGTTGATCCAAAAAAAAAAGGAACAACGGAAGGCCACCCACAGGTGAGCTACCATATTGCAGGGTGCAACACGGAAGCTGCCACCTGTGGGTGGCCACCCAAGCTCTGGCTGCATCTCTGTGGTGGTGCCCCCCATGCCCTATCGCGGACATTAGTAAAAGTAATAAAACCTCCCACATCCCTGGTGGTCGAGTGGACCGCTGTCAGCCCGATCGCGGGCATTTGTAATAAAACTAAAGAATTACGGTTAATATTCTGTGGTCCAGTGGACCTGTCTGCCCAATCAGGCTTATGTAAAAATGAAGAAACTCATCCTGGTGGTCCAGTGGACTCCTTCTCCACCAGCCCACCTGATCCTCACTATTCTCTGGTCAGCGGCGGCGGAAGAGCTTCCGACCGGCCAGCTGCCCCATCCCCTCGCTGGATCGACACTGTCAGTAGAGCACGCTCATTGGTCCACAGCATGAGCCAATGGACATGTAGCTCGCATATTATTATATTCCAGACATGTGAATGGATCCATTCACATATCTGGAATGTGTAACGGTATGGACTGCACGCCCATTGGCACACGCCATGGACCAATGGGCATACAGCCCTACTGACAGTGTCAGTCAGCAGGGGCGGGCAGCAGGGTGGGTGCTGCCGCCCGCTGACCGGGGAGCAGGAGGTGGAGATAAGTGGGCGGGTGGGGAGGGGGGTCCACTGGACCACCAGGGATATGGGTTTTTCATTTTACTTAAGCCCGCGATCGGCTGTCAGCGTCCACTGGACCACCAGGGAAATAGGTTTCCTCAGTTAACTTAAGCCCACGATCGGGCTGTCAGCGGTCCACTGGACCACCAGGGATATTGAGAGGTTTATTTACTTACTTAGCCCGCGATCGGGTGGGCAGGTCCACTGGACCACCAGGGATACTGATGATTTTTATTTATTTACTTAGCCCATGATCAGGTGGGCAGGTCCACTGGACCACCAGGGATATTGATGATTTTTCTCTCTTTTACTGCAGCCCACGATTGGGCTGTGGAGCACATTGCCACACTGCAGGGGGCATCGGTCCCTGACGGCTGCTGCCTGGCAGGGCGACCAGGCGCAAGTCATCAGTGATCGGCGCACCTGCATGCAAATGGGGCCATAATGACATGCAAATGGTCCCATGTGCACCTTGCATACATTATGGCTCCATTTGCATGTCTACTTTTGAATATCGTGGTTGCAGCACATGGCGTGATATAACTTGCGCTAGCGCATCCCCCTGCTCCACTCTGACCACTTGCACTGGTGCAGTGCCACTGCGCCATGCACACTGCAGGTGGCCAGGGTGCAATATTCAATGATGCTGTGCCATGGCACAGCTCCGTTGAATATTGCCCAGTCAATGCCCCTGTGCAGCCAAGTTGCACTGCGCCCAGGCTTGCGCCACAGCCTGGCACAGTTTGAATATCTGGGCCACAGTGTCAAACATCCAAGAGCAAATTGCAATTATTTCCTATAATTACACATCACTGAAGTGTCTTATCACACTTGTAACAGGGAGAGAAAAACTGTGAATCACTGACTGAAGTAGAAGTTAAGTTCGACTTTGGAATGCTGCAAAATGATTTCATTCATAGTTGACACACAAGGTAGTCCCTTCGAGCAGCTCAGTTCCTTGTTGATGTTAAATGTGCTCGGGGGATTTTGAACTCATGGCCAGACACTGTCTTTGTAGTGTGAGATGTGTGTTGATATTGTAGTTAAACTGGTACACAGGCTAAAGAAGTACAGTAGTGTAAATATGGTCTCATAATTATGCTCTTGTACTGATCATGCAGGAAATAAAATGCCTCACATTTTTCTCACAGTGTTATAAAAGCACACTAACACACTCCAGTGCCTGGTGTTATGCTGAATTATTGTACTTCCCAGGAAGCCTTTGGCTTTGTGCCTCAACCCACCTGGGGCATGCATTAATTCAGCATAACACCATGCCCTGTCATGTGTTATTGCTTACTTACTTTATTCATTGCCATAAATTATCACCAACCTATAGCAACAGTATATTGTGGTATAAATTGCATGGAGCAGAACTTATGAAGGCAATAACCAGGAATCTATTTTGAAATCCAAGTGTTTTGCGTCCAAAACACAAACCATCATTCATGGTCCTCCAGTAGATCATCATGGTAATCATCACAGATTAAATGGCTCACATTTTTCATACCATGTTAAAAAAGCACACTAACACACTCCAGTGCTTGGTGTCATGCTGATTTAATGCACTTCCATGGAAGCCTTTGGCCTTGTCCTCAACCAACCTGGGAAGTGTGTGTGATTTTTTCCAGGGTTACTTTATTTGCTGATGGTTCTATTTATTATCCAGTGTGCTTGTTTGATTAATTGTTTAAGTCACTTATTCCAGGAAGCAAACGGGTAGTGGAGACTGGGAACCGAACAGGCTCATAGAGCACAGTATAGGGCAGGGCACAGTTTGATTTTTGGCCTTCCTTCCCACCCCCTACCCACCTAATAACTATACAGGCTACTAAATCACCATTTGACTGACATCACAGACCATGGTTAAGAGGCAGCTCTAAGGGTGTGTGTGTAGATAGTACCTGTGAATTGTTATCAGGTAATTGAGGGATTTAAACATTGCATCAGGGGTTCAATAACTGAGCTGCAAAATTAAGTTTAAAAGTATCTTCAGGCTGTGAGCATAGATAGTGAGGCTGAATAGAATGAACGGTGGGTGGGCAGAGGGGGACAGTGAAAAAGCAGGGATACTGAACAAATATTTCTGCTTAGTATTCACAAAAGAGGAGGGGGAAGTGCCTAATCCAATTAACAGAAGCACTTTGATAGGGGGTCAATCCCAGTCCTTTCACAGAAGACAGCGTTCTGCAAGAACTCCTAAAACTGAAGGTGGACAAAGCAATGGGGCCTGATGGAATTCACCCCAGAATTCTAAAAGAATTAAGAGGGAACTAGTGAAACCACTGACTACTCTTTTAATAAATCATGGGAGGATGTGTGGTACCCGAGGACTGAAGGAAGGTGGATGTGATTCCCTTCACAAAGTGGGACCAAGACAGAAGCAGTAAAGTACAGACCTGTCAGTTTGACCTCTGTGGTAGGGAGAGTGATGGAGTCACTTCTGAAGGAAAGAATTGTTGAGTACCTAGAGGCCAGTGGGGCACAGGACCCAAGGCAGCATGGGTTTACAGTGGGAAGGTCATGTCAGAGGAATCTAATAGATTTCTTTGACTGGGTGACCAAAGTAGTAGACCAGGGAGGGGCTGTGGACATGGCCTACCTAGACTTTAGCAAGGCATTTGACACAGTCCCACACAAAAGATTAATAGTCAAATTAACCAGCCTGGGAGTGGGTCCCAGGGTGGTAGCCTGGGTAAAATATTGGCTGGACAACAGGACACAGAAGGTAATTGTAAATGGAGTCCACTCAGAAGAAAGAGGGGTTACTAGTGGGGTACCGCAGGGTTCAGTACTGGGTCCAGTCCTTTTTAATGTCCTTATAAGTGACATTGCAGAGGGACTGGAAGAAAAAGTATGCCTCTTTGCAGATGACACAAAGATCTGCAACAGGGTTGATACACAAGGAGGTGTGGAAAGGATGAGAAGGGACTTGGCAAGGTTGGAGGAATGGTCAGAAGTATGGCAGCTAGGATTCAATGCAAAGAAGTGCAAAATAATGCACCTGGGAAACAAGAACCCAGGGGAAGAATACACAATGGGGGTGGGAGGTAGTAACAAACAACAAAAGGAAAGGGACCTGGGGGTAATCATATCAGATGACCTTAAGGTTAGCAAGCAATGTGAGAAGGCAGTAGGGAGGGTGGGGTATACTGGGATGCATAGGGAGAGGCATCACCAGCAGAAAACAGGAAGTTGTTATCCCTCTGTACAGACAGTTGGTGAGACCCCATCTGGAGTACTGTGTCCAGTTCTGGAGACCCCATCTCCGAAAGGACATAGACAGGATAGAGGCAGTCCAGAGGAGGGCAACTAAAATGGTGCAGGGTCTGCAACAGAAGCCATATGAGGAAAGACTAAAGGAGCTTAATATGTATACCTTTGAGGAAAGAAGGGAGAGGGGGGACATGATAGAAACTTTTAAGTACCTCAGTGGAATCAACAAAGTCCAAGAGGGTAGCATCTTTCAGAAAAAGAGATGTGCAAGAACAAGGGGACACAATTTACAGATGGGGGGCAGTTCAGGGGCAATGTGAGGAAGTATTTTTTCACAGAGAGAGTAGTGGATGCATGGAACAGCCTTCCTGAGGAGGTTGTGGAGTCTAAAACTGTGGGAGAATTGTAGAATGCGTGGGACAGACATAAGGCAATTCTTGTGGGGGGTAGGAAGAAATAGGCTGTTGGTTAACTAGGATCTGCGGCCTATCCTGTAGGTAGGGAAATGGGCAGACTAGCTGGGCCAAGCGGTCCTTATCTGCCATCAAAATCTGTGTTTCTATGTTTATGTAGAAGAAAGTAAAAAACAAACAAACAAAAAGTAGCTCGAAAGGGAGAGTGGGTAAATAGTGTTTCTGGGAGAGTTAGCCTGTAGACAGGGGTTTGATTATTGTATCTGGCAGTGGTAACTGTGTAGAAAAGTAAACATTGTATCTCTGTAATATTAACATCAGGTTGTGAGAAGGTGGGGAGAGAGAGAGAGAGGGAGGGAGGGAGAGAGAGAAGAGAAATCTTTTATTTTTTAGGGTAAAGGAAAATGTCTAGTAATATGGAGTAGCTATAATGGGAGTGGTACAGTGCAACAGCTATGGGCCGGTGTTCTTCAGGGAGTCCTTCTGGAGACCACGGTGCTCCTCAATCTGCAGGCACCTCTCTGGGCTAAAGGAAGAAACATAAAAACATAGAAACATAGAATTTGACGACAGATAAGGACCACTTGGCCCACCCAGTCTTCCCATTTCCCTACCTAATGGATAAGCTGCAGATCCTAGCTAATCAACACCTTATTTCTTCCTACCTCCACCCCCTAGAATTGCCTTATACATGTCCATGCATTCTTGAATTCCACCACTGTTTTTGACTCCACAACCTCCTCAGGAAGGCTGTTCCATGCATCCACAACCCTCTCCATGAAAAAATACTTCCTCACATTACCTCTGAGCCTTCACCACTCTAGCTTCAAATTGTGCCCCCTTGTTCTTGCACACCTCTTTTTCTGAAAGATGCTACCTTCTTGGACTTTGTTGATTCCCTTGAGGTACTTGAAAGTTTCTATCATGTCCCCCCTTCTCGAGGCTATACATATAAAGCTCCTTAAGTCTCTCTTGATATGTCTTCAGGTACAGACCCTGCGCCATTTTAGTTGCCCTCCTCTGAACTGCCTCCATCCTATCTATGTCTTTGCGGAGATTGGGTCTCCAGAACTGCATGCAAGAGGTTGCCAGACACAAGGCTGAGATCACTTGGGTCAAGAGAATCTACTGCCCCACTCAGGGACCAAAAAGTCCTCCTCTGCTGCCTATAAGGGTGCCTCAAGAGTGTTGGGAGGAGGGCTGCTGGATGATGGTGGGATCAGGGAGGGTTAGGTTGGTTGAGTGTGAGGACATCCCAATTCCCATACCACTCACGGAACTCCCACACGCACTGATAGGGCAGGACTGTCCCACAAGAACACTTGAAGTAGTGGCTGGGATGGATGTGGAGGTCATCCATGATGGAGACCCCAAGGGGTTAGCAGAATACCCCAGAGGAGGAAAGGAAGTGAATCCTGGTAGGGGACTTGATAGTAAGGGGTGTACAGTTGGGAACAGGTAGGGATGATGAGATAGTGGTAGGGTGCCTTTCCAGTGCCATGGCTCTTAGGGATGGAAGGAGGATCCTAAGGGTCGCTGGGAAGGCATGGAAGTAGTGAGATGTGTGTTATTGTCCACTTGGGACAAATGACATAGCTGGGAGAGGCCAGAAAAGTCCAGGAGGAGTTCAGGAAACTAGGAGGGGTCTTAGGCAACAAAATTGGTTACTTTCTTGGAAATGTTACCTGTCCATGACAAGGGGGAAAACAGAAGGCTCAACACCAGGGACTTCAACTAATGGTTGAGGAACTGGTGCAGAGAAGAGGGATTCAGATTCATTGAGGACTGGGGCTCCACTTGGAGGGATGGATGCCTGTACAGGGGTGACAGCCTACATCCCTCTTGGAGGGGAACTGGGATCCTCAGTGAATAGTTTAAATGCAACATTGGTAAGCATTTAAACTAACGGAGAGGGAAGGCGGAATAAGGCAGGAAGACATAGTCTGTCCCTCACCCCCACACTTCCAGGATCAGCAGTGGGTATTCCGGGGGTGAGGAGTACCAAAAGGAACAAGCATAACTAAGTCACAAAGAGGATAAGGGAGGAGACAAGAGGAACAAAAAAGTGAAGGAAACAGGATTGGCACACGGGAGGTTGGTAAGTAAGCTGAGGAACTTGGGGGTGGGGGTAAAAATGGTAGGGTAGGTTAGGAATTGGCTGAGAAACTGGCAGCAGAGGGTGGTGGTAGGGGGGAGGTCTCATCACCCAGAAGAGTCATTAGTGGGGTCCCTCAAGGATCTGTGCTGGGCCCAGTCTTGTTTAATGCATTCATAGCAGACATTGGGTTAGGTGTTAGGAGGAAATTAAGCCTGTTTGATGCCGACTTCAAGCTGGGAGTGCTGGTGGACAGTGAACAAGGGAGAAAGGCACTCCAGAAAGACTTGGAGAGGCTAGAACAGTGGTCACACACTTGGCAACTGGGGTTTAACAATTGGAAATGTAGGGTACTACATATAGGTACTAGGAACCCAGGGTATAACTACTACTTGGGGAACTACTTAAGGTCTCCATGGAGGAAAAATATCTTGGAGTGGTAATAGATGCCAAGATAAATCACTCTAAGCAGTGCAGGAGAGCAGCTGCAAAGGCAAACAGAATGCTTGGGTGTATTGCTAGGGGGATTATATCAAGGAGCAAGGAGGTTCTACTGCCCCTGTACAATTCCTTGGTGAGGCCGCACCTGGAGTACTGCATGCAGTTCTGGTGCCCTCATTTAAATAGGGATGTTATTCTACTGGAGAGTCCAGAGGAGAATGTAAATGATGATCCAAGGATTAGGAGAAAGGCCCTATGAGGAGAGACTTAGAGAGCTGAATATACTCCTTGGAGGAAAGAAGGGATGAGGGGACATGATTGAGGCCTTTAAATATTTGAAGGGGATCCATAGGGTACACATGGGGCTTGTTCAACTTGCAGGTAAAGGGACTATGAGGTGTCACAGTCTAAAGCTAGTAGGGGGAAGTACAGAGGTGAGGTGAGGAGACACTATTTCATGGAGAGGGTGGTGACACCTTGAAACGTGCTACCAGAGGAGCTGATGAAGATGGAAACCATGGAAGGATTCAAGAGGGGCTGGAATAGGTACATGGGAAAAGTACTGGTAGAAAGGAAGTGACCAATGGGAGCTCCAGGAAAGAACCTGGGGCAAGGGAATGGAAAAGGGGGGTGCAGCAGCAGTGACATTACTGTGAGCTGCACTTCAAGCAGACATGATAGACTGTCAGGCCTAATCTGCTGGCAACTTAGTATGTTAGTAAGTTAACAATGGGGATGGTACAGACATGTGTTGGGGGGATGCTTTGGTAATGCGGGGACGGGACTAACATGTGTTGGAGGGTATGCATGGCAACTACAGGGACAGGATGGATGTGTGGGGAGGCTGGAATATGGGCCTGGGGCAGGGGTCCTGCTGGTGGTGGTTTAGCTGTGCAGTGGGAGACCGCAGCACATCAAGGGCTCAGACAGGGGGTCCTCTGGCCAATGGGGCATGGCTGAGTGGTTCCAGGTGCCTGTGTTGACTATTCATGCACCTAAACCCACTCCTTCACATGTAGGTGATCCACTATGTGACCCAGGATCTGATTGGATGCCTGCCTGGGTCCGCTACTCTTCCCCTGGCTGCCCTGCTCAGTTCTGCATGCTGGGGGGTACCAAGGACAAGGGCCCTGCTGGTGCATACGGTAGTGAATACCATGCACCATGGACCTGTCCAGGGCCATGGAGCTATGCAGGCAGGGTATGCACCTTTGGGGTGTACCTTCCACCCCATTTGTGCATAGCCCCCACAGATAGGATGGAGGCAGTTCAGAGGAGGACAACCAAAATGGTGCATGGACTACATCGCAAGCCCTACAAAGATAAGCTAAGTGAATTAAATATGCCATCATTGGAGGAGAAGAGGAAGACAGGGGTATTATTGAGACATTTAAATACCTCACAAGGAAGAATAAAGTACAGGAGAATACTATATTCCAAAGAAAAAGATGCACAGGGACGAGGGGGCACAAGATGAAACTGGAGGGAGGGAGGAAGGGAGGGAGGGAGGTTCAGATGGAATGTAAGGAAGTACTTATTCACAGAGAGGGTGGTGAACAATGGCATGGCTTGCCAGCAGAGGTGGTGGGGGCAGAAACGATTACAGGTTTTAATCATGCTTGGTATAGGCATGGAAGATTGCTGGTAGTGGGGGGGGTACAACCTAATGCCAGCAGTGCATGACAGAGCGCAATTGTTAGCGGTAATAGGGCAAACTAGGTGGATCGAAGGCCCTTATCTGTTGACAATTTCTTCGCTTCTATGTTTACCATATAAGGGAATGGATATTTTTTCAAACACTGGATATTTCTGGCTTTGGAAATTATTAAAAAAGTTTACTGTGACAAGTTAAAAGACCTAAAATATTTTTTTCCATAAGTAGCTGGAGTTTTCCAGTTTATAAGTGTAAGATTAAGTAACAGGCAACATGTACAACAGCTTATATGCATGGCAGCATGAATCAAGCACTGATTTGGTTTGGCACACTACAAACAATAACGATTTTAAATTGAAACTCTAATATTATTTTACTGATAATTGATTAGATTGATGGTTATGGGTATAGTTATAAAGTTTCATGGAATGTTTTAAAAGCACATAAATAAATAAATAAATAAATAATAGCTATGGTGAAGGGATAAGCATTTATTTTTGAGGTGGGACTCAATGTAAGGTGCCATATTATGGGTACTCTTTTTTTTTTTATTCTGTTGACAATGCTCATTAACTGATTGAGAACAGAAATGTAACAGAACTATGTAAAGTACTGTAATTGGTTAACAATAGCATAAAACCAAAATGACTAGTTTTATTTTATTTTATTTCAGTTCTAGGATTACACTACCTTTGAGCCCAGGGCTCTTTACAAAGGTTCCACGCCAAGACATAGGTATCACATGAGAATAGACAGAATTGTTACACAAATAAGGGTAAAGGATATCAAATTAATTTCAAACAGACAGGGAGAGGGTAAAGTGGAAAGGAAGAGGACAATGGGGGTGGTAGAAAGAAATGGGAGGGGCAAGGGGGAGGTAAGAAAATGAGAAGAGAGGAGAGGTGGGGGTAGGTAAGGATAAGGAGGGGTGGGGTGGAGCTGCCAGGAAGGTGGCATTGTCAGGTGCTGTACAGCGTGTGGGGCAGAGGCCAAACTAGGGCAAGTATGTAAGGAGCTAGATATAGGAAAGAGCAGTAGCGGAGCGGAGTTGCATAGACATTATCCATGACAGTCGCAGATGCTGGAAGCGACCAGGGTGTTATGGAGCCTGGATTTGAAGGCCCCAGCCCAGTGGTATTGATAGTATCATTGGCAAGACCGTTAAACCAAGTGGGTGCCCTGTAGGCAAATGAATGCTGGGCAATGGCTGTGCAGCAGCAAAGGATATGGAAAAGTTATGGCTTTGATCCCCTGGTAATTCTGGAGGTGGTTTTCATTTGAAGGAGTGAACAGACCCCTGGAGGGGCAGTTCCCAACTGTATTTTCTTAGCAACCACACAGGTTTGGTACTGAATTCTATTTTCAAGTTGAAGCCAGTTAGCTTGTGAGTAGAGGTCACAGGTGTGTGTGAGCCATTCGGCCCCAGTGATGAGTCGACAGGCCTTGTTTAGGGTGGTAGTAATCCTTCTGAGTGCAGTGGTAGTGGCAGTGCCATAGATGACAAGACCATAGTCAATCTGGGAGATGATGGAGCTTTGAACTGCGGCAAAGAGGGCCTCTTTAGTCAGGTGCCAATGAAGCTGGTAGAGTAAACCCAGTCTAGTATTCACGGTTTTAGCGACATTGGTTGTATGGGTTCCAAAGGACAGGTGTGGGTCTAGGGTGATTCCTAGGTATCTGAAGGAGTCAACCTGCTCCAGGGAGTCCTCGAGGCAGGTGTTTAAGGAGAGTTGGTGGTGTTTGTGCTTGTTTTGGTGGCTGGTGAAAATCATGGTCTTCGTTTTTTTCTGGTTAAGGATTGTCTTATGTTTTTTGAACCACCTTTCAACAGAGGTGAAGCCGTGTTGAAGGGTTTGTTGCAGGTGTCTTGGGTCATGATGAGAGGCAAGAATCACTGCATCTTCTGCATAGAGTATGACTTGCTGAGAGGCGGAGTCGGGGAGGGAGTTGAGGAACAGGCTGAACAGTAAAGGGCTCAGGATGGAGCCTTGGGGGACACTGGAGCGAACCTGTTTAGTGTCGGAGACCACGCCTGATATTTTTACACATTGGGACCTGTTGTCAAGATAGCTATTAAACCATTTCACTGATTCTGTGGAGAGGCCAATGTTCAGAAGCTGATGAAGCAGGAGGCGATGGTGGACAGTGTCAAAAGCCTTTGACAGGTCGATGAATGTAGCTCCAGTTAGGCGACCCTGATCAAGGGAGTTGTGTATGGCTCCCGTAAACTCAAGAAGTGCCGTGGCAGTGCTGTGCCCTTGTCTAAATCAGTGTTGCTGCTGGCAAAGGATGTTGTGCTTGTCCAGATGATTGGTGAGCTGGTCTGCTACTATCCATTCCAGGGCCTTAGAAATGGGTGGCAGGATAGAGATAGGTCGGTAGTTCACATGGGAGGTCCGGTCACCACCTTTATGGATAGGTGTGACAGTTGCTGCCTTCCATTTGTCAGGGAATTGGCTGAGAGAGAGGGGGAGATTAAAGATCCTGGTGAGAGACCCCAGAACCTCGTCTAGAGTGAGGGACAGAAGTTTGAGGTCCAGTGTGTCAGCACTTGCTCTAGTGTTTTTGATGGCTTTGGAAATGTATTTCCTGATGGTATTTTTGCTTACTGCTCTGAAGTAGAAAGGGGGGCAATTTTTTGGTGATGACTGATGGGTGGGAAGAGGGGGGTCGCTGTCGTTGAAAAAGTCAGAAGGGAGGATGCTGCTGAGGTCGGTGAAGGCATCATTAAAGGTGTTGGCTATGACTTTTAGCTCCAGGATAGTATTCCCATTTATTGTGAAAGCAGTAGGGGGTGATTTTGACTCCTTCCCGGTAACATCTTTAATGTTATTCCAGAATGCTCTTGCATTTCGCCAGGTGTCAGCAAGTGCAGTCTTGTAGTATTCAGATTTCTGTTGGAGTACAGATTTGGTGCAATCATTTCTAGCTCTTTTGAAGTTGTGGATGTCCGCCTGTTTTCCTGTTTCTCTGGCTAGTTCCCAAAGGTGGTCCATGTGTTTCAGCTTCTTTAAGAGGGAACCCGTGAGCCAAGGATTGCAGAGGGGTTTAATTTTTCCCTTTTTTGGCGGGGCAAAGATGTTACAAGCTTCATTGAAAATGCTTATGAATTGATCAAGGGCTGTATTTGCATCGGGCGCCAGGTGGATGGGGGACCAGTCTTGATTTAGTAGGTGTGATTTTAGGTGGGTTAGCTTCCCAGGTGGGTGGACTCTGCTCAGGATGACCTTTGGTGGAGATTTCCAGAATTTGTTTGACCAGGTGCAGCTGATGGGGAATGGTCGCTGAGAGAGTCAGGCAGTACGTGGAGCTAGTGGACATGGAGGGCTAAGTAGTCAGGATCCAGTCGAGAAAGTGCTGGTGCCGGTTTTGTAGTTCATTCTAGTTGTGAAGTCCAATATCTGTGTGAGGTTTGCTGATGTGACCATGTCCCTGGTGTCGCCAGCATCAGGTCCCAACCAGTTTGTGTTGAAATCACCCAATGTGATGACTTCAGAGTCAGGTGGGAGTGATTTGATGTACTCCAGTACTGCATGGAGGCCTGGTCCCTGTTCTTTCAGGGGGATATAAATGACGATGACTGAGAGGGCTTTGTGCTGAGCTCTAAGCAGAATTTTGATATGCAATAGCTGGGCATTTGGTGTTGGTAGGTCAGTGCGGGCAATGTGCCCCATCAGGTTGTCTTTTAGGTAAAGGGCGCAGCCCCTCCTCGTTTTGATTTTTGGTCAAGCCTAAAGATAGTGTAGCCAGGGATGGAGATTGTATGATCAGGAACCAAGGGGGTGAGCCAGGTTTCTACTATTGCCAGGATATCGGGCTGGTGGGCATTTGCGAAGGCTTATAGTTGATCAAATTTAGACAATAAGCTGCAGATGTTCAGGCAGATAATGGAGAGAGTGCCAAGGTGCTTGGTTTGGGCGGAGTTCATGGCAGCCTGAGGGCCAGGGTTGGGGTGAATGTTTCCAGATAATAGCAGGAATAGGAGAAGGAGTTTCAGGGTGGCCAGGCGCAGTTCCCTGCGGGAGAACTTGTGGTACTTGATTGAGGAGGGTTTGTTTGCAGAAGTTTTGTGCGTGCAAAACAGGAGCATAGTGAGCTGTGGTGGTAACAGGCACACTGCACTCTGGTATGAAGGTGAGGGACAGTGTGGTGAGGTGAGCCCTAGGGGTGAGAAATTTAGGTAGCATGATGCAAGTGTGGCTATAGCAGAGATAATGCTTATAGCTATGTGGGGATGGAAAGCAGGATGGAGGGAGCTGGAGCAATGGGGTGAGGCAAAAGGAGGAGAGGGGCAGGGGATAGTAGGGAAGGAAGGCATAGTTTGTGGAGGGAAAGAGAGAAAGGAGCTGCAAGGACGGCTGAGGATGATGTACTACAACGTGAGGGCAGAGGAAGCAAGAGAAAAAGGATTTAGGCAGGTAGGCGAGTGAGTGGGGGGGGGGCAGTTCAGGCCCCGTGAGCAGGGGACAGAGAGTTACAGGAGGGCAGTAGAATTAAGGCAGGAAGTATAACTCAGCAAAAATACAGTCCTCGGATTCGGCAGTGCACAGCAGAAGTAAAATACAGATAAAACAGTTGTTGGATTCGGCAGTAAACAGTGTACACTATCAGCAGATAAACAAATAGTTATTTTTATTTTTTTTAGCAACCACCGGCAGCTATGCTCGGGCAGAAAATAATAATCCAGCCCCCAGTCTGGGAGACCAGGAGATAGTGAGGTTGGTGCTGTGACAAAAGCTGTGGCAGAGTACAATGCTAGTCTATGGGCACATAGTGGATTATACATTTGTTGTTAGTGTTTGTAATTGTTTGTAATTTGGGGGTGAGGCACATTTTATGATAGAGGATTTTCCCTGGATTTGTATATATGCACATGCACCCTAGTGAGTGGGTTTTTGTATATTGTTCTTTGTTTATTATAGCCCACCGACCTGTGGAAATTGTGACACAATGAAACATCATGTAACTGTGGAAGATAAAATAAAATTGATGTGATTAAACATTAGAGCACCTCCTTGGGGTGCTGTTTCCAAAAGAATCAAACCAGATGGAGCTGACAGCTGCCCTGCTGCTGTTGCAGCTGTTGCTGCATCTGGTCCTTCCTAATGTGCCTCCTCCTGCTCTACAGTATGTGGTGCTGTTTCTCCAAATAACCACAGCCAAGTGAACTCATATCTGCCCCGATGGTGCTGCCGCATCTGGCCCATCCTCCTATGCCTCCTTCTCCTCCTCCATGGGTCACTGTTTCCACAAAGAACCCAATTAGAGTGAACTGATAGCTGCCCTGCTGGTGCTGCTGCTGCTTCATCTTGCCCATCCTTCTGTGCCTTCTCATCATCAGTGTGGTGCTACTTCTCCAAAGAGCCAAACCTGAATGAATTCATATCTGCCCAGCTGGTGCTGCTTCCACTGCATCTGGCCCATCCTTTCCTCCCCATCTCCATGTAGTGTTGCTTCCCAATGAACCAAACACGAGTGAACTGATACCTGCCCCACTGGTTCTGCCTGCATATGAACATATATGAGCATACAAAATGCCAGCAAAACAGGCCTAATGGTCTATATAGTCTACTTGATTTTGCAGCTAGCCCTTCAACTGGCAGCTGCCCCACCCACCCTCCCCACTTCATAATCCCTCACCAGACCCAGCCCATCTTAAACTGCCCACCGTCCTACTGGATATCACCTCCTTGGGCAGAATAGTCCACTTGTCTACCATCTGTTCTGTGAAAATGCCTCCAGATTTCCTCCTGAATCTTCCCTTCTCCAGTCTGAGCTGATGCCCTCTCATGTCCCTCCATCCTCTTCTAATCTGGAAAATCCTTCTGTATTGGTCTTGTTTATCCCCTTTAAGTATTTAAAGGTTTCAGTCATATCCCCGATCCCTCCTTTCCTCCAGAGTATACATGTTCAGCTCACTCAGCCTATCATCGAGGACCTTCCTCCAATCTCTGGATCATCTTAGTCGTTATGCTGTACCCTCCAACAATCTGATGTTCTTCTTCAGGAATGGGTGCCAGCACTGCACACAGTACTCCAGGTGCAACCTGACCAGTGACCTGTACAGGGCAAGAATCACCTCCATGTGGCCTATCCTCATGTGCCGTCTCCTCCTCCTCCTCCATGGGTGCTGCTTCCCAAAGAAGCAAACCCGAGTGAACTGATAGCTGCTCTGCTGGTGCTGTTGATATATTTTGCATCCTCCAGTGCTTCCTCCTCCTCCATGTAGTGCTACTTTCCTAAACAATCAAACCAGAGAGAACTGATATCTGCCATGCTTGTGCTGTTGCTGCTGCTGCTGCTGCATTTTGCCCATCCTCCTGTACCTCCTACTCCTCCTTCATGCAGTGCTGCTTCCCCAAAGAACCAAACCCTAGTGAACTGATATCAGCCCTGCTGATGCTGTTGCTGCATCTGGCACAACCTCCTGTGTTTCCTCCTCCATCTCTTCCTCGTCTGGTCACTTCTTCCCCAAAGAAACCAACCTGAGTGAACTGATACCTTACCTGCTGGCAACACTGCTGTATGTGGCCCATCCTCCTGTGCCTCCTCTTCCTCTTCTTCCTCCATGGGTTGCTGATTCCCCAAAGAAGTGGTAGAAGCCTTACAGGACAGGACTGCATTCTCATACAGTTAGTCACCAATCCTACTAGGCAGAAAAACTTCTTGGACGTGGTCCGCACTAACTCAAAAACAACTGAGGCAATCAGAGTCAGGGGGCCACTGGTGAACAGTGACCACAACTCAGTTTGGTTTAAAATAGCCCTGAAGGATGTCAAATCCCAATGAAGAGCAGAAGTCCTAAATTTCTGAGGGGCAGATTTTGATAAAATGAGGGAACTAGTAAGTGAAAAACTAACTAAGATTTACCAACATTTTGTGGTAGAAGACATTTGGGGAATGATTAAATAAACCATTACAGATGCCACAAAGGTGTATACAAGGACAGTGACCAAAAGAAACAGACACAAATGCCCCATTTGGTTCATAAGTCAAGTTAGGACAGCCATTAGGGTCAATAGGAAAGCATTTCACAACGTCAAAAGTAAGCTGGGTAACGAACTATGGGAGGAATACATGCTAAAGAATAAGGAGGCAAAGTCAGCAGTGAGACTAGCAAAGGCAGCTGTGGGACTTCAGATAGCTACATGTGTCAGGGAGGGGAAAAAACAGTTTTTCAGATATTTGCAAGAAAAGAGAAATAATGGTAGAGGGGTAGTTAAAATCAGGGATTGGGATAGGATAGGGGAAAAAGATAGACAGAAGGCCACCATTCTGAACAAATACTTCTGTTCAGTGTTCACCAAAGAACACAATGGCCCAATGCCTGACTGCAGCATTACAGCACATGGCAGACAGTGCCAAAATGGAAATGACATGTATTTCCCAGGCAGGGTCAGAGAGGTGCTTGAGCGTTTAAATATCAACAAATCTCCTGGTCCAGATAGAATACATCTGAGGATAATTAAAGAGTTAGTGAGTTAGTTGCAGACCCCTTAACACACCTGTTTAACTGTTCTTTCCAGACGGGAGTCATACCTAATGACTGGAAAACAGCCAACAGGGTGCCACTGCATAAGGGTTATAGCAGGGAAGAGGTTTGTAACTACTGGTTGGTCAGCCTCACATCAGTGATAGGAAGATGAATGGAGGCCCTGACTATACATGATCTAGTAGACTACTTGAATAAGCACGGCCTACAGAATGACATACAACATGATTTCATTACAGGCAGATTGTGCTAGACAGACCTGATTATTTTCTTTGATTGGGTATCTTGGGAAGTGGATAGTGGCCAGCCAGTGTACCTTCTCTAATTGGACCTCAGAAAAGTCTTTGGTTCAGTACCACACAATCACTTGCAGAACACGCTAGAGGATCTGAGCATAGCAAGCTGCATCATTAAGTGGATGGGAAACTGGTTGATTGGAAGGAGGCAAAGGGTGGTGGTCAATGAGGAGATGACAAAGGAGTGAGAAGTGATGAGAGCGGTCCCACGGGGCTTGGTCTTAAGCCCAATCCTGTTTACTGTATTCATCAGCAACATAGCAGTAGGTATCCAGGGCAAGATTGCACTGTTCACAGACAATACTAAATTAGGGGGAAGGGTGGACAGAGAAGAAGCAGTGAGAATCATACAAAATGATTTGAAAAGATTACAGCAATGGTCTCATACCTGGCAGCTGAAATTTAATGCCAAGAAATGTAAAGTGAAGCATATTGGCAGGAATAACCCTAGAACAACCTATTGGCTAAATGGGGTCAAACTCAGTGACTCAAAAGAGAAAAGGGATCTAGGAGTTATTATTAGCAACACCCTTAAACAAACTAGTTAATGCAATGCAGCATATAGTAGGGCCAACAAAATGCTGGGATACATAGGGAAAGGATTTGACAGTAGGCACAGGGAGGTAATGCTTCCACTGTACAGATCTATGGTGAGACCCCATTTGGAATACTGCACACAGTTTTTGGAGAGCATACCTCAAGACGGATAGGGACAGGATAAAAAACATTCAGAGAAGGGCAACCAAAATGATACAGGGGCTTCAAGACTGCCATACAAGGGGGCTGGTGGCTTTAAACATGTACTCACTTGAATCTAGGAGAGAAAGAGGGATATGTTAGAAAACTTTAAAGAGCAGCTAATGCCATTAGGCCAACTTTAACAAAACGTGTTATTTAAACACAGTTCAGCTTGTATTTCACATGAGTTCTATATGTCTCATCTCCATTAATTATTATTGAGACCATCAGCATGAAAATGGAATCTTTGCTGTTGAAGAGTTCATCTATTCTTATTGCTTTCTCCCTACCTGAGATCATAATGCTCTACTTGTGACATTACAATCACTCCCATGGCAACAGATTGTGATGTCACAACAGAGGACTATGACAAGAAGTAGGGAGTAAGCAAAAGAGGCAGATGAACTCTAAGGGATATAGATCATGTTTCCATGCAAATTTCTCAGTAGTAAGTAATGAGAAGGAGAAGTCTATTGAATACATATGGAATGCAAGCTGAATTGTGCCTAAATATTTTGTTTTTCAAAGTTTTCTTTGTAATGTCAGCAGCTCTTGTACATGACAGGTTTAAATTCAATACCCTATGCTGAACTATTCACTAAGGCTCCCAACTCAAATACTAGGGAGCATTGATGGAAACTGAAGGTTGGGAGTTTCAGATGGAGTTCTTGGAAAGGATTGTGAAACCATTAACAAACTACCTACAGAGGTGGTAGGAGCTAGGAACGTATCAACATTCAAAAGGGGTTGGGATAAGGAGTACGCTAAAATCAAATCCGTAAGGGAATCGACCAGTTAGGACCCAGGATCACCTAGAATCTTGAAATCTCAAGGACAGACTTGATGGATCTTTGGTCACCTTCTGCCGTCACCTTTCTATGTTTCTATGTTTTTATGTTTTTAAACAAACCTGAGTGAACTGATAGCTGTCTAGCTGGTGCTGGTGCTGGTGCTGCTGCTACATCTTGCCCATCCTCCAGTGCTCCCTCCTCCTCCATGTAGTGCTACTTTCCTAAAGAACCAAACCCAAGTGAACTGATTGCTGCTCTGCTGGTGCTGCTGCATCTTGCCCATCATCCTGTTCCTCCTCCTCCACCTCCACCATGTTGTACAGCTTCCCCAAAGAACCAAACCCGAGTGATCAGATATCTGCCTGATGGTGCTGCTTCTGCTGTATCTAGCATGTCCTCCTGTGCCTCCTCCTCCTTCATGTGTCGTTGCTTCTCCGAAGAACCAAACCTGAGTGAACTGATAGCTGCCCTGCTGGTGCTGGTGCTGCTGCTACATTGGGCCTATCCTCCTGTGCCTCCTCATCATCCTTGTGGTACTGCTTTTCCAATGAACCAAACCCAAGTGCAGTTATATCTGCCCTGCTGGTGCTGCTGCTGATACTACATCTTGCCCATCCTCTTGTGCCTCCCCATCACCCTTGTGGTGCTGCTTCCCCAAGGATCAAACCCCAAGTGAACTGATAGCTGCCCTGCTGGTGGTGCTGCCGCACCACTACCACCATCCTACTGTGCCTACTTGTCATACTTGTGGTGCTGGTTCCCCTAGGAATCAAATCCGACTGAACTGATATCTTTCTGCTTCTGCTGCTGCTGTATCTTGCCCATCATCCTGTGCCTCCTCCTTCTCCACCTCCATGAGGTGCTGCTTTGCTAAAGAATCAAACCCAAGAGAACTGATATCTACCCTGCTGGTGTTACTGCTGCTGCATCTGGCCCATCCTCCTGTGCCTTCTCCTCCTCCTCCATGGGTTGTTGCTTCCCAAAAGAACCAAACTGAAGTGTGATGATAGCTGCCCTGCTGATGCTGCTGCTGTTGCTGCTGCTGCATCTTACCATTCCTCCTGTTCCTCCTCATCACCATTGTGGTGCTGCTTCTCCAAAGAATCCAAAGCAAATAATCTCATATCTGCCCTGCTGGTGCTGTTGCTGCATCTGGCCTAACCTCCTCTGCCTCCTCCTCCTCCTCCTCCATGTGGTGCTGCTTCCCCAAGCAACCAAACCCAAGTGAACTGATACCTGCCATGCTGGTTCTGCTGCTGCTGCTGCGTCTGGCCGATCCTTCTGTGCCTCTTCCCCCTTCTCAATGGATTACCACTTCCTCAAAGAACCAAATCCATGTGAACTGATAGCTGCCTCACTGGTGCTGCTGCATCTGGTCCATTCTCCTGTGACTTCTCCTCCTCGCTGGGTTATTGCTTCAACAAAGAAACAAACCAAAGTGAGCTGATTGCTGACCTGATGGTGTTGCTGCATCTGGCCCATCCTCTTGTACCTCTTCCTCTTCCTTCATGTGTTGATGCTGTCCCAGAAAACCAAGCAAGTGTGACCTGATAGCTTCTTTGCTACTGCTAATGCTGGTACACCTGGCCCATCCTCATCCTTCTCCATGTGATACTGGTGCCCCAAAAAAACAAACCAAAGTGAATTGATAGCTGCTATTCTGCTACTGTTGGTTCTATGTGATAACGACAATTGTGGAATAGCGATTGATGTTTGGGCGACAGTACAGCACACTCATGGTGAACAGCAAGAGGGCACCTGAGATGTACAGGTTTCTTTTTAATGTGGGGGGCTGTGCCCACCGCACTCCCCCACCCCCCCTACTAAAGGAGTCTCAACTCTGGGAGGAGTGCATGTTGGGGGGGGGGTGAAATGCTTAAAAAAAAAAAAAGCCTCCTGCATGCAAAAAAATACTTCACCAGACCCGAACCCTGCACCCTGCACCTCCCAACCGATCACCCTCCCCACCACACTAACAGACCAGCTCGGAAGCTGCCTGCCACACCCCCTCCCACATGCCTTCACTCCCCTTTATCTCCCCCTGAACATGAGTGCATGCGTACGTTTCCCGTCACCCTACCTCGCCCACCCAGGTATCCGGTCGCTACCCTGCCAGGTAGCCCTGAACACAGGTGCCATAACTGAGTCATGTTTTTTGTAAGCGCTCAATTGCGATCACCATGTTCACTGGATACCGCTGCAGTTGCTGCTGCTGATTTGAAATTCAATACCAATTGATGAACTGGGTGGACATTGTTAATACCAGTGATTTTCATGCTGGATCTTCTTATCTGTCTCATGCCTGTGGTTTTTAAGCTGGATCTTATCTGTCTCATGCCTGCTGTTCAGTATGGCCTGCTGATGTGGTTTTTCTCCCCATGGATGATAATGCCGTGTTGCTGTAATGGCATGTCACCACATGAGTGATGGTCAGTATGGATGAGGGATGACAACCATTTATGAGTATTGCATACTTTGTTTTATTTAAATTAGTGAGTCACACTTGTGGTGGATACCTCCATCAAAATTATAATTATACAAAAAAACTTTCAAGACCCATCAACTGACATCTTCTGTACCAGCTGGTCAAGCTGCAGCTCCTCAGTTCCATACACTACTACTTTCTGACCATGGCTGAGCTGTTGTGAAGTAACGCAGTTATCCTTGATTGAGTTTAACTTGGTGTACATGTGAGAACTTTGATTTTCAGAAATTGAATTTTCTTGCTTGTTTATGGCATCATGCTGCCACATCCGTATAGTTTTCCATATTGTTTGTATCATTGGAGCTACAGACATCCAGATATTTGTAAAATGTTTCTTTTTTCGGTTAACAAGTACACATGCCACAGCATGCATAGTACACAGATGTAAAGAAATGTAATGCGATTCATGGTCCTTTTCTTTTCCTTAGCATCCTTGCATACTATCCTGCAGTCAACAGTGTGTACGCTCTACTACGTGTGGGTAGTATGCAGCACTGAGCTTGTATAGAAGTGTTTCTTTGATACTGCTCTTCAATGAGGATGATCGTGTCTGTCATGATACGTATTTGGAATCACCACATTGACCTATGGATGCCTCATGATCATCATAAATCCATTGTGATTGTTGGTCCAATGTCTTTCTTTGTCTTTGATCTTTTTTCCACATGTTAAGTTTTTAAATAGTGAAACTTTATGTCTTTCAGTGTGGTATGGCTATATGTTTGGGGTATTTAGGAGTAGTGGGACATCATCTCTTTATCCTGTGTGTGTGATTTTTTTTTTATGCTTCTCTTTGCAGGTCTTTGCCTCTCTGGTAATGCTGCCACCTTGCTATGGGTATCCTGATCTCTTCCCCTCTGGGTGACTTATTTAGGGCATGTGATCACATGCATGAGGATAAGCAATATATTTGCTGCACTGTGTTTTCTGTTACTTAATTCCTTTTTCTCAGCAGGTTAGGTTATTGAATATAGTGAAACTCTAGGTATTTGACTCTATTTCAGATGTCTGTATGGGGTAGGTGGGAAGGTGGTGGCTGCATGTCTTTATTTCAGTTGTGCAAAACAGTGTTTTCTTGTGCTTCTATTCAGGGTATGTATCTCTCTGGTATTGTTGCTGCCCCGCTGAGGGCATCTTGTTTTCTTCCTTCTGGGTGCTTTGTTTAGGCATGCGATCACATGTATGAAGGTAATAGTATATTGTCGTACTGTGATTTCTTTTATATAATTCCATTTTCCAGGCAGGTTAGGTTATTGAATACAGTAAAACTATAGGAATTTGACTGTGCTTTATAAGTCAGTATTTATTTATTTACTGAAAACTTCACAAGTGCTCATTTACAAAGGTTCCATGTCAAATATATAATCAGAAAAAATAAGCAGTTCAGAGGAAATACAGTTGAGTCAAGCTCAAAGCATTTAAGTCAGAACAATTACATACAGTTCTGAGAAAAAAATCCATACAGATCATTCTACTGTATACAAAATAACAGATTATGCACAGAGAGAGACCAAATACAACTATTTAATAGTTACTATTGCATTAGACTGCAAAGGCAGACCACAAAGTTCTATTGAACTGATTAAACTTGTGGAGATTCAACAGCGTATCTGGCAAACAGTTTAACTAGTTAGTGGCACTGACAACAAATGTCTGCTTGCTCAGCTGATTATGCTGGAAAGGACATTTAAGGGCATTCCTGGCCATGTTCCACACATGATATTGGTTGGAGACAGTGTGGAAGTAATTTGTTATAGCAGGGGGTGTTAAGCCTAAGAGCGCCTTTTTGGCTAGCAAACAGGTCTAGAGCTTTATTCTACTGTGTAAAGGTAGCCAGTTAGTGAGTGTGTAAAAGGTGCAACTGCAAGTGTGGTTATCTGTGCCAAGTACAAAGCTACATGCTTTATTACATATCAGCTTTACTTTATTTTGCACTCTGTCAGAGGCAGCTGCATGGACAGGGAGTTCATAATCTATAAGAGACAGAACAGCTGGCCTCAATAAGGTGTCTAGCTTCCCCAGCAAGATTGTTCTGGGTATGGTACAGGGTGCTCAGTCATCTGTTAAGTATGGTCGCCACATTGTCAATATGGGGTGCACAAGATAAAGGCCCAGATATTCAAAAGGGTTGTGCATGGCGCAACAGTGTTGCGCCTCGCTAAACCCACTGATGCGCCCCTGGCGTGGATATTCAAATGGGAAAATTGCACGGCACAAATCCCGATGCACCGGAGCACATCAGTAATGTATGCAGGCGCAGACAGGGGGGGCATGCCCATGCATACTCTGCACAGCCCGATATTCAGCCCGGGATGTGCAGAGCCATGCATGCACAACCCCTACCTGTGCCAGCACAAAGTTGATCCAAAAAAAAAAGGAACAACGGAAGGCCACCCACAGGTGAGCTGCCATATTGCAGGGTGCAACACGGAAGCTGCCACCTGTGGGTGGCCACCCAAGCTCTGGCTGCATCTCTGTGGTGGTGCCCCCCATGCCCTATCGCGGACATTAGTAAAAGTAATAAAACCTCCCACATCCCTGGTGGTCGAGTGGACCGCTGTCAGCCCGATCGCGGGCATTTGTAATAAAACTAAAGAATTACGGCCAATATCCCTGGTGGTCCAGTGGACCGCTGTCTGCCCAATCAAGGGCTTAAGTAAAAAATGAAGAAACTCATATCCCTGGTGGTCCAGTGGACCCCTCTCCCCACCGGACCACTGATCCCCACTACCCCCTGGTCAGCGGCGGGCGGAAGCCCACCGCCAGCTGCCCCATCCCCGCTGACTGACACTGTCAATGGGGAGCTGTCACGCCCATTGGTCTACAGCATGGGCCAATGGACATGCAGCCCGTGCCATACTACACATTCCAGACATGTGAATGGATCCATTCACATATCTGGAATGTGTGTACGGTATGGACTGCACGCCCATGGCACACGCCATGGACCAATGGGCACAGCCCACTGACAGTGAACAGTCAGCAGGGGCAGCAGGCGGGTGGGTGCTGCCACTGACCGGGGAGCAGGGAGGTGGAGATAAGTGGGCGGGTGGGGGAGGGGTCCACTGGACCACCAGGGATATGGGTTTCTTCATTTTTTACTTAAGCCCGCGATCGGGCTGTCAGCGGTCCACTGGACCACCAGGGAAATAGGTTTCCTCAGTTAACTTAAGCCCACGATCGGGCTGTCAGCGGTCCACTGGACCACCAGGGATATTGAGAGGTTTATTTACTTACTTAGCCCGCGATCGGGTGGGCAGGTCCACTGGACCACCAGGGATACTGATGATTTTTATTTATTTACTTAGCCCATGATCAGGTGGGCAGGTCCACTGGACCACCAGGGATATTGATGATTTTCTCTCTTTTACTGCAGCCCACGATTGGGCTGTGGAGCACATTGCCACACTGCAGGGGGCATCGGTCCCTGACGGCTGCTGCCTGGCAGGGCGACCAGGCGCAAGTCATCAGTGATCGGCGCACCTGCATGCAAATGGGGCCATAATGACATGCAAATGGTCCCATGTGCACCTTGCATACATTATGGCTCCATTTGCATGTCTACTTTTGAATATCGTGGTTGCAGCGCATAGCGCAATGTAACTTGCGCTAGCGCATCCCCCTGCTCCACTCTGACCACTTGCACTGGTGCAGTGCCACTGCGCCATGCACACTGCAGGTGGCCAGGGTGCAATATTCAATGATGCTGTGCCATGGCACAGCTCCGTTGAATATTGCCCAGTCAATGCCCCTGTGCAGCCAAGTTGCACTGCGCCCAGGCTTGCGCCACAGCCTGGCACAGTTTGAATATCTGGGCCACAGTGTCAAACATCCAAGAGCAAATTGCAATTATTTCCTATAATTACACATCACTGAAGTGTCTTATCACACTTGTAACAGGGAGAGAAAAAACTGTGAATCACTGACTGAAGTAGAAGTTAAGTTCGACTTTGGAATGCTGCAAAATGATTTCATTCATAGTTGACACACAAGGTAGTCCCTTCGAGCAGCTCAGTTCCTTGTTGATGTTAAATGTGCTCGGGGGAGTTTGAACTCGTGGCCAGACACTGTCTTTGTAGTGTGAGATGTGTGTTGATATTGTAGTTAAACTGGTACACAGGCTAAAGAAGTACAGTAGTGTAAATATGGTCTCATAATTATGCTCTTGTACTGATCATGCAGGAAATAAAATGCCTCCATTTTCTCACAGTGTTATAAAGCACACTAACACACTCCAGTGCCTGGTGTTATGCTGAATTATTGTACTTCCCAGGAAGCCTTTGGCTTTGTGCCTCAACCCACCTGGGGCATGCATTAATTCAGCATAACACCATGCCCTGTCATGTGTTATTGCTTACTTACTTTATTCATTGCCATAAATTATCACCAACCTATAGCAACAGTATATTGTGGTATAAATTGCATGGAGCAGAACTTATGAAGGCAATAACCAGGAATCTATTTTGAAATCCAAGTGTTTTGCGTCCAAAACACAAACCATCATTCATGGTCCTCCAGTAGATCATCATGGTAATCATCACAGATTAAATGGCTCACATTTTTCATACCATGTTAAAAAAGCACACTAACACACTCCAGTGCTTGGTGTCATGCTGATTTAATGCACTTCCATGGAAGCCTTTGGCCTTGTCCCTCAACCAACCTGGGAAGTGTGTGTGATTTCTTTTTTCCAGGGTTACTTTATTTGCTGATGGTTCTATTTATTATCCAGTGTGCTTGTTTGATTAATTGTTTAAGTCACTTATTCCAGGAAGCAAACGGGTAGTGGAGACTGGGAACCGAACAGGCTCATAGAGCACAGTATAGGGCAGGGCACAGTTTGATTTTTGGCCTTCCTTCCCACCCCCTACCCACCTAATAACTATACAGGCTACTAAATCACCATTTGACTGACATCACAGACCATGGTTAAGAGCAGCTCTAAGGGTGTGTGTAGATAGTACCTGTGAATTGTTATCAGGTAATTGAGGATTTAAACATTGCATCAGGGGTTCAATAACTGAGCTGCAAAATTAAGTTTAAAAGTATCTTCAGGCTGTGAGCATAGATAGTGAGGCTGAATAGAATGAACGGTGGGTGGGCAGAGGGGGACAGTGAAAAAGCAGGGATACTGAACAAATATTTCTGCTTAGTATTCACAAAAGAGGAGGGGGAAGTGCCTAATCCAATTAACAGAAGCACTCTTGATAGGGGGGGTCAATCCCAGTCCTTTCACAGAAGACAGCGTTCTGCAAGAACTCCTAAAACTGAAGGTGGACAAAGCAATGGGGCCTGATGGAATTCACCCCAGAATTCTAAAAGAATTAAGAGGGGAACTAGTGAAACCACTGACTACTCTTTTTAATAAATCATGGGAGGATGGTGTGGTACCCGAGGACTGAAGGAAGGTGGATGTGATTCCCCTTCACAAAAGTGGGACCAAGACAGAAGCAGTAAAGTACAGACCTGTCAGTTTGACCTCTGTGGTAGGGAGAGTGATGGAGTCACTTCTGAAGGAAAGAATTGTTGAGTACCTACAGGCCAGTGGGGCACAGGACCCAAGGCAGCATGGGTTTACAGTGGGAAGGTCATGTCAGAGGAATCTAATAGATTTCTTTGACTGGGTGACCAAAGTAGTAGACCAGGGAGGGGCTGTGGACATGGCCTACCTAGACTTTAGCAAGGCATTTGACACAGTCCCACACAAAAGATTAATAGTCAAATTAACCAGCCTGGGAGTGGGTCCCAGGGTGGTAGCCTGGGTAAAATATTGGCTGGACAACAGGACACAGAAGGTAATTGTAAATGGAGTCCACTCAGAAGAAAGAGGGTTACTAGTGGGGTACCGCAGGGTTCAGTACTGGGTCCAGTCCTTTTTAATGTCCTTATAAGTGACATTGCAGAGGGACTGGAAGAAAAAGTATGCCTCTTTGCAGATGACACAAAGATCTGCAACAGGGTTGATACACAAGGAGGTGTGGAAAGGATGAGAAGGGACTTGGCAAGGTTGGAGGAATGGTCAGAAGTATGGCAGCTAGGATTCAATGCAAAGAAGTGCAAAATAATGCACCTGGGAAACAAGAACCCAGGGAAGAATACACAATGGGGGTGGGAGGTAGTAACAACAACAAAAAAGGAAAGGGACCTGGGGGTAATCATATCAGATGACCTTAAGGTTAGCAAGCAATGTGAGAAGGCAGTAGGGAGGGCTGGGGGTATACTGGGATGCATAGGGAGAGGCATCACCAGCAGAAAACAGGAAGTTGTTATCCCTCTGTACAGACAGTTGGTGAGACCCCATCTGGAGTACTGTGTCCAGTTCTGGAGACCCCATCTCCGCAAGGACATAGACAGGATAGAGGCAGTCCAGAGGAGGGCAACTAAAATGGTGCAGGGTCTGCAACAGAAGCCATATGAGGAAAGACTAAAGGAGCTTAATATGTATACCTTTGAGGAAAGAAGGGAGAGGGGGGACATGATAGAAACTTTTAAGTACCTCAGTGGAATCAACAAAGTCCAAGAGGGTAGCATCTTTCAGAAAAAGAGATGTGCAAGAACAAGGGGACACAATTTACAGATGGGGGGCAGTTCAGGGGCAATGTGAGGAAGTATTTTTTCACAGAGAGAGTAGGATGCATGGAACAGCCTTCCTGAGGAGGTTGTGGAGTCTAAAACTGTGGGAGAATTGTAGAATGCGTGGACAGACATAAGGCAATTCTTGTGGGGGGTAGGAAGAAATAGGCTGTTGGTTAACTAGGATCTGCGGCTATCCTGTAGGTAGGGAAATGGGCAGACTAGCTGGGCCAAGCGGTCCTTATCTGCCATCAAAATCTGTGTTTCTATGTTTATGTAGAAGAAAGTAAAAAACAAACAAACAAAAAGTAGCTCGAAAGGGAGAGTGGGTAAATAGTGTTTCTGGGAGAGTTAGCCTGTAGACAGGGGTTTGATTATTGTATCTGGCAGTGGTAACTGTGTAGAAAAGTAAACATTGTATCTCTGTAATATTAACATCAGGTTGTGAGAAGGTGGGGAGAGAGAGCGAGAGAGAGGGAGGGAGGGGGAGAGAGAGAGAAAGAGAGAAATCTTTTATTTTTTTAGGGGTAAAGGAAAAGGTCTAGTAATATGGAGTAGCTATAATTGGAGTGGTACAGTGCAACAGCTATGGGCCGGTGTTCTTCAGGGAGTCCTTCTGGAGACCACGGTGCTCCTCAATCTGCAGGCACCTCTCTGGGCTAAAGGAAGAAACATAAAAACATAGAAACATAGAATTTGACGACAGATAAGGACCACTTGGCCCACCCAGTCTTCCCATTTCCCTACCTAATGGATAAGCTGCAGATCCTAGCTAACCAACACCTTATTTCTTCCTACCTCCACCCCCTAGAATTGCCTTATACATGTCCATGCATTCTTGAATTCCACCACTGTTTTTGACTCCACAACCTCCTCAGGAAGGCTGTTCCATGCATCCACAACCCTCTCCATGAAAAATACTCTCACATTACCTCTGAGCCTTCACCACTCTAGCTTCAAATTGTGCCCCTTGTTCTTGCACACCTCTTTTCTGAAAGATGCTACCTTCTTGGACTTTGTTGATTCCCTTGAGGTACTTGAAAGTTTCTATCATGTCCCCCCCCCTCCTCTTCTCGAGGCTATACATATTAAGCTCCTTAAGTCTCTCTTGATATGTCTTCAGGTACAGACCCTGCGCCATTTTAGTTGCCCTCCTCTGAACTGCCTCCATCCTATCTATGTCTTTGCGGAGATTGGGTCTCCAGAACTGCATGCAAGAGGTTGCCAGACACAAGGCTGAGATCACTTGGGTCAAGAGAATCTACTGCCCCACTCAGGGACCAAAAAGTCCTCCTCTGCTGCCTATAAGGGTGCCTCAAAGAGTGTTGGGAGGAGGAGCTGCTGGATGATGGTGGGATCAGGGAGGGTTAGGGTGGTTGAGTGTAGGGACATCCCAATTCCCATACCACTACGGAACTCCTACACCGCACTGATAGGGCAGGACTGTCCCACAAGAACACTTGAAGTAGTGGCTGGGATGGATGTGGAGGTCATCCATGATGGAGACCCCAAGGGGGTTAGCAGAATACCCCAGAGGAGGAAAAGGAAGTGAATCCTGGTAGGGGACTTGATAGTAAGGGGTGTACAGTTGGGAACAGGTAGGGATGATGAGATAGTGGTAAGGTGCCTTTCCAGTGCCATGGCTCTTAGGGATGGAAGGAGGATCCTAAGGGTCGCTGGGAAGGCATGGAAGTAGTGAGAGATGTGTGTTATTGTCCACTTCGGGACAAATGACATAGCTGGGGAGAGGCCAGAAAAAGTCCAGGAGGAGTTCAGGAAACTAGGGAGGGGTCTTAGGCAAGTAACAAAATTGGTTACTTTCTTGGAAATGTTACCTGTCCATGACAAGGGGGAAAACAGAAGGCTCAACACCAGGGACTTCAACTAATGGTTGAGGAACTGGTGCAGAGAAGAGGGATTCAGATTCATTGAGGACTGGGGCTCCACTTGGAGGGATGGATGCCTGTACAGGGGTGACAGCCTACATCCCTCTTGGAGGGGAACTGGGATCCTCAGTGAATAGTTTAAATGCAACATTGGTAAGCATTTAAACTAACGGAGAGGGAAGGCGGAATAAGGCAGGAAGACATAGTCTGTCCCTCACCCCCACACTTCCAGGATCAGCAGTGGGTATTCCGGGGGTGAGGAGTACCAAAAGGAACAAGCATAACTAAGTCACAAAGAGGATAAGGGAGGAGACAAGAGGAACAAAAAAGTGAAGGAAACAGGATTGGCAAAAGGGCAAGCTAAGTGGAGGAGGAAGTAAAAATTGGAGAGCCATGTGTGCAAATGCTTGAAGTCTGGGCAACAATATGGCAGAACTAGAGGACACCATGGCAGCAGGAGACCTGGACATATTAGCAATTACAGAGGCCCATTCAATGAAAACCAGGACTGGGATGTAGACAGTCCAGGGTATGCTCTATTAAGGAGGGACAGGGTAGGTAAGAATGGATGAGGGGTGGCTCTTTACGTGAAGGAGAACATAAAGGCCACAAAAATACAGGGGGAACAGAGAAAACTGGAGGTTCTTTGGGTCATCCTGGAGACTGGGAGGGGGGATGTTATTTGAACAGGGGTGGTCTACAGACCTCCAGCACAGGTGCAGGAGGGAGATGAGGATATGATAGAAGAAATCCAAGGGATGGCTAACAAGGGTGCGGTATTGCCAGTGGGGGACTTCAATATGCCAGATGTGGATTGGAGCATCCCTACTACAGCAACAGGTAGAAGTAGGGTAATCCTAGACTCCCTGCAAGGTGCAATCCTCAGGCAACTAGTTAAGTAAACCACTCATGAGGGGGTGATACTGGACCTGGTACTGTCAAATGGGGACAGTGTCACTGACGTCACAGTGGGAAGCCACCTAGGGACCAATGATCACCAGATGGTGTGGTTCAACATTAGGACTGGGTTAGAATATAGCCACACTAAAATGAGAGTTCTGGACTTCAGGAAGGTTGGTTTCAAGAAAATCGGAGAGTGCCTCAAGGAAGCCCTAGCAGAAATAGGAAAAATGTGTGGGGAAGAGGAAAAGTGGGGAAAACTAAGGAGGGCTATTGAGAAGGCAACTGACCTCTATGTCAAGTAGGATAATAAGAGCAAGAGAAAAAAGCGATCACTCCAAGAAAGTAGCTGACAAAGTAAAGGAAAAGAGCCAGGTATCCAAAAGGTACAAGTCGACACAGAAAAAAGAAGATAGGGATAGTTATCAGGAAAAACAAAGGGAAGCAAGGAAGGCAGTTAGGAGGGCAAAAGCACAAATGGAAGAAAACATAGCCAAGTCAGTGAAAAAGGGGGATAAAACATTGTTTAGGTACATTAGTGAAAAGAAGAAAAGCAAGGCAGGGACAGTAAGACTAAAAGGGGAAGGAGGAAAGTGTTGAAGAGGACCAAAAGAAAGCATAAATATTGAACAAGTACTTCTGGGTAGGAGATGGGCAACAGATAAGGGAAAAGGGCATTAAGCAAAGAGAGGTGGACACTAGCCCTTTTATGGAGGAGAGGGTCCTCAGACAACTAGCACAAGTAAAGGTAGACAAGGCAATGGGGCAGGATGGAGGTCACCCCAGGGTACTGAAGGAACTATGGGAAGAAATGGCTGGGCCTCTGACGGCCCTGTTCAATCTATCACTGGATACAGGGGAAGGTTTGGAGGACTGGTGGATGGTGGAAGTGGTCCCATTACACAAATGTGGCAATAGGGAGGATGTGGGAAACTACAGACCTGTAAGCCTGACTTTGGTGGTGGGCAAGGTTATGGTAACACTACTTAAAGAAAGGATGGTGGAATACCTTAAAAACACTGGATTACAGGATCTGAGGCAGCATGGGTTCACGGAGGGGGGAAGGGGATTCCTGTCAAACAAATCAGATAACCAGACAGAGTTCTTTGACTGGGTTACCAGGGAGGTGGATTAGGGAGGAGCAGTGGATGTTGCCTACCTAGATTTCAGTAAGGCTTTTGACACCATTCCACACAGAAGACTGGTAAGTAAGCTGGGAAGCCTGAGAGTGGGCCCAAATATGTAACATGGGTAAGAAATTGACTAAGTAACAGAACTCAGAGGATGGTGGTAAATGGAATTCACGTGGAAGAAGGTAAGGTAAGGTAACCAGCGAGGTGCCTCAGGGGGTTAGTACTGGTACCGGTCCTCTTCAATGTCTTTATCAGTGACATTGCAGAGTGGCTAGAAGGAAAAGAATGCCTGTTTGCAGATGACACAAAAATCTGCAACTGAGTGGACATACCAGGGTGGTAGAAAAAATGATGGAAGATTTAAAAAGGCTGAAAAACTGGTCAAGAGTTTGTCAACTGTGCTTTAATGCCAAAAAGTGCACAATTATGCACATAGGGAACAGAAACCCATGGATAGCATATAATTTGTTGATAGAAGTGTTAGAAACCACAAAACAGGAAAGGGATCTGGGAGTCTTCATATCCGATAACCTGAAGGCAGCAAAGCAGTGTGATAAAGCAGTGGGGAAGGCTAGTAGAATGCTGGGGTGCATGGAGGGGTGACACCATCAGAATGAAGGAGGTAATTATACCCCTGTATAGATCAAAGATGAGACCCCACCTGGAATACTGTGTCCAGTTCTAGAGGCCCCATCTCAGGAAGGACATAGACTGGGTTGAGACAGTACAGAGAAAGACAACCAAAATGGTGCACGGCCTGCACCTGAAGCCCTACGATGAAAGACTGAGTGAGTTAAATATTTACTCTGTAGAGGAAAGGAGGGAAAGGGGAGACATGACAGAAGCATTCAAATACCTCAAAGATATCAATAGGATACAGGAAGGTGGTATTTTGCACAGACAAAAGATGTTCAAGGACAAGGGGGCACAATATGAAGCTGGACAGGGGAGACTTAGAGGGGATCTGAGGAAATACTTCTTTGCAGAAAGGGTAGTGGACATCTGGAACAGCCTCAAAGCAGAGGTGGTGGGTATCAAAATGGAAACAGGCTTCAAACATGCATGGGACTGACGCAAAGGGACCTTGGTAATGGGGGGGGGGTAAGGCCGGGGAAGTTAGGATCTACGATAGCACAGTAGGTAGGAACCTTAGGGCAGACTGGGTGGGCCAGGAGGTCCTTGTCTGCAGACAGCTTCTATGTTTCTATGTATGAGAAGACATAGTTTTAATCCCCGCCACCCAAAAAATGTTTATTGTAAAAAAACAAAGCAGCAGCAACTACAAAATTATCAAGAAGAAGAACAACAACCAGTCAAACTATTTACAACTGAATTATTCGAACTGTGGTGAGGTGGCAGTGGGGTTGCTGGTGTGTTGGGTGGTGGTGCCAATTGGCCAAGCAGCATATCCAGCATGCAGATTATTTCCTGCTGACTAGCCATCATTGCCTCAATGTCTGCCTGCAAAATTTTAAAAATCTTTCTCAGTTTTTCTAAGGTGTTTTTCCATACCTTACATTCGGGAGTCGTGATTGGTTGCAGGCTCTGTTGGTTTTCTGCTGGTACTTATGCCACTTTATATTTCCTGATGCTGTCAATAATCAGCCTCGATTCATGCCTTAAAGGCTTTTTTTTATGTCCTGCAGATGCTTTGCACTTGCATACTGAGCTCCTTCTGTGGATGCATTTTGTCCTTTGTCACTGTAAGCAAAAGATTAAAAGAACATTATAAAGTCAACTGAATGGAAACATCATATTTTTACCTTCACTCATGTCAATGTCTCATATTTTTCATCCCCTCAAGCAGCCTTGACTGTATACTCAAAGGGGAGCAATCATGATTTTGAAAACTGAAGGTCCTTGCATAGCTACATGCTGTTTAGGGCACATTGGTATCCACAGCCAGCAGAATTAAGGCATATTTGGTCAGCATGTTGGAATGCTAATGAAGGCATAGGCCTTCAGGCTGCAGCCTGGACATTTACCTGCTCCTCCTCAGCGCGAAGGAGCCTGCCACCACAGGCACCCAGGAATCAAGCTACAGGTGTCCTTGTACCCACTGGGCTAGCTACCGCCATCTGCGGTCGCCTCTGCCCACCCAGACATTTACCTGCTCCTGCTCAGCATGAAAGAGCATGCAACCTCCACCGGTACCCAGGAACCAAGTTACAGGTATGGCCAAGATATGGCCCCAGCTTCCACGGCTGCATGGTGCTTCTTCTTAGGCTGAATTTTGAAAACTGGTGCCTTTCCCTCAGACAAGCCCTCATTGGTCTGCTCTTGACCAGGAGCTTCCTAATTGTCTGCCCACCCAGACCGGTATTTCTTTCAACTCCCCGTAATTGGACTCCAGCTTGAAACAACACTTGTCTGCCTGCTTGCCTCAAACTGGACTTGGCCTGAACTACTATTTCCCTGCTCTGCGCATCAGAAACTCTACATTTACTGGGATTCTGTTTCCTGTAAGCGCCGATTTCATTTTGCGCCAGAACAATTCTTCAAACAGCTTCCCTGTACAGCTCTATGACTTGCAGTATATTAGTACCTAAATGCCTTAGAGTCAATTGTTGCTCTTAGCCCTGGTATTCTAGAGTCTGTTTTCTTGTTAGACATATAGCGCTGTATTTTTAATCTGCGGCATGCTGATTGTTTGGTATCTAGTGAAGCCCCCAGTTTTTCTTTCTTTCTTTCTTTCTTTCTTTCTTTCTTTCTTTCTTTCTTTCTTTCTTTCTTTCTTTCTTTCTTTCTCTCTTTCTTTCTTTCTTTCTTTCTTTTGCCTGCCCCCAACTGTGACCACTTTTGTTTCTTTTGTTCTCTGCAGACCCAGTTTTCACCTAGAAGACATCTGCAACCCGCCCCCCGATTTAACCCTCTTTAGTGATTACAGCCCTTTTGTTTAATTGTAAATTTTGTATTCCCTCCCAACGCTCCCGAGTGCAATCTAACCCCTGTCTATCCCTCTTCTCTTTAGGCATCCTTGTAGCCCACTGGGCTAGCTATCACCATATGCGATCATCTCTGTCCACCTGGACATTTACCTGCACCTCCTTGGCATGAAGGAGCCTGCTGCCACCCGCCCCCAGGAATCAAGCTACAGGTACAGCCTAGACATGGTCCCAGCTTCCATGGCTGCATGGTTCTTCTTTATAGGCTGAATTTTTTGGCCCATCACCCTCCCCTACCCCCACCACTCTTTAAATCCACTCAAGCCCCTCCCTCCTGTACCTTGTCCTGCCCCCATTGGCTCCCAGGCCAAGTACCCCAGAACATAAAACTATCTGTCCCCCCAACCCATTTCTCAATCTCTCACTTTTCTCACAAATCTTCTATTACTGGTCTGCATGCCTCCTCTAGCTTATGCACATGAATAAGTAACCCATCTCTGTTGCTCACAACATACACCTCCCCCTTTCCAGCATCTGCTGACACCATGAACCTGCCACAGCTCACACTGTTTGCAGTCTCTCTCTCATCTGTCCTGGTTCTGACAGTTGCATGTGCCACAGTACTGGCCCAGGACCAAGCATATCTCGCCTATCTCTCGGCAACCCACTCCCCCGGTTCATCTTCCCCATCTCCCCTCATGGAACCCCCCCCCCAGGGCATGTTACTCTTTCCTTCCTCTCAAACACAGAACGCTGCTTATTAGGTCACTACCTGGCTTCCATATCCTGCTCCCTTGCTGTCCCCTCCTGCACCTACACCCCATTTCCATCCCTCCTTCTCTGAGCAGGAGACATTGAGTGCAACCCCAGCCCACCAGATTCACACATCACCTCATCTGACAGCATCTGGACAAGCGCTCCTGGGCTATAACGTGCTCACATAAACATATGCAGTCTTCCCTCCAAACTCCAGGACCTGGAGGCATGGGTTGAGCTATACAAGCCCCATGTTCTGGGACTTTCTGAGACATGGCTAAAACCTCATATTACAGACGCCACCTTCCAGCGACTTGGGTACTTCTCCCTCCATCTGTATAGGCCTGGCAAAAAAAAGGGGGTGGGGGCGTCACACTTTTCATCATGATCACATCCGGATCACATCCAGGCCCTACACCTTGAGGATCAACAAACTGATCCTGCTGAAGATTCCTATCACCTGCACCCGGTATGGAAGAGCTGCAATCAGTTATTCCCTGGCACTTATCTGGAATTCTATCCAAAAGTCGTTGAAAATGGATACACTGATTCCTCTTACATCCTTCAAAAAACTGTATACCAGCCTAATCCCAGATCCGTGCACTTGCTTCCACAAGGCCTAGTCCTCCCACACCCCCAAACCCTCCCACACCCCTCTCCTCCACCCCTCTTTAAAGCTCCTTCCTATTCTTCTATCATTCATCTGGTCCTTTCCCATCAAACCTCATACATATATGCCCACCCATGTACCATTATCCATGCCTTATCCCTACTAGACTGTTTGTTTTTCTCCTTTATTAGGTTTTAGGTTTATTGTCCGTTGCCTTGTATATATGTAAATATTTGTACATCTATCTCACTCACAAATGGTTGTATTTGTGCTTATTCAATATCATGTTTTTGTATACAATCTGTAACCTTTTTGTTATGACCACTCAGGTCCATCTTGTAAATGAGCTATGCTCAATGATGTTCGCCTGAATAAATAAAGATTTTGATTGATTGATTGATTGATTGAAACCCCTATCAGCCAACATATTCCTCTGCTCCAATGCAACCTCATCTAGTGAATGGCTCTTCTCTGAACTCACACTGGGAATCAGCAAACAACTCTACACTGGGTGCTGCTACAATCCTTCCACTGCTTGAACCGAGGGTCTCAACAGCTTCCTCTCCAGCCTGGGCTCCTTATCTCCTCATAGAGACTCTATTCTTCTGGGGGATCTCAATCTAAATTGGCTGAGTAGCCACCAGCCTGACTATGCCTCCCTTCTGAAACAATACAAACTGGTCCAAACTATTACGCTTCCCACCAGGCAGAACCCTTGCACAGCCACTCAGACTCTCCCAGATTGGATCGCTACAAGCTGGGAGGGCTGCATCCTGCATGCTGGTACCATGGCTGACTCCATTAGTGATCACTCCCCTATGTATCTTCTCTGGTCATCTAAGCTCAAACGGCCCCCTCCCAAATACCTGTCTTTCCATAATTTCAGAAATCCTAACACACCTGACCTTCTCACAGAGGCACGGGCATTGGACTGGGGCTGTCGTCTCTGAGTCAAATGTGATCCAGGCAGCATCCATGTTCACTCAGACACTCTTGACCTTACAGGACAGGCACTTTCCGGGCACCACCAGAAGGGTGAGTGGCGGCTACTCATGCTGGGTCACAAAATACCTCCATACCCTAATGAAAGACAGAGATCGCACATGGTCAACCTTTAAAGCATCCCCATTCCCAACCCTATGGGATGACTACAGGCATTGGAGAAATCTTTGTAAACACCTGGCCAAAGTGCTAAAACAGACACATTTTCGCAATCTCTAACAAACAAACCTTGGGGACCCTAGAACATTCTGGGCCTCTATTGACTCACTACTAAACCCCCCCTCTAGTAAGTCTGTCCCACAACTAAACACCACTGCTGGCCTCACTACTGACTCCAAAAAAGTGGCCAAGGCCTTTAACAACAAATTCTCTGACCTAACTGTGTATCTCAGCAAACTCCCAAATGGTTTACAAAAAAACCCCTGTCTTCCTACACCCTTGTGACATCACCCACAGTGCTCACCTCCCAGCCTCCACCTCCCCCTTTTACTTCAAAATACTCTTGCTTGCTGATAAGACTAAACTCCTCAAGAGCCTCCCTAACCATGGCTCCCTGGAGCTGATGGACTATCCCCTATCTTCCTTAGGCTTATCTCCCCGCCATCATCGCCCCTCTTACATTAATTTTTAACCTGACCCTGACCACCTCCTACATGCCCAATCCCTGGAAAACTGCAAAGGTTATCCCCATCCATAAAGCCGGGGACCCACAATCCACAGATAACTATCACCCGATCCCCATCTTTTCACACCTAAGCAAGCTACTAGAAAAAGCCATCCACCACCAATTTGCTGACTACATAGGCAAACATAACCTTCTATGTAGCCAACAACATGGCTTTTGCAAGAACCACTCCACAATAACTGCCCTCGCAGTCCTGACTGACCACATTCTCACAAACATGGACCATGGAAACGCCACTGGCACAGTCTTCATTGACCTCTCCAAGGCCTTTGACTTGGTCAGTCATGCCCTCCTCCTCTTCAAACTACATCGCTTTGGCTGCTCCCTGGAGGTCACCACCTGGTTTGAGCACTACCTCACTGGGCACTCCCCGTTTGTGTGCATCAGCCCGGCCAGCTCTCCCACCCTGCCTGTCTCCACAGGGGGTCCCTCAGGGCTCCATGCCGGGCCCCCTCTTTTTTTCCTTATTCGTCAACTTCCTTCCAGTGGATTGTCTCATCTGTCACTCACTCCTCTATACTGATGACCTCGTGCTCTTCTCCAGTGGAAAGTCTACTGCCCTCATCTCTGCAGCCCTCTCACAAAACTACACTGTGGCCCACAACTGGTTTTCGGACAACCTCCTTCTGGTCAATGCCAAAAAAACAAAATCAATGTTGTTCAGATCTGAGCCCTTCTTAGTTAAATGCAATTCAAACTCCCCCAATCATCGCATTCCCTGATGGTCAAGCCCTAGAAGCCCAGGTAGAAGGTTTATAGATCACACCTGTGTGAATGGCAGTGCCATTTCCTGTCTCCAGGGTGATCCACAATGCCTCCGCCTTTCCCTGCATGGATTCCCTATGCACAGTGAAGCCCACCAGGATGAAGCACATCACTGCAGAATTCTGCAGTAGAGTTACTGCAGCAAACAATGCAGTTTCAATGGGAGTTAATCCCTTTTGTCATGCAGTAAACCTGTGACACTACGCTTCATCCTGGCGGTCGTCATTGTAATCCCGAAATTTGGTCTTCTGACCTACACTATGCCGAGGTTGGGAGTCCGAATTTCAAACTCTTGATGGGGACTTGCATTATGTGGGGGACTTCACCCCCACACCTCTGTAACTAAAATAACCAGCTTCGAGGGGAAGTGGACCTTGGAGTTTGTTGTTATATTCGGAGGGGTGCAAAAATGTTTTTTTTTAAAGTTCCCATGGTGGGAACAGAACCACATCCCAGACAGCCTGTTGGCCAAGCTGTAGAAGCATTAGTGCTTCACACCATGTGGCAGCTTGGCCGGCACCTCACTTTGTCATCTTCATATGGTTATGCCAGGTGGAACCATGTTCCATGGGCCTAACTGAGTATTTTGCCCAGTGAAATACAATTTCACCCAGTGAAATGACATTTTGCCCAGCAATTGACATTTCACTGCTGGACTGAAATGTCAGGCGACCCTAATTTCAGGATACTGAAGCCAGGCCAGTACATGTCGGGAACCTCGGCTTCCGTATCCTGATAGGGCACCCCTTGCATTCCCTGTTTCTCAGTTGCCTAAATTCCTTCCCAGATATAGATAGCCACTCCTCCTCCCTTTTTACCCACCATGTCCCTCCTGAATAGACTATGACCTGGCATTGTCATATCCCAGTCATGGTTCCCCTTGAACCATGTCTCAGTAACAGCAGCAATGTCTGGGTCCACTTCAGCCATCAGGGCCACTAGGTCCAAGATTTTGTTTTTCAGGCAGTGGGCAATTGTGCACATGACCTTCCAATTTTTACTATCTCCTTTCCTAATAACTCCCCTCCAATCCTCATGTCTTCCTCTATACCCCTCTTGTCCTTACTCCCACTCTGCCTTTTCTCTGCATTTTTACCTATTTTAGCTATATTTGTTGATTTCTGAACATTAGGGTTCTCTCTTTCATCTGTATCATTTTGTGTTGGGGGGCTGTTTACTTCACCCAGCTTATTTCCACCACTCCATTGGCTAGTTTAAATGCTTGCAGATGAAACATTTAAACCTTTCACTGAGGATCTGGCCCCCCGAGATACATATAGGACTGCATCCCTTCAGGTGGAACCTCTGCCCCAAAAGAAGCCAAATTTCTCTGTTCTGCACCAGTACTTGAGCCATGCATTGAACCTCTTGGTGCCGAGTACCCTGTTCTCGTCCTTGCCCTTGAAGGGTAACACCTCTGAAAATGTTACAGAGTGTGCAACCTGTCTAAGACCCCTCCACAACTCCCTGAACTGCTCCTGCACTACCCTAGCCTCACCACTTGCCAGATCATTCATCCCCAGGTGGAGAATGATGTCTAGCTCACCCTCCCATCCTACTGCCCCAGGAATGGGCTGTGATTGATTCTTCATATATCCACACCTGCAAAAGCCACCCCCCTTGCCTATCTCCTTCACCTCTCCCTCTCCATCAGCTCTCTTCCCCAAGCCTGGAAATTGGCCAAGGTGATCCCCCCTCCCAAAAAGGCAGGTATCCCACTTCTCTTGGCAATTACAGACCCATCACTCTTTTACATGCTCTTGCCAAACTACATAGCCTAGGGGAGTTAAAATGGAGGATAACGCCTGCCAGGACTGCGAAGATGGGCTACCCGGAGTGTGCCTCCAATGTGTCCCTGCTCACCCAGCTGCCGCCAGACCAACAAAACAGTGAGTAGCTTGGGGTGTTAGGGGCCACACCTCGTCCCTGCCCGGGGGTAATCTGAGGTTCCATGGGGGACACAAAGGCAGATGTGGGTAGAGCGGGATGCAGGAGGATGTCTCCTTGGTGGCCCCAAAGGGTCAGGTCTGGCAGGATGAGGGGAGAAAAACTGCAATTTCAAAAAACAAAACTAGCATCCTTCTGCCATGCAACCAGAAAGGGGGCTTTCAGAAAATATAAGGAGACTCAGAAGGAGGAGGCTAGGGAGGTGTAGCCTAGAGAGACAGAGGGAGGCAGGGAAAGCAGTGAGTAGTGCATAGGTGTAAACAAAGGACAGCTTGGCTCAGACAGTAAGGAGGGGCAACAAGCCATTTTATAGATACATTAGTGACACAGGGAATGTCAGGGGAGGGATTGTGAGGATCAATGGGAGGAAAGGGGAGTGAGAAGAGGGTGGCTTAGAAAAAGCATTGATACTGAATGAATACTTCTGTTTGGTATTCATGATAGAGGGGGAGGGACAGGGATCACAACTAGGCAGCAAGTGCAATGTAGAGAGAGAGGTAAACACCAGTCCATTTACAGAAGAGATAGTTATGGAGGAACTCACAAGACTGAGGATGGGCAAAGCAATGGGACCTGATAAAATAAACCCCAGGATATTAAAGGAATTATGAGTGGTGCTAGCAGTACAATTGGCAGCCCTATTTAGTGAGCCATGCAGTACAGGGGTGGTTCCAGAGGACTGGAAGGGGGAAATGTAGTCCCTCTCCACAAGAGTGGTAGCATGGAGGAGGCAGGAAACTATAGGCTGGTCAGTCTCACATCAATAGTGGGTAAGATTATGAAGGTGCTGCTTCAGGAAAGGATTGTGGATCACTTGGACACCATGTGAGCACATGATCTAATGTAGCATAGATTCACAGCAGGAAGGTCATATCAAACAAATCTTACAGATTTTTTTGACTTCTTGACAAAAGATGAGAATCAGGGAGGAGTGGTGGATATCGCCTACCTAGATTTCAGCAAGGCCCTTGACACCATACCCCACAGAAGACTAGTGAGCAAGCTAGGGAGCATGGGAGTGCACTACAAAGTAGAAAACTGGGTGAGAAACTGGTTGTGAGACTAGAAGCAGAGGGTAGTAGTAAATGGGATCAAGTCCAAGAAAAGAAGGGTAATCAATGGGGTACCTCAGGGATCAGTCCTGGGGCCAGTCTTTTTTAATGTCTTCATCAGTGACATTGCTGAAGAGCTGGAAGGAAAGGTTTTTCTATTTGCTGATATCAAGATCTGCAACAGAGTAGACACTCCAGAGGGGTTGAAAGAATGAGGAGTGATCTGAGAAAACCGGAAAAAATGGTCGCAAGTGTGGAAATTAAAATGTAATGTGAGGAAGTGCAAAATCATGCACCTGGGGTAAGGAGACCCTGTGGGGGACTACAGGATGGGGGGAATTTATGGCAGTCACCAGAGAAGAGAGGAATTTAGGCATAATAATCTCAGATGACCTAAAGATGGGCAAACAGTGTAACAAGGCTCACTAGCAGAAGAAGGGAGGTGGTGATGCCATTCTAGAAAATGCTGGTTAGGCCTCACCTGGAATATGGTGTTCAGTTTTGGAGGCTGCATCTTTGCAAGGACATAGACAGGGTGGAGGCGGTCCAAAGAAAGGCAAATAGATCACGTAGACCTTGCATCAGAAAACATATGAGGACATATTAAAGGACCTCAATATGTATACACTTGAAGAGAGAAGAGAACAGTGGGATATGATAGAGACCTTCAAGTATCTTAAAGGTTTGACCAAAGTGCAAGGCAGTGACAGTTTTCAGTACAAGAGTTGTACGAGGACAAGGGGACACAACATGAGATTGGAAGGGTGCAGGATAATATAATTGTGAGGAAGTTTTTCTTCACTGAAAAGGTGGTAGAAGCTTGGAATAGCCTACCCCAAGAAGTGGTGGGACTAACACGGGGGGGTCAAACATGCATGGGATGGGCATAAGGGAACCCTAGATGTGGGGAAGGGAGGCAAAAGCCAGTGACTAAGTAGGGTCAGTAGCCAGTGATGCAGGCAAGGAATACTGGCAGACTAGGTGGGCCTAGCTGTCCTTATATGCTGTCAACCACTATATTACTATGTTACTATGTTATACAAATTACAGTGTAGCACAACCTGTAGATGATCCTAGTGACTGTAAAATACCTTTGTGCTCTTTCCCATCTTACTCTTTTAGCACAGTCGTACTTTACTCTTTAATGGGGCGATAGCTTCTCTCCCTTTCTGCTCTAATTGCTGCCAACCTAAGCATCGATTATATACTCAGGTGGTACCAAATTAACAAATCTCTTAAGACCCCCTTGGAAGATACCATGACTGCATCCTGCTACAATTATGTGCTTGGATCCAGGACTTGCAAACCCATACTGTGTTCTACCTATTTCCAGACCAATTTACAAAATTTCAGGTACTCATCCTCATTCTCGCAGTCCTCTATACCTACACTGTGTTCTTAAACAGAGAAACAGAGGCATTAGTTTGAAACTACTTGCTCAGATCCTTTTATTTCTTGGAGAAGACAAGTACAGTAAAACTAGTCACCCCCATCCCCTTACACCCAGTTCTCCACACTGACCTATGTCTCTAACAATTTGTGAGTGCCATAGATCCCTAATTTGTACTTTTTGAGTACCCTTTTGCTTAGTTCCTTATTTCCTTCTCTACCGTGGTATTGCGAATCTGTACCAACCATTTAGCTCTATCCTTCCTCACTGATCTCACTGGGGACTTTAAGTTATCAATCTGTCTGATACTCCCACAAAGGTCATAGTGCACTTGGATTCTCTCCTCTGCTCCACCCTTGATATGCCAATCATGCTTCCTCCAATACTACTCCTGCTTCTAATCTGCCCCATTCATCTCCCTACACTGAGCCTATGTCAACCACACCTACTTCCCAGTTACTGCCAAATTCTTACACCATACCTAATCCCCACCCTTTATGGGTCAAATCTTCTACCTCTCTGGTGTTTTCCCTTATCTTCTCACATCCAGTAGTAATTTGAGCAGTTTTACTTTTTTATGTATCTTCACCATTCTGCCTTTATCTCTGTAAGAAGCTGTCTTTCCCATCTCGGACCAGCAATATATTTCCATATAGGAAGGAATATAAACTCTCATCTATAGGCTAAAGAATCTTATTACAATACTGTTCCTTTGCTCAGGCAATATTAAATTAAACCTGCTGTGGGCCCTATCCCCCTCCTCCAGCATCCTCTTCCAACATTGCATTAACTAAAGGACTAAAGATTACATTAATCAATGTGTGCAGCCTCCAGAAGAAAGTAAATGCTGTGAAAGCTTGGGTCACTAATACAAATCCTGACATTCTGGTAATTACAGAAATGTGGCTTAAGAGCTCTACCTCAGACCTAGAGACAGCACTGCCAACATTTAATAATTTCCATTTTGATATACCTACAAGGGGGGGCTTGATCATTTATGTCAATGCAAATTTATTAGCTATCAAACTGCTCGCTGTTACCAAACCCAGAGAATTTGAATGATTACCCTTAAACTTTCACTATCCTCTGCTGAAGCACTTAATATAACTGGCTCCTACAGATCACTGGCAGGGAGCCTAGAATTGCTTTCAGTCCTCCGCAATTTCATGAATTCCAACTCCAATAAGTCAATTATTCTTGGTGATTCATACTAATATTCATACTAAGATTTTATTAGGAGCTAGGGAGCGATGAGGCTCATAATTGCTCCTATTTATTAATAATAATCCAAAGTAGGATGTGATATAATAAATTTATCCAACTGATTCTTAAAAGTCATTTTAGAGCTACTAATAATAACATCAATTGGAAGAGCATTCCAGATCTTAACAATACATGACGTAAAAAAATACTTCCTTGGTAAATGTTTATAACGTCTTTGTTGAATCTGTAAAGGGTGTCCTCTGAGGTTGTAGGTATCTTCTTTAAAAGTAAACCCAAGGTTATCCAGTAGAACAGGGTCATTAACAATGTCAAACATTTATAAGAGATCCACTCTCAATCTTCTAGTAAATAACGACATTAGATTAAAAGATTGTAATCTGTCTTCATATGTCATATCTTTAAAGCCGTTTATAATTTTAGTAAATCTCCTCTGAATTTTCTCAATTTTAACAATCTGTTGTTTCTTATATGTACAGCAGAATTGTGACATGAAATCTAAATGTGGGAGAACATATGCCCTATAAAGTGTCGTAAGTATTTCTTTTCCCTTGATTTAATGTTCCGTTTAATTGCCCAAATAACACTATTTGCCTTACGTATTACTTTGTTAATTTGAAGGTCAGGGAGAAATTTATTAGTTATAATAACCCCTAGGTCCTTTTCAATTTCTGTATCCAGAAGTAACTTATTATCCAATGTATAAACATGCTTAGGGTTATTAGCCCCAAAATGTAAAGTCTTGCATTTTGCATGATTTAATTTCATTCCCCATTTTGAGGCCCATAAAGAAATACTATCCAAATCTTTTTGTATTGTATTGATTTGCTCACTATTTTCGTAAGGTCCTCCAATCTTAATATCATCTGCATATTTAATGACATTAGAGATACAAGTCTTAGATATATCCATTACAAATAAATGAAACAGATATGGACCCAAAACAGAGACCTGAGGTACTCCACTGGTGACTGATTCTGGATGTGATAGTTGGCCATTTATTAGGACTTGTTGTGAACACTTATTCAACCCATTAGCTATCCAACAAACCAAAGTTGAATTAATGTTTATTTGATATAATTTTGTTATTAAAGTCCAATGAAGGAGCAGATCAGAAGCTTTACTGAAATTCAAATATATTACATCGTAAGAAGTCCTACAATCCTGTTTAAAACTGGTGTCCTCATAAAAGCGCATCAAATTGGTCAAACATCCTCTACTAGATTTAAATCCATGCTGTTTTGAATCAATATTTTGCAAGATGGGAGTGAACATACCTTTAATTAAACTTTCCAGTATTTTACAAATTGAAGATGTAAGACTAATGGGTCTATAGTTGTCACAAAGGTTTCTAGGACCTTTTTTTTTATAGATTGGTATTACATACACTTTTTTCCATAAGTCAGGTACATAATTTGTATTCAAACAATGTTCATATAATAGTTCTAATGGAGATGATAATACATCAGTCAATAAATATAGAAAATGACATGGAATGTCGTCTGGGGATACACTAGTTTTACCCTTTTGCATAATGAGTTTGGTATGGACATTCAAAAATAGAAATAATTATATAACAACCTTTAAACTTATTAGTAGTATTTTTCTATCCGATGTGTTTGATATATACTATGATAAGAATCATTTAATAGATTAGCCATTTTTGTGATCTGAATGTAGACTGGCTTTACCCCAGATCTATCAGCCTAAAAGAAAAGTGTGATGAGCTGGGCATTTCTCAGTTAATTTGAGAACTGATTCGACCCAATAAAAAAAAAGCTCCATACTAGACCATATCCTTACAAACAGGCCCTGTAAAATTTCACACACAGCTGTGTTTCACAATGATGTAAGTGATTACAACATTGTTGTATGTACAAGAACTCTAGAAAAACCTATCTCCTGCTCTAAATTCATTATACAATGAAGCATCTACAAATTCAAATAGAAGAACTACTTATTTGACCTATGGAACATAAATTGTCAAAACCTCTATCTAGCATCTTCAATCAATGAGGCAGTTGCTATTTTCAACTCAACCCTTACAATATTAATAAACAAACACACCCCTTTAATAAAATGTATAGTCAGAACAGCTTCATGTCTATGGTTCACTGGTAAATTAAAGAAAGCTCTAACCCTATGGGATAAACTTTGGGCCACAGCTCAACATGCCAAAGATGCATCAGACTGGATAACATTTAAAGATCTAGTAATGCCTGTACTAAACTTATCAGAACCACCAAAGCTAATTATCACATGAATGCTCTTGAAATTGTAAAGGGTAACCCTGTTAAAATCTGGTGAGTCATTAAATCAGTCGAAGGACATAGAGCTCCTCCATCAGTTCTGATTAAAATAATCTCCCAAGGTTCCACTACCTCTGATCAATACACAATACTGGAAAAATTAAATTCTCACTTTGCGACAGATGGTTTAGTGTTTGACTCCTCTCCAGCTGCAAAACTCATGAACTATCTTAATCCAAAGGCTGTTTCTACCAATCCACAAAAATAGGGGTCCTTCTGCCTATCCTCTATAATTTTTAAACAGGTAGTGGACCTGCTCATAAAACTAGATACTAAAAAATGTGCAGGTGCTGACAGAATAGATCCCATGTTCTTAAAATGAGGCAATCATTTTGCAACTGCTCCAATAACCCATCTATTAATATGCCGATTGCCTCTGGTATAGTCATTTCATCCTGGAAAACAGCTCACATACTGCCCTTGTTCAAATCTGGTGATCCATGTGATCTAAATAATTATAGACCCATTTCTATCCAACCTGTTCTTTCCAAACTCCTGGAGAAACTAGTTAATACCCAACTAAGAGACTATCTTGAAAACATGAACCTATTCAATCCACTGCAATCCAGTTTTAGTCAAAATCATAGCATGATTTCTGACCTTGCAAAAGTGACAATGATTGGCTTACCTCCCTAAACCATAAATACTCACCCAGAGCCCTTTTTCTTGATTTAAGTAAAGCCTTTATGGGTCTATGTGATAACGGCGAACACCTAAAGGCGATCACTGTTATCGCTCAGAGTGACGAAAACATTTTCAGCACCTGACAACCCAGGCGCATCAGGCCAACTGTGCTAGCACAGTTTTTACTACTTTCTGTGGCAGCTGACCCCACACACCCCTACTTAAGGATTCTCAACCCAGGGGGTGCATGTTGAGGGGTGGTGAAAGCAGTAAAAAATAGAGTTCAGGCTGGGTGCACAAAATCGCACCAGCACCTGGACCCGAACCCGCACCTCACCCACCCCAACCACTAGCCAACCCTTGACACCATGATGCACCTCAGCCAATTACCGCAGTGCCACCCCCTACAGCCTCTTCACCCCACTCCCAGTGCACACTTGCTGTGCTCGCTCCCACCCCCGCGAGTGTACGCATAGTGACATCCTGTCACCCAGTTCACCTGCAGCCTCATCAGGTCGCCCTACCCTCCCATCACCATGAGGGATTGCGCCGGGACAGAGCCCTTCCTTATGCTCCCACCTCACAGGAAACCAGCCTTTATATGGTGGACCATGACCTTCTGTTAGTTAAACTTAAGGTGCATGGTCTAAGTAACTCCACTGTAAACTGGTTTTCTAGCTGTCTCTCAGGAAGATTACAATGCATCAAAGCAGATGGGCTCCTTTCTTCTCCTATACCATTCAAATGAGGTGTTCCACAGCATTCTATATTAGGCCTTCTTCTATTTTTGATTTACAGCAACACTCTAAGTGACAATATACATGAAGCCAAACTACATTTCTTCACAGACGACACCATCCTTAACCTATCAAAGCCTTCCCTGTCAGATATTTGCACTAAATTACAATTAGTCTTTAAACAAATACAACTCAACCTTTTGCAGTCTAAACTCCTGTTAAAAGCCAAAAAAACAAAAGTGATGTTTTTCTAACCTAGAAATTCCTCAACCTCCTTACTAAATCTTGGCCCTGCTGCATCCATTACAACCCTGCTAGGAGATACCCTAGAGGTCATGGACAAGTTCAAATACCTAGGCCTTTGGCTAGACAACAACCTTTCCTTCATGGCCCACATTGAAACCTTCTCTAAAAAGCTAAAAACTAGACTGAGCTTTATCTATAGGAACAGATAAATCCCTTTTCCCCAGTGATATCAGGAAGAGGCTGGACCAAGACACCTTCCTTCCCCTTCCCCTTCCTGACAACGCCAACATTATATGCAGTTGCTGTACAGCCTCTAACCTGCAGAAATTAGATGTTCTTTTTTACTGTGCTATTCATTTTATACTGAATGCACCATCTAGAACTCACCACTGTGCTCTTTATTCTGCAGTGGGCTGGTCATCCCTTTCCACCAGGAGAATGATTCATAGCTGCACTTGGGCATATAATATGCTACTGAGCAAACTTCATTCATATATAGCATCCTTATGTCATTGTTCCTATAGTTGCAACTTGCTCAGGAAACATTCTTTTATCTTACCAGATATACTTAAGTTTTGCATCCACTTCAGTAAAGCTGCCATCGGCCATGCTATTCCTTCAGCCTGAAACAAACTACAATCCTCCATCAAGCTTTCTGAACTAGTCTCCTTCAATATACTTAAACCCTTGATCAACAATTGCCTTAAGGAAGTCTGCCATTGTCATAATAGCTAGCATGTCATTTTACGCTATGCAAATTTTACCCTGCAATAAGCTCTTTCTTTCCCTCCAAATCAATAATAATTTTATCTTTTTAGAATTTAGAATCATCATAATTGTTATTATTATGCCACTGTTTGTTTTATTCATGTAATCTCTCTTCAATTGTATATTTGTGTTTTCCTGAACAATGCTTTGTCTACCTGTGCATTGTCACTGTATCTTGTTGTATTGTTCTGTCCTTAGCAGGACCTCCTTGTAAATGCTTGCTCAATGGAGTTTTCCTGGTGAAATAAACTTGAACTTGAACTAACAAGGACTGTATTGCAGATATTGGGGGGGGGGGGGCATCTTGGGACCAGTGACCATTGTACTGTGTGGTTCAGTGTTAGAAGAGCCACAGAAACTAACCATACAAAGGCAAGGATTATGGACTTCAGAAGGGCTGATTTTACTAAGATGTGAGAATGCCTTACGAAAGAAGTGACAGGGGGCAAGGACCTGGATGAGGTAGAAGAAAATGAGCCAGGCAGAAAGAGGGCATAGTGAAGGCAACAAACTACTGTGTTAAGCAGGTAAGTAAAAGAATGAGAAGACCACTACGGTTCTCAAGAGGGGTAGCAGTAAAGGTAAAAGTTAAAACAGTAGTATTCAGAAGGTACAGGGTGACTTAGAAAGAAGAAGATAGGGAAGTGTATGAGGAGAAACAGAAAGAGGTAAGCAAAGAGGTAAGTAGAGCAAAAGCACCTACTGAGGAAATAATAATTCAGGTAGTACCAAAAGGGGACAAGACACTTTTTAGGGTATGTTAATGAAAAAAAGAAGATAAATGGAGGGATTGTACTGTTAAACGGGGAAGGGGAGGACTGTACAAAAGAGGATTTTAAAAAGGCAAACATCTTAAACCATTATATCTGCTTGGTTTCCATGGTAGAAAGGAAATCGGAGGGACTACAAAAAGGCACCACAAGTTTTGAGGGGAATGACATAGACAGTAATCTATCTTATAGTGTCAGTGGCTCAGTAGGTAGCACACTCACCTCTGAGGCCAGGAGATCAGAGGGCTGTGGGTTCAGTTCCCACATCTGGCACTTGGGTTAATATCCCAGTACTGACACTGTAATGCAGCATGAGAGGGGTGCTGCACTTCTGAGGTGCCGTCTTTCGGATGAGACATTAAACCGATGTCCCATCTTCCTGGATTGGTGGTAGTTCAGGGGGATGTTAAAGATCCCATGGCACTTATTGAAAAGAGTAGGGGAATTTCCCCGGTGTCCTGGCCAAATTTCCCTCATTCACTAAAAATACCACCAACAGCTTAATCTGGTTCAAGGTCAGTTGGCATTCATCTGCATCCCCTTCCACCCGGGTCGTGCCTGAAAATAGGCAGGATTTGTCTAGTGCACTTACCCGGTCAACAAAAACTAAATAAATAAATAAAATCTTCAGTGGGAAAAGTCCAGAAATCACTTGAAAACCTGATGGTGGACAAGGCTATGGGGCCAGAATGGGATTCATCCTAGGGTGCTGACGGGACTAAGGGTAGTACTGACTACACCTGTGACAGAGCTTTTTAACAGTTCTCTGGAGTCTGGTGTGGTTCCAGAGGACTGGAAAAAGACAGATGTACTCCCACTTCACAAAAGTGGCAGCAGGAAAGAGGCGAGCAACTATAGGTCTGTTAGCCTGACATCGGTGGTGGGTAAGTTGATGGAAACACTTTTGAAGGGAAAGATTGTGGATTATTTTGTATCCAATAGATTGCAGAACCCTAGGCAGCATGGTTTCACAGAGGGAAGGTCATGTCAAAAAAATCTAAAAAGGCTTTTCTGAATGGGTGACCAAGGTGCTGGATCAAGGAGGAGCAGTGGATGTGGCTTACCTGGATTTCAGCAAAGCACTGAACACTGTTCCTTGCAGGAGATTACTGAGCAAGTTGAGTAATTTAGGAGTAGATAATAAAATGGTAACCTGGATAAGGAACTGGTTAATGGGAAGAACACAGGGGGTAGTGGCGAATGGAGTGTACTCCAAGGAAGGGAAGATGACCAGTGTGGTACCTCGAGGATCAGTGTTGCGACTGGTTCTCTTCACTATCTTTATACACAACATAGATACTGGAAAGGAAAGTCTGCCTCTTTGTGGATGACACTAAGTGCTGTTACAGAGTAGACACATTGGGTGGGATGGAAAGAATGTGTAGGTACCTAAAGAGACTGGAAAAGTCATTAAGGATATGGCAGCTGGGGTTTAATCAAGGCCCCTGGAATTCTGCGATTCTGCGGTTGAGGAATTTGCCGCAGAATTTGCATCATGCCGCAGAATATACATAGTGCCGCAGAATTCATTGTTTTTGGTGAATTTTCATATAAATATACTGTTTTTCCATAGTGTCAGTTTTCTTTCTCGCCTCGTTTATCCTGAAGCCCCTCCTCTATGCTCAGCATATGATGTCATCGATGACATCACATCATATTTAGCCAATGACAGGACTGCATTCTGCCAGAGAAATGAATAAATCATGCCACAGAAATCAGAAAATGCTGCCGCAGAAGTCAAGGAGCCCTGCTGCAGAAATCAGAAATTCTGCTGCAGAACACCAGGGGCCCTGGTTTTAATGTAAACAAGTGTAAAATAATGCATCTAGGCCATAAGAGCCCAGCAGCAGAGTATAAAATGGGTGGAGTGAAACTGACACAGACTAAACAGGAAAGAGACCTAGGGGTAATCATATTGGATGACTAAAAAGTTGCCAGGCAGTGTGATGAGACAGTCTAAAAAGATAATAGGATGCTGGGATGCATAGGTAGGGGTATTTTCAGCATGAAGAGAGAAGAGAATCTCCCCATATATAAATCACTGGTAAGACCCCACCTTGAGTACTGTGTACAGATTTGGAGATCACACCTCAGAAAGGATATAGACAGAGTGGAGGCAGTCCAGAGGAAGGCTACCAAAATAGTGCAGGGTCTGCAACAGAAGCCCTATTAGGAAAGACTAAAGGAGCTAAATATGTACACTCTAGAGGAAAAGAGTCGGGGGAGGAATATGATAAAAATATTTAAATACCTTACAGGGGTTAATAAGGTACACAAGAAGAGTATATAGAGTGTATTTCAGACAAAAAGGTGTTCTATAACAAGGGAGCTTGATAGAAAGCTGGAGGGGGATAAATTCAGGAGGGATGTGAGGAAGTACTATTTCACAGAAAGGGTGGTGGATACCTGGAATAACCTCCCAGAGGAGGCAGTGGGGCGAAAACAGTAACTGGGTTCAAAAATGCCTGGGATAGGCATAAAGGAATTGAAGGATTAGGGTAGAGGGTGCCGGAGATTGAGACATTGATTTAGCATGGTATGGGAATTAGTAACAATAAAAAAATATGTATTATTTGGCAGACTGCATGTGCCCAGCGGCCCTTATCTGTGGTCACATTCTATGTATCTATGTAAGCCTTCACCTGTTGCAGCTCCTGAGCCTTTGGAGCAGGGATGCCCCCATTATAAAATTGGGCACAGGGTCCCTGTTGCACCAGCAGTTTGCTGCAGCCCTAGAGTGATGCAACTTGTGTCACTCTAAGACCCCCTTTTAAAACTGGGCCCTATGAATTTGAATTTCCAAATTTAGAGCTTTTGCATATTTAAAAGTTGTCCTCATGCTAGTTTGCTGGCACAGAGGGCTGAGGTGCTGGATGTCTCACCTCACAACACACCTGGGACCCAGGTTCAGGAGCGAGCCTGAGTCGTCAGAGGTTGGCACAATGGGAGGGGGAGGATGGAGCTGGATTGAGCGGCCAACAGGCAGCTATCTTCTCTGGGGATGTGGGATGGCATCCCTCACTAACGGCTGCCCCCTGGTGGAAGCTGAGGGGCTGTGCAAGTAGGATGCTGGTGATAGGCCAATGGGGCGGGAGGAGGAGGGTCATTACCAGGGCTGTAAGGCGCATGCGTGCCTTCACAACCATGCGACCTTCTCCTGGGGCTCTCGGGAAAATGGGGAGAAAATAGAGAGGAAAAAAGAAAAAAAATTGGTGGCAGGATGGCGACCGATTCTCCGCAGGCACCACTCCTGGACCGGGTGTAAGGTAAGCCCCGGTAATTCTGGGGGACAGCGCTGGGGGAGCCGGTCAGATGGGGGCCATACGGGAGGAGATAAAATAGAAATGACATAAAAAAAATGTGTCCTCAAAGTAGCTGTAGTAGTAAAACTGTTTATTTTTATACAAGATATAAACCACTAGGGGCCGGCTATTCAGAAATGTGCCAAAGTCCAATGCTAGTCTGGTGCAGCACAACTCAGATGTGCCAGGGCAAGCCGGGAGCCATATTCAGAAGATGCGCCACCCGAAATACTACAGTGCAAGTCGGCTGAATATGGCTAAGATGCGCCACCACACAACCAGGGATGCGCTGGTGCAACCATGGATGCGTGAAGCAAACCTGAACACAAACCGATTGAGCAGAGCAAGAGCCACAAGCTGCAGGTACACATAAGCAAGCAAACATAGTGCAATAGCCACAGCTTCCCCCCCCAAGCAGGGCACACCCATGAACACAAAGGCATGGACCCAGAGGGCACATAGGGTACCAGGGGAAGGTGTATAGAGAACCTGAGCTCACAATCCATGGAACACACCCCCAGCCAAAGACCTGCCACCCCAGCCATGCCAATGGCAGGGACATGCAACAGACACCCACCAAGCAGGGCCACAGTGCACCGAGTGCACGGTGCCAGGGACTAGACAAAGACAAAGAGCAGACAACCAGGGTTGAGCAAGGCACAGGTCACCCAGTGCCACAGAGGGTACTGAGTGAAGTGTGGAAGAGCACCACGGACCTGCCCACAATGGACATGTGCACCCCCACAGGCAGACAGCAGTTCAGGCGAACAGGTGCTCAAGGCGCATGTACAAACACCAGCCAGAATGGCACACATGGCCATGCACAGGACAGGGAAAAAACCAGCATGCACAGTGACCCCTTGGGCAATGGCACAGAGGGACGGTGGGGGACAATCAGAGACATGGTAATGCACAGCGGAACATGGGCTAGAACACAGACATACAGAACCACAGAAACCGGATGGCAGAAACTGACCACCAGGCACAGCAGGACCACCCAAGGTGCCCAGTAGATGGGTAGGGCAGAAGTAGCAACCCACACAACCCTGTGGCACCCTCCTTCCTGCCACCACCCCATACCAGTCCCACGTGTCTGGCCCATGCCCACACACAGCCCCGTACAGTGCCAGTGCCCAGCCCCAGCACCACCGACAGGAGCACATACCAGCCACCGACTAACCCGACAGTGACAGGAGGCACCAGCTGTGACTCCGACACCAGCCAACCACCACCAGGAGTACATGCCTCCAGGCTAACAGTGCCACCATGGCTCGTGATGAGTCACCTCCGTCCCCAGCCCAACCACACCAGACAATGATGAATCCAAGGCACATTCCCCCCTACCCCATCCATAGCCCAGTGAGTACATATACAGTGTGCCCAAGCTAGCCCCACACTGCAGGGAAGGTAGCCCAGCCACCATCTGAGGCCTGTCTGTCAGTATGCCAACAACCGGTTCATGGTGTGGAACCAGGAACAGTCACTGTAGCCGCAGACCACAGTCCATATTTGGCCTGACCAGCCATGGGGATCTGGGGAGATCGACCCACCCAAACCACATGTGAACACCCACCACAGGCAGCCCAACAGCAAGCCTGCCATGTCCACCACCCAGCCACAGTGTCCAGCACCCTGCACATTCCTGGGCACACAAATGCCCAGGGCCCCGTACTCCTGACACCACCAGTGCAAGATCCCCAGGTGCATGGCACAGGCAGGCACACCCCTCACGAGCATGTGTGAACGCCCATGCAGAGTGTGGGCCATTCACCACAAGGCAGACCATGCCCCAAGACTACAGGGTCCCTGTGCAGAGCCCCCCCAGTCGCACAATGCAGTATAGAGCACCACAGTGACCACACAGTGACACACCACACCCCACAGACCCCTAGTCAGACACACCCTGGACATGTGAAACAGTGCTGGACACAACACGGACCCCATGGGAAAACAGCCCATGAACCAACCCACCCCTGTGGGGACACCATGCACCACATCCACACATCTGCAGCATGGCTCCTGACGCCACCTGCAAAGCTGACATGGACATAGGCCTTCGACAACACCAAAGTTTTATATAAAATAGATTACGAAAAAGGCAGATAACAGGGGGCAGGGATGTGGGAGGGGGCGAGGAGGAAGGGAACAGGGTGCAGAGGCCATACAAAATGAAGTGGGACAGCAGGGAACCAGATGTGGGACCCGGTGGTGTGCAGCCTTCCCTGCATTATTCCTGTGACCACCTAGGGGAAGGGACAGGACAGCCAATCAGTGAAATGCCCATGTGCGCATTATGCTAGACACAAGGCACAAAGCACAGGCACCATTGCAGCACACATTGTGGGGGCTGAGTGCATGCCCTCCCCCATCAAGCACACCGCCGCCAATGTACATGCAACAGTGGCTTGTAAAATGGGTGGTGCGCCACCCATGGCCGTGGACACCATGCCCGGCCCACTACCCACAGCAATACAAATGAGACACAAAATGACATAGTGGCCGCATTTACCTGCCCTGCTGCTCCCAGCCAGTGATGCACCCTGTGGCATACCATGGCCCTTTGCACCATCTGCCACTGCCCTGGCCCATCTGCAGTCCTCTGGCCCTGTGGAAAGTATAAAGAGAGGTGGATATGAGTACACAAGCATGCATGGACAGATCTCATCAGAGCACAGCCCGCATGTTGCATGGTGAGTCCCCTACTGTCCTGTGGCCCCATGCCTGCTTGACTGCAACACTTGCAGCAGCCATGCATGATGCACAGCTGCCAATGGGACTGTGATGAATATGAGCTGTGGGCCGTTCCTCTCAGCCTTACAGCTACCACTGATGAGCATCGAGGCATGCACGTCCATTGCACAGACCTACCTGGCTGTGGCACCGTCATGCACTGGACACATGCCTGCATCCAGCACAGCCATTCTGGATCCCTGCACTGCAGGACCCCATACCAGTGGTGACATTGCTCCACACTCCTGGCCACCCAGTGCACCTCTCCAGGGCTGCAGCCACCTGTACCCACATGTCGCCTCTGGCCTGTTGCAGTGGCACAATCCCAGACAGCTGCCCCTCAAAAGGCTGCACCACTGCAACCAGGTTGACCAGCTCTACATCAATCCAGTTGAGGGCCCTATGTGATCCCCACTGGACCATGGATGCTACTCAATTCCACTGCTGGCTCAAATGGTGTTGCAGTCATGCACGTGGGTGCAGCAAGTGTAGGATTCTTGATCGGGAACCTAATGGTGCAACTTCACAGTATGGAGAGGCATTTCCGGACATACGCACAACACACTGGCCTAGCGGCTATGTGGGGTCAGGGGTCATGACCCTGCACTCGATCGTGCATGTGCCAGACATGCACTGCATTCCGCATCGCTCATGTGTGCAGTAGGAGCATGTGTTGGTCTGCTCGAGGATGCGCTAAGCCCCCCCCCCGGTGCCATATGTGCAATGGCACGGCATCGCTCAAGGGCTGTCAGATGCACAATGGATGCATGCACTGCCATGCGCATATGTGCACTGTGGGAATGAGCAACTTGCATGCACTGGGAAAGAGCCACAGGGTTGCTCCGGGGAAACCCCATTGCACATGGTGCATATTCGTAATATTCAGCCAACGTATGCAAATCACCTCATCAGCCAATGCACAGTGCAGTGGGGTGCATTTGCATATCATTACCGTTGTGCAACAGTTCATTTGCATGCATTGCACTTCATAAGCACCAGCAGACAGCACAGACCACGGGCCAGTATTGCAACCTCCATAGGTAAGTGGATGTTGCCGCAGGGCAACAGAGGCCTGCTGCAACTATGCACTGCTGGTTTGCCAGGGACTATGCTGACAATGACCCACCATGCTGTCATTGTCCAAAGGTAGCAACATTTTGGGATAAGGAGGAGCGTGGGCCTGCCCAAAGGAGAAGGCCCAACTTCACGAAGGCAGAGATGAATGCCCTGTATGAGACATAACTCGAGAGGGAGAAATTGCTGAGCGATGCCACTGGCACACCCCAGGAGTGGTTGGCAGGGTGGAATGCAGTGGCTATGTACATGAACCAGCATGGACAGCACCAGAGAAATGCACAGGAGTGCCAGAAGAAGGTCGGCACAGACAGGCGGAGGATTAAGGAGAAGGTGACGACTATACGGGCCTCCCATTGTGTGACCGGTGGTGACCATCCACTGCGCCCATCCTGTCGGCCACTGAAGAACTGACGGCAGCCACCATTGGGCATACATCAGTCAAGGGTGTGCTTGTTGGGGGATTCCAGACCGGCGGCAGCCCAACCCTGAATGGTGAGTATGCACTCTACTGACACTGCAGTTGGGGTGGGTATGTATGTGGGGGAATGCGTGATGCCATGTCACATGCCACTTGCCTGTGTCACCGCTGGCGTGCATGTCTATGGGGTGGCATGCGGCATTGACCACATGCACTCCATCAGGGGGGCGATCATGTGGCCATCACTGCACCACTGACCCACTGTTTCTGTCTTGCAGCACCATCACGACTCAATGGTGAGGATGGAGCGGGATCAGCCATGGCCACAGAGGATGGACCTTCCACCTCCACCGGTGTGCATGGCCTGGACAGGCTGAGGGTGAGTACCATGGAGCAATTGGATGTCCTTGACCTGGGGTAGGACAACGCCCAGGCCAGGTTCCTGCACAATAACAGCCTGAGTGTACTGTGTGCAGAGACCCAGCTAGGGGCCATGTCTGGCTCAGATGATGACATAACACTGATCCTGGACAGCGCCGGGGATGTGTTGCCCAAGATGATCCTGGATGCATCACAGCAGCATTAGGGCATGGCACCGTGCCTGTAGTTGCACAGCTGGCATCTGTCCCCATCAGTGTGGTGGTGTGTGGCACCACCGCTCTGCACAGCGAATGTGGTGGTCCAGGCGTGGTGGCAGTGCATGGCATTGGCCAGCAGATGGTTGAGCGGAAGCAGCAGGATGAGGTTTCTGCCAGGCAGAGCTGCATGGTGTCTTCCACCGGTACTCCTGACAACACTGTAGCCCCAATATGGCCCCTTGTGCAGCATCCACCAGAACAGGAGGCTGGGCAGCATGCCACATCATCACCAGCAACCCAGAGCAATGGACAGGAGACACAGGATGCTGGGCGGCTGGCAGAGCACACTTGGTTACTGTGCACATCTGTGGAGAACCAGGTGCTGCTTGCCACAGAGGTGAATGCACTGCATGCAGAGGCGCGACAGCTTACCGAGCAGCAGGACTACAGCACTGTGCAGCTCATGGATGGGCTCCACCAGATGTGGAAGGCCACGACCGCATCAGCTTGGCTGTGTGCAGAGGAACCCCCACAGTGCACTGTCCACCCCATGGTCCCGGTGTCTGGCTACCCCATCACAGCAGACACCGGGATCTGATGTTGGTATCCCAGGCAACCCAGGGACTGGCATGTTTGGCCACATCAACACCCCTGCATGGACACGGTTGTGCTCCCGGACATCAACCCCTGGGGGGAATCAGACACACTCCCGTGGCTGATGTGCAGCCAGCATATGCTGGTCTGCCCAGGCATGGCCACACATGTGGCCATGGTGGTCACTGGACTGCACAGTTGGACTGATGTGTCTGCTGCCCTGCCCTGCCGTTAGCTTCTGCTCCTCCATGTATGCGTGGGCGGTGGTGGTGCTGCATGCATGTGTGTGTGTATGTATGTGGGTTGTGCTGCATGCCCCCAGTGTGCACTGACCATGCTGCTGCGCTGTGCAGCATGGATGCAGTGATGGCCAATACGCTCAATGCCAGCTGTGCCTGTGCACCGGTGTCATGCCTCTGATCCATGCCATGGTCCACAGTATGTTTGTGTGTGTGTGCAGATGCTTGGGCTCTGTGTGTGTGCATCCATGTACCAGTGCCTCCCCATGCTTGCTGTGCACCCCATTCCCTGCATGCCTTCTGCAATGATCATCCAGGGCTGTGTGTGGTGTGCTGCTCTGTGTGGCCCTTGCATGTGTGTCATTGCACTTACCTGCATTCTTCATAGTGTTCCTGTGTGATGGCATCCCAGTGGCGCTGTGCCTGCGCTGCCAGGTGGGGATCCCATCTTCTGGATGGTGGCTGCTCACCACCCTCCACCCATTCCCGCCATCATCCCCACTACTGTTGCCATCTTCTGCCTCGACAGCTATCCCATGGTCAATGGCCATGTTGTGCAGTATGCAACAGGCCAGGAACAGGCCACAGGCTTTTGATGGGCTGTATTGTAGGGCACTGCCTCACCTGTATAGGCATCTGAAATGCATTTTAAGCAACCCAAGATTGCGCTTGATGATACTACGCAGGCTGGTGTGTGCCTCATTGTATCTCTCCTCTGTAGGGGATGACGGTTGCCGGTAGGGGGTGAGCAGTCATGGCCTCAGCGGGTATGCGCTGTCACCTGTGTGGGGATGGACATGGTTAGCCCTTGTCTGTGCTGAGCTACTTCCTAGTCTCTGTCCCCACCTCTCACTCCACCATGCCCACACTGCCTGCCCTCCCTCCCTCACCATCTCGGCTGTGCCATGCCAGTCCCCTGGCCCATGCCATACTCATCCACTAGGTGGCCCGTGGGGATATCCCCCACATTTGAACTTCTGGCACAGTGCAGAGCTGTGCCAGATAAATGCATCATGTGCACTCCTGGGGTGTGTGGCGCAGACATTGATTATGCACCCCACGGCATCGCAAACCACCTGGCAGTTGACTGATGAGAATCTTTTGTGGTTGATGTAGACCGGGCCCTTGGGGCCAGGTGGTATGCGGATGCCCATGTGGGTGCAGTCAATGGCCCCAATCATGCCTGTTATGCGTGCCACCCTGTGGAAGTCCTGCATGTTTGCTGTACGCTCTGCCTGTGTGCTGGGGAAACATATGTACTCCAAAGCATATGGCAGCAGAGCATTGAGGAACTGTGTGAGGAGGCGGGGATGTGGCCGACTGTGTGATGCCAATGGTATCCTCTGTTGGTCTCTGGAAGGTGCCCGTGGTGAGCGGGCACAAGTCTGCTGTCACTTTAGTCTCCACTGAAATAGCATGACTGCATTTTGTGGGTGTCTGCATCTCATCACTGCACAGCTCACAGAGCTGCCTCAAATATCCCTATTCAAGCGGTACAGGCCCACTGTCTCCATATCACTATAGTTCTCAAATGTGATACAGGCACGGTACCACCTGTGTTGGGCATACCACCACAGAGCCCTTCATCAGTGACGTCGGTGTTCCTCTTGCCACCTTGCACCCCTCATTACTGCCTCCATGAGAAACGAGGCACTGTCCATCACACTCTGGCTGTGCAGCAGCTCCCTGACTATGTGTCTCTCTCAGTCTCTCTCTCTCTCTCTCTCTCTCTCTCTCTCATGCTCTCTGTCTCTCTCTCTCTCTCCCTCCCTCTCTCTCTCTGCACAGTGTTGCACATTCTTGTCTGTGTGTTTGAGCCAGGTATTTGTAGGCTCAAGTCCAGGTGATGCATCTTGGATTTTGCTCTGGACTTGTGCCATGGTTTCTGGTTGAATATACCATTGCCTGTTGCCTACCTAGACTTTAGCAAGGCATTTGACACAATCCCTCATGAAAGAGTAATAAACAAATTAGCCAGCCTGGGTGTGTGTTCCAGGGTGGTAGCCTCAGTAAAACATTGGCTGGACAACAGGACATAGAGGATAATAGTAAATGGAGTCCACAGTGAAGAAAGGGGGGTTACTAGTGGGGTACCGCAGGGTTCAGTACTGGGGCCGGTCCTTTCTAATGTCTTTATAAGTGATATTGCAGAGGGACTGGAAGGAAAAGTATGTCTCTTTGAAGATGACACAAAGATCTGCAAAAGGGTTGATACGCAAGGTGGGGTGGAAAGGATGAAAAGGGACTTGGCAAGGTTGGAAGAATGGTCAAATGTATGGCAGCTTAGATTCAACACAAAGAAGTGCAAAGTAATGCACCTGGGAAACAAAAACCCAAGGGAAGAGTACACAATGGGGGGATGAGATACTGACAACAAACATGGAAAGGGACCTGGGGGTAGTCATATCAGATGACCTAAAGGTGGGCAAGCAATGTGAGAAGGCAGTAAGAAGGTCTGGTGGATACTGGAATGCATAGGGAGAGGCATCACCAGTAGAAAACAGGAAGTTGTTGTCCCTCTGTATAGACAGTTGGTAAGACCACATCTGGAGTACTGTGTACAGTTCTGGAGACCCCATCTCCGAAAAGACATAGACAGGGCTGAGGCTGTCCAGAGGAGGGCCACCAAAACGGTGCAGGATCTGCACCGGAAGACATATGAAGAAAGGTTAAAGGAGCTTAAAATGTATAGCCTCGAGGAAAGGAGGGAGAGGGGGGACATGATAGAAACTTTCAAATACCTTAAGAGAATCAACAAAGTCAAAGAGGGTAGCATCTTTCAGAAAAAGAGATGTGCATCAACAAGGGGGCACAATTTGAAGTTAGAGGGGATGTCTCAGAGGTAATGAGAGGAAGTATTTCTTCACATAGAGGGCTGTAGATGCATGGAACAGCCTTTCTGAGGAGGTTGTAAAGCCAATAACTGTGGGGGAATTCAAGAATGCATGGGATAGACATAAGGCAATTCTAGTGATGGGTAGGAGGAAGTAGGCTGTTGGTTAACTAGGATCTGCAGCTTATCCATTAGGTAAGGAAATGGGTAGACTAGGTGGGCCAAGTGGTCATTATCTACCATCAAATTCTATGTTTCCATGTTGTGCCACTTATTGATGGGAACGTCCTCTACACTTGCACTGCATACATTATAGTTGTGCCATGGCGCAATGCGACTTACGCTGCACAGCCACAGTCTTTGAATATCATTCAGTGGCTTATTTCCGTGGTTGCACCAGTGCAACTCGGTTGCGCCATGTGCAACTGCTCTGAATATCCAGCCCTATAAGGGCGATAACTCTATTTGCAAAGTGGCCCTATGTGTGGAAAACATAAAATAAAGTTATTGGGAGCTAAAACATAATTACACAAAAACATACATACAGAATATTAGGGTCCCTTTGTTACAAGGTTCTATGTGATAAAGGTGAGTTTGAAAGACCACCTATCACATAGCGTGAACAAACCTGAGCCCGTGGTCAAAAGGGTGACAGATATTGTACCAACCATCCCAAAAAAGCGAAGATTGCTGCAATACTTAACAAAAACACAAAGAAATAAATTTTTTATGTGGGGGCTGCACCCTCCACACCCCCCCTAACTTAAATAACCAACTCTGAGGGGGGTGCGGACTACAGGACAAGTTATTGGATTGTGAAAAAAAAAAAAAGATTTTTCTGCCTATAGCCGGACCTGAACCCAGGTCTGCTTGCATTTTAAGCACTGGTGTACACCACTATGCTATGCAAGCTGCTTGGTAGGAATCAGCCACAATGGATGCTATATCCTGCAATAGTGAGTACAGCTCCTTGCTATACTTGCTATACAGGCTATAGTGACGTATTGCACCACTCGCTGTCTTGTACAGCACTATTATTGAGTTGCTCAAAAGTGCAGCTCTCAATAATCAGCACTCTACATGGGTGCTACCTTGTTGCAAGGAGAAATAAACATCACATTTTGCACTGGTTTCTGACAAAAAAAAACATTCTGTGTTGCTTAGTTAATGTGTCAATACCTGCCAAGTGGATGTTTTTCAATTCACAGAATTTTGCCAACTGGGTTCTTCACAAAAGTCATGTGAAGCTCCTTTTTTTTTTGCTCCTTCCCAGGCTCCCCCAGCTGGCCACTCCTTCAGACCACTGAGGACTACTGCCATCAATCTAGCCCATCGCCATCCTCTGCCCCTCAGTGCTGCAACCCCTGGACGACCCAACATAATGCTTCATCAGGAAGGTACCCCCCTTCCATGGGAGAAACACCCATAGATGCAGACTCGTATCCCGGGTGCAGTGGGGTTGACTCAGACACTCTGTGATGGCAAGGACCAGTGGCCATCATCCTGTCGACTAGGGAGCAGTTTTCTGCTTTTTCTGCCCTCCCCACTGTCCTCCTCCCTCAATGGGCCAGTCACGATGGCAACCTGGGCCAGAGATATTTTGGCAGCATGTCAAGGCATCACATCACCCAGAACATCACCCATACCACCTCCAGGTGCCAAGGTCCTGCCCCCCCAGAGGGAAGCATCCAAAGGATGCTCTGGAATCCCTCCCTTCTAGTCTCCACTCCTGACACCCAGGCTATAGGTGTGATTCCAGGTAACCAGCATGCCAAATGAACCCTTTTTTCAGTGCCATGGAGCTGGCACATGTGAAGCTTCTTAAGTGCTCACATTGCTATCTTTTGGCACAAGCTTCATGAAAATCAGCAATTAGTAGCTTTTTTTCCATGCAACATGCATACCTCTACTTTGGTAAGGCAAGACACTTTTCTTTCTATGAGTTCCTATCCCACAGGCTCAGGGTGCCTTACTGGCAGAGTAGCACATACATACAGCATAAGTAATAGATATTATACAATAATGAATAATATACAGGTATACAATATCTATATTTAAAAGGTACTGTAGGCCTACTCAATTAGATAAGATTTTAGCGCTCCCATAAAGACTACCTCTCAGTGGGTAGCACAGACAAGGGCTGTTAAAGAGTTCCAAAATAGAGGCTTGACCACCGCAAAAGCCCTGTCCTCAGACAGAAGCTGGGTATCATCAACATAACAGTGGAACTCCAGACTATACCATCTGTTGATCTCACCCAGTAGAAAAATGTGCATGGCGAACAACATGGCAGCAAGATTCAAGACCTTTGACACTCCATAGTTGAGCACAGCTGTTCCAGAGGTGGAATTTTCTGTAACAGCCTGCTGTGCCCTTCCTGTGAGGTATGACTCAAGTCACCACACTACTATACTAGTAAGACCTACGCTTTGCCTTAGGCAGTCCAACAACACCATTTGGTCCACCATGTCAAAACACCAATGAGAGATCCAGAATGACCAAAATAAACTGGTACCCTCTGTCCCATGCAGTGAGGAGAACAGTAAGCATGTTAGTGCAAATAAGAATCGCTAGGGGACCGGGTGCCAAGTGACAAATACTCAATAGTTCTGGCAGAGAAAAGTCACAGTCCTCACCTCCAATTGTAAGAAAGTGTGTCCACACAACTTTTGAGGATAAACTTCCATTGTTTTATTCCATGTGAGAAAATGTGCATACAAATAGCACAGCAACAAGGACCAGATACTTGCTAACTTTTCACCTTATCTTTAAGGCTTTCTCAAAGGATAATGCCCTCTAGGTTGGATTCACTTTTATAGCAGATTTCTGGCTGTACCAATGTAAATGTAAAGTGACCAACTGCCATAAATAAAACATACATAATAAATATACAAGCATACCCTAATCTAAAATATTTAGCACACCAACATATGTTTGTTTGATGCCTTCATGAATAAATTGCCTAGTTAAAATTATAATACCAACACCTGTTTTGGTTCATATATCATTCTTTAGTAAAGGCATTAATCACAGAAGGTATGGAGAGCACCTAAATTTAAAGGGGAGTATGTGATAATTAAAAAGTTTCTTAATTTTTATTCAAATTTTGTCAAAAAATATAGCACCCCTTATTAAACCAGTCTAGTTGATACATTCATAGACTCAAATCATTCAAAAAAGTAAACCCCACAAAACCAAACCCATCTTTGTGGGGGGGTTGGGGCCCAGTTAGGACAAAAGCCAAGGATAGTAGAAGACCCAAGGATAGAATCAACACAATTCTCAGAAGGCAGGGAGAGTTAGAAAGGGAGGCAGGGAAAGATAAAAATACATAAAAGAGGATAATATAGTGAAAATTGAGAAAAATACATATATGTACAGTATACAAATATCTAGACATGCACAGATAAAAGGCATAAAAAACCACTCCTTCTTCTAGTAGTGTACCCAAAGTCTCTCATGGCAGATATGTATAGAATAAAGTATGGTGCAATGTGTGTAATGAGAAGTTTACACACACCCGACGTGTAAATGCTACATAAACTCCAAGAGCGAAGAGTGAAGGGTTTGTGAAAGCATCTAACACAGAGGGAGTGTGTAAAATTCAAGTCTAAACACACCACCCCATATTTTGTTTTATATAATTGCTAGGTTTTCTTTTTTTCCAGAGCAATTATATAAAATAATAATACATTCCCATGTGGCCGTTAGATTTGTGAACGCGGTCTGCAGTCAACTTTATTTATTTATTTATTTCAGTATTCTTTATTTATTTGTTATGGTCCGAAGCTGAAACTTAGTTTTTTTTGTCTTGGTACGTTACTTTGTTTTTTTTTTTTTTTAAATCACTTACCGCCAAGTCTTAGTGGCAGCTGACTCTCTGTGGGCAAGAGAAGACAGCCAGTGTTCAGAATGTAAGAAATGCAGGTTGCACATGTGGAGAACAAGGACAACCAGGTGCATGCTTGCCATTATAAACACTCCTTTATAACAGCAAATTATGTCACTGTTTCCCTATGGGGAAAAAGGAAGACTCCATTTTTATTAAAAAAAATTAACATGCTTCTACAAAATTAGGAGCCATCTGAAAAACAGAAGGGAAAAATGGTTAGTTGAAGTTTAAACCAGGTTACTAAATAAAGGAACTAAATCAAGGGGGGGGTGGTGGACATCACCCACCTCAATTTCAGCAAAGCCTGTGACACAGTCCCTCATAAAAGGCTGCTTAACAATATGGTTTGTCTGGACATAGGACAATGGGTGGTAGACTGGGTTAGAAGCTGGCTAGCAAACAGAAGACAGAGGGTGGTGGTAAACGGGATCCAATCCAGGAAGAGGGGGTGACCAGTGGGCTACCTCAGAGATCGGCCTCAGACCAGTCCTGTTTAATGTCTTCATCAGTGGCATTATGGAAGGGCTGGAGGGAAAGGTCTGCCGGTTTGCAGATGACACCTAGATCTGCAACAGAGTGAATACTCCAGAAAGGGTAGAGAAAATGAAGAGGGACCTGAGGAAGATTGAAAAATGGTCTGAGGTGTGGCAGCTGGGGTTCAATTCAAAGAAGTGCAAAATACCTGGGTAGAGGGAACCCTGGAGAAACATACAGGATGGGGTAAGGGAGGTGTTGACAATCACCAAGGAAGAAACGGACCTGGGGGTCATCATTTCAGATGACCTAAAGGTGTCCAAGCAGAGCACAGTGGCTGCAAGGAGGGCCAGTGGCATGTTGGGATGCATAGCACAAGGTGGGAGGTGGTAATGCCACTGTAAAAAAACACTAGTGAAGCCTCACTTAGAGTACTGTGTGCAGTTCTGGAGGCCACACCATTGCAAGGACATCAACAGGGTGGAAGCAGTTCAGAGAAGGGCAACCAAGATGGTACATGGCTTGCAACACAAAACATATGAAGACTGATTAAAGGACCTCAAAATGTACTCAGTGGAGGAAAGGAGGGAATGGGGGACATGATAGAAACATTCAAATACCTCAAGGGCATTAACATGGTACGGGGGAGACATCTTCCAGTGCAGAAGGAGTGCAAGAACAAGGGGGCATGATATGAAATTGGAGGGGGGGGGCAGGTTAAGGGGAAATGTGAGAAAGTTTTCTCCACAGGGAGGGTGGTGGACAAATGGAATAGCCTGCCACAGGAGGTGGTGGAAGCAAGCACAGTGGAGGGTTTTACACATGCCTGTGATAGGCACAGGGAACCTTAAGGGAGGAAGAAGTGATGGGAAACCACTGACCACTTAGGGTCAGATGCCACAAACAAGTGTGGGGCTTAAGGGCAGACTAGATGGGATTTGCGGTCCTCATCTGTTGACAATTTCTATATTTCTATGTTTGAATCTTAGACCCACTAATTCTTATCCATCAACAACAAATTGGATAAGTTCAGGTTGATAATTTAGGCCATTTTTGTATTGCATGCCCCTAATCTATATATCTAGAAGACTTCTCTCTTGCCAAGAGTCACTTCTCTATTTTCACTTCTAGGTCCCATGCATACAAGAGGGATTAACTCCCATTGAAACTGCATTGCCTACTGCAGTAACTCTACTGCAGAATTCTGCAGCACTACACTTCATCCTGTATGGCTTATCTGTACCTGCTGCAGCTCTAAAATCACCAGCTCATGTTCTTACCTTTTCTCTGAATTCTTTATATGCATAGCTAGCACATAATGCATATTTTCATTCTTGACTGCACTAATGTAGTCACCAGCTCTTTCTTTTAATTTTCTTTTGGCTTTGCCCACATGGTGTATCCCACATGCACAGGGATGGAAATAAATCACAAACATGGTATCACATCTTATGAATTGTGAAATACCCATACACTCATTTGTTTGGAGGTTCTGAAACAATTTACATTGCTTTATGTGTGGGCAGTATTTACATCTACCAGATCTTTTACAGCCTTTTGGTAGAAGAGTGAGCCAATTTCTGAGTCTAACAATGGGCTGTACCAATTGGACAAACTGGTCTCCGAAGTTTTTTGCCCTTCTATAGACTACTCTTGGGAGGACTCTGGCAGTATCTGTAAAGTGTTAACATGTTCCCAATACATGCCCATTTTTGAAGATTATTTTCCTGACCTTCCAGTCTCTTACTATTATTTGTAACAAAGCTGATTTGATTTTGTACCATTTCCAAACCTATCTTCCACTTTTTTGGGTTAAGAGGGATTCCCAACTCTTTTCACCACAAGCTGCCTTTGCTGCCTCAATACAAGTTTTTGCATATCCTCTTTCAAGGAATCTATCCTCCAAAATAACATATTCCTATTTAAAGGCAGTTTCACTACTGCAGTTATCTTTTATATGACAGTATGGGCCCCTGGGTATGTTTTCAACAGTGGTGGTGGGGGCAACTACCTTCCAGGAGAATAATATTATAGTCTGTGGGTTTCTTATATATACCTCCTTGAAGACCTTCCCTGGAAAGGAGTGGGTCAGTTCAGATCTGTAATTCATAACAGAATCAGGGTCCAAGGATGGTTTCTTCAGGATGCATGTATTCCCCATTGCATTTTCACGGCAATGGGGAATACACATTTCTTCAGGAAGCACTTGACAGTCTTCATTATAACTGTACCCAAGGTCTCTCAGCAGCCAGCAAGCAGTGAAGTAGGCCCTGGGTCCTGCATACAGTAAATGTGGCACAATCCTGAGATCACCTGGAACACTTCATCCTCCAGAATGGTAGGAATATCCCCCAGATAGAAAATCTCCTAAGTCGATTCCTGACTGGGCACTGTCGGCCCATGACAGGCTACTTGACAAGATCCCAGCATGAATGGAGCACACCTTGTCAAGTCAAGTCAAGTTACGTTTGTTTCTTAAGCTCCCGCTCCTGGATGCTCTAGGCACTTTACATAAATACAGAACAGGATTTCAGATACACACATTATTAAGTAAAGGTCACATCAATCTAAAAACATCCCATAAATAATCATAAATACTATACTTAAAACTCTGCTCAATATCAAATTAAAATTAGAATCAGTGTACATCTTCAGGCCCTGTTTAAAACTTTCTTCAGAGGGGGCCTTCCTCAATGCCTGTGGAAGGGACTTCCATAGTACTGGGCCAGCAACTTTGAAGGCACAGTTTCCTGATGTTTTAAGCCATGCCCTTGGAATCACTAGAAAACCCTTTGCAGATGACTGTAGGGAGTGCACTGGGCAAACAAGTGTCAGGAGGTCAGACAGATAGCCCAGACCTGATCCACATAGGGCCTTATAGGTGAGCAAGCCATCATTGAAGGCAATCCTCCACCTAACTGGCAGCCAGTGCAGTTCACACAAAACTAGGGTTATATGATCGGACCTTAAAAGGCCCATCAACAACCTGGCAGTAGTATTCTGCACCAGCTGCAGCCGGGAGAGGCTGTTTCCACTTACCCCAAAGTACAAGGCATTACAGTAATTGAGCCTGGAGGTGACAAAAACATGTACCAATGATGGCAGCTCTTCCTGCGTGATTAAGGGTTTGATCTGGGCAACATTCCTTAAGTAGTAGAAATCACTCCAGACGACGGACGACATCTAAGCATCAAGTGTCAAACCATCATCAAGGATGATGGCCAGATTTCCCACCTCAGTAACCACCACCAATGTGGTGGACCCCAGGAACAACCCCATTCCAGCACCAGTGGTGACTACATCCCATCGATGGCAGGGCTGTCACCATTACCTCCATTTTATCTGGGTTAAGCTTCAATCAGTTAGAGGACATCCAGTCCTCGATCTCGGAAAAGCAGTTGTTAAGCATGTCCACAGCGTCCAACTTCCTGGGGCAAAGGACATGTACAGCTGGATATCATCCACATAGCAATAAAAACACAGACTGCAATGCTTAATGATATCACCCTGGGGCAGCATATACACCGCAAATATTATGGGCGACAAGATCAAATTTTGAGGAACTCCACAGAACAGGAGCCTCAGGCACAATGAGAAGACTCCCATCACTACCCTTTGCATCCTGCCTGTTAAAAAGGATTCAAACCAGCTGATGACCTTGCTGGTGAGTCTGCAGAGCCCTCTCAGGTGATCTAGTAACATCATGTGATCTATGGTGTCAAACGCTGAGAAGAGATCAAGGAGAATGGCTGTTTCCATGCTATGCTTCTTCCTAATTCTGGACTGGAGTGGCTCGTAGATATCAAAGGCCAGCATGTGTGCCTCAAACTGTGATGCTACCTCTTTCTCCACAACCTTCCCCAAGAATGGAACATTGGAGATTGGTCAATAGTTTGCTAACATGTTGGGGTCAAGTGATGGTTTCTTCAACAGGGGCCTCACCAATACCTCTTTCAAGGTGTCAGGGAAGACCCCTGCTGAGAGCAAGTACTGGACAATCTCAGTGAACATTGGACCAATGGTCTCAAGACCTCCCACTAGGAGATCGGGCCCGGGTCCAGTTCACAAAAAGTGGGTCGCAGCTTCAAAATCATCTCAATGACCTCAGCCACCTCGACAGGCCAAAACCCATCCCAGAAAATCAGAGTGCTTCTGACACCATCAGGCTCAACACTGTGGGTCAGATCATACTCCAATAGAGTTATTTCGGTCCTAATGGCTGACAAAAGAAAAGAACTGAGCAAACTCTTTGCACTGTGCAATTGAAATTGATCTTTTTGGTTGCAGACAGGCTGGATGTAATAGCCTGTCTACAGTCCAAAAGAACAGAGTTGGTCTGTTCCTTCCTGCAGCAATTGCCCTGGACAGAAACTCTACCTTCTTACAGTTGATTGCCCTTTTGTACTCAACATAGTGAGTTCTCAAAGCCAGTCTGTCCTCCTTAGTCCTGGTCCTCTTCCAGCAATGCTTCAAATTCTGACCCCTGGTCTTCATCTCCTTGAGAGGCTCATCAAGCCATGGGGATCTCAAGTGAGAAGACTTGGGTCATATATGAATCGGTGTGATGGTGTCCAATGCCTTGGTGACAGCATTATTATATGCTGCCACTGCCTCATTTAACCCCATCCCACATGCAGCACTCACACCAGAAAAGTTCACTACTGCCATGTCAAGGAAGAATCAACTGAACTAGTCACATCTCTCTGTGGAAAATATTCATTTAGACCAGATACAGAGAAGGTTTATGGTCAAGTCAGTCAACACGTTACTACAGCAATCATCATTGACAGGAGCTCTGTCTTTTTAAGGGTGATTGTCCACTGGTACTCACTATAATGAGTACTTTTTGTCAGTCTATCCTCCATGAACTGAGATCTTCAACAAGAATGCTATACCTTCCATACCTTAGTCTTTATTCCACTCAGCTCATCACAATACCATGCTGAGTCATGGTGGGATGTCAAAAGAACAAAAATGGAAGGCTGCTAGAAAGTCCAAGGCAGCAGTAAGAGCCATATTATAGCCCTCACTGACCTTCTTCTCTCCCTCAGCACAAACTACCAACTTACTTGAGACATTCACTACCTCAAGGAGTTTGCAATACTCCAGATTATACTGTACTAGAGTGGGACAGTATTGAACCATCTCCACTTTGGGAATAAATCTGGGAATATCTGAGAAACCACTTGGCATAAAGATCGAATCAAATATTTGCATCAACCTTGCCTTTACAAATGCCAAGAATACCATGGCCATATTGGTGGGTACCAGAGGCAACAGACTGTGCATGACCCAATAAGGTCATCAACTGGAGTTAATGTTATCAAAAACATGAGGCTTCATCCTTGACCCGAGCATTGAAATCCCCAGCACAAGAGGTTATGGATGATCCAAATCCAGGATGACCATGAAGACCACCAGTTACTACAGGAATGGATTCTCAAGTCCCATGGAGTGGTACACAAGAATTATACTGCATCCTGCACCCTGCCAACCCTATACCCAGTACACCCCTAACAGCCACTCATTCTAATGACTTGGTCACTCTCATGGTGTATTCCTTGAGCCCCAGTGCAGATATAAAAACAGATGCTACCCTGTCCCACTGTACTGCCCTCTCAAGCAATATACAGTTGGGATCAATGCCTTCATCACAGGGCTAGAATCATCACCCAGATAGAACCTGGTGATACATACAAGGCCAACAGAGGCAACCATGATGAAGTCCCTTCATCACCACAGTCTTATTCCTTAATAATCTTGTGATACATGAAATAGCCGGAAGGAGAGCAGCAGGGACAGTTGGTCCCATGAATTCTTAACTGCAAACACTAAAGAGCTCTGGGAATCAGAATCAGAGAGGTGGGCCCCTATTCTGGGACCAAATTTTTCCCAGGGTATCTCTTTCACTTCTGACCTCCTGATCCTGGCCTCCCTGATAACAACCCCCCAGACGACATCTAGACCTATGACCCAAGCTCCAGAGAATCCCTATCCCCACACAGTGGCTAACCACAGCTGCTTTTGAGGCAAAAGGGGAACCTCAAAAGGGACATAGCCAATAGAGCTGTTCCTGTGGGTAAATGTGCCTCAAGGGATCTACTGGAACACACATATTGATTCCAGGGACCCATCGTAAAACCCACAATATTAAAAATCCAAGCTCAAAGTAAATATCCTTAAACAAATTCACTCAAAGAACTACCCAACACACTCACAAAATCTAAAACATAGAAACATAGACTTTGACGGCAGATAAGGACCGCTTGGCCCTCCTAGTCTGCCCATTTCCTCTACCTACAGGATAAGCTGCAGATCCAATTTAACCAACAGCCTATTTCTTCCTACCCCCAATAAAAATTGTCTTATGTCGGTCCCATACATTCTTGAATTCTCCCACAGTTTTAGACCCTGTGACCTCCTTAGGAAGGCTGTTCCATGCATCCACCACCCTCTCTGTGAAAAAATACTTCCTCACATTGCCCCTGAGCCGTCCCTCCTCTATCTTCAAATTGTGACCTCTTGTTCTTGCACATCACTTTTTCTGAAAGATGCTACCCTCTTTGACTTTGCTGATTCCACTGAGGTACTTAAAAGCTTCTATCATGTCTCTCTTCTCCCTCCTTTCCTCAAGGGTATACATATTAAGCTCCTTTAGTCTCTCCTCTTATGGCTTCTCTTGCAGAACCCTGCACAATTTTAGTTGCCCTCCTCTGAACTGCCTTCATCCTGTCTAAGTCCTTGCAGAGATGGGGTCTCCAGAACTGGACGCAGTACTCCAGTATTCAACTAACCATATGCATCTACAGTATCATACACTCCCTTATCACAGAAATCCCAAATCCCAAACAACCCACCCCATAATCAACCAGCAAAATCACACTCTTACTAATACTAAACTCCATTTACACATACCAAAACATACAAATAATACAACAATTGTTCTTTTTATTTCAGTCCAAGAATTATCGGTGCCAGACCTATAAAAAGTCCTTAAGTCCAGAATAGGGTCAATGGATGCCCATACATAGACAATTTGTACCTAAATGAATGAAGAACCAGTTTTCATGACAATCCAGTTTTTAAATTATGAGTACTGAGGTTACTAAAGGAGGTATATGACGGAGTCCACTGAAATGGGCCCACTTGGAAACAGATTTCAATTGCATGCTGAACCAGACCCTTACTCATACAGTCCGAGCAGTTTAGTTTAGTTTGTATTTCACACAAAATCCTTTAGGCAAAATGCCTATTTTCAAAGGATTTAGAGTCAGGTGTATAGACATTAAAGTACGTACTTACAGAGGTTACACATAAACACAAAGTATAGTTACTGCATTAGGATACAGGTCTTTTGGCATACAAGTGCAGTGCATGTAAGAATACATTGTCAGGATTACAAATGCATTCTTAAAAGCATTTACAAGTTCTGGAGGTAGTAAAAGTAGCTAACAGCTGAGATTTAAATGATGCAATAGAGTCAGCTGGCCAAGGTTTGTGGTTGACTTAAATCATGTCTCCACACTGCTATTACAGCTCCTAGTGAAATTATGGTAGGAGGGATACAGTGTCAGCACCATTTACCTCCCCTTTCAGTGACCCTTTCTTACTATTTTTTGGGAACAGAGAGCCAGCAGTCCAAGCTCATACTGACTAGATTCTGTCACTGGCACAACTCTCTCATCTTTGTTTACCCACTTTGATTCTATAACAGCTGAGGTTTTCCCTAATACCGCTGGATGGGAAACAGATCCAAACAAGTCCCGAACCACAGTTGCTGAGGGGATTAAAGAAAAATATTTTAGCTTAGTTTATTGGAGGCAAAGCAGCTTCAACAATACAGCACAGCTCAGTCTGAGGAAGACTAGACAACTGCACAGCAGTTACTGTGGCCTTGTTTTCAGACAGTGACCTTGCATCATGCCCTGCCTCAAACCCATTTTTTGGTGCAATTCAGCTAAACTCCTTTAACACAATTTCACTTGATTTTAGTACATTGGGTGCAGTTGCAACAGTTTCCTCATTTTATGGTAGCTTGCACCAAAGATTTGGCGCAAGTCCTGTAAAAAAAGTCCCCCAAATGGCACAAGTTAGACCAGGTAAAAGCTGGTCTAACTTGCAGCAATTTGTGATCAGGCTTAAAAATCCCGATTGCCGGCTGGGAGATTGACACAAACCCCATGTGCCAAATGATCAATGCACCAGGGTCTTAAGGCAATCTGGGCTTTGAAAATCAATCCCTGTATGTTTAATACCCACTCCAGTTCTGGCAGAAGTTTGGTACAAACTGACCAAGCCTCTCTCTTGATACTGCAGCTTTGCAGCTCCACAGCTGGAGGGGCCCAGAAAAATTTGGAACAGTCAGAGAACAGCTTAACTACGAAAATGTGGTAAACCACAGAAACATGGAGAAAATATAAACAAGAAGTTTAATAGCAATGAGTTTGGTACCAATTAGAGTGACTGAAACAGGAAAACCTAACTACAAAATAAAACCTTAATGCAACCGTACATTAATATACTTCATTTATTTATTTAGTTATTTATATATTTATTTATTTATTTAATATTTTTGCTAAACCAGGAAAGGCACAATGAGCTGAGGCTGTGTTTTTAGGTGCCACTCGAGGGGAAGGATACAAACAGCATAGGGAGCTTTGAAATGCAAAGAAATTATATTTAGGTGTAAAAATATAATGAAGTTGTAAAGGGGTAAAAATGTAATAAGTAAATACAAAACTTGATCAGAATGTTAACTGCATGCAAAGTACAATAAATAATAAAGTGCTATAAAAAAGGAAAAACGAGTTGAGTGGAACTAGTTTTGAATGGGTGAACTAGCAGGAGTAGAGGACATTAGAGAGTAGAGGTCAGAGACCAGAGGAGGAGGAGGAGGAGCAGGAGATGGTATGGGGGGGGGCTCATGAGAAGGGAAAGATAAGAGGATTAGTGGCAGTGGCAAGTAGTTAAAGGTGGGGGCTTGAGCAGACTCTTGAAGGTGGGGAGCAAAAACATGAAACGAAAAGAGAGGGGGAGTTGGTTCCAGAGGGAGGTGAAAGGAGAAAGCCAGCTCACCTGCAGAGGTAAGGGGACAGGGGAGGACAAAGGTGTGGAAATCAAAGAAGCATAGGGGGTGGGGTAGGTGTAGCAGGGTAGAGGAGAGATAGGAATGAAGGGAGTTAAACCAGAATATTGAGATGAAGGTGAGGCGTTGGACAAGATGCCAATTATGAAGTGAGGAAAGGGAAAAGGAGGAGTAGAGGACACAGTGATGTGTCCAAAAGGAGGTGTTGGAAGCAAAGTGACAGAAGGCATTGAAGAGCATATTGATTCTAGATGCAGATCTTGAAGATGCAGTATCAGTGGCTCAGTAGGTAGCACACTCGCCTCTGAGCCCGGGAGATCAGAGGGCTGTGGATTCAGTTCCCACATTTGGCACTTGAGTTAATATCCCAGTACTAACACTGTAGTGCAGCATGAGAGGGGTGCTGCACTTCTGAGGTGTTGTCTTTCGGATGAGATGTTAAACCGAGGTCCCATCTGCCTGCATTGGTGGTAGTTCAGGTGGATGTTAAAGATCCCATGGCACTTATTGAAAAGAGTAGGGGAATGTTTTATTTAAAGAAAAATTAGTGCAGTACATCCAATAAACAAAATACAATGTCAACTTTACAGAAACTGTAAATAAGGTTTGCAAGAAAGACAAAAGGAAATCAACCCACAAATAAAACCAATAAACAAGGGTAAGGGGGAAAAAAAGAAAAAAAAGTCAAAAGAAACATTTCAGTTTAAATGGAGCAAAATAAATGCTTACTAATACAGAGAGGAAAAAACATCTTCAGGGTACTGCAGTTTCAATCCATGCACAATTGTTCCAATATGAACTGTATACAGCAGAAGTCAACAACTTTTTTTCCGCATTTTGAATTACCACATGGCTAGAAACAATCTGTGCAACTATCTGCGTTGCAGAAAACACTTTCTGTTGCAGGAGAAAGATGTACCTGGCCTGCCATAAATAATAGCGGCAGGATGCAAAGATGAGACGTAAGGTCCCTGTGTGATATTTCTGTAATCCGGGGGGGGGTATATCCCATACATCAGGATATCATATGTTGCATTCTGAAGTGCCTTTTCTTTCCATTTATGCAAAAGGAGGGTCCAAACAACTTGACTATATGGGCAATCAATAAAAAAATGATACATGGTTTCCAGTACCGCTGTACAAGAGTCTCGGGGGCATATTAGCTCCGCTACTGATTTATGTTTTAGGTTGTTCTTGACACCCAGTCTTCCATGACAAGCTAGCCAGGAGATATCTCAAAATTGTGTAGGGATCCTGGGGTCAGTTTAGTGAGAGAAGAGTGTTTCTAATTCCAGAAGGGAGCCTTGTGTTGATACTACCTGTGGTAAGTCAGAAAAATGGGTATCTAAAACAAAGTTATAAAGCTGTCTCCTGGTTTTAGTCAATATATGTGCAGGGGAGAGTTTCCATTGCTGGATCTTCAGAAAAGGGGGGAAGAGGAAGCTAGGGGATACCTAGTTTTCTGAAGTTCTAGGGATGTCATGGGAGTTGTTGCCATATTTAGCATACCTTAATGGTAAAAGAATATATAATTAAATGCCAAAATAGGGTGGATCATGGAGTAAGTGGTGTCGTGATTTTCAGGAATAGGCTATGGAAAAATACTATCGGGTTCAGCATCCTTACCCCACCATGACAATAATCCATGTCGTGTATGATCTTTTATGGAATTTAAATGGCTGCCCCAGAAGCCTTGAAAAAAAATATTGTAAACTCTTGCATCCAGAGAAAAAGGGACCGGAAACACTGATGCCACGTGTAAGAAAAGGGGAAGTATTAAAGTTTTCAATAAAAACACTCTTTTCCGTTTTGCAATCCTATGTCCTTTCCAAAAGGACAGAGAGTGTGTTGCTCTATTTAAAACTATATTCCAGTTATAGCTGGCATCATCTGAGGTGCTGTAATATAATCCCAGGATTTTTATTGGAGCGATTGCCAGAGGGATATCTACAGTATGTATTGGTAAGTTCATGCTGGCTGAAGCTGGCACCACTAGTGCTGTGCTTTTTGCTATATTTATTTGGGAGCCTGAACCTGTCTCAAATGCTTTGAAAATAGGGGGAAGTACTATCTCCCGAACTGAGGGGGTAGTACAAATGCACAAATCATCAGCATATGCACATACTGGAGGTAGAGGTCTTCCAATGGGGGAAGAGATTCTAGGTAAAGATGGATGCAGCAGTAGGGTTCGTAATAAAGGGTCCAGTTGGAAAATATGTAAAAGAGGACTTAAGGGGCAGCCCTGTCATAGTCCCCTAAGGCCTAAAAAAGGGGGGCATGGGGAACCATTTATATGGGGTTGTATCCAAGCAGTATTATATAAGAGTTTAAGCCAAGAGATGAATTTCTGGGGAACATGGTCGTGTGCAAGAACCTGGAACAAATAAACATGGCTGACCCAGTCAAAAGCCTTTTCTTGGTCCAATGAGAGTAACAGGGCAGGTGAAGAGGGGCTACTGTTTGAAATAATGTCTCGAATGAGGGATAGGTTGGAAAGGATAGATCTGCCGGGAAGGGCGCAAGTCTGTACCTCAGAAATAATCTGAGCAGCAACAGGATGCATCCTACTGGGCAAGATGGAAGTGAATATTTTATAGTCTACGTTTAGCAGACTTAGTGGTCTCCAGTTCAGTATATTGTCTCTGTTCCCTTTCTTGAATAATAAAATCATAATAGCATCAGAAAATCCTTTAGGAGTAGAATTAGTGCTTATGATGGTATTATATATTAACGTCAAAAAGAGGGCAAAAAATAACATAAACTGTATATATAATTCTGCATTAAGGCCATCGGATCCAGGGGAAGTGCGCTTCTTTTGGCATTTTATAGTCTGCTGGGTTTCCTCTGGTGGTATACTGTAGGTTTAAGGAGATGTTTCACTGTATCTTGGGATGGAGGAGGAATAGAAATACCTGAAAGGAAAGGTACGATACTATCCACAAGAGTTGTGGTGCCAAACATCGTAGCTAGATAAGAGCTGGCGATATGCTTTATGTCCGGCAAGGAATTGTGGGGGGTATTGGAAGCAGGATCAAAAAGTTCCTCTATGTGGGTTGCATCTACCCTGTCAGTGTAACTTTTATAGATATCTAAGGAGGGACCGGAGCCTTGTGTCCCATGTTGAGCTTCCATCCATAAATAATGTGCTCAGTGATACTGGAACTGTTCCATTTCTTCCTTAATGGACTTTATTGTGTGAGAGTAGTCCATATGGGATGTGAAAGAAAGAGATATGGCCTGTTGTAGTTTTTGTCTGAGAGTGAGGTATTGTAGATATAAACTCAGTGTTCTCTTCCTCCCTGTATGTAGGAAGAAAATCTTGATATCACTCTTAGTGTCTTCCCACCATTGTAGAGGGGGAATGATATGCTTCCAATACAGACAGCCAGGCCCTTAGAAGGTCTGTGTAATGCACTGAAATGGCCGGGTCTGTCAACAATGAACTATTCAATTTCCACCTAGAGTGGGGTTGACCAGGAAAGGAGTTCCCTGAGGTGGAGCAAACCAGAGAGATCCCCAGATGGTCTGAAGTCTCACAGGGTATGATTCTTGCCTGTGTGACTGAAATATTCCGTGAGACAAAAAGAAAATCTATCCTGGTAGCGTATGGGCCTCTGTGATAGGTTTTGGCACCTGGACCATGTAAAGCATTATGTCCATCTATGAGGGCCGCAGTCTGAATAATTTTGTTCAGGGCAACTGAATCTGTGAAAAGTTTTTGGGTGGAGCCGCCCCGATCTGAGAGAGTAAGACCACAGTTGAAATTGCCTCCCATATAGATTTGCCGGTTGGAATACAGGTATGGGTGTATTTTGTTAAATAAGTCTGTTTTGGAGGCAATGCTCTGGGGGGCATATACATTAATGAGCCTGAGTTTGTGTTGTTGGCATGTACAGTCTACAAGCATGGCTCATCCTGGTATTATGTCTACCAACCAGGAAATTTGGAAATTAAAATTTGCAAACAAAATACCTAGGCCATCATACCTATCCTCTCCATATGACCAGAAGGAAGAGCCCCTGATGCCAATGAGTTTTAATTTGAGAAAGCTCATGAGGAGGTTTCAAACGGTTGTCCTGGAGAAAATAGATGTCATGGTGTAAGTCAGAAAGGTACTGCATTGTAAAGAGTTGTTTTCTATAAGATTTAATGCTGCATGCATTTAGGGTGAAGCAGTGGAGTCCTTAGTGGTGGTTCATCCTAGAAAGTACAGTGCCATTCTGGAGGAGCTAGTGTCAGGTAATGTTAGCATGGGTCCTACCTCCATCTGCTGAAGGGGGGATCAAGCTGGGAGTCAGAGGAGAAGTCCATACGGGAGGAAGAGGCTAGAGAAGAATCCGAGTCTCCATCTTCCCCTTCCGTGTCTCCCCATTGTCGTCTCTTGGCTAAGGCATGAAATTTATTCCTCATGATAATTGTTCTCTTGGGGGTGGAAGCTTCTGCTTTTCATTTGCCTTTACCCTGTTTAGAAGGGGGGATTACCACAAAGTGGTCTGAGTCCTTTGGTGGGGAGGAAGCATGGTAGCCGGGGTACTAGCAGGGACTGATTCAGAAGGGGGTCCTGCTGCTGTAGGGGTGCCAGGGGACTTGGGAATGGCTCCTTGTCTGGCCATAGGTTCAGGCTCTTGTGGGAGAGGAGGTTCTTGTGCCAGGGTAGAAGTGGCAGGGGCCAGGGCCTCCCTGTGGCATAAGGCCTGAGTCTGGGAATCCGTTATAAGTGCTATCTAGTCCTGGAGAGGGCGGTCGAGCCTATTATGATCCGCCCAAGGGCACTGGTGATAGAAGTGCCCTGGCTCATCACACAGATTGCAGCATAGAGGGTTTGGACAACCTAAACTCACATGTTCATAGGATAAGCACAAGTTACATCTGGGCTTGTCGCAAGTGCTGCTCAGGTGGGTGCGAGAAGTGCATTTATGACAGGTCCGTGGTTGTCCAGGGTAAAAACATAAGCCACGGTCCCTGCCTATGTGAAAGCTGCCTGGTAAATGAGAGATAACTTTATCCATGTTTTTAAGTTGTACCTATACTTTCCATCCCCCAGTCCATACTAGGTCCTTGTCCAAAATAGGTCGAGGGACCTCTAGTATATCACAGCTCTGCCTGAGCCAGTACTGGACGTCCGCTTTGCTCACCCCCTCGCTACAAAACAGTAAGGTAACAATTTTCACTGTTGGTTTCATGAGGGGGATGACCATAAAGGGAGCCCAGAGTGGCAGATGTTTTACATGCTCATATTTCTCCCAGAATTTCTCCAAAGTATACACATTTTAAAACTTAAGTCATACACAGTTTCCCCATGCACATGAATGAAGGCAAATAATTCTGTTGCCCCTATCCCTAAAGAGTCCTGCAACATACTATGCAATACAGTTCCTTCTGTCAGGGCTTGTAGCAATGTCCTCCATGAACTTCATATGTACAGCATTCGTTCACTGTGCTGGCTCACCTAAGTTTGTGAACAGATCACTGAGTTTAAATGGGGTCGAGTTAGTGCCCTCACCTGCAGACTGTGGACCAAATGGCTCAGATGTACCAGCTAAACTATGTTCTGAAGTCGAGGAGGATGAAGTAGATTCACATCTGGCTAAGTTGGGACCCGTGACAGTATCTGTGACGTTGAGTGCTGTTCGGGAGATAGCAGGTGTGCTTGAAGGATTACTAGGGAAAGATACTGGTTCTGGAGCTGTTTTCGTCAGTAATGGTGTGTCTTCTGAAGATCGGAGTTCATTGCGTGCCTCAGAGATGATTTCCTGGGCTGAAGCAGCCTTTGTGGAGGTCCAGGGTGCTCCTTCTGAATGTTGCTGCCAGCCAGCAGCATGGAGTGCTGCCGTGGGTGACCAAATGCTCTCAATGTCCTCTGCGGTGGGGTGACTGTCCCATAGATGCAAAGAGAGAGGAGCTCCTGATGCAGAGTTTGTGGCATTTCTGGTGCTAGGAGTCATATCAGACGTGGCTGCTGCAGGGTAAGTTGACAAAAAAGGCTGTGAGGAAAACTGTGAATCAGAGTGCATTAGACCAATAAGAAAGTCCTTGTGTGCAAAATACATGCTTCGCAGATAATTTTCTGTCATTAGAAGTGCTCTGAGTTCCTGAAACTGGGTAAAGTGGTGTCTGAGGCAAGTCTTCTTGATGATTGTCTGGCAATTCATTTAAAGTGGTACCTTCAGTATTTCTTTCTGCAGATTGCAGCCTTGTAGGTTCTTCAGAGAGAGGTAATGTCAGGTATTCTTGACTGCATGGGTGACGCTATAGTCAGGTAAGAATCCAAAATATCTCCAGCAATTCCACCAGCAACCACACTGTCATCTGCCATCTTGGTACCGCAGACAAAAGGGTCCCCTCTGCTCACAGGAAGCAAGGCCCCCTGCAGGCACAGAGTAGGGGAATTTCCCCAGTATCCTGGCCAAATTTCCCTCATTCACTAAAAAAAATACCAACAACAGCTTAATCTGGTTCAAGGTCACTTGGTATTCATCTGTATCCCCCTCCCCCGCGCCGTGCCTGAAAATAGGTAGGATTTGTCTAGAGCACTTACCCGGTCAACAAAAACTAAATAAAATAAAATAAATAGAGAGGAGGGTGGCGGGAGCAGGACCTAATACAATGTCAGCATAGTCAAAGACAGGTAGGATCCATTTTGTAAGCAAGTCGTAGTGGACTGGGGGGAGATGTAAGGCATTGATATGAGCAGAGAAGTCAAGGGAAGGGTTGAGCCATATTCCAAGATATTTGTAGGAGGGAACCACATCAATGTGGGTTCCATCCTGGGTAGTGAACATTGGTGGGGAAAGGAGCCTAGCTAGTCTTTGCCTAATGCTGAAAGTCATAGACACCATTTTTTTTAGTATTCACTTTAAGCTGATATGCTTGAAACCAGTTCAAAACTGCATGAAAGCTGCTGTGCAGAGAGGCCTGGACAGCTGAGGAGGGGGGACATGACAGATAAAGGACAGTATCATCAGCATACATGTATATGCATGAGCTGGAGCAGTCTGAGAGAATGTCATTGATAAAGAGAGAAAAGAGGATAGGGCTGAGTATAGAGCCCTGGGGGACAACAGAGAGGACAGGGAGCGGGGGGGGGGCATTACTGATTTTTAACTAACCCTACACTTTCCTATTTCACAAAACAGTGGGAAAAGGTTAAGAAAAATGCTTAAGACAAAGGAAATAGTGAAAAAAGCACACTAATAGTGAATACACAAATGTGAAGATCATCTTCTGCCATTGATGATCCCTAACCCAAGCTGCTATCAGTTTGGCACAATACAAGAGTTGTCCAAGTAACAATGGACCAATGGAAATAAGCAAGTCAGCTGTTAGTGGAAAATGCCAGCATGCACTAGCAGCCTATTTAAAGCATAGTATTTCATCACACATGTGCACCATGCCTTGATTGTGCAGACTGTAGCTATATGCACAAGACATGCTGCCCAGAAGTGTCACCTCTCCTTAACCCACCCAATGTGGCTGAACCCTGGTGGCCTAGTGTTCCCCACTCCATCCATTACTCCATGCACATTGTGCAAGGTAGTACAGTGGTCCCCCTCCTACTCCCACTCCAACAGTTGTTGCTGTCCCTGGTGAAATTCCCCTCTAGGCCCAGCAATCAAAATTACCTTGTGTTCTTTGTGTGTCCACAATCACTGGCCACCCTCTGGGCTTCTGTGCTGGGGTTGTGTGAGTACCTGTTTTGAATATTCAGCCCCACAGATACAAGTATTTAGATTATTTGGTATATTTCTATTTGGGGAAAATAAAAAAATAAATGTAAAAAAAAAAATAATTAAACTTTCCTCCCCAGGTTACTAGGGCTAGTCCCTTGGCTACTTTTGTCCAACTGCAAACTGACCCAATTAGTTTGCCTAGCACCATCAGTGATGCACATTTCTTTGCCTCCTCTTACCATAAGCACATCACTCTGATGTATTAATATAGTTTAACTACTGTAATGCTGGCTGTGAAAAGGCATGCTTTGGGTAAGAGAGGAGGGGGCAACTGAGTCAGCCAGGATTAATTTGGATTTTTACCACTGAATTAAAGAATGGGGGCTGGGGGCATGGAATAGACAAATACTGTTTTGAGAACTTCTGGAGGTTTGCACTAGGGAGGAGGGTAATGCAAAAGATGTTATCAGTTCTTTGGCACACTACCAGAAGTTGGCAATTACATTTTTGAGAAAGTGAATTTGAGTAAACTTGGGGGTGGGGGATGGGAAATCTCATGCTGGGGAGTGAGATGGCCAAGCTTTGGTTACCTGGGGAGAGAATATTTTTTTTTTATTGAATCATTTTTTTTAAACTACCAAAATATTTATTTTTCCAAATACCATGCATAGGTGAAAATATCCAAATACCAGAGTACCTAGCACCCTATTATTCATGGTATTCAGGAAATAATATTTGGGCCATGCACACTACTTTATTGTGCCCAGTCACAGCACTGTGCTAACTTTTCCCAGACAATAGCCTGGGGCAACTGCACAATGCTTCAATCAGAGCTCTGAGGATTACTGTGCAGTACCTAACCTGTATGTGTGGCCATCATGGTTCTTTGCATGGCAGCCACTATCCCCTTTCGATACCCCTCACAGTGTCTATTGTGAGTACCAGAAGGGGTTGTGAGTTGTGTCCCTCATTGACTATTGCCTGAGGGGGTCAATCAGTAATGGTAGTGGTGGTACTATCTGGCTGTGCTGCACCTTTTACAGTTAAGAATGGGGCCAACCACATATTATTATGGATAACTGTTGATACCCCTATCTCCATACCTGATGCTACATACCAGCTTGAATCGGAACCTTGTCAGAGATCGTGGGCCAGGTATGTAGTATTTATCAACCCCAAATAGGAGTTAATCTTCAGTATCTGTCTTGGTTATGCTATACTCTTTATTCATTGTAGGACTGTTTAAAAAGGCTCTGCTGTAAATCTTTCTTGCAGTTTCCAATATCAAACAAGAGAAAAGACAAATTTCATTCTAAGAAAACCCAATTCTTCTTTTAATTTAATAGATATAGTTTTCATGTAGCAGCAGTCACAGGCTTATATTTCCTTAGAGAAGGTCAGATAGTAGTTGAAAAAGGTTCTTAAGAGGAAATATTGGAGCTGAAATTTAATCTGTCAATGTCTCATCTGTAGGTGTGGAATTAATTTGCAGCTGAAAGGTGTTATAGCAACCTTATAAAATCTGATTTCAGCTTAAAAGAATCAAATAAAGAACAAAGCATTGTCTTTTGAAAAAAAGAATAATTTCAGACCCTGAACTGTTTCTAAATTTAATTCTAATTATGAAAAGAGAGAATTATTTTGACCATGAAAGAACCAAATTATGAATAATCAAAGTATTTCTTCCCTTTGAAACAAAATAACAGTTTGATTGATTTTTTTTTTTTTTAACATTTTGTCCAGCACTTATTGAGCCTCATTAAGAAAATAAGACTGCACTGGCATCTGTCACATGAAGAGATAAACTGACAAAAATAAATCAGTGGCTAGATGTAATAAATGCAACAGGTGGTGATGATAATGAAAAGCTACACCATGTTGCTATGGCAACTAGATTCCTAAATTCTACATTAATAATGGTAAGTACTCTGTTAAGTATAACACAGGGGAACCTTGTTCAAATGCAATTGCTTTTTCTTTTCTAATTATTGTCCAAAACTTTGCTCAACATTTCCATGCCACGGACACATACTGTAATGTGCTTCTCACTTTCCATCACTGGCATGAAGAACTGTTATGGATGGGTAGGGTTTGCTCTCCTCAAAACATAAAACTAATGCCTGCTTGATGATTATTCTTTTTTTGGGAGACTAGCATAATACTGCAATGTTTATATTAAAGAGCTAGGCCCAGATATTCCAAATGGTTGCACATGGCGCAACAGTGTTGCGCTATGCGCAACCCACTGATGCGCCCCGGCGCGATATTCAAAAGGGAAAAGTGCGCGGCACAAATCCTGATATGCTGGAGTGCATCAGTAATGTATGCAGGCACAGGTAGAGGGGGCGTGCCCATGCATACCCTGCATAGCCCGATATTCAGCCCGGGATGTGCAGAGCCATGCATTGCACAACCCCTACCTGCGCCAGCACAAAGTTGATCCAAAAAAAAAAAAAAAAGGAACAATGGATGGCCACCCACAGGTGAGTTGCCGCATTGCAGGGCACAACATGGCAGCTTCCACCTGTGGGTGGCCACCTGAGCTCCAGCTGCACCTGGTGGTGCCCCCCTGATGCCCGATCATGGGCATTTGTAACAAAAAAGAACCCCTATATCCCTGGTAGTCCAGTGGACCTGCCCGTCTGATCACAGGCTAAGTACATAAATAAAATCCCTATCATCCCTGGTGGTCCAGTGGACCACTGTCTGACCAATCGCGGGCATTTGTAAAAAATAAGAAGAATTCTGTCCAATATCCCTGGTGGTCCAGTGGACTGCTGTCTACCTGATCATGGGCATTTGTAAAAAAATAAGAAGAATTCTGTCCAACATCCCTGGTGGTCCAGTGGACCGCTGTCTATCTGATCATGGGAACTTGTAATAAAAAACAATAAATATGTCCAGTATCCCTGGTGGTCTAGTGGTACCCCCCCACCTGCCCACTTAGCCCGATCGCCCGCTTCCCCCCAGTCAGTCGGTGGGCAGCAGCACCCCACCCGCCTGCCGCCCTGCCGCCCACCAACTAACACCATCATTAGGGCTGTACGGCCACTTGTCCACAGTGTGAGCCAATGGGCGTGCAATCCATACCGTACTACACATTCCAGATATGTGAATGGATCCCATTTACATATCTGGAATGTGTAGTATGGTATGGGCTGCACACCCATTGGCTCACGCTGTGGACCAATGGGCGCATAGCCCTACTGATGGTGTCAATCGGCAGGCGGTGGGGCTGCAGGTGGGTGGGATGCTGCCGCCTGCCCTGGGGAGGAGTGGGGTGGTGGGGCTCAGTGGGCAGGTGGGGAAGGGGGTACCACTAGACCACCAGGGATATTGGACATATTTATTGTTTTTTATTACAAATGCCCACGATCAGGCAGACAGCTGTCCACTGGACCACCAGGGATATTGGACAGAATTCTTCTTATTTTTTACAAATTCCCATGATTGAGCAGACAGCGGTCCACTGGACCACCAGGGATATTGGACAGAATTCTTCTTATTTTTTACAAATGCCCACAATCGGGCAGACAGCGGTCCACTGGACCACCAGGGATATTGGACAGAATTCTTCTTATTTTTTACAAATGCCCACGATTGGCAAGACAGCGGTCTACTGGACCACCAGGGATGATAGGGATTTTATTTATGTACTTAGCCCACGATCGGGTGGGCAGGTCCACTGGACCACCAGGGATATATGATTTTCCATTTTTTACTGCAGCCCGTGATCAGGCTGTGGAGCACATTGCTGGCTGCAGGGGGTGTCAGTCCCCAACGGCTACTGCCTGGCAGGGCGCCAGGGGCAAGTCATCAGAATTGGCTCACCTGCATGCAAATGGGGCCATACTGACATGCAAATGGCCCCATTTGCACCCTGCATACATTATGGCCCCATTTGCATGTCAAGTTTTGAATATCGCGGTTGCTGTGCATAGCACAATGGAACTTGAGCTAGCGCATCCCCATGCTCCACTCTGGCCACTTGTGCTGGGGCAGTGCCACTGTGCCATGCACACTGCAGGTAGCCAGGGTGTGATATTCAATGCTGCTGAGCCATGGCGTAGCTCAGTTGAATATCGCCCAGTCCACACCCCTGCACAGCCAAGTTGCACTGCACCTAAGCTTACACCACAGCCTGGCACAGTTTGAATATCTGGGCCCTAGTATACTGCCTAAAACTAACATTAGTTTTTAAAAGCAGTCAACCATTGCCTTTTACATTTTAGGTGTTTTTTCTTTTCCTTTTGGTTGATTAGAAGATTGTTTACCTGATGTTAGTAGGTGTGATGTGTGGAACAGCATGTGGCCTGGCAGCTGACATGTCTAGCTCTGTTCTCTCCATTATATATTCATCAATGTGATTTCACTAACTCTGACATCACTGCTGCTTAGGAACAGCCACTCAGTAGCTGCCAGCTCAGTCGCCTGTGATGTCACAGTAAGTGAGGTCACAATGCTGATGATGTAGTAGGAGGACTAGAGATAGATGTCCTCTGCCAGACTGACAGCTGTTTCACGCATCCAGCAAAATATTATCATATGCATAATGTTCTAATGAGCAGAAGGAAGAAAGAAAAATATTTCAGAAATAAAAAAGTTTCAGCTGACTACTTCTTAACATTTGTATAAATTTTCTGTTTATCTGTTTTGGTTCCACTATCCCTTTAAGTTAAATGAAACATTTTTCACTCTGAAGTTCTGTTTATATCTGCATAGAAAGTATAATAAAAAAAGAAAAGAAAACTATTCTGGTGAAAGTTGGCATATGCGTAAAATTTCTGTTTCAGTTAAATTAAATTCTTACTTTTGTCCTTATGGAGCCTGTGTGCCACTGTTATGCAGAACAATGGCTATCCCATCCAGAAGTAGAATGAAATGAAGGCCAGAATGTCTGCCAAGCATTTAGCAACTCCCACCCCTCCCCTGCCATGTCTAAGCCTTCCTAACCAGATCCTGCACTTGAATCTATACTGGTGATTGGGTCAAGAGTGTGCCAGTAGGCAGAGCCGCACTCCAAGGCATGCCAAAAACCAGAACTCAGTTGTTTTATGCACCAGCTAGGTGTAGATGGGGAACACCTACTTTAACAAATCTGCATCAGCTTCTCCCTTCTATGACCTCCACAGATGTCCAGGGCACAAGCCAGCCTCCCCCCGCACACAAAAATCACCGGTACCTCAAGATGTTCAGATGGAATTAATGTGACTTATTTGTGTTCCTAAATGTTTTGTTCATGGCAAATGGTGAAGTTGTGTTCCACACCTATACAGAGGAGTAGCCTAAGTTCATGGCTACTGCAGCTCACAAGGAAGTCTTATGGAATGGCATTCAAGTGTGGAACATCATGATGAAGCTCAGTCGAGTGAAGCGCCGGGTTGTCTAGGGTTGAAAGCAGCTATCTGGCTTTTTGTACTTATTTCTATCTGTTGATACCTGTATCACGTATATGTACACTTATGGACCCAACTTGAAAGCTATCAATTAAGTAGCTAATAAGCTACTACATTGTGCGGATCAAATCTTTGCTTTTCTGAAGTGTTTCTGATGTGATTTCTCCCACAGAGGTGAGTGCAAGCTACTTTTTTTGTTTGGTATAACTGATAGGTTTCCTACATGCACATAATTTCCAGTACACACTGGACCAAATAGTGAATAGAAAAATTCACAGGCAATTCACTGTGTTGCATCATGTAGTTGGCCATGCCCACTGGTTGGCAAAAAAAAAAACCTGCAACTGATCATTTGATTAGCAGCATGGTTTTATGCCATGCTGCGCAAGCATGAAACCCCTTATAGAGGCCTTAAAAGCTATCGACTAATAAGCTTTCATTGATATAACACTCAGGTAGGACATCATCTCAGGTTCTACAACATAAGAAATGCTATTACTTATTTTTGTTGATTACATGTATTTACAGTACTTATTTAAAAAAGATCCTATCCAGGAAAGCCCTTGGTGATGAAAAGCTGCCATGTTACCACAAGTTCCCTGTGATTGCAGCAGAAATACACGATAGTTTACAGGAGGGTGAACACAGATGGATTCATGTGATAATGGTGATCACACAAAGAAGATCGCCATTACAGTGAATGCACATTGGTGAAAATCACTTTCACTGATGTACACCCCAGCACTCGATAAAAGGGCACCGGGGACTTGCTTTTTTCATTTAAAATTATTCTCAACTCCAGGGGGGGTGCATGTCAGGGGGTGCAAGGTCAGAAAAAAAAAATGGGGTCCAGGCACAACAAAATATATGTTTGCCCAGAACCCTTGCAGCTGTAGCTTGCCACCCATCCACCACACCACAGGGCCAGCTCGGCAGCCCACCACTGCACCATGCCACACAAACCCTCCCTCCCCTTCTGCTGTGCTCACTCCCCACCCCGCGCATGTACATATAGTGACAGGATGTTGCTATACTCACAGTCACCCCCCCCCACATCCAGTAGCCCTCTGAACAGGAGCTGCTATTGAGTCACCCTTTTTGTGAGCGCTTAATAACGAGCTCCCTTATCACGGGATACCGACACCAGATGAAGGAGTGAAGGACCTAATAGAAGACCTGGCAAAGCTGGAGGGAGGTGATCAGGTAGCTAGCAGCTAGGTTTGAATGTGAAGAAGTGCAAGGTTATGCATATAGGAAAGAAGAACCTGAGGGCTGAGAACAGTCTGATGAGGGAACAAGGTCACTAACTCAGAGGAGGAAAAAGACTTGGACATAGTCATCACCAGTAACCCTTAACAGGCTGTGCAGTGTGGAAAGGCAGTGGCCAAGGAAAACAGAATGCTAGGCTGCATTGCTAGGGGGTTAAATAGCAGAAAGGAGGAGGTTATACTGCCACTGTACAGATCTTAAGAGTATGTTATGTAATACTGGAGACCCTACCTGAGAAAGGATATCAACCAGCTTCAGGCAGTTCAGAGGAGGGTGATAAAGATGATTCAGGGACAGCAGAGCATATGGAGAAGTTCAAAGTTACCTGCACTCATGGGCGACCACACTAAACTCTTAAATCCCAAAATAAATGCCTTTATTGCAGAATCTTCAGATGAGTAAGTGTGAGTTGTGCCTTCTGGCCCATGCTAGCCCCGGTGCTTCAGGAGTGAACCCTTCATCACAGGGCATGGTTAGTGTGGAAGAATTCATGTCATTTTATACACAGACATCTAATTAATAAACATGATCCCTCATCTAATCAATGAACATATAAACAGTGTCAAATAAAAAATTTCAGTGAATAACAAATTGAACAAAAATGTTTTATATGACAGAAATTGTTCCATATCCAAAAGCATGTCACCTGAATAATTAATAAAGAGATAATATTTAAAAGAATTCTGTCATATTTTATTTATAAGTTACAATAACTTTTTCAAAGACATGCTAGAAACTGACACAAAACAGTGAAAGCAGGCAGTTGCAGTCTGGCATCCTATATGCGATCAACAATGTACATTTTCACAGAGGGTAGTGAAGGTTAGATAGAGTACAGCCATCTCTAAAAGAACAGACAAAGCAATTAATCAGACTGCAGTTCTGAGAATATACAACAAAATATTTAACAAATGCATTTTCTTAAAAAAAAAATAATCATTCAAATGTATTTTGTCAAATGAAAAGTAAAAATTTCCTAACACATCCTCAGGACTGAAATAAAATAAACATCAATTGAAAAGTGGAAAAACAAAATGGAAAAACACAAAATCAAGATGACTATTTAGACATATTTACTTATACAGAGTGTTATAATTTCCTAACAAACCTCCGAGTCAAAATAAAGTGTCATAATTAGATGTTATAGCTCTAAATGGAATAAGCATGCCATGTCAGAAAATAAAAGGTATATGTCCAATGCCAGTGGATTACTTTTATCCTATATCAAGTGGCAAATATGTCACTTACTAACATACTAATCAAGTAAATAGAATTTCAGATGCCGCTGGTCATTTAGACCATAGGGCATCACACTCTTCAGTGGGAATATCCAGTACCTCTCCAGTTTTAGTAGCATATTTGTTATGTTACCACCCCTCTTTGGTAGCAAAATATGTTCAATCCCTAAGAATCTAAGGTGTTCAGCTGAAGAACCATGCATCAAAGAGAAATAAACACCAACTTGGGTATCTTATTTGTCATTCACTATTGATCTAATGAGCTCCTGTCCTCTTTGTTTTAATGGTGTTATAGTGCATCCAACATATAGGAGATTGCAGGGGTACCACAGTGTGCAAACTGTGAATGGGGTATCATATTGATGAATTTTGAACTTAGAATTTGGATCTGAGGGATGCTGAAACTGACTGCTTGGATCTGCATTTTTACAAATGTTGCGGCATAAGCATTTGTTAAAGCCTGCTGGTCTTGGTATCCACATTCTGCCTATTGTACTTGCAAGTTCATGCTATAGCCTGCTGTGTACATCTCTGTCATTTATGTTTGGTGTTCTACTAAAAGACACTCTGGGTCTGACACCTACAGCCTTATTCACATTCAAATAACTAGTGAGTAGTGGCCAATCCCTGTGCACAATGTTTCCTATCCTGTCAGCTTGCCCATTATATTCTGTCACAAAGGTTACTGGGTTATCCTCCCTTTCTAAGTTGTTTCTGGCTTCATTCTTTCTTAGTAGCTGGGTTCTATTTAGTTCCAAAACTTTTCGCTTAGCTGTTTCTAGTAGTGCTTTGTCACACCTCCTCTGAAGAAATCTTGTTTCTAGTTTTGCAGCTTGCTTTAGGAATGTTTAATCCTGGCTGAAGTTCCTTTAAAGTTGTAACAGCTGGCTGTATGGAATAGATGTTTGAATTTTGAGGGGTGGGCACTAACTGCTTTCTAAATCAGGTTTGTTGCAGTGTGTTTCCTAAAACAGATTGTAGTGACTAATTCCCCAGGGTTGCTTGGAAACTCCAAATCCAGAAACTGTATTTTATATTTACTAGCAATATATGTAAATTTCAAGTTCAGGTAATTCTTTCCTAGCCAGTTCATGAATTCAGGGATTATTACCTCCTCACTTTCCCAGACATAGGCACAATCGTCAATGTAAGAAAACCAATGTTTTATGTATTTATGGCAAGGGTTAACTTGTGCATTATTTGCAAACAGCAGCTCCCACCACCCTTAAAAAAGGTTGACATAGCTGGGTGCCCAAACGGCACTGATGCCCTTATCACAAACCTGGAGATAATGCTGGTTATTAAATTCAAAGGTATTATGATTAAGGATAAATGTTAATGCCTCAATCAGAAAATCAATATGTATAGTGGCCCTTTCACTGTAATTTTCTAAAAAGAATCTAGTAGCCTGTATCCTCAATTCATGTTTAATTGAAGTATACCATGCTTCAATGTCGATCCCCAGCCATACAAAATCCTCAGACCACACCAGAGACTCAAAGTTACATAGAGTGTCAGTGGTATCCTTAAGGTGAGAAGGTAGGTTCACAACACACCTTTGCAAAAATAAATCTATAAAATGTCCCAAATTCTCACTGTTGGATTTGTTTGCAGACAGAATTGGTCTGCCTGGAGGATTGGTCAAATTCTTGTGAATTTTAGGTAAAATATAAAATCCTGGTACCACTGGATATTCTTTTCAAATGAACCTGAATTCTTCCTCCATGATATCATCTCTAGAAATAGCATCAGTGAGAATTCTATAAAGTTCCTTGTTAAATGAATGCTTTGGATTTCCTGGCAACATCCTATAGTTATTTTCATCAAACAGAAGTGTATTCACAATATCTATGTATGACATTCTAGCCTAAATAAATATAGCCAGGTTGACTTGCTTTATTATAATAAATAAGTAAGCGCTAGAATAACGACCAAAGCAAAGATGTTGGATAAAACGATGATCTATGTAGTTGATTCCTAAGTTTTTACTAACCAAATCCCCCATTTAAAGAAGAATGTTGCATAACATCATTATTTAAATACCATACCTATTGAGTCAGCTACCCAAGGAAAAAAGCAGATTCATACTACAGATGTGCAGTTAATAAATGGAGTTGAGTCACTTACTGATTTTGATGATTGACAAATACAAAATGTTCTTTTTGAACAAACAAATGACTCTGTTTTGAATATTTATTTAATATCAGATGAACAAGTGCATGCTCTATCATTTCATTGAATATTGCTGGTTTTAGGGCTAAACTCTCAGATATGTAGCCTGCAATATATTTGATTGGTTTCTCTGTGATTTGCCATCAAGAAACATGGCATTCACTAGAAGATGATATCAGTCTTAATGGCTTTCAAACTTTTCATATTCCAGGGGAAAAAATATCAAAACTAGGAAGAAGATCCAGTAGATTGATTATAAGTATTAAAATTAACTTATTTACAAATATTTTACAACTAGGCATGAACAACCATTATGGGATACTAAGACTAATGGGAGAGGACTTTTCAATTATTCTATGTAACTCTTACATCACTCCTAATAATTCAAAATTCTAAAAGCCACTTATTTAGAGTAAACTAGAGGACCAGATTGCACAACTAGCTTGTGATTATCCAGAAGATTACCTTATTCTAATTGGTGACCTGAATTCAAGAATTGGACAATATGATGGCTTTGCAGATGATACTATTCTAAATTATATTTATCCATCTGCTGAAAAATATACTAGACATTCAAAAGATAATATCAACAATAATGGTACTAAACTTGTTGTGATTCTTAAAACAAATGGGATTTATCCATTAAATGGTCATGTGTATGATGATTTGATGGGGAGTACACATGTAATTCAGGTAAGGCAGAATCAGTTTTAGATCTTGCACTGTGGAGAGGCCCTCTGGAGTTCTGGTCTTCACTTGTCGTTAAAGGTAGAACAGAGAGTGATCATTATCCTATTTATCTTACTGAACAGAAAAAGTTATCTTGAGAAGATTTTATAAAGCCTACAACCATTATAAAGGATGATTTGGAGGTTAGGAATTAAAAAAAAAAAATATTTGGTTCAGTGTCACAGAACAAAGAACAGTGGATAAGTTGAATTTATTCTTTGAGTAATATTATGAGAATGTGCATATAGATATTAATGTTAAGAACAAATTGATGATGGAATCTTTAAAAAGAATTCAGGAAATCATATATACCAGGGACAATAACAACAAACTTATTCAACCCAAAAAGAGATGGTTAAATAATGAATGTATTATGCAGAAACACAAACTGAATGTCCGACTGAGGAAATACAGGAAGACACATAATACAGATGGCCTGGTTTTATTAAGGATTAATAGGAAAAAACACAGACAGTTTTTGCTTGATAAGAAGCAAAAAACATTATTTACAGCTATGGTAAAAAATGAGTCAATTTATTACAAGTAGAGATGATTAAACTTTTTGGCAATTGGTGGCAACTGGCTGCATGTACTTTACTAACTACAATATGTCACATTAAACTTTTCAGCCAATGAGTTGCTTAAGCATTTGTGACTGGGTTGCATAGGTGTTGCTAGATTCAGTACAAAACCTTGCACAAACTGTTTAAGAGTAACATCAAAGTTCTGCATTGCATTGTGATTGGGCTTTAGGTGCATGTCAACTGAGTAGCAAAAACATTTTATAAACATTGCTGTTGAGCTGATTAAGTATTGGAAAACAATGCAGTATAAGTTGCCAATGCATTGCCAACTGCAAAAATCAATGTTAAACCAACTCATTGGCAGGACAGTTTAATGTGACTTGTACTGTACATGGAAAGTTCTATTGATGACAAAGAATGGATTAGTTATTTTTCACAGATATTTAATCAAGAATGCTATGATTTAACTTTAAATTTAGACATAGATATCTCATGGCAATTAGAAATTACTAATATAGAAGTCATTAAAGCAATACAGAAATTAAAAAAAAACAATAAAACACCTGGTCCCGACCAAATACCCAGTGAAATCTATGGTATAAATGTTTAAATGTGAAATGGGCAGATATTCTTGTTGATTTTTACAATAATTGCATTCGAAAAAATTACATACCTGACTCATGGAGAGGTGATATAATTATACCTATATTTAAAAAGTGGGATAGATCAAAGCCAGCTAACTATCGCTCTATTAGTTTAATTAACATAATGGAAAAAAGTAGCTCGAGAATTTTGCTCAAACACCTGTTGGCAAACATCTATGCATGTGGAGATGTTTCTTAAGCTCAGATTGTTTTTTATGAGTCTTTCTCACACTTTATTTATATATATTTATATATATATATATATATATATATATATATATATATATATATATATATTTATATACATATATATTTTTGCAACAATTACATGGAAACTATGTTAAATTGAGATAACAAAAGTTATAGTTGGCATTCATTGACTTTTCTTCTGCATTTGACACTATTAATAGAGAAATCTTATGGACTACTATGAGAAACTGGGGAATAGACTCTGTTCCTATAACAGCACTAAAGTTATTATATACAAACACATGGGCTCAGATCAGAAACAGTAATGGTAGACTTACAGAGTGATTTGGAACTGACTGTGGGGTGAGAGAGTGCTGCATCCTTGCTCCTCACTCTTTTCAATTTATATCAACAATTTAATGGAGAGAATATTCTTTTCTTAGATTCTCCAAAGACAGCTACTGAAGCTTGTAGAATTCTTGCATATGTGGATGATTTACTTTTGCTATAATTAACACCTAAGAGATTCCAGGTAAAACTTAATGCGTTAGTAAACTGCATAGAATAGAACTGTTTAAAAATAAACATGAATAAATCAAAGGCTATGATAATAGGTGGTTCAGACTGCAAATATACTTGGTATGCTAAAACACACAAACTGGAGTCCGTCAAAGAATACCAATACCTAGGACTCACTATTTCTTCTTCATTTAAGTGGAAAAGACATTATGAGGCAGCCTTAAAAAATCCTCGAGAACTATAATGGCACTGAAAGATTTTAGTTATAAATATGGTGGGGGGACCCTTTACCTCCTCTTGAGAACAACAGAGGCAAAATATAATGCCAAGGTCTTATATGGCATTGAAATATGGGACCACAGATATCTTCTCAATCTTGAAAAAACATATAGGGGCTGTTGGTTTGCAAAAAATGATCCTTGCCCAGTTTGTTAGAGCTGAATTAAGTCTTCTTAATTTAGTAGTTTATGCAGAATCATGTATTATTAATTTCTGGATTAGAATGAATTCTTTATCAGAACAACGTTATACCAAAAAGTACCTAAATGAGAAAATCCACTCTCACTTCTGTAAAAGGAATATTGAAATCTGTGAGCCATATAAATTTGTTTTATCTTACTATACTGAATTTAACTATCTCAAGAAGTTATAAAACTTATGTTACAAAATTGATAATTAGGAAATACAAGATTTTTGATTTACAATATATAATGACCTCTAGGTTTGCGATTTGGTATTCTCATAATGACTGTACCCACTATTTCCATTATTATCTGGAATTTCTGGATTGTCCAAACATGTGTAGAGCATTTGCAAAGTTCAGAACTGGATTCTTTGAATCTAATGCTCTTGCAAGTAGATTTGACAAAAATAAGGATCCAATTAGTGCCTGTTGTCTTTGTGGTGGTAATGAAAAAGAAGCTCTCAAACATGTAATTTTGAGATGCCAGTGATATCAGGCAGCAAGACATAGATGGCTGGGATCCATTTTGGCTTCTTTAGTAAATTGCTGTAACAGCACAATACTAAGAACTCTTTTTGTCTCCAAAGATGAACAAATTACAAAAAAAAAACACTGCCTTGTATCTTTGCAACAGACAGAACATAAGGAAAAGGATTGTGTGTTCCATATAGCTTTAAACTTTTTTTTACTTTTGTCTGTTTGTACAGTACTCTGTTATATTTTGCACAGAAAATCTGTTTTATATGTTTCTAACTAATCTGTTATCAATTGTATCTTAACATGTTAGTTTTTTAGTAATCTTTTGTAATGATCTTTTTTATGATTGAACAAATAAAAGAATATACATACATACAGTATCTATGCATTGACCCCTACTCATAATCAAAATATTCCCACCTTTGTCAACTGCTTTAATAACTAATCTGGTATCCTTTGAAAGCTCTTTCAGTGTTGGCATTTCCCTTCTTGATAAATTAAAACATGGGTGGTACTGCATTTTTCCAAAGTTCATGTACCTGATTAGTTACAGTTTTCTGATAGGCAAGAATAGAGGCACTGGAATTTACCTGACAGAATGTTGACTTGCCTTTAAATGCTGCTTTATGCTGTTCTATAGGCTTCACCAGCCACATTAAACAGGCTTTGCAGTGCAGAAAGGCAGTGGCCAAGGAAAACAGAATGCTGGGCTGTATTGCTAGAGGCTTCAAAAGCAGGAGGGAAGAGGTTATACTGCCACTGTACAGATCCTTGGTGCAACCCCACCTGGAGCATATTATGTAATACTGGAGACCCTACATGAGAAAGTATATCAACCAGCTTCAAGCAGTTCTGAGGAGGGTGGCAAAGATGATGCAGAGACATCAGGGCAGAGCATATGAGGACAGGCAGAGACAATTCAACATGTACTCACTCAAGGAGAGGAGGGAGAGAAGAGACATGACTGAAACCTTCAAGTACCTGAAATGTATAAACAGGATGGCTGTCAGGGAACTTCTGTGCATCAGTGATAACAAGATCACATGTGGACATTGTTTTTAGCTGGCAGGGGAAAGATTCGAAAAGGAGGTCCGGAGACACTTCTTTACAAAGAGGATAGCGTCAGGTGGGATAAACTCCAATCTGAGGCAGGCACTCAATAGATGTTGGGGGGGGGGTTGAAGAGGGAAGTGAGACAGGGTGAAGAGGAGGTTCAGGATTGGTGAGAAGGAGAGGAAGGGCCCACTGTAATTTCTATATCAGGGGCATCACAATCAGGCAGACTTGATAGACTGTTAGGCCTTCTTGTACTGGTTCTATTGTATGTTTGTATGTAAGTATTTTTGTATACAAAATAAGAATGTAACAAAAAAAGGTTTAAGAAATTGTAAATGAAAATTAGAATTTATCTATAACAGTGTACACACAATGGACTGGATTTTTGAATGACATGCAACAGAAGCAATTCTTGTTTGTGGACTGTGCCTGCAGCATCCACAATGTGGCACAACTTTTAAATGCTATTATTAAATATTGTGCTGCATTCTGTGTAAATAATTAAGAAAAAATGTTTTGCTATTTTGATCATCAGGAAAAGATACAGTATGTGAGGGACAGGATGTTCATAAGTATTGTAAACCAATGTGAAATATGAACAGAGCTAAGTACTGCACAACATATTTAAAAATCATTGCAAGTAGAAATGCTCAAATAATACCTAGAGTCTTCTGGATGCCTAGAAAAGTGGCAATTTCTGGCCCAGAATGCTTTGTCCAGACTGGATAATAAAGTAACTGAGTCACTATATCCTGATAGATGATCTGGATTCGCCAGGTACATTGTCTAGCATTTTCCAGGCCTATCAAGGCTAATGGAAGTTCCTCACGCTACAGTGAGATAGGGCCATTATACATTATCCATGCAAACATAGAAACACAGACTTTTGTTAGCAGAAGAAGGCCATGAAGTCTAGCAAGTTTGCTCAATATGGAGGTCAATGCCACTTATAAGTCTGTGTCCCTCCACACCCCACCCCTACCCCAAGTCTGTCCCCTTCACCCATTCTACTCACTAATAAAGCTCTGCACAACTGTAATGTATTCCATTGTCTCTGACAGGTAGTTCCGCCCTTACATCACCCATTCTGTAGAGAAGTGTTTCCTGGCATCCCTTCTGAATTTATAACTTATTAATTTGCAGCCAGTCCTCCAGGTGCTTCAAGTCTTGCTGGCCCTGAACAGTTCACTGGAGTCCAGCTTGTTAATACCCACCATATATTTCAAAGTCTCTATCATGTTTCCTCTCACACTCCTGGCCTAAAGCGACTACATGTTAAGTACATATTAAGGCTCGGTATACCCCATTTACTCGGTTTGTTAAAGCACAAGTAGGCACTAGGCCCACCTGGACTGCCTTCCCTGCACAAGTGGAGTGAATTGATGTTAATTGTTAATTTATAAATAAATATCTAATTCTATCTTGAATAGCTCAAATTTATTCAGATATTCAATATTCAAGGCTGTCCAGCCTCTGCTCATATTTATTCCCTTGTTGTCCATGAATCTTTGTGAATCTAACATGCACTGCCTCCAGCTTTTTATCATCTATTCTCAGATAGGTTTTCCAAAACTGATGTAATATTCCATGTGCAGTTGCAACAGTGTTCTGTCCAAAACTTTCCTCCTGCTGCTGATACCTGTGCTAATGTAGCCCAAAATTCTGTTTACTTTTTCCACTGCCTTACTGCATTGTGCAGTTGATGTGAGGATGTTTCTAATTGCCACCCCAAATCCTTCTCCTCTTTTGTTACCATGACAGCCACACACATCCTACCTGTACTCAGCCCATGGTTTCTTTCTCCCAGTGAGCATGCACTTGCACTTCTTGTCACTGAAGCCCAAATGCCTGATTCCAGACCACCACTATAGCATTTTCAGGTCCTTTCTCATATCCAAAACCTCCTCCTCACAATAAAACTGGTCACAGAACTTGGTGTCATACACAAAAAGGCAGATTTTGCTCTCAATTCCATCTACATTATCCTTGATACAGTAAATACATGTAACAGCACCAGCCCAAGCTCTGAACCCTATGGAACATCACTCATGACTTCAAACTTATCAAAATTTCTCCCACTGACCAGCACCCTCAGTTCTCTTCTCTTCAATTTTCAAATATCTAATCATATTGTCTCCCACCTCTCTGTCCCTGAGGTTTTTTTATTAATCTCCTTTGTGATACAGAGTCAAAGTCCCATATCTACTGCATCTCCCCTATACACAGCCCACAAGACTCATTTGAAGTAGTCTTCCAGGTTGGTTAGGCATAGCCTATTAGCCTCAAGGAATTTTATCAGCCTTTCCTTCAGTATAGTTTCCATTAGTTTACCAACTATTAAAGTCCAGCTGACTGGTCTTTAGTTCCCCTGCTTGTCTCTGGCCACACTTTCATGGGCATTACATCTGCTGTTCTCCCTCTGCTATCCTCATTTATATGCAAGCCTTTGTCTTCTTTACTGACCAGCATTATAAGGTAGTCTTTCCTGTCCCCTTTCTTCTGACTCCCCTTGAGTTTCCTGAGAGCAGCATTTTTCTCCCTCACTGTTGTTTTTTACCTCTGAGGTGAACCATATTGGTCTTCTGTGTCTTTTCCATTTACCAATCTGCCTTAGACAGCAGCTGGTGATGTCCTGAAGGCTGTACCAAATAATGGCCCTCCTCTCCTCCACCCACCATTCCCTTGAGCCTCGTCAGGTGTTTTCCAAACTTGTCCCCCAAAAGCACTAAAGTCTACTCTTTTAAAGTCTAGAACATGTGTTTTTGTGTTCAAGTGTTTCTTTCTTAGCTTTGTCCTAAACATATTGATTAGTGTTTGCTGTCAAAAACATAGATACATAGATGATGATGGCAGAAAAAGACCAATGGGCCATCCAATCTGCCAATATTACCCTATCATTCCCCAGGACCTACTGCCTCTACATGATCTTCACTTACACTTTTCATTTACACTTTTTTATCCTGTTTCTACCCTTCACTTCCTGCTGTGTAGCAAACATTCCCTTGATTCTATCCCAGCCTTGCTTGAAGACGTTTATGGTTTTGGCACCTACTTCCTCTGCTGGCAGATCATTCCATGGCTCAGTCACTCTTTCTGTAAAATAATACTTCCTCGTATCCTTTTTAAACCTTTCCCCAGTTAATCTCTATTCAAGACTCTTTATCCTATCTTCTCCATTCCTGGTAAATATCTCCTAACAGTCCACCTTGTTAATTACTTTTAGGAACTTGTAGGTCTGCGCCATATCCTCCTTTTCTCTTCTGCTTTTGAGTCAATACATGTTCAGTGCCTTTAGATGATCTTTATAGGATCTGCCCACCTAGCCTTGAATCATCTTGGTCATCCTGTGTTCACTCTTGAAAAAAACTTGTGTTTGTATGAATTTGACCACTAAATGTTACAGTATCTTACTAAATAGTATAACAGCTTATTATCTGCAGTTTTTGTGAGCTAAGTATGTTTGTTCTACATGAACTACAACAATCATCCCATGTTGTAACTTCTCCAGTGTGTCTCTGTCATTTTTCTGTTTTTTTGGGGGGGGATTGTATAACTGGGCACAGTACTCCAGATGTGGCATCACCAGCAATGGCTACATGACAGAGCAGTATAGCACAGTGGGTTAAGGCTGTGAGCTGCAGATCTGAAAATCTGGGTTTGACTCCCACAGCTGCCTAGGTGCATACTGTGTAATCCTGAGCAAGTCACTTAACTTACTTGTGCTCCTAGGTCACATCTGGAAACAAGATTCAGCTTAGTGTGCTACTCCTTGTTAAACAATGTTCCCTTCTGTAAGACAAGTCATGCGAGTCGTGTTACTACGCAACAACTGACCCCGGACTACTAGCTCCAGTGTGAATCAGCACCCAGCACATTTCTGCCAACAAACATAAAAACATAGAAACATAGACTTTGATGGCAGATAAGGACCACTTGGCCCATCTAGTCTGCCCATTTCCCTACCTACAGGATAGGCCGCAGATCCTAGTTAACCAACAGCCTATTTCTTCCTACCCCCCATAAGAATTGCCTTATGTCTGTCCCATGCATTCTTGAATTCTCCCACAGTTTTAGACCCACAACCTCCCAGGAAGGCTGTTCCATGCATCCACTACCCTCTCTGTGAAATAATACTTCCTCACATTGCCCCTGAACTGCCCTCCTTCTATCTTTTAAATTGTGCCCTTTGTTCTTGCAAGTGTCTTTTCTGAAAGATGCTACCTCTTGGACTTTGTTGATTCCACTGAGGTACTTAAAAGTTTCTATCGTGTCCCCCTCTCCTTTCTTTCCTCAAGGGTATACATATTAAACTCCTTTAGTCTCTCCTCATACAGCTTCTCTTGCAGACCTCTCTTCATTTTAGTTGCCCTCCTCTGGACTACCTCTATCCTGTCTATGTCCTTGCGGAATGGGGTCACAGAACTGGACACAGTACTCCAGATGGGGTCTCACCAACTGTCTGTACAGAGGATAACAACTTCCTGTTTTCTGCTGCTGATGCCTCTCCCTATACATCCCAGTATACCCCAAGCCCTCCCTACTGCCTTCTCACATTGCTTGCTAACCTTAAGGTCATCTGATATTATTACCCCAGGTCCCTTTCCTTTTGTTGTTGTTACTACCTCCCCACCCATTGTATTCTTCCCTGGGTTCTTGTTTCCCAGGTGCATTATTTTGCACTTCTTTGCATTGAATCCTAGCTGCCATACTTTGACCATTCCTCCAACCTTGCCAAGTCCCTTTTCATCCTTTCCACGCCTCCTTGTGTATCAACCCTGTTGCAGATCTTTGTGTCATCTGCAAAAAGGCATACTTTTCCTTCCAGTCCCCTGCAATGTCACTGATGAAGACATTAAAAAGGACTGGACCCAATACTGAACCCTGCGGTACCCCACTAGTAACCCCTCTTTCTTCAGAGTGGACTCCATTTACAATTACCTTCTGTGTCCTGTTGTCCAGCCAATGTTTTACAGGCTACCACCCTGGGATCCACTCCCAGGCTGGTTAATTTGACTAATAATCTTTGTGTGGGACTGTGTCAAATGCCTTGCTAAAGTCTAGGTAGGCCATGTCCACAGCCCCTCCCTGGTCTACTACTTTGGCCACCCAGTCAAAGAAATCTATTAGATTCACTCTAACATGACCTTCCCGTTGTGAACCCATGCTGCCTTGGGTCCTGTGCTCCACTGGCCTCTAGGTACTCAACTATTCTTTCCTTCAGAAGTGACTCCATCACTTTCCCTACCATAGAGGTCAGACTGACAGGTCTGTAGTTTCCTGCCTCTGTCTTGGTCCCACTTTTGTGAAGGGGAATCACATCCGCCTTCCTCCAGTCCTCGGGTACCACACCATCCTCCCATGATTTATTAAAAAGAGTAGCCAGTGGTTTCACTAGTTCCTCCTTAATTCTTTTTAGAATTCTTGGGTGAATTCATCAGGACCCATTGCTTTGTCCACCTTCAGTTTTAGGAGTTCTTGCAGAACCCTTTCTTCTGTGAAAGGACTGGGATCGACCCCTATCAAGAGTGCTTCTGTTAATTGGATTAGGCACTTCCCCCTCCTCTTTTGTGAATACTGAGCAGAAATATTCGTTCAGTATCCCTGCTTTTTCACTGTCCCCCTCTGCCCACCCACCGTTCATTCTATTCAGCCTCACTATCCCTCCCTTTGTCTTTCTATGCTCGCTGATGTACCTATAAAAGGTTTTATCCCCCTTCTTAACTGAGTTGGCTATCTTTTCCTCAGTTTGGGCCTTTGCTATTCTGACTTCTCTCCCTGCTTCCTTCTGCCTTAACTGGTACAGCTCTCTGTCCTGCTTCTTCTGTGTTTCCTTATACTTCCTGAATGCTATCTTTTTCTTCCTGACTTTCACAGCCACCTCTTTTGAGAACCATAGTGGCTTTTTCTTTCATTTTGATTTGTTTATTTGCTTCACACAAAGGCTTGTTGCCTCTGTGATGGCAGGTTTGATGATTCCCCATTGTTAATCCACACCTCCTTCTAGCCTGTTTGCTAGTGCTTTTCTAAGGCACTCTCCCATCTTGCCAAAGTCAGCCCTCCTAAAGTCCAGTACCCTCACTTTTGTATGGCTTGACTCTGTAGCTGAGTTTAACATGAACCACACTATTTGATGGTCACTTGTCCCCAGATGGCAACCCACTTCTAGATCTGAGATCCTCTCACTGCCCCCATTTGAGAGTACGAGGTCTAAGATTGCTCCCTCATGAGTGGGTTCTGAAACTAGCTGTCTAATGCCTGCCACCTGTAGGGCATCAAGAATGGCCCTGCTCTTGGATGTGGCTGCAGCAAATGTGCTCCAGTTAACATCTGGCATATTCAGGTCTCCCATCATCAGCCAGTGTACTGCCGTTCTTACCAAAAGGGAAAAAAGTAAAAATGACATTTAGTCATATCACAACTGATTAATTGATGAATACTATTCAGTTACCCATAATGTGGATAGTAGAATGCTTTATCCATCAAAACTCTATTGCAACATATAGACTGGCCAAAATAGTAGATTCTTGAATTGGTCTGCTAAATGGATTATAATGACTGGGAAATGCTTTCTCCTATAAGGAAACCCGGTTATAATTTCCCCATTATTACCCATGGGTTATAACGGATAACACATGCCAGATTTCTCTCACTCTGAGCATTCACAACCACTACTCCTCCATTGTTTGGTGCCCGCCACCATTTTCCCAGCGCTTCATAGCTTCATCACCAGCTGGAGCTGGCATTAAGTTAATTAAAAAAATTAAAACAAACAATCGTTCATGGACCCAAACTGCCTAAAAAAAAGTAAACATTTTTTAACAAGAACCCGAGTTTTTAACTCAAGCCATGGACCGAGTAGAAACCTGACCAAATCCATGGCTCCATAGAGATTTCTTTATTTTATATAATTGCTGTGGTGAAAAAACAATACCCAGCAATTATACAAAATTAAGGATTGGTAGGGGCAAAACTCGGATTTTACACCCCACCTTGGGGTGGGATGTAAGTAATCATACCCAACAGGGTGGGCGGTATTAGTCTATACCGGACCACCCAGGGGCATAATGAGGCCCAACGCCACAGGAAGAGGGTCTTATAGACCCTGTAAGGTCTGGTATTGACCAATACCGCCCACCCTTCAGGGTATTATTTTGCTTAGAAAATGGATCACTATATCATACATGTTTGTGAAAAAAATTATTTTTATGTTAAAATGTTAAAATCTTACCTGTTTGATTTTTTTTAAATAAAATAGTTCCTCCACCTGCATTAAAATGCTGATTGTTTTTTTACCAGTGGACTTTTGTACTGCACACATGCATCCATCCAGATCGCGATCCCCCACCCCTCCCAAAAAAACACACACTAGCTGCTGCTCCATGTTGCCTAATGTTTTTGTTTTATGTTGAAGTGCATGGCACAGAATGTACTTTTTTAGCAATATTTGATGGGGATTTAAGGAGAACAGAAGTGGGCCTGGTGTAGCTGTCAGTTGGACAAGATCAGGGATGATGGCCAGGAGATGTGAATGGAGTTGTTCTGCTGCCAAGAAGCTGTAGGATGCTCGAAGGAGATTATCTTTAAAAAAATATTATTTGTTTTCTGACAAGCAGTGCTGCTGTCAGGCCGAGAGGGGTGTCTCGAAGTAGCAGTGAGCAAGCGACTTGCTACTGCTACTGTTGAATGTTGATACTCTTTTATTTACATAGCATATCATTCAACATATGTTTGAAAAAAAAAATCTAATGGCTCAGTTGAACACTGACCGGGAATTTCTGTTGCTTATACTTTGAAACTTAGCACTGTTGTGAATCTTTATGTCAACAATCCGTGGGGCTTTTCTTATGCAGCACGTTACCACAGGCACCGATACTGTTGCATGAGAGGGGCGGTATTATCTTGAGTTTCCATACCGCAGAAGGACGTCCATCTGCGGTATGGGTAATCAAGAAAATACTGCTGCTCTCATGCTCGGTCACAGTCCCACTGCTAGTGTAGTGTCTCAGGTCTCACTCTCTCTGGTTTGTGCATCTATGAGTTGCTGTGGATGGACACTTCTTTGCCCTGCACAAGTAAGCCATTTTTGTGTGGTTTTGGGTCGGGGGAGTATGATGGCCTGCCTGCTATTTTTTCAGGCTATTTTCGCAAGCAGGAGAAAATGGTGGGAGTATTTTCTTAATGTTTGGGGTGCCCAAGGATTTTCTCAGAGATGGGGCATCCCATGTAGACTCTTTTTCTGAAGTGGGCTCTACTGGAAAATAAATGACTCTCTTCCCGCGGTGTCAACCGATGAGATTTATTTATTTTCTGAGCCCATTTTCTAAGCCTTATTAAACCACTTGAGCTTTGCCCTCAGGATTTATGAGGCATCCCACCCCTCAGGGAAGGGGTGACAAATCCTTGTTATTTTTTCTTCAATTGAATAAACTTTATTAAATATTTTCCAACTATGAACTCAACAAAAAAAGCAAGTACAAATAAAACAATATACACAAATCATTACATAAATGAATAAGACTAACAAATTCAGCAATACATGATACTATAATCTTGTCAAGATACATGATCCTAAGCAAACCCCAAAACCTTCTGGAGATGGAAAAAGAAAATTACTCAAAAAATAACCCCCCAACCCTCCCCCATCCTGGACTTCCAACTAATCTAGTGTACAGGAAATTCCCATGGGTGATGTTAGTCTAGTACAAAAATAGAAGTTTCAGCAGTAAACACAATACCTTCAAATATATGAAAGAATAATAAGAAAAGTAAACTGAGCATCGGGCAGCCTAAAATAGTATAAATTTAAATTAAAGCAGCTATTGATAAAGTACCCTACTTTTCCAAAAAGCTGTCCCTTTTATGTCTAATATTGGCTTAATGAAGTTCTAAATTCATAACATTCTGCAGTTCTTTGTGCCATTCTGCCCAGGATGGTACTGTGGAATCTACCAAGTGCCTGAGCAGCACCATTTTGGCCACAATAGTTATAAAAGCTATATAATTACATTGATAGTTGAAGGAGATTTTACTAAACTGTCCTACCAAACAGATCTCAGGAGTCAATAGTGAATTTAACTCCAAAGATGGTTCAAACTATCCTGTGACTTCAGCGACCATGATAAGGCACCTACTGAAATGGTGACTGTCATTAGGGTGACCAGGGAAGGTGGGCGACCAGTTGGGGGGGTTCTTGAAAATAGGTCATCCTGTCATTATATGTCTGCGTGCATGGGGGGAGTGAGCACACTGAGCGTGGAGTGGGAGGGGACAGAAAGATTGTGAGGGGTGCCACTGCAGCAAGCTGCCAAGCTGCTGCCATGGTATGGTGTGTAGGTTCAGGGCTGGGGTGGGAATGGAGCTAGGTTCAGGTCTGTGTGCAGGTACCTTTTGTTGCACCCTGCCAGAATTTTTTTTTTTCTTTTCAGTTTTGCATCCTCCCCAAACATGCACCCCACTGGAGTTGAGAATCTTTTGGTAGGGGGTGCAGGGGGCACAGCTCCCTGCTCAGCACATGAATCCAGGCCAGAGTAGCACGTCGAGTTGCTGCCCAGGCTCAAACGGAGCAGAACTGTTACTTTTGTGCCTGATTTTGAAACTTTTAAAATGAACCAGCTAAAACTATTTGCATTTGCCTGTAACTGTGTTTAAAAGCTTAGAGTCACTGCAAGACCAGGACCTGTGTTCTATCTGAAATCCCCCCCTGTGCAAATCTCACTGGGGACTGCTTGTTAATTTGTAAAGTGCATTTCCAGTTGTAACTGAATTACCCCCTGTGAAAAACTCATTTGGGGACTGTTTAACTTCTAAGTGCTTTTCCTGTGTGCAGAATTTCAGTTTGCCCTGCTAGTAATCACCTTCTTTTTTGAATCACAATAGTACCTGATAGCCCACAGCCCATTTGCTCTTCTCCCCACACCCACTACCAGCCCGCCCCCAGCAAGTTAATCTTTTGCCTGTGCTTGATCTTTTTTTTTTTTTTTTTAAAACACCCAACTTCTCCATTAGCTCCTTATATTGTTTTGCCACTAGAGGGAGCCTGATTAAGTTTGAACAATTTGCTCCCAATACCTCACTTGTCACATTTTACTGCTCTCTAGTAGCTGTTTTCACTTGGTGATCACCCCCCTCATCACCCCCTCTCCAATCGTCGAAAGCTATCCCGCCATTGTGCACTCCCCAGATCAGCCCTCCTCCTCCTCCTGTCAGGCAATGTCCACCCCAATCCCGGGCCTGGCAGCACTGGTATCCCCCTGAAATCTCCTGGGCTGCGCATTGCTTCTATGAACATCTGTAGCCTCCTGAAAAAACTGGGCTCTCTACACTGCTGGGTGACGCTTCATAAACCTGATGTTGTTGCCCTGGTTGAAACCTGGCTGTCTCCCTCCACTCCTAACTCTCATGTCTCTCTCCCAGGCTACACTCTCCAGCAATTGGACCGTGTCGGCAGGAGAGGTGGGGGCTGTGTCTTCTATTTGAAGGATTCTCTCATGGGGCTACCACTCCCCCCCCCGCCTGACCTCGACCATGAGGCCCAGGCACTTACTCTAAAGCTGTCCCCTGACCCAGCTAGAGGCCCATTATTCCTAACCATAGCCTACATACCCCCCAAGAACCAATCCCAGGCCCTGGACCCACTAATTGACTACCTCACCTCCCTACCCAACTCGTCAGACCAAATCTTGGTGCGTGACTTGAATATAAACTGGCTCTGCCCCTCGTCCTCCTCCCACCATGAGGCTTTCAATTCAATTGACCTAACTCAACTGGTCACACAGCCTACTAGAAAAAACCCTAGGGGGGGGACAAGCACCCTCCTGGATGTGGTCCTCACCAACAGGCCAATCCGCATTCACAACATCCAAATCCTCCCTGACTGCCTCAGTGACCACTCCCCTGTGCTTTTCAACTGGGAAACCCCTTGGCCCTCATCCCCGGTCAAAACCACCTCTCGAAGGCAGCTTAGGCCTGGGGGACTCATTGGCCTTAAGCGCTTCCTTGCCCACACTGATTGGTCCCCTCTGATGAGGGCAACCAACATTGACTTGGCCCTGGCCTTCTTTGTAAGCACTTTCAACATTGCCTGTGATATCTTTGCTCCCATAACTGCTAGGAGGTCCAAAGTGAAACATGCCCCTTGGATCACCTCTGCCCTACTGTGGCAACTTAAGCAACGTGACAATCTTTGGCACCTTGCTGTTGCTACTGGCTGTTCAGCTGACAGGCAGTCCTATGCTGCTGCCCGCAACCAGTGCACCTGGGCCATCTGCAAAGCAAAGGCGGAATACTACCAAGCCTCTCTTACCTCCTCCTGGGGGAACCCCAGGTGCTTCTGGGACAACATCAAGCAACTGAATGGTCACTCCCAGTCCCTCCTTCTCTTCTCAACATCAATGGTACCGTCTCCTCTGACCCTGCCCTCATTGCCACCCACCTCAATAACTCCTTTACCGACCTTAGCTCAGTACTTCCTGTAACTTTTCAGTCCACCTCCTCCATCTGTACCACCACCCATTGCCCGCCCTCTTTCCACCTCGTCGTGTCACCATGCAAGAAGCTAGGCCTTACTTGCTAAAAGCCTAAAGGTAACACCATCGGTAAACTCACTTGATCCCTGCCTTTTCGTCAGGTCCTGGATCAGGTCCTCTTACCTATTACGTGCATTTTAACAAATCACTCTGTCTCGGACAATTCCCTCTGCCTGGAAGATTGCCATGTTTACCCTGTCCATAAAGGTGGTGACAGGACTCTTCGGGTAACTATAACCATCTCAATCCTCTCCCCTCTCTAAGGCGTTAGAAAATTGTGCGTCCCCAAGTCTCTGACTACCTCTGTAGTACAATGTTCTCTGCCCTGAACAACACGGGTTCAGAGCAGGTCATAGTACCAATACAGCACTCCTGGAATTTTCAACTTCCTCCATGCCTCCTTGGACTCTGGTGCCCTGGCTGGTGCTATATTCATTGACCTGTCTAAAGCATTGATACCGTTTAGCATCCTCTTTTGCTCTCCACCCTCGACCTAATAGGCTTTTGCCTCAGGACCTGTTCCTGGTGCACCAGCTATCTCTCCGCCCACTCCCAATGTGTGAAAGTCAATGGTACTCTCTCTGAAACATGCCCCATTCGCTCTGGGGTGCCCAGAGGCTCAATTCTTGGACCCTACTATTCTCACTCTTTCTTAACTCCCTACCCAGCAGTTGTAAGGTAAGATGCTTCTCTATGCTGATGATGCTGTTCTCGTTGCCTCCCACAATGACCCCATGCTGCTGGAACTCCTCCAACTAGTCTTTGACTCTGCAGCTACCTGGTTCACTGAGCACCGACTTGTTATCAACCTTAAGAAAACAAAAACGATGCTCTTCTCCCACCCCCAAAATAAGTACAGCAAGTTTCCCTTAGCTGTCCACTCCACACCCAATCTCGCCATTGACCAGGTGCAGTCCTATAAATATCTTGGTATAACCTTTGACCCTGCACTTTCATTCCATGGACATATATCTGCCCTAAATTCTGTCGTCAACTCATGGCTAGGCATTCTTTACCGGCACAAAATGCTCTCCTCCTGATGCCCTCCGCCTGGCTGTCACCTCCTCTGTCATGTCTCTCATTGACTATGGCCTTCGGGTCTATGGCTCAGCAGATCAGACTGCCCTCAACAAGGTTCGCCTCACAGTTAATAAGGCCTGCAGACTTATCACTGGTGCTCCCAGACTCACTCACACTTGTGAGCTGTACACCCTGGCTACCCTACTCAACCTGGAAGAGCGACTCATGTATCAGACATGCCAGCTCACCTTTAAAGCCCTGCATGGCCTATCCCCTATAGGCCTATCCAACTCCATTCAGCCGTTGCACCGACCCTGATCACGCGCTCGTCAAGAGCTACCCTAGTTATTCCGAGAGCCAGGACCTCTCAAGGACAGAGGGTATTCCCCTACCGTGCACCCCACTGGTATAACTCCTCCTGCCAGTGTCTCAAACTCACTAACCTTAGCTTGCTTTAAGCCCAGGCTCAGAAACTTCCTGCTTAGCTCTGCAAAATGCAACTGCCACTAGCCTAGTATAAAAAATATATATATATATATACTCTGTTTGACAATGCTCACTGAGCGGCCCCCCCTTCCTTTCCCTACTAATTCCTCCTCCCTATCTCCTCCTTCTACTCCCACCAGCTCTCCCCTGACCATAAGTTTTGCACCTTTTGTTATCTTTTGCTTCATTGGAGATTGTATTCTATTGAAACAAAATTGTAATTGAACTGTAACTTTTTTGTTTGTAAGTACTGTGTCCCTTGTACTACTGTTCTGATGTCCTCTTTGTGACGAGGTACCTTTGTAAATGAGCCTCTGGTTCAAAGGTTTCTAAACTGATGTTTAACTAAATAAATAAATAAATAAATAAAGCATAAAAAACAAATTCTCTGGTGCCGCTGAGCACTGGAGGGGGTATATCGATGAAATTTATTTTGAGTGATGTGCCATCACCCTAACGGCGATCGCCAATCGACAATCGCTGTTAAGAGATAGATCCAAACTATCCTTAATAGCCGACCATAAGGGGTCAGCTTTTTTGCAATTCCATTCAGCAAACTTACATCTTAAGCAAATAAAATGAGTCTGCTGGCCCATTCTTTGTGATCTAGATAGCATGAAATAAATATTTAGAATTGCATCTGCCTAAGTCTGTCTTGTTTTATATATTTATATAAGTCCTCTCAAACTTTTCCCCATTGCTTGGAACTCCACTGTAACAATAAGGTATTTTGCCAATAAATATGGCACCCCAGTAAAGGGAACAAGTTGGAAGGAGTGTTATAGACTATACAATTTGAAAGCGGCATGTGTAGATATAACGTCTGATTCCCAATTCTTATATTTGTTGGGAAAATGAATCTTCCCAAGGTGGGATTCCTGATAATGCTTGTACTACCCTGGATAAAATCCTCTCTATAACTCCCTAACCATTCATTATTCTGTATATTGTGATGAAAGTCAGTCACCATGGGCCCAATTCCAAGACAGACTATGCCAGCGTAAGGTGAGATACACCAAACACCTTGGCGTATCCTGTGACTTATGCCATGCATTACGCCTGTTGCAAATCCAAGTAGTGATTTGCACCACATCACCCACTATGCCACAGCCCACAATGCCATGGTGCAAGTGTGGGTTATGACAGCAACATTGCCCAATTCCAGGTGGGTGGCTGTCATAATCCACCAGTGCGATTCTAAAAGATGCACTGGTGTAGCTTTGTTACAGCAGCTCATAGCTGTCCTAAGTGGTATCCGATGACAGGCACTGTCAGATACCGCCATGCAGCATCATGGCAATGGTGTCATACTGCCCCCCCGCAAGCACACACCTGCCCCCAAACCCCTGATCATCAGGGACCCTTTAAGGTCCAATCCATGGTGTACCCTGCATGGCTGTGTCATCAGTCCTGCCCCCCATGCCCTAGGTGTGTGCCGTGGTGGTCCACGGAGGGGGAGGCTTCCGGGGGGCTGCCTTTTGCCAGCCGTGATTTGCGACATTTGGGGCATATACACCATTCATATGGCATTAACCTACACATGGCATATCCTGCATGTCACAAGTGCCAGGACCCTGATATTCTTAGAATGCAGTGAAGGGTCCCTGGCATATTAGCGAATGGTGAAACTTGCAGCTGCCTGCGAGTTATGCCATCTGTCTTGGAATCGGCCCCCATATCACTACGAACAAGGTGATCTTGTAAATGTCTACACCTTTTGAAAATAGTAGGGGAATACATAGGAACACAGGATCCAAGACAGCATGGGTTTACAAAAGAAAGGTCCTGTCAAACTAATCTCATAGATTTCTTTGACTGGGTAACCAGAGTGGTGGACCAAGGGGGAGCAGTTGATGTCACCTACCTTGACTTCAGCAAAACTTACTATACTGTTCCACATAGAAGATTGATTAATAAGGTAGGTAGGCTTGGGATGGGTCAGAAGTTGGTCAACTGGGTGGCAAACTGGTTGATGGGCAGAAAACAGAGAGTGATGGTAAACAGTATGCAGTCAGAAGAGATGCAGGTCACAAGCGTGGTACCTCAGGGTTCAGTCCTGGGGCCAGTCCACTTCAATATCTTCATCAGTGACATTGCAGATGGACTGGAGGGTAAGGTTTGTCTGTTTGCAGATGACACCAAGATCTGTAACATAGTAGATGATACAGACGGGGTGGGCAGAATGAGAAGAGATCTGGATATACTAGCAAAATGGTCAATAGAATGGCAACTGGAGTTTAATGCAAAGAATTACAAGATCATGAACATAGGAAAGAGAAACCCTGAAACCACCTATAGACTGGGAAGGGAGTTGCTGGCAGTCACAAGGGAAGAAAGAGACTTGGGCATCATCATCACTGATGACCTGAAATCATCCAAGCAGACCACTAAAGCAGTAGGTAAAGCTAGGGGGGATATTGGGGTGTATTAGTAGGAGTATTACAAGTTGGAAGAGGGAGGCAATAATCCCTCTTTACAAGACAATGGTTAGGCCCCATCTGTAGTACTGGGCGCAGTACTGGAGGCTACACCTTCACAAGGACATTAACCAAATTGAGGAAGTCCAGAATAGGGCAACCAAAATGGTGCAGGGACTGCATCAGAAAACATATGAGGACAGATTAACAGAGCTCAATATGTATACCCTAGAACAAAGGAGGGAGAGAGGTGATATTATCGAAACATTCAAACACTTTAAGGGCATTAACAAGGTGAAAGAGTCTAACATTTCAATATAAGAAAAATAGCAGAACAAGAGAACACAGCGTGAGATTAGAGTGAGGTCGATTAAGGGGAAATGTGAGGAAGTTCTTTTTTACAGAAAGGGCAGTGGATGCATGGAACAGCCTACCTCAGGAAGTGGTGGATATGAATACATTGCAAGGCTTCAAACAGGCATGGGATAGGCATAAGGGAGTTAACACATTCAAAAAATGAGTAAGACTGCAGTCCAATAGTCCATAAAAATTCTTAGTAGTCTTTATTCTTCTTTTAATTCACACCATGTATATTCAACTGGCAACAGTTTCGTAGTTTCACACCACTTCTTCAGGCCAGATATATAATACAGTGCTGACTCTAAATACAAACAAATAATCAAATCAATATCTAATATACATGTTCTTTTATCCTCTTTAATTTGGCTGCTACACAGTGTAACAGATACCCAACTCTCACAACAAAAGAGGAGCCTTCTCTTAGGTGTACTTTAATTACCTTCAAAACTTCTTTACTTTAAAAACTTTGTAACTATTTTATAAATAATAAACTCCATTTTTTTAAACAATGTTTCTCATTTCTAATTTTACATATAACAACGCTACTATACTATATATAAACTGCATACCTGCTTTTAATACAGCACTTCTTTTCCACAGTTAAATTCATATTGTGTATTCAAATTTCAGCTTCAGTTTGCTGTGTTCACAATGAAAACACAAAAGCATGTTATAATTCAGATAATTAATACAATGATGTTTTACATATTTAATATAATTCTCTACTTACTATAATTGTGCTTAATTTAGATGTGCTTCTGTTTGTAATGATTACATCTGTCTTATTCTTCAATGTTAGTTTATCAGTTTATCACAAGTTCTCATCAATGTCTTATTAAATTGAAAGCCCCTGTAATCAAATTTATTTAAAAGTTTTTTTATGTATTTAACAATTTCCCTGTTTTTATTCCATTTACTTTATTTTTTGAAACTTTTTTTTATTTAAGGTGTTGTTACTTTTAAATATACATTCTTTGAACTGGTCTCCTTGGTTTACTTGTTAATTTTTCTTAGAAATGTTACGATGTTCTCTAAGGGTAAACAAAAAAATACTTTGTTATAATCCAGATATTTTGTGCTGTCATCTCATGTCTGTGACTACAGCTCCTTTATTAATAATGACTATTTCATTATACTTTTTTAATATATCACTAAGAAACTATTCTTTGTCCTCAGGTTGCCCACTGTATATTCAATTGCATTTTCTAGAATTTACCTGCTCATTTTACTTCTTTTTCTCTTCCTGTCCTGCAACAGTTATGTGCTACAAAAGAATAAAATACATGGATGCAGTGTTACTTTACATGTAAAAAGTATCAGATGTTATTTGTTGATCCATGAAATATCATTGACTGTTTTAATTACTGACAAAAAGTTATAAGGTTCCTACCTGGCTAAAACACCATTCTGTGACAATCTTCTGAACATTTGATTCTGCGCTGTTTAAAAAGACTGCGAAATTGGCAGGGAGAACAAACGTCACTTCTAACATCACACCTAATACCTAGCTAGGTGTTGCTTTGCTGTTAAAGAAAAGTGAAGGCACTGGTATCCACCCTATGGCCAAGTGGATAGAGATGTTGAGACTCACCTGGTAATGAGGTGGTTGACGGTTCGCCCCCTACCCACGGCTTATTGCCGAATTGGAAAGAATTTTTATTTTAATAATATACTCTTTTAACTGTGTAACACATTTCATTCATTCTTCTAAGATATTGCTACCTAAGAGAATAAAGTTGGGAGAATTCAAATCAAATCAAAATGGGGTGAGGTTTATTCCATAGATTCTTATTTACAGAGTTATGTGTTTTGAGAGAGAATAATAATGAAAGTTGAAATCGAAGTTACTGCCTTCTTAATTTTATGAATCGCATTTTCACATTATTACTGAAATAAAAATGTATTGTTTCATCTACTGTAGTGTTATTCCACGATGGTGTGTATATTTTAAATTGTTTTTAATTAAACTTAACTGGCAGTTAGAATCCCACCACCTGCCACTATTAGGCTATATTTCCAGTTTTCTGAAATCAAAACCATTTTGTGCTGCTAACATAAATCTATATTCATTTAGCATATAAGCAATCCAGCCTAGCCGGTGGTTTGAATCCCATCACCAGCCCATGAGTTATAACTACCAACAACATGTTACTATATATACTGAATTTGTTAACTTAAAAAAATGCTCAAATGTTTTAAACTATTATTATTTCTTTTCTCAAAACTCATTCCCTGGATTTCCAGTTTGTAAAAATTGAACGATGTATGAATCGTACTATATACTGATTTGAAAACTCATGTATGCGTCCATTACCAGAACAAATTCCAATTACATGATTCATTCATTCCGAATCTTGGATTAGTACTGATCATTGTATAAATCCAGTATACTTCTCTTCTTAGTAACAGGTCATCCCATGATATGTTTCATCCCGATGGTTCATTTATCCTTTCGAGTCCCCAAAATCTCAGGGACACTGGGGAATGTCCTTCTCTATTCAAATGTTTTGCCCCGATGATCTCTCATCTCTCAACCTGATATCACTTTTATGTTCACTTATTCAGACTCTCAACTCCCTTATAGTCTTTCCCACATATAGCTTGTCACAAGGAGGCTGTAATATGTATACTACATGATGTGATTTACATGTTATATGTTGATTGATATTATATTTCTTATTTGTATATGGATGTTCAAAAGTCACTTTTTTTGTTGTGTTGTTACAATGGCAGCATTGTCCACAAGGAAAACTTCCTTCTTTTAGTGGTCCTAATAGTAACTGTTTTCCTTGTATTGGTTTAGTATCCCTGTTTATGTGTTCTGTGTGTACTAATTTGTCACGAAGTGTTGAATTTCTTTTAGATGTTATCAGTGTTTTTTCTACAAATCTAATATTGGAGCTCTCACCTGACTGTAAAATATGCTAATTGTCAATCAAAGTCCCCCTTATTTTGTTGCTTAAATGACTATGTGGAGTTAAAAATGCTATCCTGTTATCTTTAGTGTTTTAGCCTCCTTCCTAAATAGTGTCTCCCGTGTCATTTCGTTTACTGCTGAGACTGATTCCTCTATGTTGTTACGTTTATATCCCCTCTGTTGAAATCTTTTCCTGATATTCTCAGTTTCTTTTCTGAAAACTTCCTATGTACTACTATTTCTTTTTGCTCTAATAATTTGTGACTTAGGAATGCTTTCCTTTAATTTTGGATCATGGTAGCTTGTGTAGTGCATAAGTGTGTTTCTGTCTGTCTCTTTCCAATGTAGTTTTGTTTCCAGATTATTGTTATTTTTATAGATTAATAAATCTAAAAATATCACTAGTTGTTCATCTGATACCATTGAAAAAGTTAAATGTTTGTCCCTGCTGTCTAGATAGAATTTAAATCTTTCCAATTCCTCTTTAGCTCCATCCCATAATAGTAGTACATCATGTATAAAGTGTTTCCATGTCCTGATATTATAAAAAATGGGTTATTGTTTACATCTAAGATGTGTGTCCTTTCATAATTCCACATGTATAGGTTCGCATAGGACGGTGCCATAGTGCTCACCATAGCTGTACCATGAGTTTATAAATTGAATGTTCCTTCAAAATTAAAATAATTTTTTGTAGCGCTAGTTCTGATGAGCCTATCAAAAAATCAGTTTCCTGGAATTTATTGTTCCTATTTCGTAATATTTGCCTTAATGACATCATCTCCTCTTCATGTGGAATACTAGTGTATAGATCTTTTACAACAAGGGAAACCAGCCAAAGATTATCCAAATTTGTATTGTTTCCATTTATTTCTTCTAGTATTCTATAACATGGCAGGTGTCCTTGATATATGTGTCCATTTTTATAACTTCTTCTTGTATGTGGCAATCTATATACTTTGAGAGAGGCTCCAAAATTGAATTAGTTCCTGATACGACAGGTCTGCCTGGTGGTTTGTGTGAATTTTTATGTATATTCGGTAAAACAAAGAATTTTGGTACTCTGGGTTTTTTATTTATTAACATAACTTTTTCTGTCTCTGTGCACCATCCCTGTTCCACTGCTTCCTCTAAAAAATCCTGTATGTCTCCCTTAATCTCATCTGTTGGGTCATTTTCAAGTTTTAAATAATGCTCAGTATCATCCAATTGTATATGGCATTCTGTCTTATAGTCCTGGTGATCCCATAGGACTATTCCTCCACTCTTATCTGTTTGTTTGAATACTATTGATTTAGCATCCTCTAGATTTTTTAACACTTCCCTTTCCTTTTTGGTTAGATTTTTGTATTTTGGAAATTTAGATTCATTCTGTAACATTTCTTTTATTTGTTTGTCCACCACCTTAATATAGGTTTCCACCATTTCTTTCCCTTTTGGTGGGGTGAAATCTGATTTTGTACTCAATGGTCCAGATATACAGACTGCGCCAGGCTGTGGCGCAAGCCTGGGTGCAGTGCAACTTGGCTGCGCTGGGGCGTTGACTGGGCGATCATCAACGGAGCTGTGCAATGGCACAGCATCAGTGAATATCGCACCCTGGCCACCCGCAGTTCACATGGCGTAGTGACACTGCGCTAGTGCAAGTGGCAAGAGTGGAGCAGGGGATGCACTAGCACAAGTTCTGTTGTGCTATGTGCAACAACCATGATATTCAAAAGTGCACATGCAAATGGAGCCAAAATGTATACAAGGCCAAATGAGGCCATTTGCATGTCATTATGGCCCCATTTGCATGCAGGTGCACCGATCCCCAGTGACTTGCACCTGGCACCCAGCCAGGCAGCAGCCGTCGGGGACCGACACCTCCTGCACAGCGCAGCAATGTGCCCCACAGCCTGATCACGGGCTTAAGTAAAAATAAATCACACCCTATATCCCTGGTGGTCCACTGGACCGCTGTCAGCCTGACCACGGGCTTAAGTAAATATAAATCACGTCCTATGTCCCTGGTGGTCCAGTGGACCGCTCGCAGCCTGATTGTGGGCTTAAGTAAACATAAATCATGTCCTATATCCCTGGTTGTCCAATGGACCACTTGCAGCCCGATCGCTGGCATTTGTAATAATAAAATAAAGTCCAATATCCCTAATGATCCAGTGGACCGCTCGCAGCCTGATCACGGGCATTTGTATTAAAAAAATGAAGTCCAATATCCCTGGTGGTCCAGCAGTACCCCCCTCTCCACCCACCTACCCACTGAGCCCCACCACCACTCTCCCCAGTCAGCAACAGGTGACAGCATCCCACCTGCCTGCTGCCCTGCCACCCGCTGATTGACACCATAGATAGGGCTGTCGCCCATTGGTCCACCACATGAGCCAATGGGCTTGCAGCCCGTACCATAGTACACAGTCCAGATATGTGAATGGATCCATTCACATATCTGGACTGTGTAGTACAGTATGGGCTGCACACCCATTGGCTCACATGGTGGACCAATGGGCATACAGCCCTACCTACGGTGTCAGTCGGTGGGCAGCGGGGCAGCAGGTGGGGGGGTGCTGCAGTCCGCCACTGACCGGGGGAGTAGGGCAGTGGGGCTCAGTGGGCTGGTGGGGAGGGGAGTACCGCTGGACCACCAGGGATATTGGACTTTATTTTATTATTACAAATGCCCACGATCAGGCTGACAGTGGTTCACTGGACCACCAGGGATATAGGACATGATTTATGTTTACTTAAGCCAGTGATTGGGCTGACAGCGGTCCACTGGACCACCAGGAAGATAGGTCATGATTTATGTTTACTTAAGCCCATGATCCAGCTGACAGTGGTCCACTGGACCACCAGGGAGATAGGACGTTATTATTTTTAACAGATGCTCCCAATCGGGCATGGGGGGTGCCACCACGGAGGTGCAGTCGGAGTTCGGGGGGCACCACCACGGAGGTGCAGCCGGAGCTCGGGTGACCACCCACAGGTGGCAGCTGCTGTGTTGCACCCTGCAATATGTCAGCTCACCTGTGGGTGGTCAGCCGTTGTTCCTTTTTTTTTTGGTCACCTGTGTGCAGTGCAAGTAGGGGTTGTGCATGCATGGACTCAGCACATCCTGAGCTGAATATCAGGATGTGCAGTGTATGCATGGGCATGCCCCCTCTACCTGCGCCGCATACATTACTGATGTGCTCCGGCACAACGGGATATGTGCCAGGCACAATCCTCATTTGAATATCACACCAGGGTGCAACCCTTTTGAATATCTGGGCCACTGTCTTTTGTTTTCTCATTTGTGGTACTTCTGGTTTATCTTGAAACCAATCCGCTAATCCTAGTTTTCTGTAAAATTTCTGTAAATCTATTTCCAGTTGGAAATGTTCTATTCCTATAGTGGGTGAGAATGATAGTCCTTTATTTAATACCTGGATCTCTGTGTCTGTCATGGGTCTGTTACTTAAATTAAATATTGCTATCGGTTCCTCTGTCTCCCCCTGTTGATGTAACCCCCCCTCCTCCTCTGCCTCCTCCTCTTCCCCCTCTTCCACCTCTTCCAGCTCCTCTGGTTTTGTGTTGGCCTGTGTTTTGCCACCCCTTTCCCTCAGGTTGTATCTCATGGATTTTATCTGTTCCTGCTGGTTCTCTGTCCCTTCTTCTGTTTGCTGTTGTTCTCTCCCTAAAAAAAACTTCCCTATTGTCCCTTTTACTTTGTCATAATAATTAAACACATAACTGTCCCCACTATCTGAATCAGTTTGATAATCCTGAGGTCCCTGTGTATATTGAGTTCCCCCATATGTTTTTTGTTTAATAAAGCAACTGTATACTTTGTTGTCCCTATAGTCAATAATATCTCTTTTGAATTTTCTTATTTTTTGTTGTTTTATGTATTCTTCATATTCCTGCAATCCTTTTTAATTTTCTATAATGTAGTAATAAATTCTTGGTGTTGTAACCTAGATTTATATTTCTCTTTTACCTTCTGTATTTCTGTAGTCAACCTATTTCTTTCCTCCATAATAGCTTCTATAAGGGCTAACATAAAATCTATTGAGCATTTATTTTGTATTCCTGTCCATTTATCATTTAATTTTACTGTCATAAATCCTAAATTGGGTTCTACCAATACCCGGAGTCCTCGTGGAATTATTTTATTTTTTATGTGTTCCAATAGGGATAATGCATGCCATTCTAGTCTAACATCTTTTTGTTCTAAATGGTATATTTTGTTAATGAGGGATTTTTCACTAGTGACCTCAGTCCAGGTTTTCTCTCTAATAATCGTTACACTTGTTCTTGTTCTTCTAAGGTAAACTGATGTGTGTATGGTACCCTCTGCTGTTTGTTGAAATTCCTGGAATGGTTCCTGTCTATTCCCTTTACCTCATGATATATTAATGATTTTTGTTTGTTGGTTTATGTAAACTGAATATATGTTATTAAGAGGTGAGAGGGAGGGAAGGAGTATGATGGTAAAATGTGTGTGAGAGTTATGGCACTACTTATCCATGATGTACCTAAATAGTACGAATAGTCAATTATTCTGACTTACTTTAAATAGGGCCACTATACCCAAGGTCTGCCACCCCCTTATTTTAACTAAGTTCTATTACATGTTGGTATAGGTTTCCCTGTTGTAAAACTCTATACGTCTGGACCATCTTACTATTGGCAAAACGACTTGGGTATATGTTACACTGTGTAGTAGCCAAATTAAAGAGGATAAAAGAACATGAATATTGGATACTGATGTTATTATTTGTTTATATTTAGGGTCAGCACTGTATTATATATCTGGACTGAAGAAGTGGTGTGAAACTACAAAACCGTTGCCAGTTGAATATGCATGGTGTGAATTAAAAGAAGAATAAAGACTACTAAGAATTTTTATGGACTATTGGACTGCAGTCTTACTCATTTTTTGATTGTGTTAAGTAATTTAGCCAATAGTAAGATGGTCCAGACGTATAGAGTTTTACAACAGTGCAACCTATACCAACATGTAATAGAACATAGGCATAAGGGAGTAATACAGATAAGTATAAATAGATAGGCCATTGACAGAGCAAAGGCCTATGGCACATTCATAAGGTAGAAAAAGAAATGGGAAGACTGGATGAGCCTTGTGGTCCTTATCTGCCATCAGCTTCTATGTTTCTATGATTTTAAACAGAATGGTTTCAAAGAATTATTATTTATTTATTTATTTGGTTTTTGTTTACCAAGTAAGTGCCATTAGCCAGGACATGACTATTTTCAGGCACGACCCGACACTGTTATCAAGCACTCAAAACATTCCAGTTGTTATGTTTTCAGATATAAACACTTTAGACTGCTAGTATGAAATAAAATTTAACTTAAAACACCTTTTGAGCTTAGTAACAACATTGCATGCAGTGGGAGAATGTGCTCTCACTGGATTCTTATACCTTACAGCAGAACTTAAAACTCACATACTGCAGCTAACAAAACACACTGTTGACATACCACAGACAACAAGAAACCCATGTGAGCAAGAGCAATACTCATTCATATTAAACAGAGGTGTTTAACTTTCAGGTTGGCCAATGCTGGGCACTTGATTTTACCTAACTGGCATGCTTAACTTCAGCAAATCCGTGCAAATAGGTAACACCTGCAGAAACATGTGCATAGTTTGTTTTTTAAATACATCATTCTTCGAAAATGATACAAAAACACTGGTAATTCTTATTTCCAAATATTGTATATACACTAATTGGACAATACCTCACAATCTCCCCCACAGTTAGTTAAAACCATGGGTTTGTCTTCACATTACATTGTAATTAGAATAATATGGCTAATAAAAGTGTAATGTTTCATGATGCTTTCTGAGTCTCTTAGGCCAGGAATGAACAGTCCTTTTTTATGTTGCTTGCACGCATGTGCAAAAAACATAGTGCCATCATCGGAGATTTCGGAGATGTGTCACCTCCTCCTCCAATTCAGTCAGTGAGCTGGCAGGCGCGGCCCCTGTAAGCCAATGCCTTTTGGAGCTGTCTATGACATGCTCCAAAATGCAGTGGCATACAGTTGAAAGAGGGAGCTATGCTTCAGTGAGCAGCGATAAGAAGCGTAGCTCCCCCACATGCAGGCGTGAAAACCCCGCATGCACTGTTATAGCGATGGGTGCCAAATCCCCGTCGGCTGAGCTCGTCATCCCCAGTAGTTGGTACTAATGCTGGGAGCCCACCCCAGCATGATAAGCAGTCCTTTGGCTGGGTGCCCAATCCCCATCGGCTGAATGCCCCCCATCCTTGTGCCACACTGGGAGCCCACCCCAGCGTGGCAAACATCCCACAACATCTTTTTTTTTCAAACCTGTAAAACAAAAATGGTCCTGCGACACGTCTCCCGGCTCCCCTCCACAACCCGCACCCACCCTGCGCACTATAGTTTCCACACCCCCTCTCACCCCCATACTTACCTCCGGACTCGCGCGATGATCTTCAAGGACCGGGAACACGCCTGCACTTTTCAAAGCAGACCGCGAACTGAGGAAATGCCGGTAAGCTGCATAATGGGCTAGATAGGGGGGTTTCAACTTTGTTGCATATCTCAGGCATTTTTGGGAATTTTTGCACCAAATTTTCAACATGGGGTTTTTAGAACCCTTTCTCATGAATGATGTCACTGTCATGGCATTATTCGGGCCTGAAGGGTGATTTCATGCAGTGATTGTGCAGTGACTGCAAAATCACCCTTCGGGCCCAAATACCACCATGACAGTGACATCATTCATGAGAAGGGGTCCCAAAAACCCCATGTTGAAAATTTGGTGCCAAAATTCAAAAAAATGACTGTTTTGTGAGCTTGCGTTGCACAGTTCCTACGCAGGCTCGTAAGTTAGCGAAATTTCAATATTTTCACTCCAGATTTTCAACATTGTCATTTTACCACACCTTCTTATGAGTAGTACAGCTGTCATTTTTCACATCTCACCCAAAATGTGTTTCCGGCCATGTAGTGCAGAATGATGCAGTCGGTGTGCAAAATCAATGTACGGGACAAATTAAGAAAATAACAGTGACACTATTCATGAGCAGAGGTCTTAAAATGGCTATGTTGAAAATTTGGTGAAAAATTTCCTAAAAATGACTGTTTTATGAGCGTGTGTTGCGCAGTTCCTACGCACGCTCGTAAGGTCGTGAATTTTCAATATTTTCACTCCAGATTTCCAAAATTGCCATTTTATCACATCTTCTTATGAGTAGTACAGCGGCCATTTTTCACATCTCACCCAAAACGTCTTTCTGCCCATGTAGCACACAATGGCGCAGTCGGTGTGCGAGATCAATGTACGGGACAAATTAAGAAAATCACAGTGACACTGTTCATGAGCTCAAGTGTTAAAATTGCTATGTTGAAAATTTGGTGAAAAAATTCCAAAAAATGACTGTTTTACGAGCTTGCATTGTACAGTTCCTACGCACGCTCGTAAGTTCGTGAATTTTCAATATTTTCACTCCAGATTTTCAACATTGCCATTTTACCACACCTTCTTATGAGTAGTACAGCTGTCATTTTTCACATCTCACCCAAAATGTGTTTCTGCCCATGTAGCGCACAATGGCGCAGTTGGTGTGCGAAATCAATGTACGGGACAAATTAAGAAAATCACAGTGACACAATGAGCAGAGATCTTAAAATGGCTATGTTGAAAATTTGGTGAAAAAATTCCCTTCAGATGTTCTGCAATATTACTAATGAAGACATTGAACAGAACTGGCCCCAGGACCGATCCCTGCAGCACCCCACTGGTCGCCCCCTCTCCCTAGACTGCATACCATTTCCCACCACTCTCTGCCTCCTGTCTGTTAGCCAGTTTCTAACCCAGTTTACCACCCTTTCCCCCATGTCCAGCCTACCCAGCTAGTTTATCAGCCTCCTATATAGGATGATGTCAAAGGCTTTGCTGAAATCAAGGTAAGCGTTGTCCGCTGCCCACCCTGATTCACTTCTTTGTCACCCAGTCAAATAAATCAACCAGATTTATCTGACATGATGTCCCCACTGTGAATCCATGTTGTCTATGGTCCTGGGTTCCGATGGCATCTAGATGCCCCACTATCCTTTCTTTAAGCAATGTCTCCATGATCTTCCCCACTACTGAGGTGAGGCTGAATGGCCTATTGTTCCCTGTCTCCTCCCTGCTGCCGGACTTGTGTTGAGGGACCACATGTGCCCTCCTCCAATTCACTCATGTTGAATGACTCAGTGAACATGGCTGCCAGAGGTACTGCTATCTCTCTTTCACAGTTCTGTTAATATCCTTGGGCGTATACCATCTGGTTCCATCACTTTGTCTACCTTCAATTTAGTGAGCTCCTGCAGGACTCTTTTGTCCACCTCTTCACCCCCTTGGCAACTGCTGTACTGCTGTGGCCCTTGCCCCTCCCACTCTTCTGTGAATACTGAGCGGAAAGACACAGTGGATGTCTTGGGAGGAAGGCATGAAACTGTCACTTCCAAATACCTAAACAGCACATACAAGCAAGCAACATTCGGCATTGACAAATGCTTGTTTCTTCATACAATTATCTGAGGCATTAGGTGTGGTTCTGTAATCCAATACATTTTCTCTAGAAGGATTCTCCACTTCGAGTATTGAAGCATCTTGATTTACTTCTGTTCAAAGTCACTTCTGGATTGTTTTGCTTGTTTTCAGCATTGCCCCCAAACTCATCACTTCACACAAGTCCATGCCCAGGCAAGGATTTTTATCAATATTTTTAGCTTCCATGTCCAGATTAGTATCACCAACCTTTGCAGATCACAGCTGATCAACTTTTCTTTTTACAAGTATTAACACTTTCAGTACTTCTATCATGACTATCAAAGGTCCCAACTCCCCTTTAACAATTTATTTTAACCATTTAGTTTTTCCTTCCTCAAATTATTACCAAAACTCATTGTTCCAGCAAGAACACTCTTGGGGAAATGTTAGTTTGGTAATCATGGAATTGATTCTGCTTATTCTATTTCAGCTGAAACTCTTTAATTGTATTGGATCTCAGCTATGCAACGCAATTTCTCAACTGTCTCTTTAAGAACAACTCTGCAAGTGTCCTTTGAGTAGTAGATTGTGAAGTATATCTGCAGTATATGTAAGAAATAAATATGCATATAATGTGGCATTGGTCTACTTGTTTCCAAATTTCTTTCTTCAAAAGGTCAGGGGTAAGGAAGTTTAATATGGGCACACTTGATGGAACATCAGTCTGTCTCTGCCAACAGATTCTCTGCTTCTATGTTTCATAGAATCATAGAATTTGACAGCAGATGGGGACCACTTGGCCCACCTAGTCTGTCCATTTTCCTACCTACTGCATATACTCAAGATTCTAAACTGATCTGCAGCTTACCTTCTCTTTCCTATCTCTAGGGTTGCCGTCTGTCTATCTCATGCATTCTTGATTTCTCCTACTGTTTTTTCCCTCACAATCTCTGCTGGGAGGTTGTTCCATGCATCTACCACCCTTTCTGTGCAAAAATACTTCCTCACGTTGCCCAGAGTCCCTCCTCTAGCCTCATATTGTGACCCCTTGTCCTTGCACATCTTTTTTTCTGAAAGATGCTGCTCTCTTGCATCGTGTTTATCTCCTTGAGGTACTTAGAAGTCTCTGTCATATCCCCATCTCCCTCCCTTTCTCCACTGAAAACATATTGTGTTTTTTCAATCTCTCTTCATATCATTTCTGGTACAGTCCTTACACCATTTTTGTTGCCCTTCTCTGGACTGTTTCCACTCTAATGTTGTTTCAGAGATGTGTCCTCCAGAACTAGACACAGTACTCCAGATGTGGTCTCACCAATTGTCTGTATAGTGGATTCACCACTTCCTGTTTTCTACTGGTGATACCTCTCCCTATGCACCCTAGCATCCCTTTGGATCTCCTCACAGCCTTCTCACTTTGCTTGGTTACTTTTAGGTCATCTATTATGATTACCCCTTGATCCCTTTCCATCTTGGTTGTCATAATTTCCTCCCTTTCCATCGTATATTTCTCCGCTGGATTTCTGCATCCCAAGTGCATGATTTTGCACTTATTTGCATGGAATCTAAGCTGCCACAATCTTGTCCACTCTACTAGCTTGCCAAGGTCTCTCCTCATTTTTTCTACCCTCCCTTGAGTGTCAACCCTATTGCAGATCTTAGTGTCATCAGCAAAGAGGTGTACCTTCCCTTCTAGCCCCTCTGCAATGTTGATTATGAAGACATTAAAGAGGACCTGCCCCTGCACTCCCTGTGGCACCCCTCTGGTTACCTCCCTTTCCTCAGATTTAAGTCTGTTTTCTACCTCCCTCTGTGTCCTATTGCTCAGCCAGTTTTTGACCCAGTTTACCACCTTGGGTTCCACCCTTAGCCTGCCCACCTTGTTTACTAGCCTCTTGTGTGGGACAGTGTCAAATACCTTGCTAAAATCTAGGTAGGCCACGTCCACTACCTCTCCCTGGTCAACTACCCTGGTTACCCAGCCAAAGAAATCTATCAGATTTGTTTGACAAGGGCTTTCTGTGTGAATCCATGTTGCCTCAGGTCTTGTGCCCCACTGGATTCAAGATATGCCACAATCCTTTCCTTTAACATTGATTCCATTATTTTCCCCACCACTGAGGTCAAACTGACTGGCCTGTAATTTCCAGCTTTTATGGAGGGGTTTCACATTCACTCTCCTCCACTGCCCCAGAACTAATCCCTCCTCTAGTGATTTGTTGAATACAGCTGTCAGAGGTGCTACCAGCACATCTCTGAGTTCTAAGACTAATAAAAATGATTATTCTATGGACAGATACTGTAATCTTGCCTATAATGGTGCAGTACTTATACTACTCTGTAGTCACCAACAGGAAAAGTGTTGCAGATGTCACAGTGGGTGGCCAGCTGCGGATCAGCAATCATTGTATGGTGTGGTTAAACATAAGTACTGTGCCAGAATCAAGCCACACAAATGAGAGGGTCCTGGATTTCAGGAGTGATGACTTTACAAAGATGGGGGAATGCCTCTGGGATATCCTGGCAGGGGAGGTCATGGTTTGTGTGGAGGTACAGTGAGCAAAACTAAAAGGGGTCATAGTGAAGGCAACAAACCTCTGCGTCAGGCAAATAAGCAAAAGCAAGAGGAAAAACACACTGCTACAGTTCTCAAAGGAGGTAATTGGAAAGGCAAGGGCAAAAAAATTAGCATTCAGGAGGTATAAGGAGACACAGAGGGAGGAAGACAGGAAGGTGTATCATGAGAAGCAGAGAGAGGCAGGGAACGCAGTCAGTAGTGCAAAGGTACAAATGGAGGAAAAAATAGCCCAGGCAGTAAAGAAAGGAGATAAGACATGTTTTCTGATATGTAAGCAAAAGAAGAAAAAAAAACAAGGGAGGGATTATAAGGCTAAGGAGAGAAGGGGAGGGAATTGTGAAGGGGGCAGGAAAAAGCAGACATCCTGAACAAATATTTTTGTTCAGTGTTTATGGAGGAAGGGGAAGTTGAGGGACCACAAATAAGTGACAGGAGCATCTCAGGATGAGAGGTGGACATTAGTCCATTTACAGAGGAGACAGTTCTGAAGGAACTTGCAAATCTGAAAGTCACAAGGCAATGGGGCCAGACGGGCTTCATCCAAGGATATTGAAGGAGCTCAGAGAGGTGCTGGCTGAACCGCTGACAGCCCTGTTCAACCACTCACTGGAGACAGGAGTAGTTCTGGAGGACTGGAGGAGAGCAGATGTCCCACTTCACCAAAGTGGTAGCAGGGAGGAAGCTGGCAATTACAACCCAGTCAGCTTGACTTCAGTGGTAGGGAAATTAATGAAAACACTGCTGAAGGAAAGGACTGTGGAATATGTTGAATTCAGCAGCTTACATGATCAGAGGCAGTATGGATTCACTGGTGGAGGTCATGTCAAACAAATCTGATAGATTTCTTTAACTGGTTGACCAGGGAAGTAGATCAGGGTGGACTGGTGGACGTGGCCTACCTAGATTTCAGTAAGGCCTTTGACACTGTTCCACATAGGAGACTAGTAAAGAAGTTGGGCAGCCTGGGAGTGGGTCCAAAAGTGGTAAACTGGGTAAGGAATTGGTTGGGGATGGGTATCAGAGGGTGGTGGCAAACAGAGTTCACTCTGAGGAGGGGAAGGTGACCAGTGGAGTGCCGCATGGATCAGTACTGGGATTGGTCCTCTTAAATGTCTTCATTAGTAACATCACAAAGGGGCTAGAAGGGAAGATATGCCTTTTTTAAGATGACACAAAGATCTGCAATAGGATAGATGGAAATGACAAATACAGCAGGGATTTAAGAGAGCTTGAGGAGTGGTCAAAATGGTGGCAACTAAGTTTAGATGCAAAGAAGTACAAAATCATGCACTTAGGGCATAGAAACCTAGAGGTGGAGTACACTGTGGGGGAATGGTACTGATGACCATCAAACAGGAAAGATGCCTGTGGCTAATCATATCTGATGACCTATAGGTGGCCAAACAGAGTGACAAGGCTATGGGAAGAGCCAGTGGGATGCTAGGGTGCATAGAGAGGGGCATCACCACCAGAAAAAGGGAGATGGCAATGTCGCTGTATAAATCATTGGTGAGAGCTCACCTAGAGTACTGTGTCCAGTTCTGGAGACCATATCTCCAGAAGAAGGACATAGACAGAATAGAGGCTGTCCAGAGGAGGGCAACTACAATGGTGCAAGGTCTGCACTAGAGACCCTATGAGGAGAGCCTAAGGGACCTCAGTATGTACACCCCGGAGGAAAGGAGGGAAATGGAGGATATGATAGACTTTCAAATATCTCACAGGTATAAATAAGGTACAAGAGGGAAGCATTTTTCAGAAAAAAAGATGCTCAAGATCACAGAGGCATGCTATGAAACTGAAGGAGTGTATAGTCGGGGAAATGTAAGGGAGCACCTCTTCACAGAAAGAGGGGTGGATGCCTGGAACAGCCTTCCAGCAGAGGTGATGGGGACAAAAACCATAACAGTATTCAGGAACACATGGGATAGGCATAAGGGGACTTTAGTCATTACAGAAGGGATGGCGAAGCTGGAGATGAAGTAGGGTCTGCGGTATTACTCTAGGTTGGGAAAATGGGCAGACTAGGTGGACCAAGCAGTTCTTATCTGCCATAAAATTCTATGTATCTATATATAGGTATTAATACTGTGGGCTCAATTTTCAAAGGGAAATCTTTAATGCAAGGTGCCTGCACCAAATGGATATGTTGCAAGTGTCAGCTTGTGTCAACGTTTGCAGCAGTCCAGACTTTTGAATGCATGCTGCTTCAAAATCAGGATTCCATGCACCAAAGCCACCCTTGTTGAAGAAGTGCCCATACTCCATGTTGCAAGACAGCTTGCACCACAGCAGGGTTACACCATCCCCGTTTTCGCAATTCTAGAAGCCCTGCCATGGTTGCAATGGGGGCTTAGTGTAGACCAGCCAGGAGGTGACGTAAGGGTCATTCACCACTGCCTTGGAGGAAGATGAATTGGAGGCTGCAATGTCTGGACCAGGGAAAGAAGGAGCATGGGGGGTGGCCTAGGGAGAAATGAGGGCATGGCAAAAATGTGAGGGTGATGAAGTGGCACCCTGGGGGAGTGTCATGCACAAATGCAGACAGCTGATTGGCCCAAGTATGGGGGGGTTGACAGAAAGGGACTGGGACCCAGTCTCAGGTGGGTATAGCCCCGGCACCTGCCCCATAGGTGCCAATGATCCTAACACATTAGGTGGGCAGCAGTGGCTGCAGATTGCAGGATGAAAGTGGTGGATGGGAATGGTCCCCAGGCACAGTGACAGTTCCCGGGTACTTGACCACCACGTGCAGGCAGGCTGCTACCAACCTATGATTTGGGGTCATTTGCACCTATTGGGAAGGTATCAGTGCTTTGTTCACTTGAGGCTGGGTCCTGGTCACTTACTGCCAAACCCCTTCTTCCCTGGCCAATTGGTTGCTGCACTTGTGAAGGGTATCTCCACAGGGTGCCACCTCATCACCATCACATTGCCGCCACGCACCTGTCACTCCCTAGGCCACCCTCTGTGCACCTTCTGACTCCTGTCCCCTCTGTGCAGACATATTCATCCCCCACTTTTATGACCACTCTAGTGTTGTGCCTGGTGGGGGGGTGGTTGATGGAGCCCTCCGTCAAACCCCACAGCTGCACCAAATCTTCAGTGTAGCTCTGCAGCTTTGATAACTCTTGGCTCTTTGGTGCAGGGACACCCATTTTTATAAAATAGGTCGTAGGGTCCCTGATGCACCCAACGTTTGCTACAGCCCTAGATTGTTGCAAATTGGTTTGATCTAAGGGCTCTCTGAAAATGGAGACCTGCAGTATGTCTATTTGTAAACATGGTAGCAATCTGATTAACAGATTCTCACAAACTTAACACAGAATGCTTTGTTCCTACATTGTCTTAATGAAAATCATGAAATAAAGGATTTTGTTTTATAGTACTGATGTGTATCTGATTGCAGTATTATGGATAAGACATAATTTATATAGTTACTTTTGCAAAGTCACACTGTATGTAATTCCTTACTTAAATCATTTTATGGTTAATACTCTGCCGGTGGTGTTATCTGTATATATCTATATTGATAAGTGCAAAGTCTATGGCAAATGTTTCTCTGACAAGGTGTCTTCCATTAGTTTGGATATCTCTCCAAGTGGCTTTTCATGGGCTGACACTTCTGAAAATGTAGATCTGCCTACCTGCAGTGAGTTTTGACTGGTTTTGATAGCTGATGTGATTCAGATGATCTCTTCTTCGTATCTCACTTGCTATACACTGGACCCAGGACCAACTTGGTTGCTTTTGGGGTGCTGCAACTCACTGGGTCCAGTGATCAGTGAGATCGCCAGTAGCTCCTTGAGGAATGGCATTTTTCCATCTGCTTTGAAAAAAGCAGTGGTCAGACCCTTCCTAAAAAAACCTTCTATGAATCTTGATGGTCTAGTGAATTACAGACCTGTCTCTTACCTTCCAATTTTGGGGAAGGTTATTGAGAAGGTGGTGACTGATGAAGTTGTGTATTGCTTGGAAAGTTATAACATCTGTGACCCTTTCTAGCTGTGTTTTCAGTCTCACCACAGTACTGAGACCACACTTGTACTGGTTACAAATGATCTCCTCCTAGGTGAGTGATCATGTTCTATGTTCCATCTTGGTCCTTTTAGATAACTCATTGGCTTTTGACATGGTAGACTACGGGGTGCTGTTGGACCACCAGAGGATCTATGTGGATATCATCAGCACAGTTTTTGACTGGTTCAAATCTTAAATAACTGGGATAATGCAGCAGGTTGCCCCGGGTAATTTCATCTCTGGGGTCTCTACACTCTCCTATTGGGTTCCTCAAGGCTTCACCATTGTCCCTGTGTTGTTTCCCATGTACAGTAGAGCATGTTGCCTTTGGGGAGATCATTAGGTGATACAGGGCTGATTTTCACTGGTATGCAGATGATACTCAGATGTACCTGTCTTGTCATCTGGGAGAGGATTATGCTTCCTCAGCGCTGGGGAAATGCTTAGCTAAGATAAATGACTAAATGGCTTCAAACTGGTTATGTCTCAATCCAGGGAAAACAGAGGTCATTGTGATTTACCCGAGTTGACAGGGCTTTATTGTGACAGGTGATGAATTAGCCCTCTCCGTGTTGGGTGGCCAACCTCTCATTACTATTTAGAGGTGTTGCTAAATTAGATTTCACTAGTGAAATTGCTGTGAAATTGGCAATTTTGCTGCATGAAATGTTTTATGGAATTGCTGCGAAATGGCGACATTTCACTTCAGTTTCACACCCTGCCATTCCCTAAAACTCTCCCTGGAGTTTAGTGGTCTCCCACACCCCCCGGCCACTCACTGGCTCAAATTATTCTGCCTGGTGTCTAGTGACCCTACCCCCGGCCAATCACTGGCCATAATTGAATAACCCCCCCCAGTTACCCTGGCCCCCACATTTCCATTTCTTAAAAAAAAATTAAAATAAAACCCACACTCCCTGGTGTCTAGTGGACCCCACTCTGTCAGCATGAGCTAGCACCCACTCTGGTCCCCCCAAGAACCCCAGTTGGGCCACCAGCACAGCCCTCCACTCACCTCCACAGCCAGTAGCCCGACTGAATGCGACTGAGTCCTTGAATGAATGAATGCGTGCTTTGATCCATGTTACATTTCTGTGCCCAGTTAGATCCTCTTGTTCCACCTATCCCCATGTAGCAGGAACTGTCCTTTGTGATACCCAAGGGGGATAGGAGTAGAATTTGGGGTAGGATGTCTACCCCAGATTTTTTGGAAGATCCATACTTTGAACTGCCCACCTGGTACTGGGTGTCTTCACTCGCTTGTGCCCCAGGTTAGTGAACTCTTTCCCACACCCGGGACAGAAGGGGTCTTTTTACTGATCCCAGACTCCAATGATACAGGATCTGTAACACTTGTGCCCACATTCCAGCTGCACCAGATCACATCAAGACCGGTCCCAACAAAATATGCAGAACACACCCTGGGAAAAACTACTAGACGTCATTTTACTTATAGCCCAAGGCGCAGTCTCATAATAAGAATTTGTTTCACTTCTGCTTCAAACTTGCAGAAGAGAAGACCTGCTTGTATTTGAGGCAATGCAAGTGATGCACTCACTGGGCTCTAGAGCCCCACCTTCTTCCTGGTCCACCCGGCCCTGTAGGGGAAGTGGGCAGAACTTCACCCCAAACCCCTGTTATGGTGTCACCCAATCTCATCCAGAGACTATTCAACAAAGAAGCTGTATGTTGGGTTACTATGACTTCTGTCCAAGGGGTGCTTGGGATGGCCCAGTAAAATATATATTCTGTATCATCTGTTTGGATGGGTTCCCTGATCCTATGACCCTGCAGTGTAGGCACAAGTTCTAGGGATTCTGTAACGATGAAGTCTGGGAGATGGACAAAGATCCCCCTCCTGTTTCTGGTGTAAAGAGTTGTTCACAGTCAGATAGTGCAGGATGGGCCTGTAAATGAAAAAGCCACTGCTGCGCACCACACAGCCTACAGTATCAGGTACCAAACACCGGGCACCTAGACCAGCCGGCATGCCGATACCAGAAATATCTCCAATCCTTGAAAGAAGTATAAAAAGGCATCAAAAGGGGGACACAAACTTCACAGTAGCAAATAAGGGGTGGATTCTACTGTACCCCCTCTCCCCAATTTTGGAGACATTTTATGTTTATTCCTTCTCTGTAACTGAGCCTGATCGCTGGGACCACATGTGTGGGTACAGAAGTGTGCAGAGGAGAAACTATTTAAATGAATGCACATGGGAATTCACAAACATTTCCAATTCCAGTCTGACAATCTGAGTATTTTTGGAGTTCTGCCAATAATATTGGCATCCAGGGGCCCTGCTTTGTTTAAATCATCCTGCACAAACTTATTTCAATAATGTATTCAATGCTATAATATTAGGAGTTTCACATTCCCATTGATGCTGTGATTCACCGTGAGCTGTGATTATAAAAAAGCACACCATTTCATCCCAGAACTGTCAGGTGTCACCGAACTTGTACATTACCTGAAGCCAGACTGACAAACCTCAAACTGTTGCCCTTGACAGACCGAACAGTTAGAGTCTGTCTGGTTTGATCCCTCCTGACTAGAAGATGTTAACTGGTCCAGAGTGATAACCCACCAGGCCACCCAGCTGTGGCTATTGGGTTTTTTCTCAGGCAGCACCTCTGGCTGGCTATCTCTACATATGCTGTCAGTGGCTGTCTGATTCAGTAATAAAAAAAACCTTGGCAGTAGCACCCCCCCTTCATGGCTAGTTCGTATTATTATAACTGGCTCGAGCCCCCCACCACCACCAAACCAGTTGGAAACTGCCCAATAGTACCTGGTGAAAACTATACCAGACCAGTGTTACTCACACTCACATTTACGAGTTACATTATATACTTATAGGTGCTATAGCAAGTATTTCTCCACTTTCCTTTTGTACAAGCATGTGTACATTCATCGTTCAAGCACACAGTCATGCTCAGTCGGGCTGCAAGCCATGGAGGTGAGTGGATGGCTGTGCCGGTGGCCTGAATAGGGTACTGGGGGGGAGCAGGGTGGATGCTAGCTCATGCTGACAGGGTGGGGGGTCCACTAGACACCAGGGAGTGTGGGTTTTATTTTATTTTTTAATAATGAAAATGAGGGTGCCAGGGTAACTGGGGGGGGCCTTATTCAACTACTGCCAGTGATCGGCTTGGGGGGAACCCACTAGACACCAGGGAGTGTGGGTTTAATTTTTTTAATTTAAAAAGGACATGAGGGGGCCAGGGTAGTGGGGCTTTATTCAATTACAGCCAGTAATTGGCTTGGCGGGGAACCTGCAGGGACTCAGAAAGTTAGGAAGGAGAACTTAAGTATAAATTTCTCCCGCAGGTGGCTAAATTTTGTGGGCAAAATTTCACTCGCTCTTGGGGGGGGGTGACATTTTGCATTTCACCTTGCGAAATATTTCGTGTAATGCACAAATTACACAAAATATTTCGCTAGGTGAAATTTTTCAATTTCGCAAAACTCTACTAATGATGCCATTTGGATCTTGGGATAATTTTGGATGACAGACTGATACTAGACCGGCAGGTGTTGGTGGTGGTCTGATCGGACTTTTACTATCTCCATAACATCACCAGGAGCAAACAACATCTTATTTCTGCTGACCTGGTAATGATTGTCCATGCTTTCATTATCTCTAGGTTGGACTTCTGTAACGCTTTGTACTTAGGGTTTTCTGGAGGTTTATTGCTATGAATGCAGCTGGTCCATAATGCTGCAGCTCAGCTGGTGCTGGGAACTTCTCTGAGGGATCACATCATGCCAGTGCTGCATGCGCTACACTGGTTGCCTTAATAATGGTGCATAATCTTCAAGACATACTTGTTAACGTACAAGGTTCTGCATGGTTTTGGACCTGGCTACTTAAAAGATCTTCTGGTTTCATAGTTTCATACCTCCCAACCAGATACCTCTACTCTGCTGATGCTGGCCTACTGGTGGTCCTCCCATCCCATTTTAAACAATATGGGGGCAACACTTTTGGGATTGCAGACCCTTTGTTATGGAATTCCCTTCTGGGAAATATTCATTCTGCCAGCTCTGTGGAGATTTTTAAAACTCTACTGAAAACATACCTATTCGAACATGTCTTCAGTAGTTTGCCAGTTTTACATAGCGAAATGACTACTGTATTTGTTGTTATTTTGAAACTGTTTTTATTCTGAACTATTATTGCTTCTTTAAAATGTACAGAGCCCTGAGCCCTCTGGAAATGATGCTTTATAAATAAAAATGCCTTGCCTTGTATAATAATTGAGGTAATAGCATTGATGCCCTCAGTCTTTTTTTTTTTTTTTGCATTTACTCAGTAATGCCATATGAGTGATATTTACATCACTAATTAAACAACATGTATGTATTATAAGCCAATAAGAACACAGACAAGCTGTCATTTAATACCCAACAAACTTCCAGCCACATTTTAGACAACATTCACAGTAGAGTATCCAAATTTTAAATATGCCTACAGTTGGTTATCCATATTTTAGACATGCCCAGAGTACGATATCCATATAGTAGACAGAAAGAAGTGGGAAAAAGGCATGTTCTGCTTTAAATACTGTGCCACAAAACATTTTAAATCTTGGGTTCAAAATTCCTAGTCATACATTAGTAATAACATTCAGTTTGCTGGAGTAAACTCAGAATAACCTGCTTCTGTTATTGATTCACCTTGGCCTTTGGCCACAGCATTTAATCACCCACCTCAGCCAGTTATTCTTTTGTAAACTCTGGCTAACTAAATGTTGTGACTTAATTAATCACTAATTCACCATGATTAGATAAGAGGAGAATTGTTGTCTATAGGAAGATGTACGTATCAGTGTTTTGACAAACAGCTCAGTCAGGTCCAGGGTACCATGTACAATAATTCTAACAAGAAGGTTCTTAATCAAGTCCACAACTTTTAAAAGATAGAAACCAAGTGATTTATGAATAAGGCCCTTGAAATTCTGTGATGCCACTGTCACAGAATTTCACACAAAATTTGTATCCTGTCACAGAATATACTTATGTTGCAGAATTGCATGCTCTTGGTGATTTTTCATTAAAATGTACATTTTTTAATAGTGCTTTGCATTGTTCTCCTTATTTATCCTGAAGCCCCTACTTTATGCTCAGCATATGATGTCATCAATGACATTACCTCATTTTAAGCCAATGGCATGACTGCATTCTGCCACAGAAATGAAAAAAATGCATGCCACAGGAATGAACAAATGCTGCAACAGATGTCTAGAATCCCTGCTGCAGAAGTCATGACTGAAGCACTGCAGAAAACTAGGGGCCCAGCCTATGACAGATTTATTGTATTCTTAATGTTACTTCTCTGGGTCTTTTTTAAAGATCTGCTGACACCTCTAGGAAATCTTTGGAAAACGTAATATGTATACACAGTTCAGTGTGTATTTCACTTATCTTCTATATAATTCCCCTTCCAATTATTTATTACTGACAAAATTTGCATGGAAACAGGGGGCTCAATTTTAAAAGGATTGGGAATGGCACAAAGGGGCCTGTGTCAAGCAGAAATGGCACAAGTGTTTCCTTGAGCAGCACCTTGTACCAGTCCTGATTTTTTTAATGCAGCCTATGCCATGGGGGACCTGCTGTTCCCCCACCAGGGCCAGTTGTAACCCTCTACCCCCAGCAGGAGCTGCCCCCCCATGAGCCAGGGCATCCTCCAGATGACCTGGTAGCCACTAGGGCATCTTGCCTGTGGCTCACCATTACTGGCCACTGATGCTGCAAGCCTGTGTTGCAGCTTGCAGCAGTCCCCTTAAATGCACTGCTTGGTTGACAAATGGGTCAGCTTCCAGCAAACTCGGGGACTTTGGTGCTGGGACCCCTGTTCTTGTAAAAACCAGTGCAAGGTACACGGTGCACCTGAGTTTGCCACAGGAGACTGTTTGCTGAATACCGCGCCAATCTAAATCAGCTTTGTAAAATAGAGCCAAGGATCTTTATCCATTAGAGTTTATCTACTTATACAGCTAATTCCTCATCTGAAGTTATAATCATCTGTTGTGATGCTACAGTCTGTTGTCAAGGTATCAACAGAGAAGCCACAAGTAGAGCATTATGAGCTTAGGTTGGAATTAAACAATAAGTGTTGATGAACTTGCAAAGAACAAAGATCATGGTTTCATGTACATGACCTCAAAATAATGGAGAGGAGAAATACAGAACTAAAGTAAAATATTTTCTGAATCAAGTCAACATATTTTGTTTTTCATTGTTCTTCTGGAGGTGTCAATTGCTCTTTAATTGCAAATTCTGAATTAGTTTCTATTAGTTGTAATGTAATGACAATTTATAGGGCATTGAAATTAATTTAAAACATTTGTGCTTCTCAGTGCATTCATTATGAGAAGTGTACTTAATACTGCAATTTTGTAAAATTTCTAATAATCTTTCACATTTGTAGTGGTTGTTTGCACATATTTTTAGTAGGTATGTGGGTATTATGGTGGGTATCTGGGTATATGTCTCTTCTCTTGGACTTCTGGTGAAAAATATCTTTAACTATCGAAACCAGCTTGTGAGGGGCTGGGTCCCATTCCACTGAATTTTGCCATGGGTGCCACATATTCACTTATTGTGTATTTTTTAACTTTGTGTTTATTTTACTGTTGCATAACCCATGTTACACTGTATGATTGTGTAATTGTTTTGCCAACTATGTACCCATTGAAAATCATTGTCCTCCCTGTAACTATGATGAGGAGCCTTTGCAAAAGAATCTTGGACTCAAAGGTCGTATCTGATTATTTCAATAAATAAATAAATATAGAATAGTGAATGGGTGATCATAACACAACAAAACTATGTTTTGTTTCTGCTTCTTGATTCACTCTTCTCAGCTGGCCTTGCTCCGTCAACCACCAGCTGGTTTAAATCCTACCTCATTGGCAAGACCCAGTCGATAAGAATCCTTGATTCCATCTCCCCTCCACTCTCCATTAACACTGGTGTCCCTCAGCGCTCAGTGCTTGGTCCTCCACTCTTCTCCATTTTCCTTAATGATCTTCCCACAGCCTGCTCATCCACTTCTATCTACATGTACGCTGACAATACTGTTTTGTACAGTTCTGGCAAAAACCCTGCTGCTGTGCAACCAGCTTACAGCATGACTTTAATCAAGTTCAGCTCTGGTTTACTTCTCACCAGCTTTTTCTAGATGGAAAGAAGACAGTCTCAATGACCTTTGGCACCAAGCAGAGACTCTGTAGGCTCCCGGCCCTACCCACCTTCCACACCTTTGATGGGACCATCTTGGGGGACACCTCCTCATTTCGATATCTAGGAGTTTGGCTGGACTAGCACCTTAGCTTCTCTGTGCATATAGATGATATCCTGAAGAAACTTCACCCCAAGCTTGGTGCTTTGTACAGGAATTGTAGTTGCATCCCGTTGACTGTGGGGCTCAAAATTTTCCAGAAGATGTTACTCCCTATCTTTGACTACTGTGACGTAGTCTATGGTGCTGCTCCCAAATATTCCCTGACCAAGTTGGACACTGTCTTTAACTCCTTCTGCCACTTTGCTATCGACTCCCCTTCCCGATCCCACCACTGTGAACTCTGTCACTCTCTAACCTTCCTTACACTATCTCACAGACGCATCTCTCACTATGCCAACTAACCTCCAAATTCTAGTTTGGGGGGGCTCCCCTCCTATCTCTCATCCTCTCTCTACACTCCACCTCCCCCCACCCACCCACTCTCTCAGATCAAATGACGCCCTCACCTTGACAGTCCCTCGCCACTCCATCCTCATTGGTCAGACTGGTTTTGCCCATCGTTTCCCTAAAATCTGGAATTTCCTCCCCCCTGAAATATGTCACTCCTTCTCCAACTACTCCCTTACCTCTGCCCCACAAAGTTATCTTTCCCTCATCTGTTCCTGCTTTAACCCACCTTAATACCTATCCCCAGTTTCTGCCTTCCTACCATGACCCCCTCTGGCAGGGCTCTCAACATCCTGAAAGGGGAAATCAGGAAATGGCTACCTCTTCTCCTCATATTCAGTTCTTGCCTCTCCCTCCTCTCTTCTCCTCCTGCCCTTCTGGGTCACCAGTGTGCACAGTATAACCCCATCCTTTTTACTTCAACAGCACTTGCATATTACCTTGAGCCTGCTCCTGGTACACTCATGCACTATAAATGGTTCTATCGCATTATTATTGTTTTCTATGTTCATATGTTCTTTTGTATGATTTTGGACATGTAATTCACCTAATGTTCCACTATTGTTTATTGTACAATACCTTGTGTTCCAACTGTTGCACAATCTTACAATGTTCAATTATTTGTACTATACACATACTATTGTAACTGATCATCCTTCACAACCCTGTGTAGCCCCTCCCCCCAGGTTGCACCGTTAGACGAGCAACTTGTTGTTCAGTGTGCCCTCCTGGTGAAACATTTCAATAAATAAATGTTTCCAGAGATAACAACATATGGACCTTAAGAGTGGAACTCAAGAGGTCCATGCTGTTGTCTCAGCCCTGAAACAGAAATACAATGAGATTGCAGAGGATAGATCAAGGAATACCCTCCAATGTCAGCCATTACTGGAGGCAGAGACTAGAGATGAATGCAGACAAAGGACCATGGGAACAAATCTGGGAAAACAACCATAAATATATAAGGCAGGACAGATATAAACTACAACAATTCAACATCATACACAACTTGTACTACACTCCTGCTAAGTTATACAGGATGGGTAAATTAACATCACCCAACTGTGGCTGATGTAAGGTTGGAGAAGGTGACTTATATCACATACTGTGGGCATGCCCCAAGATTCAGCCATTCTGGAATGCAATTTGAGTTTCCTTACAACTTATAGTTGGTCTAGAGCCTTTTTCACACTGGACATTTGTTTGTTAAGTAATTTTCCCAGAGATATGAGTAAGCAGAAGAAGTCATACATGGCCATTATATTAGCTGTGGCTAAGGCAGTTATCCTAAGGCACTGGAGAGATGTCACAACACCCTCAGTAATTGAATGGTATAAGGAGATTATGTTAGCATTACAGCTGGAACTGCATATAGCAAAAATGAATAATAGAGTACAATCTTTTAGTCTTAAATGGGGCCTTCTAGATGCAGTTTTAGTTACCTGGAAAATGTAATTCCCTTAGGCTGTAGAGATTATTCCCTTGTCTGAGGCACCTCCTGAGTCCCTGTTGTATAAGGAATTCCTGTGGTTCTTCATATAAGTAAATGCTGATGGGGATGGGGTTTTTGGGATGTGTGGGGGGATTGGGTAAAGGTATCTTTGAGGTCTACTATGACAATAGATCATGCTGAAACTGTTAACTCTCATCGTTACTGCCTTATCAAACATATACTCATAATAATTGCCTGTTGACTTTTATGTACTGGCCTGGTTAAGGCCGAAAACTTCATGTAACATTGTTGTGTTAATAAAGTAAATGGAATAAAAAAGAAAAAAAAAAGAAATACAATGAGAGTTGTGTATGGTCAACCATATGTTATTTTTTATAGTATATGGTTTAACCTGCCCCTTCTGCTTGCTCTGCTCATCCATACATGTAACACCAACAGTTTCTTGAATTGCACTTCTGCAGATGATAGTGTGCTGCTGAGAAGAATTCCCAAAACTCTCCAAACTAAATGCAATCGAAAGCAGGCTGGAGTCAATTTCAATCAGTGTGAGCAGAGACACAGGTGCACTTGATGAAAGGACATGCAAGTAATGCATGCATCTGGTGATATTACAATACTACAGTACTTACACTTTTATCTTATCATAAATTTGTGACATGTTACTGTTCTCTTCCTAGTTAGTTTCCTAACTCTGGAGAATATAGACTCAGAATGTTGTAGCCTTGCTTTTTTCCCTCTTTTTTTGTCTCTGTTAAAATTAAATTGTCTAATGTCACTTGAGTTTAGCATTCATTAGCTCTTGGAGCACAGAGGCAGTGCTTCTATTTGCTAGTTCTGGACTATAGAATGGCAGACTTTAAGAGGATGAATCTCTGAGGACAGTGTACTCAAGGGTTTATTGGGGGGAGGTTAAAAAGTGGGGAAATAACTGGGACTTGGGCTATATTCCTAGGTGCTCAGAGAGGTGGGGAAAGCTGTGGCAGCATCCTTGATAGACATGTTTATCTGCTTTCTAGTGACAAGTATGGTGTCCATGAACTGAAAAAATTGGCTATTATGCCTTTGCATAAGACCGAGGACAGGAGACACCTGGGCTACTATAGATAGGTCAGCATGACTTCCATCATAGCCAAGCTGCTGGAAACTATTATCAAGGAGCAGTACAATAGAGCTCACCAGGATACAACACAGTTCACAGCTTCTCACATGATAAAAGGCACTAACTGCCATTAAAATTTCCCTGTTTTCTGCAGTCATACTACTCCTGAATTCTCAGTATTGTGTTGCATCCTGATGGGTTCCACAGTATGTAGACTTCCTCATTAATCATGGTCTACAGGATGTTAAACAGCATAACTTTGTGAAAGGGAGGCCCTGTCAAACAAACTACTTAGAATTCTTCAACACAGTGTTTCTGGCTATGGATTGGAACCAGCTGAAGTATGTCTTGTATCTAGTATTCTGCAAGGTATTTGACTCAGTGCCCCTTGAAAGTCCTGTGAAGAAGTTGAGTGTCATGTTGGTATGGAAGACATAACAAGATTGATAGAGAATTGGTTAGATAGCAGAATGGAAGGATAGGGCTAAATGGAAGGCACTTTGAGGTAATGAGGTTGACCAGTGGGTGCACCATTAGTCTTCCTGGGTCCTGCTTTCTTTAATCTGTTTATATGTTCATAGAAACATAGAATTTGATGGCAGACAAGGATCGCTTGGCCCACCTAGTCTGCCCATTTCCCAAACTAATGGATAAGCTGCAGATCCTAGTTAACCAACAGCCCAGTTCAATTAGAGAAGTGGTCCATTTCAAAATGTGTCTCATTGTGGCTGACACTGAGATATATTCAGGATAAAGGGGTTAGAGACATGGATGAAGACATACAGAAATTGAAAAGGGATCCGAGATTTGGCAACATTTAATTCCAAACAGTGCAAGGTTATGAATATGGGGAAAGGCAACCTGAAAATACAATATTTGATGAGGAAAAAGTTAGATGAGACTTTAGAGGAAAGAGACCTTGTGCTATCACAAGTAGCAGCCTTGAGAAAACTCCTAGTTCAATAAGACATGTGGGTTAGCCAATAGAGGACCAGTGTGCAAATGTAGAGCCTTTTATAGCAGATCAAAGAAAGGGATCCTGCCACTCTGCAGTCCCTTTGTTTGGTAGAACCTAGAATACTATGTACAGTTCTGTAACCCTCATCTTGAAGAGGAAAAGAACCACTTAGAATGAGTCCAGAAGAGGGAAACCAATATGATACACAGGCAACAGTAGTAGATCTATGAGGAAAAGAGAGTGCCTGACCAAAGAGAATTTTAAGAGTGCCTTAAAAACCCATCTTTTTTGCTTAGCTTTTCCAGATACTAATAATAGTTAGCGTATTGTGCTTTCATTCCTGATTTATTGTTGTTTTATCTCTGAGTGAATTTTAATTGTTTTGATGTTATATAGATTTTAGTTTGCATTGTTTTTATTTTATATGTTGTATAGCACTGTGGACTTCTTGGAACAGTGTTTTAAATAAAGTTTTGATTTGAAAAACTGGCAAACTGAATATGTACTTCCTAGAGGACAGAATGGAAAATGGGCATATAATTGAAACTTTCAGATATGTGAAGTTATTAAGCAGGGTGGAATGCCAGCAACTGCTAAGTCAATGAGAGGGGTCTATGGCAAGAGGGCATAATTAAAAGCTGAATTGAGGGAAATTCGCGAGGAATGCAATGAAATACCTCTTCATGAAATTAGTGTTGGACTGGTGGAATCATCTTCCCTGGTAGATGATTAATAATGGGACAGATACAGTTTTAAAAGAGGGTGGGAAATACACATGGGTATGTTGAATACAACAGTGTTGTGAAGGGTTGAGTGCGGGTCATTCAAAGAACACAGCAGAGCTAGAAATGGGAGCATGGTGCAGGCCCTACAAGTGCAAGACTTGTGGGGGCTAAGTTAGGAACATGGCAGGCTCGATGGACCGAGGGTCTCTTTCTGCAAGTAATTATTCTATGTTTCCATATGTTGCAGATGTACATGGCTTTCCACAGCATATGATCACATTTGTATGCAATCTTTGGATTCTGGAGTTACAGTAGTCAACAGACCAATCTTTTTGGCAAACTTGGCTTTCTATAAAACTTTATGCCATGATTTGAGACTGCAGAAAGGCAGAGCACATCAGCCCGGTGGTGCCGAAGGTTGAGGTGCTGAATATCACAACTTGCAACACACTGGTGACCTGGGTTCTGGAACGAGCTTGGGCCACTGGGGGTTGGTGGGGAAGAGAGGATTGAGCATACAGTGGACTGCTCTCCTCTCTCGGGGGGAGGCAGACCTGTTGTCCCACTAGTTGACTGACCTCTGGCAGTGGTTGGAGGGCAGTGCAGGTTGGGAGACAGGTACCAATTTCATCACATTGGTCGGGGTGGGGAGATGGGAGAACAGCAGACAAATAGAACCCGGCAGATTCCATGATGGCTTCTGTGTCCACGGGGGTTGGGCTTGGCATCTGGATTGGGTCTCTGGGGTGAGGCCAGTGCCATTCTCCCTGGCCCTGCCATGGGGGGGGCAATCCGCAGGGGATTCTTTGGGCTGAGGTAATACAGAGACATAGGAAATGCCAGAGTGAGTGTCTCCATTCGGAAGGGACCACAACCACCTGCAAGGGCTCCCAGGTGGGAAAAACAGAATATGGAAAAATTAAAAAGAAAGGCAGCGTACACTCGCCATTCATGCCGAACTTTTTCTGCGTATGAAACATTCTTAAAAACATTTTGATTCTTTTCTGACAAAACTTTTAATATTTCTTTTGTTAGCTGTTCTCCAAAACATTACAAAGATTACAGGCCCCATATTCCAAACGTTACTGTAGTTGTTAATGAGTTTTTTCCTGCATTAATGTGGGTATGCACTGGTCCTTAAGACAGGGTCATAATTACAGTCCCCCGGAGCATTACCCAAGCCCAGCATCATGGCCACACTATCTATATTGCTGTGCCTATGCAAATGAGGTATATTCAAAGGTTTTTGTTGGCATTAAAGAGCCCTCAGAGAGAGGCTATTTACCATTTCCAAAAAGCTGGTGTTATCACAGAGCTAAGGCCACTCTGCCACTCCCAAAGGCAGGATGGCTATACTGCAGCCATCTGCCCACGTGTCTAACAGATCTTCTTCCCCCAATCACCTCAGTATTGTCAATTATATAGTATCCATGGTAGTCTAGTGGACCCCGTCTCAAATCTCTCCAGGTCCCAAGTAGAGGAAAACTCCCAATGTGATACCACACCCCCATGAGTTCCAAAGCTCCCCCATGTAAGTGCCATCCCCATCCCAATTACATGCTGAGGACCCCCATGCTGCACCCCCATTCAGCCTGGTCAACACTCAGTACGATCATAGCAAATGGTGGATGGCAAAGCCCTCTGCTCATCTTCTCAGCTGGCCACCAATCAACAGTCACAGTACATGATCAAGAGTACTGTACATATACTGTACATACAATCACTCACTGTGACTGTCAGATGGCAGACCACCAAGGAGGTGAGCAAAGGGCTTTGCCAGCTGTCAACTACTATGATCATACTGAGTGCTGACTTTGGTGAGGAGTGTGTGGGGGAGGCTGTCCTCAGCAGGTAGGTGGGTAGGGAGTGGCACTTGCACTCAGGGGGTCATTAGTGCTCAGTGAGGGGTGTTAACCCATCAGGGGAGTTTACATCTACATGAGACCTAGGGTAATCAGGGAGAAGGGGTTCCACTAGACAACCAGGGATGTGATATTATTGATGATACTGGGATGATTGGGGGGTCCACTGGAAACAAGGAAATGGAAATTTATAACATGGCCAGTAAGGGGCAGTGCATGTAAATGAGCCCATAATGGGCATGCAGATGGCTCCTTAGCACCGTGCATGCCCAATGAGTTCATTTGAATGCTTGGGCTGAATATGGCCCACAGGAGCCCTGGCACTATCCTATTTTGGGCAGCTTGTCTCCTGTGGGTCATATGTAGTCTTGGGCCATGTCAGCACATAGCATATCCACTTCACACTGCCACCTGCATGGCTCAATATTTGGTCAGAGCACTCCATCAGTGCACAGTAACTGACTAAATATTGCTCAGGCTGGTCTTGTGCTATTGCTGCTGCAGCACAATGGGCTGCTGCATTTGCAGATGATTCTGACTATGGGGGCCAATAAATCTTTCAGTGGTAAGCAGAGTTTTCCCTGAAAATGTTAGAAAAGGCTCAGGTTCCTCCTTGTATTAACAAAAAAAAAACTTCTGATTGGTTAGTTTACTCTAGTTACCATCTGATTATTTTATTGACATTTATTTCTAAAACCCTTGAGAGGGTTGTTGTTGCTCAATTTCTGGATTGTTTAATTTCAATATTTTTTTCCCTAGAACCATTTCAGTCAGGATTCAGAAACTCACATTCAATGCAGACTGCTCTTTTGAAACAATCTTGCAAGAGTCAATACGGCTGCAAAATGTTTGGTATTGTGGGTAGTGAGAAGTGTGTAAATAAGCAATTTCTGCACTAACCATTGAGCCACATAACTGCACTTTCTAATTGTTGTGATACACATACACTGACGAATACATATATACATATATGCATATATAATCCAGTGTAACATAGCAGTGCATTGTCTACACACATTTATACAGATTAAAAAAAAAGACATAGAGGGACAGTTTTCTTCTTTGCAGGCTCTGAGAGTCATTGCAGGGTTATGGATTGTCACTAGACACCTACCTTAAGTCAGCAATGCCATGCATAAGGCTTAAACTGATCTAGATAGTGGGGGAATATACTGACAACTCAAAGGTGGGGGTTACCAGTTGGTTGTCCCACCGCAAGGTTGAACTACACTCACCTTTGACTCTGTTGGTTAGGTGCATGGGTGGTGGGATTAACTCAAGATAAACCACCCACCTCATACCTTTCCTCTTAATGAAAAGTCAAAGTGGAATAGTCACTTGTGCCCACACAGGACCATTTGGTTAGAATCATATGCGCTTAAAGCTTCGCCTTGTAGTTTGGGCCTTAAAACAGAGCCAGTTACTTTCACCATTGAAGAGTATCAAAAGATCATAAGGGGGAATAAGTTCAGTACACAGGTGACATTCTCTCTTTCTTGCAGAAAATTGTGCTTCAAATGGTTTGTGGTGGCTAACACTGTATAAGTATTTTTGTTTCATCTAATGACTATATCATATAATTGCAAGGCCATCTTGCTAGTAGAATCTGGGGTGGCACACATGCCCCTCCAACTCTAATCCAGGTATTACATGTTGGGCAGAAGAAAGACATTAAAAGAGCAATTTTGTGCCCTCACTTAAATATTTTTTTTATTGTGTGCCCCTTTGAAATTAATTTGGCATGGCGTCCCTGTATCAAAAGTAGCGATGTTTAATTTATTTGTAATTTTTGACCAGGAAGGAACACTAAGCTGTCATTGCTTGTTTCCAGGTGCACCGGGGTGCAGCATAGACCTGTGTTACTAATGGAAGAATATTGGCCATGGCACTGGGGAAACCCCTTACTTTTCTTCACTGTTCCAACACCACAAAGATTTTGTGTTATTCAGTAAATCCTTTCAATAGAATCTTATACAGTCAGCTAGGTTATCAGAGGCCTATTACAGTCTGACTAATAAAAGGGACCCTATTTCTTAAAGGAGATCTGACAATCAGGATATATTTTTGGTGCACATCATCTTATTTACCCTTCAAGATTGACACTATACACCTTATGGAATAATGGTAGTGGTAACTACAGGACATTCCACTAGGCACAATCAAGGACCAGGAGTGTGAAAATTAAACATGACCCTTTTAAAAAACCCAGATACTAAAAGATTAATGGGTAATATAATACTAGCCAGGAAATCTGTCAGGGAGTTCTGTGAAGAACCCCTTTATCTGATGGGAAGATGCAAAAAAAAGTTTCAGACTTATTTCAGAAGAAATATAAACTAATAAAAACAATCTGAATATGTTGGTGACTAACAAAACAATGAATGACAAAACATAATCAACTGCAAAAGTTGCTCACCCTCTCAGTCAGTATAGGAAATGACTACTCCCCACAGCTACACAACTTGAAACAGGAGGTGTCTCGTTTCCATGTGCAGAGAGCAGTTACTCTGGAAGTGAATTGAAAATGTGAATACTTGAATGGCCTTCACTACCACCAGACTTAAATCCCATAGAAAATCTATCGATGAGGTCTCCCATTGAGCATAATGGTACACATCTGCAAATGTGGAGGAATTGTGGAGAAATATCAAACAGGAATTTAACAAGTTAGAATCTGAATTCTGCCTTAAAGAGGACAGGAAAGCATTTGTGGATGAAATACTCAAGTTCAGCATTGTACAATGGTCAATAAACATATAATTAACAAAATGTTGGTGTTGTTTCATCGTTTATTTGAGTTTATCATATCTTGCTCAATCTATGTAATGTAACCAATCCACAACATTCCTTTTAGCTTGTGCTTGCCAACAGGATGTGCCATCACTTGCTGAGGTATCATATGTGCATTCTGCTTGCACTTGGCTCCTTTTGCCCAGATGCATTGATTAAAGGGAACAGTGAAAAAATTGACAGGATGCTTTTTATAGTGTGGTAATAATTTTTTACTTCCTGCCCTGTTCTTCTGATTAACACTGTTCTAACTTGGCCATGCAGTATAAATCTGCCCACAGTAATATTGGCAGCTTCCCCATTGCTTACCCCAAGCAGAAGATCCCCAGAGAAAGCGAGATGATCTCCAATGTTAGGTGGTCGGAGAAGAGGTGTGTTGAAATTAACTTAGGACTGGATGTCTGCTACTGCATGAGCTGTTGTCAGGTGACCCCTGTCATTAGAGCAGAAGTGAGGGGCAAGACTTAGCCTTTAGAAGGGGTGGAAGGAAAAAGAATGAAGCAGTAGTTTGTTTGATTTATTACAGGTGATGTGCAAGTGTACTTTAGTTAAAGGCTTAGTAGAGGTGGTGATGGGCCAATAGGCTGTTCACGGCTCAGTCAGTTTGATTGCTTGAGGGATTACTTCACTCTGATCATTTCACAGAGCCTGTTTAGTTCAGCTTTCCATAGATAAATAGCTAAATATGTATATAGATAGATGGATGGATAGATAGATAGATACATAGACAGACAGACAGGCAGACAGACAGATAGATAGATATCAGATACAATATCAGATCTGTTATCAGACATTGGGAACAATGCTTGGAAACAGTTATCTATAATATACATAGAATTGTTTTCAATAACTGTTCCCGATGTCTGAAATTGTATCAGATATTGCACCTGAGTAAGTCTGATTAAACTAGACACCAGCAGGTTTAAACTAGACTAGACAGAGTTCACAAGCCATGGGGAATGTGATAAACAGACAAGTAATTGTGACAAATTTTGCAACACTCAATTCTAATCATTTCAGGAGGTCTATTCAATTAAAACAGCTTTCTGCAAAAAAGAGGGATCAGACTAATGTACCTCATACAACCCACTGCAAGTTGTCTGTCAGTACTAGAAATTAAAATAAACATTAGAGCCGACAAACACAACACTGTGTACACAAAATTCAGCAATTGCAGAGCTACAGAGAAGGAGGGAGATGAGTGATGAAGCCACATGAAAAAGCACTTAAAATTCTGTCTTTCTCTCTCTCTCACTCAATGGACTATGACAATGAGCAAAATAGTAATATATATAGGGATTGGGGAAATAGAAACCCTATATTTTAGGTGACAAATCCATTTTGTCTAATAAGGGGCGTTTTATTATCTAAGGGCACTGGGGATGTTGTGTGCCAAATGGTATCTGCTGTCCTAGAAGAGCCAGATTCAGTGTAAGAGAAAGGTGTCCCAATATGTAAAACGCTAGAGGGGAACAAAAGAAGCCATTTCCTTCCAGGCTAAAGACAAATTAAAGTGTTTTTTTTTTCTTTCTCCTTTCATGGAGAAAGTATTTAGTTTAAGGGATTTTCATTTATTTATTTCAGGTGAGCTGCCCTGCCTGAACCTTTCAGCTCCCACTGTTGAAATACTTTCTCAGAGCTGAGCATCTTGCAAAGCAACCATTTCCTGTGGCAGGTAACCTCTCTCGTCTCCGAGCTGTCAAAATACAGTTTAAAGATGGCTGGTTGCTATCTTGTCAGGGTTGAAAGTCCTAATACTGAGCTGCCAGCTAAAACAACAAACTTGAGTAAACAAGTTAATCTGATCCAGATCATAAAAAAGCATATCTAACGGTGTCCAGAATGACCTTTGTCTTGCAAGGGTAAAGCACTGAAAGCTAGGCCCCTAGTTCAAACATTCCTGATTGGGACTAAAAGAATCTATGCCGTCTAGCCTGGGTTTGGGGAAAAACAACAGGGTATAAGTAAACTTTATTTTGGCAAATGCTCAAACCTGATTTCAGGTGTGTTTTTTTATCATATAGTTGTGATCTGTTTTATGCACAAATTGGATCAGTACTGGGGGGGGGGTTATCTGAGTCAAACTGTGTTCTGGCATTGCTACTGTAGTGCAGGCAGTATCAGCATTTTATTTCAGTCTTCATTTGCTTAATTTAACTGCACACAAACAGCATTACATCTTTGGCAGTGTATTCTTTTTTATATACTGGTTAATATGCTTTACTCCTATGCAGGTTATACAGGGAGTTAAAACTGCGTATCACATACCAAAGCAGACTTCAAGTTTCAGTCCCCATTTTGAAGTAAGCAGCACTAGCTCTCTCATAAAGTTATGAGTTACATTAGATTTATAAGAAATTACAAAACCAAAAAGAAAAAGTAAAAAGAATGCAGCCCTCAAATCTTTAAAAGAATGCAGCCCTCAAATCTATCACTCACTCCTGGAATAGCAATGCACATCAAAATTAGTATTTAATTGTAATGGTAGCAATACTGTGCCATAGATGAATATGAATTAATTTAACCAAGCACATGATCATTGACACTTGGATAAACTCTTTTATTAAGCAATCTTTTAAAACAAGGAGAAAAAGACATGTAACAAACTATATGTTTCTTGTAGTTAAACAAAAGAAATTATACAGTACCAATGCTACTATGAATCATAAAGAATAAAGTATTGCAGATCAAAAACATCAGGGAACTACCCCCATATTCAAAGTATATCCTAGACAAGAGAGACTGTGCTCATTTTGTCTGAAAAGCCCTTAAGTATTCAAACCTTGAGACAGCATCACAAGAGCTGCAATGCATTAAAGTTAAACCGTCAATATAAAAAACTTACAAGGATAATTTTTGGCTCAGAGTGCATGAGACATTATATATATATATATAATTTGAAAGGACAATTCAACAAAAGGTAACTGAGATACAGCTGTGCACTGTCATTGTAAATCACGTGCTGGTATTTGTGATTACAAATCAGGTTGCTAATGTACCACCAATCTAAGCCACTTTAATTAATTCTTCATGGGTTGGTATTGGGGCATCAATGTTTGAGTTTGAATCCCCCTCCTTCTTGGTGGAAAACTCTGTATCTCTTTTGTTTGTTAATTGACAAGACTAAATAAGCAACTTCAGCAGATCCAGGTCATAAAAGGTGGTTCCACCACAGCAGTTCAACAAGAAACTTGTCAAATGCCTTTATAGCAATGGCACATTGCCAACAATCAGCACTGTGCCATCAGGAAAATAATGTTTTTTTGTGGGGGGCTATGCCCCCCCGCATCACCACTTCCATGTTGCGGGCTATGCCCACTGCACCCTTGGACTTTAAAATAATCAGCTCCAGGTTGGAGCTGTTTTGGAGAGGAGACCCAAGACCCAGAGACGCTGTGTTGCTATCCCGTGCAACCATTTCAGCAAATTGTCAGTTTCCTTGCTGTAATAGTCTTCACAGTATTTGTTTCACTGTAACGTCAGTATACCATAAAAGGTATATTTAACGGTGTCCAGAATTACCCTTGCCTTGCATGTGTAAAGCACTGAAAACTAACCCCTAGTTCAGATATTCCTGATTGGGATTGAAGGAATCTGTGCCATCTAGTCGGGGTTTGGGGACAAACATCGGAGTATAAGTAAACTTTATTTTGGCAAATTCTCAAATCTGCTTTCAGGTGTGTGTGTGTTTTATCATATAGTCACGATCTGTTTCAATCGTAAATTAGATCAGAGTTGTGTTTTTTTTGCTCAATTAGACTGTGTACTGTCAGTGCTACTATAACATAAGCAGTGTATCATAGCTGAATATGAGTTAATTTACCCCAGAGCATGATCAGCGACACTTGCATTAAACTCTTTCATAATGCCATCTTTCAAAATAAAGAGAAAAAGCCATTTAACAAACTGTATATTTCTCATAGTTAAACAAAAGATATTATACAGTACCCATGCTACTCTGGGTCATAAAGAATAGAGTACTGCATTGCAGATCAAAAACAATGGGGAACTACCCCCATATTCAAAGTATAGCCTAGACAAGAGAAACTCTGTTCATTTTGTCTGAAAAGCCTGTAAGTACTGAAACCCTGAGACAGCATCAGAAGAGGTGCAGTACATTAAAGTAAAGTAAAAGTAAAGCAAAACTTTATTTTAGTAAAGTAAAAGTAAAGTAAAACTTTATTTTTATAGTGCCTTTCCAAAGCCAATGCACTTCACAAAAAAATACAACATACAAACCTAATAATAAAACAACAAATATAGCAATTAGTTAAAAATCATCTGGGAAGGCTAACTTGGAAAGGTATGTTTTCAACATAGATTTAAAACTCTCAACAGTCAGGCATTCTCTTAACCAACGAGGTAGAGAATTCCACATGGAGGGTGCTGCAAAAGAAAAAGCACGAGCACCCAAAGATTTTAACCGACCCTGGGAATCTCTAGCAATCTCTTGTTGGTGGACCGGAGGGGACGAAGGGGATAGTAGGGAGTCAGGAGATCTTTCAGGCAGCCAGATCCCTGTTGATGTAGGAATTTGAAGATTAGCAAGCCAACCTTATTTGTGATCTGCCACTGAACAGGCAACCAGTGCATTCCACTCAGCACAGGTGAAATATGGCTGGACCTTGACATACCAGTCAAGAGTCTAGCTGCAGTATTCTACAGTAGCTGCAAGTGGTGGATATCAAACCAAGGAAGCCCTAGGTAGAGGGCACTGCAGTAGTCCAAGCAGGTGGTGATGAAGGCATGGACCAATGTTGGAAGGTCATCCAGTGAAACCAGATGTTTCAACCAAGCGATATTCCTCAGATGATAAAAAGAGGATTTAACCATGGCTGAAACCTGAGATTTTAGGGTCAGGTCGTCATCAAAAATAATGCCCAGGTTATGTACCTGATCTGAGGCAGTGAGCTGAATACCATCAAGCCATAAGCCTGATGCTTGCCCAGCCCCCAAACCTGCCCTCAGACAACCTGGGTCCACAACCAACACTTCAATCTTTTCTGGATTCAGTCTCAGCCAGCTGGTGCTCATCCAGTCCTTGATTTCAGGGAGAAAGTTATTTATCTCAGAGACTGCATCAACCTGTCTGGGCAGAAAGGACGTATAGAGTTGAGTATCAATGAAGTTAAACCGCCAATATAGAAAACTTACAAGGATGATTTTAGGCTCAGAGTGCATAGAACATTGTGTGTATATATATATATATATATATATATATATATATATATATATATATATATATATATATATATATATATATATATAGGGGATATGACATGGCCCGACTGAAGATATCATATTTATCTTCACGAGAGGCCAGTGATATCATGATATCTCCGCAGTGCGCCACAGGTGAGATCTTTGATGTCACTGGCCTCGGTGAAGATAATAGATATCTTCATCAGGCTCCATGTCATATTCGGTTTATACAACGTATGCTTTGCCCCTGCCCCCCAACACAACTCACTACGTGCCCCTCTCAATGCAATGGGTGACATAAAGGTGATGGCCAAAGCAATACAACCCCCCTTTACAGAAACACTGCCAAAACAGCAGATGTCATTTATTGCTTGAGAAATATTTGGTGGATTCTGCTATTTATGGTTAGTTTTAAGAAGCATTATCTGGTTTATCATGCCATGCCCCCCACACACACACAGGGCTCCACATGCTTCCCCAACATAATAGATTATATAGGGTTTTTAAATATCTGGTTGATCCTGTCAGTTTAAAGTTAGTAAAAATATCTGGTTGATCCTGCTATTATTTTGGGAAAAAAGTGACATTTACATGGTTATCTGGTTGATCCTGCCACTCTGAGTAGTTTCACTTTCCCTAGAATTGTAGCATGACCGAGCGCTATAGACAGTGACGATTTGTACATTGGTAAATGTTTTTTAGAATGTGCCCCGAGTTCAGTAAGTTAGAATTTCCTGTAATTTTTCTGTAGTTCGTTGTAAAAAAGCTTCAAACTGCACACAGAGTGCAGCAGTGACCGAGCCGGCGGCTTTTCAACAGTAAAATGAAGCGCGAGCATCTGTTGTCCAAGGCAAAATATTGCCTTGGACACACAGTGATTGCCGTCCACCTCCACTATTTAAAAGTCTGTCCGGTGTCTGGTAAGCTCCCGTTTACTCTACTGTACTCACAAGACATCAGCAGGGATGCACCCACTGAAGCTATAAAAATCAGAAGTATTGAAAAGCCCGGTGGCACAGTGGTAGTGCTACTGCTCATGATGCTGGTGACCTGGGTTCGGGAATGAGCATGGAGAGTCAGAGTGCCAGCCGGGGGAAGAAGGCTTAACATCCATGGACCGCTTGCCTTCTTCAGGGAGGGAGCAGAAGCCTGGGGTACAGCAACTGACTGGCCATACAGAGAGGGGCTGGGCATGTGGGACATTGGTGGATCTCTGCCTTGACATCAGGGCACATGGTATGCCCGGAAAATGAGAAAATGGCTCCCTGCCCTCCAGGAAGATGGAGCACCAGCACCGACCTCAATGGTCCCCTGCCTGCCCTATGCAGTAGCCTTGATTAAAAAAAGGCAATTGTTTGGAGTGTATGGGCCCCCACCTCATCGCTGCCTGGGGGGGAATCACAGCTACATGGGGGCACTACAGTGGGGCTCCATGTTGAGGCAGATGCCAGGCACTCTCGATGAGGCAGATCCTGGGGGCAGGGGAAAAGCATAAAGAGAAAGTGCCAAAAAAAATCAGAAGTGTGGAGCCAGTGTGACATAGACTGTTCTGAGGGTACCAGGAGAGGGCAGCCAGTCCCAGCATATAGACAAAAGACAAGGAGTCCTGCACTCTGGATCACTGATGAAAACGCAGGTAGCCAAGCTGTATAGCCACAGAAAAATCCATTATTGAAGCACGTCTCGAGACAAGTACTTTCTATAAAAGATTTTTTGGGGGCTATATAGCTTGGCTACCCGTGTTTTCATCAGTGATCCAGAGTGCGGGAAGCTAAGTCTTATTTTCTTTGAGAACTCAAGCAATGTCATTACTATTGCTAGGGTCATGGGTTTATTCATGGTTTTGATTCTGTGGATTTTACTTTTGCATTGGTACTCTTTGTCACCAGTTACTTTGTAAAAGGTTGAACATTGAGTTTGGGGTGATGGATATGGCCTGTTTTGGTTTCAGTTCTAACACTGATATAATTAATTTCAAGTATCCTTTAAGTCACTGTTATCTATGTCCCTTCAGCAGCTTTATGCTATTTACCAGGGGCCTGTTTTGCCCCACCATTTGTTTTTGTTTGTATAGTGTCTGAATACACTTATTAAATCATTTGATTTGTCTATCCACCATTATGCTGAAGAACCCCAGATTTGTATTTATTTTCCTATTCTGACTAGTGCAATACCTGAGAAGATAAGTGGCTGCCCCAGTCTTGATCTGGTGTTCTTATAGTTTTTTTTAAACCAATGCTGGTGAAACCAAAGTGTTAACTATTCCTCCATCTACAGCTTCAGTGGGCCCCTATGTGAATATGTGTATGGCTGTTAGGCATCATGTTTTTTCCCTTTAAATTTTCCCTAAAGACTGTAAAAAATGGTAGTGTATTTCTGATCATGATGCATCCTATAATTCTCAAATTGTAGTGCTTACCAATAAAATGGGGTTGGATTTTCAAAAGGCACTTAGACTGGGGCAAGGTGCGTCAAACAAACACCTTGCATCAAATCCAGGTGTGCCAAATACTGTGCTCTGTATTGTGCAAGAAAAGTGTTACCTGTAGTAAAGTCCCCCAAAATGATGCAAGATGGCAGTATAGCGCAGTGGTCTAAGGCTCTGAGCTGCAAATTTGGTGACATCCAGCAGGCCAGACCTGGGTTTGAATCCCACAGCTTCCACTTGCATACTGTGTGACCCTGAGCAAGTCACTTAACCTCTTTGTGCTCCCAGGTCGCTCCTGTAAAAAAGCTTTCAGCTTAGTGTGCTATACCTGGTTAAACAACTAAATAAAAAAAAAAAAAAAGATGACCGTTGTGTCAAAATATGATGCATGGGGTGAGAATGACTCAAGCTGAGAATGACACAATTTGAGTACAAAATGGGATGCATGGAGTGAGAAGGAGCACATATTATGTAAACTGAGTCAAAAATATGATGCTTGAGTGAGACTGAGCAAAAGTGACAAAGGCTGAGTAAAAAATACAATACATGGAGTGAAAATTGACACAAAATGAGTAAAAGAGTAGGGTCAATGAAATGGCCTCTGGAAGCAAAATGTTACCTGGTAAGTTCTAGAGACTGCATTACAATGACTACAATGTAGTATTCTTGCAGCAGAATACCATTCATAATACGGTAGTCCGGTCTGCCCACCTTCTGTGGGTCTCTATATATGCTGTAGTATCAGTAAGACCAACTCTGGCTGGTCGAACAGAGCTATGCATCTTTGACCCAGTGTTGACAGCATCCACCTTAGAATATCCAGAAAAGGGGATGGTGCATCATGTTTTTGACACAAGCCCTGTTGTTACATGGTGCACCCATTTATTTTGAGGTAAGCCTGATGCAAGCCACTTTGGTGCAGGCAGTTCTATTTTTGTTTCATGCAGCATTAGAAAATCAGAACTGACATAAGTTTTGATGCAGATTCCTCCTTGTGTCATTCCTTTCTCGAGCAAGCAACTTGTGTCATTCTCAGACCTTTGAAAATCGGGCCCATGGTGTTTCAATTTAGTTACATTATGCCTACTGTATTATAAAATGCCTGACTTTTGAGGAGACTACAATTATCACCCATAGCCTAGTTATTTCTAGACTTGATATTGTGGCGGTCTTTTAATTGGCCTACTTTTTATATCAATTACTTCCTTGTAACATATTCATAAATCTGCTTCAAATGTTATCACCAGCACCTCTCGCCATGATCAAGTTACTCACTTGATTAAAACTTTACACTGATTCTCATTTTACCTCAGATTACAACTCAAAATTCTTGTTACTGTGTTCTCTGTGTTGCATACAGGCCAACCATATCTCGTAGTTTGTCTCATTATATTCCATCTTGCTTGCTGCATTCTTCATGTGCCAGCTTACTAATTGTCCCTATAGTCAAGTTGTGCTGGCTTGAATGCTAATCATTTTCCTTCATTAGTCTGAATCTTTGGAATTCACTTTCATTTTATGTGCACTAATTGACCAATTTAATGAGTTTTTGTAGTGCATTAAAGACTTATTTGTTTAATTTTTGCTTTTTTGCAGTTGTGTAATTGTTTTTCACTTTTTCAATCTTTGTGCTACTTGTTTTAATTGCATCTTATGATTATACAGCACTTTGATACCTTGTAAACTGTGTTCAGTAAATAGGTAATTATAATAACAAAATAATGATGTTGGGATCCTGAATATGAATCCTTAGAAAATATGTACCTGAAGGTATTCACAAACCCTTAATGAGCAACTCTTTACTTGAACATACAATACTACCAACTTCATTTTTTTTTCCTTTTTATTAGTTTTTTCATACTTCAGAGTAAATCACAGCTAATAATAATGGCAGTGCAAGCTGGATGATGGTTGCACTGCATTGATATGAGAATGTAATTATTAAATCTTAAGGGCCATTGATATCTGGTGCTCATGCTCCCCCATCAGCAGGGCCACTGGAGAATTGCACCTGCAATATTTTTGCGGAATCCGCAGTTTTGACCATTCTCCACCAAAACTGACATGTTCCACAATTTCTTGCAATTTTTGAGTTTTTATATTGAACTCGGTAAAAAGTCTTAATATTTTTAATAAAATACGTTCAAATATATTAACAATTTTGCATGTAGACTTGGGTTTGGCTGAAATAATGCAGTGCAAGGTAGGGCAAGGGTCTTATGTAACACTGATTTCATTTGAATCCTTGTCTTGTTTGGTTTCAAAATCCACTGGCCAAGCATAAGTACACTTAAACACTTAACATTTGTTCTGTGTTGAAGCACTCTATCAGAAAACTTTTTGTTGCCACACAGACTGAAACAAAAGATGGGATAAAAGGTGCACATTTTTCCATTCACTTAAATGGGGTACTAACTATGAATCCTTTTTGTAAGTGGCAGGGCAAATTTTTCCTTGTGAGCATACTTTTATTCAGTCTAGTTTTGATTCAAACAGCTGAGGAATTTTTGTATGACCCTGCCGATTTTAAGCTTGAATCAGCTAGTTGCGAACAGTGATCTCACTCTTAGAAACTATCCCTAGATGCTCACAAGCAAAGACTACAATAAAAACCTGACTAACGTCTAAAAACAAGCTTATAAAACACAAACTGTATCTGAACATTTATCTTTAATTAAACAAAATCATTGTAGCCAGAGTAAAACCTAGGTAAATTATAGGTTACTCTGGCTACTGTATGATGCAGTAAAAGTATATTGGTATTTTTTTTAATTTTTTGGTAACCACATAAGGCCCACTAGGCACAAGTGCCTGTTTTCAGGTACAACCCAGGAGCACTGAGGAGGTTAAGTGACTTGCTCAGACTTGCACAGTATACATGTGGAGGTTGTGGGAATAAAACCCAGGTCTGCTAGATGTCGTCAGCTCATTCACAGTTTGTTACACTATCCTCTAGATTATACTGCCAGCCCCAATAACCCCGAGATTTAATGTTTAAATATGTGATTTCAAAAACAATGTATAGTACCTACAGTACAAATTATGATCATTAAACACTTTAACAACATTTTACTAAAACTCAATTATGCACCTCTCTATCTGCTTATTTTTTCTTGTACCAAGGTGGGTGAATAGATGGCAGAGCACTTTAAACAGATGTTGATTAGGCTGCATTATTCTGCAGCCAGAAACAAAAAAAAAATTTACTCTTCTGGCTTTATTAAATATTGATTAGCTGTTGCTCACTTTATAGAATCTATTTAGCACTGTATGAGGCAGATGCTTTTAAATTTTGGAAGCTATGCAACGCTTACAATAACTTATCAATTTAGTATTCTTTTTGGGAACATAAACTTTTCTTTATGTTTTAAACATATTCAGGTGTCAGTGTATTCATTTAGCAGTTTATACTGACTAATATATGCTGCAGAAAACATTAAAAGATTTACTGTGAAGCACTCAGGGTCTACAGTAGAACCCCCACAATTTCCTGCAATGTTTGCAAAATGCTCTGCAATTTTGGGTAATCTTTTCCACAATTTTCCAGTGGTCCTGCCCATCAGTAAGTCAGGTGTTAATGCTCCCATAATGCTGCTGTAAGATTGCAACCAGCATACAGCAGTAGTGGGTGTTTACTCATCTGGTAAAGGTGATTGTGTTAGTTTATATCCATGGCACAGCAGTCCTTACTTCATAGGTTCTAGCCCACCAGATAGGCTACTTGACACACATGTGACCTAGGGTCAAATTCCATAGGTATACCTAGGTCCCATCTCCAGTTAGGTGTTTCCAGAGCTAAAAGAAATAATCATGGCAACCCTATCAGAGAACCACAGAACAACAGAATGCCACCAGGCATTGGACACATTTCAGTTGTTTTATTACCCCAATGGTACTACTCTAATCTCAGTCACTTAACGTAACTGACAAACTATGCAAACATAATATATAGGTGAAGAAATCTTGAAGGAGGTTATAAATTCTTTTTGATGGAAACAATCCTCATGCCAGACCAAGGCAGGTTCCCCAGTTAGCATTCAAGTTACGGGTGGGTCATGGAGTGCCATGGACATAAACTAAAACAATCACCTTTACCAGGTGAGTAAACACCCATTGTGTTGTGTTTATATCCATGGCACTCCAGTCCTTACATCATGGGTTTCATAAGCAGCAGTATATGCACTTCAGGGAGGGTTAGAGTAATCAGTACAGGAACCCGCGGAACACGCTGCTGATAGTATCTGAGCTTCAAAGGAGGATTTTTGCCTGCATAGAATCTCAAGTCAATAACGTCTTGCAAAAGTATGTATGGAAGACTGTGTTGTTGCCCGACAAATGTCCTCATTGGAAACACTGGCTCCCTTTGCCGAGGAAGTGGCCACTGCCCTTGTTGAGTGAGCCTTTATGCTTGCCAGTGGACTGAGGCTTTTTCTCTTGTAAGCCTCCTGAATAGTCCTCATTAACAACCCTGCTAATGTTGATTTTGATGCAGCCATTCCCAGCTTGTGTCCTTGGGTGACAACAAATAGTCTTTCAGTTTTTCGTATTGTTTAAGTCCTTGAAATATAAGTGGCCAGTTTGGTCTTTATAACTAATTAATATAGGGATCTGGTCTCCCCTTCCATTGTATAACAGTAAAGTGTGGGTAACTCAATTGTTTGTTCAGTATGGAAATTGGATATGATCTCTGGGATGAAAGCTGGCACCATTTTCAGTAATACCCCTTCTGTGGTGAATACAGTGTAAGGCTCCTTACAGGAGAAAGCCCCTAGCTCACTGATTCTTCAAGTGGAATTTATTGCCACCAGAAAACAAGTATTGAGTCCTGTCCAGTATAATTGTATCTCTTGAATGGGCTCGAATGGAGGATCACTGAGAAAGTTGAGGACAAAGATGAGATCTAGGGGGGCTGTCAGTGACCTTTTGTGAGGACAGATGGCTTCTGCCACTTTTAGAAATCTAATAACACTGGGATGAGAACATGGTAGAGATTGCCCAACCTGGCCCATGGCTGCAGCTATGGTACAGAGCTGCACATGAAGAGAAGATGGTGACAATCCTTTGTCTAGGCCCTGTTGAAGGTACAGCAGTATGAGTGCGATGTCTGCCTTTTCTGGGTCAACTCCTCTTTCTCTGCTCCAGGAAGAGAAGATGTTCTATTGTCTGCTATATGGGGATGTAGTTGATGGTTTTCAGGATTGCAAGATAGTTGTAATAATGGAATCTTGGTATCCAGTTTTTAACAGTCTCTGCCTTTCAGGTGCCAAGTCATGAGTTGAGCTTCCTTGGATCTGGGTGGATTACTACATCCTGGATCAGGATGTCATGTCTGAGAGTGAAGTTCCACTTGTCTAACGCAATGGGTACTGCCACCGCAAACCAGGCTGTTCTTGGCCAGTATGGGGCAATCAATATTATCAGTATCCTTGATGAGCATGCTTGTCCAGTCCTGAGTGCAGCCCCCTGATGGGCAGAGACTGAATCAAGATGGTGCCCAAGGAGGAGGAAATGCTCTGGGGAGCAGGCCTACTAGCTGCAGAAATGGGCACCTTGCCCAAGTCGGTAAGCCACTCAGAAAGAATGGTTTGATATGCTCCTAGTTCAACAAATGTTACCTTGCACCTAGATAGAGGGGGTCTTGGCTTCATGGTTAACTGTAGTGAGCACTCAACATAGCCACTGGAGAGACAGAGGCCTGCAAGTGCATTCTACCATGTAGCTGCAGCTGGGCTCAGCACAGTTGCTGAGAGAAGGGGCTCACAAGTGGATCTAATCCTTTAGGCTGCTGAAGTGCTCCTTTGGCTTCTAGGGAGGGCCTGGCAATGCCGATGCTGAAGAGTGAAGCCTGCCACAGAAGTTGCTCCACTATCCTACTTGGGAGGAGGAGAGAGAGCATACCATAGGACCCAAAAATCTGGTCAGTGCCAAGAAGGTCTCTGCTTGAGAGGAGGCAGCAGCAGAATGATGGGAGGAATACAGGGCTCGAGTTTTAAAAAGGCACAGCTGAGCAGCAGTGCTAAAGCTCCTCCAAATGGTAGATCTCTATGTTCTCTTGTGTCTTTTGCTAAAGTTATTTTCTCTCTCTCAATTCATTTTCTCTCTTTCTCTCCTGACAGAATGGAGTTGCTAAGGAGAGGGTGTGAAGCAGGGGGGCAAAATACTGCTACCAGTGATTTAACAGCATTACAACCCTGTTCACCCCACACCTCTAAAAAAAACACAGTAAACGAAGGGATTTCTTCCCTCACTATGGCAGCATAAACATACTAGCTGACAACCTTGAAACTTGCAACTGCTAGTCTAATCCAAATGTAGAACTCTGGCAATAAAACAAGCTGTACTAGTCTAGTACTGCTAGTTATGCAATTGAGTCAAGAAATACATTCAATCAGAACAGTATCCTGTGTTTCAATTAAACTAAGGCATACCTTAGCATGGTAATCTGGATCAGAGCGGGGACTCCTGGTGTGCTACAGCCTTCTCAGATGCTCAGAAAAAAATCAGAGAATGAGGTCTCCTGGGACCTAGATACACCTATGGAATTTGACCCTCGGTCACATGTGCATCAAGTAGCCTACCCGGTGGTCTGTAAGCCATGATATACAGTGGTGTGAAAAAGTATTTGCCCCCTTCCTGATTTTCTCTATTATTGCATATTTGTCACACTGGATGTTTTCAGGTCTTTAGACAAAATGTAATATTAGATAAAGGGAACCTGAGTGAACAAATAACACTTTTTTTTTTTTTTATTTCACTTATTTAATGAAAAAAAGTTAACCAACACCAATTGGCACTGTGTGAAAAAGTAATTGCCCCCTTACACTTAATAACTGGTTACGCACATTTAGCTGCAATGACTGCAACCAAACACTTCCTATAATTCAATATCAGTCTTTCACATCGCTGTGGAGGAATTTTAACCCTCTTCCTCCAGAACTGCTTTAATTCAGTAACATTTGTAGGTTTTTCGACACGAACTGCCGTTTAGGTCCTGCCACAGCATCTCTATTGGGTTTAGTCTGGACTTTGACTAGGCCACTCCAAAACTTTAATTTTACTTCTTTTCGCCATTCTGATGTGGACTTGCTTTTGTGTTTTGGATCATTGTCTTGCTGCATGACCCAACTACGCTTCAGCTTCAGCTGACGGAAGGATGACTGGACATTCTCCTTAAGAATTTTCTGGTACAGAGCAGAATTCATGGTTCCTTTAATTATGGCAAGTCATCCAGGTCCTTAGGCAGCAAAGCATCCCCACACCATCACACTACCACCACCATGTTTGACTGTTGGTATGGTGTTCTTACTGTGGAATGCTGTGTTTGCTTTACGCTTAGACATTATGGGATCCATGTTGTTCAAAAGTTCCACTTTGGACTCATCTGTCCATAGAACATTTTCCCAAAAGGCTTGTGGATCATCCAGGTGCTTCTTGGCAAATGAGATACAAGCATTTATGTTCTTCTTGGTTAGCAGTGGTTTCGCCTTGCTACTCTCATATGAAGCCCATTTTTGCCCAGTCTCTTTCTGATTGTGGAGTCATGAACACTGACCTTAGCTGAGGCAAGAGAAGCCTGCAGTTCTTTGGATGTTGTTTTAGGATCCTTTGAGACTTCTTGGATGATTTTACACTGCGCCCTTGGGAGTAATTTTGGCAGGCCGCCCACTCCTGGGAAGGTTCACTACTGTTCCAAGTGTTCTCCATTTGGAGATTATGGCTCTCACTGTGGTTCGATGGAGTCCCAGAGCCTTAGAAATAGCTTTGTAACCCTTTCCAGACTGATAGAGGGCAACAAATTTTTTTCTGATCTTTTCAGGAACTTCCTTTGATCATGGCATAATGTGCTTGTTGAATCTTTGTGCTGGCAACGTGACTCTGATGGTAAGGGCCAAAATAAGTGAGGTTTATATTGAGCAGGGCTGGCTGTAATCAAGCCTGGCTGTGTTCAATCAGCTGACTCTAATTATCCCTTTAATTGGTTGATTTAACTAGGGGCAATTACTTTTTCACACAGTGCCAGTTGGTGTTGGTTAACTTTTCATTAAATAAATGAAATAAGTAAAAAAAAAAAAGTGTTATTTGTCCACTCAGGTTCCCTTTATCTAATATTATATTTTGTCTAAAGACTTGAAAACATCCAGTGTGACAAATATGCAATAATAGAGAAAATCAGGAAGGGGGCAAATACTTTTTCACGCCACTGTAAGGACTGGAGTGCATTGGATATAAACACAACACAATAAATTGTTACATGTTGTGTGTGGTAACTTAGCTATGCATACAAAACAACTTTGAAATAGGATCTGCTGTTCCTAAAGTTTTTTATCCTCTCGAACTAAAGATTCTTACTAACACTTTTACTACTAGTTTCAATTGCACTCAATATTATTAGGTTCACAGGCTTGTTACTATCATTTTTGTTGCATGGCTTATGTGAGGAGTAAACTTATAAACAAATAACGGGCTAAACATAAAATGTGTGTGGGGTATACTGCACTTCCCAATATAACTCTGAATTGAAGATGTGATAGTATTGTCAAAGAACACAGTCCGAACACACATACCATGTTGAGAAGTTTTTAAGTTTAAAATTATTTTTTCTGATCTGTGATTCATCTTCATCTTATGCAAATATGGTGTGTCCTAATTGGGAGTAATTTTAACCCAATGATATATCCCAGATTGCATCACACACATCTAATCTCTTCTTATATCATCCAATGGTTTCAGTGTTTTGCAGGAGTTGCCTGCAAAATTGTAACAGTGCAAAATTAGGTATGACAGAGATGCTTGAATAATAGCCTCCATTTGCTGGTCACTGTCAGTTAAAGAGTTTTGGTCCCACTGTTATTATGATGAATAATCAGTTACCCATTCCAGGTCTAGCTAGATAATAGTCAATGGAGCAGAATAATATTAACTGGTAAAAATTATCTTGATTATTAGTGCCTTTTGTAATAAGGAAATTGCAGATGAACAAAACATTTGCATTAATATAGTGTTTTACAATTCACAGTGGATTCCAAAGCACCGTACAAGCAATGAGCTACACAGGTAGTGATCGGACTGGCATAAAGGTAACAGTTTCTTTCATCAATACCCACAGAGAACCATAGACAGTTGGCAGAACTGATACTATTGGGAACCATAAAGTTGTTTTGGAGTTCAGGAAATATCATCACCTTTTTCAAAAATGCTGTGGACTCTGGACACTCTCCAGGCCAACACAAAATATGTAAGGGACTTAAGTATATATTCTATTACAAAAGACAGTATACTGCAGCATTACTGTACTACCTGACACTGCACTGTAGTGATTGTAGGCTAAGCTCCAAGACTCTCACAACAACCCAAGGAAGATACGGGAAAATATCAGTGAAGTTCTAGGTGGTAAAAACAATTTCACCCCCAATGTTCTAAATATCACTGGCTTGAATACTTCTAACCCCATAGAGGTCACTGAGGCCTTCAACACTTCATGAATATAGGGAAAGACTTTTCCACCAGGACCCTAACTATTGCATCCCCCCATTCATTCTATTGCCCCAGCTCCATGAGACCTAACTTCTATTTCAAGTGGATAAGAACAATCACAGTCAAAAAATATCTTCTTATAATGATGTCCAAAACCAGAATTGGATCCAATGAAGTGGCTATTGAACTAAACAAAATGGTCATTGATGAAAAGGCTCTACCAGTTCAGAAACTCTCCAATCTCTCCATCAAAACTGACTGTATTCCCACTGTCTGGAAACAGTCTAGTGTTATTCCAGTCTTTAAATCTGTGGGCTGCAAACTGGTTTCCAGCTACATGCCGACCACTGTTTTATCTCCCCTCTTCAACATTCTGGAGAATATTGTCTACAACCAACTTATAAACTAGGTCTCAAACTATGGCATCTTGGCTGCAGAACTGCATGGGTTCTGGAAACTCCACAGCATAATCACCACACTAATTTAACTAACAGATTAACTCTGCACTGCCTTGGACAAAGGAGAATACATTGGCAGAGACTTTCTTGACCTTTCCAAGGCCTTTGATTTAGTTAGCTACAATCTCCTCATTGTAAAGTTCCAGGAAATGGATCTTTCAGCCAAGGCCACTATGTGGTTCCCTGACTGCCTCACCAAAGGATTGCAAAAAGGCCCAGTGTGGAGATCTGCTCTCTGGTCAACTTTCCCTTTCTCCAGAGTGCCTCTAGGTTCAATCCCTTGACCTCTGCTGTTCAGCCTCTTCATTAATAAAGTCCCTGAGGTATGTGTGCACTCAGCGTCTCTGCTATACACAGATAACACCATTGTATTCCCCTCCCACAGAGACCAGAAGACCCAGGAATACAACATGTAGGCTGACTTTAGAAAAGTCTACAATTGGTTCTTCTCTAGCAGGCTGATCATTAATGCCAAAAAAATTTAATCTCTCATGTATTAGAGCTCCCATACAATGAAGCAGGGACCTGTGCTGCACATCTCCACCCATCCAAGGACCATCAAGCAAGTTCATATCTTCAAGTACTTGGGAATACATTTGGATTCAACCCTCTCCTTCTCTCAACACACTGACACCATGGTCAAGAAAATCCACTAGTGCTTTGGCCTACTCTACCAAAACAGGACCAATCTTTAATCCCATGTGAAAAATCTCCTTGTCTCCAGCCTTATTGTCTGACTATGGCATGGTCAGCTACTCAGTTGCCAATAAACCCATCCTTGACCAAACCTCTGACTCCTACAACCATGTCTAAAAATGTGCACTTAACAAGAAACTAGACTCACACTGATGTAACCTCTATATCTCCTCCAACTGGCTCTGACTGCACCTCTGAGTGACCCTCAATGAAATCTTATAATGTAAAAGAGCACTTCTTGGACAAATGCCACCAGCTGCCTACAGCAACATCTTCCCAGACAAAAATTGCTGTGGTACTCATTCTATGGACAACCAGAAGTTGTTCCTACCCCTCAGGAGAACTTCAATAGAGCAGCACTCCTTCATGTCTAAAACAATATATATCAGCAATCAAAGGATGGGGGTGCCACTAGACACCATGGAAACATTTATTTTATAGGTGGGATCAGCAATCAGAGGGTGGGGGTGCCACTAGACAGCAGGGAAATATCTATTTCATAGGGAGACAGTGATCAGAGGGTGGGGGATGGTGCCACTAGACACAAGGGAAACATTTAATGATGGGGGATGGTGATTGGAGGGTGGCGGGTGCCACTGGACACCAGGGTAAGATTTTTCAATTTACCAGAAATCACACAGAACTGATCACTCACTGAAATGAAGTATAACTACATGAACTGTGGATTAATGCATTAGTTCCACAGTTCATGGGTGTTATTCTGCAGTTCGGTGAGAAAGTGTCGCAAAACACGGTGAAAATTCACCAGATATATTCAGAAGATTTCCAGTTTCACCAAAGGCAGAAGTTCAGAAAATTCCACCAAAGTTGTGAAATTTCACGGAAGTTCTGCTAAAGCGGAATTTGCAACTTTCTCCCAGCTGTAATTGCAATAGCACAATAGGACTATTTTTTTTCTTTGTATCCTTTCTTTTTTGATAATTTTTAATTATTTAAATAAAAAAAGTTTAAAAAAATTATTTCTTTACCAGTCTTAACTGACCCATTTCATAATCACAATAAGGAACTATGGGTAAGCCTTTTGCTGGTATACTGGTACTTGTTAGACAGTGAACTCACTCAGCCTTTCCCTTATGCTTCAACCCACCAAACAAGTGCGGTTATCGTAGCACAAAGCCTTCCATTGTGACTTTTTCTTTAATTAGTTAACTGAAATGGCAATGCATGATTCTGTGATGATTTCTAAAATTTCCTGATTAGAAGTCACTCTTTTTTTATATAAAAAAATCTTCATTCAGTAACCATTCTTCCAAATGTGAATGAAATTGATGGCAATTGCTCTGAGATGTGCGCAGTATGAGGAGTTCTTGATCTCCATTGGCTGCTGCAGGCCATGTGACTTGCTAACAACTTGTGCATGTTCAGTGCAAGCTTCATGCAAAAAACGTGCTGCATCATGACATTGAAGCAGCACTGAACTGCCAAAGGGAAACTGAGTTTTTTCAGACATGCTTAGTTGTTCAAAACATCAGATTGTGGCACCAATACTGATTGCAAATTCGGCACTGGATAATCCTTACTTCAGCCATTCATTTTGTGGCAGCTGGCTACCAAATGTGTCTTACAGATTTGTTGCACTTCAGGAGGAAGCTCTTGCAAGTTGAGTGATAGCTTTGATTTTAAATGAACTGCCCTATAGAATTAAAAAAAAAATCTGTTTTTAAAAATCTCTCCATTTTCAAAAACATCATAAAACATCTGAGCATGGGGGATGGCTGAATGCCAGGAAATAGTGAGACAAAACTGTCAGCTCCAGAGAGCAAAATAGATTCCTTCCTCCCTAAAACAGAGAAGCTGAAAACTAGAATCACTATATTTATTATTTTTTTATTTATTTAGCTTTTGTTAACCAGGTAAGTACACTAGACAAACACATGCCTATTTTCAGTAATGACCTGGGAGAGTACAGGAAATCAAAGAACATACAGAGTACAATTTGAAACAAGTAGGGCAGATACACAGATGTCAGGAGAAGCATAACATACATAGTAAGATATCTCAGGTCATGACAGTAATCATAGTCAATATGCTAAGGTACAGCGTCACTGATGCAACGTCACCAGCAATATATATATACAGATATATACAAAATTTACACATTTGCAAGATACATGGAATGAATACACTCAAGTATACTGTGCAGAGGACCAGGCTAATCAGGGAAGGTTAAGACAGTCACATACTGACGAGAGCTTCAAGTGGTTCCACAGGGAGGTGCGTAGGCCCGACTGGGGGGAGGTCTGGACCTGGACAGGAAAGGAGTTCCACAGTCTAGGGGCACATGATGCAAAGTCCCTGTCCCCCATTTTGGTATGAGTAAGAGGGACCTTAAGGATAGCAGGGCCCAGTGACCTTAGGGGGTAGGTAGTGGGGGCTGATGGCACAAGGAGCTCCGCCAGTCCAGTGGGATGCCAGTACCCAGTACCTTACCAGTGAAATTGCCCACAACAAAATTCAAATAATTGGGCGGGGAGAGCCAGTTGAGGTTACTGTACAGATCACAGTGGTGAGTGAGACAAGAAACTCCAAGAGCAAAACGGCAGATGTTATTATAGGCAACGGTCCATCTAGAGATGTGGATCTTGGAGGTATTGGCAAACAAAAGGAGCCCATAACAGAGGAACGGTAGAAACACCCCTCTAGACAGTGCTAGGTGAGCAGCCGGAGTAAGGTTATTCTTTGCCCTGTAAGCCAGACCCAGTTTCCAGTTAACAGCTCTACACGCATTTTGGATATGCTGACCAAGATCGAGCTGTGGGTCAAGTGTCACCTCAAGGTATTTGACAGAATTGGTGGTGAGAACAGGAGTGCCATCAATACCCGAGATGTACCCAGGAACAGAGGAGGCCTTTAACTTGGCCAGGAAACTGAACAGCATGGCCTGGGTCTTTTTAAGATGTAGGACCAGCTTATGGGATGATATCCAGGAATGGACACTCTTGAAACCCTCACTCAGTTGGTGGTTAATGACATCAATATCCTTTGAATGAGTGAGGATAACAAGGTCATCAGCATACAGGACAGCCCTGCAGGAGGTCGCCGAGGAGGGAAGGTCGTTAATGAAGATGGATAAAAGCAGGGGCCCAAGGACTGATCCCTTGGGGACCCCTGAGGACACAGGGGTGGCGTCCGAGAGCAGCTTATTATATTTGGTCAGTTGCTGCCTTCCATGAAGGTAGTTGGAGAACCAACTCAGGGCTGGAGGGGATAAACCCAAAGACCCAAGTTGAGAGCATAACAAGGCATGGTCAACAAGGTCAAAGGATTTAGATAGATCAATAAAGATGGCGCCAGAGAGTCTGCCCTGGTCCATAGCAGTTAATGGTTTACCAGAAGATAACAGTCATGTATATTTATTTTATTTTCAGCAAAGCTGGCACTTTTAAAGGAGTGGACATTCAGTGATAAAGCAGTAACATAGCAATTTAAGGTTTTTTTCAAAGCTCAAGTGCTCCTAAAGTTATCCCTGAATTTACCACTATTTAGCTTCAGGGTGTGTCCCACTTCCTGCTATACAGCACCAGATCAAACATTTCCATCTGTTTGATCTTGCCACTACCCTTCAGTATGTGGAAGAATGAGATCATGGCCCACCTCTGCCTTCTTTTCTCCAGGGTGAGCATCTTAATGGGTCTCCAGTCTTTTCTTACACAGTAGCTTTTATCTTTCATATTTCTAATCATTTTGAAGACCCTGTGTTGCTCCATCTATATTGCCTCAATGCCCTTTTTGTAAAGGAGAGACCGGTACTCCAGATGCTGCCTGACTCGGGCCCTATAAAGTGGAAGCATTACTTCCCCTGTCCTGTGTGTCTCAGCTCTTTTACTACACCCCAGCATTCTTCCAGCCATATTGACAGCAGCCATTCACTTGTCATGCATTAGCCCCTTATAGTGCATGGTGAGGCTGAGGCTTTATTAAAGGGAAAGTCATCTCAGCCTATTTTCTGAATAACAGTGCAGTTTGTAAGCATGAACAATGATTCCCACTGTTGTATTCCCTTAATGTCATCCTAATTTAAATATGTTGCTTTACTCTGCTTTGCCCTGGTGTGAAAATCTGTTTATCTCCATTCCAAAGGTCATGCCACCACCCATACAAGGCATCAAGGGAGCTGATGATGTGTACAAGCACAAGCCAGCAGAAAATATACTCTCATTCAGTTCTGTTACATCTCTTGTGAAGTTCCTGCAGTCTCTAAAAGTATTTCTTTCCAACTCAGATACACTTTAAACTACACAAAACAGCAGGGCACTTACAATGCCTTGAAAAGTTTCATGGCAAGTGTAAGGCAAGAACATAGGGGCTGTAAAGGACAGCAACAGCACTGACTAATACAGTGTAACTACTGCATGCTTTAACACCAAAACATAATAAAATTCCAGGATACCTTACATGAGTCAGGTCATGACCTTTGCAATGGAGTAAAGCAGCTTTTCACACCAGACTTAAGTACTGTACCTTCATTTACATTTCAATCCTGATGAAATTAGGAAGGTACAATCGAGGTAACCATTGTGCATCCCTGCTAACGGCACAGGGAAACAGAATAAAAGGCTAAGGGGACTTTCTCTTTAAGCATGGAATTTCATGCCTTGTAAGAATTATTCTTCTGCAGTAGTGACATTCGTACTGTGGCAGAATGGAAATTTATTCTGCTGCAATACCAATGTTAAGAGACAATGTGCTGCCAATCATCTGATTGGCAGATTCACTACAACTGCTTATGCTGTAGTAAAGCACACAGTGATTAGCGCTTTAAAAAAAATCAAAGTGGACAAAATAAAAAACAGGTCTTTTCACAACACACACTATATAAAGTAATGTATGGGAGCCACAGTATAGAACAAGGATATTCTTTGACCTTGTAGTTACCAGGATGACAGACAAGCCTCTCAAGCTTCACTCTCGAGGTTGTCTTGTTCTGGTAAGCACTCAGTGAAAGAATATCACTGTTGTGTGTGGGCTCCCATATGCTAGTCTGTATTTCTATCATGGCCACATGTCCTTTTGTCTTCTGCTGCAGCAGGAAGAGCTCCACACAACATGTAGACCCTACATGTCTCTCCACACCAAGTGTAGTATTGAATCTAAAACTCCAGGGGCCAGATTTTTTTTTTACATTTTTACAAAGCTTTTCCTCCCACAGATTCAGCCCCAGTTCACCACAACCCAGCACATACCTCTCTCAGGACTTACCTGAAGCAAATCCTCCACAGATTGCTCTGCATGATGAGCCAGGATGGGGAGGTCGATCCTCCCCCACCCAGTGTCCACATCCAGAAATCACCAGCTCTGTGTGGTAGTACAGGCCAGGGAATGGGCTGTAATTCATTTGCAGGCTCCAGTTTCCCATTTTAACCTCTCCCACCTCTGAGATGTTGGGTACAGCCCATAACTGGCCTCATATGCTGCAGACATACTCCAATGGATTAGCAATCTCCCCTGGCCCATGGCAAGGGTCACCAGATAAATGGATCCCAATGCCTTCCCTCCCTGAGCTGGGAGTGCTGCCACATGGCAGTGCCTTTTCAGCCCTCAGGCCAGCCAGATCCAGCTACAGAGTCCACTACCAAGCCTGGGTCACCAGTGTGGAAATGCATGACCCTACCTTCTGGGTCATCAGATGACCAGGGACTGGATTTTCAAAGCATGTTTTTTTTGTTGCATGTCCTGGGTGTGCCAAAGTCATGGTGCCACTGGACTTTTATCCTGTGTATCATTTGGATACCCTTTAAATAATTTTTCTGTGATCTAGTGTGCAACAGTGCTGGAGCTTAATACAAGCAGTTGTGGCCATTCTTTGTTGCAAGCACTGTAAAGGAGGTCCAGATGCCATAACTGCATCTGAGATTAGAAAATCAAGCGAAATTGTAGCATTTGGACTTGATGCAGTTACAATGATGCACAGGATCTTTTAGGTCACTCAGTAGTCATCCTCACATCAGTAACAAAATTGTAGAAAACCTGATTGGTCATTCAGTCTCTGACTAGCTCTAGAATCAAGAAATACTCAGGCACTCAGAAGCTGAGGGTGGCACAATGTGCAGGTTCACTAATTCTATCAGTGGCATGACTGCATGAACAGACAGTGTGACCAGATGGTAAGCTGGTAACTTGGTATGGGAAATGGTTTTGGATGACTTTGCATTATTCCTGGGTATTGGTAGTGGGGGACAAACCCAAGGGTACTGGGTGGATCATGGTGAAACTCAGCAAAAGAGCAGATACAAATCTGAAAGCAAAAAAGTGCCTGCAAAGTGTGAGTTCTGTTAATTTTGAAGAGGAAAAGAGTCTTTACTTTTCATTTTCCTGGCTATGATTCTCTTAGTTTCCTGACTTTGATTAATTTACTGCACATATATTTCATTACACATAATGGGGAGGACAATGAATGATGGGGGGTAGACAAACAAAACACAGAATCAGAAACAGTGAGGAAAAAAAAATGATGGACAGAAATTATACAAAATAAATCATGGGATGCAATTACTCAGATTTAATATACCTGTACACCCTGAGTGTGTGATGCTTGATAAATCCCTCATCGCTCTTGGGGTTTATGAAGCATCACACACCTCAGTATTGCATTAAATTCTCCTCATGTGCACCACCCCGTGCAATATTCTATATTTAATACATCTTCAAGCCCCAGTAAAATGTTCAGCACACAGTATTCACATAGAAACAGTCATGTGGATACTGCAGTGTCTTCACAGACCTTTATTCACAATAGCAATATGACACTTAATGCTTTGCAATTCATTCTCAGCTCAAGGTAAAAATGATGTAACTATATTCATTCTAAATGAGCAGTTACTGTACTTCATAGTAACAATCAGTATTCAATGTGCAAACTGCATATCAGTAGTAAAAGTGAAAACGTATGTGCTGGTTCTGGTGCAAAAATGCATAAAGTGCAGTAATAAATATGTTAAAAGTGCATTTTTCCTCTGCAGTGTTTATATTTATTTCTGGAGTAATAGTTGGTAATATCTCATTTCAATATTGATAACCCAATAATATAGAAATCAGTAAGTGTGCCAGAAAGCAATTTCATTTCAGCATAAGTTGGCAATTGTGTGAGGTATGTGTGCAGATAAATCTTTGGAGTAAATACTTTTTTTAAAATCACTTGTTCCAATATTTAGAAAGTCTCTGTTATTCTGATACAGCAGGATAATTTTGGCAAGGACAAAAAGGTTCTCCATATGAGTTATATGTTTATAAGTGGTGATATTTGTACATGGACACTTTTACTATTGGTTTGCGCCTTGAATGCTGATTTGCCATATGAAGTAACTCCATTTAGAATGAATATAATTACATCACTTCTACTTTGAACAGAAAATGAATTGCAAAGCTTTAAGAAACATATTACCATTGTGAATGAGGGCCTGTGTAGAAACTTCAATATTCACTAGACTGTCTCTGTGCTATTACAGTGTGCTGAACATTTCACAGGGCTTGAAGATATAGTAGAAGCAAATTGCTGTTTTTTGCAATTTTGCTATGCTGCAAATTTTATTACTGACATCTTGCATGATTTAAAAGGAAAGAGATTAGAATATTTAAGCTAAGTACTGATGGAGCAATCAGGTTTTCTAGTATGTTGTCATTGATGTCCACATAATAGGTGAGGACAGTGATTGATGGGGGGGGGGAGGGGGAGATAGATAAAGCACAGAGCCAGAAACAGTGAAGAAAAGGGGGAGGCACTGATAAGCAGCAGGAAAATCCCAGCCTCTCCCTACAAAACAGGGTACTAAATGAGAAAAAGACCGAGGTAGAAAGGTCAGTGGGGGATGCTGCAATAGAAGGTAAAGCCATCAAAAAATGGAGAGCAATGAGTACCAATGCCAGTAGTCTGAGTAACAAGCTTCCTGAATTAGTGGCCTTGATGGAGGAGGAACATCTGGATATCGTGGCAGTCACAGAAACATGGTACACACAAAACCATGACTGGGACGTAAACATACCAGGATACACTATCTACAGGAGGGACAGGGAGGGTAAAAGAGGAGGAGGAGTAGCTCTTTACATAAGGGAAGGAATCAAAGCAACAGAACAAAAGGGTAAACAGGGAGGAGAAGAAGCACTGTGGGTAAATTTGGGGACCGGCAATGGCACCACAATCCGCACAGGGGTTGTATACAGACCCCCTTCTCAGCGGGAGGAAATGGAAAAGGAAATGATAGAAAGTATACTTAGAATGGCAGAAAAAAGGGAGATATTGCTGATGGGTGATCTGAATATGCCAGATGTTAACTGGAGTGCAGTTGCAGCAGCCACTTCGAATAGTGGGGTTATTCTAGATGCCCTGTAGGGGGCATGCCTTAGACAACTAGTATTGGAGCCAACTCGAGAGGGAGCAATCTTAGACCTGGTTCTCTTAAATGGAGATGAAGACAGGATCACAGATGTAGAAGTTGGTAGCCATCTGGGAACTAGCGACCATCAAACAGTATGGTTCACAATAGACACAGCAATAGAGTCAAGCCATACAAAGGCAAAAGTACTGGACTTTAGGAGAGCTGACTTTGCCAAAATGGGTGAGTGTCTAAGGAATGCACTAGCAAATGGACAGGAAGGAGGGGTGGAAGAACAATGGGGAATAATAAAAACTGCCATCACAGAGGTAACAAGCCTTTGTGTGAAGCAAATAAACAAAACAAAATGAGGTAAGAAACCACTATGGTTCTCAAAGGAAGTGGCAGTGAATGTTCAAGAGAAAAGAAAGCATTCAGGAAGTACAAGGAATCACAGAAGGAGCAGGACAGAGAACTGTATCAGTTAAAGCAAAGGAGGATGGGAAGGCAGTCAGAATAGCAAAGGCTCAAACTGAGAAAAGATAGCCAACTCAGTTAAGAAGGGGATAAAATCTTTTATAGGTACATCAGGAGCGAAGGAAGACCAAGGGAGGGATAGTGAGGCTTAATAAAGGGAGGGAGGGTGGGCAGAGGGTAACTGTGAAAAGGCAGAGATACTAAACAAATATTTTTGCTCAGTGTTTACAAAGGGAGAGGGAGGTACCTAAAACAAACAGTAGAAACACTCTGGATACAGAAGTTGATACCAGCCCATTTACAGAAGAAAGGGTTCTGAAAGAAATCTTAAAACTGAAGTGGACGAAAGCAATGGGGCTGATGGGATTCATCCCAGAATTCTAAAAGAACTATGGGTAGAACTAGTGACACCACTGACTACCCTCTTTAACAAATCATGGGAGGATGGGTGGTACACAAGGACTGGAGGAGGGCAGATGTGATTCCCCTTCACAAAAGTGGGAGCAAGACAGAAGCAGGAAACTACAGACCTGCTAGTTTAACCTCAGTGGTAGGAAAAATGATGGAATCAATTCTGAAGGAAAGAATTGTCGAGTATCTAGAGGCCAGAGGGGCACAGGACCCAAGGCAGCATGGATTCACAGCGGGAAGGTCATGCCAAACAAATCTGATAGATTTCTTTGACTGGGTGACCAAAGTAGTTGATCAGGGAGGGGCTGTGGACATGGCCTGCCTAGACTTAGGAAGGCATTTGACACAGTCCCACACAAAAGAGTAATATACAAGTTAGCCAGCCTGGGAGTGGGTCCCAAGATGACAGCCTGGGTAAAGAATTGGCTGGAGAATAGGACACAGAGAGTAATAGTAAATGGAGTCCACTCTGAAAAAGGAGGTTACTAGTGGGGTACCGCAGGGTTCAGTATGGACCGGTCCTCTTCAATGTCTTTATAAGTGACATTGCAGAGGACTGGAAGGAAAGTATGTCTCTTTGCAGATGACACAAAGATCTGCAACAGAGTTGATGCACAAGGTGGGGTGGAAAGGATGAGAAGGACTTGGCAAGGTTAGAGGAAAGGTCAAATGTATGGCAGCTTAGATTCAATGCTAAGAAGTGCAAGGTAATGTACCTGGAAAACAAAACCAGGGAAGAGTACACAATGGGGTGAGATACTAACAACAAAAATGGAAAGGGACCGGGGGTAGTCATATCAGATGACCTAAAGGTGGGCAAGCAATGAGAGGGCAGCAAGGAGGGCTGGGAGATACTGGGATGCATAGGGAGAGGAATCACCAGTAGAAAACAGGAAGTTATTATCCCTCTGTACAGACAGCTGGTGAGACCCCATCTGAGTACTGCATGCAGTTCTGGAGACCCAATCTCTGCAAAGACATAGACAGGATGGAAGCTGTCCAGAGGAGGGCAACTAAAATGGTGCAGGGTCTGCACCGGAAGACATATGAAGAGAGACTTAAGGAGCTTGATATGTATAGCCTCAAGGAAAGGAGGGAGAGGGGGGACATGATAGAAACTTTCAAGTACCTCAAGGGAATCAACAAAGTCCAAGAGGGTAGCATCTTTCAAAAAAGGGTGCAAGAACAAGGGGCTGAATTTGAGATAGGGAGGCGGCTCAGAGGTAATTTAAGGAAGTATTTTTCACAGAGAGGGTTGTGGATGTATGGAGCGGCCTTCCGAGGAGGTTGTGGAGTCAAAAACAGTGGTGGAATTCAAGCATGCATGGGACAGTCATAAGGCAATTCTAGGGGGTTGGGGTAGGAAGAAGTAGGCTGCTGGTTAACTAGGATCTGCAGCTTATCCATCATGTAGGGAAATGGGCAGACTGGGTGGGCCAAGTGGTCCTTATCTGCCATCAAATTCTATGTTTCTATGAAAAAATTGATGGACAGAAAGAGCGAGAGAGAGCAGTACTAGATATGGTCCTGTCCAAATATTGGCATGTTCACAATGAGAAAGTGGAAGCAGCATTTGCAGGTAGTGACCACCACGAGATGTGGTTCCACCTGGACATGGGCAGGGTGATGGTCAGAACCAAGAAAAGGGTCATGGACTTTAAGAGGGCTGACTTTGGTAGGATGGAAGACATTTTAGTAAGTAATTTTTCTGGGATCAGAAGGGAGAAGGATGCAATAGTAGTAGTAGTAGTACTAGTATACTTTTATTCATATTCAATGAAAGGGATGTGCTGTAGAACAGAAATGGGCAATAATAAAGGAGGGACTGATGGAGGCTAGAATGAGTCCCAACATCAAAAGTAAGAAAACTAAAGCCAAAATGTGCAGCTGATTTGAAAAGGAGGTGACAAAAGCTACTGTATACTGTATGTGACACTAGAGCAGCCGCCCAGAAGTACAAATGTACTCAGAAGGAAGAGGATAGGGTGGATTACTCTGCTAAGTCAAGAGAAACAAGCAGAGTAATTAGAGAGGCAAAGGCTAAAAGTGAAGTGCAGCTAGCAGAGGGGGTAAAAACAGGGGAGAAGGACTTTTTACAACATATAAAGGAGAAAACAAACACCAAGGATGAAATAATTAGATTAAAAAAAGAATGGTGGTTTGGCAAAAGTAGTGAAGAGAAAGCAAAGGTACTTAACAAGTACTTCTCTTCAGTCTTCACTAAAAATAAGAACCTGCCACAGGGGAACAGTGGGGTGGGGACAGGGGAATGGGAAGCCACTGATAGCATCATTCATAATGATCAGATACTTTCAGTAAAGGCTTAAGGACCCTGAAGGTGGATAAAGCCCCAGGACTAGACAGATTGCACACATGAGTTCTAAGGAAACTGGTGGAGACTCTGGCAAATACTCTGGCAGACCTGTTTAACACCACTCAAGAGGTATAGATAATGCCCCGGGACTGGAGAACTGCACAGGTGGTGCCTCTCCATAAAAGTAGGCTGGAGGATGAACCAGGAAACTACAGGTCAGTCAGCTTGACTTCAACAGTGGGCAAGCTGATGGAGACAGTCCTGAATGAGAGACTACTGAGCTTTCTGGAGGATATTGGACTCTAGGACATGAGGCAGCATGGGTCTGTGTCAGGGAGGTCCTGCAAGACAAACTTAATTGATTTCTTCTACTGGCCTTTGTGTGAAGCAAATAAACAAATCAAAACAAAAGAAAAAGCCAATATGGTTCTCAAAAGAGGTGGCTGTGAAAGTCAGGAAGAAAAAGATAGCATTCCGGAAGTATAAGGAAACACAGAAGGAGCAGGACAGAGAGCTGTACCAGTTAAGGCAGAAGGAAGCAGGGAGGGAAGTCAGAATAGCAAAGGCCCAAACTGAAGAAAAGATAGCCAACTCAGTTAAGAAGGGGATAAAACATTTTATAGGTACATCAGCGGTAGAAAGACAAAGGAGGATAGTGAGGCTGAATAGAATGAACGGTGGGTGGGCAGAGGGGGACAGTGAAAAAGCAGGGATACTGAACGAATATTTCTGCTCAGTATTCACAAAAGAGGAGGGGGAAGTGCCTAATCCAATTAACAGAAGCACTCTTGATAGGGGGGTCGATCCCAGTCCTTTCACAGAAGAAAGGGTTCCACAAGAACTCCTAAAACTGAAGGTGGACAAAGCAATGGGTCCTGATGGAATTCACCCCAGAATTCTAAAAGAATTAAGGGAGGAACTAGTGAAACCACTGGCTACTCTTTTTAATAAATCATGGGAGGATGGTTTGGTACCTGAGGACTGGAGGAAGGCGGATGTGATTCCCTTCACAAAAGTGGGACCAAGACAGAGGCAGGAAACTACAGACCTGTCAGTCTGACCTCTGTGGTAGGGAAAGTGATGGAGTCACTTCTGAAGGAAAGAATAGTTGAGTACCTAGAGGCCAGTGGAGCACAGGACCCAAGGCAGCATGGGTTCACAGCGGGAAGGTCATGTCAGACGAATCTAATAGATTTCTTTGACTGGGTGACCCAAGTAGTAGACCAGGGAGGGGCTGTGGACATGGCCTACCTAGACTTTAGCAAGGCATTTGACACAGTCCCACACAAAAGATTAATAGTCAAATTAACCAGCCTGGGAGTGGATACCAGGGTGGTAGCCTGGGTAAAACATTTGGCTGCACAACAGGACACAGAAGGTAATTGTAAATGGAGTCCACTCTGAAGAAAGAGGGGTTACTAGTGGGGTACCGCAGGGTTCAGTATTGGGTCCAGTCCTTTTTAATGTCAGTGACATTGCAGAGGGACTGGAAGGAAAAGTATGCCTTTTTGCAGATGACACAAAGATCTGCAACAGGGTTGATATACAAGGAGGCGTGGAAAGGATGAAAAGGGACTTGGCAAGGTTGGAGGAATGGTCAGAAGTATGGCAGCTAGGATTCAATGCAAAGAAATGCAAAATAATGCACCTGGGAAACAAGAACCCAGGGGGAAGAATACACAATGGGTGGGGAGGTAATAACAACAACAAAAAAGCAAAGGAACCTGGGGATAATCATATCAGATGACCTTAAGGTTAGCAAGCAATGTGAGAAGGCAGTAGGGAGGGCTTGGGGTATACTGGGATGTAGAGGGAGAGGCATCAGCAGCAGAAAACAGGAAGTTGTTATCCCTCTGTACAGACAGTTGGTAAGACCCCATCTGGAGTACTGTGTCCAGTTCTGGAGACCCCATCTCCGCAAGGACATAGACAGGATAGAGGTAGTCCAGAGGAGGGCAACTAAAATGGTGCAGGGTCTGCAAGAGAAGCCGTCTAAGGAGAGACTAAAGGAGCTTAATATGTATACCCTTGAGGAAAGAAGGGAGAGGGGGGACATGATAGAAACATTTAAGTACCTCAGTGGAATCAACAAAGTCCAAGAGGGTAGCATCTTTCAGAAAAAGAGACTTGCAAGAACAAGGGGACACAATTTAAAGATAGAAGGAGGGTGGTTCAGGGGCAATGTGAGGAAGTATTATTTCTCAGAAAGGGTAATGGATGCATGGAACAGCCTTCCTGAGGAGGTTGTGGGGTCTAAAACTGTGGGAGAATTCAAGAATGCATGGGACAGACATAAGACAATTCTTGTGGGGGGCAGGAAGAAATAGGCTGTTAGTTAACTAGGATCTGCGTACTATCCTGTAGGTAGGGAAATGGGCAGACTAGATGGGCCAAGCGGTCCTTATCTGTCATCAAAGTCTATGTTTCTATGTTTCTATATTTCTATGTTCACCAGGACAGTGGACTGGGCCAAGCAGTTGATATCCTGTATCTGGATGTCAGCAAGGCTTTCACTCTGAACCTCACAGAAGACTGGTCAGGAAGATAGAAGACCTAGGGGTGGTGAGGGCTTATTGCATTGGTTAAAAGTGGGCTACAGGGCAGAAGCCAAAAGGTGATAGTGGGGAGGGGGATTCTTAGAAGCTAGACCTATGACCAGTGGGGTCCCACAAGGCTCTGTGATCAGTCCAGTGTTGTTTAATATATTCATACATGACATAGTGGATGGAATCAGGGGAAACATATGCCTCTTTGTGGTTGGTAGGAGGGTGGACATGAATTTGGGAAGACAGAAACTCAGGGAAGACCTGGCTAGGCTAGAGAAATGGTCTCTGGTGTTCGGCAGCTGGGGTTCAATGCTAAAAAGTGTGAAGTTATGCACCTGGGGGTGAAAACCAAGGACCAAATACTGGCTTACTGATGTGCAGGTAACCAGGACAGTAGAAGAAAGGACCTGTGTGTAAGTATTAAGAGTGTCCTGAAACACTTGGCAGTATTCAGGAAGGCTGCATAAAAGGAAACTGGATGCTGGGCTGCATAGCCAGGGAATCACCAACAGGAAGGCAGAGGTCATTTTCCACTGTGCAGGTCTTTAGTAAGACCACACCCACAGTACAGAGCACAGCATTGGTGCCTTTTTTTTTAAGAAGGATTTCAACTTGCCCGACACGGTCCAGAGAAGGGCAACCAAGATGATTCAGGGTCAGCAAGAGGGAACACCTACAATAAGAGGCTCAGTGGGGCTCACCATGTCCTCTCTTGAGTACAGAAGGGAGAGGGGGGACATGATTTAGACCTTCAAGTACCTTAAGTGTATGAACAAGGTGAGCAATGAGAGCCTCTTCAGCCTTCATGGAAGCAAGATCACAAGGGGTAACTGTCTAAAGCAGGTGAAGGGAATGTTCAGAAAGGAGATAAGGAGGCACTTTTTCACCGAGAGGGTGGTGGCTAAGTGGAAGGAGTTGCCAGAGGAGGTGATATCCCTAAAAAAGGTTGACAGTTTCAAGAGAAGTTGGGAGAGGGTGAGGGGGGGCATTGCAGTTGGGGGAACAGGGAGAAGGGGTACTTGACAGGGATCAAGGGGATGGGGGTAGCAGTTTCCTCTGAAAACATAGTGTGACTGGCACATTTGCTCATACTAACTAGACCATAAGGCCTTTATTTGTTGGTGCAATCATATGTTTGTATGTACAGTATGTATGTTTGTATGTGAAAACGATTTTAGAGTGACCTGAAAGATCCTTTAGTGCTGGCCCCTCTACAGGCTTTGGAGAGGGATGTATCCATTGGTTTGCAATGTTCAGCTTTTCCATTGGGCACATGTGCACTTTGATCTTTAGATCTTGGAGCTTGAGCTACCTATTGTTTGTAGGCCTAGCTGGAAGTTGATCCTGCCACCAAACATTGAGATTGTGGCAGCAGTTATCTCTCCATGACCCCTGTCAGGTGGATATCCACAGAAGCACAGCTACTCAGGGAAATTCTGGTTGCTGTCACACAAAGTTGCATCATCTGGGGTGAAAATTTGTACTGAATAAAAAAACCAAAAATGAAGTACTCCTCAGTGCCACCATCCTTGCCAAGTGGCAGAAGGATGCCCCAGTTTGAGATGTTTTGTAATAAATCTAGCCAGAAACCATCTTCACCATATGGACTGGCAAGGGAGAGGGTGAGGTGGCAAGAACATAACTACTGTGGTCCCCCACATGGTAAATGCCCCTTGTTCACACTAACTGAATTTTATGGCAACCCCCCCCCCCCCATCTCCTATACCTGTTGGGACCAGAACTGGGAAATGAAGGAGTCTGCATATAGAGTAGATCTAAGGGCCCCCTGTCAGCTGTCATAAATCAACAGAAAGGTAGACACACAGGAAACTAGTTCTGGCTACTGTTCGGCCTCCCTTGGCAGGCAGTTCAGCTTTGAGTACTGGCCCTAGTGGGGTTAGGTAGGAAGAAATTCCCTAGGCAGCTCTTGTGGGCCATATGCTCCAATGATCTAACCATTGGCCCTAGCTCTTGTAATGAATAGAAATACATAACAGCCAGATTCATGTAAATCTACCTAATGCTGGGTTCATTAAATTGCTGGCTGCTTAAAACCCATTCGAGAGTAGTTGGTTGAAATTAGTGTGCTCCTGGGCTGCACACAGCAACTGAAAGTAGCTGAACTTTGCATTCTGTGGGCCATTGCCATGAAGGAATGCCTCCCCTGTGGGACAATGGCCTTTCCTAAAGACATCTCCCTTGTGGGATATGGATTTCCTGAAAGATCCCTATAAGCAGTAATTGTTTTGCTGCTGTTATAATATGCTCATCAGCTTTCTTTTATTAAATTTGAATTTTGTTTAGACTTTATCCTTGATTTGGATATTGAATTACTAGTACAAATGATATGTCTGCTAACCCACTTTATTTGAAGCTGGCAGCAGCTCTGAGGACAGCCAAGAAACCAGGAGGTCATTTGAGGTCCAGAAGGTTATGTAAGTGACTTGGATGTGTGTGCTCTCTCCTTGAAAATGAACTACATCATCAGCCCCCTAAACCAGAAAGGGGGCTGTATGTGGGGGGCTCTAAGGCATGGATTTATGGTATCCCTGAGTGCCTGAGCAAGACTGGAGGATGATCTGTGCTGTTTTGGAAAAAGTTAGCAAGTTGCTGCATTGTGGGTGTTTCCAAAATGGCACCTGAAAATGTATTGTAAGTATGTAGTGTGGTGCTGTGTTGGGGGTGGGACTGTGACTGCATCCTCAAGGCATGCATACCCTGAAGTCAATTAGCATAATGTATCCTCAGTGGTAGATCAGTGGAGCATGTGCCTATCAATAATTACAATAATTATTCATCAACTTTTCAAACATTCATATCAGGCAGCGTACTATTTGCAGCCTTTGCCTGTTGTACCTGCCAAACCAGAGTTCCTTTTGAACATACAAATGCAGATGTCACCCACACCCTATGTGTCTCATGGGATAGGTCAGTCAGCAAAGTTGGGGTGTTGCTGGGAGCTGCGATCAGCTGCCTCAAGAGGACCCACAGCCAGCTTGGTTAACAGTGGGTAAGGAAAACAACTCAAGTACTTGCTCCATCTCTGGTGCCCTTTGTTAAAATTGAAAAAAATAACTTTAGTTTATAGTACAAATCATTGCACTCTCCTCAATGTTACTGTATGATTGGTCATGAGTGGTGCATCTGGCAACTTCCTGGGAGATGGAGAATAGTTTAGTGAAGCCTAATAAACAGTAAGTACTCTGTGCTGTAAAATGACAGTCTGAGCTTGTGCTGACAATGCGTGCAGGTAAAATCCAGTAGTGGGGTTGTGTAGAAAGCACTAGTCCAATCAGTGTGTACAGTCTGGTATAATTACTGGCAGAACTTTGAAATGGGAAGCATAATTGAATCAGGCACTTGTGAAAGTTGAGAACCATGTGGAAGAAAATGTTGCTTGAAGTCCTTAATTAAAACTAACACATTGTAGGAAAGAAGAGAGACTCAGGGAAAACAAGAAAGAGTAATGCTCAAGAGGACAGCAGCATATACAACAGTGACAGAAATCAAGCTGGCAGGGGTAAAAGCCTTCTTAAAAAGAGATTTCACTAGAAAACACCCCTCCTTTTGTATTTGTGTTGAAGGCTGGTGTGGGGGGATTTGATGCCTAAATTGGGCAAGCTTCATGTCCCCAACAAAAGGAAGCTACCAAACCACTGCAGAAATGCACCTGTCACTGTTCTACAGTGACACTGATGTAGAGATGCCCAGTGGAGGGAGTGGGACTGATCAAGAGCAGCTGTTGCCTCATCATATCACAGGCAGCTTGCATTAAAGGAGAAGAAAATTGCCTGAATGGCCCCATCTGGAGGCACGTACAGTGCCCTGCAAGAGTGTCATGCATTGGTCTGTGATTTTTGTCATCACCAAAGGGTGGTGATGTGGTAGCCCATCTATGTTGTGAAGTGTGCTTGCAGGGAAGAGAAAGTAGGACCACCCTTCCTTGTAGCCCCAATTTACAGGACACACCAGCATGGAATTTGAGAGGTCAGGGGTGGAGGACTTATTCAAGTGGCTCCTGAGGCCAAAGAAATTGTGATTACACCTATTCTACCTGCATCTAATGCTTTCCTGGGTTTATCATCTGACTTTGGGGAACAAACTTGATCTGCTACCACTGAAACAGTACCGACACTATGCCCAACCATTTGACCTTTGCCAGTGCCTAGGATGTTTAGGGCTCTGCTGAAAGAGCCAGAGCTGACCAGAAGTCCATGGTGAAAGCAGCCCAGTAGTATGTCATCATCCTCTTCAGCCACTACACATTGGAAATCAGGGATTTGACACAGTTGATGACATCATCAAATTCTGGGACAGTATGGCTGCCATCTGTTAGTCTCAGTGAAATGGTGGTCAATAGTTTTGAGGGAACACCCCCTCAAGGAGTAAAGGCTAAATCTGTTAGTTCATTGGTAATGCCCACCAGGAGTGGCAAAACAGCCAAGGTAGTACCACCTACTGCGAGGCTTCTAGGCAGCCCTGATTTAGGGAGGTCCAAACTTTGCAAAGGTTGGTCTCCAAGTCTTACATAGTGGTCTGAAATGAGGAGAGCCTGAACTGCATGCAGCTGACTCCACATTTGCCTTCACATGATCAGAGCACACTCATGTTGCACACCTCTGAAGAGACCACCCCGGTATATCTCTTGGGGAGTGAGGCCAGGAACGTGTATAAGATTTAAGTGGAATATTCTTATCAAAATAAGCTGAGATTGGCACAACAAAAGAAATACCAAACCCTCAGTTGGTTAAAACTGGGTATGGCCCACAGGGGGGACACAGCTAAGAAAATCCTAACCTGCTTCCAGGCTAGGTGCATGGTCCAGATGGGGATCTGTCAGAACTACACCCAGTACTCTTACCTCTACATGCCTGACTGAGTACAGGATGATGTAGCCCACAGTGATGTCTGCCTCTATGAGACTGTTTTCAAACAGATCCATTTCAATGATGGCCTGGCTGAATGCTCTGACCCCTCATCTAGGGGAAGGTTGATGGCAAGTAAGATCACTGGTACCCCAAATGTATGAGGGGATGACCATTATGAAAATTCACCTAGGTAGGAATAAGTTTCTATTCTTTAATGACAGCCACAAGTTGGAAGGAAGATCCTTAAGAAAGTTAGATCCTGAGTGCTGCTACTAAATGGTGAAGAATTAAAAGGGTTGACTCCACCTGGGGGTTGTCTGAAGGACCACGGCTGAGCAGATATACAGCCTTATTTTGCTGCCATCAAAGGACCCTCACCCAGAGGAATGTGAGGTCCCAACAGCGATCACCTGCACAGGAAAGGAGGTTTTCCAGTTAACCTAATTGGCCTGTTGGACGGAAGAGGAGGAAGAGATGGCTGGAGATCTTCAGTGGCTGCTAGTGAAGCCTGCTTTGGCCTTCAGATGGCACAGTGGACCGGGTGAGACCCTTGTTATTGTATTACTTTTTGTTATGTGAGGTGCATGAGACTGTTCCCCCAATAGGTTACCAGCACCACTGGTCCAGGACTCTACCCACTGGGTGTAGACTTGTCCTATTGGAGTAGTATATCCTGTTCAAATATTTCCCTAGATGGACAGTCAGGCAACCCTTTCCTGTTACTTTGAAGAAAAAGGCCTATTGCCATTTCTAACAAATATTTTCAGCTTTTTAAAGATGTGGGTTTTACATGTGTGGCCTGTGTTACACTATTAAGGCTGTTTTACATGTTGGATTTCATAAAGTTTTGCTAAGAAAAATTATTTGAAATCTTAAACTTTTATTTATTTGGTACTTTTCTATATTACAATGTTTGGTCTAACTAGCTACCTCAGAAACCATTTCATGTTTCAGATATAATGTATTAATAATGTGAATTTGCAGAAAGGGGCACTTATCTAAATGTATTGACTAGGTGCAATTTTGTTATTGTGGGAGCCCAAATTAGTGACTCATAAAGTTTATGGCTGTTTTAATATGCTAGAAACTTATTGGCAAAACCCTGGTCACGCAGGCATTATGCCACGGGGAGGGGGGGCCAGATTGTGTGCTATTAGGATGCCTGGTTGCAGACTAACAGGTGTTAGAGAGTTCAAAATAGTTTTCACTACCTCTCAAACCCTCCACCTGCCCTTGGCTCTCTCTCATACTACCTCAACAGGACCCTAGACTCTTTCTCCTCCTCTCCTTCCCCAGGCTCTCTACCCAGTGCGTATCTGTCACTCAAATTACATGCTCAAGAGTCTGGCAGCATGTTATTAATTTCCAACAAGTTCTTTTTCTCAAAACTTAGTCTCCGCTCTGAGTTCATCCTGCTGGAGACCCTTTCCATTAACCTATTTCTCAGACAAAATAAAACCCTTACCCTCACTAAAACCTATCTCCCCCCCAGAAACCCCTTCCTCTGACCTGGAGTACTTGCTAGCCCTCAAACACTCCCTTCCTCTTAACAGAGAGTGGGTTCTTCTCAGGGACTTCAACATAAACAGGTTCACCAGCTAGGCTGACACTGCCATATCCTGCATCACCAACCTCGGCCTTCACTAGCTCATCTCCACACCCACAAGGTCAAATTATAAGATAGGGACTCAATCACTAATCGACTGGGTCATCATCTCCATCACCTCCCGTATTACTGACTCTGGAGTATTGGAGTATTGCCAGACTGCATGAGTGATCATTATGCCACCGACTGTCTATGGCTGGCCCAGTGCCCAAACCCCTTCCCCAGTTCATTTCCTCTAGATGCTGGACAAATAACCCCATTGAAAATATTACACATGATCTCAGCATAGTTGACTGGTCATTCACTGCTGCATCAGGTAACCTTGACTCTATCCTTGACAGATTCTCTACCATCTTCAACAATGTATGTGACAAATACGCCCTTCTCAAAAAAATCAGGGTTTGAGGATCTGTTAATAAATGGGTATCATCCAACATCATTAAATTGATGAGGACCAGAGAAAAGGCTTGGGCCCGTTACACCAAGCACAGAGACCCTGCTCAGCTCTCCCTCTACAAAGCACTCAGAAACAAGTACAGATCAGTCATCAGAAGAGCCAAAATTGACTTTTCCATAATAAACAACTCAGGGAAACATCCAACCCCCATCAACTTTAGGTTACACTCAACTCACTACTCGGGGAAATACAAGAATACCGAACCTATCACTCTGATCCCTGGTGGCAAGCAGGCTAACTACCCCTCAGAAGTAGCTAACATTTTCAACTAATTCTTTGGTGACCTTGATAAATGTGTTATTTATTAATTTTGGTGACCTAGTAGGTCCACTGAGTGCCGGAGGTCCCTTTTTCAGGGGCGACCCGGGTGAACATTACATGGTAGAACATAACTCAATTATACAACATAGTGTAAATAGATAACAAATTACAGGGATTGTTGTTGTCATTTCACAAGACTGACAGAGAGACACACAGTAATACAATATAAGCAACCATTGTTAGGAGTAAGGAGAACAAGGAAGGAGGGTGAGGTGCGGCCTAAGATAAGGTTGCCTAGCTATAATTAAGGGAGAAGGAGGCAGTGGGTTAGGGATATCAGGTGCCCTGGCAGTGGCAAATGCTGGGTGCAAGCATGTGGGCCTTAAGTCTGGTGCCGAAGGTTTTAGTGGATAGGACTTCCTGCATCATAGGTGGAAGTTTATTCCACAGGAGAGGGGCCATGTAGGAGAAAGACTTTCCACCAGTCTTGGTCCTTACTTGAGGTTCAATAAGAAGGGTTCTGCTAGAGGTCCAGAGGTTCCGTGAGTGTTGCTTAGGGGCAATGAGCCCAGTGAGACTGGGTAGAGGGGATGGACCCAGAAGCTTGTGTGCTAGGATGAGCAATTGGTACTGAAGTCAGGCGTGTAGAGAGGGCCAGTTTAGAGTTGCTAGGATGTCACAGTGGTGGCTTCTGGAGTGAGCCAGCGTGGTGAAAATGAGCAACCTTATTATACAAGACTTGCAGTCTGTTGGTCTTGAGCTTGCCCAAGCCATTCACGACAGGGGCAGCATATATCACTGTGGGTAAGAACACGCTTTGGGCGATCGAGATCCAGGCTTGTGGGATTAGTTGGACTTTGAGGCAGTAAAGGGAATCAAATTTGCTGTGGATGGTTTTGGCCACTTGGTCAATGTGTTTTTTTATGGTGAAGCCTTGGTCGAGTGTGAGGTATTTGAGGGAGGCCACAGCGTCAGTCCCATTGCCAGAGGCTGAGGTAAGCTGTAGGGTTTGCATTCTGTCTTGACCAAGGGATCTTGGTCCAAAGAGCATGGCCTTGGTTTTTGCAGTGTTAAGGACCATTTTGTTCTCTTTTAGCCAGGTCTCCAGTGATGTTAGGTCAGATTGGAGGAGGTGGCCCAGGTTAGCAAAGTTGTCCAGGGACCGATAGATGATGGCATCGTCAGCATACTGGACAACCGAACTGCCTCCACAGTTCCCAGTTAAGTCATTTTAGAACAGAGAGAATAGAATGGGGTCCAGTATTGACTCTTGCGGTACTCCCTCTTTTAGGGGGAGTGGGTCAGATACTGCACTCCTCCACATAACCCTCTGTGTACGCCCTGTTTGGTAGCTTTCAAACCAATTGAGAGTGTGGGGATCAAGGCTTAGCCTGCCCAGCTTAGTCAGTAGTTTATGGTCAACAAGGTTGAATGCCTTGGAGAAGTCGATGAAGTCTGCTCCTGTGAGAACCCCTTGGTCAATAGTGGAGAGTACATTGGCTGAAAAGTTGGTCAGGGCTGTGTCTGTGGCATGGTTAGTTCTAAAGCCATGCTGTGTAGGGGTGAGTAGCTGATGGGTCTCGAGGTAGTCCCTGATCTGGTAGTATACAAACCTTTCCTGTATTTTCATCAGTATGCAGAGCAGGGAGATAGGTCGGTAGTTACCAATTGGTTGTTGAGGGCTGCCATTGTGGATAGGGACTATGTGGGCCTGTTTCCACAGGTCTGGGACAACACCCTCCAGGAGGGATCGGTTTATGAGCCAGGTCAATAGAAACATAGAAACATAGAAGTTGATGGCAGATTAGGACCGCAAGGTCCATCCAGTCAGCCCATTTCTTTTTCTACCTTATAAATCTGCCATCAGCCTTTGCTCTGTCAGTGGCCTATCTATCCATACTCATCTGTATGGCTCCCTTATACCTATCCTATGCCTGTTTGAAGCCCTGTACTGTATTCATAGCCACCACTTCCTGAGGTAGGCTGTTCCATGCAACCACCACCCTTTCTGTAAAAAATAATTTCCTCACATTCCCTCTTAATCAGCCTCCCTCTAATCTCATGCTGTGTCCTCTTGTCCTGCTATTTTTCTTATATTTAAACATGTTAGACTCTTTCACCTTGTTAATGCCCTTAAGGTGTTTGAATGTCTCGATCATATCACCTCTCTCCCTCCTTTGCTCATGGGTGTACATATTGAGCTTCGTTAATCTGCCCTCATATGTCTTCTGATGCAGTCCCCGCACCATTTTGGTTGCACTTCTCTGGACTGCCTCAATTTGGTTAATGTCCTTGTGAAGATGTGGCCTCCAGTACTGCACACAGTACTCCAGATGGGACCTAACCAGTGTCTTGTAAAGAGGGATTATTACCTCCCTCTTATGACTTGTGATACCCCTACTAATACACCCTTACATCCCCCTAGCCTTACCTACTGCTTTAGAGGTCTGCTTGGATGATTTCAGGTCATCAGTGATGATGATGCCCAAGTCTCTTCCTTCCTTTGTGACTGTCAGCAACTCCCCTCCCAGCCTATAGGTGGCTTCAGGGTTTCTCTTCCCTATGTGCATGATCTTGCACTTCATTGCATTAAATACCAGTTACCACTCTTCTGACCATTTTGCTAGTTTATCCAGATCTCTTCTCATTCTGCCCACCCCATCTGGATCATCTACTCTGTTGCAGATCTTGGGTGTCATCTGCAAACAGACAAACCTTACCCTCTAGTCCATCTGCAAGGTCACTAATGAAGATATTGAAGAGGACTGGCCCCAGAACTGATCCCTGAGGTACCCCACTTGTGACTTGCATCTCTTCTGACTGTATACCATTTACCACCACTCTCTGTTTTCTGCCCGTCAACCAGTTTGCCACCCAGTTGACCAACTTCTGACCTACCCTGAGCCAACCCAGCTTATTTATCAATCTATGTGGAACAGTGTCAAAAGCTTTGCTGAAGTCAAGGTAGGCGACATCAACTGCTCGCCCTTGGTCCATCACTCTGGTTACCCAGTCAAAGAAATCTATGAGATTAGTTTGACAGGACCTTCCTTTTGTAAACCCATGCTGTCTTGGATCCTGTGCCCCTATGGATTCCAGGTATTGCACTATCCTTTCCTTAAGTGCCTCCATAATCTTGCCCACTACTGAGGAAAGACTGGCTGGTCTGTAGTTCCCTGCCTCCTCCCTGCTACCACTCTTGCAGACAGGATCCATGAAGCCCCTCTCCAGTCTTCTGGGACCTCTCCTGTGCTCAGAGACTCACTAAACAGTTCTGATAATGGCTCTGCTAGTTCCACCCTTAGCTCCTTATGTACCCTGGGATGTATGCCATCAGGTCCCCATTGCCTTATCCACCCTGAGCTTAGCGAGCTCTTGTAGGACCCTTTCTTTTGTGAAGGGAGTAGTGCTCACCTCCCTACCGCCTGTGTCCATGGTGCTGTGCTGTGGGCCCTGCCCTACCTTCCCTTCAGTAAATACTGATCCAAAAGTATCTATTTAGGATAAATGCTTTTACAGGGTCCTCCTCCTCACATGCCCCCTTTTCTCCACTGAGCTTAGCAATACCCCCTCTGGACTTTCTCCTTTCACTAATGTATCTATAGAAAGTCTTGTCACCTTCTTTTTACTGTTCATGCTAGTGTTTCCTCAGTTTAGGACTTTGCCTGCCTTACTGCCTTCCCTGCTTCCCTTAGGGCAGTTTGGTATGCCTCCATATCTTCATCCCGCTGTGTTCCCTTATATTTCCTGAAGGCCAGCCTTTTGGCTCTGACCTTTTCTGCTACTGTATTTGAGAACCAAAGTGGTTTCCTTCTTCTTTTGCACTTCCTTTTCTGTCTAACACAATGGGATGTTGCTTCAAGTATTGCATTCTTAATGCTTGCCCACTTTGCCTGTACCCCCTCACCTGTGTTTCTTTTTGCCAGGGCTAGCTTAACTCTGTTGGCCATCTTATCAAAGTCAGCTCCTCTGAAGTCCCGTATTTTTGCCTTGGAATGGGATAATTTAAATGTAGTGGCCAAATTGAACCATACCAAGTGATGGTCACTGGCCCCCAGGTGACCTTCTACCTGGAGATCTGTGATCCCTTCCCTGTTAGTCAGTACTAGATCTAGGATAGCCCTGTCTCTTGTGGGTTGTTGTACCAGTTGTTTGAGGCCCTCCCCCTGCATGTGTCTAGTTCTGGCAGATGTTCCTGCTGGTATTGACCAATCTGTATCCGGCATGTTGAAGTCTCCCATTATCAGAACCTCCCCTTTAGCTCTCATGTTTTGTATATCTTCTAACAGTAATGTGTCTATGTCCTCGCCGTGGTCTGGGGGCCTGTAGACAACCCCGGTTCTTATGGCTGTCCCATTTCCTGTTTCCAGGGTGATCCACAGTTCTTCTGGCTCCTTATACGTATTCTGAATTTCTGTAGCTTTGATATTTTCATTGACATACAAGGCCACTCCACTCACCCCTTTTTGCACCTCAGTCTTTTCTGAACAATACATAGCCAGGTACTGAATTCTCCCAAGTGTAGTTACTGGTAAACCACATCTCACTAATTGCTACTATGTCCAGTTTAGCCTCTGACATTATTGCCTGCAGGTCTGGGATCTTATTTCCCAGGCTGTGAGCATTTGTGTACATGATTTTCCATTGGCCAGATTTTGATGTGTTAGTTGTTGGGTGAGGTGTGGCATTTCCCCTGTGCATCGTATGGGGAGACAGACCTTTTTTCTTACCTGGTGATGCAAATGAACTGCAAACATGCTGAATCCCTGTTTGACCACTAGCTGAGGGGAGGTGGTTCTTCCCCGTTCAACGTGTAAGGGTGCTCACCCTCTCCCATTGCTAGTTTAAATATTCTGCAAAGACATCAAACTTCTGCCCCAATGCACTGACTCCCTCCTTAGTCAGATGCAGTCCATCAAATTTAAAGAACTTTCGCTCCCAGAACTGTTGCCAGTTCCCTACAAATCTGTGTCCTTTTTCTTGGCACCAGCCCTTGATCGAGATGTTTAGCTCCCCTATCTCCCCTTCTCTGACCTTCCGTCCATCTGCCCCCCTCTCCCAGACTGGCAGGATCTCAGAGAATGAGATGCCGGATGAAATGGATGATAGTTTGTCACCCAGCCTGGTCAGGTGTTCCTTGGTCTCCACAACTGATTGGCTGGTGAGATCATTAGTCCCTATGTGTACCAGGATGTCAATGTTTTCCCCTGCTTTGTGAACAGTTTTAACAATGTGGTCAGTGTCTCTCCATGCTGATGTACCTGGGAGACATCTGACCATTACCCTTGGCTGGAGATGGGTATCAACTCCCCGAATCATAGAGTCTCCTATGATCAGCAGTTTTTTGGATTTCCTTTTTGCTTTTTTTGTTTTGGTTCCTGATTTGGGTGAGTTTTGTTGTGCTAGCTCCTGTGCTGCAGTATCCTGCTTTGCAGTGTCCTCTGCCCCTTTGTTTGATTTCAGAGATAGAAGCAGATACCTGTTTGTAGTGTTTATATGGTTTTTGGAGGTAATATGTTGGAGATCAGAGAGTGATGGGGCACCAATCGTCTGGCGAGGGCTGGTGCTCCTGCCTTAAGCAGCCTGGGTTTAAACCATCAGGTCTTCCTGATCCTTTTGGTTTCAAGGACTTGAGTAGGACTAGGACCTCTTTTGCCTTGACCAGCTATAGGTGGGATGCTGGTCAGTCAAGGCAGGGAGACTCCTGTGTGCAGACCTCTGAGTTTTGGGGTGATTGTCCAGTCTTATATGCATCCAGGTTGGTGAAGTGGTGGTTGAGATATGAGGCAATTAGGAGGCCATCACTCTGCAGTCATCCACTGACCTCAATTGGGCCAGGAACTGACTTGTCTTTGTTCTTGATCAGTTCATTGATATGGGACCAGAATAGTCTAGGGTTGCCTAGATTGGATTGCTGGAGGTGCATGACGTATTCCCTTTTGACAAGTTTCATTTCCTTTTTACATTTGTTTCTGAGGGTTTTGTATGACACAAGGTCACTGAGGAGTAAGGAGTGCCTGTACTTTTTCCAGGCCTTGTTACCACTGGCCATTAGTTTCTTAAGAGATGGGGTGATCCACTTGTAGCAGCTGCCTTTTGCACGGAGCGTTTTAAGGGGTGTGAATAGGTTAGCTGCCTTTGTAAATGTTTTCTAGAAGTAGTCCAGAGCCTCTTCCAGGGTAGGGAGGAGTCTTAGTGGACTCCAATCAAGGTTATCTAGGTGGTCTTTGAATTGGCCAGGGTCAAGTTTGGAGTAGTCACTTATAGTGATTACACTAGGTTGTACCTTGGGCGCACTGTTTTTCCAGACACAGTAAATTGGTGAAATTTCACTCAGTGCATCCGCCACTGTGCCGGCTGACCACATGTTGGCAGGGTTGGACAACAGATCACAGTCTAGGATGGTGTGGTTCCCTGTTTTATAATTTTGTCTAGTTGGTTCAGATATTACTTGTGTTAAATTTACTTCCTGTAACAGGGATGTTAGGGCCATATTTGAATCTTGGGCCCAGCTGAGATTAAAGTCTCCAAGGATAAGGAGTTAAACCTCCCCTTCCTATCCCCCTCCCCCCCTCATCCACCCCATCCTCACTCATCCACTCCCTTCCCCACCTGCCCCAATACTATGTCCGAGCCCAGCTCCAGATTCTATTTTAGGGTCCTAAAACCCTCGGACACCATAAAGCTCATCTGAAGTAACAGCCTTAAACCCAGCAAAGGGGCAGATGGAATTGATTTTAAAATCTTTAAACTGGCCATTAATTCATTAGCAGCCCTCATAACCAACATACTAAACCACTCACTCTGCTCTGGCTTTTTCTCTAGCACCTGGAAAACGGCCGCCATCAAACCATTGTTTAAGTCAGAGTCAAGGAATGAAATAGGGAATTACCAACCTATCTTCCTCCTTGCGCCCCTCTCCAAAATCATTGAAAAAGTTGTTCATACCATGCTCACCATCTTCCTCGACCATCATAACTTGCTGTCTGTTGCCCAGTATGGTTTCAGATCTAGACATACCCTGTAGCACTGAAACCACCCTGATCAGGTTCGCCAGTGATATCCTCAAGGCAAGCGATAAGGGCCAGTACACAGGCTCTATCTTCATGGACCTGACCAAGCATTCAACCTGGTCTACCATTGCCATCTCCTGGACACCCTCATGGGCTTGCACATATCTGAAAATGTTGTCAAATCGGTGGGACTCTACCTCTGTGGCAGATCACAGAAAACTAATATCAACGGTCATTTTTCAGCTGAATGTCTGATTAAATATTGGGTACCCCAGGGTTCCATCCTGGGCCCGCTCCTGTTCTTGCTGTTGATCAATAACCTCCCTTCCATCTGCCAAACCACCTAACTAGTCCTTTAAGATGATGACGCAGCCCTCTACTGCAGTGACACTAACCTGGACACCATGTTCAATAACTTGCAGACTGACTTCAGCAAGCTACACACTTGGTTCTCTGCCAAAGGCATGGTTCCCATCTCCAAAAAGACCAAGTTTAGGATCTTCTCTGGCCCAAGAAAAGCCCCAGACATGGGCCTATCTCTCTCAGACAATCTTCTTGACATCATAGAAGAAGTCTATGAATTCAAATACCTTGCACTATACTTAGACCATCACCTGACCTACAATATCAATATTACCAACATCATCAAGAAAATCTATATGAGGAGGCTAGGTCTGTTACACTGAATCAGAAAGTTCCTTATGGAAGGCACCACTTTGTGAGTAGTACTGGGCAGGTAATGGAAGCATTCGTCTTCTGGCCAGTGTGTTGTACAGTATGTGGCTGAATTTTAGTTGCATTCAGCATGAAAAGAGGTAATGTGGCATTAACAGTAGCAGAAGCATGGTCAAATAGGTCATTATCAAACATATATGACCAGTCCATAGAGATACTGTAGCAGAATAACCACACACCATCATCTTTATATCAAACATATAACATCTGCACAAACAGTGGTAAATCTTTATGGCACAGCAGTCAGTATACAGGGCTACCAAGTTGTCCAGGTGAGGATGAAACACCAGCAAAGGAGGAAAGTTGGTCTGTTCTTGGTAGATGTTGCCCTCTAGAAGACCCACAGAGTGGACTTTCACCAGTTTGTCAAAAACTTAAGAACTCTTGTTGAAGAATGGAAGGGACACAGTGAATATATTGTACAGGGTGTCCCTCACAGCACATGCCCCTGACATGTAGCACACTCCTTGATTTGGGTGTGGAGTGACATAGCCCAAGTTCCAAGCTGTGGTCAATAAAAAAGATACAGTACTAGCCATGCACCTGGTAGTGCATGACAGGGGGTTTACAATAGGGGCAATACCATTTAGCCATATGCTTACAATGGTTTAAATCTGGAATCCTTCCTGACTCGAGATCCCAGAAGAGGTTTGTGATAGTGTTTATGTCATATGTGCCATAAGCTGAACACAGGATTTCCCTGCCTATGTGTTGCTCTTTAGCTTCTTTGTTATTGTAAAAGATCAATTCATTGATTTTGTTTCGGGACTCATTGAATAAACGTGCTATATCGTGCATGTTATACACTGTGAGTCTTTCCTCCCAAAAAAATACCATCTATACCATGTAGCATGGGCTGTATGACACCTTGTGATAACTTACTGTGAAATATGTTAGCATGTCTGTGAATTTTAGCCAAATCAGCTCTGTTCCAAATTGACATTCCAGATCCAAATATACCTGTAATAGTACCAGTTATGCCTGTAACATCTGAAAATCCCAAACTCTGCTTAGGGAGTTTGGGACAGAACGCTCCTCTGTGCTCCATAGTATGATATGCAGCAATAAGGTAGTGTGCACATGCCATTAAATCTAATAGCAATACAGTGTGAAATTTAGAAACATTGGTGCTGGAATAATAGCCAAAGTCCACCATGTTCCGATGGGTAAGGTTCAAAATAAAATCAACATGCATAAATTGAACATTGTTAATCAGAGTCCCAGGGACAGAGGTTGTGGCCAGGCCTCTGGGTGGACCTTGCTCCATAATCAGGCATTGCAGGGATTCACAGAAAACTGTAAGAGTCACCTGCAGCGTCCTGGTTCATTATGACCAAAAACACTCAATCTGTACAAAAAGAGTCACTGAACTCACCCAGCTAAAATTCAACTGCTGTCCATACCAGAAATGTGCTATAAGAATCAAGCAGTTTATTCAAGTTATACATGAGGATATAGCTAGCTGAGCCCCTCACACAGAGGACACCCACACAGTTTGACTTTTCAACCCAAATGGGTCTTTGACAAACCATGCTTTGACAAAGACCTGTTTGGGTTGAAAAGTTAGTCTCTGTGGGCATCCTCTGTGTGAGGGGCACAGCCGTATCCTCGTGTATGACTCAAATACACTGCCTGATTCTTATAGCTCATTTCTGGTGTGGAGAGCAGTTGAATTTTAGCTGGGTGAGTTCAGTGACCTTTTTTGTACAGATTGCAGGGATTCGTTTGTGGACAGTGGGATGATTGTAAGGAAAACAGCAGTTGTTGCAATGGATTGGTTGACACAGTTTTGGCACATGGTGGTATTGGGAAATTGGCAACAAAAGTCAGGGCTCATCATTTCTGGGAGATTGTAGAAGCCTGTATGGAATTGATTAACTTTAGTGTATGTACAAAGTTCCACTGGAGCAAATACGGGTGATGGGCCAGCCTTGAAAAGTTCCTTTGGCTGGGGGGGGCTAGTAGAAATGTTTGTCCAGTGGGATTACCAGTTGTCCATTCAATTTTGAGAGTTGAGTTGTCTGGGAAACCACCATGGCATTGAAGTATGCATCTCTTCCCTCTTGAACAGTCACATGGGTAGACATGAGTCGAATGGCCACCTTTGGTTCATGAGGTAGGGTTGGAAAAAGGTGTGGACCTCAGCTTAGAGGTCCAATGGCATCTCTGGGAATTTCTCAAGGTCTCATCTGGATCTGGTTGTGATAGTGCCTTCCAGGTACCCAAAAGAAGGGGGGGGGTTATTGAGATTAATTTCATTTCTGAAAAATAAAGAAATTAACAGATTAGAGCACAGATCTCCTCCCCCTATCAAGGGAAAGGAACATTAATCACCTTTGTACAGTTTCAGTTGGTTGGCAGGGTACCATTTGTATACCAGTTTCTTACGGTCTGTTAGCCACACTTGGTAGACAGCAGGACTCAATTTGTTGATGATGTCATAGGGACCCACCCATTTGTTGGCAAATGGGTGGGCTGGTTTGGAGAATTTCAGTACCTTGACTTGGTATCCCACCTGCCAATCGACTTCATTTACACTCTTGTCAAAGTACCTTTTCAACTGCTGTTGGGCCTGGCCCAAATTCTTGGCAGCAAAAAGGTGAGTCTGGACAAGGCTGTCCTTCAGTAGTGCAACATAAGTGTCTGATGACACTCTGTCTGCTGTTGGGATATTCAGATCAGTCCACAGATGTTCCGGTAGTTTCATCTGTCTTCCAGTCATTTCATCGAAGGGTGTGCACCGCGTTGCTGCAGACAGGATAGCTCTGATTGCCATTGGAAGTAAGGTCAATAGAGCATCCCAACTTTTAGCATTCTCATTTTCAAATTTAGACATTAGTTTGATCTATCTGTTAGCTGCCTCTGCCTGTCCAGAGGACTGAGTGTGGTAGGCAATATGGAACTTCTGGCTAACTCCCAATTACTCAAACAATTCTTGCATTAGTTCTCCTGTGAAACTAGTCCCTTGTCAGAGTCTACCTTGAGATGTAGGCCCCACCTAGTGAATACTTAATCTACTGTACCAGGATTTTGGTGGTGGCTTTTGCCGTGTTCACTCTACATGGGAAGGCTTCTACCCATTTCGAGAAAAGGTCAGTGATAACAACTGCATACTTGTGTCTAGGAGTTCAAGTTAGTTCAAGTTTATTGCAGGAAAACTCCATTGAGCAAGCTCATTCACAAGGAGGTCCTGTGACATAAACACTTAAAGTACAAACACAGAAAGGTAATAACAGTGTATACATGAAATGCACGTTACATGATACAGGCTGGATATACATACAAGAGTACCACATAGGGTGACCCCAGGTGGTAAACATTGATATGAGACAGGGAAGTGACTTACAGGTTACATACTGATAAATGAAACATGATGACTGGTGTGTGCAATACATATATTTTGGCAGCTAGAACAAACAACAGACTACAACTGATATGGGGAGGTGATTTGATAGGTAGCAGTGAGCGTAAGCATAGATAAAGCCAGGAGTAGAAGGGAAGGGAAAGCAGTTAATATGACAAATCAATTATACCTTACCAGTGGATAAATATGGCACACATGGGGAAGGAAGAGACTTAATGACAGTTACAGGTGTCTTTTATTTTGGCTGAACTTAGCGATTTGTAGAAGTTTATTGAAACTGTGCTAGTTAGTTTCAGTATGGTTTGTAATTGGTTCCAAATGGAGGAAGGGCATATGCAATATACGTTTACCAAAGGAAGTCGCGTCCTTGGTATGTCAAGCATAATAAAGTCAGATTTTCTTAACAGTATGCACTATGTGAGATACTAATAAAAGAGAGATAGCTTGGCAATTTCTGCAGGAGCAGTTTAAGAGTCCATAGCCCAGCATGGAGCAGGCGTCTAGTAGTGAGGATGTCCAACCAACAGCTGCATATAAGTCACAGTGATGCGAATGGTAAGGGGTTGGTAATGAACCATAACGCACGGTGATAAAGGATGTCAGTTTACTTAGATCTGCAAAGTGGTGGAGGAATAGATTACATATACCATAGTTGAGTAGGGGAGAAAAGTGGCCTGTACAAGCTTGTTTTGAGTTTCCAAGGGAAAAGGGCCTATTTCTGTAGAAGAAACCTAACCTTGCTTTTAACCTTCTAGAGACATCTTCAACATGGTCATTGAAAGATAATTTATTGTCGATCCAGATACCCAGATATTTAAATTTGGTTACAACTTCCAGTGGCTCGTTTAGTGTGGTGACAATGAAGTCTTGGACAAGGGTATTGGAGGGGCCTGTGACAGCACTGCTGGAGAATATCATCGCTTTAGTCTTCTTAGCATTGAGCAGAAGCTTTGCCTTTATTAGATTATGCTCAAGTTGTGCGAAGTCAGCTTGAAGCACTCCCTTGACTTCAGATAACGATGAGCCAGAAGTATACAACACAGTATCATCAGCAAAAAAGTGCAGATTGGACGTAGATATGTTAGCATCTAAGTCATTAATGTACAAAGAAAACAAGATAGGGCCTATGATGGATCCTTGGGGGACTCCTCTTGCAACTGGCAAGGCAGCAGAAAAAAAGCCTTCCGCCTTTACTTTTTGGAGTGGTGGGCATGAGCCAAATGAAATCATTCTGGATTATATTCCAGGGACATGATTGCCTTTGCAGAAGTAGTTTGGCATTTTACTTCCCAGGGATAGGGTTGTTTTGAGTACAGATAATGCAATTGTCCACATAATGATGGCCATCGGTTGTCATATTGGGCCATCGGCCCATGGTTTTCAGTCTCTTCAAGGTCTTGTCTGCCCCTTGGTGTCCACCGGTTGGAGTGTCATGGACCTGGTAGATGAATTATGATTGAAGCGATTTGGGAACCACTCACAGTCTGTGATCACCAAAGTGGTATAGAGGACCAACTTCTGGTCAATAGAGAGGTGGAGGTTGTCAGAGTGTATCTTGAATGGGTTATTGAAAGACATTTCCTTTTCTGTTTCCTTTGAGAGGTATTCATATACCCCTTTTATTTCTGGATCAGCCATTTGTACTGCTGTTAGATCCAGAGGGACCACTTTGACCCTTTTGTGTGTGGCCACAGTGTACGCCTCATTGGGGAGGCTGTATATTCCATACCCACACCATCCTTTGCCAAGGTGTCTTCTTGATCGTTAAACTCATGGTAAGGCTCAGACTTGGAGTGGGCCTTAACCTTGTGTATGTACAGCCTAAAAACAAATTGCTCATCTAGGCTGACAATATGTATGAACTGGTCCCTGTATTTCACAGGGGTGCCTTCTAAAGATGCAAAATCACGGGTCTTCCAGAAAGGAAGACACTCTGTCAAAGAACTGCACACCCAGGAAGAATCAGAGAAGGTGATGGTGTCCTCTTCTCTTTTGCCATGGATGATCTTCAGGGTACAGGTAAATGAATCAAGGTCTGCATATTGGGAAGATTTAATATTGCACTTACTGGACACCTCAGAAGTGTCACCTGATGGGTAGAGGACTAGGGCCCCAAAACCTGCAATTTGTTCTCCTTCATAATCGGAGGAAGATACATCTGTAAAGATGCAGCAAAGTGCAGGATCTTACAGGCACACTCAATAGCAGGAAGGAAGGAGCCTGATTCTAGCAGGGTGGGTGGCTCCAGACCACACTCATGGGGATCTCATGTATATAGGAGTCCATGTGCCACAATGGAGGGCATTTTGGTGGGAAGTACAGTAATGTCTTGATCTTGTAGGAGGAGGTACCAATGAGTGAGTCTGGTGTTAGATACATTGCCATATTTGATTCTGTGTGTCAGTAGGAAATTGTCGAGGGTTTGGTTGGTGTGCAGCACAATAGGGGAGAACCCTGTGATGTAGGTGAAGTGTTTGATAGCCCAAATGGTAGCCAGGAGATTCCACTCACACAAACAGTACTTCTGTTCCACAAGGGAGAGCATCTGTGAGGCATAGACAATAGGCCTTAAGGGTGCCATTTGCCTTTTGTGCAAGAACTGCTGACATGCCCACACCAGAGATGGCAGTTTCCAGATGGAATGGGAGTTCTGGATTAGGATTGACCAAAGCTGAAATGCAGACCAAGTCTTTTTTCAGAGAAGTGACAGCAGCTGTGTGTTCTGGTCCCCACTGTCAGGGGACATCTTCCTTCAGTAAGGCATACAGGGGTGTGGCCTTTTGTGCAAAGTTGCAAATAAAATGTCTTTAATAGTTTGCCATACCCAGGAAATGTCTCAGAGTAGTCACACTGGTATGTACAGGCAAGTCCTGAATGCCTTGGATCTTCTCCAAGGCAGGGCTCCTACCCTTAGCAGTGATACACAGGCCAGAAATGAAACTTCAGGAAGGCACAATTGTACCTTTGCAGAGTTGCAGATGAGGCCTGTCCTCTGTAGGAGTGTCAGGAGCTCATCTAGGAGCTCTAGGTGTTGGTCCAGGCCTGTGGCAGCCAAGAGAAGATCATTCACATACTGCAGGAGTCAGTCTGGTATAGAGCAGCCTTGAATGGAATCTCTCATGTGGATGTGAAAAATGGAGGGGCTGTTGAAGAATCCTTGTGGGAGGCAGTTCCACATGTACTGACATCCTTCACAGGTTAAGGCAAACTTTACTGGATCTCGGGGGCCAGTGGGAGTGACCAGAAACCAATGAAGATGCTGGCCCACTGGTGGAAACATGGCTGCCATCTGTGATGCTGATGACCTGGGTTTGGGAACGGATCCGGGAGTTAGAAGGCTGGCCGGGGGAGTAGGATAGAATGTCTGCTGAACTGCTCTCCTACTCCAGGGGAGGTGGGGTAGGGTGTACAGTGCACTATGGACCCCCAGTGAAGGCCAGGGGTATCACAGTGGTTGGCACCAGCATGCATGGGGGGGTGGGGCACATGCGGACCATCATTGCACGTCACTGCCCCCAAGCGAACTATAGCAGAAAAATGAGCAGGCTCCAGTTCCGTCCCCTCTAGCCATGTTAGTTCTGCTGTTGGTGGCCCCACTCATGGGGGGGGCATCCTTGAGTATGAGGGGAAAGGTTGCCGGAGTTTAGTGAGTCTATTCGTAGGGCTAGGGGATGCCTGGCAAAAAAAAAAAAGAAACCATTGAAGATGTCCAGGTTAATGAATCACTTGTGCTCGGTTTCAGAAGTTTGAGCAAATCAGGGGCAGATGCACAACTGGGAGTGACTTAGTTGAGTCTTCTGTAATCAATGGTAAGCCTCCAGCTATTGTTGGGCTACTTCACTGGCTAGACAGGGGAGTTGACTGTGGACACACAGTGCCTGATCACCCCTTTTTTCAAAAGTGAGTTAGTTGTGGCCCTCAAAGAGGAACTGTCTCTGCTGGAAAACTATTTTTTTGACATGATGGTTTATCACTAGTAACTTGTATGAGGGTATCCATCCTCCCACAATCATGTTTCTGTTTTACAAAGAAGTCTATACCGTTCCAAAATTGGCTTCAGTTGAGGGAATAGCTCATGCTGCTGGAGCATGAGGGTGATTTCATACTTCACGTCATTGGCCTTCATGGTTGCCACTACATATGAATCAGAAATAAGGAGCATGTGGCATTGACCATATACCTGGAGTAGTAGCCAATTGGCTAAGCCAACTACACACCCATGGCATGAGAGAAAATGTATTCTCAAGATGCTCTTATGATAACATAATACCAGGTCAAAATGGTATGTCACCTCTAAAGTACTGATGACAACTGGTATTGGATTGGGCCGGTATATTGTAATCACGGTCCCCTCAAAGGTCTGGGTGAAACATGCATTCCCAGTGAACCATTGGCATAGCTGTGGATCATCTTGAGGCAGTACTGAAGCAGCAGTGCTTGTATTAAGAAGTAATTCAAGCTGGTGGCCCCCAACCAGTGCTTCTACACTTGGGCATCTGGAATCATCAGTTACCAAAGTGGTAATGATGTGAACTGGGGCCTGAAATTGTCAGTCCGATTCACTTTGTTTCTGCTTGGGGTCATAGAGCGTGGGGCCTATTTCTCAAAGCATTTGTACCACTTTGGAGTATGGAGACTTTGACCGCTCACTCCTATCTGATTAGTCCAATGGAGGAGTGGAGGAAATGGCCTCCACAGCTTTGGACAGTAATAAGGCAGTGAGTGTCTGGACCTTCATCTTAAACACCTGAAGCCAGGTGTTTTCCTTGGCCAAATCCCAATACGAAGGGCCAGACCACTGGTATTGTCTGTTGTTTCCCTTTGTGTTTTGCTGGTTCGATTTCTGCTGATACCATTGTCTGTTCTTGTTAGAGCCTCCTTGATTCTGGTTGGAAGGCTTGTGCTGCTGGGAATCTTTTTGATTTCCCTTCCACCACGTACTGGGTGGATGATTCACTGCTGTTTTGTACCACGGCCTTTGAACCTGACCCCTGGTCCTGCGTGTAAATTTGATGCGTGTGTTCCACTTTTACCATGATTTCACAGAAGCGTCCCATCTTGGAAATACCACTGTCTTGACCTCGCAAAGGATGGGCTGTAGATTTTCAAGAACAGTCAATTTGTACTCAAATATTCCCTGTCAGAATGTTCACTGGCAAGGTCTTTGCCTGCTACGGCAGTGGAGTGTGGTCGGGTGGATGTAGGTGCCATCACCTATCCATGAGCTGGGGATTTTCTATTTTAGTTGCTTCCCCTGTCCCCCCCCCCAGAGTTTGGACATGCAATAACATCACAACATCTGCCACAACTCCACTCCCTCTACTGTAGTGCCCAGATGTGCGCACATCCTCCGGTCTCCACCGGGTGATGCTATTTCACCAGACAGACCCTGGATCCCTCCCCAGAGAGAGAGAGACGTCCACAGATGCTTAATCCTTCTCTCTCCCTGCCAACCCCCGCAATGACCTTCGGTTTCATTCTTCTTTTTCAATGTGGGTCACCGGGCGTGATGCAAGGTGTGCGCCCAGGCCTCAACCTCAGTGCTACCGGCCAGACTAGATTTTGCATTTCTAATCATAGTTTTGATAGTTTTTAATAGCTCACTGTATTTAATGTTAAGATGAGAGAACCCCTTTTTTATTTGCTTAAATAATTTGTTTTTCTCATTAATTAAGGCCTTTATTTTAGGGGTCATACAACCAGGTGTTATATTATATTTGGTACCATATTTATTTTGTGTTGGGATATTAGTTTTAATTAAATATTTTAATTTATTAATAATAAGATGCCATTTAGATTCTACAGAAAAGTTAATAAATAATGCAGACCAATCCCAACAGACTAAGCTGTTCTTCATGTTCTTAATGTTGGCTTTATAGAAATTCAGTACTTCAGTGACACCAGTAGCAGGCTGGGATTTACCATATGAGATGGAAAAATAAACAGTGTTATGATCATTGTTTCCTACTTCTGCATTTTATTGATATTAGATAAGCACTGGGCAAAATTAGTTAATATATGACCTAAAATGTTGTTGTTCCTTGTAGCATGTTGGACCAATTGCTCTAGCCCCATTTCATTGAATAAGTCTAAATAAAGACTATCAGTTTTAATAGTTGTGGATGCCAGAGCCCAATTTATACTACATAAATTGAAGTCACCCATAATCAAAATATTATTTGATGGATCAAGATTCCTGAGATAATTTAACAATTTTGCATCATTATCAGAAGACATAGAGGGAGATCTGTATACTAAACCTACAGTAAATGAGGGACCCATATGAGGGGTTAAATTAACCCAAATTGGTGATGTCTGCTGAAATTTCTTCACTTACTATTGTTTGGTGAATATATATATAGCTACCCCACCTCCTTTTCTGTGCTCTCTGTTTTTAAAATAAAGATTGTAACCTTGAATATTTTTATCCCAGGAGTCTTTAGCATCCCACCAAGTCTCTGTGATAAGGGCACTGTGAACATTATTAGTGCTAAGGAGAAGTTTAAATTCTTCAAATTTGTTTGTTAAACTTCTGGCATTGATTAATACCCCATTCCATCCATAATTCTTGGTTTTGCGAGGGTGACTATTAGTAGTATTTAAATAGGTAGTGAAGCAGTGCCTTGCCCCCCCGAGTCCAGTTTAAATGGACATTAATAATTGTTAATTTTTTTACCCATAATACTTGTACCAAGATGGTTTAGGTGCAGACCATCCCTTTTATAACAAATAGAATTTTTAAATGTGTGAGTATTATCCATGTTCCCAATGTTTTCAGACAAACAAAATTGTCTAAGCCAATAAATCAATTTTTGGGCCTGACAGTTTTTGTATGCCACCCATTAATGGGCAGAACACTAGACAAAATAATGTCACCCTGTCTGTCTTTATTTTTTTTTTTAATCTTCTTGGGTATCAGCCATAGTACATGTAGAGAGATTGTTCACCCAAACATGTTGAAGAACCAGAGGTTTGTTGGTATTCCCAAGTAGCCCATCTAATAGTACCACAATATCCCTAGTGTTTACCCTGGGGAGTGAACTAACTGTTGTATATGCTTTACGCCCTTCACACACTATAGTATCCAGTCCCCTTAGTAGTGAATCACCTATTACTACTATATCTCTGTGTAACTCAGGGGTAATATCACAGGATCTATTTTCAGGGGGAGTGTTAGAGGGAGATTGTGCAGTATCTAGTATCTTGGTGGTTAGCATTTTGTGATTGTTGATAACCTCATCTTGTTCAAGTGCTAGGGCTTCAAATTTATTATGTAAAGTAATAGGCTGTGTAACATGCTTGTGCATACTATATGGGGTGGATGTACCAGGTTCCTTTAATAGTTGGATATGGGGAAACATAACTTTTGCAGCACCATTACTAACAGGTTCAGTATGCATTATGCTTGCTTCCCTAGCTTCTTCATCAATAAACTGTTCCAAGACAGTTATCTCTTTTTGGGTCTCTAAACACCTATGTAACTGGTGAATCTCTTGCTGCAACACAGTAATTAAGTTACATTTATCGCAAACAAATTCCAAGTCAGGTGTATCATCTAAATACATTTTACTCTGGGAGCATACTTCCTTTTTGATGTTTCCACCTTTCTTAGTTTTAGCCTGTGCCATGATAGAAAAGAGGTCTTGTTTACTTCGTAATTCAATGCTTGAAATTTCTGAATGCTGCAGATATCTCTGTCCAGGTCACAGTGTCCACAGCAGGCACAACAGACACACGCAGACACTCATGTCTCTGTGTGCATCTGAACGCACTCTGACACATGCCCCGATTGCAGCAGGGCTCTCTAAAATAGTTAGCACTGCCCTGGAAGTACTCTGATAGAGGTTAGGAAAATTAGCGTGTGCCAAGGCACCAGCATATTAAAATATGAACCTAATAGTCCTGAAATTCAAGTATCAACACCTCAGAACTACAGACTAAAAATTCCTAATGAGTTTAAAATATGCAGAATTAGCTGCTAAGATTTTATTGAAATATTAGTCTGCAGCACAGTCTTTCTGCCTGGATACCATAACTAGGTAGCAACCAGGTCTCCAAACCTATTAAGTACATGTACTCCAGCTCAGCTAAAGTAGTCAGCAATGTTTCATTTAAGAATGTTTCATTTAAAAAATACTAGCACCATTTCGCACACACTTCCCAACACAAACAGCCGTTTGTGCTGAATGTTAGTTAGTCACCCCGCTTGCAGCAGGGTTCTCTAAAATAGCTAACACTGCCCCTTAAGTATTCCTACAAGGGTTAGGAAAATTAGTGTGTGCCAAGGCACAAGCAATTTAAAATATGAACATAATAGTCCTGAAATTCAAGTGTTAACACCTCAGAACTATAGACTAAAAATCCCTGATGAGTTTAAAATATGCAGAATGAGCTGCTAAGATTTTGCTGAAATATTAGTCTGCAGCACAGTCTCTCTGCCTGGATACCATAACTAGGTAGCAACCAGGGCTCCAAACCTATTAAGTACATGCACTGCAGCTCATCTAAAGTAGTCAGCAATGTTTCATTTAAGAATGTTTCATTTAAAAAATTCTAGCACCCTTTTGCTCACACTTCCCAACACAAACAGACGTCTGTGCTGAATGTTAGTTAGTAGACATTTGGAATAATTTGCCTTCTGAAGTGGTAAATAGTAAGAATTTCTCTGAGCATAAGAATCGATTGGACAAATTCTTGGCAGATAAGTGTTTAGAGGATTATTATAACTAAATAAGGGACAGTTCCAATGGGTGTCATGCATTCTACTGTCTAAAATTCAAAGTGAATCAAAGTGAATCATGGTATAACCACTCTATGAATAGCATATTGCTTCACACAAGTTTCTCTTCTGATTTTTTTCTCCCTTGCTCAATGCATATGTTATTGCCCATCTGGTTATAGTGTATGTGTAACACAGTACAACATGAATTATGTGTGCCACCCAGTTTACAGTATGGACATGGCACATACAGTATGAATACTTTTACACTGTATCAATTTGAATCACATAACCTGTCATACATACAAACATAGAAACTGATGGCATATAATGACCACTGGGCCCATCTTCTCTGCCCAACTTCAATAATGGTCCCTTTTGCTGCAGATCCTATTTGATCTACCACACTGTCTTTTCTATCCCCTCCCTTTCCCTTAGGATTCCATTGTGTCTATTCCAGGCATTTTTAAACCTGTCACTGCTTTTGCCCCCACTGCCTCCAATTGAAGGCTGATCCATGAACGCACCATCCTTTCTGTGAAGAAGTACTGCCTCCCATCTCTTCTGAATCTACGTTCTTCCAGCTTCACTCATGTCCAAACAGTGGCTCTGTTTCCCTAATACAGAGTAACCCACATCACCTCGACCACCTGCATTTCCTTTACCTCCATCGCTTTAATGTTTTCCTTCATATAAAGCACCACACCCCCTCCTTTTTCCATACCCTGTCTCTTCTAAACATTGTATAGCCTGGTATGACCATGTTCCAGACATAATTGTCAGTACACCTTTTTTCAGTATTGGCCACAATATCCAGGTCTGCCTCTGCCATGATGGCCTCAAGATCTGTGATCTCATTTCTCAGACTCTAGCATTGGCACACACTGCCTTCAATATTTTGATAGCTCTTTTCTTGTTGCTTTCTCCTTTATCCAACTGTTTTCCCTTTCCTTACATTTCTCATTTGACTGCTCCTTGTTCCACCCCTTTCTCCTTTGCTAACCCACTGTTTCCTTGAATAACTTGCATCCTGGTGGGACACTCTCCCTTAGAGATATCTCTGCTCTTAATCTTAGCCTGTGCTGTGCCACTTTCAGCCTCACCTATTTCTTCCATCATCCCCCTCAACTTCTTTAAATGTCCATCAAAGTAACATTTAAACCATCAAGTGAGGACTATAGTTCACTACTGGATGGAATCAAGCCATCACCTTGGTATAGGCTCTTATTTTCTAGGTTGTTCCACAGCCCCCAGTGTAGCTATACCTCTGATCTCTGCACCATTTCTTCTACCATTACTTTAAAGCCTTAGTGCAGAGATCCCTCTCCTTCCCCATATAGTATAATATACACTTGCCACTCACATTTTAAACATATGGGAAACACAGGATCAACAACATAAATGATCTAAATTTATCAGAAATGACATTTACATACTGACCTGACTATGGTACTTCAATTTTACATTTAAGCCCATGACACACCTTTACCAAGTTAATGCATTAGCAGCCATAGTGGCTCTGACCAGAGTTTGTTTCAACCAGCCACCACTTTCCTCCTCATGTGAGATATTGTGATTCAGTTGGATGACAGTGGGGTGTTGGAGTGAAAGAAGTTCATACAGCAAGAGAAGGGGTGGGCTCAAACTGCCAAAGTCCATCCTGGTCCAGACTCTGCCCCAAGAGCCATTAGCTGGTTAAGATCCTGTTCAACTCTCCTCTGGTGACAACCATACAGTTCAACTGGATTTCTTGGCAACAGTCACATGTTTATTCAACAGTGCGGGTCACTAAAGACCAGATAGGGTATGCAGAGACTGATTAGGCATGAAGCATCTGGACAGACTGGGTGTACCAACTGGTCCTTTTCTTCTGACAAATTCTATGTTTTGATGTTTCTATCCAAATCAGAGGTATACATGCACTTGCATCATGCACAACAGTCTCATATCCAAACACCACAGCATTAGTGGCATTCCTAGCATCTCAGAAAGACTTGCCCAAGAAGTTCCTGTTTCTTGCTCACCTGCCACTGGCTGGGGATAATGGACCACCCCAGAGGTCTCAGCGACAAAGGAGGAGATGCTGTCCACCATCCTAGGGTTTGCAGATTCTCCTTCTCCTCGGTCTTCAGTGAGAAGTGAGCCATGCCAGGCATTGCCCCTACTCTTTTTGATGCCTACTAAGGATGTCCTAGACAATTCTATAACACCCTTTTCTCTGAGACTATTCACCCACCACCAAGAAGGACCCATTCTCCAGTTACTTCTTACATGATTGCTGTTAAACCAGGAACACTGTTTAATACAGTGTGTCTCAGCATTTCTCTCTTATGCAAGCGGAATGCAGAAAATAAGGAACACACAACGACATGATTAAGAATATGTCATCTATCTTAACAAGTAAGTGAGCAGGACCATGCCTCAAAAGTGGCAAAGTCACAAGGGAGTTACGAATGTACTACCTCTGAGAGGAACTGCAAAATGTCATTATCTGTGTCAGGTCATTATGTGTCCAATTTCTGCAATATAGTTTGATTTGTATTGCTTTTAAGTGCATGCTTTATTAGGAAGATTTAACCATTTCTGTTTGATTTCTCTGCTGTTTGGACTGTAGCAAAATGTATTGTGATGTCATCAGGCATTGTGCTAACTATACTTCCACTAGCTCAGGGTTACTTTGTGACTATTCCAAGAAGGGATACATACTTCTGATGCTTCCAAAGTGAAACAAATGATTTATCTTTATTTAGACTGTTTAAATCACACCAATAAATCATCTAACTGTAAGGCTTAATGCCCATCTATATTATATAACCCCCATTTCCATAAAATCATATTTTATATTTCACAGCACTAAATCACAGTGATTTGTTGCCATTTGTGTGCACATGGTGTACTCTGTGACAAGAGGAAAGTTACAAATAAAGTCATATACACATGCATCAATCTTTCCAAACCTTCTATAATTTGTTTTCATTCAGCGCTTTGTGATGATAAATACGGCAGTACCAAGCAAGCTTTAAATAGAAATGTCAACCACTATTACATATTGGCTGTTCCCTACAGTAGATATTATGGTCACATCTGTTTTAAAATAAGATTACATTTCATAACTTGAACATAGCAAGTTCAGAAGCAAATAAATTAAATTTTGTGCAACTGCTTATTGTGTTGTGGTTTGCTATTTAAAATACAGGTAAGTGAGTGGCTGTAATTCTAGTTTTCAGAAAATAACTTTCTTTTATATTTATGCATTAATAAATTATATTTAAGTAATTTATTGTACTAGCCATGCCACTGTACCAGAATATGTCTTGATTCTAAGATGATAATTATAGAACCTATTATATTGGGAGCTGGCTGTAATATTGATATCTAATGCTTATTCTACAGTAGCCCTAAAATGCAATCAGAATAAAAATGTGTAACCCAGTTTGACTCACTGACACGATCTTAAAACTCCAGAGTGAGCAATGTGTTGAAGATGAGGGACAGTAGAGCAGAATACAATACTGTGCTAAAGACAAGATCAACAAGAAAATTATGCAGCTCTTTCTATTTGCCTAAATTTCAACAAGGGATAGTAAAACTGAAGCTCTGCTATCATTCAGCTGTACATTTTTTCCATATATTAAAATGCCAGTAGAGATGGGAGAATGGAAAGTGAACTGTTTATTGCAACTGGTGAGCAAGGAAACATCATATAATGTATGGGCAGCCCTTATTACCCACTGAAATCAAACAGATTACAACCTTGTAATCCCACTGTTGTGATATCAGAACCTTATAAACCTATCTCATCTATGTCATAGCAGTGGGTTTACAAAACAGAAAGCCAATGTTATTCAGTACTCTACACACCCAGAATGTGATTGTTAGTGTCAGTACAGTATTCAAATAACATTCCAATTGTCTCAGTTTACTGTTACTGAATCTAGCAATCACTATGTCTGATACAGATTTTATCTCTGGTGCTATTTCAGCCTGCTGTCATTCAGTCCATGTATCCTAATAAATAGTTTTCCTGCACAAGCATGGGGCTGTAGTGCAGATTCATTAATAAGGTAAGGCTAAATTACTTGTGTTTGGGTGGGGGGGGGTGTAACTTCTCATGTTGAGTCCCATACACTATGAATGACAATGCTTGATGTACAGGTGATAACCATGATGTAATCATCTCTCGTGGTTGCTAGGGCAATGGTAAACCTCTCGAGCTGCACTCTTGAGGTTTACTGATGCCCTAGCAACCACTCGAGGTGATTACACCATGGCTATCACCTGCACATCAAGCATTATCCTCTATGCTTAAATCATTAGGGACTGTTGAAAAAATATGTTTTTGTTTCTTTAGGCATACATAATTTAGGACTGCTGTTAAAAGTATATACTGCATACATATAATAAATATTTAAATTTACTTCAACAGACACTGGAGTGTTATTAAAGCACACAAAATATGAACAACTATGCAATTTAACTAAAACAATTACTTATTATTATTTTAAGTTACAGTATTGTTACAGGAATTAAGCTATAGTGTATTTTATTTTTCCCTCCTCTTCCTGATTTTTTTTTCTGTTATTATTATAACTGTTTCTGTTATTGAGATAACTGCTTTAAAGAAATACAAATATGAGTTGTATCTTAATTCTGTTATGTTCCTATAGTTACAAAAATAACTCAAAAGAAGCAGAATCTCCAACTTAGCATGTTCAACCCTTTATGATTAGACTAGATCTATGGAAAAAAAAAACTTCTTCCTGTGGAATTTCTGAGAAACTCATTTCACTTGCATGGAAGATTGAAAATCAAATTAGCACATTTTGCAGAAATTCTGACTTATAATGGTGGAATAAATATATGAACAGTGGATTGATGTATTAAACTGTGGAACAAAATTCCTCTGAACTGATCCCTATCGGAGATCAGTTCTGTGGAATTTCTTTCTCTAGTTCTATAAATTATTCCACAATTCATACATTCATTCTGCAGTTCAGTGAGTCACTGAACTGTGCAATAAATTTATTAATGTGTTGTACTAGGTTCTTTAGAGATTTACAGTACCCTGTCCCTGATAAGTGCATTTTCCTATTATGTTAAACTATTAATTATTTTAAAATAACAAGAGTCAGTGAACAGTGTGACACTTGGCCAGCTGGTTATGATAGTTGTATGATATTTGTAAAATAAAAATATAGTATGTGATTGTCTCACATAAGCCAGCATGTGCTTCCATGGGTGTCCCCCCCCCCAAGTTTCAGTGAAGCTACAGGATATATTACACTGACCAGGAGATCTCTGTAATGTAATTAGCTTCCTTGAAAAAATTTTTTTGTGATCTGTTGCTGCTTTGAAGTTGGGAAGCTAAATATACATTTTTATTACAGGACAGGACATAATTTAGCCAATTCCTGTTGGCTATATCTCCCTTAGGCAATGGATTGCAGGGTTGTAAACCTCAAAAGGAACTGGCTGATCAAAGACTCATAATTTGGGAAATGAGTTTTTGCTGATGTCACATTATTTAATATACCTCCTGATAGGACATTGTGTTTGCATTTTTTTCATTCTAAAAAAAGGAGGAGCTAGATGACTCACCAAGGAGGTGGGGAAATGGGGTTGAAATATATTCTTATAACTGGGGAATTTTACTTCTTTGGGGGGGCTCTAGAGAGACACAGTTCTCCATCTGCACTTAAAGAAGTAATACATTAGATAGAAAAGATCTAACTATATGTTAGTATGAGTTTGTTCTGTAGTTTTCCTTGTTTTTCTTTTAAGTGATAGTATGCTCTTTGATATATTGTTCTGTGTTTACATTTTTCACATTTTTTTATCCTTTAGTAAAATCTTTATTTGAAAGATACAGCCTGGGTGTGTCTTGCAAGTGATGTATACATGGTTAAGTTTGACAGCTGTTCTGAATGGCTGGATGGTGTTACCAAACTGGGAAAAGATGAGAATATACCTAAGGTCTCATAGGGTTTTAAGGGTTCATTTTGGAAGCCTGGCTGGGTGCCCCAGAGTAAGATTGTACCACAATCCCCAAAGAGGGTACGTAACTGAGCCTGTGCATTGGGCATGCTAGTATAAGGTTCACACTTTGAATCCCCCCAGAACTTGAGACTAAAGGTGATTCAGACCCAAAACCAGAAAGGAGGGTTACCTGTCTTACCTGTTCACATTTTGTGCTCTGAGGTTGGCACTGTGGGAACAGAGGGCCTGACCTCCTGAGTGCTTTTGAGACAAAACAGTACTTGTAATAACTTTTTGTAATGCTTGCTGTTTGTTAGAAATCTCTCAAAAGGCATTATTTCCAATAATAAGAAAATCTAGTTTAAATGTTAATGCTTAGTTTATTTAACCAGATTGTAGTTCAGTATATGTATGGTAAATGGACATATTTTTTTCCTTTATTTACCTCGTCCATGTTGCTAAAAAGACTTTCCTCCTCAGGCTATACTCCTCTATTCTGAAGCTTCCATATAGCTGTATAATAGCATTTTTTTTAGTCGCCCGACGTTAACATAGATTGTGATGTCAATAGGTAGCTTAGACAAGTGTTTTTGCTTTTTCTTATCATTTAAATAGTAAATTGTGGTGCCACATCACCCTGGCGAGTATCTAAGCAACTGAGATGCATGCTCTCACTGTAAAAGATCACTGTCAGTTTATTCATCACATCACTGCATGGTCCTATGGGTCACTTTTGCTGTTTCCTTAAACTCTGGTGTGATGCATGTTACAAGACTATTCTAAAACAAGTAGACAGAAGTAGATGTTGTTAGTGTTATATTCCTGAATTACAAAGCAATACCAAAGTTTAAGCCATAGTTAACATCTTACTCCCACACTAGTTCTACTCCTGCCAGGACCACTTGTTAAAACAGTGTTTGCCCTGGTACACGTGGAGCATATGTTTATGTGCAAGGGTAACTTCCAAAACATAGATAAACAGAAATGTAACCTACTTTACTCAAAAATATGGCATGCTGTTATTAACAGACAGGAAAATGCATATGATAATATCATTTGTATAGTTGGAGATCCCTACTGTATATGGCTAGTCACATATGTATTTAGATATGTATCCACAATAAGCCAATTCTATTCCATGTACTGTACAATGGGCCCCATATTCAGAGGTGGGAGGCAGCGGTACACAAGTGATAGTGCCACTCAGAAAATTGTGCAGGCACAGAAAATGGTGATATTCAGACATAGTGCATGCTACAATAACCATGCAATGCACACTGAATATTGCAATGGTGGACAATGGCACTGTGGAACATGCACAGCACACGTGGTCAGTTCTGAATATGGGACAACCATGCACATATCTGTTGGGCCAGGGGACAGATGCACAAACAGTGGCTGTTGTGCACCGCATATGTGCATGAAAGACTGTGGATGGCGCAACAGCAGACAGCCCAAAGGAAAGGGAAGGCCCAGTGGCCCACCACAGGGTTCAAAAGGGCCTGATGCAAGAACAATAAGGAGCCAGCCCTATGTACCATACAGATATGCTCAGACATGTGCACAGCTATGCATATCACCCACAGTAGACACACAATGCTACAGACAGGGGAGCAAGACTGTGGCCATGACCCATAGTTGCTCTAAACAAAGAAAAAACCAAAGCAGTCCTCTTCAGGACCCGACGGCTGGGCTATGACTGTAGTGGGCTACTCCAACTCTTGTCAGCCCAAGGAAGGCCAGTAGAAGTCACTGACCAGTTCAGGTACCTTGGGGTTCTCCTTGACTAAGAGCTAACCTACAAACCCCATATAGATGCCTTAACCAGATCCATACATCAGAGGCTTGGCCTCTTATACCGCTTTGGAAACTCCCTTTCTGGAGAAGCACGATGGGTCATTGCAAACTGCAACCTCCTTCCCTCATTGCTATATGGTGCCCCACTACTCCAGTCCCTCAGAGAGTCTGAGCTAATCAAGCTCACTACCCTATACCACCTCATTGCTTGCTTCGGAACCAACTCCCCCCCAAGGAGACATCACTGTGAGGCTCTTAAAGACCTACACTGGCTGACACTAAGGCATAAATTATCTTATGCTGCTGCCAGCCTTACCTATAAATTCTCCTCCCTTGGCCATCCACCTCATCTTAGTGGCCTGCTCACTCCTAAAGTCTCCATCCGAAACCTTCGGTCTACTACCAGTCAGCTTCTGAACATCCCCCGTATTCGGACCAACCAAGGTAAGCACTCCTTTCTGTTCATGGCCCCTCACTTCTGAAACTCGCTCCCCACAAGCTTGCTTGATAAGCTCTCCCTCTCCTTGTTCAAAGCCAGTCTTTAAGCGTACCTTATTGAGCTGAGCCTCTGTGGCTGTAACCGCTAGATCATGTACTCAACCTAACCCCTCTTAATTGACAACTGACTAATATCTCGCTCCCCTTGGACTAGCTAAAAGCAAACGCTAATGTCACTGTAGACCTGTTGCAATGTAACTGTACTCTCCAACTCTGTCTAAATGTACCCTACTGACTGTGTATATACTCTGAAACTGTCTTACTGTATCTTCACCTAATGTAAAGTGGTTGGTGTACTCAATCCCGGGATACCCCTGAAAAAGGGATCTCTGGTATCAGAGGGCTTACCTGGTCAACAAAATCTAAATAAATAAATAAATAGTTGGTTTGGCAGCAGTGGAGAACCAATTAATATTGAAATCACCTAGGAGAATCTATTCCACAGAAAATGCAAGAGAAGCCAGAGAGGTGATAGCATTAGAAAGAATAGGAGAGGTTCTGGGGGAGGCATAGACTCCACCAATAAAAACAGGTTATGAAAATGGGCAGGTAAACTTAAAAGAGTAGAGATTCATTTAAGGAAGGTACTTCACCCGTTATTAGAATCAAACAGTTGAGTCCCTGCCTGATGTAGAGGGCAACACTGCCACCACATTGCCATGATCTTTGCTGTGAAGTTTGTTATTAGGGATGGCAACATCCCTAGCAGAAACTCGAGAAGTGAGCCAGGATTTGGTGACACAGAGGATGTCAGCAGTATGCTGGGCAAACCACACTAAGTAACTCACTTTTAGGTAGGAATCTCCAAGCATGAAGATGAAAATGTTAAAGACCTTTAGGGAGGGAGAAAGAGAGGTAGAGTTGAAGGAGTGAGGGTCAGGATTAATTTCAATATCAGCACACAGGAGGAGCAAAATAAATAGAAGCACAGTAAATGAGTACTTGTGGCTGCAAGGGAAAGGGAGGAGGGAGATAGAGAGAGGTATATACTGTGTACATTACATATTTAAATACATGTATCCTATAGTAAATGTACAGTACACTGTTAAGTGGAACACACTATACTGTAGTGAAATGTAACAGCACAAACTAAAATGCATACATTGTACTGTATAGTATGCATTCAGAACATGGAGGATAATGTATTGGAAACCATGTACAACAAGACAATGTTGGCATTGAGATATTACCATGGTAACCACTCAACCTCAAGAGTGATGTTCAAGAGGTTTTGGTTGCCATGGCACTCTTGAGATACCAACACAGACTTGCCTGTGCATGGCTGCCTATACATTGTATTTTTTAGTGTATGGGCACCTGCAGCTGTCAAATATGGTCAATCAAGAGAGAAAGTTTGTAAAATAGAAAAAAAGAAACTATGTGTACTACTATACATACTGTTGTCCAGCACCACTTGAATGGTTGCAGTACTAATATGGCATCAGAGTGGAGCACAGAGCATGTTGCAAATGGCAGCAAAACATAAAAAAATAGCTTCCTTTGATTTACTTTCTTTTGTCAGCATTTAGAGTTTCAGATTGTTGTCAAGGATCTGAGCATCATGTCAGTTATATAAAATTAAATACCCCACAAGAAAAAAATGCTGCTTGCTGTGTTTCTATTGATTTGAAGCAGGGGATGGGGACAGAGGTGTGAGGGCAGCAATTGCATGAAGACTGTTCTAGGTGTAGCACAGTAGTGATGCACATACTAGATTACAACATTTTCAATTTTACTACTGTGGTACAAGAAGGTTATTCTAGGGATGGAAACCTTTGAGGACTACATACAAACATAGAATTTGATGGCAGATAAGAACTACTTGGCCCATCCAGTCCTCCCTACCTACACTATTATCACAGAACATACCCAATCTACAGGTCTTTCTCCTCTTCCCTTCCTTTCCACTATGATTCCCTTGTGCTTTCACATGGATTCTTGAACCTCACCACTGTTTTTGCCCCACCACCTCCGCTGGAAGATTTTGCAAGGCATCCACCACTCTGCTTGTTAAGAAGTACTGTACTTCCTCAAATCTCTCCTGCATTTACCCTATCCAGCTTCATACAGTAGCATGTCCCCTCGTTCTTGAGCACCTTTTCTTCTGAAAAATACTTCCCTCTTTTACCTTATTTACCCCATGAGATAATTAAAGGGTGTTTATAATGAGGTCCTTTAGTCTCTCCTCATAGGGCTTTTGATGCAGACCTGCACCATTCTAGTTGCTGTCCTCTGGACTGTGTCCACTCTGTCTATGCTTTCCTGGAGATGTGGTTTCCAGAACTGGACGCAATACTGTAGGTGGGGTCTTCCCAGCAATTTATACTGATGTAACACCAGCTCACTTTTTCTACTTGTGATACCCCTCCCTATGCACTCCAGCATCCAATTAAGCCTCCCTAATGCCTTGTTGGACTGTCTGTCCACATTTAAGTGATCCAATATGATTAACCCCAGGTTTCTTTCCTGGTTGGCGGTCATCAATACTACTCCACCCATTTTGAATGCCCAACTGCCATACCCTTGATCACTCCTCAGGTTTTCTCAGGTCACTACTCATCCTTTCCTCACCCACTGGAATGTCCATCCTATTACAGATTTTGGTGTAATCTGCAAAGAGGCAGGCATTTCCTTCTAGCTCCTCTGCAATGTCACTTATTTATAAAGACATTAAAGGGGACTGGTCCCAGCACTGATCATTGAGGCACACCACTGTTCACCCTCCCTTCCTCAGAGTGAACTCCATTTACAACCACCCTCTGTTGCCTATCATCTAGCCAATTTCTTAACCAGTTTACCACCTTTGGACCCACTCTTAAACTAACCAGTTAAAGTACTTGTCTTCTGCAGTATGTGGAACAGTGTCAAAAACCTTACTGAAAACTAGATAACTGTTGGCCACATTTATTGCTCCACCTTGATCTAAATCCTTTGTCACCAAGTGAAAGAAATCTGTCAGATTCATTTGACATGACTGCCCCCCTCAAAACCATGCCTGCCTTGGGTCTTGTAACCCACTGGATTCAAGATACTCCATAATCCTTTCCCTCAGCAGTAATTTCATTAACTTTTCCACCACTGATATCAGCGTGGCTGGCCTGTAATTGCCAACCTCTTCTCTGCTGCCACTTTTGTGTATTGGGACTACATCCTTCCTCCTCCACTCCTCCAGAACCACTCCTTTTTCCAGTGATCTGTTCAATAGAACTATCAGAGGTGAAGCCTATATTTCATTGAGCTCCCTCAATACCATTGGATGCAGCCCATCTGGCCTTGTTGCTTTGTCCACCTTCATATTAGCGAGTCCCTTCAGGACTCTCATCTCCAAGAAAGGATGAGTGTTCACCTCCCTCTCTCCAGAGTTTCTGTTACTTTTTTGTGGACCCTTCACTTCTCCTTCCTCTGTGAATGCTGAACAAAAGTATTTGTTCAGGATGTTTGCCTTTTCCTGGTCCGTATCTGCATAGCCCGTCCTTGCCCTTTCAACCTTACAATCCTACACCTAGTCTTCCTCTTTTCATTACATACCTAAAAAATGTCTTATTTCCTTTTGTTACCACCTGGGCTATTCTCTCTTCAGTCTGTGCCTTTTCACTCCTTACTGCTTTCCCTGCTTTCCTCTGTTTCCCCTGATACACATTCCTATCCTCCTCCCTCCACATCTCGCTGTATTTTCTGAATGCTAGCCTTTTAGCCTTTACCTTTTCAGACACTTCTTTCAAGAACCATAATGGTCTCTTTTTGCTCTTGCTTTTGGTAACCCATGACGAGGGTGACTGTGGAATGGTGAACTGTCATAACGTCGACCGAACCATGGCACCAACACTTTTGCACAATCCCAGTTCCCCCCATCCCAGAGTTATGTCCCCCCCGGAGTTAGAATCTAAATTAAGAGGGATGTTTTGGGAAAATCACCTCACAAGAGGGGGTGCGGGTGTTGAAGCCCCCCCGCAAGAAAATATATTTGCAAAATTGTTCGTGCTGTGGGTTCAGTGCTGTTGTGATGGTTCACCATTCCACAGTCACCATTCTGACATGGAACCTTGCATTTGCTCACTTGTTTGATGCAGAGATTAGAGTAATGTAATATTTTAAATTCTTTTTTGTAACCTGATAAGGCCCACTAGGTACTAGTGCCTGTTTTCAGGGGTGACCAGGGAGCACTGGGGTGGTTAGGTAACTTGCTCATAGTCACACAACATGCAGCTGGAGGTGTGAAAATCAAATCCATGCATGCTGGATGTACCAAGTTCGTTACTCTAACCTCCAGCCTATACTGCCATCCCATCATTCTTTATGTTCCATCATACACTGTAAATACATACATCATAGTTTATGGTTAATGGTATATTGGGCTCTATTTTTATGCTTACTCACCAATGGCATAAGCATACATATCACTATTGCTCTGTGAGAGGGCTTTTGGGGGCTTGATCCTTCTCCACCAATTATAGGCTTAAACTCAGCATTTTCTTGCCAATACTGCCCACTGTTACTTACTCACTGTTTTCCACTTTAGTACTTACCTAATCACAAAGTTGAAAAGTGCAAAGAGGAAGCTGCTGATGACATGAGTTACACATATCAATGTGAAATAAAACTTTAAACAATTTATGGAGTTCCAAATCTGATAAGCTTGCTTTATAAAAATGCACTTGTGGAGCAATCTTCATTCAGCCCTTTTGCTGTTAAAATTTCCAGCTCAAATATGCAATATGCCTCCCTCTTTTTTAAAATGTTGGTTATATCACCCCCAAGTTATCCATTTTCACTTTCTCTAAACCCACAAACTTTTTGATTAGCTACTGAACCATGCTGAGCAGTGTTAAAGTGCCTTGCCATTCTATATAAGTTATTTCATGTTCTGATGGCTGTTTTTTGTTCAACAGTTCAGTGCTTTAACATCCTTTTTGTCTGGCTGATATACAACAGGCCACATGGGGCAAGGGAGCATATAGACAGTGTACAAGATATATGTTGCTCCAATAAAAGGTATCAAACTATCCAGTAACTCCTGTTTTCCAAGGACCAATGTAGCTAAAATCTCTTTGAACTACTGTATGGGGATTCACAAACTGTTTAGGCACTGTCACTATTTCACAGAATGTACATCTGCATCTTTCCCAACTTAGGAATAAACTTCAAAAAAACATGAAACTGACTTTTTCCAATTAAACTTACCTCATTCAAAACACTTTATGCATGACCCTTCAATGAGGCCTGTAAATGTTTTACCTGATGTAGTACATGTTTCTTGCTCTTATCCTCTCCCTGTGGTCTTCTGTCAATACTCTGTCCTCTGTGTGCATCCTTTTCCCTTCCTCCCTTTCCTCCACCCTCTATTTCCCCTGTATATAATGCCTGTTTGTTGTTGTGATGATTACTATGCTGTTTATATTGTACATTTTTTGTGTTAATTTGTGACAGTTGTATTGTTCCCTCACCTGACAGGTGATATGTTATCATTTTTTGTATCCTTTTTATACTGTTGTATTGATCACGTGTATTTGCCCAGGTCCATCTTGTAAATGAGCATGCTCAATGGTGATTCGCCTGGTAAAATAAAGATTGACTGATAGATTGATTGATTGACTGCTGCACTGATGGCAGCCAGCCAGCAGCATTGGTAGCAATTTGGTGGGGCATGGCGTGATCTGCAAACTGTGGGTAACTCTATCCCCCATGTTTTGGGGACATTTATATACTGTATGAGGATAACTCTCAGTCCATTCTTTCACCTTAGGCTCACTTTGCAAAATTCACCAATTTTTCTGCAAAACTTTTTCAGCAGCGTTAGTCTGTGCACTGAATGATGTTACAAAGTTACATCTGTTACTTTGTCTAGAATTATTGGTGATGGGATGCAGTAATGTCTGTCTATCTGTGCAGTTAGCCCTGATATACAGTCAATTAATTTTAGCCTTGGAGTAACCCATTTTCAGGAATCTGTGGTTTATATCCCTTGCATTTTTCTCAAATATCTTTAGTGAACTACTGTTTCAGTGCTCTGACAGATAAAGACTAACAGGTATATTCCTGATGGTGTGGCAAAGTAGCATGAACTACTGTAGCACAAAGGAGAGTGTTGTGGTCTGTGGGCTTCCTAAACAGATTAGAATCAATAACTCCCTGCACATCTTTAATAATAGTGATGTTAAGGATGGAAATAATTTCCTGACCGATGGTAACACTGAATCTTAGGATATGGTAACTTTCTTCCAGGAATTTGTTTTGCAATAATTCTCACAGCTCATAAAGGATGCGTTTATAAAGAAGAACTAATGTGGTCAGTCCAGTTTTTTTAATCTTAGTGTAACTTATGTTTTTTCCCACTAAATTGCACTGTGCACATGTTCTGATCCTATCTGGGTGTCCTTAAACACTGTGTATAACTTTTTGAACAGCAATGGGGAGCACTGACTCTTGATAAAATGTGGCTGCAAAAAATGTTGAGGCTCCCTGTTGTACTTGCTGGTTGCATATTGAATGCTGCACCACTAATAAAAAGCACTTATCACTGTAATCCTTCTTTTTACAGCTGCATGGTGATGTCACCATTCTGACATACTGCTATGCCTAGAAGAGAGAGAAGGGACTTTGGAAGCACGTAACAGGATGCCTAGACTGTCTTCATCCACTAAGTGCTCAGATTGGAAATGAACCACATCTCTCTGCCTCCACCTTGTGCTGTTTCTTTTTGTTCCTTTATCCCCCACCACCACCACTCTACTAGCCACACTATTTCCTTGATAATTAGGAGTGACTGAAGTAGTGCCTCAGCAGCAACAGCAATTGACTGGCAGCAGTCTCACTCAGAGTCTTCATTTAAAATGCTTCTATAAAACCAGCATCAAGAAGGCAAGTAACACACTGGCATTCAGGGTGGACAGTTCTAGTTGGCCAACTGTGTTTTGTTTAAGTCTTCCTCATGTACTTATTTCAATTATTTCTCAGGAGTTGATTGCTGCCTGCAGCCACTGCTGAAATGTTTCCTTTTCTGCTCCATCAATTATTCTCCATACAGCGTGTTCCACAGGACAGTCCAAAATGCTTAATTAACATTTGGACTGCAGGCAGAATTTGAACATGTTGGAAATCTGGACATGTATTAGTCCATGGCACAGCTAAGGTTAACAGTTTTGTGATGCAGTCAGGTAATAAAGCAAAATGGTGATGTTCTCAATGTCTGCCCAGTGAGGGTGGGGGACTTTTCTTGGGAGAAGCTCACACTTCTTCTTTAAATGCTGACCAGCAAATTACATTCTCAGATTTCTACTTCACTGATAACTGTAGGATTTACACTTAGATGATGATTAAGAGTATGACCATGAGTGAGTTGGGAGAGTACAGTAAATCACATTGCTCAATAAGGAGACCAAAAAGTAAGCAAAAAGACATGATGGTGTGTGCATGGAACAGATTTTATTGCATGTCCAGGGGCGCAGTGAGGCATAAGGCTGCAGGCCAAGTGTCTTCAGCCCCTAGAAGTGTGGTAAAATCTGTTTCATGCCCACCCTCAGAGTGTCTTATTGCACTGATAAAATGGGCTACTTTTTTCAGTGTTTATTTTTGTTTATATAAAAAGGCTATTGTTATCAGTATGTCCAATACAATAGTCCTTCCACCAGGCATAAGATGACATCACTCAGTTTCTTATTAATATTCATGCCCTTATTTTAATAGCCATTTGCATATTATGTATCTTTCTGTGGTTTACTTCTTTACTGTCCTGCAGTGGTATCTGTAGTTGTAGTTGTGTCCCCTCCACACAGCAATGCATTGACATTTGACAGTGATGTTTTTGTGGTACAGCACCAAGAAAGATGGAAGGAGATAGGTGGTATGTGCTTTGAGTTTCATTTTTAACAGACTGTTGGAGGCTGCGATGGTTTGAACAGATTGCATTTGAATTGATGGCGGTAGGAACAAAGCTGCTGCAGAGTACGAGAGAAGCTGGTTGTAGTTCTCCAGAACTGTGATGTCAGGCAGTACAGTTTATTTAAATTGTAAACACTCTTTTCAGATGAAGACAGGAGCACAGCATTTTAACAGAGACAGTGGTTGTGACTGGTAGGTCAAATGATTTAAAAAAAAAACACATGCAAAGATGAAACAGCTATGGAGAAAGGAGTCTAATCAGCATCGGAAACTGAGGGAGGAGATGTGCTGAGGGAGCAGGAACATGATCGACAGCAGAAACAAAAGAAAGAGTTTGTAAATAAATATTTTAACAACATCTCACTGGTAGATAGTTGTGGGGATTCAATTGCTTGTTTAAACATGTACCAATTATATTTATTGCTCACATTTTATTCATGGATGGTTCTGTGCTCACTAACAGAAAATAATGCTGGCGTTTTAAACTTACGTGTTCTAATGGCACAGTGTTTTATTTTTGAGCAATGCGGTCCTGCTTTTAGGAACTAGTTATTAGGTATGATGGAACAGATTTCATGCATAGGTAATGACCAATCAGAAAGCAGGATTTGTTCTTCTCATTTTATAATTGCAAATAGCATTCTCTTATTTCTACTTCTCTGCTAACTATAGGATTTCTGTTAGTTCTCACTTGTCTTCTTTTCTGAATTATACATTTCATGAGCAATCAGATATAATAACATACTGTAGTTAAAAAGAGAAACAGGTCCATTCTAAGTTTACCTTACTGACGTGTACCTATCTGCGGTCTACTCTTAACTACATAGATTTCCATTCCTCTAGTAATATTTTTTCAAATAAAGATGAATGATTGAATCAGAGATCAAATCAAAAAATGTATATGGAGTTCTAACTTTCTTTTTCTCTCTCAATATTTTAATGACTAAAAGGAATGAAAAGCATACTGAATGTGCTGTCTCTGTTCTATAATGATATTTGTGTAACATGTGACTTTGTTAATATTATTTAAAGTTTGCAGCAAATGCTTCATATACTTGGCCTTGAGCTCATCATCTTGAGAGAAAAAAATCTGACAAAGTTGTTTTGAGACCAAATGAATTTATTAGAACTTTATTGTAGGTTCTTATCAATCCTCATGCCTGGCTAAGAAAACTCTGGACTAGGCTGACATGTTATAAATGAACAGTTTTATGCAAGAAACTCATGACAAGGATATGATTGTATACGAAATGCATAATAATTTATGCTGATAGTGATATTGTTGATTGCATGTTACAGCAATCATGAGTGGAACTACAGTTTACATGTTGGGGGAGGGGGGGGCTGTGCACCACTCAGTTCTGTGCACAGTTTTGCTTTCAGTATAAGGGTTGATTGGGAGTAGAAAGCCAAACATTCTGAGCATTAAGCAGCCAGTGAGTGCACTTCTCCAAAGTCATATCACATAAGGAAGGGGCTATTTGATGGAGGGAGGGCAGGAAGTAAGTGATCTGGTGCTGGAACAGTGAAGTGACTGTGTGTAGTGGTGGGGGGGTGAGGTGGGGGGATGTCACTGTGTTGTCCTTGGGGAGGCGCATGTCTGGCACTGAAGTATTGGGGGGTTAAAATGGTGTCAGCATGGTTCAGTTTGCAGCACATCTACCAAAGGGCCAAAAGGTATTGGGTTCAAGTCCCACACTGGGATTTTGCACACACCATAAATGCTAGTCCCTTCCTTACATAAATAATTAAATGAAATGTTTGCATGCTGCACACATAAAACTACCCAAGTGATATGAGTTCTGCAAGTATGATTTACATGTTATATTTGAACCAATTGCATGCATATGATATGCGTGCAGCAAGCAAGCCTGGAAACCATGACTTTTATGTTAAATTGGGAAAGATTGCATGCATGTGGCATGCATGCAAAAAGCAAGTGGTTACTGATAACTGCACATGCAAAAGTTAAGTGACTTGCTCAGGATCACACCATACAGAAGTGGGGACTGATGAGATTCAAACCCAGGGCTTTATGCCTCCAAGTCTCATGGCTTGAAGTTCAGTGCGTTTAGCCACTAAGCCATACTGTCTGCACACATATGGTTTGCTTGTTCTTCAATACATATCTGACTACATCTGCACACATGCTGCGTGCTTGTAGCCACTGTTATGCTTTTCAGTTTTCTTCTCTTAGTCATCCCAGTTTCACAGTTTAAGTGTAGCACACACACCAATGGAAACACATGTGGTTTTTCCCACCTCAATACACAAACTGACACACAAAACCACTTCATTACTGCTGTCTGGTCTGTACCCCTACTATTTTCTCTCCATAGTTTTGAATGCTTCCATGCAAACAGACTTTAAGGTGCAAACACAAAAGTAGCAATAACTCAACACAAACTCACATGGCCACCCCCCCCACAATGCTCACACAATGGAACAGGTATGGCCATACTGCTATAGACAACCAAGTATAGATATAAGTAAAAATTCTCTTACTTGAATACTAGGGAGCCAGAGGCAGACATCTTTAAGAGATGATGTCCATGGGTCAGAGTACTGGGGTGTACCCCCTAGAAATGAATTGAGTTATTTTTTATTACTATTTTATATGTTATGATGGTGAGTTGGAGAATAATGAAGGTCACTGTTCTACTAACAAGGCCATTGTTAGTCGAGCAGTGGCCTTCATTAATCTCCAACTTCCCATCAATAATGTATAAAATAGTAATAAAAAAAATCCTCATTCATTTCAATGATGCACACCCCTGCAGTCTCCTTTGCCCTTTGTCATAATGTATCTGAGTGTGGTGGTGTGGAGGTTAGCTTCAATGGGGGGGAGTCATAAGCCTGACTATAATGGGGCTCCAATAGTCTGTGCATGCCATACCGCTCAACTGTCCGTTAATGCAAGGGACAGCTCTAGAATGTCTGAAACATCTCTAAAAGGTAAAACATTTGTTTTGACTGAAAAGTGATATGCAAATCAGGAAAAATATAAGTGTATAAGATTCATCTGTATATACCGCAGAGCACTGCATCAGATTTGGGCTTTAACACACCCAGTTACTAATCATTAGTTTTTTCTGGCTGAAGTTCTACCCCCTACAAAAAAAAAGAACTTTCTGTCAGTTTTTCTCCTAGACTCCATTCCATTCAATACCCATCCCCTATGGGTCATGAAGCTGCCCAAAGGTGAAGAAATGTGAAAGACACATCAATATTTCAATCCTTCTTCCTTCTCCAATCCCCCTGTAAAAAAAATACATTTACTTTTACTTACCTGGCTATATGATCAGAACCTGTAGTCTGGCACAGTGTGGCATCAGCCCAGTTTTCAGTTCACTCCTGCTCTCTCCTTCTGCCAGAAGCTGGATGCTAGAATCAACCATTACAGGTCCATAACATTGTCCACGACCAAGTCACGTCACCAACTGAACCCACCCATCCTGAGTTGCTTACTTCTTGCTTGGTTGCTGCTCTGGTAGCTGCCGCACTGCACTGATCAAGGCCTGTGAAGGTCACCCACACTACTGTCACCACTGCTGCTAAGCCTAGCTTGCTACCATGGGGGTCTGTGATTTTTTTTTTTTGCAAGGTGAGCCTAGTAGAGTAAGTAGGTAGCCTAGTCTTTAATTAGCTTTTAGCTCACCCTCTGCCCCTTCAGCCACCAGGGGAGACAGAAACTCACTAAGAGTAGACCAACAAAAATGTGCTACCACAACACTGCTATTGAGAGTTCAGTGCTCACCAACTTCTCCAAGCTGTAGCATGCAGCCTTTCTACTCTGTGGCAGAAAATACAGTGTCACACTCGCATGACTCATGTGCTTTTAATTGGCTGGAGTTCCTCTTCATCACATGTGATTGTGCTGCCACTAATAGGTAGAGAGAATGGACAACACAATGCAGACACAATCAAGTCTGGACAGTACCTGCAGCGTGAGCACACATAGGCCAGGTAGGCACTTATTGTGTAAAAGATTAAATGCAAATTTAATGCCATTATTGCCACACCATAAGAACAACCTAGGCACAAATATGGGGGGGGGACAACTTCCCCCTCTGCTCTACATAAATGGCACCCCTGCTTAATGGTAGAAATTCATTCTCAGGTGCTAATCCAATGGTTTCCACTGTGTTCTGAGGTACTATATCTTCATGTTTCATGATGTGTCCAGATCATCATGTGGGTTAGTGTCCCTCATTCTGAGTGTCCATATCCCTCATTTCAGTTTCAAAATGTGAGGTATGGTGCATACTTCCAAGACCCTGCTCAGCACAAAGAGTGCTGAGAATGGCCATAGCATATATGCTCAATACAGAATGACAAAGGGAAAGTAAGTGAGATGAAACTGTCATAGAGAAACACATTTATAGCACTAAATATGCATAAGGGATGTGTATGGTCCAAAATAAAAAGGATAAGCTTCACAATACAGAGGCCCCTCTTCATACACCTGGAATGGGGGATGTTAACTGGCTACATCCTAGGCATTTAACGCAGTAAGCAAACAATACTTTACAAATGAATAGCGATTTAATGACAAAATCAAAAGCTGCTAGACAACTTGCAAAAGGATAAGAATTAATGAGTTTACTTAATTTTTATGGGAATTCAAATAAAAATTTATGTTAATGACTAATTGCTAGCAGTAGTATAAGAAATGGAAACTGATATTTTTTTTAGATGAGATTTGCACTAGCTTAGCTGCTGCACACATGGCAAATGTACAGCATGTGAACCTGATGTGATGTTTAAATGATGTTCACACCTTGCTTAACTGCTGCACTCACATCAAGCATGCAACATGCAAGCCTGATGTAATTTTTAAAATATGTTCACACCAGCTTACCTGCTGTACACATGTCAAGCGTGCAGCATTCAAACCTGATTTGCTTTTTATACCTGGTTCTCTTAGGATCACTTTGTGTATGTGAACTGCATGCAAACATTGCACAATTAAGCATGTGGCGTGCATTCTGCATGTACACAGCACACCTATATTTCTGTAAGGGCTGAGCGCAGTACTAAGGGGATGCTGTACTGTCCTATGGCACTTCTTGAAAAGAGTAGGGAAAGTTTCCTGGTGTGCTGACCAAATTTCCCCCATTCACCAAAATACCACTAACCACCTAATCTGACTTAATTTCAGTTAGCTTCCATCTTTACCCTATCAAAAAAACAAATAAAACAAAACAAAAAAAAAGCAAGTGATTGTGTTTGGTGCTGGGGTTGAACTTGTAGTTTCAGTGCTGGGGAGGGGGAATTGTAAGCATGTCTTGCATGTCAGCAAAAGTGTCATCATTAACTGGGGGCTTTTCCAGAGGCAATGGAGAATGCTGTTGGGAATGTCTGGTGCTGAGGAGCTGGCCTGTGATTGTAAGGTCTACGGAGCATTTGATTAAAGTAGTGGCACTATGTCCCAACCCTCATATGTGCACTGCATAATAGCACTGTATGGGAACCCTCGTGTGTGCACTGCATAAAATAAAACTGTTAATAAGAAGGTCATGCCATCTAAAATATGGGGTTCAGCTGGTGTGGTGAGATGGGGGTTCTGTCTTATTTTGAGAAGTACTTCCAGGGCTTTTTTATGTCTGATTCAAGTGCTACTGTATGGATGTGGTTGTCAGTGGAAAAATGTGAAATGTGTCTAGCATCATTCTATTTACTACATGCATGTCAGTTTAGATGCCAGCATCTTACAGTGCTATTTTATTTATTCATTTCAAATGTTTTAACCAGGAAAGACATACTAAGTTGGTGTGTGTGTGTGTGTGTGTGTGTGTGTGTGTTTGGGGGGTGAGCAATATTGTACACAGTCATTGCTTTCCAAGTGGGGAATGCAAAATGCTGGTGATCTGAGTAGGGAATTAACTGCCAATATACAGATCACTGGTGAGGCTTCACTTGGAATATTGTGCCCAGTTCTGGAGTCCTCATCTGAGAAAGGGCATAGATAGGCTGGAGTCAGTGTGGTGAATGGTCACCAAAATGAGGCAGGGAGAGCAGGACACATCTTATAAGGACAGCTAGAGGCTCTGAACATGTACTTTTTGGAGGCCAGGAGGGAGAAAGGGGACCTGGTAAGAGGGCTATAAGTTTCAAATTAGTATAAATAGAGTGAATAGTAAAAACCTATTGAGAAATAGGGATGCATTCCCAAGGGAACAAATTTGGAGGTTGATGATGTAGGTGGGATAAATTCATAAAAAAACACCACCAGCAGCTTAATCAGGTCTAATTTCAATTAGTTAGCACCTGTATCCTCCACCCTTTCTTGGATGAGGCTGAAAATAGGTAGAATTGCTCAGCCATTCTTTCCTGGTCAACAAAAAAAACAAATAAATAAAATAAATGAAATTCAGGATGGATGTGGGAAGTTCTTCCTCTGGGAACTTCTACTATGGACAGATTTAATGGGCCCTTAATCTTTATTTGTCACCAGTGTCTATGTTTTTATGCTTGGGAGGATGAGGCTAGCTTGTCTGGTGAAGATAGTCTTGCCAAATCATGAAGTGTTTCCAGTGCTAGGGGGCACACTGTGATGTCCCTAAAGACACCAAAAAGGTAATGACACAGGAAACAAACTCTGTCCAGAGCCAATAAGGCTGCAGGTGAGGATTTTGTGGTAGTAATACAACATGTTCAGGAGGGGGTGATGGTGGTGGTGGGTGTTGAGAGGGAGGGTTTGGTGGGGAAGAAAAAATATAAGAAACAAAAAAAAGAGACCATCTTGGGGAATATGATCATGACACTGTTACATTTCTGGGTGAGTGCTGAGAGGGAGGGTCGGTTGGGGAGGGATACTTATAATTAAACTTATAATTAAAAAAATGGTGGTCATGGCAGAACACAGCACAGTCCATCATGCCCAAGATGGCCACCACATGCTACTGCACATGTGCGACCCATAGCTCATGCACAATAGAGTTTGGGTGGCCATCATCCTGGACATGGCAGAGTGTGCCTTGTTCCACAGTGCCCCCTCCAACAGAAGCAAAATAGTGCAGTGCTATTTCCATTGCCAACAATGATTGGAGTGATTCACAGACATGGTGGCAACTTTGGTGCATCTCCAACATGGTGTTCTGGGTGTGCTTAATTCTTTATATAAATGTGTTATTGATGTTCAGTTAAGCAGGAGTTTTAACAGATTAAACTGTATCAATGATCAAAGTCAGCACATAATTACTAGTACTGTGTGGAATCATTTGTAATATACATGCAGTAGCACAGCATGAACCTGGGAGACATGCTGAAAGATCTGTGTCAGTGTGCCAGAACTTTGTTTCACCAACCATGGTCTGTATATAGTGCTTCATAAACAAAAAAATGCCTATTCTATGATTGTATACATTTTTAACCACTAGGAGGAGCTCATTGTTAGTTATGTTATTCAAGAGACAGTAATTGCTGTGATGTGGCAGGCTAAAGAAATTATGCCTAGTGAAAATAATAAGTCCTGATTGGCATTAGAAAGCAGATTTTATCTTGGCACAGCAGTAGGTAACTTTTTTACTATCAACAGGTTCTCAACAATTAAAATGTATTTTTTCTTTACCTTTATTTCCAACATTTGTAAACATATTATAACTGCAGCAAGTGATAGGTAATCAATCTATAGTCTATGTTTGAATGTTGTTATGGATGGAAATCCATCCCTTGAACAATGTTGTTGTGCTGCACTAGCTACGTCAGCTAGTTTGTTGTGCTGCACTAGCTACGTAGCTAGTGCAGCACAACAACTTGGAATGCTGTCTCACACGCACATTATGGGAACCTTCTGATCTGCGAGAAATGACCACGGTGGTGATAACTGTCCCAGGAATTGAGCGACAGAAAAGAAAAATGAAGTAAGGATGCCCACCGTTTTTTTGAGTGACCATACACTACAAAGGGCAGTGTATGATTGCTCATACACAGCAGGGATATTTTAGAACTCTCAATGTTTCCATAGTAATTACATCTCTTGAGCTGTGCTGTTGAGGTTTCCAGTTACCAAGGAAATGTCTCAAGTGAAAAATATCCTTGTTGTGTATGAGTGATTATACGCTATCCTTTAGGTTTTTCATAGTTATGTAACCGTGGGTAGGGCAGCCATCCCATTTTTGCAGTGTTGGGCTGACAGCTTTTTTCTTTAATAATTGAATCAAAAAACCTGTTATATACACTATGGCTGTAACTGAACACAGGTATTCATCTGTATTATTTATTTGAAAGAGTTTCACCAAGAAAGACATACTGAGCTATAATAGCTAATTTCCAGGTGCATACTAGGAGATGGAGAAAGGGTGAATACAATTGATAAACTCTGGTCAGAGACACTACGGCTGCTACTACTTTAACATGATAACAGTTAATCATTGGCTTAAATGTTATAATGAATTATCATAGTCAGCTCTGTGTTTACATTGCACCTTTCATGATGGTCCAAAAAGTTACATCTTCTAGTTATTATATGCAGTACTGGACCTGAAATGGTGTGTGCATTTGTTATTTTTGGTCAAGGTTTACTCTGCTTTCCATAAATTGGATTTGTTTTTGAGCCTTGCTTTAGCAGTGCTGCACTTGCCTTTGCTTTTCAGCTTCTGGTCTGTTGGCTCCCAATGACATCACCATAGGGCAAAGGAGTGACTTACACTGTGCAGTACAGTGCAGTCACAGCTGTTTTGCAAGGGAAAACTACCAGTACTTAATGTACATATCATAGGTATCATAGGTTATACAGAGCTAGAAGACCATGGTCCATAATGCTCGCAGGTATTAGTTATATCCCACTATGCATTTTTGTTTCAAATAGGTGTACAAGTAATTTTTAAAAGTATCAATATTTTCACATGATACTATTTCCACAGGTAGACTATTCCAGATTTTACAAACTCTTACTGTGAACCAACTACTTCTTTTTTTTTGTTTTGCACTGTTCGACTTTTAATTGCAGTGGATGTGCCCTAGTTAAGTAAATTTTATCCCTTAATTCAAGTCCTAGTAACTCCCACAGGTGGTCATCATGTACAGCCTTAAATACTAGACATAAATCGCCCCTCATTCTGCAATACTCCAATGTATACAACCCAAGTTTTTCGAGTCTAGTATGATAATCCAAGTTTCTGACTTCAAAATGTTTTTTTAGTTGCTCTCTGTTGCATTTTTTCCAGTGATTTTATAGTGCCTTTGTCCCCTGGTGCCCAACATTTGGCACAATACTCCAGATGGGGCCTCACCAGTGATGAGTATAATGGGAGCAAGACATCTTTACTTTTACTGCTGATATGTTTATTTATGCAGTGTAACACACCAGCTGCCTTCTTAATAACAGCATGTCAATGGAATTTAGAGCTGAGATCATTGGATATTCTGATACTGAGATCACGCTCATCATCAACTGATTTTAATGTTTTCCCACCAAAAAAGTATTTAGATTGAATGTTTTTTCTTCCAAGGTGCATTACAACGCATTTATCTGTATTAAAAGACAATTTATTCAGGGTGGCCCACTTCTGTAACTCATTTAGGGCATATTGGAGGGTATTTATATCACCAGTATTAGTGATGGGGTAACCTATACGTGTGTCATCAGCAAACTTTGTTAACCAAACATCAGTTGTGGTTTTTAATGATGCTATATATAAATTGAACAGACATGGGCCCAGAACCGATCCCTGTGGGACCCCTCTAGTCACAATATCCCAATCTGAGAAAAAGCCCTTAATACACACTCTCTGGGTATGGCCTTTGAGCCATGATTCCACCCATCGCGATATGTTTCCCCCTATGCCAAGACTTATCATGTACTCCATAAGATGGCCATGAGGGACCTTATCAAAGGCCTTGGAGAAATCCAGAAAAATGACATCCACCGCTTCGCCCCATCCAATGCCCCGCTCACTCCATTATAGAAGTTCAACAGGTTAGTCTGGCATGATCTGGCCTTAACAACACCATGCTGAGTAGGATCAGGTTCGATTTTCTTACATAGATGTTCCTTTATAATTCCTTCTAGCATTTTACCCACTATAGATGTCAAGCTGATGGGTCTATAATTTGACACGTCCTGCCTGGAGCCCTTTTTAAAGATTGGAACCACAGTCACTTGTCTCCAGACATCGATAACCTGGCCTTCTTGTATGGATTTATTGAATAGGGCAGTAACAGGACCAGAAAGAGGGATTGCTAATTCTCTAAGGATGTGGGGCTATAGACTATCTGGCCCTGCTGACTTGTAAGGATCCACATTTTGAAGCAGTTTTTGTACAGTGCTAACATCTACTGTAAAATATCCACTCAAGATATGGTCATTGTGTTTCTTTCTAGTTTCAGTTTTGGTATTAAAGACTGATGAAAATTGCTTATTGCACATAGTAGCCATATGTATCTAGTCCAGTACTAAATCTCCAGAAATATGTTTTAGCGGGTCTATAGTGGGAGTGCCACCTCTTTTGTTATTAATATATTTATAAAAAGATTTATAATTATCCCCCATGTTACTAGCCAGTCGTACCTCAAAATCCCTTTTAACCTTTCTAATACTATATTTAGTCACCTTTAACTGGAATTTAAAGGTATCCCAACTTTGCTTGGTTCCACATGACTTAGTTTTTTTGTAGGCTCTGTTTTTATATTTGATATTTTTCTTAACAGTTTCATTCATCCACAGCCTTTTCAATTTAGTTTTATCAGTTTTTTTAATAATTGGGATATATTTACTAGAAACTAAAGTTAACTGGCTAATCAGAATTTGCCACATTTCAGAAAGTGAATGATCTAAGAAGGAATATTGCCAGTCCCAGGATGCCAAATCCAATGTCTTGCCCAAAACGTTTGCTTTTTTAAAGTTATAAAGTGTTGTATTACCATGGTCCTATCCTAAATTCTCTCTAAAAGTAAAATGCCCAATAGAATGATCACTGGACCCTAATGGATGAAGCACTGAACAATTAGAGATTTGGTTTCCCATATTATGTAATACTAAATCTAGTATATTGTTGCCCCTGGTACCAGTGTTGACTATTTGTTCCATATTTGACAATATAAATATTTGCAGATATTTATTTTCCATGGGGGATGAAGTGTGCATATTCTTCCAATTTATACCAGGGAGATTAAAGTCATCTACCAATAGGGTATTATTAGTGGAAGATATCTTCTCCACAAAGTCTAACAGATGAATATCATCATCGAGTATAATTGCTGGGGACCTATAAACTACTCCCATATTAATACAAGGTGCTGAGATGGGAAACATTTTGACCCATAGTGCCTCAATACTGGGCCACTGTATGAGTTTAATACTCTCTATATTAATAATACTTGATAGATACAATGCCACACCCCCCCCCTTAGTAGTACTTCTGTCTTTATGAAACAGATTGAAACATGGAATATATTTGTCCCAGGGGTCATCATCACACCACCAAGTCTCTGTGACAGCACAAATGTGAATATTCAGTTGTTCCAATAATAAGATAAATTCATCGAACTTATTCCCAAGGCTTCTTGCATTTATAACTAAGCAATTCCATTCTGGAGGGGCCAAAGGGATAATACTATTACAACTGGTATTTTGGGGCAGAATATTTTCCCCCCATCTAATAGTTTAAACAGTGGTCAATCTGCTGTCTTAATCTGGTAGCAAAAATGCGTTTGCCTTGTCTATTCAAATGCATGCCATCCCTAGCAAAAAGATTTTGGTTTAGAAACCCTGTCCAATTTTCCAAAAAGAAAAACCCCTCCCTTATACACCATCATTTAAACCAGCCATTTAATGTCATAATATCCCTTTGTTTATCAATACTTGCCCTGGGTATAGGTAGGAGCCCTGAAATAATCAACTTTCCCCCTTGACTTTTTATAGAATCCCCAATTTCTTCAAAATCCCTCTGAATTTGTAATAGAGATATTTTGCCAAGATCATTTATTCCTGCATGAATCAGAGTGAGAGGGGAATTGGTGTGTTCTTGCAGCCCTGGGAACATATATTTTATGTTGTTTATACCTGCTCCTGGAAAAGTACTAACAGTGGTATATAAATTACAATTTCTACATAAAATATGATCAGTGTACCGAATGGTGGAATCACCGATCACTAAAACGTCCCTAGGAACATTAATTCTTCTTATAGCCTGGTCTCTATGTTCCCCCATCCCCAAGATACCCCATTAGCAATGCATCATGCCAAAATCCAAATGCTTTTTCAGTGTTTTTTGTAAAATTGTCTTACTTCTACCTCTGTAACAAAGCATTGGGACTGAGATAAGATAAACTTGCAGTCAGCATCTTTCCCAGTCCTTTTGACTTTTATACATAAATTTACCCATTTTGTGAAAGACAAGACATAAAACTTACAAGAACAGAAGGCAGAGTTTCAACTGCTAGGAAAAAAAATCTTATAAAAGAGAAAAATATTTTGTTGAGCGATAGAGACTGAGACTGAGATTTAAAGAGCATCTTTCCAGTCCTTTTGTCTTTATTGTATAAATTACTCTTTTTTGCATTGATTCTGGGATTATATTTCATTGCTATCCTCTGTAGTTAGTTATTGCATTCTGAGCTGCTAAAAAGTGCAGGGTGTACCAGAGATTCTGTAGCAAGCCTGGTGTTCCTGTGGACCCAGGGCTGTATTTCTCACATTACTACATGGCAGTGGAGTAGCACACACACACACACACACACACACACAAGTCAATTTTGCAAAAACACGTATTGACAAGGCATTTTAGTTTTGACATAATGCATTGCTAGCAGGGTGTCTTGGGGAAGGGGGCACTCAGTATGTACACTTTTTCCTTGCAAAACTGCTGTGACTGCACAGTACTGCACAGTGTGAATCACTCCTCTGCCCTATTGTGATGTCAGCAGTACTGCCATGGGTCCACAGCAACACTAGGCTTGCTATAGAAGCTCAGTCACACCCTGCAGTTTTTAGTGGCTCAGAATGCAAAAACTAACTGCATAGGACAGTAATGAAATAGAATTCCAGAATCAATGCAAGAAGGGGTAATTTATGTATGACAGTCAAAAGGCCTGGGAAATGAGCTCTTTAAATTTCATTTTTGGTAAAGTCAGATCAATTATCTGGTTGATCCTGTGTTTCCCATGTGTTTAAGTTTGCTAATGGATAGTGAGAAAGTGACAAAGAACTTAGGTATGAAACTTACAGATTTGTTAGATATTAGATATTAGATGGCAATAAATCCTTTGGGAATTTTGTTGAAAAAATTATTAATTTTGAAATAGTTATGATTAGTTGGACATGCATGTTCTGTTTGTCAAAAAACTAGCTGAAAAGGTGTCATTTTTTCCCCCACGTTAAAATCTACATGGAAGGAAGGGAAGGAAAAATTGTGTAACCAGGAAAGGCACACTAAGCCAGAGCTTGTTTCCAGGTGCAGCCTGGGAGCATAAGGAAGTTGACTTGGTCATGGTCACACAATATGGAAGTGGGGGCTGATGAGATTCAAACCTGGGTCTCCAGGTTTGCAGCTCAGTGCCCTACACAGAGACTAATGTCAGGTTCATTTTATCTTATAAATACTGAACAGATAAGTAGGATACTTTAATTTTTGTGAGGGAGGGATAGCTAGTATGCAACTTGCAATTATATTTTTAAATGAAGAAGTAATTAGTTATTTGAAATTTAAATAAAATCTACACAAGGAAAGCCTTAGTGATAAAAAGTTTACACATATTTTGGTGTGTCCCCCATGCCACACACTCATTTAAAAACTCTCAAACTGAGAGGCTCAAAACTCTATTTCTATTAATTTTTCTCGTTCAAGTTTTTCTGATGTGATCATGATTTAATTTCTGTTTTCCTACATGTCCATTGAATATTTTGATTCTGATGCTATTTTTGTATTTCAATTCGATCTGTTTTCTGCAATCTGTCAAGATGTATCCAGCCATGTAGCTTGACACTATGGGCCTGATTCTTAAAGCCCTTAGACTGATGCAAGTTGCCTGTGTCAGACATTTCTGCAGCAATTGGCATCTTGGGTCAAAAGATGCAGCATTCCTGTTTCTGAAATGTGGTCTGCATCACAATGGGGATTTGCTGCACCAGATTGTGTCTGTACCACCCTTGCAACCTACATCAGTGTGCACCAAGTCACAAGGGGGCTTGCGCCATAATGGGGCTGCAACATCCCCCTTTTCATGATTCTAAAAGCCCCACCAAGGATGCAGCAAAGGGAACCAATTAGACCAGCCAGGAGGTGATCTTAGTGGCTTGTTCCACTGGGACAGGGTGGACATTGGGCTTCCTGGGGCATAAGGGACAGGGAGGTTGCAGAGGATGACTCGAGGGAGAGTTGTGATTGCCTATTATTGAAGTGGCACCCGGCAGGGTGCCTGTACAGCTTTATATGTCTCAAATGCCAGCATGTCCACGTAATGTTCTATGATGTGCAGTGCCTAGTACCCAAACAGCATGTACATAGATTTTCATCCCTAAAGAAACACAATACAGTAGGGACCAGTGATGAATCAGCAGAATGCAGCAGCATATTGCACCAGTATGCAGCAGACTGCAAGAATGTACAGTGATAAGACAACAATGTACAGTCATGTGGTCTGCTGTGTTCCGGTGCAATATGCTGCCACATTCTGCTGATTCATCACTGGTCCCTCCTGTATTGTGTTTCTTTAGGGCTGAAAATGTACATACTGTATGAGCACCAGGCACTGTACATTGTAGTATGTGGACATGCCAGCATTTATGAGATGTATAATGCTGTACACACACACAACCAGGAGACACTTCAGTCATAGGTAGTCACACACCCCTGTCCCTTATGCTTCTCCGCCACCATCCTGGTGAGCAGTTTCAACCCTCAAACCTTCTTGTCCCCTCCAGTGTTGTGTTGGGTGGGGGGTGGACAAATCCCTGAGGCAGTTACCGCAAGTGTGCCACCTGTTTGGCACAATGGGCAATGTATAGCAAATTCAAGGACTTTGGTGCTAGGACCCTAATTGTTACAGAATCAGAAGCAGGTTTCCTGGTGCACCTGGAGTTTGCCACATGCAGAGGATCTTTGGGAATGGGACCCTTTGCCCTTTTTCACAATATCATGATTTTGTATAATAATTAAATATTGAATTATTCCAGTACTGATGTGCTCTTTTCTGAAAAAAGTATTCCCCGCCACACCCCAATGGTTGATTTTGCTGTTATTCATGGTTTTAAAGTGAAAACATACAATCATTCTAATGATGATCTAAAACTTTGATCACCTTCATTTGTCAGCTACATTGAAGTAACATTTTACTTAGGCACTTCGATGAACTATCAATGCTTGGTTTTATTGATTTTTTAATGGACCTCTGCACCAGACATTGTCAATGGCATCTGTATAAATGATCTACATGAACAAGGGGTAGGAGCACTCACATGAACTGAAAAGACAGAAATCAACACTAGCCACACCAAAGTTCAGGTACTTAATATTTATTTAGGTTCCACAAGCAGAGACTGTGCAGACACAAGCATTTCTGGCACTTTGAGGTTAAGAATCTTAATCAGGGTGAGGGGTAGCAAATCTAAGCAACGGCTTTTATACCTGAAAAGTCACATACTAGTGACATTAAATATCTTAACTACTGTAGGAGGAAAAAGGTAAAGTTATGGAGTGACTTGGCACTACCAAAGGATATGGGTGAAAGGAGAGTGAGGAGAGACAGAACACAGTCCAGATAGAAGTAAGGAATACAAAAAGAAAATGGTGGAAGAAGAAAAAGCAAGTGAAATGTATGAAAGGACAGATAAAAACAAAAAGAAAAGGAACATAGTGGTTGAAGCATACATTTAAATCAGTACTATTTCATTCCAAAACACACTTTTGAAGAGATAATAAAGCAGTACAGATAATAATACGTGTAACTGACAAGTGCACCCTGTATCAAAGACAAACTAGTAAAGGGTTCACAGTATTTGAAAGCTGCTGCTCATGGATTACAATTAATTCTACATTTCAGAATGGCTGTCTGCATCACCAGTTTATTTGCCTATTAGTCAGAGGCCTTTCATGGACAATGCTCCCTGGACTAGACTATGGTCCCAGTCAACACATTAATCTTTCAAGCAATCTATCAATTAATCTATAGGTAAAGTTGATAAATGCAGATGAAACTCTGTGCTTTAATTATTTTGTAGTGGGATTTTAGACAGGACAGACCCAAAAGAGCTGACTGTCCCTTATTTATACTTTTTCTGTATTTCTGAATCTTTTTGGCTATCAAGTTCAGTGTGGCAGAGCATTTTTGGCTTCTATGCCTTTAAATTCTACTATTTTTATGAGTGAGGATGAGTTTGCCAATGTTCAGGTGTGAACAACAGGCAGCCATGGCACAATATTCCAGATACTTGTGATCTGCTCTTTTTAACAGTAAGATAGACTACTGTGTAGCTGTTGTTGACACTAAAGTAGTAAACAACTATTGAGGTAGCTAATATCGTAGATACTAACACATTCTGTGAGGTTAGTAATGGCTTCACCCAGTGCTTGAAGTGCAAAGTATACAATCACAGGATGCATTTTGGTAGAAACTAGGTGAAAATGCCTATGCTGCATTGTAACTATTGAATTTATCAGTGAAATTGAATTACTAAGGGGGGATCCAATTGAATTCAGGAAAATCCATAAACTTGAATCATAGAATATAAACAGCATTATAGACAAATGTCATTACTCTAAAGGATGAGCTTAGTAAATTCATTCCTTGGCACAAGGTGAGGCTTGTACATAAAAACAGCAGGGAAATGCTGTAATTGACAGTAATAATAGTAAGGAAGGCCTCAAAATCAGGGAAAAGGGGAAAGCATGCTAAATACTTTAGCCCCCTCTTCCTTTTAATTAAAATATATATGAGTATCTTAACTCTATAACTCACCTCATATACTCCGATGGTGATAATGCACCAAAACAAAATCCGCAGCTATTCAATAAAGATATACCTGCAGACTTGACTGGTAAATACTCTGATTCTCTAATACGCAGTAGAGACAAGAAAAGCAATGGTCTCCAACAGCACTGGGGCAAAAGTATGAGATTTAAATAGATACAAAGATAAAATCCTGAAAACATTAGGGAGTAATTCATTGGTGGTCATACACACATGCACTAATGATATCAGGAGGCATCTTTTTTATGTTATCAAGACTGGCTTAATTAAATTGGGTGATAAACTAAAATACTGCAAAACAAAAGTTTAGGGTGATAATTTCAGAAATAATAAAGCACCATGATATTCAAGAGGCAGATAATCAGCCACTAGGCAGATAAACTGGTAATTAAGAAAGTGGACAGAACACTGAAATCATTTTTTTTTTGCCTAAAACACTGGAATAGTTCTATAACTAAGGCAGTACCTATATGAAATGGAGTCAGTGCATTTAAACAAAAAGGGATCTGCAATCCTGGGAGAAAAAAATAAGAAAGGTAACGATAGATTTTTAAACTAAATATGCTGGGGAATGAGTGTGAAATAAACATACTCCTGTACCTTAAGTTGCAAACAATGCTGAATTAACTAGGGGTTGGTAGCAGTCAGAAAACATGTTACATAATGTTTCCTAAAATGTGTTCATATAAATGCAAAGAGCCTGAATATTAAGTTGGATGAACTGAAAGCTATAACAGCTAGCAGAAATCCAGACATATTTAATATAACCAAGACATGGTAGGAAGAATATTCCCACTGGGGAAGGGACTACCCAGGATATACTCCTTATCTTCAGTATAGCGAATTTAAAAGTTGTAGTATTGGAGTGCATGTCCAATTACATAAATACATATGACACCATAAGAAATGTAGATCCTACTATTGAAACCCTTTCTATTAAGATATGTAATTGAAAAGGAACTGATGTGGGGGTCGTGGCTTGGACCAAGTGAAGATGGCAGCCTAGTTCTTTTCCTCTGCCCCAGCCTGGCAATAAATCGAACACAATCTGCTATGATGCTGGACTGAAGCTTCAATTTAATTACTGGAATTACCTTCCCTACCTCTGTCACCACTAATGGAATGCTTTTTGTTGAGGGAAGCCACGCTCTTCTGATGCCACCTGCAATGCTCATACTTCAGAGCCGCTCTGCTTAGATAGGCCATAGAGGCCCAAGCACGGGTTTACAAGATCTGTCTCAACTTGCACAGCTGGTATACCAGTGCCGAACCTGAAAGACAACGGGCCATGATCACTGGATGATCTTGCTATATGGGGGAGGACATTCCAGAGGCTGCTAATTTAAACATAAAGCTACCTCCCCTCTGTGCACAGGAACAGACAGAGGAATGGATGCCTTGGAGGCCAAAGCACCAGGGCTGCAAGCTCAAACCACACACTCACCACTTGGCCAGGCCCAATTAGGGGAAGCCCTTTCAAACATCACAAGATGCTTGATGCTCTCCTTATCAGAGTAGACACCATCGGAGCATCGCTAGTGGGTAATGTTGCTGATGTGCACCAGCTGGAAGATCAGCATCACATCCTGGAGCAGAGGAAGGAAGAGTCAGAGAGAGACAGCATATCAGTGTGTTGCAAAGGCTACATGTGGAAAAGACGGCTGACTCCACAACAAACTGAACTTTGCTTGGAACTGATTTTATGGCTCACTGTGATCCTGGTTTCAATGCCTTTGCTCTGCAAAACTGCCCTTGCTGGAACACTCTCTCCCCAAGGGGTGTTTTTCACTGGTCAAACAAGGGTGGCACGTGAAGCCCGATGTCTTTGCTGTTGTGCCTCCCCCTTCCCTCTCCTCATTACTTGCTCCCTGTGTGTTTGCTCTCCCTGCAGTACTAGTTATTGGATTGCTTGATGTTTAAATGTAGAGCAATAGAATTTATCCCTGACTTGGCTGTACTCAGATGGCACACTCATCCCACCATTTACTTCTGTATATTACTGAAATATGGACGGCTACTGCCCTGGAATGCCTTAGGGGGCATATAGTGCCACTCAAGAGGGCTGGCAACCGTACAGTACATCTTTATACCCTCGTACTCTCTATATCAGGTTCCTGTCTCCCTCAATTAAGCATCTGGAAATAGAGCTTTGTGGCTGACAGAGGTTCCCCCTTCCACCTCTCCTACTCCCTCCCCCTCACAATTCCCTTTCCTGTTACTTCCAGCTTGCCCCCCTTTTTAATTTTCTCTGCCTATTGCTTGCCAGTTGGCACACATGCCCCTGTGCCATATTGGCAATCAGTCAATAGGCACTCCTGGCTTCTCCAGATCTAGTTTTCATCTAGATTCACGGGGTCAGGTCAGGACAGATCATCCATGTTAGGTGTGACCTCTCCCCTTACTCTTTTGGGTCCTGAAGCAGTGTGGCGTAGGGCATATTGTCACCTCTATACACACACATACACCTCAGCATCAGTAACTGTTAACTGTTCACTGTTTATTACATTTAGAGGGTAGCTCCTCTACTAGACTTTTGTATAGCTGTTAATCTTTGTTAATGTATTATATAACTCCTTTTTCTTCTATTTTGACCAGGCTCCATACAAGTGGAGACAATAACATATGCTACTTTCAAACTTCTCTCAGTATAATCTCTTTCTGGGACACCATGTAGGTGCACTTGCATATGAACCAGTACTCAGGTGAACCCTCTTATCTATCTGCTGACTGTCCTATTACTGTCCTCAAGGTGAGTACCCCCTCTTCTATCTAATTAAATTGGTGGTAAATACTAATGGCAATGACATCTTTCACTCACAGGGATGGAGGTGCGTCTCTTGGAATGTCAAGCGGCTAAATCACCCGGCTAAATGAACCAAAGTCCTGCAATTCTTAAACTTATGGGTGTTGATATAGCCATGCTCCAGGAGATGCACTTTACCAACCGTATGGTAGAGTGGCTTAGGAAACTATGGGTAGGATCAGTGATTGCCAGCAGCGCCTCCACAAAATCCAGAGTAGTAGCTATCCTGCTCCGAAAGTCGGGGCCCTGGGCAGTTGAGGATCAATGCCTGGACTCCCAAGGGTGATGGATAGCAGCCATACTTTCCTACCCGGGAGGTAGAGCCATGGTAGCCAATGTGTATGGCCACAATACACATTCAGGGGAGGTATACCCTGACTTGAGCCAAGCCTTCGCATAGCTTATGGAGAGTATGTCTGAGGTGCCAATATTACTGGGAGGTGATCACAATCTGATCCTAGATGTTTTCCTGGATAAATCACTCCCCACTCCACAATCCCACCCTAAAGTACTAGCAATCCTAACTAATTTGATGGCAGAATCTGTGACCTCTGGAGAAAAAACCATCCACAGGGACGAGACTATTCCTTTTACTCAGTGGTCCATCGTACCCACAGCAGGGTGGATTTTTGGCTTGCCAACCATGTAGCTGTGCCAGGGGTTATGGATGCATCAATTGGTAGAATCATGACCTCAGACCATGCCCCAGTAAGGATTCTATTTTTGTCACCGGGTCAGAGTGCTCCCTCCACAAGATGGAGATATAACCCTTTACTGCTGCAGGACACAGCTTTTTGAACCTACATAAAGGAAGAGGCCCACTCCTACTTCTCCATTAACACCCCTGGAGAGACTCGAACATCTACAGTATGTGAGGCTTTTAAGGCTGTTTTAGTGGGAGAATTATTTCCTTTTCAGCAGCTAAAAATAAGGCCAGGGCAGAAAAGATACGCTTTCTACAGGCTGAACTTGCAACTCTGGAGAAGCAGTTTAAAGTCTCTGGCCAGAACCCACTTAATTCCCCCCTCCTAGCCACTATCACAGGCCTAAAATATCAGATTAGCAATTTGTTAAATCAAAAAGTGGAATGGCAACTATTCCTTGCTAAATACAAATCTGGGGGGGGGGGGACAAGGGAGGTAAGTTACTGACCTATTACCTTCGTAAACAACAAGCATCATCTAGGATACTCATCCTGAAAAGCAAGCAGGGGAAAATAGTCTTGACACCAAAAGCCATAAATGAGGTGATGCAGAGCTTCTATCAGGAGCTTTATCAAACCCATAATATACTTTTGGATACAGAGCTCTCCTCATGGCTATCTGCATTATGTCAGGGGACTCCTTTCCCTTAAAACTCCCTGGAACAGTGTCATGTTCTGGATGCTCAGGTCACTCCCGAGGAGTTACAATCTGCCCTATCCCAGATGGCAAAAGGGAAAGCTCTGGGACCAGACAGAATGTCTGTAGAACTTTACCAGCTTCTTAGATCAGAAATTACCACCCTCCTCTTGCAAGCCTTACAAGAAGCCCAGACTGCTGCAGCTCTTCCCCCTACCATGCGGGAGGCCCTAATAACCTTAGTCCCCAAGAAATCCTCAGATGCATTGCAATGTGCCAATTTCCAGCCCATTTCTCTGCTATCTGTGGACACCAAGCTACTAGCTAAGGTCATGGCAAACAGGATATCACAAGTCTTACCTACCCTGATACACCCATCACAATCTGGTTTCTTGAAAGGGAAGTCAGGTGCAGATAACCTACACCTAGTCTTTGACCTAAAGTGGCTGGTGCTCCACTCCAAAACTCCTATGGCAGCTCTGGCAATTGATTTTGTCAAGGCATTTGACTCACTGGAGTGAGGATACCTCAATAAGGTCTTAAAACTGTATGGGTTTGGGCACTATTTCTGTTCTTGGGTCTCTGCATTATACCATCTGCCAACAAATAGAATTGTTACCAACCGGGACATCTCTCCTCCCTTTCCTTTACAAAGGGGCACTAGGCAGGGCTGTCCCCTCTCTCCTCTCCCTTTCCTTGTAGCCCTGGACCCTCAGATTAGAAAACTCATGAGCACCCCCGGCATAACAGGTATCCCTGTTAAAGGGACGTTCTTCTTGGTTAATGCATATGCGGATGATATGCTGCTCATGCTGTCTAATCTGGAGCTTTCCATACCTATAATATTGTCCATACTGCAGGAGTTCACCTCTCTCTCAGGCCTGCTAATCAACCAAAAGAAAACAGCTCTCTCCCGCTGAATGTGAGATGCGGTAGAAATTGCTTCGTTGGTACTGATATTACTTGGGCCTCCCAAGGATTTTCCTACCTTGAGGTCATAGTCACTTTAGCTTGGAAAGACCTGGAAACCACTAATTTATCCCCCCTCTTGGCAACCCTAGTAGCTGAAGTCCAAAGATGGAGAAAATTACGGTTAACCCTCAAAGGCAAAATAGAGGCCATCTGAATGTTTCTTTTCTCTAGAGTTTGTAATCTGCTAAATAATCTCTCAATTCCACTTTCCCAAAAACCATTCAAGGCCCTGGATAAACTAATTTCCTCAGTCCTATGGGAGGGCAAATCTGTGAGATGAGGTTGTACAAAATTGCGGGCCCACTGGACTAAGGGCGGACTGGGGCTTCCTAAATTCACAGGTTACCACTTAGCTTATCGTATGGCCCAAGCCACTGTCTGATTTGCTCCTCACGCTACCTCCCCCAATGGGTACTCCTTGAAACTGCACTACTACCAGACAACTCACTCTTCTCCTTATTATCCAACAAAAAACCTACCGGGGATCAGCTTACACCCATTATGATAGAAACCTGTTGATCTTGGCGCCGAGCGATGGCACTTACTGGGGTTCTGGGCACAGGATACCTCGCCCTTTTTTCCTACATCCCTCTATGGAATAACCAATTTATAATGGTAGATTGCAGACCCCTGAAATGGTCCCATTGGGCCTCCAAAGGCATCCGGGTGGTGGGAGACCTTTTTCCAAATTGCAAAATATTGATGTCCTTTGAGCAGCTTTGTGACATCTATGGGTTGAAAGCACCAGATATTTGGAGATATCTCCAGTTATGGAGTGCATTAACTCCCTTCCTCGACTCCTCACCTGCCAAGGATACCTGGAACTGCCTGACTACCCTCCATCAGCCCAAGAAAAGACAAGGCCTGGTGGGTATTTTTTATAAAATTCTCAGGGACTCATAGCCTAATACCACCTCTGCATGCTGAATCACCTGGGAAGTGGAACTTACCTGTCCCCTATCCCAACAGCAGTGGTCAGACTGCCTCAAGGCTGTGCACAAAGCTTATGAAGATTCCAGGAGCCAGCTGATACAGTTTAAAATCCTTCTCAGGTGGTACAAGACCCCGACAGTGCTTCATAAGCTTAAGATATTGAAGCATGAAAAATGTTGGAGGTGTCAATCCTCACCTGCCCACTTGTTCTATATTATGTGGATGTGCCCAGTTCTTCAGAGGTTCTGGATGCAAGTGTTGGATGACTGTTCAAAGATTGTAGCAAATTGCTCTCACTTCATCAGTACTCCCTGTTGTTGGGAGATGTCTCTGTAGTAGATCCCCTGGCCATCCCAACCAAGGTATGGATACTGGCAGCTGTAATGGAGGCCAAGAGGGCCATCCTAATGAAGTGGAGACAGCCCACTGCCCCATGGTATCACAGTGGTGAGCAGCTATGGCTCAGCTGGCCATCTTCGAGATGCTCACAGCGGAAGGAAAAGGTCACCTCCCCTGATATCACAAGAAATGGGATGCATATTTGCACTCCCATAACTGTGCAGTCTCACTCCCATTGCCGCAAACCCCCCACTGCTCTGATTATGGTACTACCTCCCCTCACTCTTCTACCCATCTTTTTTTAGCTGAGTGATAGGGTCCAAAATGCTCCAACCATTAGGTCATACCACCCTCACCTTCTACCTAATCTGTATCTCTCCCTACTTCTCCTGATATTCTCTTTTACTCAGAAACCCCTTTACAGGGGAATTTGATATAATAAAAGCTTTGGACTCTGACTATAAATTAATGCACAGACTACAGAACGCTAGTGAATGGCTTAATATGATAGGATAGCTAAGGAATAGATGACTCATGTATGGCATATGAAGAATAGCGCCTGTCAGCTTTGCCGGAAACCTGGTTTTCCCAGATTGTAAAAGAACACTAATTGCATCAGTGTGACTTTGTCCCCAATAGTTGATGTGTTATACTATCCTGGGATCTAGATGAGATATTAGATATTACTGCATTGTTGTATTGACTTAATGCTTGCCTGGTGTACAGTTGCCATTATTGTGACTTGTGGTAAGTTGAAAACTTAATACAATCTTATATGATAAAAAAAAGAAAAGCAGCTGATGTGATTTTAGTGCTTTGGGATAGGCTGCCTAATGCCTACAACAATTACAAGCAAGAGCTCACTGAGTAAATTTAGAGAGCTGCAAAGTCTGTAAGTGCCATCATCACTAGGGGCTAATTTACCAGGCAGAGACTGTACAGTGCAAAGGGGTACTTATACTGTGTTGAAAATCTATTAATAATCATCCTTTAATGTACGTATAGTCATCTTACAGGAAACATGTCTATTCCAACATGTCATGGAACCTGCCAGAAGGGGTAATATGAATCAGTCCTTAGCAAGAAAAATGGAATAATACAGATCTCTATTACAGGTGAACAGTATTCAAACAATGACCATTGCACAGTCTTATTTGAGATATTCCTAAACAAGTGCACTGTCAAAGGAAAGGCTCTACCAAGATATTTAAACATAATAAGACCTACAATTCCACCCCCCCCCCCCCAAAAAAAAACTGGAGTGGGATAGGAAAAGTGAAATGGCTAGGTATAATATTGAAGAGGCATTAAGGGGTTGAAAATGACACCAAATTAAATTGTACTCAACTCATGCTGGTTTATTATAATCTGGATTCCTGATAGAGCAAACAATCTGCAAGACTCAGTCTGCCCCCCCCCCCATACTAGTGAATAGTCAGTGCAATGTATTGTTTGCACCAGTAATGACAACAGACATCCTTCTTATGGGCATTCCCTCTCTCTAGATCATCAGGATGGTGCATTATTAAGTATTAGCATACATCATCATGTAATGACCTGCTGATGTACACTAAAACTCCAACAGCAATAACAATAACACAACACTGCATCACCAATTTCTACACACTAACCTGCAAACATCAATGTAAATATTTTTAAACTGCCAAATCGGGTAGGAGAGTCTCAGATGAGACCCCTTGTACATCTATAATCAGTATTTATCCACATTTGTTGTCTCACAAATTGACTTTAAGCTTATTCTTATTCAAACACCTCCCACATCCAGCACAAAAGAAAATGAAGGGCTCTCTCTTGAATTCTATAGTCCTGCATGATTTATTGAATGATTAGCACACTGTGCTGTATGCATTTGGGGATTACCTAGTCTGACTGCATACAGGACAATTGAGGTGAACAGTCAAAGCCAGACATTTTCTTCACTTAAGGATAACATAACAGATAACATTTTTATAGTCCAAGTCCATCCCACTCTCTAGATCATCAGGTCAAGATATTATTATACATGTGCATACTCCAACATGTAATAACCTGCTTGATATGCACTCCTAATCCAACAGCAATAAAATAAATAAAATAAAATTAACAATAATGTAATCCTATGTTAATGATTTCTGCACAGTAACCTACAGTCACCAAAGTAAATGTTTAAAAATGGTCACTGAAGGTCGGAGAGTCTCAGATCTGACTCCTTGCACTTCTGTAACTGGTATTTTTCCAAGTTAGTTGTCTTCCAAGTTGACTTTAAACCTCTTCTTACTCAAACACTGGTTATAGAAGTACAAGTGGTTGGATCTGTCACTAAATTACACCATACTCAGCTTTTGCTGGTTTGTAATAATCTGGAATCCTAGCTGGACAACTTGAAGGGCTCAGACTAACCCTTGATGGTATGGAATAGGCAGTACAATACATTTTTGCATCAGCTCTCTAGATCCTCAGGTCCTGATTTATTGAAATTTTGTATTTTCATAGGTCAGCATGTAAAGGTCTGCCTGATGTGCAATCCAAATCAAACAGCAATAACCATGACTTAACCTTGTGTCCCCGATTTATTCACACTAACATGCAGTCATCAAACATTTAAAAACTGTCAGTGCAGGTTGGACAGTCTCTGAACTGATCTCTTGTACCTTTATAACTAGTATTTATTTAGTTTGTTGTACCCAAAGTAGAGTGCATTTTTTTTATTGTACAAACAGCACCCTGTCCTGCACAAAAAAATGGAAGTACTCTCCTTTGAATGTTATGGTCCTGCACAATTTAGTTTTAATCATTACCTTATTATGCTGTATGCATTTAGGATTATCCTGAGTTGGGGGAGGGTTGCAGACATGGGCTGGTACGAAATTAAAAACTGGCAGCCAAATAAAAAAAATTACTTCTCACAACGGAGCCAAAAATAAGAACATGCACTGCAATTGACTGATGGTCAAAGTGAGAATGCAACAAATCCTTTACGTTACAGAAATTTCATCACTATCCTTTGGCAGCTGTCAGATGAGGATCACCCCTTTATGAACATACAAAAATGCCAGCAGAAACAGGCCTTATGGTCTATTGGGTCTGCTCAAGTGTGCAGCTAGCACATTATAATGCTTCTGCCTTTGGGGAGCTTAGACATTCAGGATATTGCATTTAACAGACAGGCATTGACAGACTTTGCCACTTCAATTGACAGTGGGTAAGAAATTATTTCAATGTCAGCTATCAGTGAGGATTGCACCCAAAAGGCAAGTCAGAACAAATGAAAAAAAAAAAAAGAAATGATACAAAATTAAAAAAAACACGTTTTGAATAATGACAATTCACAATTAAAATTAACAAAAACTGTGTGCCTGTGTGTACCACAGCAGAGATTTTTTTTTAGGTTTTTTGTTGTTATTGTTTTTCTTGCCAAGGTTGCTGCAGTACCTCAGGGCTGAAAAGGCTTCCGTCTCTGCATCTGCTGTACGATCCACAACAGTGGCAACAGAGAAAAGGGACTTTTGAAATACAAAAACAATGTAAACAAATTCAAATTATGGGATGCACACAACACATGAAGCTCTTAAATCAAACATTTTATTACAAAAAATGGTATTCCAACAAATATTACACTTGATGTAGAGTTGCTAGTGTCCTTTTGAGAAGTCCTGTAATAGTGAGCATGGAGAAGGGACATGGCTAAAATGGGTGGGATTATGGTAGCTCAGTTCTGCCTCAAATCAACAAGATTAATTGAGCAGAGTATTAACTGCATGCTAACAAAAAACAAATGCAGTCACAGAGCTGGTTGTAAAAACTGTCAGCTTTTCAAAAGTACTAATATAATGAAAACTTATATAAAGGCTCCATGGTCATGAAGTAAAAGAAAATAACTGCGATCAGAAAGTAAATGCAATCACCGGGCAGTTTATGTGAATTATCGGAATCTGATGGGAAAATGTCACAAAAGGCGGTCATGTGGCTCGGTGATGGCAGTCTACTTTCAAAAAGTCAAAGTAGACATGTGTAATCTGTAAGCTTTGTGTCAAAAAATCCTTTAGGAAAGCAATCCATTTACTGATTACAGGTGAACTCCCTGTAAGTTCAGGGCAAGGCACTAGCCAGGAACTGGGGTGATACACTGCTCATTAATCTTTATCACGGAGCCAGTCTGCACTACAGTTTCTTGTGTTTTTTTTTTGTTTTGTTTTGTTTGTATATTTTTTGTCCATTTTGTGGATTTTTTCCTTCAAATGCCATAGTTCTCATATGCTAGCTGGCGATTGCATTTATTTTTGGATAGCAGTTATTTTTTTAATGACCATGTAGCCTTTGTATACGTTTTCAGTAAATGGATCCGCTCCATTTACACAGACTCCTCCTCATGGTGAATATCATTCTAGTCTCCTCCCACTCCTAGTCCCTATCATACTTACAGCTGAGCTCAGCTGAGCAATTCATCATGTCAGCATGTCACACACACATACCCAGCTGAGCTAGCTACAGCAAATCCACCTCCAGCCAGCTGGTATGTGAGTGTCACCATCTGACTCCATGAATGGTACAGCAATGGCATGATGGCAATATCACTCTCTGCCTGACAGGTAATTCATCTGCATTTTTTTTGGGGGGGGGGTCCTGTGTAGCATGTCCTTACTGGCAGGAGGTGGGAAAGTACAGCCCTGCTCCTGCTGCTTACCTCCCAAACATTGGTTGCCACACTGGCGATAATTCCAGACTCTGAGAGTTAAACCAGGCTGTTCACTCGAGAAGACCTAGCCAAGAGCTGCAGTATCATCATTCAGCATTGCAACATAATAGGTGAACATGGATTGTTCACCACTATTATGTTGCTGATATTGCAGCTGTCAGCTAGGTTTCCTCCTGAAGTATTTCCTCTAGATGCTGGCTCATGTGTGGGAGGAAATAATGCACACAGGGAAGAAGTCCAAAAACAAAGGGCCTGGCACTGATGAGTCAGATCAGTGGCAGTCCAGTAGCAGCTCACTCCACCCTACTCTCTCTTGTCTCTTTGGGGAGCAGGATGACTGAACGGTAGTCAGAAATTCTGTGAGATCATCCAGTATGGCTATTTGAGCTGATGGAGATCAGACGTGCCCCTCTGTCACCACTTCCACATCTCTGGCTCACTGGTAGTGGTTCTAGTAAATGGGCTAAGAGAGCCATAATGAAAACCCCCTTGAGTGGATGGCTCAGATGCCATGGTAAAAGATTGGCCTCCTGCCCCCAGCAGCATGACCAAACCAAGCAGCACAACTTGACTGGCTCCAGAGCTACAACTTCGTCACCCGTCCCTCATCCACACAGGCTCAGCTGCTGCCAGCTGACTGTCAGTCATGGTCAGTCACTGAGTTGCTCTGCTGCAGTACAGGCTGGGCAGTGGGCTCACTGGGCTGCAATCCATTTCTCTTGTTTGGTGCTCCCTCTCCCTCTCTCCATCGGCCTCCATCCCACTCCAGCAGCAACAGACTTCCGGCCCCTATGATCAATTCATGATCATCACTATCTGTCAAGCCTGAGCTGACCTGCTCCACCCCCATTAGCAGCTTTATGGGTGAATGAGGCAATGACTGGCTGGCTGCTCCTCCACAGTCCGACTCTTGCCTGGGACAACTGCTAAAAATAACTGCTGGCTGCCAACTGGGCTGCATCAAGATTGTGACTTTGAGACTGGGAGTTGGACAGCCTGGCTGTTCTGCTCTGAGTGCAACTGCTGGTTCCTGTAATACCCAACTTTGGACATCCGATGGTCAGTGTCAAGAGGTGGCTTCAGCCCCTTTGCCCCCCCAATTATTCTCGTTCATCAATCATATCACATTACTCCTCCAGTTCCCTCATTAAAAAAAATGTATTAGCTCTTAACTTCCTCCACATTAAATATAATTCAGTTGAAGAAAGTTCAAAGTTAAATCAGAAGCAGTTCAGGGTTAACTGAGGCAACAAAGCAGTATCAAGGGAGCTAACAAAACAAATACACACAACTGATTTAAACATCAGATACAATGTAAAACGCATTTTCTAATAAAACGGCAATGGTTTTGAGATGAACTAACTGCTTTACACGTGATATTTAAGCTCTCCTGTGCAAACAACATAACCTTTAAGATGAGCATGTTCAGAGGTTTTTAGGCATATAGACCAGCCACTTTTACAAGAAGGTTATAATATGAAAAGAAAACAGGGTGTTAGAGTAATTTATTTCTTCTTACTTTAAACACAGAAGGAGCAGGACAGAGAGCTGTACCAGTTAAGGCAGAAAGAAGCAGGGAGGGAAGTCAGAATAGCAAAGGCCCAAACTGAGGAAAAGATAGCCAACTCAGTTAAGAAGGGGGATAAAACCTTTTATAGGTACATCAGCGAATGTAGAAAGACAAAGGGAGGGATAGTGAGGCTGAATAGAATGAACGGTGGGTGGGCAGAGGGACAGTGAAAAGCAGGAATACTGAACGAATATTTCTGCTCAGTATTCACAAAAAGAGGAGGGAAGTGCCTAATCCAATTAAGAAGCACTTTGATAGGGGGTCGATCCAGTCCTTTCACAGAAGAAAGGGTTCTGCAAGAACTCCTAAAACTGAAGGTGGACAAAGCAATGGGTCCTGATTGAATTCACCCCAGAATTCTAAAAGAATTAAGGAAGGAACTCGTGAAACCACTGGCTACTCTTTTTAATAAATCATGGGAGGATGGTGTGGTACCCGAGGACTGGAGGAAGGTGGATATGATTCCCCTTCACAAAAGTGGGACCAAGACAGAGGCAGGAAACTACAGACCTGTCAGTCTGACCTCTGTGGTAGGGAAAGTGATGGAGTCACTTCTGAAGGAAAAAATAGTTGAGTACCTAGAGGTCAGTGGAGCACAGGATCCAAGGCAGCATGGGTTCACAGCGGAAGGTCATGTCAGACAAATCTAATAGATTTCTTTGACTGGGTGACCAAAGTAGTAGACCAGGGAGGGGCTGTGGACATGGCCTACCTAGACTTTATGAGGCATTTGACACAGTCCCACACAAAGATTATTAGTCAAATTAACCAGCCTGGGAGTGGGTCCCAGGGTGGTAGCCTGGGTAAAACATTGGCTGGACAACAGGACACAGAAGGTAATTGTAAATGGAGTCCACTCTGAAGAAAGGGCGGTTACTAGTGGGTTACCGCAGGGTTCAGTATTGGGTCCAGTCCTTTTTAATGTCTTCATCAGTGACATTGCAGAGGGACTGGAAGGAAAAGTATGCCTTTTTGCAGATGACACAAAGATCTGCAACAGGGTCAATACACAAGGAGGCGTGGAAAGGATGAAAAGGGACTTGGCATGTTTGGAGGAATGGTCAGACGTATGGCAGCTAGGATTCAATGCAAAAAAGTGCAAAATAATGCACCTGGGAAACAAGAACCCAGGGGAAGAATACACAATGGGTGGGGAGGTAGAAACAACAACAAAACAGGAAAGGGACCTGGGGGTAATCATATCAGATGACCTTATGACCTTAAGGTTAGCAAGCAATGTGAGAAGGCAGTAGGGAGGGCCGGGGGTATACTGGGATGTATAGGGAGAGGCATCAGTAGCAGAAAACAGGAAGTTGTTATCCCTCTGTACAGACAGTTGGTGAGACCCCATCTGGAATACTGTGTCCAGTTCTGGAGACCCCATCTCTGCAAGGACATAGACAGGATAGAGGCAGTCCAGAGGAGGGCAACTAAAATGGTGCAGGGTCTGCAAGAGAAGCCGTATGAGGAGAGACTAAAGGAGCTTAATATGTATACCCTTGAGGAAAGAAGGGAGAGGGGGGACATGATAGAAACTTTCAAGTACCTCAAGGGAATCAATAAAGTCCAAGAGGGTAGCATCTTTCAGAAAAAGAGGCTTGCAAGAACAAGGGGACACAATTTAAAGATAGAAGGAGGGCGGTTCAAGGGCAATGTGAGGAAGTATTATTTCACAGAGAGGGTAGTGGATGCATGGAACAGCCTTCCTGAGGAAGTTGTGGGGTCTAAAACTGTGGGAGAATTCAAGAATGCATGGGACAGACATAAGGCAATTCTTGTGGAGGGCAGGAAGATATAGGCTGTTGGTTAACTAGGATCTGCTGCCTATCCTGTAGGTAGGGAAATGGGCAGACTAGATGGGCCTAGCGGTCCTTATCTGCTGTCAAAGTCTATGTTTCTATGTTTCTATGTTTAAAAAAAAGCTATTATACACACAGTTTCGCATGTACCAGACATCTAAGTCCATCTGTAAATACATTTTAAGAGCATTTCACTATAACAACTCTTAAATGTATGCATTTGATATTCACTCATAGTGTCCTTACTTTCTCTGAAAACACTGTGTAAACTTGTGTTCACAGCTTTGATTTTGTAAGTAACCGAAGGTCCTTATCTAAACAGAATCAAATCAATGGCATGAAATGTGTTTATAATGCATCTATGTTATTGTAAAGATTATTCTGGAGATAAAGTTTTGCTCATATTTACTTTCAGTGTAGAGAAGTCTCCTACAGACAGGCCGTCCCCTTCTTTAAACAAGCATTTCCGAGGGCCGCTGAAGAATGTCGTATAGCAAGATGGTAATGGTGTTGAAACTGCAGTCTGCTCGGCACTTCCATCTTCTGCATGGTGGCTGTCAGTTCTGCTATTATGTTAGACAAAAAAAAGTGCACCTGAAGTGCAGGCCAGTGAAGGAGAAGTGCCGCATAAACAGACCAGTGAAAACTGTGCTGCAGCACTGTGGAAGCACACTAACTAGCAGTTCAGTTATGTGCTTCCAACTTGCTCCACTAAGTACTGGTGTTGCCATAACAACTGCAGAGCTCCACCCCCACAGCCACAAAAATTGAGGTACAGTACATATACAAAGAACAAAGCTAGGACATGGACCCTAATACATTTAAAACTAACCTAGCATTTTGTGAAATAGATAAGCAGCACATGTCAACCAGAGAAGGAGTAGTACAAACATGCAGCTACTGTATGTACAACACACATATAAAGTTACAAGATACATGTAAAAATAAGATAAAAAAACAGTAAGCATAGATTCCCACACAACATACACATAGACATAAATCATATAAATACACACAAACACAATACCACTGATAACATTTGATGGATCAGCTATTTAAGCAATAAGGCACGACAGGGTGTGTGTTATCGGGTAATAACGTCACTCCTGGGGTGGGTTGAATGAGGCGAAGTTGAGTGCTTCCACCACCCCAGGAGTGACGTTATTACACGATAACACACATCCCTGGAGTGCCTTATTGCTATTATACAATGGTCTCGTAGAACAAAAAATAAAAAAAGAAAAAGTATGTTTTTATTTATTTTTATTAGATTTTTCTGTGGGTAAGTATACATTTCAAAAAGAAATCCCTATTTTTTGTACCACTGGGTGGCGCTGTTGCTATTGATGCTGTGTGCACAGTCCTGAAGCACTTGTCATTGAGGTTCTCTTATGTGATGCGAGGGACGTTGAAATGCCGTTCATGTCAGAGCTTTGTTTCACTTTGAATGTCTTCAAAAGTAGCTGTGAGCACGGTAAGCAACCAACAGTTGCGAATGTCACTGGAGGCTGGTAGTTTTATGTGAGTTCCGTTGTTTTTAGTTGCAATGAAGAGCGAGGGCAGAGTGGAATGTTTGAAGCTGCCCGGACAGTCAGCGCGGGTTAGTCAAGCCGCCGGTTTCGCACGTAAAATGCTGGCAGCAACCATTGATTGAATTCTGTGACTCAATTGTGGTGGTTGTTTTAATCTGAGAGGCTAAGAAAATGGGGGCGCGCTAAAAAGTGTCACGGATTAATGAGGCTTCACAGCAGCAGTGTCTGTAGGACTGGTAGCATGATTTGTGTTATGCGGTCATATGTGTGTGCCTGGACTTAATACAGTGATGTTATAGCTTAATATCATCACTGTCCGAGGCACACACTGACCAATCAGAGTCCAGGAAATTTTCTTGCCATTGTATAATGAATAGTAAGTGTGGGCATGAACAAACTAGGGGGATGAGGAAGAGGGAGATTGTGGGAGTAAGGAGCATCTGCACTTTTTCACCCCCTCAGGGATGCACACACCAAAAGGGATTGGCAGTGAACAGGGCAGGTACTGTACATTAGTTTGGGTTGGGGGTATACGGTGAAAGGAAAAGCTGGCACTGGCATTTAAAAATAAAGAAAAGTAGTCCATATCACATTAGAACAGATAGCCTTGAGATGACAAACTACTCAAAGTAGATGAAGTTGTGAAAAACTGAATAGGAGAGAGGGACATGGGGGGGGGGAGAGGAAGGCAAACCATTGCCCTCAGGAACAGATTCCGCACTGCTCCATTAAATCCAGCCATTGCTTAAGGTATAAGGCAAGCCAAGAAGAGGGCAGAAGTGGGGGTGAAAATAGAAAGAACAGTAGTAAACGAAAAGAGAGAGAGTGAAAGTGAGGAGGGACAGAAGCCAGAGAAGGTTGTGGGGTGTTGAGAGATTAGCCATTAAACTACAAAGCTCGACATAGGTATATACTGTATATTAACTGGATTATTAGAATACAGCAATATTAAAATATGTAGCTACCCAACAGATATTCCATTGTGTTTTGATGCTCATATGTGCAACTTTTAAGATTTTTTTTAAATGACTAAAACAAAAACCTGCTGGCTGTAATATATGTAAGGGTAAGACTGTTTTGGCTAAAATGGGTACTAGATATAATTGGGGGAAACCCCTAGTTAATTAGTCTAGCCTAACTGTAATGTGTCTATGGGTATTACCTCAGATCTTCACATTACCCACAAAAGGCATTATGGGATGATAATGTACACCTTGTGAGGACCTGTCTTATTACCAAAGTGAAACATATAGATATTGTGCTATTTAGTAAACATACTCGGCATGCCTCTTAGCCTTTTGTCAACAAAACAGCAGAATGTGGCAAGATGTTTTTTTTTTTTTCATTTTATTTATTTATTTCTAGGAAGTGCCTTTGAGCCAAAGGCTGTTTTACAGAGGTTCCACGTCATAGTAATGCATGGGCATAACATCATTTACAATGGTTACAAGTACATAAGCAGATACAAGGAGGTTCCATGTCTAGAAGACCATGAGTACATCAGGTTACAGAGGTTGCATAATTACAATAACAGGAATTACATAAGTAAAAATATACAGACACATAATTTAAAGCAGGATAGGCTGTCAGGTTGTTAAAGGGGCACTGTCAGCTTTACTTCTTCGCTTTTTGCCTGATACAAAAAATGCACCACTTTGTACACACTGATTAAATATTTACTGCAGAAACCCCCCATATGGTTGAAATAAATGAATATTTACCATGTTTTTCATTTTCTGCCTTAATTTCTTTTCATCCATCCCAACCGAAAGTTCCCCGTGTCCCTGAAGCACATCCAAATTGGGAACGTGAGGCTGGCTGGAGCGCGTTCATGCACTGCAAGTTTTTAACATTGTGTCATTAAATAGAGAATAATGGTTAGGTAAGTGTGTGTTATGGATTTTTTTTACACCCTCGAGGTGTGTGATGACCCATAAACCTCAAGAGCGAAGCTCGAGAGGTTTATGTGTTCATCACACACCAAGAGGGTGTAAAAAACAATCCATAAAACACACACTTACCTATACTTTTATTTTTTATAATCACTGGTGTAGGCAGTGAATAGCAGCATATGTTAAGGCAGTTCTGTCATACTGCCAGAGACAGAGACTCTGTCTCATACACAAAAGCAGTTCTCGTGTCAGAGACACACACACACACACACACACACACCCCTTGTCTCTGTAAGACTGTTTTTTTTTTTTCACTTTGGTGGTTGTGTTATGTTTTGTTTTTCTGAATTACATGGCCGGAGTCACATGCGATTGATTCCCGACTGAACCACTCTCTTGCCTTGCTCGTCAGGTACGAACGGCAGGGTTAACCAGATTTCTTTCTGATGGCGGGATCAACCAGATAAAGAATGTAAATTACTAAAAAAAATATGTACCTGACAAGCAATGGATCACTGTAAATCATCGGGTGCTGGAAACAGGAGCTGCCATGTTTATTTATGAGTTCAGCCCTAGTAACGGCCAATAAGGCAGCGCGCTTCAAAACACTGACTCTGGAGCACACTTTTACTGCGAGAAAGTGTGGACAAATGCCGTAATAACTTGATTTTGGGTTATTACGGCATTTTATTGATCTAGCTAAACCGGTTGTTAAAGGGGGTCACCAGTAATTATAAGAATAATAATCTGGCGCCTTATGTTGTATATAAATTCTGCTGCCATCTCCCACGAAAAACCGAGCACTGCGAATACTAAAAGTTCCTATTTTAAATCCGAGCTGAAATCCCAGGCATGCACTCGAGAGTCATGGACAAAGATTCTGCGCAAGTGCAAGAGTGTGCAATTGGCGCACATGCCCAGAATTTCAGATCAGATTTAAAATAGGAACTTTTAGTATTCGCAGTGCTCAGTTTGTCATGGGAGATGGTAGCAGTATTTATATACAACATAAGGCACCGGATTATTATTCTTTTAGTGACACAATGTTAAAAACTTGCAGTGCATGAACATGCTCCAGCCAGCCCCGCGTTCCCAACTTGGATGTGCTTCCGGGACCCAGGGCACTTTCGATCAGGATGGATGAAAATAAATTAAGGCAGAAAATGAAAAACATGGTAAATATTCATTTATTTCAACCATATAGGGGGTTTCTGCAGTAAATATTTAATCGGTGTGTGCAAAGTGTTGCATTTTTTTGGATCAGGCAAAAAGCGAAGGAGTAAAGCTGACAGTGCCCCTTTAAGTGAACAACTTGAGAATCTACAGGATATAGAGTGAATCAGGTAGGGAACAGAGGATGATATAGTCTGTAAAATAATTAACTAATACTAAACGCAAGGAGGTGAGAACTTGATGGGCAGCAGTTCTTCTGCCTTAAGTGCTAAAGAGTGTAGTCATAAAGGAAGGCTAGACTCACTGGGGGGGAAGTGCTGAGGCTGGGACCTGCAGCCTACTAGGGGAGTGTTAGCAAGAAGAGAGGAGAAGGCAAGGGTGCAGGTTAGAATGAGGGTAGCAGGAAAGAGGAGGGAAGAGTGTGGGGGAGTTCAGGTCTCAGAGTCACAGTTCCTGTTTGTGGTGAGGGCCACTTGGAGTTTATCTTTAAAGGGTCCTATTTTGTCCTCTTTTGTGATGCCTAGGTCAAGCACATTAAGCCAAATTGGTGCCCGGTATTTGTAGGACCGTTGGCCTTGTGTGGTTCTATGGAAAGGGGTGCAGAGGGCTGAGTTGTTTGTACCCATAGTGCATCTGATGGAATTAGGTCCGCTAAGGAGGCTTTTCAGGCCTGGGGTGGTAAGTCCTAGCATAGCCTTCTTGGAGAGCATGCATACTTGATACGGGAGGCAACTGTCAAGGTTGAGCTATTTTGTTTGAGTGTACAACTCGCAGGTATGAGTGAGATGGGGTATACCTAGGACTAAACAACACGCTTTGTTTAGTGGTCTTTTGATACGTTTCAAAGCAGTTTGGGAGGCAGCCCCATGTACTGCTAGACCATAGTCTGTCACTGAAAGAACTGAGCTATTTACAGCAGTTCTGAGTGCCTCAGAAGTTAGGCCTTTTCGGTGTCTGTACAGTAATCCTAGTTTTGCATTTGATGACTTTGCAACTGCGTTTATGTGTTGGTTAAATGAGAGGGTACAGTCCAGTGCCAATCCTAGGTATTTAAATGTTTGAACCATCTCCATTTTAATAGATGCTGACATCACCTCAGTTCCTGGAGCTCAAAGTTACAGCAAAAGCAACAGTAAGGAGGTTATATGAAGCTTGGGGTTGGAATGAATTTCAAGTGAATTAAAAAGGGACTGGAGAAAAAAAAAACATCTGGAACTAAAGACTATGCCTGGGATTATGCTGTGGATGCTTAAAGGATTAAAACAAGCATCACTGGTAGACAGAAGGGTAGTTTTTTTCTGCACAGGCAGTGTGTGTATGAATACAGTGGTTATAGTCAGGGTGGGGAGGAGACTGCTTTGGATTATGTGGGAAAGTGCATTCTTGTGCAGTGGAGATATTTCTCCACATGCTGACAGCTCACATACGTCAATGTCAATTGCTGGCACAAATAGATTTAAGTAGGCATTTAAAAGTAAGCCCTTGGAGCTTTTCCGCTTTTCCACTAAGTCATCCTTGTTTGGGACTGAGACTGCATTGGCTGCCCTTGACAGTGGTTTAACAAGAACCTCCCAATGCACTGCTTGGCATTTCAAGAACATCAAAAAGAATAGATGGTGAAGGTTCGAATTGTTCGCTTCTACAATATAGCTGGCAGTTGTACCAGGGGCTCTGTTGTGTGCAGGTATGATGTATAGGTTCCGGCAGCTGCTAACTGACAAAAGTGGGAGAATGAGCTGGGGACTGGTTATTGTACTGATGGTGGAGAGGAGCATGATAGCTGGGTGGGCAGATGAAGGTAGTACTTGCAGTAAAGAGTGCATTATGATCTTGCTGCTGAGGGAAGAAGAGGCAAAGGATATTTGCAATTCTGGAAATTAAGCTGGGTGGCTGTACTAGTGAAGTAGGGCAGTGAGGGATGTACTTGGCATCAAAAGTAAAAGCAGGACAGAGTAGGAGGGATAAGTGATTACTAGATTTTGTGCACTGGGGGAAAGAGTAGGGCAGCTGAAGGGAGTTATCTGTAGTAGAAAAGAGAGAATGCCAGTGGTGACCGGGTATATTAGCTTTTGTGTGTGATTACCATGGTGGGTGGTCACATGCAACAGGTGGGGAAAGGTTGGGTTAACTTGGGGAAAGTTGGTAGTATTGCAGCTCAGGGGAAAAGTGGCATCAGAAGAGGATAATACCATTTGCAGCTGGGGGAGAAGAGGCTTGGTGTGACTGCCAGACCTCTGGCTAAATGTGGCTATCTTCCGGTGGCAACTCCAGGAATTAAGAATGTGACGGGTGTCTGGTGACCAGACATATAGGCACAATTTAAATCTGGTTTGTATTAAACTTTGTATCAGCGTTAGTTCAAAGCATACTTTTACCATAGCAAGAAACATATGTAATCCTAGCCTAGAGCAGCAGCATTTTACTTCTGAGACCCACTTGAGGTCAAAACTAGTTCTTACTCATGGAAACTGGCAGTGACATTGCTGCTGTGAGAAGAGAACTGTACCTCCCTCGAGTGTTATGGTTTTTCATTTCTCTGTATGTCATCCAGTGCAGTCAGTTTTTTAAACAGGTTTCAGCTTGACTGCAACAGCTACTGGTTTCCCCACTGGCTAAATTGGGTCAGCACCCACAGGACCATGGTCTGCTCTTCTATAAATTTGTACAGAAGTGCTCCTTTCTGACACATTTTTCCATTGCATACAATAGAACAGTTTTAACTCATAAACATAACATTTCCTACTCCTGCAGAGCTATAGATGGGAGCACTTCCTATAGATATCCTTTCTTTTCACCAGGGCCACTCCTGGCCTTAATTTTGTTTCTACCCTGCTTAATAAAGCAAGTAAATACAATTTCAGTTTAAGTACTGCACTTGAGGGGTGTTCTAACCAGACAGTCATTAATTCAGCCTCAGCACTATGCTTAGCACAGGGATGGAACTCTAGGTTCATGAGGTCCACCCTCATTGCTATGTCATAAGCAGGGAACAATGGTATGTGGCCTATACATGTACTAATTTAGGAATTACACATATCCTAGGGGCACTCTGTCTAAAACCAGTAAGAGAAAATTGAGGTAAGGGCCAGGGGAGATAACTGCTCACTAGCAGATGTTCTAGCCAAAAGACATCCACTATTCTCAGTAACAAATTGCACTAGTCATTAGTTAATACAGTATTTGGACATTACCTGATAATTGCCTGATATCTGTACTTTAGTGGGGGGGGGGGGTTCACCACTGACCTCCTCGGAGCTATAGCTGAATTTTAACACCGCCAAAGCAAGAGAGAGATAGTGAGAGAGTGATAGAAACCGTACTAATGAATGGTCAATTGATTGATCTCTTTACACTAGTGTTGACCATGCTGGATCACCCGCTCCCTCCCTACAGATTTTGCAGTTGTTTTCTCAGTAAAGAACTTACATTCTTGTCTGATATCTGTACTTTAGTCTTTTTCTTTTTTTCACTGCTGACCTCCTGCTATAACTGCATTTTAACTCTGCCAAGACTGGACAGAGAGAGAGAGAGAGAGAGAGAGAGAGAGAGAGCCAGAGAGTGACAAAACGAGAGAGAGAGACCCGAGTAAAGAATGGTCCAGTAATCTCTTTACACTAGTGCTGACCATGCTGGATCACCCTCTCCCTGACTCCCTCACTACAGATATTGCAGTCGCACACTTGGGAAAGAACTTACGGTCATGGTTGCTATCTATACTTTAGTCTTTTGTGTTGTTTTCACCGCTGACCACCTTGGAGCTAAAACTGCAGTTTAACACTACCAAACCTAGAGAGGGGACAGAGGGTGAGAGAGAGAGAAAAATGGGAGTAATGGATGGTCTGGTGATCTTTTTACACTGCTGACCATGCTGGATCACCTAATCCCTCCCTCACTACAGATCTTTCAGTCGCTCGCTCGGTAAAGAACGTATGTTCTTGCCTGATATCTGTGCTTTAGTGGGTTTTGTTTTTCACCGCTGACCTCCTCGGAGCTATAGCTGCATTTTTGGTGCAACCACTGCTAAACATTTTGGGGGATGTGGATCTACTGAGCCTTTTGCACCTTTTGTGCCAACACCAATACAATTGCAGGGTTTGAAATATAGCCTGTCCTGATTAATGTGGAAAGGCACTTTTTGAGCTGGAAATGCTGTCTGAAATGCAGCATTTCCATCTCGAAGTGTAACTGCTGCATTTGTTGAGCTGACATCAGCGGCAGTAGTGAGCTCTCTCAGCACATGTGATCATGTCCTAGAGAGAGTGAGAGGGGTGTTCAGAAAAAAAAAAAGCCAGACAAAGCGAGAGTAGGTCATGCATAGAAACTGAAGGTGGAGGGGGGCTGTAAGCCAATGTGTTTCTACAGTTCCACATCCCCAATTTACCACTACAACCCCACCCCTCTATCCACTGATTGGACAATGAAGTGCTGAAACTATTTTTCCTTGCCACGCATGGTGTCTTCCTTGTCCATGCACTTGTTTTCATTTTGTAATGGTACACGTCAGTTTGTGTGGCCACTGTAAGCAAATCAGGCAAGCAAGCAGGAAAGTCCCACCAATGCAGAGATACAAGCGGCAATGGTCATGCAGTGCACAGTGCAGCACATCAAGAACAATGGCATCTTGTTTTCCTGGCTCAATGGGAACTAAGTAAGTTGGTTTTAAAGTTGTGGGGATGCAATGTAATAAACAGTAAGACACAATTGCTGAGGGAAAGAGGCACCCACTACACATACTGGAGAGAGAAAAGCAGGTGGATTGTAGGATGGGGGTTGGGGGGGCAAGTGAATTTGGGCACTAACCAGAAAAGAAAAAGCATGTGAGAGAAATAAACCTGTCCAGTCAGAGTTGATATGAGAGCAGGAGATAGAATATAAGCAAACATGATGGTACATGTAGCGGAATACTGAAGAAAGACAAAAGAGGGACCACAGCTAAACAGATATGAAAAAATAAGAGACACTGAAATAATAACTCCAGATTCTCAGTGTGTTTTTTAAGGGTTTTTTTTTGGTTTCTCTGTGGAAAGGTAACATTTGCTCTGGAAATGTATTCTGTGACACATTTCTAGATGAAATGTACTACCAATGTCATTAGTTCAATCCCTGAATTGGCTTTGTAGAACAGGGCTAGACAGAAGACAGCATAATTTTTACAATAAATTTTTTGCAAGACAGTGGACAGCAGTAGAAAAGTCTGGTGAGTCACAAATTATTAATTATTTTATAAAAATGATTAAATAAAAATCACAAGAAAAATACTGCGTCCCCATCCTCCATCTCCTCTACCTCCATTTCCATCCTCTGCAGAGATTTTGTTTGGGTAAAATACATCACAATTAAATACATCAAGTTACAATAATAACTAATGCATGGAGGGCTGCAGCATTAACCCGATTGGAACCAGTCTTTAAAAATCTGTTTCCACGAGGGGAAGCTGGCTTACAGATTCAGCAGAGTTGTCCTTTAAATCGGTTTTCTAGAATCCAGGAAAAACACTTTAAAAACAATATTTCCAGACACAGAAACATTCACATTTCACCAGTGCTCTATATCCGTTTCCATTATCTCCACTATCAAGGATACTTGCATGAAAACAAGATCATGTTCCCAGAATGACTCCCCTCCTTCACAGGGCACTCAACCTGTGACGTCACAATCATTTCCACAGCAACAGGTTGTGATGTCAGACTGAGCATCTTGATGGAAAGGCAAGAGAATAAGGCAAAACCTAGGCACCAAGGCCCTCCCATAAATCTTCTTGGCAACAAAGAGCAAAAAACAGAATATCAGTGAAATTTAAGTGATCCTGTGTCTAAGCATTGCACTTCAAAACACTTTCCTGAATATTGGAAACATCTCCTTAAAGAGGAACAGAAAAAGCACAGCACCCACCCAGTTCATATCTGCCGACCCCATCCCTCCCTTCCTGCTTTCTCTCTTCCATGTCCCAAAACCAGCCCTCAGTGCCACAATTTTATTTTGTTTTTTAAAGCTCACATAGAATCATAGAATGTGACAGTACAGAAAGGTCCAGTGGCTCATCTTGTCTGCCCACCTACCTACTGTCCTACATTTACTCTAGTGACACACATACCAGCTCTGAAACCACAGCCTACACACAGTCATGCACAGTGCGTCATAACGTAAGGCCCCACACCTTCACTTAGCTACAGTTCAGGACCATGAGGACCCACATCACCACCAACACCAGGCAACCACATCAATGCAAACAGATCATCCCTGCATTTTGTAAACTGGTATTACATGTAATTTCTTCCACAGTAAAATAAAACAAGCATTTGTCAATGCCGAATGTTGTCTTGCTGCCATTGGCAGTGCAGGAGTCAGAGAGATGCAGCATAGGAGTGGCAGTCAAGTATTGAACTGATGCCAACCCACCCCCCACCCTGCTGAGAGTGAGAGGCATTAGGGTGTCCCTGTGGGTGTTTCTTAGTGCAGTGTGGGAAAACATGCTGGGCAGGATGTGAAAAATGACAGCTGCACAGTTCATAAGGAGGTGTAATAAAATGCCAGTGCTGAAAATGTGGCATACAAATATACGGAATTTGCGGAGTTAGAAGGGTGTGTGGGAAATATGCAAGGCACGCTTGCAGCACTGCCAGTTTATCAGCGTTCAGCACCAAATTTTCAACATAGGCATTTTAGCACCTCTGCTCATGTACAGTGTCACTGTCATTTCCTCAAAGTGTCCCATGAAGTGATTTCGCACAGCAACCACGCTATTCTGTGCCGGAAGTGTGGAAACACATTTTGGGCAGGATATGTGAAGTGACGGCTGTATTGTTCATCAAGAGGTGTGGAAAAATGGCAATGGTGAAAATCCAGAGTGAAAATATCACAAATGCACGACGGTATGAGCATGCGTGCAATCTGCCAACGCACGCTCATAACACAGTCATTTTATGGAGTATCAGCTCCAAATTTTCAACATAGGCATTCTAGGAGCTCTACTCATGAACTGTGTCACTGTCATTTTCATAATCTGGCCCAAACACTGATTTCCCAGCACTGCGCAATTGTGCGCCGGAAGTGTGGAAACACATTTCGGGCAGGATGTGGAAAATGACAGCTGTACTGTTCACAAGGAGGTGCACAAAAATGCCAATGCTGAAAATCCAGAGTTAAAATGTTGCGAATGCATGAAGTTACAAGCCTGCGTAGCAACTGCGCAATGCACGCGCATAAAACAGGCATTTGTTGGATTTTTTCCACCAAATTTGGAACATAGGCTTTTTGAGAGGCCACCTCATGAACACTGGCACTGTCATTTCGTTAGTGGGTCCCGAAAGGTGATTTCGCGCAGTAACTGCGAAATTACCTTTTGAGGCCGATTAATGCCATGACAGTGATAGAATTCATGAGGAGGGGCCCCAAAAACCCCATGTTGAAAATTTGGTGCCAAAATTCCAAGAAATGCCTGAGATATGCAGCAAAGTTGAAAAAACCCTATTCATTGCATTATACAGCTTACCGGCATTTCCTCAGTTCGCTTTGAAGAGTGCAGATGTGTTCCTGGTCCACGGAAGATCGTCGCACCGGAGTCTGGAGGTAAGTATGGGGTGAGGGGAGGCAGGGTGCACAGTGGATGGATGGGTGTGGGTGGGGGAGGGTATCTAGACTATGAGGGAGGTTTTCATTTTGCAGGGGATAAAGGAAACCGTCATGGGACAGTTTTCATCTTACAGGGCATTTGGCACGCTGGGGTGGGCTCCCAGCATGCCACCTAAGTGGGTTTTGGGGGGTGTCAGTAGCCATCGGAGGATTGGGTACCCTCATTGGCACACAACACAGGGGGTAATGCCGACAGGATTGGAGCACCCACCAGCAAACAAAGAAAGGGGGCGTGAGCCGAGGGGATTAGGCACCCTTGGCATTCAACAGTTGGGGTGGTGATGCCAACGGGGAGTGGGCTCCTGTCGGCGGCAAAGACACAGCGAGGCGCGAGCCGAGGATTGGGCACCCCTCGGCATTCAACATTTGAGGGGGTATGCCAAAGGGGAGGGCTCCCCATTGGCACACAAACTGGGCGCCGACAGGGGATTGGGCACCCCCAATGTCGGCAAGCATGAGGCGGCTGCCCGCTCGCCGACCATGGTCATAATGGCGGCAAGCACGGCAAGCAAAGGACCACTGCTTATGACGAGCTTTGCTCGGATTGCAGAGGACCTTTGCTTTGATGTGCTCACCCCATTATGAATGCATGGTGTGGCTGTGGCATGCAGGCTGATTGGGGAATGAGGGACGCACCTACTGATGTGTGCCCTGCATTCACCCAACAGCAGCTGCACAATTTCAAGACCAAGAGACTAGTGTAGATGTTGTTTATGAGCGCAAGCCAACATAAAAAGGGGATTATTTTACTTGCAGCGGTATAACATAGAGAATCTGCCTCATACTGCCTTTGTAAACAACAACAACAAATGGAAATATAAGCTATATTCTTAATTTTTTTTGTTTACAAAGCTAGCCAGATCCCTTTTCATGTTATGCCTTTTCATAAAATAAACACTTTTTTGCTTTTCAGAAAATTCTAAGTACACAGTTCACACTAATCCTATAAGGCTTCTGGCCTCCAAGCTCCTGACCAATGAAATCTCCCTTCCCTTTTTTTAATCAAGTAGCAAGAGTACAGCCTGCAGTGACCATCTTTGGATTTATACATTTTTTAATTTTATTGCAGACCATCATGGTACTCTCAGTTGCAATCTGCTCACCAGAGAAGAGCAAATAACAGAGATCTTCCTTTGAACATGTGTGACTTTATTAAGATCCATCCAAATTGTTCAATCCAAACCATAGACCAGAAAGCAATTTTTGTTTAAAGTAGTAGTTTTGTTAATCATTATGGAGTCATCATGTAATTTTTTTCAGCAATAATGATGTTCTGGCAAAAACACCAATACCCATTTGTCTTTTGGTTTTCTTATATGAGATTACAAAGTTTAAAAAAAGTTTTGAAAATTTGCCATTCACATGCAATACCAGCCATGAAGAAATTAAATATTTAGGTGTAGTTCTGTACTGTTTACCATCAGCAAACTATGGAAACACCATTCTAGCCCATTCTAGCCCACAGTATGACTTTAGCTCGGCTTAAGAGATTTTTTAAAAACTGCTAGTGGTGTCCATCTTAAATGACTTGAGCCATTAATTACAAAATTAACTATATAAAAATGGTTTTAAACCATATCTTAGGCAATTATAGATACCCAGAGGATGAATAAAAGAATGTCTAAGAATGCCAGGCCCAGAAATACACTACAAAAAACAAACTGTACGTGTTTTACAGACTAACAAATACCGCTGCTTTCAAGTTACAAAACATGACCCAATAACAACATCAGGGACAGGATCACAAGAAACAACACTTTCGGAATATTTTGGAGAGATCTTGCCTTTGGTCACAGCCTTCCTCCATAAGTTTAATTCAGGACCCATTCAGCCAATTATTGTAGTGTACTAGTGTCTGATGATAGCCAGTTGGCTAGTGAATCCAGGGGATGCTCCAAAGTGCCAGCAAGGGTGTAGCCAGGAATTTAAAATTTGTACACACAGCAGTTGACATTGCTACACTCCTCCTCACACACACACACACACACACACACAGCATATAAGCCATTTACAGTTAAAAAATAAGTTGTGTTGGGCCAACACAGCCCAATTTGTAAGTGCGATAAGACCCTTGAGGGTGTGACTGTTGGAGGATAACCACAGTTCCAGGGTTGCAGTATCAGGCCACATTACAACTTTGGAATGTGGATGTCAACACCAGCAAAGTAGAGAAATAGCTGCACCAGGAAAATCGGTGTACTGTGACAAAAACATTCAATATGTAGGCAAAAAAAACCTTGCCCTCTCCACCACAAGTGCCACTTACAACACAGAGTCTCTGTGTAAACTTCCTTTAGTCAGATGCCAACGTGCAGTAGAGGATAAAAGACCCCCACAAGTACTGAACACCACCCAACACCTTTCACACTGCATGTGCTTTCTTAAAGGCATAGGTACATGAGTACTAAGTCCTTATATACAAAGACATTAGATATACAATACATAATCATCGCACTTAACATCTTGTTTTGTACATATGTTTCCCATGAGGCTTATAAGCACTTTTCTGATAATGTACATTTTTTTTTACCTGGAATGACTGTTTTACCATCCTTATGTTTACTTTTTTGTTTTATACTGTGCCCATGGGGGCTTTATCATAGTGGCATTTATTTCATCAACACTCCCATGACCTTACAGTAAGATCCACCATGCAGATCCTCTCACACTGTGCCACAGCTTCTTAACCCCCAGCAGCAAACCCAATTACTGATGCAATCTGCCCTACCTCTAGCACCAGAAAATGGACATAGATCCCCCACTATCAACCCCAACACTGGCATAACACAAAATAAGTATTTGCATTAGTCTCAGACCTATAGTGTGGGAAATCAATTGGAAAGGATTGTTTTTAAAAGTGTTAGGAGTCAGAAGCTTGTAATGCATCTTGGATGCTTAATTGCAAGGAGGTCTGTGATACTTACAGCTAGGGGGCTTACAGGTTAACAGTTTTAGACACACACACACACACACACACACACACACACATACACACACACACCCACACATACTCACACACACTGATTTTTCCAATACAGAGGGCTTTTACTTCCAGCAAACAACCCATGAAGGGTTTATAATTTTGTGTGAATGCAGTTTTCTATGACATACCATAATTAAATGCAGTACTTCTGTGAAATGTACCATTTCGTAATACTTCAAGAATCTGCCCCCCACTTTTCCCTAATAAAGTGCACCCTTACAGTTCATTAGGAAAGCTGAAGCAGGCATGGTAGGGGGATTTATAACACTTACAAACAGACTGAGGTCTCATCTTTTCACATACGTGATGCTCCACTGATTTTATGGACTAGAGTACATCTTTGTTACATATGGATAGCCACCCATGTCATTTTGCTGTGCAATGCTGCTAAAAGTTTTGTCACATAATAATCTAACTTCTTTTTCCTAACCCTGAGCTTATCAGATCGGTGAACACTGTAATTAAAAGAAGGCAGTCCCACTGAAAAAACAAGCATTTGTCAATGCCGAATGTTTGCTTGCTGGCATTGGCAGTGGTAGTGTAGAAGTTACAGAGCTGCGTAATAGGAATGGCAGTGAAGTATTGAACTGAAGCCAATCCCACCACCACCCTGCAGAGAGTGACAGGCATTGGGTTGTGCGTTTGGGTTGTCAGGCATAACGGCGACACCATTTCAGCACACCCCACCCTGCAGACACTGACAAGTGCCACGGTGTTCCTTGTGGTCTTTGGCCCTTATGCGCAGCCCATTTCATTAGGAAATATGGTGAGATGGGTGCGATATAGGAGAATGGGGTGAACTTTGGGGTTGAAGAGTCCAAGGCATACCTCGATGCCTCTCAGTGACTGCAGGTGTGGAATGGTATGAGCATCACAGGCAAGAATCCCAAGTCACACCCCTGATTCCTGTCATTCTCTATAGGGTTGGGCTTATGTTGAAAAGCCTAATACCTCAGGCATTCGTTGGTATTTTCACTCCAAATTTTCAACATGTTTGTTTTGTGACCCCACCTCATGAACAGGGGGAATATCAGTTTGTTAGCCGAAAGCTGCTTATGCACAGTGACTACGGCATTTAGCACCACAGGTGCAAAAATATTCCGAACAGGATGTAAAAAATGACAGCTGTACTCTTTCATGGGGAGGTGTAAAAATGGCTATGTTGCAAATGCGTAGTAAAAATATTTAAAAAATGGTGAAGCCACGAGCGTACATAGAAACTGTGCAATGCACACCCGTAATATAATTAGGTTGGGGATTTCTTACAGCAGATTGTCAACTCAGGCATTTTGGGGCCTCCGATCATGAACAGTGTCACTGTGATTTTCTTTATCTGTGCCGAACAATGATTTCCCACAGCGACCATGCATCTCTGCACTGAAAGTGTGAAAACACACTTCAGCCATGTTGTGAAAAATGACAGCTGTACTGTTCATAAGGAAGTGTGGAAAAATGCCATGGTGAAAATCTGGACTGAAAATATTACAAAGTCATGAACTAACGAGGGTGCGTGGAAACTGCGGCAATGCTCACTCGTAACACAGGTCATTTTATGGACTTTGTCACCATAAATTTCAACATAGCCATTTTAAGACCTCTGCTCATGAACAGTGTAACTGTGATTTTCTTAATCTGTCCTAAACATTGCTTTCGCACACCAACAGCACCATTGTGCGCTACATGTGCGAAAACACATTTTGGGTGACATATGAAAAATTGCAGCTGTACTGTTCATAAGGAAGTTTAATAAAATGGACATGTTGAAAATATGGAGTGAAAATATTAAATTTGCAAACTTACGAGCATGCATAGGAACTGTGCAACGCACGCTCGTAAAAGTCATTTTTAGGAATTTTTTCACCAAATTTTCAACATAGCCATTTTAAGACCTCTGCTCATGAACAGTGTCACTGTGGTTTTCTTAATTTGTCCTGTACATTGATTTCGCACACCAACTGCTCCATTGTGCGCTACATGAGCGGAAACACGTTTTGGGTGAGATGTGAAAAATGACAGCTGTACTACTCATAAGAAGGTGTGGTACAATGGCAATGTTGAAAATCTGGAGTGAAAATATTGAAAATTTGCGAACTAATGAGCATGCGTAGGAACTGTACAACGCGCGCTCGTAAAACAGTCATTTTTTGGAATTTTTTCACCAAATTTTCAACATAGCCATTTTAACACCTCACCTCATGAACAGTGTCACTGTGATTTTCTTAATTTGTCCAGTACATTGATCTCGCACACCAACTGCGCCATTGTGCTCTACATGGGCGGAAACACATTTTACATACTAACATACTATTTGCCAGCAGATTAGGCCTTATGGTCTATCAAGTCTGCTCAAACCTAGATCCTTAGTTGGGTGCCGAGACCCTCCCATCCCTTGTGCTCCAGAAACCCCTATCATCCATCCCCACCCCCCCGGGACAGGCCATCATCTGATACATCCACTTTCTGTGTCTGTCCCACCCTCTCTTAAAGCCCTCCACTGTGGATCTCTGAACCAGCTCACCAGGCAGAGCATTCCAAGGGTCCACCACCCTCTCAGTGAAAAACCTCCTCTTTTCCCCTCACCCTTCCACCTTCCAACTTCAAACCATGCCTCTGGTGATGCCTCCTGCTTTAGTCTAAAGATCCCTCCATGTTTACCCTATTTATTCCCTTGAGGTACTTGAAGACCTCAATCATGTCCCCTGTCTCTCCTCTCCTCCAATGAAAACAGGCAGAGCTCCTCAAGTCTGTCCTCGTAAGTCAAATCCCCTAGCCCTCGTATCACATTTGTTGCCCTCCTCTGTACCCTCTCCAGGAGCTGTATGTCCCTCTTCAAGTGTGGTCTCCAGTACTGTACACAGTACTCAAGGTGTGGTCTAACCAGTCCATTGTACAGCGGCAGAATCACTTCCTTGCTCCTAGAGGTGATCCCCTGCGATGCATCCCAACATCCTGTTTGCCTTGCTAGCTGCTCTCCTGCACTGCTCAGAGTTATTCATACATGTATCCACCATGACCCTAGGTCTTTTCCCTGTTGAGGCTTCCAGCACCTCCCTCCCAGGGTGTACCTGTGTTTAGGGTTCCCCGACCAAGATGCAACACCTTGCACTTGGTGATATTGAAATTTAATTTCATGTGTGATCCCAGCTTCCAGGGTGTCCAGGTCCCTTGCAGGCCAACCTCCCTCTTCTCCCTCAACTACTGCTCCCATCTTGGAGTCATCCACGAAGAGACTCATTTCACACCCTATACCATCCCTGATGTCCGATATGTATGCATTCAACAGGATTGGACCCAGGACCGAGCCCTGTGGTACCCCACTACCAACCTCTGTAGGGTTCGAGAGCTCCCCACAGACCACTACTCTCTGAGTGCGTCCAGCTATCCAGTTTTCAATCCATCTGACCATCAAAGGCCTACTCCTAACCCCATCAGTTTCTCCACCAGACCATTGTGGGGACAGAGTCAAACGCTGCTGAAGTCCAAGAATAATACATCCACAGGCTTACCCCTGTCCAGTTCTGATGTTACCCATTCATAGAACTCCACAAGGTTGGTTTGACATGATCTACCTGGCATAAACCCATGCTGCCGACTATCCAGACCTCCCACCTCCCCCAAGTAAACCCCAAATCGTTCCTTTAGTATACTCTCCATTAATTTTCCCACCACCGAGGTTAAACTGATGGGTCTATAGTTTCCTGGTACTTCCTTCGACCCCCCTTTATGGATTGGTACCACATGTGCCTCTCGCCAATCCCTAGGTACCCTCCCTGTCTCAAGTGACCTGTTGAAAAGCTCCGCCAGGGGTGAAGCCAGTATGTCCGCCAATTCCCATAGTACTCTCGGATGAATGCCATCCGGCCCAGGAGATTTGTCTTTCTTTAGGGCCTTGAGGGCAAACCACACCCTTTTGGTGGGGATGGCATCATCTGTCCCCTCCACCTTACCGGTCTTTTTATCTTTATCCATTTGAGTGAGATGTGAAAAATGACAGCTGTACTACTCATAAGAAGGTCTGGTAAAATGGCAATGTTGAAAATCTGGAGTGAAAATATTGAAAATTCACGACCTTATGAGTGTGCGTAGGAACTGAGAAATGCACGCCAGTAAAACAGTCATTTTAGGACTTTTTCACCAAATTTTCAACATAGCCATTTTAAGACATCTGCTCATGAACAGTGTCACTGTGATTTTCTTAATTTGCCCTGTACATTGATTTAAACATCGACTGCGCAGCATTTATGCGCTACATGGGTGGAAACACATTTTGGGTGAGATATGAAAATGACAGCTATACTGCTCATAAGAAGGTGTGGTAAAATGGCAATGTTAAAAATCTGGAGTGAAAATATTGAAAATTCGAGAACTTACAAGGCTGCGTAGGAACTACGCAACGTACGCTCATAAAACAGTCATTTTTGGGAATTTTTGCACCAAATTTTCAACATGGGGTTTTTGAGACCCCTTCTCATGATTGCTGTCACTGTCATGGCATTATTCAGGCCCAAAGGGTGATTTCGCAGTCACTGCATGAAATCACCCTTTGGACCCGAATAACGCCATGACAGTGACATCAATCATGAGAAGGGGTCCCAAAAACCCCATGTTGAAAATTTGGTGCAAAAATTCCAAAAAATGTCTGAGATATGCAACAAAGTTGAACCCCTATCTAGCCCATTATACAGCTTACCGGCATTTCCTCAGTTTGCGGTCGGCTTTGAAGAGTGCAGGCGTGTTCCCGGCCACGAAGATCATCGCGCTTGAGGTCCGGAGGTAAGTATAGGGGTGAGGGGGTGGGGAGGCTGGGTGCGCAGTGGGTGGGTGCGAGTTGTGGGGGGGTGGAGACTTTGCAGTGTGACCGTTTTTCTTTACAGGTAGAAGCAAAAGATGTGGTAGGACGTTTACCACACTGGGGTGGGCTCCCAGTGTGGCACAAGAACGTTGAGGGGGGCGTTCAGCTGGCCAGGGGATTGGGCACCCCGTTGGCCTAAGAATACATTGCCATGTTGGGGTGGGCTCCCAGCATGGCACTTCACTACTGGGGGGACAGTGCAGCCGGCTAGGATTGGGCACCCCGCCGCTATAAGGATACTTTCCACGCTGGGGTGGGGTACCCAGCGTGGCATTTTGCAAGCCTTTGGGGAGGCGGGGGAACACAGCACAGCCGACGGGGATTGGGCACCCCGTCGGCTATACAGTGCGTGGGGGGGGGCCCGTACGCCTGCGTGGGAGTGCGCATGTGTGTGTGTGTGTGTGGGGGAGGGAACTGCGCATGAGCAGGCAATATGTTATTGCTGCTCTCTCAAGCGTAGCTCCCCCTTTCAACTGTATGCCACTGCATTTTGGAGCGTGTCATAGACAGCTCCAAAATATATTGGCTTACAGGGGCCGCGCCTGCCAGCACACTGACTGAATTGGAGGAGGAGGTGACACACCTCCGAAATCTCCGATGATGGCACTATGTTTCTTGCACATGCGTGCAAGCAAACATAAAAACACACACAGCAAGAAAGTTAGACCACTGAATTCTACACTGCTGTTCAAGACAATAACAGAAGTTTCAAACTGTATTCGCACTGCCTGGTTGGATCAGCTCCTGAGATGAGAATTATGTGACAAGTCCATCTTTTCCGCTGGAACGAAAGCCGTAATTAATGTTACTGCTGATCCTATTCATCTATCTCTGCCACAATGTTCTGGATGAAGAAAAGCTGATAAACAACTACAGAGAATTGATTTACTGTGTGATGGGTTTGAAAAGCCTGTGGATCCACCCTCTCCTAGAGCAAGCCAATGAAATGTAGAGTAATGACCAGAAGCTGCTCCTTAGTCAGTCATCAGCTAGTTAGGCAGTTTATTTTCCTTGCTGCTGCTGCTCATGTCACAACCCCTCTTCTGGCTATGATGCTAATGCTGTACACTACCATAACCAGCCTTCATGAATGCTGTCAAATAGCACAACCTGTCCAGAAGGACTGAAAGCAACAGATTAGTGTCAGACTGCAGCAGTGAGCAGGGTCAGTAAACACAGAAGAGAGAGCAATAATAGGGAGGTGGCTCACAGCCAAATGTTATGGGGAACATGATGGCTTACGGGGACATGTCTTCCTCATCTTCCTTCCGGTAGATGTGCCCTGTCACTGCCAAACCTAAAGAGAGTGACACAGCAAGAGAGAAAACCAGATTAATGAATGATCCATGATCTCTTTACACTGCTGACTGTGCTGTATCACCTGTTCCCTCCCATTCACAGACAGGAGTGCACTGGAGACAGCTGGCCTCTGCCTGGATGACATAGGCAGACAGAGAGAGGAGAGAGCACACAGACTGCTTGGTGTGTTTTGGGGGGGCAACAGTCACCAAGCTAAACACACAACAGAGACTGCTGGCACTTGTTCTCTCTCTTTCCTTTTCACCCTGGCACTTGGCAGTTTCACAGGTAATTGCTGAAACTGATGAGAGAATGGAGAGGGAACATTATTTCTGCAGTAATTATAACAGCATTTTTCACAATTCAGTAGGGGCACTGTGGAGGGGGCAGGGTTCTCACTGTGTGTCTACGGGGAGGAGTTTGTCTCACTCGAGTGGGGATGGACAAGGCAGTAGACAGATCCCATTGACCACTCATAGGGGTTGAGATGGGCTAGCAGGGATGGGGTCCACTACCTGCCAGGAGGGTGTACACTAGCCACCAGTGAATAAAAAAAAAAATTGTCTCTCGCTGTGTGCCTGCTGGGAGGAATTTCTTATGCTCGGGGGGGAGGAAGCGGGGCAGAACAGGGAAGCAGCTGACACAGAAGGGGATGATTGCAGGAAATAGTGCAGTGCTGCAGTTGGTAGGAACAACATGGGCGGATAGTTTCCTGGTGGCAGAGGCCACTGTGATGCAGTGCAACATGTTGTAAGGTCATAAGAAATGTCCCCTTTCTCAGTGATTGTAAACATGCTGCAGGGCTAAGCACATTGCAGCCCTAAAAATGATGGTCTCATTGCAGTGATGAGGAGGCTTTAAAAAGAGGAATGAGAGTGGAAGCTATAAAGAGCACAATGGGCAAAGAAGGTAGAACAATGTAAATGTTTATTTATCAAGCAAGACTGAATATTATGCCAAGTTCCCCCAGTGCTTAAGCATATGACATCACAAGGCAGAGTCAGGAGAAGAAGCAGTGAATATGCAAGACAGGGGAAGGGCAGCATTTTTGTGGTACTGAGTACAAAATTGAATTTGCTGGCTACACCCCTGGGAGGTGCACACAAGCCTCCTGGGGCTTCAGCGTCATTTTGTACTGTGACCATGCTGTGACGACTGGCACGCTCAGTTCGAGTGGCCTTCCAGGATTTTAGTTATGAGGGGGAATTATTAAAATGTATCAGTTTTTCATATGAGATATTGTTGCTGTGCATTCTGCACTAATACAGTGACTGATGCAGGCACTGTAATCCTGTTTCTGGATAACCTCAAGGAAAGTAAGACAACTGTCTGACAGGGTCCCTTTAAAGCAAAACAGCAGCCATGTTTTCTCTGAACGGAGTTTGTTTTTGTGTGTGTCAATTTTGGTGAGTTAGTGGGACATTTTCCGGTTCCTGTACTTGTATTTTTTGACTGGCACACCACCTTAGAACCTAGAGCTGCCTTATCTGTTTGCAGAACTCTACAAACTCTTTGAGCTCATTTTCTGTGCTTTCCCACAAAAGTAGACACTCAGCTATGTATCTTTGCCACATTATTATTTTGTCCTGATGTACATTAATGTGGGTCACCACCACTGGTAAAAGTTTCCGAGTTATCCTGATACTAGTGACTTACAGGTCCATAGGTCTGGCTCAAGGGAGGAGACTCTTCTGAAAATCTACTGTTCCATTTAGTAACCTAAGTCTGCTCAAGGTACCAAGCTAGTTTACAGCTTGTTGCTCTAACCTCTAGACTGTGCTGCCAGCTCAATAGAAACAATTGTCAGAGGTCTTAAAGTTCCCAACTTTATGAGGCTGTTCCTGTGGCATGGCGTGTGTGTGTGTCCTCCTGCACTGTGCTGGTGTAGTGTGATCTGGGCAATTGATAGCAAGTGGATATCAACTGGAAGCCATCCCATGTCCTGACACTATGTCTTAGCACTTTTGTGACATCAATAATGTAAATTATAATACAGTAATGAATAAGGCTAAAAAATATTTAAAAAAAAATAATACGTTTTGGGGATACCTGTTTTAGATAAAGGAGCAATAGAAAGGGCAAGGAAATGGTGGCATGGTGGGATCATCAAGAAGCTGCAAAGAAAAACAAATCAGCATTGAGTTGGCCAGAGTTCTTCCACCTCAACAGGAACTAGAAGTGTAGAGGAAACTGCTCAAATAGTCCATAATTATCATACATTGTAGGAATCACTTGCAATGGTACTGCATGAGTTGCAACTCTAGAAGTAATTTCAGAAAAAAAGCAAAAAGGAAGACATGCAGCAGGCAGTGACAAAGGCAGTGGAGGAGGAGCAAAGTGATTTGCAGTAAATAAGGCACAGATAATAAGTAATACAAAATCACATATGCCCCCACAAAGCAAAGCATCATGGGCAGCATATGCAAATCACCACAGAATATTATGCTGGTTCAGCTTTAAGCAGACATGTATGGTGCCGAAAAGCCTCTCACACAGTTTGCAAAGGGTGCCAACAGAAGACATAGACACGTGTTTCGTCCTACCAGGACTCATCAGTATGCCTCATCTGTTTGACACCCCAGTGGAATGAACCAGCTACCATAAGATGGTCTATCTGGGTTATGTTGTGGTGAACACAACACAGAGAATAAGTACTGTATGTACCTAGAAAAAGTTATTTTAACAGCAGCAGCAGCAGTTCTGGGGGAAGAGGAGAAGGAGGTGTACAAGGTAAGAGTTGAACCTGGGACAGGTAAAAGTTAGTGATCAAGTAAGACAGACAGTGGTTGTCAAAAGAAATAAAAGAAACATTGGTACAGTGGTAGTGCTACCGCTTGTGATGCTGGTGAACCAGGTTTGGAAACAAGCATCGGTCATCAGAGGCTGAACATTGCGGAGGAGGATTGAGCATCCCATCAGATAATCACCTCCTCTAGGGAGGGCTGCTCCACCTCACTTAGCTACTGCCACCTGTAGTTGTATGGGCTGCAGTGTGGCTGTCAAGACATAGGGAAGGGCAGCATTGTGGTGCATTTGAATGAAGTGTGTGCCAGCATGCTCCTACTGAGATCCTGGTACCCACACCAGCATCCCTATGGGGCTGGAAAGTGCTGCAGATTGGATGAAAACTAAGAGGTAAATCCCCTTGACTGGAAAAGACATGTAGTACACCAGGACCAGGAGGACAAATAGATTGAGAAGAACTGTTCCCTGAACCCAACAGGAGGGAGAGTAGATGATGAAGAAAAGTTTATGGTAACCAATCCTTTAGTCAAGATCAGAGAGTGCTACTAGGAAATGCCAGTCTGGTAATGTCAGTGATATGGGAATTCTTTTGAGTGAAGAAAGAATCATGGACACATGTACTGTGCTTTATATAGTATGTACAGTATGTGCAAGCTGAGTCTGGGTAAGGAGTGAACAAGGCTGGAAACATCTACCATGAAAAGCTATTTGCTGATGTCCCACAGAACTCTGAAAGAGATAGGGTGTCAACACATGGCATCAACAGCAGCACTATTAGGCAGTGAAGCTGATGATGATGACTGGGATGATAGGCTGGGGGAAGAGAAAGATGAGGGTAGAGAGAAATAAGGTGGAAATCATGCAAATAGCAGCAGAACATCTCTAACATCATTGTTCTTTGGCCCATTTACTCCTACACCTCAGAGAGGGGATTTGCGGTAATCTCCATCCACTAGCACCCTTAATGGTGGCAAAAGTAGGCACCAGTTGTCAGGTTCAGTCAAAAGAAAACACTCAACTGTCTCATGTTAAGTCTCTGGAAAGAAGCATGAAAGCCAACAGACCCAATGACAAAATTTAACAAAAGCAACTGTAGAAATGCTAGCAACCAACTTGCTTCATTCTTCTGTGTAATAAATGTAGGTTTTCTATCTCTACTGTAAGCTGCAGTGCAAAGCTGCAAAGTGCCGAGTCAAACATATTTTTCCACAGTGTTTCTTCCAGATTTGTATTATGGAGTCTACATAAAGGTTACATGTCCTGAAAACATTGCTTGTGCCAGCATGTCACATCACCACTGATGTGGACAAGTGGTCAGATCACTGATTACATTTCAGTGATAGCCCATTGGCTCAGTTTCCCCTCTTCATCTCTTTCTCTTTCTCTTTCCAGGGTTAAACGGCAGAAGCAGCAGAAGTTACAAGTCACCAGGACCCTCCAATCTCTGCAAAAAGTCAGCTTTATGCATTTGTTGGCTTTGACAATGACCATCATACAGAACACCTTATCTTCTTTGAGTACATCGCCCTTCATTGAGCCACACCTATGAAACTGTAAGCCATCAGGATCAGGACCACTCAGAGACTTTTGTTAGCTTGGGTCACCCACTCTCTCTGACCTGTATCAGTGCTGCCATTATAAAGTGCCAACCTCATTATTTCTAAGTTCTTTTGCCCATTGTCAACCACTTGTTGAATTAGCAGAGAAATAAAGATGAAACCTACCACTGCTTTTAGCTGGTGTTTTCTTTTATTTTTATACTTCTTAGTATTATTGCACTGTATGTCATTGTTGAAGGAACCTGTAACCCATATCTGTTGTTGTGGCTCAGTTAAAATCTATAAGGATAAAGCTCACACACTCTGTATGCTGCCTCGGCCTCTCACATGACACAAGAGCTGTGCCGTTTACCAAGGCATTAACCAGGCCATGTGGAGACATCATCAGAATACTTTGGAAGCCTTGCTTCTTAGAATGGAGGTAACACAGCATTCATCGCTAGCTTCACTAACCTGCTGGAAATAATCCATAACTTGGTGACCCATTAGCTACTGTAGCAGTCAGTGACAGCCAACAAATTCCCACTGTGGTCATTCATATAACATGAAAAATAATTTAAATCTTCTTCCACCAACAAGGAGAAACATCACCATCAGTGGTAAAATAAAGATTCCATGGTATATGCTTCTCATACCCATTCTATGTTTCCACTGTATTCTGGAGTTGAGGGAGAAACATTGAAACATAGACGTTGATACAAAAAAGACCCATGGTCCATCCAGTTTGCCCATGGGTCTCTATAGCATCCTATAACCTGGTGTTGATTTGGAGTTATACCCCTCCTCAGTGCTTATCCTTCTCCTTCCCCATCCTTGTCCCTACCAGCAATGACTATCCCCTTCATTCTGTCTCATGCACACTTGAAACCACCCACAGTTTCTGCTGCCACCACCTGAGTCAGCAGGCTGTTTTACGGTTCCACCAACCTTTCCGTGAAGTAATTCTTTCTCACATCCCTCCTGAACCTTTCTCTTGTCAGTTTCCAATTGTGCCCCCGTGTTGTCAAGTTGGTGATTCTGTTAAACACTTCCCTGGAGTCCACCTTGTTTATTCCTTTCAGGAACTTGAATGTCACTATTAAATCCCCCCCCTCCCTTCTAGCCTCCAATGAATACATATTCAGCACCCTAAGTCATTTCTCGTAGGACTTTTCTTGCTGGCCCTGAATCATCTTTGTTACCTTGCACTCTACTGCCTCCTGCCTATCTTTGTCTTGTCTAAGGTGAGGGCTCCAAAACTGGACACAGTACTCTAGATGTGGTCTCACCAGGGATCTATAAAGGGGGAGTATCACCTCCTTCCTTCTACTGTCAGTACCCCTCCCTATACATCCCAGCGTCCTGTTTACCTTACTGAAATCCTTGTCACATTGGCTAACCTGCTTAAGGGTGTCACTAATAATGACTCCAAGGTCACTTTCCTCTTCTGTAGTACTGAGTTTTAACCCACCCATCCAGTATTCTGTCCAATGATTCCTTTACCCTAGGTATATTACCTTGCACTTTTTGTCATTGAAATTCAACTGCCAGACCCTTGACTATCCCTCTAGCCCTGCAGGTCCTCTTGTAGTTCTCTAATTGCTTTAGCACTATCCACTCTTCTGCAGAGCTTTGTTTCATATGCAAAGAGACCTAACCGACCCAGGATCCCATCTCCAATGTCACTAATGGACATATTGAAAAGGACAGGACCCACGACAGATCCCTGTGGTACCCCACTTGTGACTTACCCCTCTTCTGATTTAACACAGTTTACCAGTATCCGCTGCTCTCCCCCTTTTAGCCAATTCTCCACCCATCTGACTATATCCCTAGCCACCCCAAGGTCCCCAAGCTTCTTCAGCAGGCGTCTGTGAGGCACAGAGTCAAAAGCCTTGCTGAAGTCAAAATACAGCAGTTCCATGGCACGGCCTTTATCCAATTCCTTTGTAAACCAATCAGAAAAGACTATTAAGTTTGTCTGGCATGACCTTCCTTCCACAAAACCATGCTGTTTACTATCCTGTTGACATTGCCCTCCAGGTAGTCCACAAGGTTTGATTTGATAAGGGGCTCCTTCAGCTTTCCCACAATACATGTGAAACTGAAGAGCCTGTAGGTGTCTGCTTGCTCATCCCCGTCTTTATAAAGTGGAACTACAATACGTCCACCATCCTCCAGTCCCCAGGTACAACACCCGATAGAAGCGAGCTATTGAAAAGGCATGACAGAGGTTCAGCCAGTTCATTTGTCACTTCTTTGAGCACACTCAGATGGATCCCATCTGAACCCAGGGCCTTGTCTATCTTGAGGGCTGCTAGACCCTTTCACACCCCATCTCCAGCAAATGTTGGCCTCCCCATCTCTGGAATTGCTCTCTTGGCCACTTTAATGCCACTCTCATGTACAGGCATGCTAGCTTCCCTGGTAAGGATGAAGCAAAAGCAGTTGTTTAGAACTATTGCCTTTTGCTTGTCCTCCTCTATCACATGGCCCCCATCCAACAACCTAACTATCTCCACCCCTCCTTCTTTTTTCAGTTATACAGTATAGTGGAAAAAAATGCTTTTCTCTGTGTGTGACCACCTTGGCTAATTGCTGCTGTTTGTCTGCCTTTGCCTCCTTTATAACCTTCTTTGCTTCCCTACCCTTCTGGAAGCATTCTTCTCTTTCTGCATCCCCTGCTTCTTTTTTAGTTGTGGACGCCATCTTTCTGGCCCTTACTGCTTCCCTGACTTGCTGAAAACCAAAGGGGTTTCTTGAATTTATTTCTTTTGGTTACTTTCCTTAGGCAAAGCTGTGAAGCGTCAAGAATGTCCCTTTTAATTACCCTCAATGTCTCTTCAATCCCTTCCCACTTTGCTCTCCACTTTTAATTTATGTCTCACACCCTTGAACTAATGAAAAATAGAGATCATCTCTGGCATATAGCTAGGGCCACAGGCAAACAGTCTGACATCCTGAATTACAAACAGGTGACGAAGAACTGTACTACGACCATCAGAATAACCAAAAACATAAACTATAAAGATGCCCTAGCCAAGAACTGGTATGATGGGCACACATTCTGGGCAAACTTACAAGAGGTCACCAGTTGGGAGACCAAAACAGCCCCTACCATGCTCAATGTTGATGGTTCCCCCATCCTCAACCCCAACACTATCACCAACACCTTGAACAATGCCTTCACCAATCTTCAGAGTGTCCTCCCTGCCGACTTCTTCTCCCCCACCAAACCTGCTGCACCCTTGCAATCCCCAAAGCATCCCCCTTTCACTTCAAGACCATTACCATCGGGGAAGCCAGGAAATACCTGCATAAAGTGGTTGATAAGGGGAGATTCAGTGGAGACAACCTCGATTTGAACCTAATCTCACTCACACTCGAAGAAATCCTATCTCCCCTCACCAATATCCTCAACCTTTCTCTCCAATTTGCAGAATTTCCCCCAAAATGGAAAGCTGCAGTAGTCACCCCAGTGTTCATGGGTGGAGATCGTGCCCTCCCTGGGAACTATAGACCCATATCTATACTTCCACCACTCTTGAAGGCCCTTGAATGAATAATTGTGGACCAGCTTGTTGAATACCTAGACAAGTATGTGCTCCTCTGCCCAGAGCAGCATGGCTTTTTGGGCTAGGCACAGCGCCACCACAGCCCTCCTGGAATACACAGGCTTCATCCACAAATCCCTTGATCTCGGCCTACTCGTTGGGGCTAGCTATATCAGTCTAACAAAGGCCTTCAATATAGTCAACCATGCCTTCCTAGTTGACCAACTCACTGCCTTAGGCCTTGCCCAAGAGGCGGCTGCATGGTTCCGCAGTTACCTACACTCTCGATCACAGCAAGTCAGGATTGGAGCTGTTCTCTCCAACACCAAGCCTGTCTGCTCAGGTGTTCCTCAGGGGTCTATACTGGGACCCCTCCTTTTTAGCCTGTTTTTGAATTGCCTACCCGAAGCGAGTCAGGGCTGCATCCTCCTCTACTTGGATGAAGCGGTTATCTTCTCTAATGGCCCAGACCCCATTGCCCTTGAACAGCAACTACAGTGTTACTTCGCCAGTGTAGAGACATGGTTCAAAAAGCATAAATTGATAATGAATTACAAAAAAAAAACGAAACCATGCTGTTCACCAACCCTCAGAATAAACACAAAAACTACATGCTGACAATAAGCAATAGTGGTGGTACTCCCCTTGAATGTGTTCATCACTTCAAATATCTTGGTGTCACTATTGACAGCTCGCTCTCCTACGCCCACCACATTCACAGCTAAAGCAATCATCAAACACATAGGGCTGCTCTATCGTCACAAGCAAAGCCTGACCCCAGAAGCCCTCAGCATAGCTGTTCACAGTTCTGTGGGTTCCCTTGTGGACTACAGACTGCCAATAAATGGCTCTGCCACAGAAACTGCCCTCTGGCACATGAAAACTGCACTTAACAAAACCTGCAGGTTCACCTTAGAAGCACAACGGCTAACTCACACCTGAGATCTCTATTCTAAGGCACACTGGCTAACGCTCGGTGGTCACTTAAAATATCAATCCTGCCTCTTGGCCAAAAAGATCTGCCTTGGTCAGCTACCGATGGATGTCCAAAACTCCTGGTTCCCAGCATAAATCCATGGCATGCCCAAAATTCTGAACAGCAGTCCTTCCTAAACCCGAAATGTCATACATCCCAAGATTAAAGGTCCTTTGCCTACAGGGCCCCATTGTGGTTCAACTCCCTCCAGGAAAGCATTGTTCGCCTACCACACTGTGGTCCTTCAAAAAGAGCCTAAAGAACCTTATAATATGTGATTCTCAATGCACCTGCCATTGCTATCTCAAACTAAGGCATCTCATCTGTCTTCCCTCTGGCTGAACTGATCCTTCTCTCTCTCTCTCTTATGCACACTACACTTGGGGCTCCCCCCCCCTCTTTTTTTACTGCTCTTAGTTTGCTCTAACACCTTGACAACTAACAGGTTCCCTGTTGGGCACAGTAATTTGTCTCTTCCTGCTTGCATATCATACTGTATTTAGTAAATAATCCAGTGCTAGTTATTGTTGTATCCTGCAATACTTTGTTTAATTACCACTTGTACCTACATGTTTTATTCCAATCCTGTTATTTGCCTTATTACTTATAATCCTTTGTATAATCTCTCACCTGTTTGTTTGAAATGTCCTGATGTGAAACCTATGTAAAGAGCTCTGAGCTTAAATGGTTATCTGAGAACTTAAATAAATAAACACCTGTACATCAAACCACATCTCTGGATTTGTTGAAGTCTGACCCTCTAAAATCCTAGACCACTGTACTAGAATGTGTTTTCTCAGTCCCATGGGCAACTTCAAACCAAACTGAGTTGTGGTCGCTATTTGCAAGCAGCTCCCTAACTATCACTGATTTAACTACATCTGTGTTAGTGAGCATCATGTCTCGGACAGCATCCTGTCTCATGGGTTCCCTTACAAGTTGAAATAGTATGAAGTCTTGAAAGGCACCAGGCAAAGCTTGACATCTCTTGCTCCTGGCCACCAGAATGTCCCAGTCTACAACAGGCACATTAAAGTCCCCGAGTAACACAACATATCCTTTTGCTGTTCCCATTTTAATTTCTTTGCTGTGCTCCCTATCCTCTACCTCTCCTAAACCTAGAGATCTATAGCATACCCTTAGGCCTAGCTTTTTCCCAGATGCCTCAGTAAGTTGAACCCACAGAGACTCAGTCTTCCCCTAGTTACACCTAATATCCCTATCCTCTGATACCTCAATGCCTTTTCTAACATACAGGGTCATGCCACCCACCCACCCTCACTTCCCTGTCCCATTTTAGAAGTACATATCCAGGCACTGTTAGGTCCCAGTCAGTTTCATCTGTAACCCAAGTTTTGTGATGGCCACTACATCTAACTTGGATTCTGCCATCATTGCCTGAAGCCCACAAATTGTGTTGCTTAGACTCCTGGTGTTTAGACCCCTTTGCAACTATCCAAGGAACCTTTTTGTTCTTTAACCAAGCTTCTCTCATTCTTTCCTAGTTGTACAGTGTTTGATTTGCAGCATCCTTGACATTCATATCTACTGTCAGTCTATCAGTCTGAGACAGAGTGCTGCTAGTGTCTAAGTAAGGGGCAGGACTAAATAGGATCCCTCAGTGTTAGTCTCCCCAGCAGTTAGTTTAAATATCTGAAAAAGATATCAAACATTTGCCCCAGTGCAGTGGTCCCCTTCCTCATCAAGTAGAGTCCATCCTGCCTAGAATGCATCCTATCCCAAAAGCTGAACAGTACACTAAGAAGTGATGCCACTTTTCCTGAAACCATTCCTTAAGCCATATATCAAACTGTGTTTTTATTACTACTTGCAACAAGAAGCTATTTGTAAATTTTTTAAAGATTGCATTTCATTGTATGTTTTTAGTATTGTGTGCATTATTTGTAAACCATTGTATGTATTCAATGTAAATTCCTCTAAGCCGCATATGGAGTGGCTTCAGGTCATTCCTGAAAATGGGCCATGGCCCAGTGTGCTTACCCAGTAAACAAAGTGATAAATAAAATAAAAATAAATAAGTTATTCTATCTTCCTTCCCCCTTTGCCCCAAACAGAGAGGACTTCAGAGAAGATCAGGGAGGTTGCGTGCACTGCAAATCAATCCCCCAGCCCATGGAAACTCCACTTCACTTCCTGCACTGACTGGTTGGCCAGATTGCTGGTGCCAAGATGCACCAGCACACCACCCCTTCCCCTTTCCTCTCCACCATCTTCTCTATATGGCTTAGATCCCTGCTGGCCAAAGCACCAGGAAGGCACTTAAACATGGCCTTTCCTGATGACCCATCTTCCTCCCTCTTTTCCACCCCAAGATCATAGAATCCCCAACAACCAGGAATTTCTTGACTTTTTTACATTTGGGAGCCATTCTAAGTTGTTCTGCCTTACCCCAGGAATTGAATATGAGTCTTCACCTGTGGAGTTGGCTTCCTGGTCCCCATCTGGGATGAAAAGAAGTTGCAATTGGTATGTGCTTGGCTAGAGCAAGCCTTACTTGGCTGGCATCGTTCCTCTGCGCCCTCCCCATCCACACTACTCTTCATCCACCCATGCCAGTGGGCCTCTGTGGAAGTGGGAGTGGTGGTGAGGAGCTCTAGCTGAGATGGAGATGCAGATTGGATATCTCCATCCTTGCTACCTCAAGCCCTGTCCTGAGCACAGATATCAGACTACAAATGGGGCAGTGCCCTCTCCTCAAGAGCACCCTTCTGGAGATGAGTGCCCCACATCCATCACTGCTAACAAGATCCATAATGCCTTAATAAGCAGTGGCTAATTTCAATACTATCAGAGATTTAGTTGAAAAGGACCGAACAAACTTGTGATAACTTACCTGTTCTGAAGGGTGACACTTGTTCCACTTTGGGTCAGCAGGGAAGCAGATTAGCTGACTGCTGGCTGCCTCATTGGGCTGACTCCATTGTCCTTTGAGCATTGGTTCTGCATACATGGGGGGCCACAGTGTAGTGGGCAGGAACCGCAAGCACAGAGAGGCTTACAATTCAGCTGGGATATAAGGCTATCACTCACTCCTAGGCAACAGCTCCATTATCAGGTTCAATTGCCAACCTGACTGCCTCTGAGACACCAAGGTTGGGGTCTGGCACAGGCCCTACCACTGATGTGATGGTACCACTGTGCCCGCATTGTTTCTGCAGTTCTGTCAAATGCTTTCCCATTGATACCTCTATTGCCATAATCACTTCAGGACAGTCTTTTAAAGCTTTCTATGTTCAGGTGCTAGGGGTTTGAATTCCATCATTGACTTGATGCCTCCCCACAAAAACACTGTTGGAATCAATGTTGCTTGATTGACTCAGCCCCCATAAATAGTGCCTATGCAACCTCTTCTCTAGAGATCTTCAAATTCAGAAACATTGCTTCATGAAATTCTTCCTGAAGTTTACTGACTTGGTGAAGTGCAAAGTTAAACTTTGCACAGATCTTCACCCAGTGAAGTCTGTGTGTAGTTGCAACTATGCATAATTTCCATCTGGCAAATTGGCAGTTCACCCGCAAAGAACTATGCAAGGTTATCTCTTTATAGTACTTTCACTTTTAAAGGTAGAAAGAAATTCACTCTCACCCTCTTGGTAATACACACTTATCCCCTTCCATCATGCCACATAGTTTAAAGTTAGTGTATATCTGCCTATATGTTCCCAGCTAGGCCACACCTCTCTTTCCTCCCATTCACTGGGCAAAGTTGTGATAAAGTTAGTCAGTCCTTTCACCTGCCCACAAAAGAAAGTTACCCCATCTACCCTCACCACTCCTCAAAATTATGAATTAAACCCCCACCCTTAGCCACCCTCATCGCAATAAACCCTTCTCTCTGCCAGAGACCCTGATCCCCAGATTCAGTAGTGAGCAAATACCTCTAAAAAAGCTCCCCCTCCAGTGGAGGGAGCTTCCTCACTCATCTGTATGTTCCCATCAAATGAATAGTGAGGGACGTCTGTCCTAGTTGTGATATCTGATTGGCTGTGGGAGGTGCAGGACATCCCACTTTCTTCTAGAATAAAGGGGACTAACAATGGATGCATGTATCCTGATAAGACTCTGGAGTTACTGTCTACCTGTCCAGGGCAACCTCCTCCTCCCTGTTGTTTTCCACAGGTGATCTGTCAGTCCATATAGAAGAAATTCATACAATTCATGTGCAGTCACTTATGCGCACAGTGGTCATACAGAATCGCCAGAATTTTTCTGCATCCCCAAAATGCATTTGTCTTGTGTCCAGAAAATTGCCAAGTGCTGAGGAAGTGAAATGGGAGCATTGCACCACATGCTAAGTCCCCCAGAATTTATTGCGCAGTCACTCATGCTTGCAGTAGTCACACAGAGTCCCCAGAATTTTTATGCATCCCCAAAATGCATCTGTCTTGTGTCTAAAAATATTGCCAAGTCCTAAGGAAGTGAAATGGGAGTGTTACACCACAGGCAAAGTTCAACAGAATTTAATGCGCCATCACTCATGCACACAGTGGTCACGAAGAGTCCCCAGAATTTTTCTGCATCCCCAAAATGCATCTGTTTTGTGTCCAGAAAATTCCCAAGTGCTGAGAAAGTGAAATGGGAGTGTTAGATCACAGGTAAAGTCCCCTTTCCCAGAATTTATTGAACAGTCACTCATGGGTGCAGTGGTCACACAGAGTCCCAAGTAATTTTCTGCATCCACAAAATGCATCTGTCTTGTGTCCAGAAAATTACCAAGTGCTGAGGAATTGAAATGGGAGTGTTACACCACACGCAAAGTCCACCAAAATTTATTGCACAGTTACTCATGCATGCAGTGGTCACACATAGTCCACAGAATTTTTCTGCATCCCCAAAATGCATCTATCTTGTGTACAGAAAATTGCCATGAGCTGGGGAAGTGAAATGGGAGTGTTACACCACAGGCAAAGTCTCCCAGAATTTATTGCACAGTCACTCATGCATGCAGTTGTCACACAGAGTGTCTAGAATGTTTATCCATCCCCAAAATGCATTTGTCTTGTGTCCAGAAAATTGACTAGTGCTGATGAAGTGAAATGGGAGTGTTACACCACATGCAAAGTTCTCTAGAATTTATTATGCTGTCACTTATGCGCACAGTGGTCACACAGAGTCCTGAGAATTTTTCTTCATCCCCAAAATTCATCTGTCTTGTATCCAGAAAATTCCCAAGTGCTGAATAAATGAAATGGGAGCATTACACCACAGGCAAAGTCCCCTAGAATTTATTGCGCAGTCACTCATGCATGCAGTGGTTGCACAGAGTCTCCAAAATTTTTCTGCATCCCCAAAATGCATCTCTCTTCTGTCCAGAAAATTGCCAAGTGCTGGGGAAGTGAAATGGGAGTGTTACACCAGAGGCAAAGTCACACAGAATGTATGACGCAGTAACTCATGCATGCAGTGGTCATACAGAGTCCTCAGAATTTTTCTGCATCTCCAAAATGCATCTGTCTTGTGTCCTGCAAATTGCCAAATGCTGAGGAAGTGAAATGGGAGTGTTACACCACCCACAAAGTTCCCCAGAATTTATTATGCTGTTACTCATGTTTGCAGTGGTCACACAGAGTCCCCAGTATTTTTCTGCATCCCCAAAATGCATCTGTCTTGTGTCCAGAAAATTCCCAAGTGCGAGGAAGTGAAATGGGGGTGTTAGATCACAGGCAAAGTCCCCTTCCCCAGAATTTATTGCACAGTCACTCATGTTTGCAGTGGTCACACAGAGTCCCCAGTATTTTTCTGCATCCCCAAAATGCATCTGTCTTGTGTCCAGAAAATTACCAAGTGCTGAGGAAGTGAGATGGGAGTGCTACACCACACGCTAAGGCCCCCAGAATTTATTGTGCAGTCACTCATGCACGCAGTGGTCACACAGAGTCCCCAGAATTTTTCTGCATCCCCAAAATGCATCTGTCTTGTGCCCAGAAAATTGCCAAATGCTGAGGAAGAGAAATGGGAGTGTTACACCACAGGCAAAGTCCCCCAGAATTTATTGCACTTTCACTCATGTGTGCAGTAGTCACACAGAGTCCCCAGAATTTTTCTGCATCCCCAAAATGCATCTGTCTTGTGTCCATTAATATTGCCAAGTGCTAAGGAAGTAAATGGTTGTGTTACACCACGGGCAAAGTCCACTAGAATTTATTGTGCCATCACTCATGCATGCAGTTGTCACACATAGTCCACAGAATTTTTCTGCATCCCCAAAATGCATCTGTCTTGTGTCCAGAAAATTCCCAAGTGATAAATAAGTGAATGGGAGCATTACACCACACACAAAGACCCCCAGAAGGTGTTGTACAGTCACTCATGCACAGAGTGGTCATACAGAGTCTTCAGAATATTTCTGCATCCCCAAAATGCATCTGTTTTGTGTCCAGAAAATTGCCATGTGTTGGAAAAGTGAAATGGGAGTGTTTCACCACAGGCAAAGTCCCCCAGAATTTATTGCTCAGTCACTCATGCATGCAGTTGCCACACAGAGTGCCCAGAATATTTATCCATCCCCAAAATGCATTTGTCTTGTGTCCAGAAAATTGACTAGTGCTGAGGAAGTGAAATGGGAGGGTTACACCACAATGCAAAGTCCCCCATAATTTATTATACAGTCACTCATGCATGCAGTGGTCACACAGAGTCCTAAGAATTTTTCTTCATCCCCATAATTCATCTGTCTTGTCTCCAGAAAATTTCCAAGTGCTGAATAAGTGAAATGGGAGCGTTACACCACAGGCAAAGTCTTCCAGAATTTATTGCACAGTCATGCATGCATGCAGTGGTCACACAGAGTCCTCAGAATTTTTATGCATCTCCAAAATGCATCTGTCTTGTGTCCAGAAAATTGCCAAGTGCTGGGGCAGTGAAATGGGAGTGTTACACCACAGGCAAAGTCACCCAGAATTTATTGCACAATCACTCATGCATGCAGTGGTCACACAGAGTGCCCAGAATTTTTCTGCATCCTCAAAATGCATCTGTCTTATGCCCAGAAAATTGCCTAGTGCTGAGGAAGTGAAATGGGTGTGTTACACCACACACAAAGTTCCTCAGAATTTATTACGCTGTCACTCATGCTCACAGTGGTCACACAGATTCCCCAGAATTTTTCTGCATCCCCAAAATGCATCTGTCATGTATCCAGAAAATTGCCAAGTGCTGAGGAAGTGAAATGGGACTGTTACTCCACAGGCAGATTCCCCCATAATTTATTATACAGTCACTCGTGCACGCAGTGGTCACACAGAGTCCTGAGAATTTTTCTGCATCCCAAAAATTCATCTGTCTTGTGTCCAGAAATATCCCAATTGCTGAATAAGTGAAATGGGAGCATTAGACCACAGGCAAAGTCCCCCAGAATTTATTGCACAGTCACTTATGCACGCAGTGGTCGCACAGAGTCTCCAAAATTTTTCTGCATCCCCAAAATGCATCTGTCTCTTGTCCAGTAAATTGCTATGTGCTGGGGAAGTGAAATGGGAGTGTTACACCACAGGAAAAGTCCCACAGAATGTATGATGCAGTCACTAATGCATGCAGTGGTCACACAGAGTCCTCAGAATTTTTATGCATCCCCAAAATGCATCTGTCTTGTGTCCAGAAAATTGCCAAGTGCTGAGGAAGTAAAATGGGAGCATTACACCACATGCAAAGTCCCCCAGAATTTATTGCACAATCACTCGTGCATGCAGCGGTCACACAGAATCCTCAACATTTTTTATGCATCCCCAAAATGCATCTGTCTTGTGTCCAGAATTTTGCCAAGTGCCGAGGAAGTGAAAAGGGAGTGTTACACCATGGGCAAAGTCCTCTCAGAATTTATTGCGCAGTCTCTCATGCGTGCAGTAGTCACACAGATGCCCCAGAATTGTTCTGCATTCCCAAAATGCATATGTCTTGTATCCAGAAAATTGCCAAGTGCTGAGGGAGTGAAATGGGAGTGTTACACCACACACAAAGTCCCCCAGAATTTATTGTGCAGTCACTCATGCATGCAGTGGTCACACATGGTCCCCAGAATTTTTCTGCAACCCAAAAATACATCTGTCTTGTGTCCAGAAAATTTACATACTCTGCGATGATGATGCACTCATGATGCACATTGTCTTGCCAAACCATGTGAAGGAGGGATGACATTACATGAATCCATACAGTGTTACATCAGAAATTATCTCTGTGAGAGAACTATTGCTGGTCCAAAGTGTGCTGCGATTCCCGCAAATGTGATGAGATCACCTCAACTGGATGGAATGGTACCCTTTGTGTGTACACTAACAGTAGCCTTGGTGAGTTGATAAATGTATAAACAGAAATATATGTTTGTATTTTCTAGATGGGGGTTGACATAGATAGACATGTACTCATTGTATTGTTTTGCTGCACAGGTCACAGATACTGTTGGTGTGCACATTCCAGTGCTTGATAAGAAATTCTTGCATTGAAATTGGAAATGGAATATTCTCAAGCCAATGAAGGTAAGTATTTTTTTGGGGGGAGCATATTTGCAGGTAGGTCATATTAATGGTTTCTTATTTGGATACTTCTTCACAGATTTCATCTGCATCCTTCTCAAGTCTGGTTGGTAGTGATGGTCATGGTCATTGATTGAAATGACTTCTGAATGTTGCATGTCTGCCCCAGCCTGGGTGGGGGACCTGATGTTGAAGAACTTCTTTTAATAAGGCAAATATGACACAACAAAGCATCTGGATGTTTCCTTAAAAAAGAAATGAAGGACTTATTAAAACTTGATTGCAGCAGTAACACATTATGTTTAAGCCGTGGCTGTTCCACAGGTATCTGGATTAACGCTGATAGCAACCTGTCCCACTGCAATCAGCAGATCACAACTTAAGTTAGTACCAGGCTGTGTAACAAATACACTGTCAGTGTCCCAGCATCTCAACTCAAGTTACATTTCAAAACCACATCTTGTCAAGTAACACAACCTGGGTCCAGCTTTTTCAACACTGTCACGGCTGCACAGCTGCAAATTTTTAATACTGTCCATGATATGTTGCCGAAATATTTTTTGTGATGTACACGTCTCCTAGTTTATGAATCCTCAGTCAGATTTGTCACACTCTTATGAAAAAAAAGGAACAGATGATATAAAATATATATACTTACCAGTATGGATTGGAAATGGATATTCCATAGGTTCCTGTGGCCAGTACTGCTGCTGTACCATTGATACCAACTTTCTGTGAAGGAGAGTCATTTGTTGTTAACCTGTAAAAAAACAAAATAAGCTTACCATATGTGTGTGACCACTGTAGTTCAGAAAAGCAACAGAAAACAAAACACACAGCTAAAGGAAGTTGAATAGCATAAAAAACATTAGTACATATAATCACTTTATAGTTTAAATAGTAAGAAGCCTTGTGCTTGTGGCCAATGGATATGGTCTCCTGTTCAACTCCCCCTGCCTTGGCATGGTCAATGTAATGGAAAAACATTGTTAGAATGACACTGGTGGTGGGTGCTGGTGGTCATAGCTGTTGCACATGATGACATTCCCTCTGACATCTTCCTGCATTTGGTGGTGGTGTCAATGGCTAAAAGCAGTCTTATGGTGGTGGTCCATGGGGGCACAGAAAGTCATTCCCTCTGGTGGCAGTGGCTAAGTGCGGTCTTATGGTGGTGGTCCAGTGGGGCACAGAAAGTCATTCCTTCTGGTGGTACTGGCTAACGGTGGTCTTATTGTGGTGGTCCGAGGGGGCACAGAAAGTCATTCTCTGTGGTGGCTGTGGCTAACAGCGGTCTTATGGTGGTGGTTCAGTGGGGCACAGAAAGTCATTCCCTGTGGTGGCAGAGGCTAACAGCGGTCTTATGGTGGTGGTCCAGGGAGGCACAGAAAGTCATTCCCTGTGGTTGCAGTGGCTAACAGCGGTCTTATGATGGTGGTCCAGGGGAGCAAAGAAAGTCTTTCCCTGTGGTGGCAGTGGCTAACAGTGGTCTTTTGGTGGTGGTCCAGATGGCACAGAATGTCATTCCCTGTGTTGGCAGTGGCTAACTGCGTTCTTATGGCTGTGGTCCAGGGGGGCACAGAAAGTCATTCCCTGTGGTGGCAGAGACTAACAGCAGTCTTACGGTGGTGGTCCGGGGGGCACAGAAAGTCATTCCCTGTGGTTGCAGTGGCTAACAGCGGTCTTATGATGGTGGTCCAGGGGAGCAAAGAAAGTCTTTCCCTGTGGTGGCAGTGGCTAACAGTGGTCTTTTGGTGGTGGTCCAGGGGGGCACAGAATGTCATTCCCTGTGTTGGCAGTGGCTAACTGCGTTCTTATGGTTGTGGTCCAGGGGGGCACAGAAAGTCATTCCCTGTGGTGGCAGAGACTAACAGTGGTCTTACGGTGGTGGTCCAGGGGGGCACAGAAAGTCATTCCCTGTGGTTGCAGTGGCTAACAGCGGTCTTATGATGGTGGTCCAAGGGAGCAAAGAAAGTCTTTCCCTGTGGTGGCAGTGGCTAACTGCGTTCTTATGGTTGTGGTCCAGGGGGGCACAGAAAGTCATTCCCTGTGGTGGCAGTGGCTAACAGCGGTCTTATGGGGTGGTCCAGGGGGGGCAAAGAAAGTCATTCTGTGTGGTGGCAGTGGCTAACAGCAGTCTTATGGTGGTGGTCCAGTGGGGCACAGAAAGTCATTCCCTCTGGTGGCAGTAGCTAACAGTGGTCTTATGGTGGTGGTTCAGGGGGGCACAGAAAGTGATTCTCTCTGGTGGTAGTGGCTAACAGTGGACTTATGGTGGTGATCCAGTGGGGCACAGAAAGTCATTCCCTCTGGTGGCAGTACCTAACAGTGGTCTTATGGTGGTGGCCCAGGGGGCACAGAAAGCAATCCCATGTGGTGGCAGTGGCTAACAGCGGTCTTATAGTGGTGGTACAGGGACCAGGATATATTGTGCTCTCTGTTACAAATGTGACATGACATGTGGAATTTGAGTCACTCTAAGTGGGACACTCATTTAACCTTATGAAAAAGAAAAAAGGTATCATACAACAAATATGACAGCCTTTTAACAACTTAAGTTAAAACCTGCCAACATTAACCTCATCATCCTCATAAAGAAAGCTGCCCTCACAGTCATCTATGTCTGAAGTCTGACCACTGGGACATTCTTTCTCCATTGTGTCATCATCTACATCAGTGGTAAGCCGTTTCATGACGCCACTGCCAGTGCCACCAGGATGGTCCATTTCTACATCACCAAAACCATGACTATGCCAGGGTACTAATACTGAGGTTGCAGTCTGAGCTGATATGTGCCACTCATTCTTTTTATGAATGTTAGCAAACTGACATTTGCAGGAGAGGTTTGTATGACGATCCTGAACTATTGCACCCACTGAGCTGAATCCTCTCTTGACACTTACACTGGAGGGTCGGCATGTCAGGTACTTCAATGCCACTGCAGTCAGCTCTGGCTTAAACTGACCCTTCCACGCCAGTATAAAAGAGGATCATCAGTTATTGACAGATGCCTGTTTTCAGACAACTATGCCGCAACCATTCTCTGTGCCGCACTAAGTCCAGTGGTTGATACATCATCCTGTTTTCCGGAATCATTTATGTCACAAATCCCCATTTGGGACAAAGCCTCCCAAAGTGGGTTGATGCCAACTGCTTTGGATGACAGATCACCTGGAACTGCAGTCCCCTTCCCCTTACAGGATATGCTTTTTACTCCTCCAGGTTCACCTTTTGCCTGATTATGCTGCTGAGGTTTGCTGACCTTGGCACGTGACTTCTGTGCTCCATGAACCAAGTGCACAAGTTGTCCATTGACATTTTTTACCTGTTCAGGCCCTCCCTCCAGTACTGATGAAATTCCACATTTGTATCATGGATCCAGCATTGTTGCTATTGCAAAGTTGTTAATATGCTGAATGCTCAAGATATTTCGATTCTAGTTGAACACTGTCAACATGTGTTTCAGCATCATACTGCTAGCACTGTCTCCAGCAACATCAAGGCTATGCTGTACATTCACCAATGTCTGCCTCAGCACCAGCAGCAATGGAATTGATTGGCTAATGGAGGTAGACTCACCACTCACTGCCTGTGTGGCATGTTCAAAATGCCACAAAATAGTTATTTCAGAGTCCATGAGGTGCCACTGTTCAGTCGTCATAGACATGGAGGCCCCGGAACTGTCACGGCTAGTGTGCATGACAAGATATTCTGAGTTGGCTTTGTACTGTTCATACAACCTCTCTGCCATGTATAAAGTGGAGTTCTACTGGGTGACAACTTCCAGCTTCAAGTGGTGCTGAGGCAAGCTGTTTCAGATCTGCAACTGCCGAAGCTGGTCACAGGCCTTTGCAGAGCGTGAAAAGTGATAACAGATACGGCATGCAACTGTCAGCATTTCCTTTACATCAGGGTGCTGAAGAAATTCCTGTACCACAAGATTTAAACTGTGGGCCATGCATGGAACATGAACAAAGCCACCATTTGTGATGCATTTCACCACATTTGACCCATTGTCACTTGCTATGAACCCAGCTCTCAGAGACAGGGGGTTCAGCCACTTGTCAGTTTCCATCAGTATCAAGTCCAACATGTTTTCACCAGTGTGTGAACAGGTCACATTGCTCATAGCAATCGTTGCATGCTGTTGAGTTCCTGGAAGATTGCTGCCATGACACTCCACCTTACTGCATTGATTATTCACACTACCAACAGCACAAACAACATCCGGCACCAGCGCCCAATGTACAGTTATGCAGAAATATGAACTCAATACTGTTTTGCCACTTGTCCACATAACCATACTTCAATGGATGAATGGAGAGGAGGAATGTTAAAGGGCATGTCTCACAGAGTCGGACACAGTACGGTACAAATCGGAGACAGCACGAGTCGAAAAGTATGTCCTGGATGGGACTTTCCATTTTGGACAGGCACATGCAGCAAACTGCCAGAACCCAGAATTCTCCACAAAGGAGAAGGGCAAAAGATCAGTTGCCAGCATTTCAGCTACAGCAGCATTATGTTCATGTGACACCGTATGATTGGGTGGGTACTTCAGCTTATGCACAAAAACACTGTGTAATGTGGGCTGACTTAAACGTTTTACATGGGGTGTGATGACAAATGGTTGTGCTCTGGGAATGGCAGGGGGTGGAGTGTGAATGTTTGATGAAGATGGTTACAAAGGTGATGATGACAAACCCATAAATGTAGTTATTTTGCCAGATTTACCAACCGAGGTTGATGTACCACTTGCACTAGACATACTGCACTCACCACCACCACCACCAAAACTGCTACTCTCACCAGCACTGGACAACATTTCAAAATCATTATGCTCCTCCACCTCATCATGCCTGTACTAATCATATGCTCTTATTTCATCACTACTGCACACATTTAATTTCCTACTTGATTTAACAGTCATGGAAGGGAATAACATGCTCGTTATGGTTGATGACGAGGGTGAATGCCCCACTGTGATATTAGCTGCCATCTTGTGCTGGGTCCACATTGCCATATGCCTGTTCTTAAGATGCGTATGCTGTCTTCCTGTGCCCAGATGGCTTCCCTTTTTACCTCAACTTACACATGCATGACAAAGCTGGCAGATTGCAACTGACTCATCATTTCCATCTTGCACAAAAAAATCCCAGATAAGGGATTCTGATACTCTAGTTTTAACATGTCCCTGATGCTGCTTATTGGACTCCATTTTTTTAAGCCAGGAAGTGCGGGGTGTGCTATGTGATTTTATGGGCAGGACACACTTGGACTACAACTGACCACCATGACTACCTATCATTATTACTGGGTCATCATCATCATCTTCATCATCATAATCATCACCACCATCAACTGAAACTGGTAAATCATAACTTTTTAAGGAGGGGGTGGGTTAATGCAAACAGACCCAGACACAGTGACCTTGAATTTCTTTTTCCCCGATTTCCAACTGGGGTCACTTACATCATCATTATATTCATCAACATCACCCGCATCCACATCTTCTGCTTGGATGCTGGCATGTGGATTGCATGTTGCAACCACAGCAACATCATCATCATCATCAAATTCATCATCATAAACACCACCATCACCTGATATTTTTTCACCACATTGTGAATCACTACATGGCAAATGCGTGACCTGAACTGCGGTGGAAGAAATGTCACATTGTATGCTATCGTTGACATGATGATCAGAATCCTCATGTTCCGTTTCTGGTATGTTACTGGGAAGTATGACATCATCTACACTGCCACTCACTCCCACTGTATCACACTCCACTATATTTTTGGACACGGTAAACTGGTCAGAAGTGGAACTTGAGGAAGCAATACTCGTACCACCACCAGCAACTGCACTAACACCACCGGCTGGGACAACATTCTCTCCTCCAATTATGAGTGAAGCTACTGATTGGACTGTAAAAAACATTGCAAGAGAAATACCTTTCCTCACATCAGCAATGCACTTCTGCGTTTGCGTACTACCACTCCCACAGACAATCTTTCCACTGGCAGCAGTGCCAAGGTGAGAACCAGCTTTGCTTGCACATCTCTTTGTGGGCATTTTGGGGGGATCAACAACAGTATTCTAAACAAATTTAGATTTTGGAACATTCACTCTGGGTGGGGGGATGCTGGATGTGAAGCCAAAAAAACAACTGTGTCTTCAGCAACAGATACAGACACAATGTCACAAGTTCAACAACACCTTAACTAACCAGTGGTGCTGAAGTTACAAACAATCCAATCTGGAAAATAATTCCTTTTGCTAGTGGGGGTGGGGGTGGGGCACTGACTGCAGATTTTATGGCAGTGCAAGCAGCAAAACAAAGAAAAGATACCACAGTGGCAGTACAAAATCATACAGCTGCAGTGAATAGCAGGTTCACACTGCTGTGCCTGCAATTACACTGTGGCACAATAAAAGGTGTATTATTTGATGCCATGCACTGCACACACACTCACATACACGCACAATTTGTCTACAAGTAATGTGTAGCAAATTGAAAACTTCAGTAATATACCAAGTATTTTAAACAACCTGAAATTATGAACTGCTGCACCAGATCCACACAACACACAATCAGCAAAAAGATTTCAGCAATTACTGACAATATTACTGTGTGTACATTAACACAGTCAGTTATATAACAAAAATATAATAAAAAAATAAAGAACTCCCTTTTTCTCCAACTTAAATCTACCTACACCACAGATACGCCCCTTCCCTGAAGCACACTTTCGCTGTCGCTTACTACACAGACTCAGTGTTGTACATTAACATTTAAAATCCACACACAAACAATAAATGCTCGATGATATTAGCACAGGAGGGTTTCCTACAATCGATGAACTGAAGTTTGAGCAAAAAAAATTACTCAAAAAGGCTTTTTTAACAGCTTTTTGAAGGTTTAAATCACAGAGAGCTCTCAGAGCAGACTGTCTCCTACAGCTTCCTACACACACTACCCCAAACTGAGGCTGTGCAGAACAATATAGAGCCCGTGTGACCTGAAATCCCATGAATCACTGCAAAATTCACCTTCAGAACTTAAAAACAAGGTGAAGTGAGGCAAAGTACATTGTTTTCAATGCACTTCGCCTTTAAAATTGGTGGAGTAGTGGTCTGGGAAGGTGGTGTAATGCACAGTCATTGTTTTCATTGTTTTCAATGGACTTCACGTTACCCATCATAACGTGAATTACTGCGCTTCGTGTTGTGGAGTACTCCGTGAATTCGCCTTCACTCCATGAATCATTTTGTGGAGCAAATTGAGCCCACTTCGCCCACCACTGCACTAAACATTACCAACTCAGAGTCTGAGTTGTTTTGGGGAAGGGGAAAACTCCCTGGAGACAGCGGATTCTGTCACTGTACTGGTCTTCATTGTCTTACCATCGCTGTAGCAATGGTATATAAATTGATTGAGACTTGAAGTAAGAAGAAATCTGCATCTTTAGATCTTGATGTATAAAGTGTATAGGGAAGATCTGCCTATATATTGCCTGGATGCTTACATTTAGGGATACCAAAGAATCGTTAAAATCAGCTGGAGGTCTGGAGTTTGTCATCCTGAAATGTAACTTGGGAATTGGGAGGTCCTCAGTATGATCTAGAGGACCAATGTTATGGAATATGATACCCATTAGTACAGTACAGCATAAGGGGATCACATTCATTCATTTGACTGGAACCTATAAGGAACTGGTAGGCTGATAGAGCATCTACCACCTTTGTTATGTTGTCTTGAAGGTATAACTTAAAACCCACAGCTTTTATATTGATAGAATGTATACTATCTAACTGGACATACAGTATATTTATCTGTATGTGGTATAGCAATATGTTATTGTAATGTATGACTTTAGAATGTTTATTATATTAGTCAGTGATGGCCTCATGATTTGAAATGCATAAGTATATTATACATTGTAATTTGTTTACTAAAAGAATTTGCTATATTTGTTAGGGACCTCTTGGAAATGAGTTTTGCTCAATGGAGATTGTAACAACTATCTCTGTTCATAATAACAATTTCATAAATAACGTTTATTACTATTACTATTTACTGTTGCACAAAAAGTCAATAGAGCCCATTCCTTGGGCAGAACTAAGCCAGGATTAATACTCCCAATATTTTCTTGTTACAGTATGGATAAAGGGCATGTATCCTATCATAGACCTCAGGAATTTTAACCTATACATTGAATACAATAAGTTTGGTATGAGGTATAGGGATCAGTCCCATCTCCCCCACCCATGCAAGGGGATTGGATGTGCATCTCTTATTGCAGGGAGCTTTGCCCCCACACCTGCCTTGTGGGGGCTTTGCCTTTCACACCAGCCTTACTATTTATACTAACTTTTGGGGGGGGCACAATTCAGGGAGGGAGGGAACCGCTGGTTGCCTAAAAGTGTTGGCATTGCGATTCAGCCCTGTTTTCATATGTTGCTGTTTTGTAGTTGTTACCGTCACAGGCTACCATATATGTATTCAAAAAATTAGAAGCCTATACAAAATTATGTTACAGAAAAACTGCATAATTTATTTCTTCATTTAAACCTGTAGATTTTAAGGCCTTTAAATTATATATCCATCTCAACTCCTTCTGTAACAATAATCTGACATGATCCCCTCCCCTGTGGAGCTCTGACACATTTTTGATTGCACAGAATTTTTCAGAACTCAGATTTTGATTGTGTACTTCAAGGAAATGGCCTCTTAGCACCTTGCATACCCAACTGGTGCTATCCCATTTGGGCAGCATTATCTACAGTGGGCTCCCCAGTGAACCGTATTCAGTCATGGGCTGTGTCAGGACAGCACATTGCCCCCATGCACTGCTGTGGCATGGCCCTGTATTGAAACAGGTAGCATGCTCTGGACAGAGCATGTTAACTGTTGGAATATTGCTCAGGGCCAGTTGTCCACTATTTGCTATGCAGCTCTGCTGTCTGCATGGCACGCACAGCCAGCTCTGAATACTGGGGTTTTCTTTCATTTTATAAATGACAGTAAAGTGCAATCAGGAAGCCAGTGAAAAGTAACAACCCCCAAAAAAATACTGTGAATCTCTACCCCTGTAGCCTTTTACTGTCATTCATATAAGCTGAAATCATGAGAAAGGTCACAATATTTTAATATATAAAGTTTCTAAAGAATCGTTTATTGTAGCCACTTCATAGTAAGTATATTCAAAATGATGTTTTGTAACTAATATTCCTTCTTGGAATGGCAGGGAGCCAGTATAGTATAGTGCCGTGGGTTAAGGCTCTGAGCTGCAAATCTGGAGACCTGGGTTTGAATCCCACAGCCACCTAGGTGCACACTGTGTGATCCTGAGCAACTCACTTAACTTTCTTGTGCTTCCAGGTTGCATTTGGAAACAAGCTTTGGCTTAGTGTGCTACTCCTGGTTAAATAATGTTCCCCATCCCACCCTCCTTCTCCCCCTTCTTGGAAGTACTGATCCAGACTATGAGGGAGGGGAGGAAGTGTGGGGAGACAACCTGAAATTACCCTGGCAAAGAGAAGCAGCTTCTTAAGTCTAGTTTGCCTCAATATGCTGAAGAGTTCAGACATTCATATGGTAGTGGTGGATAAGCTAAGGGGAAGAGATGTGCCAACCAAGAGCACAGTCATAGGTGTTGGCCGAGAGATGGGAGGGGAGCCTACCTACTGTAAGGCTGGGACCTAGCTCAAATGCTAGCCAGGTATGTTATGAGTGGGTCAGCTGTGTCTGGAGGCAGGAAGCCAGATTGCCAGTTCCCAGTGGACATGGCTGGAAATGTGGCACTGGATGGTAACAGTCCACAAGCTTCACCAGCAGCCAGGTGGTGGCCATGGTCTCCGATATCCATGCTGATTACTCCACCCTCTATGAGGCAGAGTCCCTCAAGGCATCATCTGAGACAAATGCCCACCTATGGCTTGATATACAGGCTGCTGTGAAAGCAACCAGACCAGAAACATGGACACTATTAGTCATCAAGCATAAATGGCGTGACCTTTATTTGGCTGTCAAACATAAGCTGGCAATCATCAAACAGGCACAGCTAGGGATGGCATTTGGCCACCCACACAGGGACTCCGCTTATCTTTTGCAGATAGAATGGTGACTGACACCATTAACAAAGTGGCCCTGCACGGGGAGGTGGAGGGCACAAACATAGTGCTGGGTATGTAATTATATGCAGGGACAGGAGGTGGAATGTCCTGGATGTCACGTGATAGCTAACCTTAATGTGTTGCACCATACAGAGCCGGATACTGGGCACACCTTCAACTTGGACAACACATATTGTGCAGCCCCAACACAACCTGTGTCCCACATAGGCATTTGGGGACTGGAGGACAGAGCAGATAGATGTGCCCTAGGTGGCCAGTAACACCAATTGCAGTGCTGCTGCATGTAACACATTTTCCTTCTCTCATCCCCTGGTATAATGCAGGAGTCAGTGTGCATGATGGACACAGAGACACTATCTGAGGTCACACACATGGTGACAGTGGAGAAGATCCATATGGCCTTGGATGATAATGACACTGTGCCCACAGACAGACATCCTGCCACCAGTCTATGTTCTGAAGTCCCACCACAGTCACATCGTAGACTGCAGCTATACCCAACAGCCACTTGTAAATGGTAAACATGCTTTGTCCTGCCAGCACACAACACCCTGTGACAGTGGGGATGAGGGCCCCTCCAGCTGGCCAACCAGCCGGACATGGGGACCACACAGATATGGAGTACTCCACACCTATTACACAGAGGTGCAATAGCTGAAATGGGAGTGGCTTCATACTAAGGTTCATACTAAGGTAGAAAGGAGCAAATGAAGGCATTAGTTCATAGTAGATATTGTGTATTATGAATAAGTCTAGAGATTTGCTTCACTCAGCATATAGTTGTCTAATTTTAATTTAAACTCGGTTTTACTTTTGTTTTATGTAATATTTAATAGTAGTCTGTTCAAAGGGTTAATAATACGTTGAGTGCATTAGCATTTTCTTTTGTTAGTTTTCAAATTCTGTCAGACAAATTGCTTGGATGACCTTGAGTTTCCATATTATCATTTTTACATTCTAGTTGTAACTCATATAAGAGATACAGATCTTGACAGATGTCATACATAAGTAAGACATCTTCTCTCAGCCAACTGGTCTCAAGGGACATATGATTCAACTGTTTTAGAGGATTTTCATAGCTTTCATTTTTTAGTGGGTAAATCATTTTGGTTGCCGTATGCTGCACCCTCTAAACCCTATCAATATCCATCCTTTTGTATGAACACCACAAGTGACTACCATGGTCCAATATTGGCTGAAGATATGATCTATACAGTGGCACAGTGCAGGAACACAGGCCCTAGATGTCTTGGCCATTGAGGTGTGGAGTATGTGCAGAAGCATAGATTGCATTGTTGACCTTCTTGCGAGGTTAACAGGTCACCTACTGTCCAAGGACATCATGGTCACCCAATCTGTCCCTGTGCCATAGCAGGATGCCCTGGCCCAGCCTGCTCCTGCCATCCCTCCAAGGTCTGAGGCACAGCCTAAAGTACCAGCCCAGCCTGCACCTGCCAACCCCCACAGTCTGAGGCACACCACAATGGACTGATACAACATGCACATGACAGCCCCAGCATAAGAAAAAGGGAAAGGGAACATTATTTAACCAGGAGTAGCACACTAAGCTGAAGCTTGTTTCCAGATGTGACCTGGGATCACAAGAAAGTTAAGTGACTTGCTCAGGATCACACAGTATGCACCTAGGCAGATGTGGGATTCAAACCCAGATCTCCAGATCTGCACCTCAGAGCCTTAACCCCCTGTGCTATACTGCCTCCTCACATCATAACAGAGGTCCAGGATGACAACCATCCACAGCATGTTCTGGAGACACAGGTGGACAGGTGACCACATGGAGGTAGCAAGGCAACATCAAAATCTCAGCATCTGGGCACAAGGTCATCCACATGACTAGTACAGCAACCATCTGGGAGACTGTGAAGCCAGGGAGCAGCACTACACAGACAACATAATGGCATGAATGCAAGTACCATACACATGCCTCCAGTACTATATAGTGACACACATCAAAGTATACATGCACAGTGCACCCCCTTTCCAGTACACAGCTCTGTATCACTACCATTTACACTGCCAGATAGGAACACTCTATAAAACCATGGGTACCTCTCCCTGGGTGGGAGGTACTGAGTTCTGGACATCATCACAGTGCCATGCTGATCTATACAGCTCAATGGTGGAATGCTCCATGCACAAGTGCATGGCATGCCACCTGTCCAGTCAGTATCTCATTGGCATGTCTCTGGCCACCCACATCCCCAACATCACCTGGCAGGACACCCCCCTAGCTGTCCTGTGGCATGGGTAGCCATGGGCACACAGAAATATTGCGCAACATGGCCTATGCTGTGAACACTCTGCAAGCCTTCCCAGGGGCAAAGCATCATTGTGCCACTCATCAGATCCAGTCATTGGACCCTCATCTTAAGCATCTATATTGTCTTCTCAGTCATGGAATGTGTTTTTTGTGGGTTTCATAGTGTGTCTGCTTCTCAGTACTGTTTGCCTCCAGGAACAGTGATATCCGGTATCTGCTGCACCTATGCAGAGGTAAACTACAGCCATTGCAATGACATGTGTCAATGCATCCACCTGTGCTGCATCTATGCTGTGGATGTCTACTCACCTATTAGTCATACTTCCCCCCCACAACATACAGTTAGGAGGACATACAGACTGGACCCATTAATAATGTATGAGTCATTACAAGACCCAGGGAACTTGGCACAAGCATTGATACCCACAGAATTACATGCTATCTGGTAGTTTATACCATGGTCTACAGTTCCTGTATGCCTCCTTGACCGCTGTTGGTGCCTGGATCTCCACATGCATGCACTCAATTGTCCCCAGTTCATTGCCCATGCCATGCATAGCTTTGAATGTCTCTTTCATGTACTGTTTTTTCTGCCTCTGCTGTGGGGAATGCTGTGTCTTCGTGCATATGCAGCCACAGGGATCTGTTACCTGGTGCAGTGCTGTGGACATGGATGACTGGATGACACCCATGACATTCCCTGCAACCCTCTGAAAGGTTTAATCCCAAACTGAAATATATAAATAAATAAAAAGGAGCTGGGGCAAAGTAGAACAGTGCACGTAACACCTTTGTCTGCATGGACATCACATGGGACTGACAAGGGCTGGACAAGGTCACACAGCTGTACAATCAAATAAAATCAAACTTTATTTCCTTAAAAGGCACCTTTCTTAAACCAAGGCACCTGTAAATAAATTATCAATCTCTATTAAAACATTAAAAACTATAAATATAAAACAGTAATCACCTTAGTCTAATTCATAATTTTGGTGACACTATATTAAGGTTCATCCATAAATGCCAGGCTTAAAAGGTAAATTTTTAGTTCTTCTTTAAAGCTTTGGATGGTCAGGCAGTCCCTTATCTGACGAGGCGGAGAATTCCACAGGGTCAGCGCCATATAAGCAAAATAACGGGCCCAGATGTTTGCAATCGCACCCTGGGAATCTCTAGCAATCCCTCATCAGTGGATTGAAGCAGTAGGGAGGGGCAGAAGGGAGAAAGGAGATCTTGCATGTAGCAAGGTCCCTGGTAGTGTAGGGCTTTACAGGTCAGCAAACATACTTTGAAGTTGATACGCCATTGCACTGGCAACCGAAGCAGTCCGAAGAGCACAGGCATTACATGACAGGTCCTAGACATACCGGTCAATAGCTTGGCAGCCACATTCTACACTAGCTGCAGGAGATGCACATCAGCCCCCAGGAGTCCTAGGTACAGGGCATTGCAGTAGTCAAGGCAAGTGGTCATGAAGGCATGGATCAATGTAGAAAGATCATCAGAAGGAACCAAGTGTTTCACCAGAGCAATATTCCTCAGATGGTAAAAAGAGGTCTTGACAATGGCTGACACCTGTGATTTCAAGGTCAGACTGTCATCAAAAATAACACCCAGGTTCCATACTTGGTCTGAGGTGGTTAGCTGATCACCCTCGAGCCAAAGACCAGAGTATTGTCCTGCCAACAGACCCACTCTCCGATGATCAGGGTCCACCACCAACATATCAGTCTCATCTGGGTTCAACCTCAGCCAACTAGAACTTGAATCTTGGTAGGGCACTGCCTGCTGTATTGAGGGGGCTGGAAGATCCACTAGATCACCAGGGAAAGTGATTATTATATTAAAAAGGGCAGATCGGGAATGGGGGAGTGTCTGTTATGCCACCAGGGAAAATTATATTTGTTTTAATATGTATGAGATTTGGGCAGGGGGTGTCTGCTACACCACCAGGGAAAGTGATATATATGTTAATACAATTGGGATCAGGACGGGGGTCTGCTAGACCACCAGGGAAAGTGAAGTAAATTTTAATACATAGGGGATTGGAGTGGAGGGTCTGCTAGACCACCAGAGACTTGAGTAATATTAATAACTAAGGAACTGGGGCTGGGAGAGGCTGTGGGGGGGGGACTATGAGAAACCAGAGATGTCCCAGAGTGTTATGCAGCTGCACTGAAGCTTGTGGCAACCCATCCAAATGTGCTATCTCTTTGTCACATGGCCACAGTTGTCGCCAGGTGTGGGACTTTGCCCCTGGGGCCCTGCCCAATAGAGAATTAGGTCAGGGTCCCCGAAGCACCATCAGTCAGTGCAAGCCACTGTTGGCAAGGCTTGCACTGAGTTTTGTGAATCGAGTCCCCAGTGTGTATGTGGTTTACAGCAGCTCTCCACATGGTGTAGGACTGTGCACACCACACCACATGCTAGACAGATATATTTTACATCATGCATGCATGTAAGGTAGTGGTGTACATGCTGTTGTGTGGCCACACCCCTCTGCCCATTTGTAGCATATGCATGCATCTGTCTGCTGTATATGCATGCCACATGACCATGTCATGCATGTTTGTGACATATGCTCTTGCACACACATGTTATGCACTGAGCACACACTTCACATCTGTTGTGGAAAGAGTCTAATGTAAACTCCTTTGACTGCTTTTTAAGATGTTTAATTAGTTTAATGTTTTGTCCTGTGCCCATTTGAGAAACCAAATATCTTCTCAGAGATGAGTGTGCCAAAATTGAAAGTAATAATACAAGAGTGGTCTCACATATGACTTATCGAATGGCATTATTATATTGGCAGAGTGACTAGTCAAGGCCTTCCTAATGCAACCAGAGGCAGAGTACAAAATGGGAGAAGAGTCATTGACAGTCATCAAACAGAAAAAGGACGTGGGAGTAATCCTATCCGATGACCTCAAGGTGGTAAGAATATGCAACAGGGCAGGAAGTAGGGACAGTGGGATGCTGCAGAGCACTGGCAGAGGCATCATCAGCAGAAGGAGGGAGGTGGTGTTGCCATTGTATAGAACACTGGTGAAACCCCCACCTGGAGTATTGTGTCCATTTTTGGAGAGTGTCCAGAGGAGGACAATTAAACAGATGTTGGGGCTGCATCAGATACCCTATGAGGAGAGCTTTAAGGTTCTATGTACACACTGGAAGAGAAAAGGAAGACATGATAGAGACCTAGAAATACCTCTCGGGGTGAATAAGGTACAGGATGGGAGTATTTTTCAGAGAAAAAGATGCCTGAGAGCAAGGTGATATGCAATGAAGTTGGAAGGGGGAACATTTATAAGAGTTGTGAGGAAGTACTTCACGGAAATAGTCGTGGATGCCTGGTACAGTCTTCTGGCAGGGGTGGTGGGGCAAAACCAGTGATGGGCTTCAAGCATACATTACACAGGCACAAGGGAATCTTAGTTTGAAGCAAGTGTTGGTGGAAGCAGGAGATCAAGTAGGGTGTGAGGGTGATGGTATAAACTGGGACAAATGGGCAGATTGGGTAGGACAAGCGGTCTATATCGGCCAACAAATTCTGTTTCTATGAGTTGCCAGTCTTTATGTGCTGTTCTGACACAGTGAAGGTCTGACTAAAACTCTTTAGTTATCAGTATGCTCAGGTCCTTCTCATTTCTCACTTTGATTACTATTCCATTAAGATAGTTCTTATTCCTTAGTTTTTCATAGCAAAGTGTAAGACCTTGCACTTGTCCATATTGAATTGCATGCCACTTATATTTATCTACTGTATTTTGTTAATGTATCTAATTGTTGTTGGAGTGATTTAACTTCCATTGAAGTACTTGCTCTTTTGCCCAATTTCTCCCATCTTCAAATTCTACACATTGTGCTTGATGTAAATATGTGAGTCCAAGGAGTATCTGTATAGAGAGAGAGAAACAAGAATGGAAAAACTAGTGATTAGAATTGTATAATATAGTTATTTGATTTGAGACTCATAAACATCTTTGTAGTTCTGTTGTTAGCTAATTGTTTCTGTGTTATTTTATTTATAAGATAGTTTATTATATGTAATAACTCTAAATGTGTATAGGTAAAAGATGTATACATTTTCGACATCGTATTTTGTGGTACACTGACTGAATCGTTATGTTATTTATTTCTTTTTCTTTGTATAGGCAACTACTTTTTACATATAATGGGACCTCCTTGGAAATTAGCAGCTTGCTCAATGGAGATAGAAATATATTTCCTGTTCATAATTATATGAATAAAATTTATTACTACTACTACATTTTCATCTCTGTACAGTTAATACTGAAATCTAACCTATGATTTCACACTTCTCAAAATGATCTTTTTAGGATTCAAGAGTACCCACATTCTTTAGCCTTTCCCAAAAATCAAAAGTGGTATCCAGAGGTACTTACTGTACATCCCTTACCCTGCCAACCCTGACTAGAGACTCATAATCATCTTTGTAGTTTTGTTTTTAGCAATCTTTGTTAAATCTTGCCAAGGCTTTTGACACTGTCTCCCCCCCCCCACCCTTTCTTGCCAAGCTGTCTGCAGTGGGGATCTCTGACTCTGCCACAAACTGATTCCATGCCTATCTGGTAGGTAGGACTTGGTCTGTTTGTACTGCTGGGTCCCTGCCCCCCCCCTTCAAGACAGGTATCCCCCAGGGTTCTGTACTTGGTCCCCTTCTCTTCTCCATCTTCCAAAATGACCTTCCTGCCACCTGCTCCTCCACTAGTATCTACATATATACAGACAATGCAGTCCTGTATACCTCCAGATCCTCCTCCTCTGTTGTGGCTACCAGACTTCAGCATGGCTGTGATAATGTTCAGTGCAGGCTACATTCACTCCAACTTTTCTTGAATGCCAAGAAGACCATCTCCCTGACAATCTGCACAAGACAGAGACTCTCTCAACTCTCTTGCCTATTTACTTTCCACACCCATGATGGGACAAACTTGGAGAATACCTCCTCCTTGAGGTATCTTGGTGTCTGGTTAAACTGACACCTTGACTTCTCTGTACACGTGGATGCTATCATCAGAAAACTGCACCCCAAGTTAGGTGCTCTGTACAGAAACTGAGATTGTATCCCACTGCCTGCCCATTGGGCCGTATTCAAGAAAATGATCCTTCTAGTTTTTGACTATGGAGATGTAGTCTTCAGTGCTGTCCCCAAAACTTCCCTTGCCAGACTGGACACTCTCTATCACTCCTTGTGCTGCTTTGCCCTTGACAGTCCTCCTCGTACTCACCACTGTAATCTCTACCAGTCTCTATCTTTCCTCTCTCTTGATGACAGGCATTGCTCTCACAGCATCTCCTTTATTTCAAAAATCTAGTTTGGTTCTCTCTCCTCCTAACTTGCTTCCTGCATATCACCTCAAACCCCACTCCCTCCAGAGCTAAGATTCTTGCACCATGGCTATTTCTTCTATTACCTTTACTGCCAGCCAAGTCTGCATTCTCTCACCATCTCCAAAAGCTGTGGAACTCCCTCCCTCTGGCACTCCACCATGCTAGCTCCACTTCTGCCCTCTTTTCCCTCCTACGCAACTTTCTCTCTGCTACTTGTAACTGCCTTTAACTCCCTCTCTCCCTTCACTCTTTTGGCAGCTCTTACATGTTGCACTTCCACTGAATTCACCTGCTGTGTGCTCATTTTGTACATACAGTAATATTTTTCTGTATTATATCCTAATTCCTTTATATTCTTGTATTATTTTATTTCAGTATGCTGTTGTATTCCTATTCCCTTTCCCACTGGGCGTACCTGAAAACTAGCAGTTTTGCTCAGTGTGCCTTTCCAGGTGAAACTTTTAAATACATTAATAATTGTTTGTTCTTTATTTATAAGATATGAATTTATTATACACATTAACTCTAAAAGCATCTTTGTACAGTAAATGCTGAAATGTAACCTGAGATTTCATGCTTCTCAGAATTATCTTTTTTAGGAGCCAGTGGTATCCACTTTCTTCATCCTGTCCCAAAAATCATAATTGGTATCCAGAGGTACTTCCCTCCCTCACCATGCTGACCCTCCCTTCCCCAAACAGTGGCCAGTAAAAACCATCCACTAACCTCCTTGGCTGGCCACTGCCTGAATGAGTAAACTGCTGTCACAAAAGGGAAATACTGTTGATGAAATACATATGTTTCTTTATTACATTTCAGGATATTGAAACTGAAAAATGCATCTGTAATATCATACTTTTATGACTGTGGTAAACTCATTCTGATGGTGCCAGTCAAGCAGGTGAGAGGAGGATAATTATTAGCTGCCATCTGAGGTGCTAGTTTGGTGGTATGGGTAAATCTTCCCTAGCACATCTGATGGGCTCATGGTGCCAGCCTAAAAAGCTTTGGGGGGTTTTGGAGACAGGGGTAGACAGACATTGTTTTCTATATAGCATATAAAGGTATACACAGGTGCTGACACTGTGGTTGGTCTCCTTGTGTCACAATTGAGCTGGAGGACTTGGGTGGCATGGGAGATTTAACAGCCGGGGGAAGTAGATCCAGTTCAGGGGCTACACTGTGCCACCAAGAATGGGTTGCCAATGGTCCCAATTAAAACTTGCAATGAGCTTAGGGTGTCAGCAGATTAAACAAAATTGAAGTGGACACCAAGGATGGACTTCTGGTGATTGCAATTCAAAAGGAAAAAAAAGAGCTAACATTAGAGATGGTGTCTTGGTGTTTTGCAGTTTGGAATAAAAAAGCTAACACCAAGGAGGGGCTTCCAGTGTCAGCAGTTTAAAATTAATATACAAACATGATATAAATGTCATTATACTGTACTGTATATGATAAGTTTTGTTTAATCTACCAGGCATACTTTAGTAACTTCATATTGATGCTGAAGAAAGGATACATCTTGACAGTTCCTTCTGCCACATGTCAGCCTCTCTACCCCATTTTACTATGGACACACATCCATGGTTAACTGCTGGACTATTTCCCCAACTCATGTAGAGTACAGTTCATTATGTATTTTCCTGGTCTTGTGACATATAAAACAAAAGTTTCTGCAAACCATAGCTTCATTAAATTACATTGAAAAATCACTATATTGTTCATCATATCGATTCAGCAAATTTTCTGATTTACTATTTCTTTTTTCCTCAGCTTGGCATCCCCTCAGGCTCACCACTGGCTACTGCTCAACTGTGTCACCTAATCTAGACATGTTTAATTTACCTGTGGGTGACCCTTATGTTGTAGGGCTGGCAGGGGGAGAGCCAAGCTCCCAGTTTGGAGTCCACAAATTCAGTAGCAGTAAGACTTTTCTTAACAGGGCAGGTGGGTAGTACAGTGCTGAGTGCAACAGTATCATACTGTCAAGCTTGTAGAGAGCTTCTCCCTGTGTCATTCCTCTCCAAGATGCTAGGCCATAGATGCATGGCCAAGCATGCAACAGGCATGTGCACCACTAGCCCCTATATCTCTGCAGTTTTTGCCATCCCCATGAGGCTTGACTCATTTGGGCACTACCAGTTGGTGCTCAAGCAGTGGGATATGACCAGCCAGCTACCTGCTCAGTGGAGGAAAGTGTTCTGTGGGACACTTGCTCCTCCTCCTCCCTCTGGCTGACTCCTGATGATAGAGAATTGATCCCAAACTCAGGTCACTGGCATCGTGAGTGGTGCCCCCTTTTGTTCAGTGGTGCCTGCAAATCATTTTTAAGTTTTTCTGTTTTCTTATTCACTCTTTCTTCATTCAATAATTTTAAAAGGGTATGATCTTGTTGGTGAAGGTCAGGCTCAGTCACAGCTCAGCATATTTATGAAACCATTAATCTGCTTTTAAAATTATGGCAGAAAGAACAAGTGTGTACGAAAATAGAATAACATTAAAGGAAAACATCCATGTCCCTATGTCCCACATCTCTCTGTGATTCCCCCCCCCCCGAGATTAGCAGTTTCACGTAGGGTTTATAATTTCTTCTTACTTTGCTTTTGTTGTATTTATATTTTATCTGGTTGATCATGCTGTCCCTCTAACCAGCATTTTCACTAAAGTGCCTCTAATTGCACATCTCACAATCTCCCATGACTAACATTAGTTCTGGGTAGTAAATGCAGGAACGTTTATAGTATAGTCCTAAGGGCAGAACTAACAATAGCTCTGTTTTGAGAGTCAGATGTTTTGATGCTATACCGAGACCAAATACGGACTGGCAGTCAACTGCCAGTCTATAGTTGGTCTCATTATGGCACCAAGCCCTCTAACTGGCAAATCAGAGCTATTAACAGTTGCATCCATAGGACTATACTATACTCACTCCCACAGCTGCTCCCTGGTTCTGGCGTTAGCTGCAGGAAATTGTGTGGGATGCATCTCTAGAGGCACTTTAGTCAAAATGCTGGCAGGAGGGATGGCAGAATCAAGTAGATAAAATATAAATGTAGCATAAATATAAATGAGATGAAGTAAAGTAAGTGAAAATGATAAACTGTGAGGTGTGAGACATAAGAACATGGACATTTCCCTCTAAAATGATTTCCAAGATCCTTTGACCAGCATTTGGCAGTGCACTGGATACTGTTTTATTTAATAATTCTGCTGACAGTCCAGTAGCATCCCTATAAAATTTCAAAATATCTAACAAATTTAATTAAAACTCAGTGGATGGGCCAGGGTTGAGCTTATTATGTCCTTAATTAATAAAGAATCAGGAGAGGTGTGGCCATCACCAATTTAATGTGTTCCCACTGTCCATGTGTGAACTCCTTATGGGCCAGCACTCTGTTTAAAAGAAAGGAAGTCAGGTAGTGGTCCTTACACAAGACAGTTCAAGAAAGCAGTAGGATCACAGCTTATACTGCCTGTTAAAATTAAATGAGTATGTGCTGTAAGGCAAGGCAAGACAATATTATTTCTTTGGTGCCTTGGGCTCAGAGTAACATACAAAATAAGCAAAATAAAACAAACAGAGCATGGAGTAAAGAAACAAACAAATAAATAAATAAATAAGGGATATGCAGGGGGGCAAAGTGATACATGATTTATGTACACAACTGCTGTTTGATGATGGGTAACATCATGAGTGGTGTAAGCCATGAGTGAGGTGTCCGAGGTCAAACAGCATGAGTGTACATAAATCATGTATCACACAAGTTCCCCATTGTGTATTTAATTTATGCAATAGGGCTTGACCTTGTGTGGTATATTTTTATTTTTGTTTTTCTTTTTAATAAAAAATATAATTTTATCAATTATGTGGGTTTATTTTGTTAAAAATGGCCTTTCTGCATTCCCTCCCTCCCAGGTACCATGGCCATTGTCATGGCGATACCATGTGCCAATGTCCTGTCTGTGTAACATGGCAGCCAATTGGTGGAACAAGCGAGCTTCACATTTTTTTCTAGTAAAGATGCTGCCTTTGTTCAGTGAGAACCCGAGCAGTTACAAAGCTCTGTGTATGTGTGCTGGCTCTGGAGTTAAATTTAAATGCAGGTTTTCTTTTTTTTCTGTTTATTTGTGCTATGGTAAAGTTGAGAGATCAATTGATGTGGTGGAGGCTGGATGGGGTAAAGAAGTTCCATTGTGCGGAACTGTGATCAAACTGGTCCGAGGGGAAAAAAATCAGTGGCATTTTTTTAAACTGAGTAAACATTGCTTCAGTGAAAGAGGTATGTGGCAATTCTGGGAGTTCATTTTAAATGTAAGACGCTTTTTTTTTTGATCTGGGGATGCAATGGGCACAGTGATTGAAAGAGTGTTAAGAGATTATCTTTGAAGAGTGAGAACCGAGCAGAGCAAGTGAGCATCAGATCTAGTGAGTGCTACGGGCTGGTAGGAGAGACATCGTGTGAAGTGTTTGCAGGCATAATGGTTATTTTTTTTTTCTAAAGTGCTGTCAGAGAAGTAAGCATTTTTAGTTATATTGCAGGTTGAGGAAGGAAATGGCAGTCGATGTGGGGGGAGAGAACATGTAGCCTGCAGTCCAATTTGAGACATGCAGTGGGGGAATGTGAAGGTACTGTTTGAGCTGGAAGTAGTACCAGCAGGTGGGGGAATGGATGTGTGATGCAGAATCTGTGTACATACATTGACTATGATGTAGTAACTGTGCACATAAATGAAATGTATTTACACAGTTACTCAGATAAATGGGTTTATCACACTCCATTTATGTACACCCCTATTGCATAAATAAATATATACATAAATATATAAAACAACAATGTCAACATAAATAACATGTTATTCCAACAAACACAGCATGTTCTCTGCTAGATAAATCCAGATTTTAGTAATAAATAACTAAATTAGGTAAGCAGTGTGTAAGAATAGCAGATGATAGTTCAGATCCCCTGTGAAGGCCCCCTCCATGCTAGCAAATCTAATATGGACAGGTAAAGCATTAACTAATACAGGCCTAGTCACCATCAATGGTCTATCCCTGGAAAGATTCAATCTATACCACGGGACCAGCAGTAAACCTGCATTGGTGGAGTGGAGAGAGTGGACAGAGGAAAGTGGGCTCAGGAGATCTTTTAAAGTAGATAGTCAGGACCCGGATCATGTAGGGCCTTGTATACTATCAAGCATATCTTGAAGTTGGCATGCCATTGACTGGTCAGCCAATGCAGTTTGTGCAGCACTGAAGTGATTTGATTTCTATAAGAGGTCCTGGAGATCAAATGGGCTGCCACTTTTTTGGACCAACTACAAGTGGTGTATCAGACTCCAAGATAATCTTAGGTAAACAGCATTACACGTATCCAGCCTGGATGTAACAAAGGCATGGACTATTGCCACCTGATCACTGGGAGGTAGAAGTGGTTTGATACATGTGATGTTTCAAAGATGGAAAAAGCCATAACTAACAACTGCCGAAACCTGGCTAGCTAAGGTTAGATTAGAGTCCATTGTGACTCCCAGATTCCTAACTGCATCCACAGCTCCAAGGGCTGTACCATTTAAAGATGGCAATCTGGTGTCATTTCCTATCACATCTTGCTCTCAGTAGTCTGGTTTGATAATCATCACCTTAGTCTTGCCTGGGTTGAGACTTATCCACCTGGAAGCCATTCAGTTGTTGATCTCTTTTAGTAACGGCTGAGCAACAATCCAACATTTATCCCATCAGATGCACATTACAGGTGTAGTTAGGTATTATCTGCATAGCAGTAAAACTACATCCCATACCATCTGATGATCCCACCCCAAAGGTTACACATACACAGCAAACAACACAGGGGCAAGGATCAAACCATGAGGCATACCACAATCCAGGGCAGCTGTCTCAGAGATGGAATTACTCAAGACTGCCTGCTGCATTCTTCTGGACTTGTAGGACTGAAACCAATGCAAAACACTACCAGTGAGATTGATGTATTGCCTCAGGCATTGCAAATGCACCTTATAGTTGACCTTTTCAAATGCCAATGGAAGGTCAAGAAGGACAAGACTGGAATAATGTCCTCTGTCTTTTCCCTTTGAGGTGATCACCAAACACCTTGACAAGTGCAATCTCAGTGCTGTGATGAGTCCAAAATCCCAACTGGAGAGGTTCCTAGATGTCATACCATTCTAGGTAAGCCTCAAACTGCATCACCATCACCTTCTTGATCATTTTCCCCAAAACGGAATGCCTAAGACAAGCCTGTAGTTCAAGAGAATACTGTGATTCAGATGTGGTTTCTTAAGGAGGGTCCTCACTTGTATCTGTTCTATGAGGTCTTTGGTGTTCAGGATCAATCACAACTTGCACATTAATGAAGCCAAGGATACCCTTTAAAATTATGGAGTTAAGAAAAAGTGATTAAGAAAATATCATAACTTCATAATGATTTGCATTCTCCTTTGAGCAGCATTTGGGGAGAGGGGGTAATGGATGCTGCTTGTGGCTAATTACTTCACAGGAAGAATTCCAAATGTATAGAAAAATATACATTATGTAATGATTAATTTCACTATTTTAAAAGTTATTTTATTAAAGATTTTGACTAAGGATATATTTGCAGTAAAAATCTATGTGATGCTGGTGTTCTGAAGATATGCTATATGTCATACATAACATACCTACTGTATTAATGGCCCAATCAATAAAAGGAGTCATACCTGAGGAGAGGTGCCTACACATGCCAGTTGTGTACAGAGGCCACAGTACATCCCCAGCTCTGTCTGCATGCCCCTTCTGCACCTGATCCTTGCTGTGTGCAAAGTTACATGTCTGGCCAGTTATGGGGTGAGCGAGAGGGGAGGGGCATGCCTGTGCCCATTCCAAGGTGCCTTGGCAGTGCAATTTAAGGCTAGCAGAGGTAGCAGAAGTTGCATGGCCCAAGGGGCTGATGTAATGCTTACCTTCCAATCTTTACCTGGCCATGCCACATGATAAAGGTCTTGATCTCCCCTCAATCCACTGGACCCTTACCCCTGGAGCATCTGTGTGGGGCTGGGGGGCAGTAGCACTAGCCAGTGTATTATTGATATGTGCACTGTACATGGGGAGAGTTTGCACTGATATGGACTGCCACAACCTGAGGTCTCCCACTCCATGCACATCAGGATATCTGTTAGAGTGCCAACCCAGGCTTCTGATAAGATGCCCAGCATTCCTGATGGCATTTTTGTTATTATTATTAATTTATTTGTTAACCGGTAAAGGACACAGGACCAAAGTTCCTTTTTCAGGTCCAATCAGGTAATCGCACACAATACACTACCAACAATATACAAAACAACATCAGGAATAAACAACATAAATAGTACATTTACAAACAGCATTTTCCAATAAAAACTGCTAAAAAGTAAACTTAAAACATGGAAAAGAAATTACTGAGCAAAGTGATGTAGGCAGAGTGTTCCAATATAAAGGTGCTTCAATGGAAAAAACATGAGAGCCTGACCTATGCTTATATGGAACTGTATTTAATAGTGTGCCCTTAGCAGATCTAAGTTTGGATGGAACTGAGCAGACAGATACCAAATCAGATATGGGGAACAAAGTATGTGAAGAACTTGATTAAAAAATCATGCAATCAAAAAAAATACTCAATTGTATATTTTGGGGCCAACCAACTGAAATGAAAATAAAGATCACAATGGTGAGTCCAAATAGGGGCAGACATAACAAAACAACATATTATTATATGTACTAGACAAAATGTTAAGCTCCTTACAACCCAAATTAAGATTGGATCCGTAATCAAAATGTGGAAGAGGGAAGCTCACTGCAATATATTTTCTAGTTTCCATTGAAAATAAGTATTAAATGTATAAAGAAAATCCAGTTTCTAATTGATTGTATGACTGATGGATCTACAGTAACCTGCAATGAAAAGGATAGTCCAGGATCAAGCAAAACACCAAATATTTGAACTGATGCATTTGTTCAATCTCAGCACCCACATGCTCTTGTAGACATAAGCTGGGGTTCTCCTTTAACATTAAGGATGTACCAAATAACATAGACTTTGTTTTTTTTAGAATTCTAAGCCATTGAATTATTTGAAAACCAAATACAGACATCCCTGAAATCTTTTCTAAAGCAAACGACAACTCAGACAACAATTTCACCTGAGAAAAAATAATTAAATTGTCAGCATAAAGAATTAAGTTGCATGATTTACACAACAAGGGCAATTAATTAACAAATAAAGAAAACAATAAAGGGCCAAAAAGGGCCCCTGGGGTACCCCACATTTTATTAAAGAAACATGTGACTCTGCTAAACTAATATTAACAAGCTGTAAGCGATACACCAAGTAATCCTTAACCCAAGCAACAGCAACTTCAGAGAAGCAAAGAACGCCAAACTTAGAACATGTCAAATCATGCTCGGTGTCTATGAACCTGATTAAAGGAATACCTGTTCCATGATTCCTGGGAAATCCATGATGTTGGGGACAAAGCACATTATAAGTATCCAAATAAGCATTGATTTGATTGGCTACAATCTTCTCAAACATTTTACTTAAGAGGTTCAAAATTGAGATAAGCTTAAAATCCTCCACAGATACAGCATGAGATGTCTTAGAAACTGGCACTACTCTTGTACATTTCCAATCAGAAGGAAATTGATGAGTTTGGGAATAATTGAAAATATAACAAAGAGGGCCAACAATATGTATCATAGACAACCTAAGAAATCTTCCATCCAACCTACTCCCACAATCACTGAATTTATTAGGAATAGTACATATGAGTTTAAATACTTCATGTCTTTCAACCTCCTTAAAATAAAACTTACTGTAGGTCTCCCACCCAGAGAAGCGTCATAACTAAGGTCACCAGTGGGCATCTGGATGGATTCTTCCTATAACTTGATAAATCAGAAAATTTAGCATTAAAAAGATTAGCAGTCTCAAGAGGGATCAATCACTTTTACATCATTACATTTCAATTTGTCAATGACACTCCTCAACTTAGGTGACCAGAAAGAGTTAACATTATCCCAAAACGTCCTATGGTCAGCTCAACTAGACTCAAATTGATCCCTGTAGAACCCCTTTTTAGCATTCTTTACCAATTCAGAAACTTTATTTCTCATGCAACAGTAACTATTTAAAGATGTAATAGGCATGCATTTTTTATAAACTTTCCAGGCAAAATTTCTCTACTTAATCCATTTCTTTTAATTTCTTTTGAGAACCATTTGTTAGGGGCACCCAAAGTCTTAAGGTCTGCAATGGAAAGAAGGTGTTTTTCACAGGAAGTAATTGACTGCAAAAAAAAAAATCTATAGCAAGGTCAACATTTGGAACGGATTCTTAATATGACCAGTAAATTGTGGATACGTGAGCATTTAAAGCTTCAGTATTAACATTTTTAAAATGGAAAAAATGAACAATTTGAGGTGGAGTTTTAATATGTTTAAAACTCAACACACAAAAAACAGCCATATAATCACTCAATGAATCTGCCAATATACCAGAAGCAGCAATCATACCAATTGTATTACTAACAACTTAATCCAAAACTGAGTGATTTGAAGTTTGCAAATTTAGGCATTGTCCCTGGTACCAGCCCCCATTTCTCCTGGTGCCAGCCCCCAGTCCCTGCATGGGGATCGACAAATGTGGGGGGCTAGGGTATGGGGCTGTGGATCATGGCCTTCCCTGACAGTCCATCATGTGTCACTAAACAACTGAGTAACACTCAGTTCAAGTGTATTCTGAATGCCATTGTGGATTGACCCCTTTGAACTCAGAATATATTCAACAGAAATAGTAAAACAAACTCCACATACATTTTAAATATATCATAGGAAACCATGATACATATATTCTAGATATTTATTGGTTTCATAAGATCACCAAAAATAATATATTTTGCATGTACAGCATTTGAGAGGTATGATAAAAATATACAGACAATGGCCCCGATTCTAGGAGGGTGGCACAAGTTGCCGCCAAATGCAACTTGTGCCACCTGCAACTGTGACATTGACCCTGTGCCCTATTCTAATAGGCGCAGGGTCATCCCGGCTAAGTCCTGTGACTTGTGACATGTGGCCAGGTACGCCAAACTGTGGGCACACCTGGTGAGCATGTCGCATGCCACAACAGCAGGGTGGCGTGGTCAACCGCCCACCTGTGCCCCGACCCCTAGTCACCAGCCACATATGCGGTATATACCCAGGGAGTCTTGGTAGTCTAGTGCCCCCCCATCACTGTCAGACAGATACATAACACCAAATCCCTGGTAGTTTAGCAGCCCCCCCGAACAATGTAATAATAATTCATGACACCTATTCCCTGGTATTCTAGTGGCCTCCAACATTGTAATAATAATTCATAACACCTATTCCCTGGTAGTCTAGCAGCCCCCCAAACATTATAATAATAATTAATAACACCTATTCCCTGGTAGCCTAGTGCCCCACCCTGCCGTGCCAGTTCACCCAGAACCCCCCTCACCTGTCCCCAGCCGGTGACTGACACTGCCCAACTCTCACCCTCATGGCCAGCTGCTGACTGAGTGCAGTAGGAGCGCTACTGCAAAGACGCGCTCAGAAATTAATTACTGAGCTTGTCTTTACAGTAAGCACTGCTACAAATCTCCCATGAAATATCTAGTTGCATCTTGACTGTTTTTCCGACATGCTCATACTTGAGATGCTCGTTATAAATACAGGAAGCTACTGTGGTTTTTATTTCTCAGCTTGATAATGTAGCGTAGATTTGCAGTCACAGATCTGTTTTATATTATGAAATTTGTTGAAGAATAGTCAACTTTATATTGTTAATTTGCAACTGTATGCATTGCAGCAAAAGGAAGATCTGTCTACAAACGCAAATGTACTAACATAGGAATTAGGCCATGCTATCATTCAGTTGTTTATGAGATAGCCTGCCGTATTGCTAGTGTGTCCCAGCTGATTCTATGTTTTTGTTGTATATCTTTTTTATTGAGTTTGAGGATGGGTTATTATTTTTAAATGTATTGTGTGAGTGCAGGGTTGTTGTATGAGTGTGTGCAGCAATGTTGCATTTCTTTAAATCTGGTGGTGCTCATCTGTTCAAATCCCCTAACCTCATGAGCAATCCGTTGTATACTAATTACATGTTGTCTGTGTTTGCAAGCTGAAAGAATTTCTAGCAGGCAATCTGATGCTGAAAAACAAGACATGAATTATTGAAAAAGATAGTAATGGAATAAAATTAATTTATGTATTGCTGCTAGGTATTGAATAGTCCACTTTTTTATTTTAGTCTCCATCTCTCACTTTCTCTATTTCTCCATTTCTCTTTCTTTGCACCTGGAGAAAGAAAGTCATTGCATCTGATCAAGAGGAGATCGTCGGATAAACAAGAGATGTCTACACATTTATTAGTAATGGTTATTATTGTTTTAAATGTTAAATAAAGCTGTGGTGGGCATGAATGGTTGCATGCATATTTCTAATTAAAGCATCAGTTCATGCTGATTTCCACTGCGTGGTGCATCACCAGTCATGATGGAGAACTGGTGATGGGGAAGATCAATGCTGTCTGGATTCAGAGACTTTAGTATATGGTAGTCAGCAGCAGTGTAGTAGTGTTTTTAATAGAGGAATATGGTCTTGAGTGGAATAAGGAAGGGTCAGAAACGTATTCAAATAATGGCAAAGCTATTATATTATGGTTTATGGGGGGATTTTTTGTTGGTGGCAGAATTGTGTATGATTTCAGAAGAGTAATACTTGTCAACTTTCTAAGGTGCACGACACTAGTCCAGAATATGTTTAGATAAAAAAAGTTACTAAATTAAATAGAAAAGGCTGCTTCAAATATTATTATCTGCTTTAATGTTTGTAATATGGAATCATGTTTGTTAAGGAGATGTGTAGTCTAATGTTGTTATGCAAATGGAAAATTTATTAAATAAAAAGGCAAATTATTCTGTTTCATATTCTGATGGTCATTGCACCACAGTAATAACATTAGTAACTGTATTATTATAGCTTTTTGTGGGAATTTGATTAACAGTAAAATTCTGAGATGTGATGAAAATTTATAAATATACAGACAGTAAGGGGCTGCAACCATGGTCAGATCAATGTTCATGAAGGGCCAGCAGTATTCTCAAGTAAAAGAAAATAGAAAGAGTGCCTTATTTGCCATGAAGGCTAACACATGCAACTTCATGGCATAGCAAGCTATTCCCACACTGTTGGTGGAACATAGGGACTTGTAATATTGCACATCCAAGAGGGATGATTTTATGCTCATTGGCTAGCTGTGTGCCTACCACATGTCACCATTAGAAGGCCATTCCATGGTCTCTGTAGATGGCTGCTGATTGTCCCCAAGCCCTACTAGCAGGCTTTGTGTACTGATCTATTATCACAATAGTTATTTTTATATATGTCGAATGCTGTACAGCAGTACTTAGATGGCCGTCATATCACACCTGTTTTTGATCCACATGGCATAACATAGAAACACGGATGTTAACAGCAGATAAGGACCACAAGGCACATCCAGTCTGTCCATTTTTTCTACCTTATGAGTGTGGCATAGGACTTTACTCTGTCAATGGCCTATCTATTCATATTCATCTTTATTGCTCCATTATGCCTATCCCATGTCTGTTTGAAGATCTACACTGTATTCATATCCACCACTTCCTGATGTAGGTCATTCCATGCATCCACCACCCTTTCTGTGAAAAAGAACTTCATCACATTATCCCTTAATCAGCCTCCCTCTAACCTCATTCTGTGTCCTCTTGTCGTGCTATTTTTCCTATATTGAAACATGTTAGACTCTTTCACCTGTTAAGGCCATTAAGATCTGTAAATGTTTCGATCATATCACCTCTCTCCATCATTTGTTCTAGGGTATACATATTGAGCTCTGCTATTCTGTCCTCATATGTTTTATGATGCAGTCCCTGCACCATTTTTGTTGCCTTGCTCTGGACTGCCTCTATTTTGTTGATGTCCTTGTGCAGGAGCGGCCACCAGTACTGCATGCAGTACTCCAGATGGGGCCTCACCAGTGTCTTGTAAAGAGGGATTATTACCTCCCTCTTATGACTTATGATACCCCTAATAATACACCCCAATTTCCCTCTATCCTTACCTGCTGCTTTAGTGGTCTGCTTGGATGATTTCAGGTCACCTGTAATGATGATGCCCAAGACTCTTTCTTCCCTTGTGATTGCCATCAGCTCCCCTCCCAACCTATTAGTAGTTTCAGGGTTTCTATTCCCTATATGCATGATATTGCACTTCTTTGTGTTAAACCCCAGTTGCCACTCTTCAGCCATTTTACAATTTTTTCCAGCTATCTTCTTATTCTGCCCACCCCATCTGGATCATCTACTCTGCTACAGATCTTGCCATCATCTACAAACAGGCAAACCTTACCCTCCAGTCCATCTGTAATGTTACTGATGAAGATATGAAAGAGGACTAGCCCCAGGACTGATCCCTGAGGTATCCCACTTGCGAATTGCATCTCTTCTGACTGCATACCATTTATCACCACTCTCTGTTTTCTGCCTGCCAACCAGTTTGCCATCCCATTGACCAACCTCTGACCCACCCCAAGCCTGCCCAGCTTATTAATCAAACTTCTATGTGGAACAGTATCGAAAGGTTTGCTGAAGTCAAGTTAGATGACATCAAGTGCACCCCCTTGGTCCACCACTCTGTTTACCCAGTCAAAGAAATCTATGAGATTAATTTGACATGACCTTCCTGTTGTAATCCCATGCTGTCTTGGATCCTGTGCTCCTACGGATACCAGGTGTTGCATTATCCTTTCTTTAAGGGGTGCCTCCACAATCTTGCACACCACTGAGGTAAGACTGATTGGTCTGTATTTTCCTGCCTCCTCCCTGCTGCCACTCTTGTGAAGCGGGATCACATGAGCCCTTATCTAGGCTTCTGGGATCTCTCCCGTGCTCAGAGACTCTGTAAACAGTTCTGTTAATGGCTCTGCTAGTGATGTAAGTAATAACACCAGACAAGGAGGGTATTATTGGTATATAACAGACTGCCTAGGGGCATAATTAGGTCTGATGCAGCAGGTGGAGGGCCTTATAGCCCCTGGAAGGCCCATTATATCCCAATAATGCATACCCTATCGGGTATTATTGTACTTATAAAATGAGCTATGGGTAATATTTTTATTTAATATTTTAAAAAATAAAAATACAACTTTTTCTGTGAAGAATTTCCCCTACAATTGCCTATGTAGTTCCTCCATCCAATCTGAGACTATGACCCCTTGACATAAGTTCCCCATTTTCTTTTTAACAATCTCCATACCTTCACTTTATTGTACCTGTTCATATACTTAAAGGTATCAGTCATGTCTTCCCTCTTCCTTCTAGTTTCTAGTGTGTATAGATTCTGATCCCTGCACCTCTGTTCATATATTGTTACCCACATCCCATGCTCCATATTGGTTGTTCTTCTCTGAACCGTCCCCATTCCCTCAATGTCCCTATTAAGGTTTGGTCTCCAGAACGGTAACCTGTACTCCTGGTGTTGACTCACCATTGTTTTGTAAAGTGGCATTATCACCTCCCTCATTCTGTTAGTTATGCCCCTTCCAATGCAGGCCAGCATGCCATTTGCTTTTCCACTTCCCCTTTAGTGTTCTCCCTATGGCATAATTTTGTGTCGTCCATGAATAGTCACACCATACTATCAAGTCCTTCTGCTAGATAACTGATGTAAATGTTAAAAAGTAGTGGTCCCAGTATTGACCACTAAGACACTCCACTAGTCATCCTCTCTACCCTGGAATGAACCCCATTTACCATTTGACCTGTCATCAGCCCCTTGGGTCTTCACCAAATGCTTTTCAGGGGATACAGCCCATCTTCAGCATTGGGGAATCAGAGTTTACCCCTATTTTGACAGTTGTCTAATAGTGGGTCCTTCCATACAGGAGGGATAGAGATACAGGGATCTTGCTTTCCAGGTCTGCATCGAACTTGGTCTCATTGTCAATGAGAACACATCAGAACTCATAACCTCAAAGATTATCTGCTTCATCTGGACAGAGCTCGAATATTGCCAAGCCAGAGCCAGGCTCCCGGCAGACAGGGCGAAGGTTCTCTCCTCCTTTGCCAAATAATTTCTGGTTGTGCACTTGCACCCTGCCCGAGACTTACTGCACCTTCTGGGTTACATTTCAGCTTGCACATCTGTGGTCCAATGGGCCCTGTGGCATATGCATCCCCTTCCAGTGGGCAAAGATATTGCATCAAGGGTTGGAGCTGATGGATATACCACTCAGGTGGGTGGGAGGAGCCAGCCTTTATACCTTCCAGCAAGATTATTAAAGGGAAAGGACATTACAGAGAAAAAAAGGAAAATGTTGCAAGTTCTATTATCTGTTATCTTCACTTGTTGTTTTTGTGTGCTTTCTATCATGTCACTACCCATAGACTGTAAAACATTGTGTATGAGCAGTCATGCACAAGTAAGGATATTCTTGTGTCACAATGTTCCCTTGGTATCTGAACACCTTTCAAGCTGAACTCTAGATGTCATCTATTACCAAGGAAAACTCTTGATTCAAGAACATCCTTTATGTGAATTATTGCACATGCACATTCCGCTATGCCTAGTCTTGGCTGGTGACAAGGTAACACAGTCAACAGATTATGGGAGATGACTCAAGACATGCCACACTGATCTTGTGATGTATTTATAGTGATGGCTTTTAAATCTGTAGGATACCTATGTCTCCTGTGTATTATTTAGATATGTTTTATACCTATCACTCCTATGTACTGTTTCAGAAATTCATGAAGAATAAGAAAAGATATGACTGAATGTCATGAAACAGACAACAGTAAGTCAGAGTAATTATTTTTACTGAAAAATCACATGTATTTTAATTTGTGGATGTACAGTTTTTTTTTTTTGGCAATCACAAATTGATGAATAAATGAGATGCAGATGTTTATGAATTTTCACCTTTTTTGTGTGAATACAAGCACATCTTATTCGTAGGTGAGTATTTTCAATGCTCATTTGTTAACAGACTATGCATGCTGTCCTTTTCAATCTTTGTACTGTGATACTGTAGAATTATCCCTTACCTTCATCCACATACCCCACACCATTAGCAATGTTTTATTTAGTACTGGTTGTGCTCCTTTTTTATTATATATATTATGGCAAATTTGTTACAGTTATTACCATTTTCATTTATAAGTGACTCCACTGGCAGTGTTTATTTCACAGTTAATTTATTTTAATAGTTTTGTGTTTGAAATGGGTCAATGTTAGATTGTGGCAAAGGTTCTCTATGTATGTATGTAGATGTCACCACCATCATTATAATCATTCTTAATTTTCAGAATCTTCGCTATCACGGCAGTCATCATCAGTTAGTTGTTCTGTATCTCCATTTGAGAAGTTACCCTCACAACTTATTTCAACACCCATTATAGAGTCATACCCACCATACATCAATCATATGAGGTATGCATGCTGTTGGCTGGTAAACACTGTGAGTCAAAGACTGGTGTTGACCCGTTATGAGATTTAGATGTACTAAATATAAATCTTCTGCATGTACCCACATGGATGTATTACTTTGGTATAGTCATGTGGAAAAATTACAATTATACAATGTGCACCCCAAAAAGAAAGGTAAATACTGTACTGTGCTTGGCTGGCTGGCACCTTTCTCTCGTGGTATATCCTACGATCACCAACGCAAAAGGTGTCAACCAGCCACATGTGCCACACCCACTTGAGATCACTCCGACTTGAAACAAAACAACAAAGCCTCCATGCTGACTCACTTGTCTTCAGCTCTGATGTACCATTATTGATGGCTCCATCCCTGGCCCAGGAAAAAAACATCTACCTCACAATGAGTAGTCAAAGCGCTGAAGCACCGAAAGATTCATACACAGCTTCCACAGATCCCATGATCCTAACCACATACTTAAAGTCTCTTAGGACTGCAAATGTGGGGAAACTTTATCTTTTATAAAAGTAAAAATGAAAGTAATAAAAGTCACTGTGGCAAACTGAAAGACCAGCACTGTTACTGGGCACTCGTGAGAGGTAAACATACGTGAATGCCCAGTATCAGCACTGGGCCTTTAGTTTGTGACCGCGAATTGAATTAACTTTTATCTTTCATTTTCAGTAAAGAAAGAGTTTCTTCACACCTGCATATCTAAGACAATTTAAATATGTGTTAAGGTGAACAGGGTCCTTGGGAGATGAGCATTACTCTTTGTGGTCTTCAGCGATTTGAGCTCAGGTCAGGATGTGCTGACACTCTTTTTTTTTTTTGGTCTGTTTACCTGGTAAGGCAGGAGTGCTACTATAGGGCACTGTCTTTCTCTCTGCAAATGTGAGCCTCCGTGACTGTGCAGACCCCAAGTGACTGATGACAGCTGAGTTGAGTCCACGTTGCTGGCAGTTTCTGCCTACAGCTGCCATCAAAGAACAGGCTTTGTATAGACCATGTACAATGACATCACTAAAATTATGCAGAATGTTCTTTTATCAGAAATTTGCATGAGTTTATCTGTGTGTAAAGTAACTTACCATTCCCCCTGCTGCAGTTTCTCTCCAACTGTATGTGCACTGATTCAGTGCTAGCTCTGCAAACTTCCCCTTGATTTTTCCCCAATTAAGCTTTCACTCTCTACACTGCCTTGAACTGAGTTTATAAAAAACGTTTTGCTGGCTTTGTCAATATATTTTTTTAATCCTATTTAAGACTGCACTGGGTTTACATGCTTACTGCTATGGACTTAGAAATCTCAGTGAATTGTAAAATCTGTGTAGCCTCTGTCTTGAGCTTAAGGCTCCTGCCCTTGACTTTCATTCTTAATCATCTTCCTTTGTCCCCCTGTCCTCCTCTGTCTCTGTTCTGTTTCTCCTGCCCTCACCATCAGCCTGTTCTTTTGTGCTTGTTTCGGATTCCCGAGTTAGCCGGCACCTTGCCTCTGTCTGAGATGGCCCCCTGACTTTGTCTTTCAAGTTGGTGCTCAGCTCTCTTTGTGTGTCTCTGTTTAGACACACACTCCCATCTACTCCTATTTAATCTGCTGTCTCCTTCCTTACAGGTGCCACTTGCCCCCGTGGGGCAGCGGTCACGATCCAGCCATAGCACCTTTACGGTGCAAGGAGCCTGATCCACCCGACCTCCAAAGAGATAGATAAGGTACAATGCTTGAAAAATTGCCACGATTTCTCTGGGCTGTGTAAATGCAGAAACGGATCATCACTTGCAATTTGCTGTTTTCAATTTTGGTGCCTTCTCAGGGTAGCGCTATTGGCTCCATGCCTGTGTAGAGCTCCCTGATTGGCTGGTCTCACTCACCTGAGACAAGAGCACCCGAGACGTGTGGCTTAATGTAAGCCTGCATCCCTGTACTCGGCTCCTAATTTATATATTTTAATTTGCATGAGTTTATCTGTGTGTAAAGTAACTTACCATTCCCCCCCTGCTGCAGTTTCTCTCCAACTGCATGTGCACTGATTCAGTGCTAGCTCTGCAAAATTCCCCTTGATTTTTTTTATCCCACCCCCTCCTCCTCTCAGGCTTCCTTTAAATGCATACAGTCTCTACCCACTCCTATCTGATGTTTCAATTTATTGGTTACTTACTGTCAACAACTGCAATTCCTCCCATCCCCTTTTTGCAACTAAGCCTTCTAGCAGCTTTATCTCATTCTGTTTTGCTGAGGCATACCATTTTGGTACTTTAGGTTTGCTTATTGCTTACTAGCATATCCTGTCTTGCTAAGGCAGTTGATTTATGTCAGGTGATCTCTATAATACTTAGTCTGCTCCAGAGTCGTAGCTAAGAAATTTGCTTCAAAGCCTCTCTGCCACTAGTACTACTCTATAGTCAGGTGAACTCTTTTCTTATTAGCCTGACTAGGAGCTCTACTTAAAAATTACTGCTTCAGACTCCATTGCCTATATTAGTATTCTGCAGGGATTAAGAAATTCTCCTCCACTGAGAATCCCTTCTCTTGCCTGCACTTGTAGTGCCCATTGGGTGATAGTCTCATAATGAGGGCATATTACCTGCTTCTATGCTTGTCTCTGCTCATCTTACATGTATTGGACCTGAAAGTGAATCAAAATATAACTCCTAGAGTGGAGAATGGCTCTCTTTTTACATTGTCCGACCGGGACTTTTCCTATCAAGTAGAAGAACTTGTATGTGCTCTAACTTCCCCTAGCCCGTTGCTGGTCATTCACCTGCACCAGCATACAGGAACTCTCCTAGAGCCTGCCCATAGGGCTACACCACCTTCTGCATACTTCCCCCTACTCCCATTGACTCTCTTGGTCAGGGTATTATTGTATGCAGCATCAGGAAAACTGAGAAATAGCCTCAGAACTCCCTATATTGCCACAGACGAATCACATAACTGAAAGAAGACTCAGCCACCCATACTTCTCCTAGGACTCTGCAGGAAACTCTTGTTCCTGCATTTACTATGCTCAGGAAATGTTGAGCTAAATCAAGGCCCTCTGGCACCCATGGAATCTCCAGCAGAGCTACAAAGCCTCAAGGGGCTTACATTCTTGCATGTTAATGTATGTAGCCTATTAAAAAATCACTTCTGTTCAGGCCTGGGTATGTCATACTGCTCCAGATGTTCTGGTGATTATGGAGTCCTGGCTCTGACAAGCGACCAGTAACAACAAAGTTAACATCCCCTCCTACTCTTTGTTCAGAGCCGACAGGCAAACCAGAGGTGGTGGGGTAACTATTTACATCAAGGGTAAATTCCCCTGCCTCCATAATTGACTCAACCTCTGTCCGTATAATAGGATGCTGCAGACCCCTGTCAGCTGGACTACAATTGTTAAAACATCTCAGAAACATCCTGGGTTTGGCATCTTCAGAGTGTATCATACTAGGGGACTTCAACTTAGACTGGCTCTCCAGTGCATCCACCTCACTTAAAATGTTCTGTGATTCCCTTGAGTTGTCACAGTTAATAAACAAATCTACTCATCCTAACAAGCTCAACCCTAATAACACTACTCTCTTGGATATCATTTTAGTTAACAAACCCCATTTATTTTCCCATGCTGGCATCTTTTTCTCTGATATTGGAGACCATGGCTTCATTGCGTGTGTAAGATCCACTCTTAAATCCACAACTGCACCAAAATTCTCCTTTAAAAGGTCCATATGAAACTTTGATCTCCATGGGTATATATCAGACCTAAGAGACTCCATGCAATGGCAGGACTTCTATCTAGCCACGTCCCTGACTACAGCTTATGATATTTTCTCAGAAATTGTGCTAGGGGCTCTCAACAAGTATGCTCTCATAGTAAAAGTTTGTGCCAGAAACAAATCCTGTTGGTGGCTTACAGAAGACCTGAAAGAAGCTTTGCAGAGTAGGAATGTACTCTGGAGAACTGCTAGGAAAACTAATTTAATAAATGACTGGAATTCTTTCCGGAGGGCGAGGAAGCTCTGCACCAAAATGGTCAGAGAATCCAAAGCTAATTTCTACCACTCTCTGCTGGAGAACTCCTCAAGAAATGCCTCCAAATTCTGGAGGACTATCAAAGACATTAAAGGTCACACCACTGTAAATTTCGTACCTACTAAATTATTGATTGACAATACTGTCATCTCCAACAGACTGTCTATCCTTGATGCTCTCAATAATCATTTTGCCACTGCAGGGCTAGCCTTTGACTCCTCTCCCGTGAATATCTTCCGCCAACAACTTAGATTGGATACACAAGAAAAACCCATCCCCAGTCCATCCTTCTCTCTGCAGCCTACCTCCCTGAAAGACGTCAAAGATCTTCTCCTTCAGCTGGACACTAGCAAGGGTGCTGGGGCCGACCTCATTGACCTGTACTTTTTAAAGGTCGGCTACTGTGTCCTTGCAGTCCCAATTACTCATCTCTTCAACTTATCCTTGTCCCAGGGTGACCTACCACCCATTTGGAAAAATACACTTGTGGTCCATTTGTTTAAGTCAGGAGATCCTAGTGACCTCAATAACTACAGGCCAATCTCCCTACTTCCAATCCTGTCAAAGATGTTGGAGAAAATAGCGAACTCCTGGCTTCAGAAGTACCTGGAATCAGAACAATTGCTCAATCCATTACAATCTAGTTTTAGAGCACAGCACAGTACAATCTCTGCTCTAGCCAAGGTGACAAACTACTGGCAGCTTGAATTACACAAACAAAAAACTTTGTATGTGCAGTTTTCTTGGACCTAAGCAAGGCGTTCGATACCGTTGATCACAGGCTTCTTCTGTCATCCCTCTGGAACATTGGTTTGAATTCCCTATCCCTTAAATGGTTCTCCAACTACCTCTCAGGATGACTTCAACAAGTAAAGGCAGAAGGGGAAGTTTCTCCACCAAAACCCCTATTGAGGGGTGTACCGCAAGGTTCCATTCTTGGTCTCTTACTGTCACCATTTATATTAACAACGTAGATGCCCCCATCAAAGAAGCACAAATACACCTATTTGTGGATGATACAGTACTCTATGCTAGTAGCCCCACACCTGAAGCAGCCTGTAAAGCCCTTCAAAATTAATTTAATCTGCTGCAACATCAGCTTATAAACCAGAAACTGCTCTTAAATGCAAAAAAAACCAAAGCAATGTTCCTCTTGCCCCTTCAAAATGCAATAAATCCTGCAATTGCTGGGACACTCCCATAGATCACTACCATTCTAGGTGAGTGGTTGGACTATGTACCAAAGTTCAAGTACCTGGGGGTCTGGTTAGACCATAGACTTACTTTCACAGATCACTTAGAAGAACTGGCAAAGAAACTTGGACAAATACTTGGTCTGTTCTTTAGGATTAATAATCTCCTCACAAGAGATGCTAAACTGAAACTGGTTCAAACTACCTTTCTTTCCCTATTGAATTACACAGACTTTCTATATAGTCAGGGACCGGCAGGTACCCTAGCCAAACTCGATACACTTAATCACAGAGCCATAAGGTTTATCACGGTTCTTCCATACTCAACCCACCACTGTGCATTGTACACGGCAGTGTGATGGTCATCCCTTGCTTACAGACGGCAAAAAAATGCTGCGGTTTGGACATACAAAGATATCTCAAATAAACTGCCCCAGTATATCTCTGTCTGTTTACCTTTGTACACTCTGGGGAAGTATGCCCTGAGAAGCACCTCATATATCTACCTTTATGTTTACAAAGCAAATTCTCGCATTGGCAGAGCAGCCATCAGCTTTGTGCTCCCTCAACTGTGGAACAAGCTGTAAAAAACTTTGAAATTAACTCACCCCATCAGCCTAGCAGCTTTTAAATCTCTATATCTACATCATAATAAGGAGTCCTGTGCCTGTCTACCCTAAATAGTGACTCCTATAAGTCCCAGCATACTCTAATTACTACTATTAAAAGACTGATCACATCTATAATCGACTCTTCCATCTCCCCTTTTTCTACCCCCATATCTGTCCCTTACACATTCCTTTGACCCTGGTTCAAGCTCTAAAGTCTCCATACCATATCACTATATATCTTTTTATATTAGGTTTTATTTGTGTTCAGCGCACCAGATATGTATATTTCTTTACTTTTATGAAAAATTGTGTCCTACCCAAAACTAGCTGTATCTTCTGTTCCAAACATATACTACTGTCAATGTTACCTGCTGATACTTTGTATATACTGTATTATTGTATCTCACTTTATTTGTATTATTACTATTTTCTTGTGTGTTGCATCCCATGTATATTGTCCCTTGTTCCTTGTTAACAAACCCAGGTCCACCTCGAAAATGAGCTTGCTCAACGGTGATCGCCTGGTTCAATAAAGACTTTGATTGATTGATTGATTGATATCGGTTTTTTTTCTTCATAACTGCTTCTTTTTCAATCTGCAAATAGTTTAAAAACATTAAGACCAATATAAAAGCATAGTAAGACATGACAGCGTGTGTGTGTGTTCAACAGATATTACCACACACCCAGTAGCTGTAGGGAGTATGGTTATACATGTTCAGTGCAAAAATGTTTGTGTCTTATTGCTTACTTTATGGACCCTCAGTATCTAGAGGTATTCTATTGATTGGTTTCGGCATATTAGCCTCCTCTTTTGTGAATTCAGAGATGAAAAATGTGTTCTTTGTAACTGCAGTACTATTAAATGCACTTGTTACACAAGCTACTTGGCATTTAGCTTGTATGTTTGATGTTTGCTTATGAAAGGTAAATTCTGAATTTATATGATAGTGTTCATTTGATTTTGCATATGCATGTAACAATGTTGGAATGTACACAGTGGTTCTACGTGACTGACAATCATTCAATCGGTGTTTAGTAATTACAATTTTGTGTTTCACTTTTTCAGTTTGATAAATGTACTTTTATTTTTAACCAAAGGGCTGAGAGTTCCTCAGATCCAGTTGAAAATGAAGACACATATTCCATAATTGAGGGCAATCGATTGATAAATTGTATGTTCCAGACATGGAAAGGTAAATGGCATTGACCATCAACCACCTAATGACAAAGCTAATAACATCTTTCAAAATTGCAATAATGAAAGCAATTATAACATTGGAGTATTAAGTTAGTTGTAATATGACTGGAATTTTACTGTAATTTATTATGTTTTTATGATGTATTTTATGATGTATCTTTATATGCTTTTATGTTTTGTATGGGTATTTGAATTTATGATATTAATTTGTTCAGCGCTTTGATATATTGAAAGGCACTATATAAATAAAATTATTATTATTATTATTATTAACATATCTGTAGTATTTTTTATCTTATTTTTTAGATTCTTTAATATTACATACATATAACTTTACAAATATCCCATTTTATAAATGTAATAATACACTCCAGTGTGGGCAGTATGTGTAGTACCGGAACTACCAGGTGATATAATGCCATCCATCTGCAGTGTCAGGTCTAATTATGACACTAGTCGTTATGGTGTAGCCCAAACCAACCACCCTATTGTGTATTATTGCTTGATGTGGGATGGGTCAGATTAATACTGAGTGGTCATTAGATGAGATTGGTGTGCACTTGTTAATAATGGTAAATGGCATGATTTACATGTTGTAAATTGTGCCATCTATTCATTCAGGTTTGAGATTTTCTTGGTATTCATTGTATGATATGCAAAAATGACCAGTCAGATAGGGAGCTGGATTGTATCATTATGTTAAACCATTTGAATATTTATTTATTTATTGAAATTTTGGATAACACCTTTGAGAACAAGCTCATTTCATAGGTTCCACATCAGAAGAACAATACATATTGGAAAAGAATGAGATGGAGAGCAAACAAAACAAGGAATTATACAAGACATTACAAAAGAGTATGACTAGAGAAGTTCCAATACATGTGGCATTGTACAATGTATGCCATGGTGCATATTTGATTAAAACCTGGAATTCAAAGGGTCAAATTATAGGGGGTGGGGTCTTATGGAATGACCCTTTACAGGAAAATGAGAACAGACTCAGCCTAATATCTAGTACTCAACAAGGTAAGGGATGGCATCAGCCCAGGGGCCTCGTCAGAGGTGAGAAGGTATGGGACAAAGCATTTTAAAGTGAGCAAGGAAGCTCAGAAGATATAATGGGGGGGGGGGATCGGGGAAAATCCATAGAGGGGTGAGGGGAAAGAATAGAAGGGATCAAAAGGAAATGTGAAAGGAGAATGATTAGCGACTTAGAACCATTATTTACATGCTGAGAGCAGTTATGCATAAGGTCAGGATAGCAAAAGGTTAGAATAAGTGATGGACACAAGAAGGAAGGTTATTCAAAGCAGTCACAACTGGTATCAGCAACTAGCTGTTGCTTAAGTTTAACATTGAAGGAGTCCAAGGTGGGTGCTGAAGTGATGTCATGGTGCAGCGATTTCATCCACAGCGGGGCACGGTAGGCAAATGATCTTTGTCCCAGAGAAGTGCAATAGCGGGGTATATTAAAAATCTGGCTAGTAGAGCTACTGGTGCAATGACGGTTGATAGTGGGGCTAATAAGCTTTTGCACTCCTGGGAGCATTTTTGTATAAGCTTACTTTTTTGGACAGTATACATGTTTGGTACATGAGTCTACCTTTGAATTGGAGCCAGTTAGCCTGAGCGTACATGTCACAGGTATGGGTCAGACAGTCTGAGCTGGTAAGGAGTTGGCATGCTTTTTTGGCGGCAACTATGATGCGATGAAGAGTTGTTTCAGTAGCAGATCCATAGAGTCATAAGCCATAATCAATAAGTGAGATGAGAGCTTTGAATGGCCAGGTAAAGAGCCTCTGGGTTCAAACATTGCTTATGCTTATAAAGTAGCCTGATCCAGGTGTTAACAGCCTTAACAATGTTGTCAATGTAATAGGCATAGGTCATAGTACTGTCAATAGTAATCCCCAGATATTTGAAGAGCTGAACTAGCTCTGGAGACCCCATCTCCGCAAGGACATAGACATGATAGAGGCAGTCCAGAGGAGGGCAACTAAAATGGTGCAGGGTTTGCAAGAGAAGCCGTATAAGGAGAGACTAAAGGAGCTTAATATGTATACACTTGAGGAAAGAAGGGAGAAGGGGGACATGATAGAAAATTTTAAGTACCTCAGTGGAATCAACAAAGTCCAAGAGGTAGCATCTTTCAGAAAAAGGCATAGTAAGAACAAGGGACAGAATTTAAAGATAGAAGGGGCGGTTCAGGGGCAATGTGAGGAAGTATTATTTCACAGAGAGGGTAGTGGATGCATGGAACAGCCTTCCTGAGGAGGTTGTGGGGTCTAAAACTGTAGGAGAATTCAAGAATGCATGGGACAGACATAAGGCAATTCTTGTGGGGGGTAGGAAGAAATAGGCTGTTGGTTAACTAGGATCTGCGGCCTATCCTGTAGGTAGGGACATGGGCAGACTAGATGGGGCAAGCGGTCCTTATCTGCCGTCAAAGTCTATGTTTCTATGTTTCTAGCTCCAAGGGAGAGCCCTCTTCATTGGTGATAGAAAGAGGGTAAGTTCTGTGCCTATTCTGGGAGCTGGAGAACAACATAGTTTTAGTCTTCTTGTAATTCATAACTAACTTGTGCTTATGGAACCATCTTTCTATGACTATGAAATTACTCTGTAGCCTGGATTCTAGAACCTTAAAGTCTGGATCACTGGTAAACAGGACAGCATCATCACAATATAAAAGGATGTGTCCCTGACAGGAGTAAGGAAGGTTGTTGAGGAAAATGCTAAATAAAAGAGGGCCCAAGATAGACCGTTGAGGAACTCCAGAGAGGACAGGTCTACTATCCGAGAGGGTGTTACCAATATCCACCTGCTGTGTACTGTTGTGCAGGTAACTTTCAAGCCAGGCTACACTGTCAAAAGCTAGGCCAATAGTGGCAAGCTGTTCAACCAGGAGGGCATAATTCACTGTGTCGAAAGCTTTGGTTAAATCAATGAAAGCAGCAATGACAGGGTATCCTTGATCTAAGGAGTGGTGAATAAAGCCTGTGAACTCCAGATGGGCGAAAGTGGTACTATGACCATTTCTTTTTTTTTTTTATCACAACTTTCTTTCTCCACGACTGCTGTGGTGCCTTCCGGCGGGGGCATCCAGCCACTGGCCCAGCCCACAGGGAGAGCAGCAGGCTCACTCACATGATGATGGGGTCCAGCATGGCAGTGTCTGATCCACTGGAGGATTCCCCATCCCTGCCATCCAGACCAGTGCCAACTCCCCACAGCATGATTCCATGACAGTCCTCCCCGCATGGCAGGGCGTGGCCATCAAGCAGCTTGGTTACGCCCAGCCTTTTCCATTTTCTTCCCAATGGCAGCACAGATGTGCAAAGACATCCCAGCACTGACATGCAGACATCCACCATGCTCTCTCCCTCCAGGCACCCCCACATCTGCAGTACTGCAGGGCATCCTTAGGGACCACCAGAGCGTGGTGTCATTCCCACCCCTTTCCCCAGGACTGGGAAAGCAGTCATCAGATGCTCAATCCAAGTCCTCCCCTACTGACCCTCGATGACCCAGGCTCATTCTTGAACCCGGGTCACTGGCGTGGAGCGTGGTGTGGTGTCCAGCACCTCAACCCTCAGTGCCACCGGGCTGACTATGACTATTTCTGAACCCATGTTGTTGCGGGCATTGTAGCTGATATTTTTCTAAGTATCCAACTTGTTAGTCAGCCGCTATACGCTCAAGAGCTTTCGAGACTGGGGGCAGGATAGAGATAGGTCTGTAGTCTCCAGTAACTGTGTGATCCCCAGACTTATGAGCTGGTGTCATAGTGGCAGATTTCCATTTCTGAGGGAATTGAGAGTAACTAAGTGACATGTTAATAATATGTGTTAGAGGTGACAGAATTTCATCCAGCATAAGGGTTAAAAACTTAAGATCCAGGGTGTCACCACTAAATCTTGACTTCCCTAATACCTAAAGTAGGTAATTCCTGGCTTCATGGGCTTAGAGGATTTTGAAGTAGAAAGGAGGATGAGAAGGGTGCTGAGTCTCTTTCTCAGAGTAATCACTTCTGAGGGGTGAGAGAAGTATCCAGTTGGCAGGACACCACTCAGGTCTGTGAAGGCATTATTAAAAGTGTTAGCAATAAGTTTGGGGTTGAGTGATGGTACACCATCAATGTTAAGCATGGTAGGGCAGATCTGAGGTCTCGCCCAGTGACCTCTTTAAGGTTAGTCCAAAATTTTCTGCTATCATTCCATGTCAAAGAGAGCACTTCCTTATAATATTGATTTTTAGTTGTACAAATTGCCCTTGTGCAGTTGTTTCTAGCCGCTTTGGATCTCTGGATGTTGGCCTGGTTACACAGGGATCTAGACCTGTGCCATAGATGGTCCCTGGCATTCAGAAGCTCAAGGAGGTCCAGAGAAAACTAGGGATTACAGCAGCCTTTGATTTTACACTTTTTATGGGGGGGGGGTCTATCACATACAGCATTGAACTGAAGAATGAATTGGTCGAGGGCAATGTCTACATTGTTAGTTGTGTAAACAATTGACCAGTCCTGATTTTGCAGGTCATCTTTTAGTGATTCAAGATGCCCACAGATGAGTACCCTGGTGGTAATTGTTCTAGTGGGTGGTTTAGAGAATTTGTTCTCCCAATGAAACAAGACTGGGGAGTGGTCACTGAAGGTATCTGGGAGTACGGCTGTGTCCAATATATTATCAGGGTGGTTAGAGAGCACCCGGTCCAGTAAGGTACCTGTCCCAGTTTTATAGTTGATCCTAGTGGGGGACTCGACTATCTGGGTGAGGTGAACTGCTGAAACTGCATCTTTGATGGGCTTGTGTCAGGAGAGAACCAATGGATCTTGAAATCTCCTAACATGATAATTTATGAATTAAGAATCAGATAGCCAAAACACTCCAGGAGTAAACCAAAGCAGGAGGCAGTCTGTCAGGTAGGAATATAGATCGAAAACATAGTAAGGGTTTTATTGTGTGCACCTAGAAGCACTTTTATGGCAAGGGCTTGCATATGGTCATCAGTTTTGGGCAGAGTCAGGACGAGACCTTGAAGGTTGTTTTGGAGGTAGATAGCACAACCGGTCCCATGCTTGGAGAGATGATCCTGTCTAAAGACTGTGTAGCCTGGGATGGAAATTAAAGCATCTGCTGCTTTTGGAGAAAGCCATGTTTCTACAACTAAGAGGATGTTTGGGTTATGTTGTAAGATCCATGCATTCAGTATGTCCATTTTGGGGAGGAGGTTGCATATATTAAGTGAGGAAATTGTAAGTAACCCTCTAGATGACTGTGGGTATGCTGTAAGTTGTGTAGGGTCAGGGTTGGGGTGAATATTGCCAGAGAGCAGCAGCAACAGTAAGGCCAGTCCATGCAGATATTGCATTAACTGCTTGTTGCTGAGTTTGTGAAGCTTTCTTTGAGTTGAGCATGCTTTATAGTTGGCTTGTAAGTTGAAGATCCCAAGGAAGAGTGCCAAAGGGGTAGACAGCTAATGCGATGATATATCAACCCCCAGTCACCAGTACAGATGGGCAAAGTGGCCCCAATTCGCTCCGTGAAGTGATTCGAGTAGTTAAGGTGAATTCGCAGAGTGCTCTTCAACACGAAGTGGAGTACTTTGCGTTATAGTGGGTAACGCAAAGTCCACTGAAAACAAGGACTTCATGTCACTCCGCCTTCCCAAACCACTACTCCACCAATTCTTAAGTCGAAGTACATTGACAACATAGAAACACAGAAACATAGAATTTGACGGCAGATAAGGACCACTTGGCCCACCCAGTCTGCCCATTGCCCTACCTAATGGATAAGCTGCAGATCCTAGTTAACCAGCAGGCCTACTTCTTTCTACCCCCACCCCCTAGAATTGCCTTATGGCTGTCCCATGCATGCTTGAATTCAACCACTGTTTTTGACTCCACAACCTCCTCCAGAAGGCCGTTCCATGCATCCACAACCCTCTCTGTGAAAAATATTCCTCACATTACCTCTGAGCCACCCCCATCTTCAAATTGTGCCCTTTTCTTGCACCCTCTTTTTGAAAGATGCTACCCTCTTGGACTTTGTTGATTCCTTGAGGTACTTGAAAGTTTCTATCATGTCCCCCCTCTCCCTCCTTTCTTCGAGGCTATACACATTAAGCTCCTTTAGTCTCTTTTCATATGTCTTCTGGTGCAGACCCTGCACCATTTTAATTGCCCTCCTCTGGACAGCTTCCATCTTGTCTATGTCCTTACAGAGATTGGGTCTCCAGAACTGCACACAGTACTCCAGAAGGGGTCTCACCAGCTGTATGTACAGAGGGCCAACAACTTCCTGTTTTCTACTGGTGATGCCTCTCCCTATGCATCCCAGTATCCCCCCAGCCCTCCTTACTGCCCTCTCACATTGCTTGCCCACCTTTAAGTCATCTGATATGACTACCCCCCGGTCCCTTTCCATTTTTGTTGTTATTAGTATCTCACCCACCATTGTGTACTCTTCCCCTGGGTTTTTGTTTCCCAGGTGCATTACCTTGCACTTCTTAGCATTGAATCTAAGCTGCCATACATTTGACCATTCCTCCAACCTTGCCAAGTCCCTTTTCATCCTTTCCACCCCACCTTGTGCATCAACTCTGTTGCAGATCTTTGTGCCATCTACAAAGAGACATAATTTCCCTTCTAGTCCCTCTGCAATGTCACTTATAAAGACATTAAAAAGGACTGGCCCCAGTACTGAACCCTTCGGTTCCCCACTAGTAACCCTCCTTTCTTCACTGTGGACTCCATTGACTATTACCCACTGTCTTCTGTTGTCCAACCAGTGTTTTACCCAGGCTACCACCCTGGGACTCACTCTCAGGCTGGCTACTTTGTTTATTAATCTTTTGTGTGGGACTGTGTCAAATGCCTTGCTAAAGTCTAGGTAGGCCATGTCCACAGCCCCTCCCTGGTCTACTACTTTGGTCACTTAATCAAAGAAATCAATTAGATTTGTCTGACATGACCTTCCCACTGTGAATCCATGCTGCCTTGGGTCCTCTGCCCCACTGACCCCTAGGTACTCAACAGTTCTTTCCTTCAGAAGTGATTCCATCATGTTCCCTACTACTGAGGTCAAACTGACAGGTCTGTAGTTTTCTGCTTCTGTCTTGCTTCCACTTTTGTGAAGGGGAATCACATCCACCTTCCTCCAGTCCTCAGGTACCACACCATTCTCCCACTATTTATTGAAAAGGGTAGTCAGTGGTGTTACTAGTTCTTCCTTTAGTTCTTTTAGAATTCTGGGGTGAATCCCATCAGGCCCCATTGCTTTATCCACCTTCAGTTTTAAGAGTTCTTTCAGAACCCTTTCTTCTGTGAAAGGACTAATATCAACCCCCCTATCAAGAGTGCTTCTATTGACCGGATTAGGTATTTCCCCCTGCTTTTCCATTGTGAATACTGAGCAGAAGTATTCGTTCAGTATCCCTGCTTCTTCACTGTCGCTCTCTGCCCATCTTCTTCTTTGTTCAGCCTCAGTATCCCTGCCTTAGTCTTTCTTTGATCCCTAATGTACCTATAAAAGGTTTTATCAACCTTCTTTACCAAGTTGGCTATCTTTTCCTCAGTTTGGGCCTTTGCTATTCTGACTGCCTTACCCGCTTCCCTCTGTTTTACCTGGTACAGTTCTCTGTCCTTCTTCCTCTGTGTTTCCTTATACTTCCTGAATGCTATCTTTTTCTCCCTTACCTTCCCCAGCACTTCTTTTGAGAACCATAGTGTTTTTTTCATTCATTTTGATTTGTTTATTTCGTTCACACAAAGGCTTGTTGCCTCTGTGATGGTGGTTTTGATGTTTCCCCATTGTTGCTCCACCCCACCTTCTTGCCTGTTTGCTAGTGCTTTTCTGTGGCACTCTCCTATTTTGACAAAATCAGCCCTCCTGAAGTCCAGTACCTTCACTTTTGTGTGGCTTGACTCTACTGCTAAGTTTATCGTGAACCACACTGTTTGGTGGTCGCTTGTTCCCAGATGGCTACCCACTTCAAGATCAGAAATCCTCTCTCCGTCCCCATTTGAGAGTACCAGGTCTAAGATTGCTCTCTCCCGAGTGGGTTCCAAAACTAGCTGTCTGAGGCATGCCCCCGTAGGGCATCGAGAATGGCCCTGCTCTTGGATGTGCCTGCAGCAAAGGTGCTCCAGTCAACATCTGGCATATTCAGGTCCTCTATCAGCAATATCCCCCCTTTCTCTGCCATCCCAAGGATGCCTTCTATCATTTGCTTGTCCATTTCCTCCTCCTGAGATGGGGGTCTGTATACAACCTCTGTGCAGATTGTGGAGCCATTTCCAGTCTCCAGGGTGACCCACAGTGCCTTCTTTCCTCCCTGTTTACCCTTTAGCTATGTTGCTTTGATCCCTTCACTTACATAGAGAGCTACTCCTCCTCCTCCTCTTCTTCCCTCCCTGTCCCTCCTGTAGATTGTGTACCCTGGTATGTTGACATCCCAGTCATGGTTCTCTGTGTACCATGTTTCTGTGACTGCCACAATATCCAGGCATCCCTCTTCCATCAAAGCCACCATTTCAGGGAGCTTTTTACCTAGACTATGGGCACTGGTACTCATTATATTCCATTTTTTTTGTGGCTTTATTTCTTTTTGCCCCATCCCTGTCCCTACTGCCTTTGTCTTTTTCTCCATTTACCCCAACCTTCTCCCTGTCGACTGCTCTATCTTGGTGTTTACCTCACTAATTACCCAGATTTTTTGGGGGGCTAGGATTTCTCTTCTCCTCTTTAGTGCCTCCCCCCTTGGCTAGTTTAAATGCTTGCCATTAAAGCATTTAAACCTATCACCTAGGATCCTGGTTCCCCTCCAGGATAGATGTGGACCATCTCACCTGTATAGGCCTGCATCCCTCCAGGTGGAGCCCCAGTCCCCAATGAAGCCAAATCCCTGAGTTCTGCACCAACTTTTCAACCAGTCATTGAATCCCATGGTGCAGAGTGCCCTAGCATCATCCATGCCATAGACAGGTAGTACTTCCGGGAAAGTCACCGTGTGTGCTACTTGTCTAAGGCCCCTCCCAACTCCACAAACTCCTGTTCCACTGCTCTTATCTCATTCTCAGTCAGGTCATTCATCCCTAGGTGGATAATGACATCCAGCTCCCTCCCTCTTGCCACTGCTCCCACAATCCTGAGGATTCATTTCCTGTCCCTCCAAGCCTTGGCACCTGGCAGGCACCATACCTCCTTTTCACCTCCCTCCCCCAGTTCTTCCCCCTAACAATTGAGTCCCCCACCAGGAGTTGTTTCCTTCCCCTGTGGGGTCCTGGGCCACCCTCCTGTGTGTCTCCATTGTGGAGGTTCCCAGCATTCTCCTTGGTCTCCACTGCAGATGCCTCCATAGAGGAACCATGCTTCACCAGAGTGGTGAATGAATTGTGGAGAGGCACAACTGGAGGGATACACTTCTGTTCCACCACCCTCACCCTCCCTGAGCCCACAATGGTCCAACCACTCCTCTTTCTTGGCAACCTCTGAGATAGTGGAGGTGGTCTGGGTGGTCCCTGGGTGAGGGAGCAGTTTCCCTGAATCCTTGACAGGTCAGCTTGGAGATGAACAACCTCCCCTCTCAGACCAGAGAGGTTCCTGCAAATAGGGCAGCAATGTAATCTCCAGAATGTCTCCCAGAAGACTGCTGCTCCACAGACAGTGCATTGCATCACTCCCCGCATGTCTGTGTCCCTTCCAGTTACAGATGCATTTTTGTTTTTTGTTCTTGTTTTAGTGTGTGCAAGCTTGTGAGTGTCTCTACCCCCTATTCAATGTGCTGTGTCTTTAAGGATATGAACAGGTGTATGTTGTTAGCAGTTTTGGGGAAGTGATGTCAGAGCCCCTGCTATAAAGGAAGTTATGCGCTTGGGGTGGGTGGGGTGAGGGGAAGGGTGGGTGGAAGTAAACCTATGCCATCCAGAAACAATCACTTACAACTCTTACCCTCCACCCCAGGGAGTGCCTTCCTTCCTTTCAGATTCCTATTTCACAAAGGCTAAGTAACAGGTCTAGTCACAACTGACTGCAAATATCTCCCAGCTACTGTTCCTCCCTGGCAAATTAAAGTTAAAACTAAGACAAGTCCACCCCAAAAACAGAATCAATACTAGTTACTTACACAGGTCAAAAAGCTAATAATTCAGTTCAATGTAGTCTAGAAAATAACCTCCCTGATTCAAGGAAGTTGTGGCTGCTTTCTCACTCTCCCTGTCTCAGGCTCAGCAGACAGAGACAACAAACAACTCCAGTTACAAAGCCTCAGTTCAACTAGGCCCCTTTCAGCTCCTCCTCTTAACAGACACCTATTTCACAAAGGCTAAGTAACAGGTCTACTCACAACTGACTGAAAATATCTCCCAGCTACAGTTCCTCCCTGGCAAATTAAAGTTAAAACTAAGATAAGTCCACCCCAAAAACAGAATCAATACTAGTTACCCCTATTACCTAACACATGGCTGGAATACTCAATAAGCATCACCCTTGCTTCCCTGGTAGTCTACCGCCACACCTCCCCCAGCATTTTAAAATGAAGATGTAACACCCTGTCTCCATGATTGTCTAGCACCACCCACATCATGATTACCCAAACAGTAATTTAATGATGCTTACATACTGGTCTAGAGGCCACCCAACCCCCAACACAGCAGTGCCCAACCACCCTGCCCCCTCAAATCCTAAGTGAGCTGTTGACTGCCACAGCCCACCTCTCACCACCATGGCTAGCTGGTGACTGAGTCCAGAATGAGAGAGTACTGTATATAGTACGTGCTCAGTGACTTACAACTGCTGTGCCATTCACCAGCTGCATTACGGTTTGGGAGGGGTGGAGTTGGATTGTTGATCACTGTTGGGTGGAGGGTTGGGGGCCACTAGACTACCAGATGGGAACTATTACAGTATTGTTGGTGTCATTGGGATGGGGGTGGGTGCCACTAGTCTACTAGGGAAAATCAGTCCAAAGTTCCATATCGCATGTGTGATCGGCACAAGCCACCTTTATTGCAGCTTGCACCGGGTTTTGAGAATAGACCCCCATGTATGTATATATGTAGATTACTATGTATGTAGATATATATATATATATATATATATATATATATATATATATATATATATATATATTTACAATCAATATACATGCACTTCTTCTGCTTGTGAGGTTGGGTCAGCATCAGCAGTGTTTACACCAGCAGCACTGAATCTGGGCTGTGACCTTCCACCTCTTGATTGTCTTCTGTGGACACCTCCTCATATTATTACTCATCCTCTTACATCTCTCTGCATAGGATAATTGACATTATGTCAAATTATTGCCTCATTGAACCCCTGATTCAGTGTTGTTGACTCACTCTCTGAGCTTGAGCGCCTACGATGGAAATGTAAATTACATAAGATTAAGTCACATATTGTCAGTCGCATACAACAAGTAATTCTAATGATTTCTATACATTTAAGTAACATACCACAACAGTGTATTAATTATAGCTTAATACAGAAAAAGTAAAATATATCACTGTCCTAATTGACTGAGACTTGATTCTAGACATTGCAGTAAGATAATATCAACACTGGCTAAAACAAGTCCCTTCATACCAGGGTAACTCACATAATTCATAAGCAATCTGTTTGTCATTATGAGGAAACAAGATGCTGGGGTGTATAATGAGGGAGGATCTCATCCAGGCTGAGGGAGGTGATCTCACCCCATACAGTTCACTGGTCAGGCTACACTTGGATTACTGTTTGTAGTTCTGGATGCCATACTTAAGGTGGGATATCAAGCTACTTTAGGAAGTGTAATGGAGGGCAAAAAGGATGATACAGGGAATGGATGGGAGAGAATGTGAGATCATGCTGGGGAACTGTGTATGTACACCATGGAGGGAGGATTGATGGGGTGACATGATAGAAACCTTCAAGCATCAGAGTGGAATTAACAAGAATGGAGCCAACAGGATTTTTAAGATGTGAAAAGGAAGGGACACTACAGGACACGGGATAAGAATACTGGGGCTTATATTTAGGATGGAAATGAGAAGGCATTACTTCACTGAGAGAGTGGTGATGAAATAGAATGCCCAGCCAGAGAGGGTGAAATAATGCAAAACTGTGAGTAGCTTTAAATGGTCATAAGACAGAGAAGAGTGGAGTGTATTGGTGGGTGAGGCTTAGAACAGCCAAGGTAGGACAAAAGAGGAGGGTTGGGGCAGTTACAACTTAGGTGAGCTCATTGCACACTCTATCAGATGTTGATAGACCAGAAGATCTGTTTTAGCTAGCACATTCATATGTTATGTTCATACTACATAATGACCATTTCCAGAACACAACAACAACAAATGTGAACAAAATTCTAAAGTACATTGTCATGAGAATCACATCGATGAGGAGAGAGAGATTGTCCTGTGACTGAACAGATAACAGGTCAGGCAAAACATATGGTTCTACCTGCAGTTCAGCAGACCCAATTTAAATAAAATGATAATGCTATGAGATGAGGCATAATGGAAAGACAACAGGATGATCACATGAATGGAGGATGGGCCATATAACTCACTGCAGGAGACATTGGATAAAGCTGATATGATAAAAACTTTCAACAATTTAAGCGGTACAAGCTGGGTCAGGTCATATGTTATTCTTAATTTAAAAGGAGGGTTAGAACCATGAGGGCACACTCAGATATTGGAAGGGGAATGTTCAGGATATGTAGGCATTGACACTACCTCAAAGAAAAGGTGGTGGATGGATGAAATCCACTATTGGATTAGATTGTAGTAGCAAGAAGTGTATAAAGTATTAGGGGATGAAGGGGATGTTCCTCCAGTATCTGACCAAAGACCTGACCAGGTGGTACATCTTGCTAGATGTGATCCTGATGAATGGAGAGAGTGTGGAAGGGGTGCAGGTGGGAGAAAAGTTAGGGAACAGTAACATAGTTAGGGTAGGTAGAGAGGGATGTAGAACCAGCACAAATGGGCTGGATTTCAGTTTCACAGGCTTTGGGAGGATGAGGGAGATGGTGAAAGAGGCATTGGAATCCATGGGAGAAACCAACAAAGTGGAAGAATTATGGGTGGTTACCAGAGACTGAGTGAAGAAGGCCACCTTAATGTGTGTCAGGAAACTAAGAAAAGGGTCAATGTGTAAGAGGTCCCTCTGGTTCAGCAAGGATGTAGCTAAGGTGGCTGGGAGCACAAGGTAAGCATTCAAGAAATACAAAAAAACTCATAATGAAGAGGACAATTAGGCTTATAGTGAAATAAGAAGGCTTGTTATGATAGTTTTCAGTAGACCCAAGGCAGCCACATAGGAGAGTATTGCATCAGGGGTAAGGGAGGGAATAAAACACCTTTTTATGTATGTGGATGACTGAAAGACGGTTGATCGAGGAATTTTAATGTTATGGGTAGCTGTTGGAGTCTTTACAGAAAGGGAACAGGGAGAAAGCAGATCTACTAAATAAGTACTTATGCTCAGTGTTTACGATGGAGGGGGAGGGAAAGGGACCAGAACTAAGAAACATGGCTGGGATTGTTGGGGTGGACAAGGGACATTTCAGCATGGAAAGAGTCAGGGAAGAACTACTCATGCTAAAGATAGACAAGGCAATGGGGCTGGAAGAGCTCCACTATAGGGTGATCCAGGAGCTGAAAGATGAGTTTGCTGCACCTCTAGCAAAGCTGTTCAGCCTGTCTCTAGACTCTGTTGGGGTGGCGGAGGATTGGAGATGAGCTTTTGTAGCTCCTATACACAAAGGGGGGAGCACGGATATGAGTGAAAACTACAACCCGGTCAGCTTCACCGCAGTGATGGTCAAGGGCATATAGGCACTCATAAGAGAAAGGGTGACAAATGTCCTGGAAGCTAATAGGCTGGTGGATGATGAACATCATGGGTTTACTAAAGGAAGGTCATGAGAGACCAATTTAATAGAATTCTTCAACTGGATGACAGAGGTGCTGGATCGGGGGATGCAGTGTATGTGGCCTACCTGGACTTCAGCAAGGCCTTCAGCACCAAGACCCATAAAAGATTGGTCTAAAAATGGAAAGCCTAAGAATGGACAACAAAATGACCAGATGGGTGGAGTACTGGCTTTCAGACAGGCTACAGAGGGTGGAGGTGAATGGGATTCAATCGGGGACAAGGGAAATTACATTGACAAGCGACTTAGAGGTGGGGAGCAGTGCACCAGTGCCATGGGGGGATGTATGGAATGCTTGCAAGTATAGGTAAGTTAATTACAAACAGGAGGAAGGAGTTTCTGACTCTCCTGTATCAAGCTTTGGTGAGGCTGCACCTTGAGTAAGGTGTCCAGTTCTGGAGGTCTTACCTCTGGAAGGACATATGATAGGTTGAAAGGGTTCAGAGAAGAATGACTCAAAATGGTGCTGGGACTGGAGGACAAGCTATACGAACAAAGATGCAGGAAATTGAGGCTATACACACTGGAGACCATAAGGAAGAGGGGAGACATGATTGAGACCTTTAAGTACATCAAAGGGATCCATGGAGTGGATGTGGGGATATTATTTCAGAGGAAAGCAGGCTCCAAAATGCGTGGGCACAGTCTGAGACTCCAAGGGGTAACATTTAAGGGAAACATGAGGTGATGCTTCTTTACTGAGAGAGTGGTGGAATCCTGTGTCAGGATCCCAGAGGATGTGGTGAAGGCCAAGACTGTGGCAGGCTTCAGTAAAAATGCTGGGACAGGCATATGGGATTAATGGGAGGAGCCCTTAGTGGGAGGAGGGTGGACTAAGTGAGAGAGGGAAGGGCAGACATCATGGGCTGAAGGGTCCTTTTCTGCCGTCAATTTCTATGATTCTATGACCTTCTACTGCCAGTCACAGAAAGCAATTACCATCACCTGACCAATGGAGACACACATATTAAGGCCATCATTCAGTAAGGAGAGGGTCTCCCATTACAAGATCTCAGTACACAGATTTAACACACATATATATTAGTCAGAATACATTACATTGATATGATGATAAATATAGTCCACATAACACCCATGTGCAAACTTCCCCCCCAAACCACCCCATTAAAAAAATATATATTTCCATAGGGTATGCAATACTCATGTACACTGAGTATAATGATCTATTACCACTCACTGTTTGGGATGACTAAAATTAAATAGTTACATTAGCTACTCAGAAAAATAGCCTGACAGTTAATGGATGTTTCACTGAAAGGGCCACCTAAACTATGGAGTGTGAGAAAGAGACTTCAGTATTGGAATAGTGGGTAACAGGCTACGATAGATTGAGAAACTGTAGAATACAGAAAAAAAAAGAAACTGATTACGAGCATTGAAGACTGCTTTCTACTAAACAGTATCAAGAGTATTATACTTCATCTCAAATCTGTTGATCATATTTCACATAAAAAAATTAGAAAGATCCTGCCGTGATTATTTTTCATTCTCAATTAATTTTTTAGAGGCTGTAAAAAACAAAGTCTTGAGATGCAAAATAGCAACTACAATCACTTCAAATTCCATTTTTTTAATTCATTTCTTTCCAGAATGCAATAGCTTACTCAGAAGAACTACAGCTTCTGCTTGACTCATATTCATCTGCACATAATCCCCTCAGACCATCCTGTTGCCAGCTAATTCGTGAATGTGCACAACAACAAGGCTAGTGCCAGGTATTCTCGTAATGCATTATGGCAAATAGTTTCAGGAGTAAAAAAAAATGTGAAGCTGCTACTTTCAATATGGCAGTCCATGCAAAGGTTGGTGCTTTACAGAGTGATAAAATAACAAATCTGTATGTCATGCAACTTGCTAAAAAGGTAGGAATCACTGTAAACATAAATAATAAATAATAGCCTTCACATTTCTAGATGGAAAAAAAAATCTTGTTTGTAGCACTGCTGCTTTAACAAAGTTTTTTTTTGCAAAGAATTTCCTTTCTTTTTGAGATAGTGGAATCATATCCTCATTCACACAGGTCCCAACAGATGAAAATGTGCAGGGCTCTTTGAGTCCAGTGCCAAGGAGAGGCTCTGTCTGCCTACAGAAGTGCAGGGACATTATGGGCTCTGCACTTCCATGCAGTGATGAATGTCAAGAATTCATGGGGAAGTTGTGGGCTGCAGAAGTGCAAGGCCATCTGGCCCCTTTGTTGCTCCCACCCGACTACCATGCCTGCAACACTATATATGCCTTTCAAAGGTCCTCAAGAGCCACCTCCAAGTAAAACTCACTTGCACTTGTTCTTCTGATACCAGCCAAATCTAACTCTGCTCTTTAATGCCCCCCCTTCCTATTCCACCCCTTTTCTCCCCTACTGTTTTCCCTCATTCTTCACCCTCCACCCCTCCCTTTTTCCCCCATGACCTCCTCCTTCCCCATCCTGTTTCCCATCCCTCTTTATTTCTTTTGTTTATCCTATGTATTCAAATGACTCAAAACACTTTTGTAAATTACATCCTGTAAATTATTTTTTACCTTGCACTTTCATTCTCTTATGCCTGCAAATAAGTTCTGTGCATAATATATTACCTTTGTCTTATGTACAATGTATACTGTAAATTGTTCCTCTTGTATCTTTATAATTTCATGTACAACTGGACATTTGTGAAAACGGGCATTTTTACTCACATACTTTCCAGTATAAAATAAAATTGATTGATTGATGGTTTCAATGTTGCCATGGATACAGACATGAAAACCAAATTGGCTAGCTGTCAGCCAATACACAGGGCCATCTGCCTCCAATGGGCCTTATGCCAAGAGAACAGATGTCTTAACTACATGATAGCCAGGCCGGTGCAGACGACCCTACAGCTTTCATTCCCTAGTGGGGTGGGTCTTATAACAGCACCACCCTCACACTCAATCCATGCTGCTGCATTGCTGAGCTAGCACTGAACTCAACTCACTAGCATGGGACAACAAAGCACACCCACTGGGGTCAAGACTGGTACCACACACAAAAAAACAATTATTTTTTATTTATTTTGACCTCAAATTTTCAAGACTTGTTTTATGACTCTCCTTATAAACATGACATGTGGCATTTATAGTATATTGTCTGAAACATCATTTTTCACCAGAAGTGCAAAAACACATTTTATGTAGAATTTAAAAATGTCATCTGTCATATTTATAAGGTGGTGTGGAAAAACGGCTATCAATCAATCAATCAATCAAAATCTTTATTTATTCAGGCGAACATCATTGAGCATAGCTCATTTACAAGATGGACCTGAGTGGTCATAACAATAAAGGTTACAAATTTTACACAAAACCATGGTACTGAATAAACACAAATACAATCATTTATGAATGAGACAAATATACAAATATTTACATATATACAAGGCAAAAATGACAATAAACCTAAATCATATTAAAGGAGAGAAACAAACAGTATAGTAGGGATAAAGCTGGATAGTTGGACTTGGGTGGGCATATATGTATGAAGTTTGTGGATAATGAGCTAGAAGAGCGATAGATAAATAGGTGGGAGCTTAAAAGGGGGGGTGGGGAAGGAAGGTATGGGAGGACTAGGCCTTGTGGAAGCAGTGCATGATTCTGGGAATAGACTGGTATACAGCTTTTTGAAGGATGTTAAAGGAATGAGGGTATCCAGTTTCAATGTCTTTTGAAGAGAATTCCAGATAAGTGCTAGGGAATAGCTGATTGCAGCTCTTCCATACCGGGTGCAGGTGATAGGAATCTTCGGCATGATCAGTTTATTGATCCTCAGGGTGTAAGGCCTGGATGTGATCCGGCTATATTGAAACTCTGGAGTTAAAATACTGAAAATCAAAGTATTTATGAGTGAATGTTGAAATACTGTGACATTCACTCATAGGAACCAAGGAATCAGGCACTCAAAAGAAGAACCCAGAACAACAAACCTAAAAATTGTTCAAAAACTAGCAGCTGGCTATCCCGGTGGTACTGAGGATTGAGGCACTGGATGCCACACCTCATGTTACACTGGTAACCTGGGTTTGGGAATGAGCCCAGCTCACCTATTGTTGGCTGGAAGGAGATAGGAGCTTAATTGAGCTGCCAATTGGCCACTCTCCATTCCTTGGGAGGGTAAGGCACTGCTCTGACAAGCATACGTTGTCGGGAGTGGAGGACACCGTTAGGCACTTGGTGGAAGCCCTGTCTCAACATAGCTTTTCACTTGGACCTCGGTCTTTCATGCTGACATCCTCCAGGTGGTGATTAAGGACTTCTGCAGTCACTCTGGTAACTATGATAAAAAAAACAGGGATTGTGCAGCGTGATCCCCTCACGGGGGATAGGTGCCATGGATAGGTGGTATGCCACCACTGAACTTGGGCCAGCTGTGGGGGAAAAACTGTTCTATTAAAAAAAACCTGGGAGCTGGATGTTGGCAAGTAATCCAAAAGGCAGTTTGTTAATGACTGGTGCCCAGTAGGAAAGAGTTAGTAGAACTCAACTACAAGCTACACCAGAACGTTGATCTTCATCTTCATAGGAGGAGTCTTAATAGCTAAACATCCTGTTTTTATATCTGACCAGCCTGAAACACAATGCCACCTACTGGTTGCTTTGTTCACATTAAGGCTAAAAAGCAAGTGATTCTAGTGAGATGTGAATAAGGATAAGCACAAACAAAGTGAAACAAATATACACAATGTGATACAAGTGCAGTGTACTGAATGAGATACAAATATAAATACAGTTGGCCCCTGTCTTAAGCACACCTTAAATGCCATTCAGAAATGTTCTAATTGAAAACTGTGAAACTCCATATAAAATCTGTAGTTACCGTGATGATGCACACCTGCAAGCCAGACACTAGACTGAAATTGGAGGTCTGCCATAGCTGCGGCAACATACAATCCTACAACATGCTGCTTCCATGGAATCAAATTGGACTTTCAATCATCAGTTTGCACTACAGTTTCTACAATTGCTCATAGCAGGCAGGAGACTCAGCAGCAGTGTGGAGAGCCAAGAGGGGCAGAGCTACTTCACCAACAAAATCCTGTGCTGTCTGCCAAGCATTATACCTGCAAGTCATACACTGGACTGAAACTGTAGGTCTGCAATAGCCATGGTGGAATAAGCATCTTGTTTCACCATACCACCTGCTGCCTCCAAGGAAGCAAATGGGACTTTCAGTCATTAGTTTGCACTACAGTTTTTACAATTGCTCATAGCAGGCAGGGCACTTGGGGGTGAGTCAGCATCTGTGCAGAAAGCCAAGGGGACAGGGTTATTTCACCAACAAAAGTCCATGCAGCCCATCCAGTGTTAAACCTTTAAACCAGACACCAGACTGAAGCTTGAGGTCCACCATAGCTGTGGTGACATACAGCCCCTAATTTCACTGTACCACCTGCTGACTCCAGAGAAATAAACTTGAACTTTTAGTCATCAGTTTGTACTAGACTTTCTACAATTGCTCCCAACAGGCAGAAAACTCTTTGGTGAGTCAGTGGCTGTGTGGAGATCCAAGGGGGCTGGGCTACTTCACCAAAAAAGCCTACACTACCCACCCAGTGTAGCACCTGCAAACCAGACACTGGACTGAAACTGGAGGTCCACCATAGCTGAGGCAGCATACACCACCTAATTTCACTGTACCACCTGCTGCCTCCAGGGGAATAAATGGACTCTCAGTCATTAGTTTACACTAGGGTTTCTATAATTGCTCACAGCAGAAGGGGGACTTGAGGGTGAGTAAGTGGCTAGGCTATGTGGAGAGCCAAAGGGTTGGGGCTACTTCACCGGCCAAGGATTGCCTTGCCTGCCCAGAGCAAGCATGAGTGGAGTGACCACCACTTGGAAAGGAAAAAGCACAAAACTGACTTAGATTAGATTATTTTCTGTCTAAACCAGTGAGAGATGGGGCTCAATTTTTACAGCCCAATGAATGTCACACGCCGCTGCTGTGCCGATCATTTGGTGATGGGGCTTGCACCATTCTTCCAGTTGGCAATCGGGATTTTTAATCTGGAGCACCAAATACAGCAAATTGGATGGGTTTTTCCCTGGTCAAACTTGCTTCATTTTGGGAACCCTTTTTACAGGGCTTGTGCCAAAGCTTTGGCACAAGCTGCTGTAAATTGAAGAAACTGTCCAACTGCACTCAATGTACTAAAATTGGGTGCAGTTGAGTCAAAGAAGTGTAGTGAAGTTTTATCAAAAAACTGGTTTGACACAATGCTTCACACAAGCCCTGTGTCAGCTTTTGAAAAACAAGTCCTGTGTCTCTCATTACATTAAGAACTTGATACTGAGGATGGACTACAGTCTTATTAATTTACTGTAAAATAAGAAACTATTGTGGAGTCTAGCTAACAATTTACAAGGGACTGCTGTGTAATAAGGAACTGTTTGGCAGAAGGTAAAAGTGAAGATTAACCCAACTGACCTTTTAGACTATATTCCTTATAACTCTGTTTCAAGAATTACATAGGGAAATAATATATAAAGTAAATTGTGCTTTATAACTACAGATTTTAATCTAACTGTGTTGTGATTTATAACAAAATTTAAAATCTAGTCACACAGATACTGCCTCCTTTATAAGTTAGCAATACTAAATTCCTAGTTTTTTAGAGACTAGGTATATGAATTGTATGTGCTAGACTGTAGTTGATAGATTAAATTAGATTGTATTATTCTTAGTGAAATGTTATATTCTTTAATATTTGGTAAAATGAATCAATTTACCTATCTATTATATGTATGGGGAATTCTTTCTACCCTATGTTTTTTAATAGGATCAAAAGGAGTTGTTGATATTGATTATGGCAGTTCCTATGATACTGGCATAAAAGTCAATTGTACAGCAATTTGGCAGAAAATTTTAGTAAATAACCAAAATAATCAGGCACATTTTTCAGTGTAAATTTGGTATAATCCAAATGTGATAAAACACACAATGTTGTTAAAACCAAATTACAAAAAAAAATTGTAAAATACATGGCAAATTTTGCAATATCATTCGAGAACTGCTTTCCTTAATATTATTTCAACTTGGTGGTGATATTAAGACGAACCCCAGACTAGCTACAAATGGTTTAAATTATGCCTCTGAACTGACAAGCACAATGGGTCTTAAACTTATTCGTTTAAATATTAGAAGTCTTTTAGCACATTGGGATGAATTAAAATTCTTAAAAGAATTGGAGAAATCTGACATTATTGCATTAAGTAAGACATGGTTTAAACAATCAACACCAAATGAGTATATCAGTTAGAGTGATATTCTCTACTTCGAAATGATAGGGCTAAAGGCAAGGGTGATAATTATTTATATAACAGATATTATACATGTTAAACAAGTCAAGGCAAAATCAAGCAGTAATTCAGTTGAATGAGCTGATTTAAAATTAAGCAGTAATTCAGGCAAACAATTGACCATTAAACTTACTTTGGGTGGAGAAATGGGCACTGATGTCAATTTTTTATGTGTCTTTCTACCACCAAAAATAGCTAGAGCAGACATAGTAGTTTAAGAAAAGTTGTATTTTTAAATAAGGGGGATAAAGAAAACATAATAATGGAAGATTTTAACAGTGACTGGACAAGCCTAAATGAAAATGACAGGACTAAAAACATTGTGACAGCAAATGGTGTTAATCAAGTGATTAGAGAACAGACAAGGAAGACCTACAAGACAGGAGGGGATACAACTATAGATTGGGTATTAACAGACAGAAGAACACAATTTGTAAATGGTCCAGGTGTTTTAAATGCTGCAATTTCTGATTATTGTCCAGTTTACATTATTAGAAAAAAAGTTAAAAGAGAGAAACAAATGAGGCTTTAATTAGGGAAATTAGATCTTTTAAAAACCTAAATGATGAAACATTTCTGAAACAAACTAGTAATCTAGACTAGTCCCGTTTGTATAAATGTATGCAGGTAGATAAGGCAGTGGCTTATTTTAATGAGCAATTATTAAACATAATTGATCGTTATCTATTAAAAAAAGGGATACAGGTGAAAATGGATTAACACTAAATTATTAGAACTGCTCAAATTAAGAAACATGCTTTGGAAACAATTTCAGAAGTCTAATTCACAGAGCGGCTTAAATGCATATCATAACATTCAAAATTCTTGCAAAACTGAAATAAAAAAATAAAAAGCGACATATTACAAAGAAAAACAGTTAACATTTTTAGCTAACCCCAGAAACTTCTGGAATTCTTTTAAAGATTTCTATCAACCTTTAAGTGAAGTATAGGTTGGCAAATTAAAGACTGGAGAAAAATAAATGATGATCTAGAATTAGCAGATACATTTAACAACTTTTTTACAGATATGACAACATATAAAAATCAGATAAAACATGAATCTACGAGATTGGATAATACTCATCATACCATCCTCTTTTTCCGGGTAACAAGAAAGGAAGTCTATGCTCTTCTGTTAAAACTAGGGGGAATTAAATGGCCAGGTGTAGACTGTCTTTTCCCTAGACTGCTAAAATTGGAAGCTAAACAATCGGCTGAACCAGTAACTTATTTGATTAATCTATCTTTATGTACAAACCAGGTACTAAATTGTTGTAAAACAGCTATTATAGCACCAATATTTCAGTTAGGTGATAAGCAAATAATTACTAATTACATGCCAATCTCCATTTTACCTGCATTAGCAAAACTGTTAGAAAATGTGGTTTTCAACCAGTTGACTAAACATCTAGAAGAGAATCTTCTGTTCACACAAGACCAATATCAATTCAGAGTGGGGTACAGCATGGCAATGACCTTGGTCAGGTTAACCAATGACATAGATGAAAACATGGATTGTGGAATGATCATTGGGGGAATTTTTATTGACCTGATCAAGGCCTTAAACATGGTGGACCACCCATTACTGATTTGTAAGTTAGGAAATGCAGGAGTCGGGAATCATTCATTAAATTGGTTTAAACCTTCTTTATCAAACACAAAGCAATTGGTTAAAATTGGGTCAGAAAAACTTCAATGAGGACAGTTAACAGTGGGGTTCAGTTCTGGGTCTGTTCCTGTTTTCAATATTTGTAAATGATCTACCAGAAATCGGCAATGAAGTTTCTACTATAATGTATGCAGATGATATGCTGAAATACTTTATTGTGCTGGAAAGACAAGAGTGGACCTAGAAGCAAAAGTGCAACCAGTGTATTATGCACTATAAAACTGGTTTACTGAAAACAAAATTTCATTAAATGAAAAGAAATCCGAAACTATGGTCTTTGGAATTAAACTAAGGCTTGAGGCTGTAGGTAAAAACATTGTGATATTATTGACAAAGGGACATGGACTGGAGGAAGTGTCTAGCTTTAGCTATTTGGAGGTAACGTTAGACAAAACTTTGTCTATTCATGAGCACGTAATGAAAGTAAAAGGTAAACAGAAAGTTGGGTTACTTACATGGAAAGAAAAACATATACTGTAGATTCTGAATGTGTATATACTTCTGTAGTCTTGTAAGGGTTAAAGAGCCGCTGTTGCATCAAAGGAAAAATTGAACAAAATATAACAATTAGGTACAATTCATCTTGCATTCTGTATATATTCTATAGATTTCTCCTCCCAATTATTTATTACTGAGGACATTTGCATGAATACATGATCTTTGTCCCTTAGTCCTTTGTCCCATCTACCATTTATAGCTTATCCCTACTTCAAGTCATAATCCTGTGTTGTGACATCACAATCTGTTGCCATGGAAGTAACTGTGATGTCACAAACAGTGCATTATGACCTCAGGTAGGCAGACACCAGCAGGAATAGTTAAACTTTTCAGGGGCAAATATCCTGTTTTTGTGCAAATGACCTCAGAACAAATTAATGGGTAGGAGAAATGCAGAACTAATGTGAAATACAAGCTGGACAGTGTTTGAATATTATGTTTTGTTCAAGTTCTCCAGAAGGCATTAGCTGCTCTTTAACATCACATGTTAAACAAATCTCAGCAAACCAGGTACTTTTTCCAGACTTGGAATACAGTGCTATTTTGTTGGTTATTGTACCAAATGCAACACTCCAAAAACATGTGGGATCATTTAACAATATTGTTAAATTTACTACCAGTCAAAGAAAATTAGAAAATCACTGTGATTTGTATCAAACATTTGAAATGTTGCCTACTAAACAGAGAATTCAGTATTCTATACTTAATTGTCTTCATAACAATTTAAAAACAGAAACACCTATAGTTTTAACTAATAGACTAATAAGAGTAAACAGTAACAAATCATTGTGTGCATCTTCATTAAAATATTATCAAGCAAGTCAGATTAAAACCAAGGTGGCTGAATGTACATTAACTTTTGATGGTCCTTGTTTACTAAATCATATCTTTAGATTGAGGCTAGGTATTCAATCTAAAGCACACATGCTAAAAAATTGTAAAGAATTACTTAAGGACATAATCAACATGTTGTTGTCTGGATAATATCTGAGAAGTTTTAAACTTATGTTCATTTGTTCATTCATTTACAAATTTATTTATTTATTTATGTATTTGTTAACCTGGTAAGTACACTGATTCAAAGGACCATTTTCAGGTACGACCCGGGCAGTCTAGATGGCACACACTACACAGACAAGAACATTGTGACATGACAATAGTAGCAATTCACAAAGTTTATAGAGAATTATTTGAGAAGAATACAACACATTTTACATTTAAGATTTACATTTCAACCCCATACAATGGGGTAACAACTACAGTACAGTATCATAAGGTCAGAATAAGCTGGATACATATCTTGTGAGTAGATACTAATGTAGTAATGTATCAGATGTCACAGTACAGACATTATTATTGTTCAGTAATTGCAGGTCATACTGGCTGTAAGTGCAGTCTTGAAGTGCCACTTAAAGGTCTGTGTGTATTCCAAGGTATGGAGTTCTACAGGGAGACAGTTCCAGAACATTGGGGCTGCCCAGGAGAATGCTCTTTGACTCATAGCTATAGATAGGCTGGGACAGTCAAGAACTGGACTAGCAGAGGACCTCAAATTTCAGGAACCTGTGACTAAAAGCATGCCCATGAGTGGAGAACTAGTCCCATCATATAGCATTTTAAAAATGAAAGTACCGAACAGCAGGTCCATATGCCTGTGGTGATAGCCACCCTATCGATTGATATACTGTAGAGTACAGTGGCAGGTGCATTAAGGGTCATGGGTAATGAACCTACATATATTGTTGTATACTATGTTTAGTCTTTTAGATAGATTGGGTGATATAGGATGTAATATGGGACAGCAATACTTTTGAATAAGGAGTAGGGTGCTCTGCCATATAGCCAGCCTCGCTATATAAGCCCTGCACCATCTTTTTTGCTCTTCTCTGGATAGTCTCCACCATATCTATGTCCTCGCACAGATGTGGTCTCCAGAACTGCATGCATTACTCCAGGTGAAGCCTTAACAATGTTTTATAGAATGGCATCACCACCTCCCGCCTCCTGCTAGTGATACCCCTGCCTATGCACCCCAGCATGCCACTGGCCCGCCCTGCCACCTTTGTACACTGCTTTGATACCTTAACATCATCGGAGATGACAACCCCCAGATCCCTTTCCTCTTCAGTGACAGTCAGGTCCTCCTTTCCCAACTTGTAGCTCTCCCCGGGTTCCCTCTACCCAGGTGCATTATTTTGTATTTCTTTGAATTGAACCTGTAGCACACCCACAGCCACTGGTTAACCCTATTTACAGCCTGTTCTATGTGAGAGTTGAAGCTAAGGGAGTGACCCCCAGATATTTAAACCCATCAATCTGTTCAAGAGAATGATCCATCTGAGATTTGAATAGTGAGTAAGAGCTGGGGGTTAGCTGAGTGCCTTGTAAGCTTTTGCTTGGAGCTGAATAACACGGCTTTTGTTTTCTTTGTGCTTAATTGCCACTAACCTGTGTTCTGTGAACCAATGTGGAGCAACAGTAAACTCTGCAGAGAGTGTGTGACATAATTTGGAAACTGAGCTGCTACTGGCGAATAAGATGAGGCCATCTGCATACATGATCCTTTGTTTGAAGTAGTTTCCAAAAGTAGAGGATTTACAAAGATCAAATAGATTAGGGGTCCCAGGATTGACCCTTGGGGGAACCCCTTAGCACTTTAAGTGGGCTTGAGAGGCTTCCACCAACACTGACCATCTGTGTCCTGTTTGAGAGATAATTTCAAACCCAGAAAGATTTGTGGGAGGAGAACTCTATCTCAGACAGATCATTTAGTGGTATGTTATCATCAACCATGTCGGACACTTTGGAAAGGTTGACAAATATGGCCCCTGTGAAATTTCCGTAATCTGCCTCCGTGAGAACAAATTCTGAGATGTACTCATGTAAATATGTACATATTGAATTTATGTATTTTTTGTTTTTACTGCATGATTTTAAATTGATGTTATGTACATTGTAATGTACATTGTAATCCTGTATTGTCATTGTCAGTGTCAGTGGCTCAGTAAGTAGCACACTCGCCTCTGAGGCTGGGAGATCAGATGGCTGTGGGTTCGGTTCCCACATCTGGCACTTGGGTTAATATCCCAGTACTGATACTGTAGTGCATCATGAGAGGGGTGCTGCACTTCTGAGGTGCCATCTTTCAGATGAGATGTTAAACCGAAGTCCCATCTGCCTGGATTGGTGGTAGTTCAGGTGGATGTTAAAGATCCCATGGCACTTATCGAAAAGAGTAGGGGAATTTCCTCAGTGTCCTGGCCAAATTTCCCTCATTCACTAAAAGTACCACCAACAGCTTAATGAGGTTCATGGTCAGTTGGCATTCATCTGTATCCCCCTCCCCCGGGTCATGCCTGAAAATAGGCAGGATTTGTCTAGTGCACTTACCCGGTCAACAAAAACTAAATAAATAAAATAAATAAATACCCCTTGTGTATCCCCTTCTCCCCCAGGCATGGCTGAAAAAGGGTCTTTTATCCAGTTCACCTTCCTGGTAAATCAAATAAAGCAAAGAAACTGGGCTCAACCCAGTTTTTAAAGAACTCATTATTAGAAGTAGTGTAATATAGTTTTTTTAAGAGCACTTGCTAAGAAAAATTTGAATATTGTTGTAAAATCCATTCAATGTCTCACCTAACTATGAAGAAATATGTGCAGCATTCTTCTTAGGTCATCATTTACACATCCATTCACTACTTAAGTGACAGTTACTGAGAACACTACATAATGATTCAGCCTGGGCTTAGCACACTCAAAGTGGTAATGACCATCTAACACCAGTACTTCTGGGGAAAAAAATGTTCTTACAAGCGGGCTGATTAGTATTATAAATGGTCTTTGCTGACGTTGAAAATACAGGAAAAAAAATCAGGACATCCAAAAATTGTACTTATAAATGGAATGTTCTTATATCTGATGTTCTTATAAGTGGGCTCTACTTTAACACCACACTCAGTTAATTACAAAGTTACAATAAAGATATAAAAAAACTAACCACTGTGAAGATACAAAAACTGACAATAATTGTGCTCATACCACCAAAAGTTAATGCAAAAAAAAAAAAAAATAGAAAACCCAATGCAGACTGCTTGAGTTTGTATCAACTTTTAAATACTGGTAGGCTAGGCAGTCACATCATTTGGTCAGCCACATAAAGAGTGAGAACTGTAAAACATAGAAAAAATTGCATTTCTGTTGGGCTGTGATCACCACTGTTTCTTACTAATTCCATTTCCTGAACTGGGTGATTAAACTGCCCAGTATCAGGCTGGGATCAAGACTGGTACTGCCCACAATGGGCCTGATTCCAAGTTGCCTTATGCATGGCACATGGTGATTTACTCCAAACCCTGTGGTGCAAATTGAACATTGTCCCATGCATTATGCAGGTTGGAATTACAAGAAGTGGCTTATGCCATGCCGCATGTGGGTTGCACCAAAGGTGGGCTATGCCACCCACTACACCCGCATCCAGCTGCAGCATGGTGCAAGGTTGGGTTATGGCAGCACCTGCTCCCTATTCTGAAAGGGCGACTGCCATAACCCACTTAAGCAATTCCAAGTCCAGATTTGGTGCTGCGGGGTTAGACCGGCATGAAGGTAGTCTAAGGGGCATCCATCCTGGAAAAACAATGGATGCCCCCCCACAGAGCTGTTGTACACACATTCCCATGCCCCAACCACCCCCCAACACAGTGATATTGCCCACCCCCCAAGTCCAGGGTGCCAACCAGGTCGGTGTAGCACTGTGCCCCTTGAATCATCTGTGCCACCCAGTCTACCCCCTCAAAGGGTGGTGGGACTCCAAGGGGCAGTTACATGCTGCAGCAACTTGCAGCACCTAGGTCAGTTGCACCATTCCCATGGCTCAAGCCTGTGGCTGCCATGAGTCATGGGTCATAGGTGCCAGGGACTCTTCCAGTCCTGGAATAGAGCCTAGGGTCCCCAACATAGTGCCACATGGCATAACTTGCATACGCCTACGAGTTGCGCCATGCGATTTGGAATCGGACCCAATGTTTCTTAACAATTATATGTTGTTGTTGTTTTTATTTTGATTCCAAACATTCAAAATAATAATTTTATGATTCCCCTTATAAACATAATGGGCCTGATTCCAAGTCGAGATATGCCTGGCGTAATGTGAATTACGCCAAACCCTGTGGCTCAAATCACACCTTGCACCAGGCATAATGAAAGTTGCAATTACAAGAGGCAGCTAGCGCCATGCTGTCTGGGGGTTGTGCCAAAGGTGGGCTCCACCACCCACTACACTGACAACCCATAGCAGCATGGTGCAATGGTGGGTTGCTGCAGCAACTGTGTCATATTCAGAAAGGGTGGCTGCTGTAACCCACCTATGCCATTTCAGATCCCTGTATAGTGCTGTGGGGATAGACCAGTACTTAGCTGGCCTAAGGGGCATCCATCCTGGCAAAATGATGGATGCCCCCGAAGTGCCATGACTCTCACATTGACATGCACCCCCCAGCACAGTGATGCACCACACCCCCTATTTCACAGTGCCACATGGGTCCATGGTGCATTGTGCTACCCTTGCAGCCATGCCAACCAGACAACACTCCCCTTGGCCCCATGAGGCTTGTGGTACTTGTACAGGGAGGGGGGCAGTTATATGCTGGCCACGACCCAAGTGCACCCAGGTTCGTGCCATTCCTTGGTGCAAGCCTCTACGTCGCGCAAGTAGCATGTCGAAGGTGCCAGGGACCCTGCATGTCTTGGAATAGGGGGGAGGGTCCCTGGCATAGTGCCACTTGTCGCAACTCGAATACACCCTCAGGTTGCACAATGCAACTTGGAAATGGGCCCCATATGTGGCAATTATAGTATATTGCTGAAATGTCATTTTGCACCAAAAGTGCAAAAACATGTTTTGAGCAGGATTTTCAAAAATTATACTTGTCATTTTTATGAGGTGAACAGAAGCACAAAAGAAGCGAGGCCTCTGAGCATCCTGCCATGCCGACAAGCAAACAAAACTGAATAATGTCACAAACTGATGGGTACTTGCAGTGAAGGAGAAGAAGAAAATTATCCCAATCACTAGGGTACATTTAAAACAATAAAGCTTTCATTGTTAAAAAAAATGGGGTAGCACCCCAACATAACATCTGCATCAACGTTTCAAGTAATCCAACTTTTTTCAAGACAATAGCACCCTCTAGTGATGGCCTTATATAGTGTAGGTATCATATTTCATTTAAAAGGAAGGATATCACTTCCCTACCTTATTTAACAATATAATCACCCTGTCAAAATGTTTATATATTGTGAGTATTAAAGTGCAATACAAGACCAACAGAGTTCCTAAACATATATGATGCATATCATACAATACTAATTTCAAGCTTATATTTGTAATTGCATCCTGAAATCTCATTCAATCATTACTGGATGCAAAAACAAAGTACCATAATAAATATTTAAATTATTTTAAATACATCATGTATGTTAAAATCATTCTCCAAAATATCATTTATTAAACCTACACTAAATTATCTAAATAATCATTAAATAGCTGGACCTCCTATAATGATATATACATATATATATATATATATATATATATATATATATATACATATACATACACAGAGCGAGAGAGAGAGAGAGAGATAGATATATAGATATACAGTCTATATATATATGGATATACATATAGATATAGATCTATAGATATAGATATATAGCTATACTATATGCAATAGATATACCACTCTGAGGTGTCGGTTGCTCTCTGATATATATCATTGGTAAAGGCCAACCGCCCAAGGCAGTACGATATCAGAGCGACTGCACACCTCAGAGTGGTTTATCTATCTTATAAAATGTCAAAATTGTTTTGGAGGAGGGGTAAAAGTGCAGGTGTGCGGTCGCGCTCTGATATACGCACGGCCATGTGATGCTGGTCAGCTAATGATATTGCTGCAATTTCGCTACCCATTTTATAAATATATATATATACATCATGGAACTATGAACAAAAGAGAACTAGTCTCTCTTGTAGACCACCTACCCAAATGATGCTAAATTGATAAACACACTGATGCAATTTATAAGTTCAGTACTTCATACAGGAAACATAAGCACCCTTAGTGGACTTGGATGCAAAAACAAAAGCAAAAAACAGACAAGACAAAAATGTGCTAATGGAAATAAATCCTGTTTCCATATACTGTATGTCTAGAAAAAAGAACAGGTGCTAATTGAAAGTGTCCATTCAGTACTGGACTCTCTCCTGCTTACAACTTGAATTGCCAAAATGTCTCTCAGCTTAAAATTGCATTATAACAATCACCTCCATGTAGCCCCATACTAACACACTCAATACCATTACATTTGAATGTATGACCAGCACCATAGCTTTTAATATGTGCTGAAAGAGCATTTTCCTTAGTGCCAATTCTGAGGCGTCTCAAATGTTCCACAACTCAATATCTCAACTTCTTTTGGTTTTACCAACATAATAACAATTACATGTACATTTAGCCAGGTATACCACAGATTCAGTGTTACATGTTATAAAATCTCTTATCTTATATGTCCTGTTATTTGTAAAACAAAATTCATCTCCCACTTGAAGATATTGGCACATGGAACAATTTCCACATCTGAAATTACCAGTTGGTCTTTTGGCCTTTTCTTGTTTTTGATCCACATCCAGGGCACTATGCATCAGTTTGTCTCTTAAATCACTTCCTCTTCTGTATGTTATAATAGGTCCCTGGTTCACAATAGTTTTGAGAACTGGTTCAACCATCAAAATAGTTTTCTTAATGATATTTACCATATTCTGACTCTGGGAAGTAAATGTGAGAACAAGATTAGGACCTTTTCTAGATCTCTCCCTTAAATTATCACTTTTTTCTTTAGGCCTTAATAAATCATTTCTATTCATCAAATCTACAGATTTTTTAGATTTTTCAATGGTCCTTATATCATACCCTCTATTTCTAAACCTATCTGTCATGATGTTACTCACTTCTTGATATCCCTCAACTGTGTTACAATTCCTTCTTAGTGTGATATATTGTCCCTTAGGTACATTATTCACAATGTGTCTAGGGTGGCAACTGTAATAACGTAAAATGGAATTTCAATCAGTATCTTTCCTATATACGTTAGTTATCATGTCTCCATTGTTCTTCTTCATTATAAGTAAGTCCAAAAAAGATATTTCTGTTTTACTTACATTTGCTGTGAATTTCAAATTAGAATTTGTACTCTCCAGATATTTAACAAAATTTCCCAGTGTTCCAAATTACTCTGCCATATAATGAAAACGTCATCAATAAAACATTTATATATGTGCAAACACCCATAATATGGATTTACATAAGGCTCATACATGTATTTTCTCTCCCACTCATCCAGTTAAATAACAGCATAATTTGGGGCCATAGTGGCACCCATTGCCATTCCATTAATATGATGGTACACAGTATCTGCAAACAAAAATACTTTTTTCTTTAAAACATGCTCAGTCAGGGTTATCAAGAATTCTTTAAACTTTCCCTCATACACAGTTTCTCTATATAGAGCATCTCTCAAGGCTTCTAACCCCTCCTGATGGGGTATATTGGTATAAAGGGAAGTTATATCTAAGGTTACCAAATATCATTCTGGTTCCATTTTGATATCTAACAAAATATGTAGAATATGAATACTATCCCTGTGATACACCCTCAACTTCATGGCTACACCTTTAATGTGTTCATCCACATATTGGGCCACAGGCTTTGTAATAGAGCCATTGCTGGACACCATAGGTCTCATTGGTGGATTTTCTAGTCTCTTATGTATCTTAGGGAGACCATAGATTACTGCCATTCTAGGATGTTTTACCACGAGACACTCAGAAGTTTTTAAATCCATACATCCATAAATTACTGCTTCATGTAATGTCACATCTAACTCCTTGCTGTATAACAATGTGGGATTCAAACTAAGTATCAGATAAATGGATATATCAAATAGCATATCATTCATGGCACTGCAATACTTAAGTTTATCCATCACCACCACAGAGCCACCTTTGTCAGCAGATTTGATGGTGATGGAACAGTTGTCCTGCAAGCATTTGATGGCTCTCCTCTCTTCACTGGTTACATTCTATCTTCCCCCTTCCATGGTCGTCTCCAGATAGCTATTTCTTTAAAAGCACGGCATATGTATTGGCAGTGTGTGACCATGGAAGCATATCAAAAAGTAAATAGAATTCCAAGAGGGCTTAGATGGACCATGCAGCTGACATTTGGTATAGAAAAAGTGATTTTTTTAAGAAAGTGGAAAATGCATCTTTTGAATTCTTCAGCAGCCCTCATTCAGATTATTCTTGATGATGGAACTGAAATAGAACCAGAAGTGTTGGATACCCATAAGAAATGTGAGGATGATTTTTTTTTTTAATTTCAACAATATTCTGAATTTGAGATGTATTTCACGAGATTAAAAGGGACCATTCAAAAAGCAGATGTACATATTAAACATACAAAAATGTATAAGTTTGAGAGAGATCGGAGAGATTATTTAAATGGCCACATATCTGAATGGGGGAAAAATGTGGAAAATAATGTATGCCCTATTTTAAAGAAATCTCATGTTGTTCCTGATACATACACTAGTGTATCAGGTTCTGAATCAGAGAAAGAAAATGATTTTGGTTACAAAAAATGTAACTACAGTAACAACTACTGACAGAGATACTGGTGTTTTTTTAGCACAGTCCCAATTGATAGGAAAAGGATTTAGGGATACTGAGGCCACAGAACCCACTTCTGAATGTACGGAATATACTGGATGCTGTAATGACCCCCCCAGGAAGATGTTGTGCACAACCAGGTGGAGCAGAGGTGGTAACAATGAGGGAAGTAGAGAACACCTTACATTTGCCAATCTTTCCAAGCAGAGGCCTGCGCAGGAGCCCCAGGCTATTAAGGTATGTGGATGAAATACCAGGAGGCGCACATGGGGAATGGGATGGGGACAGCATAAGAGGAAGGAGCAGGAATGGATATCCCCCAGTGGTGAACAACAAAGGGAGGTGGCATACACAATATCCCAGGAGGAACAACTATCGCCAAAGGGGTAAACACAGGAATTAGAAACTGCTTTCGAGAAAGTGCCAGAAAACCTTGTGATTAACTTATCAGAATGCAAGTTGACTGATGTAGAATTACAAGTACTGAACAAAGGACTATCCTTTGTACCTACCAATTTTGTTATTGACTTTGCTACAGTTGTAGATTTGCACAGATATATGAGAAAATGAAATCTAAGGATACTATATGAGAAAGAAGATGAGGAAGGAATGAAAGAGAACACAGAAACAGGAATCCTCAACATGAGTGAAACACAGGAACAAGAGAAGTGGAAGAAGAAATCCACATATATTCCACCCATGAATCCCATTGTGAGGGTATTTGTCAAACTGTGTGAAAAAGAGATTTGTAGCTATCTGGAGATGACCATGGAAGGGGGAAGACAGACTGTAACCAGTGACGAGAGAAGAGCCGTCAAAAGCTTGAAGGACAACTGTTCCATCACCATCAAATCCGCTGACAAAGGTGGCTCTGTGGTGGTGATGGATAAAGTTAAGTATTGCAGTGCCATGAATCATATGTTATAGGATAGATCCATTTATCTTGTACTTAGTTTGAATCCCACAGTGTTATACAGCAAGGAGTTAGATGTGACGTTACATGAAGCAGTAGCTGATGGATGTATAGATTTAAAAACTTCTGAGTGTCTCTTGGTAAAACATCCTAGAATGGCAGTAATCTATGGTCTCCCTAAGATACATAGGAGCCTAGAAAATCCACAGATGAGACCTATAGTGCCCAGCAATGGCTCTATAACAGAGCCTCTGGCCCAATATGTGGATGAACACATTAAAGGTGTAGCCATGAAGACAAGGGTGTATCTTAGCGATACCAAGCATATTGTACAGATTTTGTCAGATATCGAAATGGAACAAGAATGGTATTTGGTAAACTTAGATATAACTTCCCTTTATACCAATATATTCCATCAGGATGGGTTAAAAGCCTTGAGAAAGGCTCTATATAGATAAACTGGGTATGAGGGAAAGATCATAGAACTCTTGATAACCCTGACTGAGCATGGTTTAAAGACAAGTGTAGTTTTGTTTGCAGATACTGTGTACCATCAGATTAGTGGAATTGCAATGGGTGCCACAATGGCTCCAAATTATGCTGTCTTTTACCTGTCTGAGTGGGAGAGAAAATATATATATGATCCTGATGTAAATCCATATTATGGGTGTTTGGACATATATAAATGTTTTATTGACGACATTTTCATTATATGGAAGAGTAATTTGGAACACGTGAGAAATGTTGTTAAATATCTGGAGAGTACAAATTCTAATTTGAAATGCACAGCAAATGCAAACAAAACAGAAATAACTTTTTTGGACTTGCTTATAATGAAGAAAAACAATGGAGATGTGATAACTAAGGTACGTAGGAAAGATATTGATCAGAATTCCATTTTACGTTATGACAATTGCCACCCTAGACACATTATGAATAATGTACCTAAGGGACAATATATCACACTAAGAAAGAATTGTAACACAGTTGATGGGTATCAAGAAGCCAGTAACGTCATGACAGATCGGTTTAGAAATAGAGGGTATGATATAAGGACCATTGAAAAATCTAAAAAATCTGTAGATTTGATGAATAGAAATGATTTATTAAGGCCTTAAGAAAAAAGTGATAATTTAAGGGAGAGATCTAGAAGAGGTCCTAATCTTGTTCTCACATTTACTTCCCAGAGTCAGAATATTGTAAATATCATTAAGAAAAACATGCATATCTTGATGGGTGAACCAGCTCTCAAAACTATTGTGAACCAGGGACCTATTATAACATACAGAAGATAAAGTAATTTAAGAGACAAACTGGTGCATAGAGCCCTGGATGTGGATCAAAAACAAGAAAAGGCCAAAAGACCAAGTGGTAATTTCAGATGTGGAAATTGTTCCATGTGCCAATACCTTCAAGTGGGATATGACTTTTGTGTTACAAATAACAGGACATACAAGATAAGAGATTTTATAACATGTAACACTGAATCTGTGGTATACCTGGCTAAATGTACATGTAATTGTTATTATATTGGTAAAACCAAAAGGAAGTTGAGATATTGAATTGTGGAACATTTGAGACACATCAGAATTGGCACTAAGGAAAATGGTCTAATAGCACATATTAAAATCTTTGGTGCTGGTCATACATTCAAATTTAATGGTATTGAGTGTGTTAGTATGGGGCTATGTGGAGGTGATTGTGATAATGCACTTTTAAGCCGAGAGACATTTTGGCAATTCAAGTTAAAAGCAGGAGAGAGTCCATGACTGAATGGATACTTTCAATTAGCACCAGTTCCTTCTTCTAGACATATATGGAAATATGATTTATTTCCATTAGTACATTTTTGTCTTGTCTGTTTTTTGTTTTTGTTTTTGCATTCAAGTCCACTAAGGGTGTTTATGTTTCCTATATGCAGAACTGAACTTATAAATTGCATCAATGTGCTTATCAATTTAGCATCATTTGAGTAGGTGGTGTACAAGAGAGACTAGTTCTCTTTTGTTCATAGGTCCATGAAGAAATTGGTACTACATAAGTTATTGTAATGGAATTATATATATATATATATATATATATATATATATATATATATATATATATATAGAGGAGGTCCAGCACTTTAATGATTATTTAGATGATTTAGTATAGGTTTGATCAATGATATTTTGAGAGTGATTTTGACATACATGATGTATTTAAAATAATTTAAATATTTGTTGTGGTACTTTGTTTTTGCATCCAGTAATGACTGAATGAGATTTCAGGAAGCAATTACAAATATAAGCTAGAAATAAGCATTGTATAATATGCATAATATATGTTTAAGGACTCTATTGGTCTTGTATTGCACTTTAGTACTCACAATATATAAACATTTTTACAAGGTGATTATATTGTTAAATAAGGTAGGGAAGTGATCCCCTTCCTTTTAAATGAAATATGACACCCAGACTATTTAAATCCATCACCGGAGGGTACTGTTGTCTTGGAAAAGAGTTGGATTACTTGAAACATTGATGCAGATGTTACGTGGGGTGCTACCACATTTTTTAACAATAAAAGCTTTATTGTTTGAATGTACCCTAGTGAGTGGGAGAATTTTCTTCTTCTCCTTCACTGCAAGTAGCCATCAGTTTGTGACATTATTCATTTTTATGAGGTGGTGTGGAAAAATGGCTATATTGAAAGTCTGGAGTTAAAATACTGAAAATTAGTGAAGTTATGAGTGACCGTTGAAATACTACAATGTTCACTCATAACCTGGGCATTTTACCATATTTCACAGCAGGGGTTCGATTTTTTATGGCCCGTTAGAGCAATGCTTGATGAGTCAACACCAACTTGTAGCAAACCCCACTGTGACAGGGACCCTGCAACAGATTGTGGTAGATACAGGGCCCTGATGCCAATGTCAACATGGCTGCCACAAGCAGAACACTGTGTCAAGGTGATAGCTCACAGGAGGGGTTTGACAGAAGCTGCCATCAGCCCCTGCGCCATGCCACTCCATCCCCATGATTGCATGCCAGGCCTGTACTGATGCCTGGCAGCTGATGGTAGGGACCACAGTTGGTAGTCATGCCCTCTCACTAAAACAGCTAGGGTGACAGTAGGGCAAACCAGTAGCAAACTATGGGGCCTAGCAGTCAGTGTGCCCAGTGGTCCCAGATTTATTCTGGCCAGCCAGCAGAGCCTCCAGTACTGACAGTGCCCCAGTAGGATGGGGTTGCTGGATGACCAGGGAAACATCCTGGAGTGCCGGTGTCTGATACTACCACACTGTAATCTTGTGTGGCCATCAGGGTGCCAGGGCCCCAACACCAAGTTCTGTGACTTTACATACCAAGTCCAGAGGGGACCTTCCAGGGCACGTGGACTCCATTGGCACTAGGGGTCAGCGGGAATGGCCCATGAGGCATGAGGAGGTGTGTGGTATGGGATGGAGGTGTGCCCTGCCACCACAAAGTGGAACTTAACAATATGATGTGAACCACATCCACCATGATGGATACCATTGACATATCAAACCAATGTGGTGAGGACATTTGTATGCAGGGCTACATTGGCTCACTGTTTCACATGCAGTGATATGCATGCAGAATGTGACACCATGGACATGCCAATTTCATTGAACACCTGAAGAAAGCAGAATATGGAAGATATACTACTGGCTCAGTTGCACAGGCATCATATCACACTCCCACTGCAGACCATTGAACGTCCCAGAGGGGAATGGTCTGATGGTATACCAATGACTATGGGAGAGCACCAAGTGTGCCTTCTGGCACTTTTGTACTGCAATAGTCAGTGAGACTGAATGACCATCCACACAGCAGCAGTATACTATATACAGATGCCCCCCCAACACTTCAGTGGTGAGTCATTATACCATGGTACACTGTTGACATGCCTCTGCTTCCATGACCTGGTGATGTTCCACCCAAGGCAGTGCATGGTGTTATGTCTCTGTGACCCACAGCGTACAAAGCCTACTGAGGGTGATTTGAATGTTTCTCTGTTGGTGTGACACACTTGCACAGTTTACTGGGGTGGCAGTGCAATGCATAGTTCAACACATTCTGTTGTCATCACCTTAGGGGTCCTTACCATACTCAGCAGTAGGAGCTGTGGTTCTACATATGTGACCCACTCATCTGCAGCCATGTTCTAGGTCTGGAACACTCAGGTATGTTACTGCAGTGTATGTGGAGCTGGCATCTGGGTTAGGAACCATCTGTGCAGGTCCACAAGTTGCTCACAACTGCCGTTCTGTGTCTCGGCACTAGCTTTCTGTAGAGTGTCAACAGAGACCTCTGCATGGTGCCATGTGGCCACATTGCACATTGTGTGCAGGAAGCAGTTGGTGCCTTCCATGATTTGGGGTGTACCCATGATAGGCAGTGCTGTGGACACCCTGCTGGTGAATGGCATGGGAGGTAGGATACTGTAGCATTATGCCACTCCCACCACATCCCACAGGCACTACAGGTGGGGGGATCTGTGCAGCCAGGTGGCATAGGAGTGCACCATGGACAGATTACAGTGGGGACTGTGACTCACACTGCCGTTGTCACCCCAGTATGCAACAGTTTCCCATCCTATGCTACAGGGTACCACTGGCCATCCAGCACTACAGATGGTGGATTGCATGGGCCGTTAGACTAGCTTTTCTGGTCTAAGCACCAGTGTAACCTGTGGCTTTAATTGTGCTTCCATAATCACAGCACAGGATGATGCAGCTGGGTTCTGACACAAGCCCCCTTGCTGCCAAGGTGCAACCCTAGGTGTGGTGCAAACATTGCACAAGCTCCAGTGGTGCAGGTGGCCTTCCTATCAACACTGGCACCATTTGAAACTTGGATGGACACATGGTGTGGCTGATGGCACTCCTTGCATCAGTTCTGTTTGGTACAGGCATCATGTGCCAGTCTCAGGAATTTAAAAATTGAGTCCAAGATTTTTAGCGCAATCTTCATATTACCCTACCTCACTGAACCGGTAGGTGAAAATTTTCAGATCCCTGCTGAAATGTCATTCTGCACCACAAGTGAAAAAACACATTTTAATGATAGCTATCACATTCATAAGGTGCTTTGAAAAAATGGCTATGTTGAAAATTTGGAGTCAACATATTGAGAATTACCAAAGTTATGAGTGTGCATAGAAATATTTCAATGTACACTCGTAGCGTTGTCATTTTTACATATTTTGGCCCCACATTTTCAACATAGCCTTCTTGTGACCCCATCTCATGAATAGTGATATATGAAGTGGCCAAAATTCACTCCATGTAATAATTCACAAATCCGTGGCATTTTATGAAATACTCCACCGGGCAAGGTCCGCAGTTCACTGAGAAAACTAACTTCATCATCAAGTGTGAAACAAAACATCACCGCAATGCAAGCCACAGATGCGAAGAGTGGGATCATGGTGAAAGTGAAATTTTACTGGTGAGGTCTGCCACTACAGGCAAAGTTTGCACTGTATTGTGGGATTGGAAGTCACATGTTGTTAAACAGAGGTCACATGTTGCTGAACAGCCTAGGCAGAGTGTCTCATTTCCTCAGTGTAGTGTTTAGAGAGTGAGCAGAAAGGACACATCAGTGTGTGTAATTCTGTGCTTGATCCTGAAAACAAACCTTTATATTTGTTTATAAACTTTTATAAACCTTTAACAACCTTATATACCCTTACTTTAGAGTTAATATAGAGTGCAGTTTTGCAGTGTTGTGTTCAGTTTAGTACTCTTCTAGGTTTACTTTTGTTTGAATCAGTATGTGGAGGGAAAGACTGTTTGGGAGTGAGTCTTTGCTTGTAATTGCTCCTCTCCCATGTGTTTAGCAAGCAATCCTCTTCCCTCCTTGCATTGTTGTAATCCCTGTGCTGTTAAAAGAAAGAAAAGAAAAATGTTTATGTTGTTCTTGACTGTGTGTTTTAGTAAATACCCCTGTCAGCAGTAGTCCACTTTGTTCTGTCTTTGTTTGTAAGCCCCCCCAACCCTACATGTCCCTAACTGTGTTCTGATGTGTTATAGTGTAATTACCCTTGTTATCCTTGAGTTGTTGTAGTAGTGTAGTAGTGATCTGTGCTTCTCAGGTTGCTCAAATCAAACCTGTAATCCCTCCATTCATCCCTGTGTTCTTGATTGATTTTGAGGTGTTGTAAATATCCTTGGTATCCTGCCCTGTCTTGTACTACTATTCTGTGTGCAACTGAAAGTTTTATAAACCTTTATAACTTAACTCTCCTAGACTAGCCAGTCAGTTGTTATACTCCCAGTTCTGTTAAAAACAGACAAAAAAAGAACTCTGTTCTTGATTTATCTTGTGGTGTGATTCAGTAAATACCCCCCTGGTATCCCACCCTGTGTTGCAGTACTGCTCCGTGCGCAAAAGAATCCTTAGAAACCTTCATAAATTAACTCTTCTAGCCTAGCCAATCTGTCATTGTACTCCCATTTCTGTTAAAAACAGGCAACAAAGAACTCTGTTCTTTATTCATCTTGATGTGTGTTATAGCAAATACCCCTGGTATCCCACTCTGTGTTGTATTACTGCTCTGTGCAAAAAAGAAACCTTTATAAACCTTCATAAATTAACACTTCTAGCCTAGCCAGCCTATCATTACACTCCCTGTTCTGATAAGTACAGGCATAAAGACAACTCTGTTATTGATTCATCTTGAGGTGTGGTACAGTATAATAAATACCACTGGTATCCCACCATTTGTTGTAGTACTGCTCTGTTTGAAAAATAAACTTTTATAAACCTTCACAATTAACCCTCCTAGCCTAGCTGGCTTGTTGGTATACTCCCTGTTCCATTAAGTACAGACAAAAAAAGAACTCTGTTCTTGATTCATCTTGAGATGTGGTATAGTAAATACCCCTGGTATCCCACCCTGTTTTGTAGTACTGCTCTGTGTGCAAAGGAAACCTTTGTAAACCTTCATGAATTAACCCTCCTATCATAACTGGCCTGTCATTGTACTCCCTGTTCTATTAAAAAATGCAAAAAAAGAACTGTGTGTTATATAAATTATTCCTCTTACCCTGTGACCTGTTGTTGCAATTCCTGCAACTTTTTCTGGTTGCAAAACATTGTAAGAGAAGACGAATGCCTGGGAAGAGAATTAATAAAGGGAGAGGTATGCGTGAGGCAGGAAAGAATTCAAAATCTCAGGGGAAAAGTGGTGGTAAGGAAACTATTAAGAAAGCAATGTCTTCAGACGTTGTGGTGGCAGCACCACGTTCTATGGGATCCGGACCATGGCTAGTACTAGTAGTGCAGTATTCATTTCCACTGACTTTTCTGCAGCAAAATTGTTCTTGGCAACCTCTGTGGCAGCCATGGAGGTGGGTAATGTAGTGAGAGGTGGCAAGGGTGGAAGCAGCTGCACCAGCAGATCAGTAATTGTGATCCAGAAACTGAAGGAGGAGCATGTTGCCATCTCAATTGCTGGTGGTGATGTTCATCCTGATACTGTGGAGTCAGTGGTTGAGGGCAAGGATGGAAATCTACAAAGCATGGGTCAGACCCCTACTGTTGCTGATAATAAGATGGTCACACAGCCTTTTGACACTGAGATTCAGGAGGCTGAGCACCAGGAGGAGAACATCAGTGGCTGTCACGAGGTGGATGGTGGTGATGATGATGATGTGCTGGATCCCATATGGGAGCCCAAAAAGAAGAAGCAGAAAGGTGGCGACAGAGCTCAGTGTGTTGTGTACAGTATTGATTTAAAGAGTGAAGCTCGCCCCCAAGCCCCCCTGTAATATTTTTGACATCTTGAGACAATCTCAAAAACAGTACCCCCCCAGTCACTTTCCCTCCGCTGTCCCAGTCCAGGCAGCATGACAAAAAAAGGACCAGACAAAGAAAATACTCGCACTCCAGAGCCAGGAGCAGGAGGCTCCAATGAAGAAAGTGCAGTTACTGGATGGTGGAAATTAAAATTTATTAATAATTTTTGCAAATTAAAGCCTGACCAAGCCTTATCTAGCAACACGCCAGGGCAATTGGACCGACGGAGTTTGTTTCTGCTGAACTCCAGTGATTTATATTCTTGTTTTAATTTGCAAAAGTGCTTAATAAATCTTTAATTTCCACCATCCGGTTCTTGTACTTTCTTCACTGGAGTCCCCTGCTCTTGGCTCTGGAGTGCAACTATTTTCTTTGTCTGTTCCTAATTGACTTTGGGGCTACCACCCTATATTCGCACCCTGCTGTGGTTCTTGAGCACAGCACCATTCTGTTCCCAGCATGATAAAAAAAGGCCTTTGAGATCCCTAGTTTTGGCCTTCTATATAATGGACCCAGCTAATGAAACAGTGGCTTTATGTCAGCTCAGTCAAGCATGGGTCAGTAGGGGGAAGAAGGGAAGCCACCTAGGCACTGGTGGGCAACACACGCACCTAAAGAAAAGGCATCTTCTCTGCTGTCTTAAACACCAGAAGGAAGCTGATGCAGGGGGTCCTGGTTCCTCATCCTCATAATTAGGAGGGGCCACATCAATTCTGAATTATTGCTTTCTATCTCATTACAGTTTACTGGACAACATTTCTAATTGTTTGATATATATAGGGCAATACTGCCACCTCGTGTATTTGAACGGTTTTTATTAATTCTAGTGTATCCAACTATATCTGTACACCAATCATCATTGTTGAACCATGTCTCAAAGACCCCACATATGTCGATGTTATTTGTTGTTAAAAATTCCCTTAATTCATCCATCTTGTTATTTAAACTATGGGCATTTACAAGTAATATGTGTAGCTGTTTTATACTTAAATTGTCTATTTCATGAATATTGTTTGATTCTTTTTTTCCATTATTCCCATTAATACTTTTATTGTTTAATATATTTGTAAAAGCATCTTCTTTGCCACTTTTAATTTTACTTTGTTCAGAGAGTCCAGTTTTCTTGGGCTCTCCCCCTAGTTGTTAGTTTAAATTATTATCAATGTATGAAACAGTATGCTTCCCTGAGATTCCATTTCCTTTTCTGTTTAAATATAGTCCATCACATGAGAACAGTTTGTTTTGGTCTTCAAGTTCCTCCCAATGAGTGATACATCCTATTTGTTGATATAAGCACCAATTTCAAAGCCAGTTATTAAACATTTAAATTTTTACTTGGAGTGACTTACTGTAGATGCTTTTGGGATTGGAAGTATCTCTGTAAAAGTTATTTTGCAATTAAGGAGTGCAAGTTTGCTTGACATCGCTAAAAGGTCTTGTTTAATTTTTAAAAGTGGTTCCTTTAGTATACTATTGGCACCAGCATGTATTATTACCAAGGAATCACATGACTTTCCTAAAATATTGTCCAACAACAGAGTTATATCATTAATTTTTACTCCCCCAGAAGAAGACAATGTTCGATATTCTTTATTGCTGTTACAAAATATTCTATCTAGGTACTGAATTATTGAATCTCCAAGTACGTATACTGATTTATGGGTTTGCTCAGACTGAAAGTCCATAAGATTTCTATTTTCCATTTCCGGTATGGCTGTTTCCTGTATGTGCTGATGATTTTGGATTGAATCATTTGAGCTAGAAGGTCCTGGGAGTGGGGACTGGTGGGGGGCACTATGTTTAGATCTATCTACATCAGGGTTTGGTGATGTTGCAGGTAATAAGGGCAATACTTGTTGATCACTGCTTATTTGTTCATTTATAAAATCACCAGAGCAGCTAAAGATACCAAAATGATTTTTAAAGGTAGCTCAAAGGTACCAGCGTTGCGGCCCTTTTTTTGGAGCTTTATCACTCTGAACAGTAAACCATTCATCATTTGTACAGATTTTGGGTTCTCTAATTCTTTTTCTATTTTGTTTTTCCTGATTATTCTTTTCTAAGGATTTGTTTGGTTCTTGTTGTACCAGTGGAGGATTTGTGCTTATAACTGTGTTTATATCAATGACACTTTCTTCTGTTAGGCCCATAGGTATCTGAGATTCAGTGTCTTTGTTTATTTTAAATCTAACAGCCATTTCAATTTGGCTAGCTTCTAGATGGTTTACTCTGATGTTAAAACTGGAAATCTCCCATTTCCTTTCATAAATTTCTAGGCATTTAACACATATATACTGAATGTCAGACTCTATAGCTGTGGTGACTGGTTTATATCTATCATAATGTATACAGTTAACCCCCATATCACCATTTGCTGTCATAATATATTCAGGCACGGTTACACACAAGTTCTGATATTACTTTAGTTGCTGACAAACAAATAACCACTCATAGCTGTTGTGTGTCCTATATAATTGGATGATTTGCTTTAGCCTTACCCTAAGAGTCATGCTGTGTGCATGCAAAGTCCTGTCCTCCCTCACTCCAAACACACTTCAAACACACAGAAACAAGATGCACCCACCCTGCTCACACTTGCCCTGCTCATAGCAGGGCTGTTTAAATATCTCAGAACGACCTGGAAATAGAACCCATGGGTCAGCAGGCTGCTGCAAGCATCTGTAAAATTAAAAATTCACAAAATAGCACCTATATGCTGGTGAAAGCAGCTCATCCATGGTTCTGGCATGCACAGATGGAAAATGAGTGCTCAAAGTAAAATTAAAACTGATTATGACTGAACTGTAGTCCTACAATACAGTATCATGTCTGATTGATTTAATACCTGGGAGGGCTCTTATTCTTGATACCAGATATCATAATCAATACATAAGGCGTATTAATATTTATAATTACCAGACCAAGTATCAAAAAAGTGAAATATTTAAAAAAGTGAAGCCTTATTCGTACACCTCAAAATCAGTGATATTTGGAGGGGATTTTAATTGTATCTTTTCCCTAGCAGATGAAAAAGGGCTTACTCAAAAGTTATATAATGATATACATTTTCTTAATAGTCTGTATAAGACCATACATCTAAAAGACTGTGCAGCTGAAAAAGGGTCCATTTTAGAACACACTTTTTTAAGAGTAGATTATCTATTTAAATAGATTTCTTTTTTGTATCACAATGGTTACCTCTGAAAAATTGTAAAGTATTTCCAATTGAAACCTCCTATCACAAACTGATCCAAGTAAGATTTGGTGCACCAATGAATAAGCCATTCCCTAGCTCAGTGTGGAAGTTCAATGTTTCCTCATTAGAGGGCCAGGGAAGGTGTCTAGACTGAACTAGAGGCTAGACTATTTGTTTGTGAGCTTTATGAGATTCCACTACTTTGGTGGCAGGACACTAAAAATGATATCAGGGCAGCATATTGTAAACTAGCTAAATCAACCAATCATTTCAGTACTTGATTGTGCTAGCAAATCAAAAGGCACTCAATTTTCAGTTGTCCTTTTGGCCACCTGCCAAATCACAGTGTAAGCACTTTCACCTACAAAATAAACTGGACAAAACGTTACAGTTCAACCAAATGAAAAACAGAACTATAGCAAAAACACTCCTGCCCTATTGTATAAATTGCACACATGATAGGTAGGAGTGGAATATGGAAAGTATTCTCACTCCTGCATCATGAGCCATGGCTATCCCACTTGTGCCTTCAGTACTCATGAGATATCCATGCCTCACTTTGCAGGAGTGAGAATATTTTCCATACTCCACTCCTTTCCATCATGTATTCCATATATATATATATATATAGAGATATATAGAGAGAGAGAGTAGGTCTGCTACAGCATACAGCAGAGTGCTTTAAAAGTGGGTTACATCCTAGGGGACACCACTATATATATATATTATAGTGGTGCAGTCACAACACTATATTTAGGGTTAAGAAAGCACTTCTATGTTAAAGTCAAAATTTTGCACGTTAATATCTTTGGACCAGTTCAATGGATTTTCCTAAAATTTGGTATTCGTGGTGGGGCATGGTAGATCTCTTGATCTGCCAAATTTTGTTTCGGTTGGACATAAGTTCTTTGCGCACAAAAACACTGAACATGCAAAATTATCCATTTTTGGAGGTAGCTTTTGGGATTTTGTCTGTGGCCCTGTGCAGCTGTCCTGTGGAGTGCCCCTCTACAAGGTGGTTCATCTGAAGGAGCTTGGCTGCTTCAACATGCCACTTTTTGTTTGGTGAAAAAATATTTAGGCATTCAAAAGTTATGCCACCTTTAACTTCCCATTATGAGTCAATGGGAACATTTATATGGTTGTTTTGTGAACAAAGAATGGGGTTCTGGCCATCTGGTCCCACCTGGCAGTCAAAGAATGTGCAGCCTTGTGGTTCAAGAATCTTTATCCCAGAGAATTCTTTGACTGCAAGGTATGCCATCTTGTTTTTGCTTTTCCAACCCTACAAATTCAAATATCTCACCTTAGGGGTCACTCCTGAAGTAAAACTTGGATGGGTTTACTCAGGGGGCTCTGATCTATTGACCCATGCCTTTGGTATGTTGTAAAATGGTCTAAAAATAGAGTTACAACATTTTAAAATCTTTGATCTCGGCTTGCTAACAATCTTTGATCTCGAGCCTGCAAATTCTTTGATAGCGAGAATCTTTGATCGTGATTGTGCATCGTGAGTGAGGGATGAGATTGCCCTTTGAAAAATGCTAATTTCTCAGCTCAGGGTGGCCTAGGAACACAAATGAGGGTGAGTTTTCATCAGGGGGCTCCCTTCTATAGAGGCATGTTGGTGGTTTCATCTAAATCATCCAAAAACTTGAATTACAGCATTTTTTATTCTTTGATCATGAGCCTGCAATTTCTTTGATCGTGAGCCTGCAAATTTTTTGATTATGAGATTCTTTGATCTTGATCCTGCATCATGAGGGAGGGAGGGAGGGATGAGATGGCTAGATTTTATAATGCATTACATAGGGCAATTTAACTTTAAATATCTCAGAAACTTTTTTTTAGACATTGGCTCAAACTTTAATGATCAAATCTGCTTACGAGGTACAGTTTCAATGGATTCTGATTTTCTAAAGTTCTCTGCAGTACCCAGCAGTTAGTTTTGTTATTATTTCTGATTCATTATCAGTTGCACATCTCTTCACCATAACTCCCCACAAATAAAGAAAAAACATAAAAACAATCATCAGTAAAGCACTCCTGTCCTATGCTTTGTCAGTGTATGGTAACATTATGCATTCATATATTTGGTTTGAAATAGCTTAGCATATTCATTAGCATTACATAGTTTTTCAAATACACTAGTAGGTGCATTTCATCCGCCCTCTTTCAGGGATGGTTTTATAATTCAGATTGCCCTGACTTGCATTTAAATCAGCTGCATAAATACTGATTAATGTCTATTCACATTTATGGGAGTAGAAAATGTCCTGATCTGCACTGTATTTTGCTATGAATAATGAGCGGCAATGAAGATTGGTACATCCTGCTGGCAGTAAAAATGTTCATCCCCACAATCTGCACCTGCATACGTTATAACTTTGATAATGTCACTTGTCCACCACATTGTTACAGAATCATAATTTAGAATTTTGCATCTGTTGCTGTTGGCTGATCACTGGCTGTCACAAAATAGAAAATAAGTATGTGAACAGCAAATTAAAAACAGAAACAAAAAATGGAGTAGTGCTCCCATTCTGTCCACATACCCCTTCAAACATGTAGTAATGGGTTTTACTTGTTCCAGGAGGGTGAATTTTGTCTATGGCAGTTGTACAGTGTGCTGTATCTATAATTATTATCATTATGACTGTATAATGCTTAACTGATTGAAAATACACATTAGGGACATGGTAACATAGCTGAGACTGGGTGAAGAGACTAATACCCTATCCTTTATTCTTAATTTTTTCTTACTGTATGTAATAGAATACATTGCAGTGCTGAATGATACAGGGCTGAATGGCAGTCACAGATAGATAGCAGTTTCAGGGATGATAATGCATAGTCAGGGACTGCCAGTCCACCGTTGCTGCAACATTCAGAGTTGACCAGCCTCCCATACTACCACCCCTTAACACCCAAGCCCCCAACACCTCTTTCCCAGTCAATTCATTACAAAATGTAATAACTGATGTACGATGGACCAACCTCCCCCCGAGACACACACACACACACACACACACTCACACACACACACCCACACACACACATATACACACGATCATCCAATAACAAACTATTTTTAAATTGATTGGCTGCTCTTAATGGTTTCAGTGTTACTACAGCACTTGACTTCTGACACATATCGAACTTGTGAGCTGTCATAATGTGAATCAAATGCAGGCATTTCATGAAGCAACATCCCACAAGGAACAGGACAGCAGAAACTCACTGTACTCTGCATTGTACAAATGTTTGTGTAGAATACATATCCAAATCATATTCTAATCCAGATCATACTGTATGTTGACTCTGTCTATGATCACATTAAGTGTGACTGAGACCTTGCTAAATTAATTTCTTTAATTTACACACTCGTATTGTGCCTTTACATGTTTAACAGTTGTCCCACATTATTAATTTTTTTTTTCAGAAAATCAACTACAAATCTACATAACTGACTCCCGGGTTTATGCCAAGCTGTTACACACTGTGCAGAGCTGCCGGTATGCCAGTACCTTAATTATATCACACGTGCCCTGAGTGACATTTTTTGGGGGGGATCACGTTACTCTAAGTCGTTTCCATTTAGCATCTGCATTTTTGTTTCCAGTAATCCATGGTCAACAAAATTTATTCATTTCCTGTGATTACTGGTCAGTTGGTGTAGTAAAAATGTTTACTTCACATTCAATATTATTGTTTTAGAATAGTCATTCTGTAATCCACTCACAGGTTTTGAATGCTACTAATATGACCACCTTACTATAGCATATTATTGTGTTTTGTGTTTTCTTTGTACGCATCTCACATTTGCATTATACAGCACACTGACTACACAGGACATATGGAGTGCAGGTAATGATTGTCTTGGAGCTGAAGGAGAAGTGATAGATCACCCCCCCGGCCCGCCACCATCCACCACCATCGGTTCATTGCACCAGCACAGAATTACAATTATGTTTTTAGAACCTAAATAAAGTAATCATCAAAATAAATTAAAAAACAAATACTGCTATTGTCATTTTTAGTCCGCACTGTCAAACTACCTGATGTATTACTTTGCTCTACACAGTAGAAAATATTTAAATTAAGACAAATCACCAGACGTTCAAAATCCTGGGTCTTACAAACAGCAGTGGTTATGAATTGAACAGGATCTATGTACCCATATGGGCAAAGGCAAGCTCGGTGGTATGTACCACTTCTTCCCATTTTAATAATTCAATTTTCTCAGCCCAGGGGTGGCCTAGGAACACAAATAAGGGTGGATTTTGCTCATGGGGCTTTGTTCTATTGAAGCATGGTGGTGGTTCCATGTAATTCTGCCTAAAAGTTGAGTTTCATAGTTTTTTATTCTTTTATTGTGAGCTTGAAATGTCTTTGATCACGAGCCTGCATATTCTTTGATCATGAAATTCTTTGATCGCGATCTTGCAGCGCGAGGTCATGACCAGATTGCCCTTTTTAAAATTCAATTTTCTCAGCCTAGGGGTGGCCTAGGAACACAACTGAGGGTGAGTTTTGCTTAAGGGACTTCATTCTATTGAGGCATGGTGGTGGTTCCATGTAATTCTTCCTAAAACTCGAGTTTAAGTATTTTTCATTCTTTGCTCATGAGCCTGCAGATTCTTTGATCATGAGATTCTTTGATTGTGATCTTGCATTGTGAGGGAGGGAGGGATCAGATGGCCAGATTTTATAATGCATTATATAGGGCAATTTCACCAATCTTTAACTTTAAATATCTCAGAAACGGCTTGGTCTTTTTACTTGAAATGTGGAGGGTGTTGTCTGGCATGTCCTGTAGATGTGAATTACAATTTTTACATGTCAGAGAATTTTTTTTTTTTTTTTTGCAGAGATATTATGTGACACAATTTACATGTTGCAGACAGCGTTTTGCATTGTGCTGTTGGCTTGAAATTAATAGGGTACCTAGTCTTAGTGTTATGGATGTAGTTTTCAGTTGTACCTGTAAAATTTTAACAGGTGCAGAATTCTGCATCTCTGATGAATGAAAATCTCAAACTTTTAAATGTTGTATCTTGGACACAGTTTGGTGTTTTACATTGAAATGTGGAGGGTGTTGATGATACACACATGTTTACAAGTTGCTGGGAGCACAGTCCTGAAGGGCCCATGCTCCCTTCAACTTCTGCTGGTTGGTGGGAGCACAGGGCCCGAAGGGCCCGCTCTCCCACTAAGTTCCGCAAGTTGGTGGGAGCGCAGGGCTCGAAGAGCCGTGTTCCCACCAACTTGCACAAGTTATTACTTTTCTATTCTTTCTCAGAAAGTGAGGAAATTCTATTGTGTTAATGCATCATTTAGGGTTAAAGCACAAAAAGTCAAGAAATGAAAAATCTTTAGGGTTGCCCCTCCACTCCCAGACCCACCAATCATCCCAAGATTGACAAATGATGGGGTGCGTCATTGGGGTCACAAGGCCTAAATGTCACTCCATTCTTTTTTGCTATCCCTTGTCAATTTGATTACACATGGAATGGGGTGACATTTAGGCCTCACGACTGCAATGACACACCCCGTCATCTGTCAATCTTGGGATGATTGGTGGGTCCAGGGGAAGGACAACCCTAAAGATTTTTCATTTCCTGACTTTTTGTGCTTTAACCCTAAATGGTGCATTAACACAGTTTTTTGCATAGAATATCTATCTGTCTATCTATCTATACATAATATGTGCAATTATCCAAGTCTCATTATTAAACAATTTTTTTACAAGAAGACATGCAATAACTCTATCTTAAACTATAGTCATACATTTTGGTTAACTAGCTCCATTATTTCAGTTAGTAGCAGTAGCATTACTTGTGGTAGTACAGTACTAGTAGTAGCAGTAGTAGTAGTAATATGTCATGTAGGGCCTTTCCTAGACATAAATTCAAACCGGCATATGACTATGCAGGTATGTCCACTGTACTATCTCTGTCAGTCCAACAATAGCCCACGTTCCACAGCATCAAAAGCTAAAGACAGATAGAAGAGAATGAAAACTGATCACCTATCTATTTGTCTAGCCCTGAGTATCTCCTTATACACCTTAACTAATGCAGTTTCAGTTCTGTGCCATGACCTAAAACCAGACTAGAAGGGCTCAGAGGTGTTGAAGGCTATAAAGTGTGCCTTACATTGCAGTGCCACAATGTTCTCTTTAACCTTACCCAAAAAAGGGCAGGTGAGAGAGAGGCTGGCTATTTGACAGGATCTTAAGGTCCAACATTGTCTTCTTCAGGAGGGGCTGCAACAATGCATTTTCAATGTACTCAGAAGAGCACCCCCCTTAAAAAAAATAAAAATAAAAGGAGCAGTGGACAATATGGGTAAGCACTGGAGCTAACTGCCACACACTGTGCACCAGTCATCCCAGTGAGCCCAGGTCCAGTTGACAAAAATGGGGTCACAGCTCCAGAACCTCCCCACAAACCTCCTTCACAGTAACTGGCCTAAACTCCCCCAACCAGTATGGACACTCCCAAAATAACCACTACCAGGTCACCACAGCCCTCTAGGGTAAATCACAGCTCACATAGATTATGCCATGTCTGACAAGAATTTTGAAAACTCCTTAGATCTTGCTGTTGATGAAGCCCCTCTTGACTCCAGACAGGCAGAATGTAAAAGCCTGTCTACAGTCTGGAAGAGCAGTGCCAGTCAATTCCTCCCAGCAGCAATCTCCAAAGACCAAAAATGCTGCCTTCTTATGGGTGTCTTCCCTCTCATATTTCTTAAAATGAGAAATCAAAGCTAGCTTGTCATCCAGAGCTGTGAATGTCCTCCAACAACACTTCAACCTCTGACTTCTGACCTTAAACTTCCTCCGCTAATCATCAAACCAAACTTTAGCAAACCTTGGCAAGAGACTAGGGTATCTTCATGGTATGGTGATATGATACTGAAGGAAGAACCAAGGTCCCTATTACAGACCTCCACTGCCTTGTTTGCCACATCACATGAACTACCAAGAAATCTAAGATGTTTAGGACCACCAGGAGTTTTTCCTGATTGCATCTTTCTTAAATGATGGTACCATGCCATCTTCCATTGGGGGAGGCCCAAGTGGGAGAGCAATGGTGAACTTCACCCTACAGTGATCTGACCAGAAGAGTGGATTAATCTTTATCACTATTCTCAAGATTCAGGGGAAAGATCAAGTCCAAGGTGTGATCATGTTGGTGAGTCCCTGAAATAACTATTTGTGCAAGGCCCAGTGAATCCATTATCTGGAGGAAATTTTGTCTAAACTGTAAAGATTTGTTGTTGACCTAAGTATTGAAGTAATCCAGGATTAATCATTTGGACAACTTTAACAGCCTGAAATTACTTAGTTTTGTTTTGTTTATTTCATAATGTGCTCTATTTTTAATTAAAACAATTATATCTAGATATCCATTTTCTGAAGAAAGCATCCCCTTCCATGCATAGGATACTAGTATACAAGGAACCTGCTCCTGGTCCCACACACACAGCCATGCAGCTGAAGAGGTATTTTTTTTGTTTTGTTTTTATGATCAGCCAGTAGCTGTACAAGTGCACTACTAAAGCAAGGGTCCTGCTTTGTTTGCAGCAACATGGTATGCATGAGTGCTATAATTTCCAGGCATTAGCACTGAAATTCATTATACAGCAGTAGCACCAGCCAAAATTATACATGGAGATCATAACAGCAGCTGTATATCAAAAGGGAACAGTATGATTTGTTTTGTGAACAGCCAGTAGCAGTAAAAGTACAACAACTAAGCAGAATTCCTGCATCACATGCAGTAGCATAGGACACACACATTGATATGATTGCAAGACATAAGAACTGAAATTCAATGTATAGTGTAGCATCTGCATAAATTGTACAATAATGTAGAACTAATGCTAGCAGCTGTATATTGCAAGGAAAACATTGTTTTTCATGATTAACCAGTAGCATTAGATGTACCTTATCCAAAAGACATCCTGCATTATTCCCAGGCATCAACACTGAAATTCATTGTACTGCAGTTGACCAGAATAAACTGTACAGGAACATTTTACTATCAACTTTATATTCAAATGAAAACATTGTTTTATTTGTCATCAGACAGCAACATTTTCTGCTGATATTGCAATTTTTTAAGAAGTTCCATTTTTAAAATGAGCACTTTAGGAAACACAAATGGTGATATCTGCTGAAACAGTACATTTTAAGAACACAGTTTCTTAAAAATGTTCATTGGAGAAAAAATTTGCAATTTCAGAAAAAAAACAACAGAAAACATAATTATGCTATATTTTGATACAATTTCTCGAAACTTTTGCAGATGTGATATTGGCAATTCTGCACAAATTCACTAGCATAATAGAAATTTCACCCAGTACTAATCTGGGATTCTGGACTCTGTGCCACACAAGAGATTAATTAAGAAACTGGGGACCTCAGCATGGAATATCAACTGACAAAGCAGTTAGGTTATTGGCTGAGAGGGAGAACACAGAGGTGATTAGTAAGGAATACTGAGGCATTAGGGAGGTCACTAAAAGGGCCCACATGAATCACTGCTTGATCCAATACTTTTTAACATCTTATTAGAAATAGTTGAGCCCACATTATGGTAAAATCTTTCTTTTTGAAGATGACACCAATCTAAGTGGCAAAGATGACTGTGAAAAATTGATTTAAGACATGAGGGAGGAACTGGTGAGGCTTGAAAGGTGATCCAGGATATGGCAGCTGGGATGCAATGCCAAAAAGTACAAACTCATACACAACAATGCAAAAATTCCAGAGTTGAGTGGAGGTTGGGGGTGGAGTGGCAGTAATGGTGACTGAGAAGGAAAGGGATCTGTGGTGATGATTTCAAACAACCTTAAAACATCTACACTATGCAGTCAAGCAGCTCAGAAGGTGAACAAACTGCTGGGATACAAAAGTAAAGGGTCAGCAGTAGGAGGAAAGAGGTAATCTTACCCCACACAGAACCTTGGCAAGGCCAGACCTGGAATACAGTATGCAGTTTTGGAATAATCACATAGAGGACATCAATAGGTTGGAATTGATGAAGAGGTGGGTGACCAAGATGATGCAGGGCCAACACAGGACAACATACAAGTAGAGACCTGGCAGCCTCAACATGTACTCATCAAAGACCAGGAGGGAGAGAGGGGAATGACTGAAACTTTTAAGAACATGGAGGGCATCAAAAAGTTGTACTTGAAGTGAACTGTCCAAGATTGTGTATAATTATTCCACTGGGGGAAACGCAGCAGACTGGTAGTGGGAGGGTAGTTTTACATGAGGACTGAACAGGCATAAGGGTCTGGACTGGAGAGGAGAGAAGTGCAGGGGTGGATGGACATGAATGTCTACCCTATCCTTCAATGGGCTGACTAGACAGGCAATAAGGATTTTTCTGCCAGCACATCTGTATGTTTCTATTTTATCTGTTATTAACTGGTGAGTGGCTCCTTTTCTCTATACTGTTTATAATTTTGGTTTACAGTGTAACAGATGAAGACTTCTCCCTGTGTTTGTGTTTTAATTTTTTAGAGTACAGTAGGTGATAGTAGTTACTGAGAGACAATACAGTCTAATATGCTTACAGAAGGCACTGATATAGGAGTCATTCAAACTAAGCAGACAAACTACATTCCAAAATCCTTCTAGTTAACTGCAAGGTTATTTTTTTCCATTTATAGTGTACTAAACCAGCCACTGTATACCAGATGCCAGAGAGGGTGATTTGTGACTGCACTCTCTTTGTTGGACTGGAGGAGGGCCAATGTGATTCCCCTTCACAAAAATGGGAGCAGGGCAGAAGCGAGAAACTACAGACAAAAGAGTTTAACCTCAGTGATAGGGAAAATGATGGAATCACTTCTGAAGGAAAGAATTGTCAAGTACCTAGAGGCCAGAGGGGCACAGGACCCAAAGCAGCATGGATTCACAGCAGGAAGATCATGCCAGATGAATCTAATAGATTTCTTTGACTGGGTGACCAAAGTAGTAGATCAGAGAGGGGCTGTGGACATGGCCTACCTAGACTTTAGCAAGGCGTTTGACTCAGTCCCACACAAAAGATTAATATACAAGTTAGCCAGCCTGGGAGTGGGTCCCAAGATGATAGCATGGGTAAAGAATTGGCTGGAGAATAGGACACAGAGAGTAATAGTAAATGGAGTCCACTCTGAAGAAAGGGGGGTTACTAGTGGGGTGCCGCAGGGTTCAGTAGTAGGACCGGGCCTCTTCAAAGTCTTTGTAAGTGACATTGCAGAGGGACTGGAAGGAAAAGTATGTCTCCTTGCAGATGACACAAAGATCTGCAACAGAGTTGATGCACAAGGTGGGGTGGAAAGGATGAGAAGGGACTTGGCAAGGTTAGAGGAATGGCCAAATGTATAGCAGCTTAGATTCAATGCTAAGAAGTGCAAGGTAATGCACCTGGGAAACAAAAACCCAGGGGAAGAGTACACAATGGGGGGTGAGATACTAACAACAACAAAAATGGAAAGGGACCTGGGGTTAGTCATATCAGATGACTTAAAGGTGGGCAAGCAATGTGAGAGGGAAGTAAGGAGGGTTGGAGGATAGTGGGATGCATAGGGAGAGGCATCACCAGTAGAAAACAGGAAGTTGTTATCCCTCTGTACAGACAGCTGGTGAGACCCCATCTGAGTACTGTGTGCAATTCTGGAGACCCAATCTCACAAGGACATAGACAAGATGGAAGCTGTCCAGAGGAGGGCAACTAAAATGGTGCAGGGTCTGCACCAGAGACATGAAGAGACTAAAGGAGCTTAATATGTATAGCCTCAAGGAAAGGGGGCATGATAGAAACTTTCAAGTACCTCAAGGGAATCAACAAAGTCCAAGAGGGTAGCATCTTTCAAAAAAAGAGGTGTGCAAGAACAAGGGGGCACAATTTGAAGATAGAGGGGGGGCGGCTCAGAGGTAATGGAAGGAAGTATTTTTTCACAGAGAGGGTTGTGGATGCATGGAATGGCCTTCCAGAGGAGGTTGTGGAGTCAAAAACAGTAGTTGAATTCAAGCATGTATGCAACAGCCATAAGGCAATTCTAGGGGGTGGGGGTAGAAAGAAGTAGGCTGCTGGTTAACTAGGATCTGCAGCTTATCCATTAGGTAGGGAAATGGGCAGACTGTGTGGGCTAAGCGGTCCTTATCTGCCATCGAATTCTATGTTTCTATGTTTCTTTCTTATAACTGACATGAATGAAGTACACAAACTAGTCTGTTATAAGTGGGTTGCACTATATAATGCCCTTATACAGGTTCATAGGATAAGCTTGAATGTTGGGTACAGTTCTTGTCCCCGTATTGAAAGTAGTTACAGTTCAACATCTGCTTCCACCTTTGAACAAGTAGTGTGCACAATGTACACCAAAGACACCTTCTTATAACTGGCAGGAATTAGATACACAAACTATAGTAGTCTGCTATAAGTGGGTTGCACAATATAATGCCCTTATATAGGGCCTTAGTCAGGTTAAGCTTGAATATGGAGTGCATTTCTTCCCTTATAGAAATATAAGTGTGCTGTGTACATGCAGAATGCATGCCATATGCTTAATTGTGCAATGTCTGCATGTGGTTCACATGCACAAAGTGAACCTAAGCAAACCAGTTCTAAAATGCAAATAAGGTTTACATGCTGCAAGCTTGACATGTGTGCAGCAAGTAAGCTGATGCGAACCTCTTGTAAAAATTACATCAGGTTTGCATGTTGAATGCTTTCTTGACATGAGTGCAGCAGTTAAGCAGGTGTGAACATCATTTAAAAAGCACTTTGGGTTCACATTTTGCATGCTTGCCATGTGTGCGACAACTAAGCTGGTTCAAATCTCATCTAAAAACACATCAGTTTCTATTTCTCATACTACAGTACTGTTAGCAATTAGAGCCATTAAAATACGTTTTTTATTGGTTTCCCATTAAAATGAGGTAAACTCACTAATTCTGCTCATTTTGCAAGTTGTTTAATGACTTTTGATTTTTGTCATTAAATTGCCATTAATTTGTAAAGTATCATTTGCTTACTGCATTAAATGCCTTGGATATAGTCAGCCAACATCCCTCATTCCAGATGTGCGAAGAGGGGCCTCTGTGTTGTGAAGCCAGATCTTTTTGTTTTGGGACATGCAAATCCCCTTGTGCATATTTAGTACTACAAATGTGTTTCTCCATGACTGTTTCAGTTCACTTACCTTCCCTTTGTCATTCTGTATGGAGCATATACACTATGGCCATGCTCAGCACTCTCTGTGTTGAATATGGTCTTGGAATTATGCACCATACCTCACATTTTGTCACTGAAAAGAGGGACATGGACATTCAAAATGAGGGCCAATGAGGGACACTAACCTTGATGATAATCAGGACACATCCTGAAACATGGAGATACAGTACCTCAGAACACAGCGGAAAAAAATGTATTTATCTGTACCTATCTTAGCACCTGAGAATGAATTTCTACCATGAATCGATGGTGCAATTTAGGTAGGGCAGAGGGGGCAGTGCCCCCTTCCCTAATCTGTGCTTAGGTTGTTGTTACAGTGTAGCAATAATGGCATTTAATTTGGATTTAATCTTTTGCACAATAAGTGCCCTCCCTGGCCTGTGCGTGCACACTGCAGGTGCACTCCTGACTTGACTGTGTCTGTATTGTGCTGTCCACTCTCTCCACCTATTAGTGGCAGTGCCATCACACATTATGTGGAGGAGCTCCAGCCAAGCAAAAGCACATGAGTCATGCGACTGTGACACTTTCTTTCCCACCACAGAGTAGACAGGCTACAAACTACAGCTTGGAGGAGTTGGTGAGCACTGAACTCTCAATAGCAGTGTTGTGGCACCATATTTTAATTTGGTCTACTCTTAGTGAGTCTCCATCTCTCCTGGTGGCTGCAGGGGCAGAGAGTGAGCTAGACGCTAACTCAAGACTAGGCTACCTACTTACTCTACTAGGCTCAATCTAGAGTTTGCCACCTAGTTGCTAACTAGCACCTGGCCTCCACTGGTTGTTGACTCCTCCCTGCTGAAATCTGAAATGGCTCTCCTGCCATAAAGTCTAAATTTACAGGACATCCTCTGTGTGAGCAGCATGTTTTCCATGAGGGATGGATGAGGAGCAGAGCAGTTTTCAATGGTAAAATGAGGGCTATCTCTTTTGTTCAGGTACAGTTGAGCAGTATGGTACACATAGACCACTGGAGCCCCACCATAGTCAGACTTATGCCCCTCCCCCAGTGAAGCTGTCCTCTGTACCCCCACACTCTGGAGCATTATAACATAGAGCAAGGCTGACTGCAGGGGCTTGCACCATTGAAATGAATGGGGTATTTATTTATTACTTTTTTACACATTATTGGTGGAGATTTAGAGATTAACAAAGGCCACTACTCAACTAAAAATTGAGCCCTGTTGGTAGAACAGTGGCCTTCACTATTCTCCAACTCTTCATCATAATGAATGTAACAGTAATAAAATATTACTCCATTTCACTTCAAGGGAACGCCCCAGCACTCTGACCCATGGACATAATCTCTTAAAGACTCCTGCCTCAGCCTCCTTATTACTCAGGTAAGAGACTCTCAACTTATATCTATACTTGGTGGATTGTCTGTAGCAGCATGGCTGCACCCACTACAGTGTGTGTGTGCATGAGATGGGGACTGGCCATGTGGGTGGGTGTCGAGTTACTGCTATTTTTGTGTTTGCCCCTTAAAGTCTGTTTGCAAGGATGCATTCAAAACTATGGAGAGAAAATAGTAGGAGTACAGGCCAGACAGAAGTAATTACAGTGTGTAGTTTTGTGGTTAAGTGTGCATTGGGGTGGAAAGAGCCACATGCATTTCCATTGGTATGTGTGCTACAGTTCAGCTGTCAGCTGAGATGAGGGAGGACAAGAAAACTAAAATGTATAACAGTGGCTATAAGCATGCGTGCAGATGTATGCAGATTTGTATTGAAGTGCAAGTGAGCTATATGTGTGCAGGCAGTATAGCTTAGTGGTTAAAGGCACTGAACTGCAAACCAGAAGACTTGAAGACCTTAAAACCTGGGTTTGAATCTCATCTACCCCCACTTGTATATGGTGTGATCCTGAGCAAGTCACTTAACTTTTATGTGTGCAGATATCAGTGACCACTTGCCTTTTTCACACATGCCACATGGATGCAGTCTGTTCCAATTTAACATAAAAAGCATGCTTTCCACACTTGCTTGTTGCATGCTTGCCACATGCATGGTTGGTTGGTTCCAACTGGTTCCAATTTAACATTTAAATCATGCTTGCAGCATGCATATTTTTCATGGGTAGTTTTATGTGTGCAACATGAAAACATTTCATGTAATTATTTCTGTAATGGTTTTCTCCATATCAGAAGTACCCACAGTCCAACATCTGGGTCCCACATCTCAACAAGTAGTGTGCATGATGTACACCAAAGGCACTTGCTGGCTTAATTTAAGTACTAAAAGAGATATTTTTTCTAGTCCACATAGAAAGATCATCTACTGTCAAGTACAAAAAGGTAAGCTGCAACAGCACAGTCAACTTCAAACAGACCAAACTGCAAGAACAACTAATGTTTCTCTCCAAACCAAAGGGGAGCTTCATAAGAGTGACTATATCTCATGTGTATATCATATGTGGGAAGCTCAATACTGAAGTCTCATAAGAGCAAGAAACTATTTTAAGTTTGTTAGGATCACAATATCACATATAAAGGATGACTTAAAATTAAAAACAGGACAACATGTCATAGAAGTATAGAATATGTCAGCAGAAAAGGAAAGCTTGGCCCACCCAGTCTGTCCAGATTGCCCCTGTCTAATTTGTCTTCACAGACCCTAGTCCCTGGCAACACTCCCTTTCTATTTACTAATGTTACCCTATGTTTATCCCTCACGTACTTGAAACTGTCTACTGTTTTCACTGCCACCATTTGGCTGACAGTCTGTACCTGGTATCTGCAACTTTTTCAGTGAAGTAGTACTTCCTCACATCCTTCTCTTAAACTTCCTCCTCCCCTGGCTTCATTGTATTCCCTTTGGTTCTGTTGCTCTTTCCATTTGAAAGAGACTCCCCTCCTACATGATGTTTCTCCATGTGGGGTACTTGTAAGTCTCTGTCATGCCCCTGGTCAATTTGGAGACAGGCAATTACACCACAGTCCTCACAGGGGTTGTCTATAGATGTCCATCTCAGGGGAAGGAAATGGACAAGGAAATGATAGAAAGTATTCTTAGAATGGCAGCCAAAAGGGGAGATACTGCTGATGGGGGATCTGAATATGCCAGATGTTAACTGGAGTGCAGTTGCAGCAGCCACTTCTAAGTGTGGAATTATTCTAGATGACCTACAGTGGGCATGTCTTAGACAACTAGTATTGGAACCCACTCGAGAGGGAGCAATCTTAGACCTGGTACTCTCAAATAGAGATGGTGAGAGGATCACAGATTTAGAAGTGGGTAGCCATCTTGGAACTAGTGACCATCTAACAGTGTGGTTCATGATAAACACAGCAGTAGAATAAAGCCATACAAAGGCAAAGGTACTGGACTTCAGGAGGGCTGACTATGCCAAAATGGGTGAGTGCCTAAGGAATGCAGTAGCAAATGGGCAGGAAGAAGGGGTGGAAGAACAATGGGGAATAATCAAAACTGCCATCACAGAGGCAACAAGCCTTTGTATGAAGCAAATAAACAAAACAAAACAATGTAAGAAACCACTGTGATTCTCAAAGGAGGTGGCAGGGAAGGTTAGGGAGAACAAGAAAGCATTCAGGAAGTACAAGGAATCACAGAAGGAGCAGGACAGAGAATTGTATCAGTTAAAGCAAAAGGAAGCAGGGAAGCCAGTCAGAATAGCAAAGGCCTAAACCGAGGAAAAGATAGCCAACTCAGTTAAGAAGGGGGATAAAACCTTTTATAGGTACATCACGGAGTGAAGGAAGACAAAGGGAGGGATAGTGAGGCTTAATAAAGGGGAGGGGGTGGGCAGAAGGTGACTGTGAAAAGGCAGAGATACTAAACAATTAGTTTTGATCAGTATTCACAAATAAATAGGGGGAGGTACCTAAACCAAACAGTAGAAACACTCTGGATACTGGGGTTGATACCAGCCCATTCACAGAAGAAAGGGTTCTGAAAAAACTCTTAAAACTGAAGGTGGACAAAGCAATGGGGCCTAATGGAATTCATCCCAGAATTCTAAAAGAACTAAGCGTAGAACTAGTGACACCACTGACTACCCTCTTTAACAAATCATGGAGGATGGGGTGGTACCTGAGGACTGGAGGAGGGCAGATGTTATTCCACTTCACAAAAGTGGGAGCAGGGCAGAAGCAGGAAACTACAGACCTGTTAGTTTAACCTTAGTGATTGGGAAAATTATGGAATCACTTCTGAAGGAAATAATTGTTGAGTACTTAGAGGTCAGAGGGGTACAGGACCCAAGGCAGCATGGATTCACAGCAGGATGGTCATGTCAGATGAATCTAAGACTTCTTTGACTGGTTGACCAAAGCAGTAGATCAGGGAAGGGCTGTGGACATGGCCTATCTAGACTTTAGCAAGGCATCTGACACAGTCCCACATGAAAGAATAATATACAAGTTGGCCAGCATTGGAGCGGATCCCAAGTTGGTAGCCTGGGTAAAGAATTGGCTGGAGAACAGGATACAGAGGGTAATAGTAAACGGAGTCCACTCTGAAGAAAGGGGGTTACTAGTGTGGTAGCACAGGGTTCTGTACTGTCCTCTTTAATGTCTTTATAAACAAAATTGCAGAGGGACTGGAAGGAAAAGTATGTCGCTTTGCAGATGACACAAAGATCTGCAACAGAGTAGATACACAAGGTGGTGTGGAAAGGATGAGAAGGGACTTGGCAAGGTTGGAGGAATGGTCAAATGTATGACAGCTTAGATTCAATGCTAAGAAGTGCAAAGTAATGCATCTGGGAAACAAAAAGGAGGAGAGGGTGGGCATGATAGAAACTTCCAAGTACCTCAAGGAATCAACAAATTCCAAAAGAGCAGCATCTTTCGGAAAAAGAGGTGTGCAAGAACAAGGGGCACAATTTGAAGATAGAGGGCGAATGGCTCAGAAGTAATGTGAGGAAGTATTTTTTCATGGAGAGGGTTGTGGATGCATGGAACAGCCTTCCTGAGGAGGTTGTGGAGTCAAAAACAGTGGTGGAATTCAAGAATGCACTGGACAGTCATAAGGCAATTCTAGGTGGGGGTAGGAAGAAGTAGGCAGTTGGTTAACTAGGATCTGCAGCTTATCCGTTAGGTAGGGAAATAAGCAGACTGGGTGGACCAAGCAGTCCTTATCTGCCCTCAAATTCTATGTTTCTATGTCTCTCTCTCTCTCCTCTCTTCCACAGTGTACATGTTGAGATCCCTCAGTCTCCCCTTGTAGGGTTTCTCATGCAATCCATGCACTATTTTAGTTGCCCTCCTTTGCACTGCCTTCACTCTTTCTATGTCCTTTTTAAGGTGCAGCCTCCAGAACTGGACACAGTACAGCTGGTGGGGTCTCACCAGTGAGGGATACACTGGTAACAATACCTCCCCCTTCTGCTGGAGATGCTGTACCTCTTCTTTTGCATTCCAGCATTCCACTGACACTAACTAATGCTTTGCCACAGTGCTCTGTCACTTTGATGCTATCAGATACAAAAACCCAAAGATACCTTTCCTGCTTACTGTCAGTACTTTCCCCAATCTTATACTCAGCTCCAGGAATCCTATGCTGTTGATGAATGAGTTTGCACTTTTTGGCATTAAGCCCCACCTGCTATGCTCTTGACCACTCCTCAGGTTTTCAAAGATCCCTACACTTTTATCTACCCCCTCATGAGTGTCCACCCTATTACAGATTTTGGCGCAGTCTTAAAAAAGGCATACCCTACCTTCCAGTTCTTCTGCAATATCACTGTTGAAGACATTGTCGAATACTGGTCCCAGTATTGAGTCCTGCAGCACCCTGCTGGTCACTCTTCCATAATTAAAGTGAGTAACATTAACCATTAACCACCACCTTCAGTCTCCTATCCATTAACCAGTTTCTAACCCATTTTACCTCTTTGGGTCCCACCAGTAGGCTGCTTAATTTCTTTATAAGTATCCTGTGTTGCACAGTGTTGAAGGTTTAGCTAATGTCTAGACAGGCCAAGTACACTGCATTCCCCTAATCTATTTCCCTGGTCACCCAGTTGAAGAAATCAGTTATTCTTTTAGAATGACCTCCCCATAAATCCATTCTGTCTGTGATCTTGCATTCCAACGGATCCAAGATACTACACCAACTTTACTTATAATGGGTTTCCATTAATTTCCTCACCGCTGAGGTGACACTGACTGGCCTATAGCTGCTAGTATCCTTCCTGCTGCCATTCTTAGGTAGAGTAACCACACCTCCTCTGCTTCATTCCTACAGAACTATGCCTGTTTCCAGAGATCTATTGAATTAGGCCTTCAGCCTGACAGCTAGCACCTTCCTGAGTTTCTTTAGTACTCTTGGGTGGACCCTGTCCAGTCCCTTAGCATTGTTCATCTTCAGAGCTGCAAGGGCTTCAGGACACTTTCTACTGAAAATACAGTTGTGTCCACCTTGCCTTCCACTTTGTTCCTGCTACTGCCTGATAGTTCATTCCCTCTCCCTCTGCTGTGAAGACTGAGCACAATTACCTATCCAGGATGGCAGCTTTTTCTTGGTCCTCTTATGCAAAGTCTCCCCCTGCTGCCCTTGTAATTGTCACTATCCATCCTTTTGCTTTCCTCTTCTTCCTTATATATCTGATGAAAGTCTTATCCACTTAAGCCACCCATTTGGCTATCCTTTCCTCTCTCTGCACCTTTCATCACCTCACCACCATACCTGCTTCTCTCTGTTTTACCTGGTATACCTCCCTGTTCTCTTCCTTGTTTTGGTATACCTCCTAAATGCCACACATTTTTCCTTCACCATCTTGCTCACCTTCCTAGAGAACTCAACCAGTTTCTTTTTCCTTCTGTTTTTACTCACTTCCTTCAGCTGAGGCTGGTTGCGTTAATTATGCCATCCCTTACTGTTCAAAACAAGAAATGTCTGGATCCTTCCCTAGGCAGAGAAAAAGCATTTCAGGGAGTTGTCAGTCCCTTTGACTGCCTTTAGAACTACTGCATACATACAGTAGGACTAAGGGACCGCTCACCTATTTAGAAGTGTTCATAGTACTGATTTATTGTGAACCACAGACACATAGAATCACCCAATCCCACTAATGTTTTGGAATACATCACATTTTTTTCCATAGCCTTGTCTACTTATAGAGCTGCAAGACCCTTAAAGACTCTTTCCACTGAAGATGGTCTTGTGTCCATTCCCCCACCCCTTTATTTCTGCTGCTCCGTGATGTTTCATCCCCCTCCCTCCACTGTGAAGTCAGAAGTAGCTGTTCAGGAAGCCTGCTTTTTCTTGGCCTTCTTCAATGCAGTCTCCGCACCATAATCCTTTCCCTCACTATCTCTCTCCTTGCCTTTTTCTTCTCATCTATGGCTCTGGTGAGAGTCTTGTGCCCTTTAGATAGCCCCTTGGCTATCCTTTCTTTTGTCTCTACCTTTGTTTCCCTCACTGACATTACTGCTTCCCTCTGTTTTAGTTGTTAATCCTTCTGCCTTCCTCCTTCTGTGTTTCCTTATACCTCCAAATTCCTCACTTTGTCATTCACCACCTTGGTACCATCACTGGTACCTAGAGGACTGCCACCTGTGGTGTCTACAATTCAATCCCTTTTTGTACACATCAGGTCCAGCACTGCCCCATCCTTACTGTGCTCATTGTCTGAGAAAATCCCATTTATAGGAGTCAGGGATGGTCCTGCTCCTTGCCATAGCTGCAGTTGGATGTTCCAATACACACTTGGCAGATTGAAGTCACCAACAATAGCATCTACCCTTTACTTGCCATCCTGATGATGGCTTATTCAAACGCTTTTATTGAAATCCTCTTCCTGTGCTGGAGGCCTATGTACCACCCCCATATGTATAGTAGCTACAGTGATTGTCTCCAGAATGACCCACAGCACGTCTAACCCTTCCTTTTCCTCTGCATACCCCTGTACTTCTGTGGCCTTGATTCCCTCACTTACATATAGTACAGCACCTCCCTCCTTCCCTGTCCCTCCTGAACAGAGGGTAGCCTGGTATATCCAGTTGTAGCTGTCAGTGCATCACAGCACCATTATGTCCACCAAATACAGATTAGCCACCACCATGATGGCCTCCACATCTGGAATTTTATGTCCCAGACTCCTTGCATTGACACATATGGCTTTTCATACCTTACTCCCTTTCTGCCTGTTTCCATGCTTCTCCCCTCCTGTCTGTGTTGTTCCCTGATAGACTCCTTGACTCTCCTCTTCTTTTGTTAGCTTCTCCATTACCTATCTCCTTTACTGCTTCTTTCTTACTTCCCTGATTTATACCACCATGTCCTCTGCTTGTCCCCAGCCTGTCTTCTTGCTTACCTTCCCTGGGAGAGTTTACTTACCTTTGGTTCTCCTCCCCCCCACCTTATTATCTGAGGGTAATTGTTGCCTTCCTTAGTTCTACTGTCTCCTCCTAGCTAGATTAAATGCTAATCAAAGTGGCATATAATCCTCCCACTAAAGACTGTGGTCCACTTTGTGGAAGGATGAAGGCTGTTTCCTATAGAGGCCCACATGTTCCCAAACTTGCTGCCAGTCCCCAATGTAGCCAAAGACTTCTTCCATGCACTATACTTTCAACCAATTGTTAGAAGCCGTGGTGTGGCATGTCAATGTCAAATAATTAACATAGCACAAATGACCACCAAATATTCACTGTATTAAGGGCAAAGGTCCTCCTCAAAATACACTGAGCATACAATATATACTTCATCTGAATTCCTGGACCTTTATTGATGGACTGCCCCAACTGACTATTCAGGTACATCTATAGATTATTGCCATACCTAACACCTTTAGTTTGTACAGCTTAAGAATTTAGAAAAATATGTATTTCACATATGAAGGAGGGAAAACAATTATTGACTAATTTTTTATATTTGCCTGTAAAATGTTTCTTTTCTGTAATATGTTGTTTTTAGGAAATAATAAATAAATTAATTAATTAATCAATCAATTAGTTAATTAAGCAAATTAATAAATAATTAATCACAACTCCCTCATACTTAAACAGAAGATTTTTTAAAGTTTTTACAATTTTTTTTAAACAGTTATGTTTATGCAGGGGTGAATTCCCAGATGTTCATTCTGAAGTGATTCTCACTTATCAGTTGTATACTAAGAGTTAATTCTTCAGTATTATAAAACTATCAGTCATATATCCATCTGTTTGGTGGCAGATCTGTAATAGTAGAGGACACAAGGTTTATCACTGGTTATATATGGTAGAATTCGAAATAAATAGAATGGGAGGGCAAGGAAGAAAATGGGATACATATTTATAGATGGCATACATTGGATCTTTCTTATAGTAGTCGCTAACATGTTTTAACATTCATATTTTAAGTTTACAGCATGTTCTCCCAACATAGAAGGCCTCACATAAACAGTTCAGGATATTCACAATCCCATCAGAGTAAAATATAACCAAGTCTACAGCAACAACATTCTTATTCCTGTTGTTCAGAATAATTTGAACTGGGGACGCATATCTACACAGAAACATTGGCATTGATGGCAGAAAAAGACCAACGGTCTATCCAGTCTGCCTGTTGTACCCTATGAAACCCTAATGCCTATTGTCCATACAGAGATTTAGTCCTTGCCATCCATTCCCCGCTTCCTTCCCAACTGCTACCACCATGTGAATCCACTAAAACCTTCACTCTATCCAAGCTGTGCTTGAAATCATTTATAGTTTTGACTCTACCACATCAGCTGGCAGGCTGTTCTATAACTCCCCCACCCATTCTGTAAAAGACAACTTTCTCACATCCCTCTTTAACTCCCCTGTGGACAGTTACCCCTCAAGCTCCCATGTTCTTGAAGCATTAATCATGTTAACTACTGTAGGTTGTCACAGTTTACCTTGTTAATTCATTGCAGGAATATGAAGTTCTGTATTGGATCTCCCTTCTCTTGTTTGGAGTTCAATAAATACATGTTCAGTGCATTGAGCTGATCCTCCTGAGATCTGCCCTTCTGGCCCTGAATTATCTTGGTCACCCTATGGTGTTGCACAGTCCCAAGCCTGTTCTTATACTTCCTTAGGCAAGATCTTAATAACTGGGCACAGTACTCCAGCTGCAGTCACACCAATGTTCTGTAGGGAGTTATTAATACCTCTTTTCTTTTACTGCTATACCCCTTCGGATACACCCCAGCATCCTGTTTGCTTTATCATAGGCCTTGTTACATTGGCTTGATTGTTTAAGGGAATTACTAATGATGAATCTTAGGTCCTTTTCTTCAGCCATTGTTCTCAGATTTACCCTTCTATCCAATACTCCGTCCTAGAGTTCTTGTTCAAGAAGTGTATCACCTTGCACTTTTTTGTGTTAAGTTTCAACTGCCTTTGCAGATCCTTTTGCATCATCCTCATCCTCTTGATGATGTGTATACTACTGCAGAGCTTAGTGTCTTCTGCAAGGAGACACAACTTGCTCCAAATTCCTTCTCAAATCTCTATGATGAAGATATTGATGAGGATAGGACCCAGGATTGATCCCTGTGGCATCCCACTCATGGTTTATTTCTCTTCTGATTTGACTCCATTAACCAGAACCCTCTTCTGCCCTGCTTTTAAACATTTACTGTCTAACAATGTCCCTTGTGACACCCAGATCCTCCAGCTTCTTTACAAATCTTCCGTGAGGCACTGAGTCAAAAGCCTTGCTGAAATTGAAGTAGAATAAATTCACAGTGTGGCCCTTATCTACTACCATCTTTACCCAGTCAAAGAAACCTATCAGGTTGGTTTGAAAAGTACTGCTGACCATGGCCTACTGGGGAGTAAATGGTAAGACAGCCACTCTCTTTGTCTTAAAACCCACTCAAGTCCTTTCTGGATCATAATATTTATTGTTTTACAGTTCTCAAAGTTCTGCTTAAATATTAGACTTCCTTTGGGGCAATCTAAATTCAATAAAAAAAATGTATTTAAAAAGTATTAAGTATTTTAAAACAATTTATGTACTTCTACAATGCGCACTTCAGTGCTGTCAAATATATTTGTTTGTAGTACATTTAATTCTTTCAGTATTTCAGATTTTTTCTTGAACTTATTTTATAATTAGTTAGCTACCTACAATAGACAAATATAATGTTAATATAAACTGACAATGGAAACAGACCACTTTTCTGCCAGACAAAGGCCTGAATCCCTGTTACACACCTGACTGGAAAGTTTATTATCTAATTCACTTTTCTTGGCCTATAATGATCTGTAAGTCCTGACAGCACTGTAATTATAGGGAACCATTTGTTATGGACTATTTGTATAACACATTATTAACTGTTACTTTATCAAGAGATAGTGATCCTTATGGATTTGTTTCTCTATGTTATTAAGTTAACAGATGTAACCACAAAGGAAAGCTTCATATACAGATTCATATTCTGAGTATAGTTTTTGTACTCACAGTTACTGCTTTCTTATGGCTGTTGGAAATCCTAGAAGTTGTCTCTACCTCCTCTGAAAGATAAAGGAGCAGTCTGCTTTCAAAGATTACTAACTTCATATTGAATCCTAGGTTATATATTTCTTCTTTATAAATGGACACTTCTTTTCCTTATAACAAAATGTAATACGTTATTTAAACAACAACAACAAAAAAAAGGTTTGGAGCTCCATTTTTCCAAGGCACTATCTTACCTTGTAGATCAATTTAGTTGATAAGAGGGCATGTTAAACTGTTATGGCATTCAACATTTACTGTAAGTGCTGTTACAGCTAAATTATTAACTTTATTTCTTTACCACTTTGTTTGGCATTTTCACATATAATAGCACTTTGTACAGGCTTCAAAATGTTGCAAGGATCATTGCTTGTTTTTTTCTTGCTTAGAAGCATTCTCACACATTGTTAGTAATCAAAAGGCTTTAGTATTTCAGTTCTCTGTTTGCTAAATGTAAACATATGTAACCTTAGATGCTTCTTCTGCACTGCGTGGATTGAACTGGCAGCAAAAGGCATTCAGTTGCTGCTCCTCCTGTACCCATCATGGGCAAGAATGATTAAGTCATCGAGTCACACAACCAGAACGCCAAAGAGTGTCCACTGCTAATAAACCACTCTGCAGTGTGACAATTACACCAATGGTGGTCACCCCGGGTATGCTCAATTCCAATTCAGTTTTTGTGAGCAGCTATGAGATTTATATAAGATCAAGTGTATCGAGGTGGAGGAGGGGAGGGTGAATGTGGGAAAAATAAACAAAAAGGAAAAAGGTAGAAGAGATGGGTATGTGACAAGGCCATGAAGGTGGGGGGGGGGGAATGAAAATACCCAGCCTCAGAATACCACAAAGGTCTATATAGGAATAAGAAGACTATAACCAGAGAAACTATAGGTTTGTTTTTAGGACAGAGGGATAAGGACAGACTACTGGGAATAGCAAGGCAAAGGACAGAGGTAGACTAGCCCTTCCAACAGAAACATTTGACATAAAACCAAGGCAGGACACAATATATAAATGCAGAACCAGTAGGAGATACTTGAGAAGAACAAGGAGAGGGCCAGCAGAAATACAATAACAAGAACACATAGTTATTTTTAATCTCAGTTTAAGACAACTAACAGAGACTGAAACAGAGTACTTACCAAAAGTACTTTCATTTGCTTTCTCCTTGCCAAAAGACACACTCCAGTTGTACGTGATACTGCAAAGAATGTTCAGAATTCTCCACCTTAGAATAACTTTTAGGAATGAAGTGGTGACAGAGCTGTACAAACAGCAGTTGAAACAAGTACTTTAGATTAGATCCTCATATATGGCCCAACAGAGTAGGAGTGACACTGTCAAGACTTATATTGGATTAGCAATGATGGATGTAGAAGATAAACTAGCCAATAGACCAGCTAGGAAGCCAAAATGTAATCTCTTGAAAGAAAAGAACAGTGCCCTTATACTTCTACAGAAGGATGAATCTAATGTTTTGAAACCAGCAGATAAGGGATGGTGTTGTTGTGTAGTCACAAGAACAATTCAGAGCAGTGTGTCCCTGGGAGTAAAAGAAAACTGTACAAAATTAGTTATGATCCTACAAACAAGTTACAATCACTGGTTAAGGCAACCTCTGATGATACAGAGCCCAAAAGATGGATTTTTTGTATTGGGATTTGGAACTGATGTCTAAGAGTTTTCATGCTATTGCAATGTTCTATTTGTTTCTAAAGAGCCACAGAAAATAACAGATCCACCCAGAAGGCCAGTAGTGTCTGGAATAAAATATATTTTTGAACTGACATCCAACTTTATTAATTTTCACTTATAACCCTTGGTTGAAAACACTTCCACCTTTCTTAAAGACAAAACATAGGCCTTGAACCTTATGGAGAGTGCAAATAGGACACTGATAACATAGAATGAGTTTTGGTCACCTGTGATATACAAGATCTGTACACCTCTATCCCACATGAAGGAGTGATAGAGGCCAGTGGGGAACTGCTGGATATGAAACAGGAGGGTGTCACACCTACAGATTAGGGTGTTAAAACTTCTAAGAGAAATATTGGTCAGTAAAAACTTCTTTATGTATGAAAATACATTTTAAGAACAATCAAAAGGTACTGCCATGGGCAGTATCATGGCAGCAGCTGATGTAAATATGTATGCGTATATCTTTGAGTCATCCTACATCCTTAACACTGAAACCAATCCATTTTTAACCAGAAAAAATCAGAAAATGCTATATAGATTATATCTTTTTTTAATCTGGAAAGGATCTGAGGAAAATGTGGGGCAATTCATGGAGTATGTCAAGACTAGTAAAAAGAAAATAGATTTGTTTGATATCAGTATCTTACTAATGAATTTGCATTTAGAATGCAAACTTTAAATGAAAGAGACATCTAGAAATACAATACTGAGGGCCATCAGTTTCCACAAGAGAGGCCTCATTGAGAGCATCCCACTCTCACAGCTACTTCAGGCTTGAAGGAACTGCAGTAAAGAGGAAGATTTTGTGAGAGAAAGAGATTTGATGGTAGGGAGATTTGGACATGACATTACAATGTGTGACACTGAATAAGCAGTTAGAAAGGCGAATGTAGTATGTACAGCAAATACTTTCAAAACAAAGCCTGAAAAAGAAAGTGAATTTAAGAGAAAGATGTTCTCAACTACATACTGCAATATGTTTTTTAAGTATCGGGAAGGTCATTAATAAACATGGGGATGGGGTGCTCAAACGGCATCCACAGACTGCAGACATATTTAAGGAGACAGCATGTATAACTGCCAAGAAAAGCTCCTAATCTGAAAATGAAGCTGGTTCACACAGTAACCAAACAGCATGTGAGATTTATGTAGTTTTCTCCTGAGGCATCTAAAGCCAACCTGTTCCTACGTGGAAAATGTTGGGTGTATGGATGCACATCTGAAAAAGATGAGTTTAAACATACATACACACTGGGAAAAAAAAACAGAGTAGGACATATGTGGACTATAGCCCAGGAGTTGTTTATGTCATATAGTGTGTGTGCTACTGTCTCTCTGTTGGGGCAACTCTGAGAGAAGTGAAAAAGAGAATAATATATCACAGAAGTTCTGTTCACACAAAAGAGCAAACTTTAAGTGTGGCGAAATACTTCCTAGAGTGGAGAAACACAGAAGCCTTGATCAGATTTGGGGTACTCCAACAGGTCCTCCATCCAGTTAGAGGAGGTAACCTCAAAAAAAATGTTGGAGAAAGAGGAGATGAGATGTATGCATCTTTTGTGAACCTCAAAAGTAAATGTGGTTTGAATGATTGTATGAATTGGGCAGTGTGTTGGTGATGTTATACCAGAGCAGTCCTCTTTTAAATAGTCAGTTACACAGTCTATTGTAGACCACTGTAACTATTACGGATTCATATGGCAGACAATGCCAATTGTCACTGCCTGTGCAGTAATCAATAGTGCCCCTCTTGTTCAAAAATATATCTTTGTGGTATTTTGATGCTAGATCCCCCCCCCCCCGCTCCACGGTCATGTCACATACCAATCCCTGCCACATTTTTCCTTTTCTTGGTGTTTACCTTCAACCATCCTCCCCTCCACCCTCCACAATGCACTTACTCTCTGGTAATATGAATCCCATAACTGCTTACAGAGACTGACTTGGAACTCTGTACCTGCAGCAGTGACCAAAGTGTGATTTTCACACTGTAGGATGTTTGCTTAGCAGTGGGTGTCCTTTCTCAATAATGTTCCACACATCCAAGAGCAGGGTCATTCTTGATGCCCTACAAGGGGCATGCATCAGACAGCTAGTATTGGAACCCACTCGGGAGGGAGCAATCATAGACCTGGTACTATCAAATGGGGACGAAGAAAGAATCTCAGATTTAGAAGTGGGTAGCCATCTGAGAACAAGCGACCACCAAACAGTGTGGTTCATGATAAACACAGCCATACAATCAAGCCATACAAATGCAAGAGTATTGGACTTCAGGAGGACTGACTTTGGGAAAATGAGAGAGTGCCTCAGAAAAGCACTAGCAAACAGGCAAGAAGGAGGAGTAGTGGAACAATGGGGAGTAATCAAAACAGCCATCACGGAGGCAACAAGCCTTTGTGTAAAGCAAATCAACAAAACACAATGAAGGAAAAAAACACTATGGTTCTCAAAAGAGGTGGCAGGGAAGGTTAAAGAGAAAAGGATAGCATTCGGGAAATATAAGAAAACACAGAAGGAGCAGAACAGAGAACTTTAGCAGTTAAAGCAGAAAAAGGCAGCGAAGGAAGTCAGAATAGCAAAGGCCCAAACTGAGGAAAGGATAGCCAAATCTGTTAAGAAGGGGAAAAGACCTTTCATAGGTACATTAGAGAGCAAAGAAAGATGAAAGGAGGGATACTGAGGCTTAATAAAGGGGAAGGAATGTGGGCAGAGGGTGACAGTGAAAAAGTAGGGATACTGAATGACTATTTCTGCTCAGTATTCACAAAGGAAGAGGAGGGGGAGGTAACCTAAACCAAACAAGAGAAACACTCTGAAGACAGGGGCTGATATCAGTCCATTTACAGAAGAAAGGGTTCTGAAAGAACTAATAAAATTGAAGGTGGACAAAGCAATGGGACCTGATGGGATTCACCCAAGAATTTTAAAAGAACTAAGGGTAGAACTAGTGACACCACTGACTACTCTCTTTAATAAATCATGGGAGGATGCAGTGGTACCTGAGGACTGGAGGAGGGCGCATGTGATTCCTCTTCACAAAAGTGGGAGCAGGACAGAGGCCGGAAACTACAGACCAGTTAGTTTGACCTCAGTGGTAGGAAAAATGATGGAATCACTTCTGAAGGAAAGAACTGTTGAGTACCTAGAGGCCAGTGGGGCACGGGACCCAAGACAGCATGAATTCACGATGGGAAGGTCATGTCAGATGAATCTAATAGATTTCTTTGACTGGGTGACTAAAGTAGTAGACCAGGGAGGAGCTGTGGGCATGGCCCACCTAGATTTTAGCAAGGCATTTGATACAGTCCCACACAAAAGATTAATACACATGTTAGCCAGCCTTGGAGTGGGTCCCAAGGGGGTAGCCTGGATAAAAAATTGGCTAGACAACAGAACAGAAAAGGTAGTATTAAACGGAGACCGCAGTGAAGAAAGGAGGGTCACTAGCGGGGTACTGCAGGTTTCAGTACTGGGGCCGGTCCTTTTTAATGTCTTTATAAGTGACATTGCAGAGGAACTGGAAGGAAAAGTATGTCTCTTTGCAGACGACACAAAGATCTGCAACAGGGTCGATACCCAAGATGGAGTGGAAAGGATGAGAAAGGACTTGGCAAGGTTGGAGGAATGGTCAAATGTATGGTAGCGCAGATTCAATGCTAGTGCAAGTTAATGCACCTGGGAAACAAAAACCCAGGGGAAGAGTACGCAATGGTGGGTGAGATACTGACAACAGTAAAATTGGAAAGGGACCTGGGGGTAATTATATCAGATGACTTAAAGGTGAGCAAGCAATGTGAGAAGGCAGTAAGGAAGGCTGGGGGATACTGGGATGCATAGGGGAGGCATCAATAGTAGAAAACAGGAAGTTGTTATCCCTCTGTACAAACAGTTGGTGAGACCCCATCTGGAGTACTGTGTGTAGTTCTAGAGACCCCATCTCCACAAAGACATAGACAGAGTGGAGGCAGTCCAGAGGAGGGTAACCAAAATGGTGCAGGGTCTGCACCAGAAGACAGATGAAGAAAGGCTAAAGGAGCTTAATATGTATACCCTTGATGAAAGAAGGGAGAGAGGGGACATGATAGAAATGTTCAAGTACCTCAAGGGAATCAACAAAGTCCAAGAGGGTAGCATATTTCAGAAAAAGAGATGTGCAAGAACAAGGGGGCACAATTTGAAGATAGAGGGGGGACAGCTCAGAGGTAATGTAAACAAGAATTTTTTTCATAAAGAGGGTTGTGGATGCATGGAACAGCCTCCCTGAGGAGGTCGCGGAGTCAAGTACAGTGGGGGAATTCAAGAATGCATGGGACAGACATAAGGCAGTCCTAGTGGGGGGTAGGAGGAAGTAAGCTGTTGGTTAACTAGGATCTGCAGCTTATCTGTTAGGTAGGAAAATGGGCAGACTAGGTAGGCCAAGCAGTCCTCATCTGTTGTCAAATTCTATGTTTCTATGTTTTCATGCTCGCCTGCCATGAGTATGATAGCAGCAGCTGGTAAATGTCTGTTGCTGCCAGCTCAATCCATGGGGTACAGAGGAAGCACGTTAGGTAGGAGATGCTTACATTTAGCAAACATAGAGCAGCAATGCTAATGCAAGTTATTTACTTATAATTTAAGAGACTGTTTCTAAATGAATAAAAATGGAGCAATGAGCCTTGCACATTGGAAAGCCTTTACAAAGTGTTATTATATGAGAAAATGCCAAAAAAACAAGAACAGGGTAAAGATATAAAGTTAAGAATTTAGCTGAAACAGCACTTAAATGCTGACAGTCATGATACTGTAGCATGCTCCCCTATCAACTAAATTGACTTACAAGGGAAGTATCACCTAAAAAAGGAGATCCAAAGGTGTTTTTTTAAGTAATGTTTCACATTTTGTTATATGGGAAAGAAGTGCCTGTTATAATGAGAAGGTATTGGTCATCAGGATTGGACATTGTGGAGGTCATGGAGACATGGGCCACATCTAAAGATGCCTGGGACATCTCAATCCCTGGGTTTAAATTTCACAGGGCCCAGATATTCAGAAATGCACCCAGAAGGTGCACAATGGATTGTGCAATGCAGCGCAGATGTGCTATGGGAAACAGATGCCATATTCAGACAATGTGTCACCGACATGCGCTGGTGCAAAGCACGCTGAATATAGCAAGGATGCACCACCGTACAACCAGACATGCACTGGAGCAACCAGGATTGTGCAGGAGCAAGCAAGGATGCAGAAGTCAGCAGGCTGAGCAAGCACAACAGGCAAAGAAGAGCACAGGCAGGGCTGCACATGAGCAGAGTGCCACACCAGCACTGCCAGACGCAAACCACAGGGGCACAATAGTCAGGATGCACCACAGGGGCACCAGGTGAAGGTCCAAACAGGATGCCAGGCCACCAACAGCAACACATGTTACAAAGCACACCAACCCACCCACCCTGAAGGCATGTCCATGGACAGGCTAATGCCAGTGCACCAGCAACACAACCCCGACAGGTGGGGATGTGGTGGACAGTGGCACAGCTATGGTGCCAGGGCACCAGACATACATAGTGGACAACAGAAAAGGGGACGGGGATGCACAGGGGACCCAGGGGCATATGGTCCACAACTCAGCAAAGACAAGGGCACAGCACTGCAGGGCACACCGTCAAGGGCAACACAGCCAGTGGATGGTAGGGCAGATCAGGTAGACAGGGACAAATGGTGCAGGACAGCGCACAGGGTAGGGTGAGACCCCCCGCCCATGGGAGCACAAGACAAAGGGACAAGGAAAACAGGCCTAGTGCACAATGCAGCACCACCCAGAGGAGACAGCAGTGGGACAGCAGGGGACATGCCCATGGACAGAAATGTACAATTGCAGCTTAGCGCAACATCCCACCTGCAAAGGAAACACAGACACAGATGTTGTAGAAAAATGACATTTACTGAGCAATGCAAAACACTGGTGTGCCAATGGGGCACACAGGAACAGTAACAGAGGGGAAATCCAGGGAGAGGCAACATGTGTCAGCAGGGGACAGGGACTAATTGAAGGTACAGAGGTGGGGACGGAGGACTCAGCAAATAGAGGTTGGGCAGGGGACGTCCAGGGAACAACAGGGATGAGCGCATGAACTTTGTGCCTCCTAAAATGCAGCATCGCCTGCAAGCTCTGCACCTCCTGGAGTAGTGCCTCAGTAGCTGCTAGCTAGCGCCAACCCACCCTCAGCAGCATTGTAGTGTGTCCAATGTGCCATCACATGAGCCTGTGCAGGATGAGGATGCCCCCACCAGTCTGGTTGGCTAACGTCTTTGGACCCGAGGCCCAGTATGACCTAAGAGAAGGGACAGAACAGAAAATAAGTGTCATGTCACAAGCTGGCCATGCTCACCCAATTATGAGCACTGGACAGCAGTTTCAGCTGCTGGTGGACAGCCCTCCCCCCAGGGGCACATGCACGGTGCACCGCAACAGCCAACCACTACACAATCCACAGCTGGATGGCCAGGCAGCCCTGAGCAACATGCACACACAGCAAAGCAGTGGATGCCACTGTGCAGATGCCCACCACCCCAGGTGGCCTGCAAACACTCAGCAGCCATCACACGCCATGAGTCATGCGCACTGCCTTACCCCGACAGGGTCAGCACGGGGGTGCCACCACACAGAGGCCACATGCACAGTGCCCACAAATGCAGTACAGAATTGCACTCTCTGTAGAGGCAGGCACCCACCCGTGCTGTTGCCAAGCAAGGCAGCAGTGCCCAAGTCCGGATCTCAACACCCTACAGAGCCCCACATACGCACCATACCACATGCTGCACATGCTTACCTGCCCGTCCCTGTGCTGTTACACCTGTGGCACTCCCATCATGCCGCTGCTTGTCTACGGCCATGGCCACCATGGTCCTCCTACTGTCTTCTGGTCCTGTGGATGGAAGAGAGAGACAGACATGGACATGAGTGGAATGCCATGCAAACCCCCCCAAACCCATGCACACTACTGGCACTGCACGGGACACCACCCGTCTGTGGGCCCTGGTACCGGGCCAACAGCACCACACACCACAGTGGTGCGCATGGTGGACACACTAGAAAAGCAGCACCCACCAGCACAGCACCCACCCCTCATGGCAGCTGTACATGCTGCACACCTCTCAGCACAGTACGGGGACACTGCAGGCATGCGCAGTGCACGTGGACACCTACCTGGCTGTGTGCACAGCACCCCACTGCACCCTCTCCTGGGGCTGGCATCACCATACTGGTGGCGGCACTGCTCCCCATGCATGGCACGCCCATGTGGCACTTAAGCCCTGCCGTCACCCTGTCCCACACTTGGGACCATGGCTCCTGCAGGTTAGCATGGCCAAATAGCTGGGGTGCATAGGGTTCCACCAGCGTCATGAAGTTGCACATCTCCACCTCGCTCCAGTTCACTGTGCAACATGCACAATTCCTGGACTCTGCCACATCACACTGTACACCAATAGTGTTGTATCAAGTGCTGTGGCCTAAGCTGGCCCAGTGGCGCTGAGGGTTGAGGAGCTGGACGCCACACCTCGCGCCACACCGGCAACCCGGGTTCGGGAACGGACTCGGGCCGCCGGGGACTGGCAGGGGGAAGGAAGGATCGAGCGTCCTGCGACAGCTCTCCTTCCTTCGGGGTGGGTGAGGGGTACATCCGGCACTGCAGTGACACCCAGCAGAGGCTGGGTGTCTGACAGCGAGCGCATCTGACAGGGGGGAGAAGTCGGCGGACGTCTGCACGTAAGTGCACGGACGTCATTGCATGTCCGGCTCTCCAGAGGGTCACACCACATAACTAAAAATAAGAGGACCTCCGCCTCTATGAAGCCCTCCCCGGGGGTTCCTCTCCTATGTCGCCGATCCCCCAACCAGTTACTAAGACCGCGGGCTGGAATGGGGGGTGCCAGCTCCGTGGCCCCACCCTCTGGGGGGTAATCCAGGGGTGACCGGGGGATGCGGCCGACATGAGGGACCTCGGGGGTCCGTGACCAGGGTGGATACTTGGTGAGAGGATCAAAAAAAAAAAAAAAAGTGCTGTGGCCTACTCTGCATGCGTGTGGTCATGCACAGGTACGATGCGCAATAGCGGGCTAATGTATGTGACCGCACAGCATGTGGATGCACGATAGATGTGTGCATTGGAGGCCTATCATGCAGTGCAGCACATGCGCACTGTGGAACAGCATGGCAAGGGTATGAGGTTATGTCCATGACCCCTGTAGGTGCCATGTGTGACCCTGTGCATCATCGCGCAGGCCCCGGAATGCTGTTGTCTGCAGTATGGCGCATCCGGTACTGCTATAAAATGAGCCCGGGAGACGCAGTGTGCCTGGATGTGCGGTAGGTTCTGTGGGCAGCATGTGCAATGGATGAGTGTCACGCAATGCACACAGCCATGTAATTGGACACAGGATGCGGTGCCGATGATGGTGCACATGCACACTGCACAGCAACACACTGTGCATGCACTGGACATGCGTTGCCTGGTTGCTCTGGAGCAATCCCATTGAGCAAGGTGCCAAATCACAATATTCAACTGTCATATGTAAATTGCCTCATGAGGCGATGCATGGAGCAGTCGGGCTAATTTGCACCGCATTATGGTTGCACTGGAGCTCATTTGCATGCAGTGCTCCATAAAAGCACCACAGTGCAGCACAGGCCACCAACAGATATTGCAGCCATTGTGGTAAGGGGAAGCTCACATTGGGAATGAAATGGCCATGCTGAAATTGTACCACAGCTACTGGGTGGGCTGCCAACCGCTGATGGGCCTTTGTTCCACTGTCCACAGGTAGTAACATGTCTGAGGTTGAGGGAGCTGAGGAGTAGAGGCCTGCATGGAAGCGCAGGCCCAACTTCACAAAGGAGGAGCAGCAGGCCCTGTTCATGGTCTACCTCAATAGGGAGGACCTGATGAGTGGTGCCATGGGCACCCCACAGGAATATGCCACTGGGTGGGATGCCGTGGCAACCTATGTAAATGCCCATGGGAGGCTTCAGAGGAGTGCACAGGAGTGCAAGAAGAAGGTGGGGACTGACAGACATCATATCAAGGAGAAGGTGGCAGCCATCAGGGTTTCCCAAAACAGGATGGGTGGGGGACCCGGCAATCTCCCTGCACTGATGGCGAGTGAGGAGCTGGTAGTGGCAACCACCAGCCATGCTGCCACTGAGGGCATACCAGGTGGAGGATTCAAGATGGATGGCAGCCTCTCACAGTACTGTGAGTCACTGTGTGTCTGCCATGGGTGTGGGGGAGGTGTTGCGCCTGGCACCATGCAGGCATGCCAGCCGCTGTGCTACATAGCCCATATGTGTGCAGCATGCAACAGTGCTTGTAGTACATGTGGCTGATGTGCATGGCATCATGTGCTAGGGACAGTAGGACAGCAACAGGGACATTGTACTCTGGCCAGGCCACATGCTCCAGGGTGTGTGGCACAGCTGCCCAGCCCCACAGTACTGCATGCCCAACATGCCTGCGGCATGGCTCAGTCCACTGGGGCACCATCTGTGGCATGGCATACCACTGGTGTTGTCAGCATGTGGGGTGCCCCACATGTCAGCCATGTGCCATTGCAGCACCATGCGCCACTGCCAACCAATATGGCTGACCTGCCATGAGCACTGTCGGTGGTATGTCCACCCCGCTGTATGCTGCTGCCTGGGCATATACTGTTGCATGCTGACATGGGTGAGGCACACCTACACCATCACATGGAAGAAGGAACAACCTGCCCAGTGTCATCACCACCACTGATAATACTGTTCTTTCTTCCAGCGCCATCATGCCTCCGGGGTGCGTCGCAGGCTTCCACTGCCGATGTTGGACCAGAAGAGGAGATGCCATCCACATCAACAGGCATCTGGGACAGGGACTGTCGGCATCGGGACAGTGTGGGGCTGCTGGACTTCTTGGGCCTGGATGATGACGTCATATTGTTGCAACTCCTGCTCAGTGAGGGCATGCCTATGTTGGCCCAGGCATGCAGGTGGGTGGTGCATCCAACTCAGATGATGACATGACACTGATCCTGGATAGCACAGACCTGGCAGTGCCATCCAGAGTGCAGGGCCAAACACAGGTGGCGGTTTTCACCAGTGGCATAACAGCACCCTCGTAGCCACACCCTGACTACTGGTGCTGGCCATGGGGGTGGTGCTGCCATGAATGCTGGGCCACAGGGATGGCCCAACAGAGAGATGGGTAGTAGCAGCAGGCTGCAGTGACCAACGTACGGTACACCACAGGGGCCGCCATCGGTGTGCTCACACATACACCACCCCCTGTGTGGCCCCCTGAACAATGCCCACAGGAGAGGGACATTGACCAGCATGCTGTGACTCCCCCAGCAGGTTAGCATCCACCCCAGACTGTGCAGGATGCTAACTGGCTGGACAAGCTCACCAGGCTGCTGCGGGCATCCGTGGACAACCAGGCAATACTTGAGGCCGAGATCCGTTCACTGCGAGCTGAGATGCATCAGTTGGCAAAGCATGGGAGCATTGGATGTGCTCAGCTCATTGGTGTGCTCCGGCAGCTATGGGAGGCCACAACCACATCGCTGGACAGGGTCTGGTACAAAATATCAACTCTCAATATCTCGACACAGAAAAGATCGGCCCCTAAATACCGATGCACTCACAAGATCACAGAAATAAATAACGAAAAATGAATGACTGACAGGCTGTACTTTCCAGGTGTACTGGAAGGCAAACTAATCACCTCCCTAGAAATCCCACACCAGAACATTTTAAACACTGAAAGTCAGCAGACAGGATAAGCTTTTAAGTATCAATGTCCCGACTCAGTTTAAGACTCACTGTTAAAGCGCCCATTAAGCGGGCCCACAAAGCAATGACCTGGAAGATGGCTCTCTGGTGTCCCTGTTTTTCAAGGTTTTATATCAAGAACTGCCATTACAATATTGGGCTCTCCTGTTTGGCCTCAGGCCACAGGAGCAAAGATGTGTAATCCTGGTACTCGCAGAGCATACGTGATCAGAAACTTTGTTTTCTTTTCCCTCTGTACTTTAAACTATGTTTCTATGCTTAAGTTAGGGTGTTAAACTTACCTCTTGTCCACAATTATGATGCAGAACTACAGCATAGTCATGCTGTTAATGGTGCTACTAGAAATCTTCAGCAGACTGAATGCAAAAGCCTTTCAGAAAATGATCAAATTAAATGCTGCATGAAGAATAATTCAGACCTCTGCAAAGCAACTGAACTTGTCATGAAAACATTACCTGAGGTAGAATGTATTTCTAGTAGCAAAATTTTAATTAAAAACATTTCCCAATCATCTTGCATGACTGTGTAATATTTATTTATTAGTTAAAGAAAATGCAAGATTGTCCTCAAACAGGGTGTGTTAAAATGCTAAAATACATGTCAGTCATTCATTTTTCGCTATTTATGTTTGCGATCTTGTGAGCCTGTTGGTATTTCAGCGTCGGTCAATTGATTGTTGACCTTCTAGTTGTCTATATTTCATACTGCTCCTGCAGGACCGCATCACTGGTACCATTGCCACAGGATTCATATCACTGACATCCACTGGGCATGGCCATGCACGTCAGACTCCCTATAGTGGCACACCATGGACATGTGGTCTGGTGACCTCAGCATGGCTGATGCCAGGATCCAACATGGTGATCCCTGACACTCCTGATGCTGATCTCTTCACCAGACTTTTCACCCCAGTGAGGTCCCAGTCGTGTTCTCAGGCCTCCACCCCCATGAGTGTGTTGGTGACACCCCCGGTGGCTGTTGGGTGGCCAGTGGCTGCCACACAGCCTGGGCATGGCTGCCCACATAGCTGTGGTGGCCATGGTACCACATGGTAGACCTGCTGGGTGTGCTGTCCTATCCTGCTGCCCACTGCTATTGTCTAGTTAACACATGTGTGAGTGCAGCCCTGTACATGTGGTGGACCATATGTGTGGTGTGTGGCACATCCTCCATGTGTACATACTCTGCTGATGGACCTTGTGGTGTGGGCGTGATGATTGCAGCACCATGCCAGCCCTGCCTGTGTGCCAGTGTATTCATTCTGATCCATGCCACATCCTGCTGCTCATGTGTGTGTGCGTGCACCCATGCCTCTGCACTGTGCTGTGGGCATGTGGCTGTATAGTTGTGTGGTCCCTGTGCATGCTGTGTGTGTGCCAGTGTTGGTGCATGCATCCCTGTGTGACCTTGCTCCCCTGTGGGTGGGTGGGGTGGTGCATCCATGCATGCATGGCAGGCGTACCTATTCACTTGCCTCCAGTCCCCGTAGTGCTCCTGTACGATGGTGGCCCGGTGCTTCTTTGCCAGTCTGGCCAGCCTGGTGTCCCTCCACACCATGGGTGGCTGCACCACCCCTTCCAACCTAACATCCCCAGCCTCATTGCTGCTGTCACCCTCATCCACCTGGACAGCTATTCCATGGTCAATGGCCATGTTGTGCAGCATGCAGCAGACCAGGAATAGGCCACAGATTTTCACAGAGCTGTACTGTAGGGCACCACCAGACTTGTCCAGGCAATGGAACTGCATCTTGAGCATGCCAAACAAATGCTCAATGACATTGCATGTAGCGATGTGTTCCTCGTTATACCTCTCCTCTGCAGCATTGGATGGGCATCGGAAGGGAGTGAGCAGCCATGGTCACAGGAGGTTAGAGCTGTCACCTGTGTGGGAAGAGGATTATGGTTATCACTTTGCATTGGTTGTTCTCCCCCATCCCTGCTGCCTGTTGCCACCCTTTCTGCTCCCACCATGTGTGTTGTGGGCCTCTGCCCACAGCATGGCTGCACTCGCATACCTCCCCATGCCATGCTCACCTAACAGGTGAACCATGGGGATCTCCCCACACTCAAATCTCTGGCACAGGATGGAACTGTACCAGATAAATGAGTCATGTGCACTCCTGGGGTGTGTGGCAAAGACATTGGTGAAGCGCCCCCTGGCATTGCACACCATCTGGCAGTTATTGAGAAGTACCCCTTCTTATTCATGTAGGTGGCCCCCTCTGGGCCAGGTGGTGTGTGTATGGCCATGTGGGTGCAGTCTATGGCCCCTATTGTACCTGGTATGTGTGCCACCCTGTGGAAGTCCTGCATGTTTGCTGTAAGCTCTGCCTGTGTGCTTGGGAATCACATGAACTCCGAAGCATGTGGCAGCAGGTCATTGAAGGACTGTGTGAAGAGGCGGGACATGGCTGACTGGGTTATCCCAGTAGTTTCCCCCGTTGGTTTCTGGAAGGTGCCTGTGGTGAGCAGGCACATTGCTGTTGTCACCTTGGTCTCCACTGACATGGCATGACTCCTTCTGGTAGATGCCTGCAACTCATTATGGCACAGCTCAGAGAACTGCCTCAGAATTGCCCTGTTCAGCTAGTAATGGCCCACGATCTTCTAGTCCCCATAGTCCTCAAAGATGAGGCAGGCACGGTACCATCTATGTTAGGCATACTGCCACCTGGCCCTTCCTCAGCTGAGGTGCTGTTCTTCTCTACTCCTCACACCCCTTATTACCGCATCCATGTGAAATGCCCTGCATCCATCACTGCCTATCTCAGTGTTGAGCATCTGCTTTGTGTGTGTTTGAGCCTCCTTTTATATGCTCAAGTCTGTCTGGTGCATTCTGTGAGTTGCTCCTGACTTGCGCTGTGCTTTTCCGCTGAATATGCTATTGCTCAGCATATTCATGGGAACGCCCCCTTGTACTTGTGCTGCATACATTACTTTTGCACCTCTGCACAATGTGTTTTGCACTGCACATTCACAATGGTTGAATATGGCTGTGGAGCGCATTTCTGTGGTTGCGTCTGTGCATCTCAGTTGCGCATTGTGCAACTGCTCTGAATATCTGGGTCAGGAAGGACAGGGATGTACAAAAAAGGGGAGAGGTCTACTTTACATGGGCAAGGTTATAACGCTGGGACAGAAGAGGAGAAGGTTGGAGCAATGTGGATTTAGTTACTAAAAGAGGGAAGAAGGTGAGGTTATGGTGGTTTACAGACTACTCCACCAGGAGGAAGAAAGAGATAAGAAAATTAACCCACAAATATTGACTTCTGCAGAGAAGGGAGAGGTTGTAATAGTTGAAGACTTCAACCTGCCCAATGTGGCTCTGAGAGTTCTGTTCATTACCTGTGCCTGGCATCAGGTAATCCTAGATGAACTGCAAAATGGTTCTGCACACAGGGTGTCACAGAACCAACCAAGGAGGGGGGAAATCCTTGATCTGGTGCTGATGAATGGGGACCATATCTAGGATATAAAGGTTGAGTAGCCGTTTGGTGGGAGTGACCATTGCACAGTGTGGTTCCAGTTAGACATGGGCAAGAAAAAGGCCCCCAATATGACTAAAATCCTGAATTTTATAAAGGCAGACTTCAGAAAGATGGACAAGCTACTAAGGAGTCATCTGGCAAGCACCCAAGTAGATATGAGGGTGGACCAAAGGTGGTCCATCATCAAGGAGGGAATACAATAAAACTAGTTATTTTCACACAAATTAATTTTAGTGCAAACACAAATTCAGCCATGACAGCATAAATTTAATTTAGCACCAAGACATTGTCACCATATTCACTATAATGGAAAAAGTATTAATAAGGCTAATTGGTAGAATTGGTGTAAATTTGTGTTAATTTATTTTAGCACTAATTAGTGCTTCAGTGACTACAGCAAAAATTACAAAATCACACATGCCCACACAATGCAAAGCATCATGGACTGCATATGCAAATCACCACAGAATGTTATGCTGGTTCAACATTAAGCAGAATTGCATGGTGCCAAAAGGCCTCTCACACAGTTTGCAAAGGGTGCTAACAAATGACATAGACACGTGTTTCGTCCTACCAGGACTCATCAGTATGCCTCGTCTCTTTGACACCCCAGTGGAATGAGCTAGCTACCCTAAGACGGTCTGTCTGGGTTATGTTGTGGTGAACCCATTAAAATAAGAAACTATTTAAAAGACAAAGAACCTCTGTACAGCAAAAATTATCTGACAGTGAACATTTCTAGTTTTACAGTAGTGTTTGCCACAATGGAGTACATTAAGCTCAAAGGGAAGAACTCGAGGGCCAAAGTGCCCAGCTGGTTTAGCACTGAGGGCACCTGGACAGTAATGGATAAGAGGTCAGCCTACAAGAAATTCAGGAGGACCCAGAGGAAGGAAGACAGGGACCACTACCTGAAGAAGGCTAGCATATCCAGTAAGGTAGTCTGTCAGGCTAAAGTCAGAAAGAACAGCAGCTAACTGAGATCATTAAAAAGTGGGAAGGCCTTTTTTTGCTATATTAGGGAGAAAAGGGACAAGAAAGATGAGATTGTTAGGGTCAGGATAGGGGATGATGGGTGGGGGAGAATGTGGGCAAAGTAGAGGTACTGAATGAGTACTTCTGTCCTCACCAGGGAGAGAGAGAGAGACTGGTGCCACTAGGGGAAAGGAGAGAAGAAGTGGGGGAGGCTGCATGGATGTTTTCATAGAGGTGGCTAGGGTGAGGACAGGGTTGCTAACATTGAAGTTAGATAAATCTCCAGGCCCAGGCAGCATACCCCAAAGGGTGCAGGGGGAGCTGGCCGAGGAGCATGCAGATCCCTTGGCTAACCCATTCAATAGTTCAGTAGAGTCAGGCATGGTACCACAGGATTGGAGAATGACACATGTAGTGCCTCTCCATAACAACGTTTCCCATGGATGACCCAGGGAACTACAGAATGGTCAGCCTGACCTCAGTCATCTGTAAGCTCATGGAGACCATACTTCTGGAAAGGTTGGTAGAGTATCTGGATGAGAGGCAATATGGGTTTATGTGAGGGAGGTCATGTCAAACAAATCTGACTGACTTCTTTGACTAAGTCACTAAAACAGTGCACCAGGGGCAAGCAGTGGCCATCCTGTACCTGAACTTCAGCAAGGCTTTTGACTCTGCACCCCACAAGAGGTTGATCAGGAAGTTGGTGGAACTAGATGTTGGTGAGAAGTTGATCAGGTTGGTGGAAAACTAGCTGAGGGGCAGGATCCAGAGCATGGTGGGGGGAGGAGAGCAATCCAGCACCAGGGAGGTCACCATTGGGGTCCCAGAGGACTCAAAACTCAAACCAATGCTGTTCAATGTCTTCATCAACAATATTAGGGATAATGTTGGAAAAATGTGCCTATTTGTCGATGACATCAAGCTTTGTGGGAGGGTGGACACTGTAGAAGTTATATAAGATGTAAGGGAAGATCTGTAAAAGCTAGAGAGGTGGTCAGGGATTTAGCAACTTGGCTTCAATGCAAAGAAATGCAAGGTTATGCACATTAAAGCCAAGAATCTGAAGACAGACTGCAGTCTGGGAGAGGAGGACAAGGACCTGGTAGTGATGATCTCTAGTGGCTTGAAACACTCCATGCAATGTAGGAAAGCAGCAGCAAATGTAAATAAAATGTTGGGCTGCATCCCAGGGAATCAGGCAGGAGGAGGTAATACTGCCATTGTACAGGATGCATCTGGAGTACTGTGTTCAGTACTGGTGCCTATATGTTAAAAAGGACATAAACCTGCAAATGAGGGCAAGTGAGATGATAATGGGCCAGCGGGGTAAGATATACAAAGAGAGGTTGAAGCCCTGAACATATACGTAGAAATATAGAAACATAGAATTTGATGGCAGATAAGGACCACTTGGCCCACCTAGTCTGCCCATTATCCTACCTAACAAATAAGCTGCAGATCGTAGTTAACCAACAGCCTACTTCTCCTACCCCCCACTAGGACTGCCTTATGTCTGTCCCATGCATTCTTGAATTCTACCATTGTTCTTGACTCCATAACCTCCTCAGGAAGGCTGTTCCATGCATTCACAACCCTCTTTGTGAAAAAATACTTCCTCACATTACCTCTGAGCCATCCCCCCTCTATCGCCAAATTGTTCCCCCTTGTTGTTGCACATCTCTTTTTCTGAAAGATACTACCCTCTTGGACTTTGTTTATTCTCTTGAGGTACTTGAAAGTGTCTATCATGTCCCCCCTCTCCCTTCTTTCCTCAAGGGTATACATATTAAGCTCCTTTAGTCTTTCTTTGTATGTCTTCTGGTGCAGACCCTGCACCATTTTGATTGCCTCCTCTGGACAGCCTCCACTCTGTCTATGTCTTTGCAGAGATGGGGTCTCCAGAACTGCACACAGTACTCCAGATGGGGTCTCACCAACTGCCTGTACAGAGGGATAACAACTTCTGTCTTCTACTGTTGATGCCTCTCCCTATGCACTCCAGTATCCCCCCAGCCTTCCTTACTGCCTTCTCACATTGCTTGCCCACTTTTAGATCATCTGATATCATTATTCCCAGGTCCCTTTCCATTTTTTCTGTTGTCAGTATCTCACCCCCCATTGTGTACTCTTCCCCTGGGTTTTTGTTACTCCCAAGAGAAGAGGAGACAGAGAAAGGGGACATGATTGAGACCTTCAAGAAACTGAAAGGAATAAATAGGGTGGACAGGGAGGTTTTTTCAAGCTTAGTGGGAACCACAACATGAGGGGGCACAGTCTCAGATTGGAAGGGGCACGCAGGATAATGGCTATGAGTCACTTCTTCACAGATAAGGTGGTGGTGGTTTGTAATGAGCTTCAGAGGAAGGGATTTCATTGAAAATGGTAGGCAGATTCAAGAGAAGCTGGGACAGAGTTAAGGAAAAATAAGAATCAAGAGGGGGAGAATGGAGTTAAAGAGTGGCTTGGGGGGCAGTGATAGTAGCTGATGCTGAGGACGCTGAAGTATGAGCAGACTCAGCAGACCTAATGGCCTTATTCTGTTGACTACATCATATGCTTATATGTAACCTAGGATTCAAAACGAAGCTTAGGATCTTTCATAACAGATTGTCCCTTTATGTTACAAAGGAGTGAGAGACACCTTCTTGGAGTGCTCTTTTCTAACAGCCATAAGAAAGAAATCATTGTTGGTACAGTGACTATACTGGGGGTGGGAATCTGTATTGGAGCTTTTCTCACTAGTTACATGTTTTTAATGCAAGAAAAAAAAAAAGGAAAAAAGCCTTACGGCTCACTATCTCTTGGTAAAATAACAGTTAATAATGCTGTATAGGAACAGTTTGTAAAAAACAAAATAGATCCTGATCCAGCTCCACCCCCCCCAGCACAGTGGTAGCACTACTGTGTGTGACACCAGTGATCTCGGTTAAGGAACATGCCTAGGTCACTGAAGGGCAGCTTGGGGAGGATGGCTGAATGTCCCATATATCCTCGCCTCCTCGGAGGGAGGGCTACTGGTCTCCATTGCTATACTGACACCTGGATGGCCACAGGTGAAAGTGCAGACTGGAGCTAGTAATAGGTAAAGGAATATCATCATTCTGATGCCTCAGCATCAAACACAACACCCTCATGACCCTTGGGGCAGGTTAGAAAAAGTGAAAATCTCTTGACCGAGCAGAATGCCATCCCCACCTTGCTCCAGGGTCAAGACCCCTGATCAAGGCTCTTGTTCCTCCAGTGGCAGTTAAGCTCTGTTTGGGGAGTCTGGAGTGACCCTGAGCAGCCCTTTCTGTGGGGAAGTCATCCACAGGGAAACAAGAAGCAAGGTAAGTTCTAGAGATGGTGGGAGACAGGGCTGGGCAGAGCAGAAGGACCTACAGTAATTGGGTTTATTGGCAGTAAGGGAGGAAAAAACAATCGATCATTCTCTTTACAGTGCTATCAAGACTTAAAGATCATTATTAAGCAGAGAAAAGTGAATTAGATAAAGGGCTTTCCTCATAGGTGCGTAACAGGGATTCAGGCCTTTGTTCGGCAGAAAAGAGAGTGTTGAGTTCCTATGGTCATTTTGAAGTAATATAATTTTTTTCTATTGTAGGCAGCCAACTAACTATGAAATACATTAAAAAACAGACATAAAATGCAGAAAAAATTGAAGATGCCACAAGTAGGTATATTTTACATCACTAAAGTGTATATTGAACAAGTACGCAAATAGTTTTTAAAATACATTTTAAATATTTCATTTTCATTGAATTGAGATTGTCCCCTGAGAAAGCTTAAAATTTAGGCAAAATGTTGATACCTGTAAAACAATAAATACTGCTATCCATAAAAGGACTTGGGTGCTTTTTAAGGCAAGGAGAGCAGCCGTATAACCTTAATTTGGAATTACAGACACCAAGGCCAGCTCAGCACAAAAGAAAGGGCAACTGCCTGCTTGCAGCTAGGTGCATTTGAGAGGAAGGTCTGAAAGCAGGCAGGGTGACATGGCTATGGCATGAGTCAGACAGTCCTGAATCTAGAAGGGCTACTCAAGGCTGAGTGGAGTCCAGAGCAAAACGCAGATTTACAAAAAAAAAAAAACCTTCACCCATCTTAATTTGAATTTATTTGAATTTCTCTATATGAAAAAGACAGTGAGGGTGTGGAACACGTTTCTAGTAGCTGTGGTTGAATCATCTACATTAGATACTTTTAAAGTAACCTGGGTATATTATAATGATAACAGATTAGTGGTAAGGGTTTATGTGAGTAGTAAGCCATGACAGGGTGTGCATTATTGAATTTTAATGCATGCCCCAGGGGTGCAGACGGGCATCTGTCTGAGGGCTAAATGGCTGTACACCTCGAGGAAGTGTATTAAAATCCAATGATGCATAGCCTGGAGGAACTCACTACACTCATAAAATGACTCTAAATTATGTATTTATTTCTTTCTTTGAATTTTTTTGACCGGGTAGGCCCACTGAGACCAAGCTGTCCCTTTTTCAGGGGTGGTCCAGGGAATATAAACATTCCATGCATAATACATGAATGAAACATCATTTTTGAGATTAAGGCCTGAAAGTAGGCCTTACTTGGGGGATGAAAACGAGAGTTGGCACCTGACTGTTCATTTATAAAGATTTAATGCATGGTTACAGTAGGTGACATCTCTCAATCAATGAAATATCTAGATTTTTTCTTGCTATTTTATAACTGAGAATAACCAGACCAGAGGGTAATAAAAACCAAAGGCCAAGGTGTTTATTAACTTTTGGTCTGGACATTACTGAGGAACTCCAACCAATATGGTGTTATTGGTATTATACTAAAAAGTACTGACATTTTTTTTAATTGTTAAAATAAGCTGCTAGAATTAACTGTAAGCACCTGGCCATCTGCTTTGTTGTTGTTTCATTTTCAGTAAATAAAACCATGGATTCAGGTTTTCATTCCAGTGGTTTATAAAGCTATTGTTTTTTTTGTTTTTGTTTTTTTAAGTTGAACAAGTAAACATTTTAACAATATTTTAAAAAACAGGATGGAGAATATGTTTAACTGCAAACATGGATTACAGAAGACATATATTACTCTGTATGCTAGCCAATCAGAATGCAGAGCCACTGTTCTATTATTCTGTCTACTGTCCAGTTATTAAAGAATCATGGAACAGTATCTCTGCATTGTAATTGGCAGAGGGGGAAATCTGCAGTATAATCATGGATGACAGATAAATCAATAGTTATAACCAGTGAGATGATGGAGGATGGTCTAGCAAGGCAGCTGATACCTACTTCTGTCCAACTAATGCCATCATATAAATGGTACTATAAACCATAGATATGACTCATGTATTCTTTTCAGTGGATATGTCAGTGAGAGATAGAACAACTCATAATATATTTATTTTATTAAGCTGATTAACTGTGCATCCACAGTATGCAGTAAATACTTAAAATTAACATAGCTATGCCAAATAATATGTTTTAAGTTTAATGAAACTATATATAATGAATCCTAATGGAAGCATTACTACAGAAAAGAAGCAATATTGCATTGGTAGAATAAAAGGCTCAATATTTAGAACGTAGTTTGGTTGCTCCTGTAAATTTTCATACACATTATTGGAAGAACAATATCTGTATATAATCTAAGGTTAAATCAGTAGAAAACAGAGGTACAGTAAAGTTCCAAGAAACTCTAGTTATGCATTTTGTTTGCATAGAAATTAATTTGCAGGAACAAACACATTATTGCACAAGAAAGGTTTCTAATATTTGTTCTTGAGTCAATATGTTTAGTCATTTAAAATATATTTCCTAAAGTACCTGTCTCTCTCTTTAGCACATACCATATTCAGGGTCCAAAATGGTAAATGAAACACTCCATTTATTCAGCAAAAAGCCTGTTTAAAAATAATGACTTCTACGTCTTTCACAAACTAAAATGCCAATAGGTCATGGGCATTTCATAGACTATAACTAGGATAAATTCGATTTCTTTCTGAGAACAGTTAATTAATCTGAAATGGTCCTGTTCCCCCTGTTTTGACAGCGTTATACTCCAGATTAGGACTGCACTGTCATTTCAAAGTCATAATTACTAGCAGCAAAACCTCACCAATTATTGTGCTCCTGACTGAGGAAATTTAAGTTTTTTTCTTTCAAAAACACTTCACACAAATGTGTTAATGATAGTCATGTCAGGTGAATCTGCTTAACTCTTTGATCTGAGATTTTTTGCAGTACATTGCCTGATCTTAGAAACAAGAATGTGTTCCTTAAAAACAAATCTATCAGTAAAGGAAAGCATGCAATTAACATGTTTCAGTTATCTATAAAAATGTTACTTCTTTTACTAGTTGAAAAATCATGTTTTTATTAGAGCTATGTGTGCAGACAGTTAACCACATAAGGACCTAGGATTCATCCACTGTTGCAAACAAACTGCGGTAAGAGCCATAACGGCTGCTACTGTAATAGTATTGAAGTCATTTGGATGCACATTCTTATAAACCTCCCAATCCTACTTCAGCACACCACTCAGATGTACTGAGCTATGCGCTGTTTCACTGTACTTATAGAATGTTTGGGTAACCAGCTTATGTCCAATGCACATAAAAAATAAATAGCTCAGAGCGAGGGCCATAATGTTGAAATACAGGGAAGTCTGAAGGTCATAATGTGTCATACGCATTACAGACCAATAAAGCATGCCTTGGGGAAATTAAGTGGATATACTGTACCTCCCATCTTGCTTGTATGTATCAAGCTAGAAATGGCTGTAAGCAAACATGTACATATACCTTCAAACTGTTGTTTCAAAAAATTAGCAAAATCATGAGAATAATATAATGACAGCCACATGAAAATGGTAGCAGCAATATCTGAAAGCCAGAATAAAGTGCTGGGTGTAATGCAAAAAATAATCTGTGTAAAGTAGAGCAATGAACAAAATATGTAAACAAAATAATGTGCCATAACAGTTTCTGTCTCAATGACAGTTTAGATATGGTATCAGCTACTACGGGGCTCAGCATGTCCACTGTGCAAAACCTTTTTGTAAAAAAGGTAAGTGTTACTGAGCTGGTCAAACCTGCTTTTTTTAATGGGCTGCAATGGAGAATTTGATTCTGAGAAAAGCTATGACACTGTCTATTACGGAATGCCAAAAGTGAAGTCGTCCGTGGTTAGTTCGCTAAATCCCTGCTGTTCACTGAAAAGTTGTAACAGGAAAGTCCTCAAACCAGAGTATGGAGGGACAGCCAAACCAGGTATGCTGCAGCTGATAAAGCAGCCAAATGTGAACTCAGCAAACAGCAGGGATTTAGTAAACTAACCATGGACATCCTCACTTTGGGCATTCCATAAGAAGCTTCTTAGCTTTTCTCAGCATCAAATCCTCCATTGCAACACCTCAAAAGGAGCAGGTTTGGCTATCTTGGCAATACTTGCCTTTTTACAAAAAAGTTTCACAGAATGGACAAGCTGAGCCCAGTAGTAGCTGCTACAATATCTAAACTGTCATTGGGACTTAAACCATTATAGCACTTTATTGCTTATATATATTTTGCTCATCACTCTACTTTACACAGATTATCTTTTGCACTGCACCAAGCACTGTATTCTGACTTTCAAATATTGCTGCCACCATTTTTGTGTGGCTGTCATTAAATTATTCTTGTACTTCTGCTGATTTTTGGAAACAACAGTTTGGATGTACATGTACATGTTCGGTTATAACTGCATTTAGCTTGATATACTGTATACAAGCAAGATGGGGATATACCCCCTAGTTTTCTCAGTGTTAAGCCAGTGGGATCAGGAGCAAGAAAATAGTGTAGCAGGGGGTTGGGGGAAGAAGCCACCACACTGTACTGAATGGAGAAAATGCGGAGAGACGTGTTTCTACACCACACTGTGGAAGGAGACAGCTGTAGTGCACTCATAGTCACGTGCTTCCAGAGCCCCATTCTGAATGTAATAGGAGTATGTCACACATAGCTCTTGCTATGCTGCCATAGAACCAGTTCTGTCACAGTGCATGTTCATTTTATATGTCCTTAATCAAGAAATGTTCACATTACATCTTGCAAATCCTGTGGGAAGTAATGTCTGAAATGTTTCTAACACTATAAAAAGGACTTCTTTTTTTTCATACACATTTTTTTGTCCTATGTCCAGAGGGTGGCTCTTCAGCCAAGTCCTAAACTCCCTGTACCAGCTACCTTGCCTACCTTCGCCACCTACCTGGCCTTGGGTTTTCCCACAAGATTCCCCCGTGTGGCAGGTCTGAGAGGGGAGGGTCTCCCCCCTTCCCATTCAACATATCAGAAGCAGACGAGTGCAGTGACTGAATAGTGGTGCAGGCACAGATGCCACCATGCTGGGCTTCACTAAGCTTTCCAACACCATTTTAGAGTGTTCTCCCACCTCACTGCAGAGCGTTATACTCGGGCATGGAGGCACCCCTGTCTGATGTGTCCCCACAGTTCCCTCCTGTACATGCCTCCCTAGCAATGCCATAGCTCCAGGCCTCCACCTGGGGTAGCTTAGGCTGGGCCAACATGCCTCCTCACCCCTGAGAGGAGAGCAGTCCCTTGGAAGCTCAATCTTCTCCCTCCCCAGCTGACCCCAGGGCCACTGATGTGGAACAAGGTAAGGTGCAAGGTGCCTCAGCTTTCTTCACTACTGGGCCAGCTAAGTTTTCATTTTAATGTTGAGATTTTTTTCATGTCATTGGCAGGAATATGAATCATAACAATCATAACTATGTAAAGTTCCTTCTCTCACACACTTGAAATGAATATCCATTCCAAATTTTATTAGAGCTGGCCAACTTCTTGTGCAGTGAGGTCAAGGTTTAAATGGGAAGTCAACCCTCGGAAAGGCTGCACATCCTAAATGGCACATTGTCCCTTTAAATTTCAGCTCAGGCTAACACTGGACTATTAAACACATACTTCTAATACAGTTATGCAGTATACAGCAGTGGTGCAAATCCTGTCCAATTTCACTAGAAATATTCATAGTCACATAAGGAAAACACACCATCACAGACTCTTAGATTCAGCTCAAATACTCCTTCCATTGGACTTTTCACATTCTGGGTGTTATTTAACAAACCCCCAAGAATACTAACTCCTGACCTAATCCGATGTGATCAAGAATCCTCTGCAATTATAAAATCTACAACCTATTTGGAAATCACAACAGGTAATGCATCCCTCACAAGGTAAACAAGTCAGCCAGGAAAGTGTCACAGCACAATGAAAGACAAGAGAGTGAGACTCTGACCTACTTTATCCTAAATCACTCTGATCTACGTTATCCTAAATCAGAGGGTCAAGTCCATGTAACAGCCAGGCATCCAACAGGGAACCAAACCAAGATCCACCAGAATATTGGGATTAAATCCCACTTCTGGCATCCTGATTTTTGGATTTTCCTACTCTCCCAGTGCCACTGTCTCCAACACAACCACCAACCTCCAGCAAAGCAATGGCAGTGCATTTAAATCATAGATAGTTTAGGCAGGCACTTGCTGCTCTCCTTCCATGAAACGCTCAATCACTGTCTTTTCCTTTTCTCTCACGGCATTACTGGTTCTCTCAGCCACCACTTCCTGGCTCCTTCAAAGGCTGGTGAGAAACACAGGCCTGTTGCTCACCAACCTTGTCTCTGCTGCTTTTGATTGGTTGGCAACTTGGCAGCATGTCTTTTCCCCTTCCATTGATCCAGATCAGTACCAACAATGCCAATAGAGTACCCACAATCACAAGGAAGCATCAGTTAATCACTGGCTCCCCACAGCTTTACTACTACTTTATTCTCAACTTACACACAGACAGAAAATATGAGTCTTGATTTAGCTGCCACTCCACTCCCTCCAGAATTGAACTGTACATTCTTTGTCCCCATTATATAAATTTGCATGGCCTTCACAGCCTACACACAAGTCCCCAATCCTGATACAACCCTCCCACTCCCTGGCTGATGGTCTCTGTGCACCATTTTGGTGCCACTGATGACCTGTATAAAATATAAACTGCTGGATATGTTGCCCTGATTTTCTGGTCTCCTTACCAAATAGTAGGGTGCTAACAGGCAGCAAACTGAGCTTATAGTGTGGAGTACAGTACATGAGTGGTTCTCTCATTGGGCATGCAGAATTTATGTTTTCACTGTGGGACAGCCTGCTGCTCTGTCTCCCTCATCTCACCTAACCTCTGTGCTTTGCTCAGCACTCACTGTAAAGTCATGGTACTTTCTCTGAGCTGATGACATGCATCTCCAGGGACTGCCTCCCATCCTCTTTGCACCTGGCCCCCAATTCATGATGGAAATAGGGTACAGAGCTAGGAGCTGTCAGTCATGCCCAAACTGCCAATGAAAGAAAGATCTATTGGATTTTATCTGAGGAGGTGAAGAGGGCTTGTATTATGAGCTTGGAATCTGGAGAATTCTGGGAGTTGTATTTTCTTGTTAGAAAGTAGCTGGGGCTATGTGTGGAAGGACACATCTAACATGACATTGCAAGTTCAAAAGAAAATGTTATATGTCCAAGCAAGATGGGAGGTATGCTCCCAAGTTTTCTTAATGTGTGGCCAGTAGGGTTGGGAACAAGAAAATTGTGTGGGGGGATGGAGGAAGCAACTGCCATATACTGAATGGAGAGGATGTGGAGAGATGTGCTTCAATTCCACTCCAGTGGAATGACAGCTGTGGTGTATTTGCAGTGCGAAGCGACCATTAGAATTCCCATTATGGGCTCATTTACATGGGTAGTAAGGCAGGATAACATGGCACCACTCCCCATATGTCCAGTCCCAGAGTTATGTAGAGATCCCTGGTGCTTAGTGGACCCCCCTCTTCTTAGATTGCCAACCTGTACTTCACATAAAGCATCCCTGGTGCTAGTGGTCCCTTCTCTGTCTGATTACAGGCAAGTAACATATTGAAGGTACTAGTGGTTTCCCTCCCTCCAATCATCATACTGTAACATTGTGAAAGCATCACTGGTGTTAGTGGTCCCCCACTTCATCCAATCACTGGCCTGTAGGAAACCTGACAACCCTCCCTGACATTTAGCAGCCTTCCCCATGGTATTGAACACACACACTGGTCACCTTAACAGTATCCAAGGTGTTGCATGTGGGTACCGGGTCAATATTGCTAAACAAAAATTGTGCTGCAATAACTGTGCAGTGTAGCATGCGTCTGCATTTAGAGCAACAGGGGTATAATTGCGGTAGGGAATTACTGCTACCCCTGTCGCTCTATGCTTCATCATAGGAAGGATAAGTTGCCATGTGCTTGGGAGCCTGGTTGAGCCACTCCCATGGTGGAGTGCCTACGGCACCAGCACACAGGGGGATTGGAGACCTGAGACTGGGGTTCAGTTTCCCCCAGGTCTTCTGGCGTTAGTACTTTTTGCATTGCTATTTTTTTTAAATAAAGTTTTCCACCTCCTGAATTTGTGCCCATCCCTGAAGTCTACCAAGAGTTTGTTATTTAAGTTCCAGGGGTGTGGGGGGCAAAGCCCCTCAATCAGGGATTGTGGGGATGAAGCCCCCCACAAAAAAAAACAGAAAGTCCCACTATTTTCAATGGGCATGCTATTTCTGTTTTGGTCGATGATTTGTTCACCTTATTGCTGTCCACACTATGTTGCTTGCAGTGTTTGTTGCTGTTCTGTTCTTGTTAGCATGATTATGACCCCATGCTGGCATGTGTGCATACAGTGACTGGGGCAGCCCTACTCACACCTCCTTGGTCAGCCACCGTATGTCCAGACAGTAAACGTGTCTGATTTACAAGACAGGACACATCACCCTGTCTTATAAATAAGATGAGTGCCCCCTATCTGGACATACACTGACTGGCTGAGGAAGTATGAGGCATGCTGCACTGGTCACCATATGCACACCCACAACACCAGGGATACTGGTAATGTGGCTGTGGGTTGGTGTTCAGTGCCAGAGGGGGTTGTTAGATGCCAGGGACAGTTCTCAAGTTTCCTATGGGCCAGTGATTGGAGTGAGGAGGACCACTAGCACCAGAGATGCTTTCAAAATGTTATGGGCCAGTGATCAGAGGGAGGGGTACCACTAGCACCAGAGGTGCTTTATTTTAAGAACAGCATAGCAATCAGAGTAGGTGGAGTGCCACAGACCACAGCAGGTGGGTGTGCACCCCAGTGGATGACTGGCTAGGTGATGCAGTAGCTCCAGCAGCTGCTACGGGTGTCTGGAGTAAGCCTGTGTTTTGTTAAGAGGTATTTGTGCTGTGCAAAAGGACCACCCTTAACCAATTTGCGCAATGCAATGCCACTGAATATGGGGTAGTGTGGTTATTTATGGCCACGCCCCTTCAATTGCCCACCCACATACATTATGTTTTACGTAGGCGCTAACCCTCTTTGCCTGCACAAAACCCCCTTTTAAATATGGGGATCTGTGCAAATCCTGGTTTTCACAGGCAATTAACCATTTGTGCCATCGCACATCTTCCTGGAAGAGGAAAGCCGAACGGATCCCGTGAGGATCCTGACTGGGAAGGTCATGAGGGCTGCAGCTACCTGCCCTCCCCCACCCTCCAGAACGAGAACCCAAGCCCCCACCCACCAGAGCGATACACCGAGCAAGGTAATTCTCACTCTCTGGAAGAACCAGCGCCCGCCTCCAGTGAAACTGCAGTGCTTGCAATATAGGACAATTGCTAACCTGAAGTGAAATCTAACTAACAGTTTACTGTGCAACAAGCGGTCACCTTGTTAAGCCTCTCCTGGCATCTCTGATTTCCTCTGGCATGCTCATTGCCACGCGGGGAGCTCTGCTGCTTTTTTGCCACTGATGAGCAGAGGATTGTTGAACTTGGTGCCATTTTACATTTTTAAAAGACGGTGATGGTGTGCTGATAGGTTTCAAATTCGCCTAAAACTCAGTGCCTCACCTGCATTTGGACTGAATCTGCTTGGTTCCTTAAGAGCCAGGTTGCCATAGCATCTATTGATTACCCCTCAACCCAGGATTACCCTAAATGAATTTTAGACTAATTTATATGCATTCTGCTAGTCTCACCTTCAGTAGCACTGTATCCTCTGGGTTATTTGGAGAGACAGGAATTTTTTTATAGTTCTGATTTGCTACTGCATTTCTTACCCCTGAAGCATGGAGTTCTTTAATTGATATCATTGTCTAAAAGGTGCATATTACAGGTAGTGCTTAATATGTCTAGTGCCTGACCCTAAGCATTTCTCTGCCTTACATTATTGTGGTACTGATAATTTTTGCTTCGATTCTTTTCTTTGCCTTAACTCTGCAGATTGCTCTTTTCTCTGCCTCACTTTACAGTATTAAGGATATTGCATACTGTACAGTACTAAGGATATTTTGTATGTTGCTTAGACTCAGCAGCATTTACTTTGTAAAGGATACCTGACCTTGCCCCAGCCCATCCCTACACCCTCTCTGTTCACTTAGGCCCCCCCCTCACTCCTGTTTGCCTCCCTCCCTCTCTCCTCCCCCTTGCCTCAGGATATATAGGTCTCATCGCTGATCTCTCTCTTCACAAGAAAGCCGAACGGATCCCGGGAGGGTCTTGACTGGGAAGGTCGTGAGGGCTGCCGCTACCTGCCCTCCCCCACCCTCCGGAGCGAGACCCCAAGTCCCCACCCACCAGAGCGATACACCGAACAAGGTAATTCTCACTCACTGGAAGAACCAGAGCCCGCCTCCAGTGAAACTAAGGTGCTTGCAATATAAGACAATTGCTAACCTGAAGTGAAATCTAACTAACAGTTTACCGTGCAACAAGCTGTCGCCTGGTTGAGCATCTCCTGGCGTCTCCAACTTCCTCTGGCATGCTCAGTGCCATGCGGGGAGCTCCGCTACCTTTTTGCCACTGCTGAGTGGAGGATTGGCCCTGCAGCTGTGCCGGCTGCCCCCACCACCACCAGTGGTCGTCACTGCACTATATAGCACTAGCTCTTCTCACGTTGGCTGAAAATAACCAATCAGCCCACTTTGTCATCTGCAGGCTATATTTTCTCACCACTAGAGGCCTCCTCATATTTCACCTGCTTATTGAACTAGACTGACTACCTACAGCTGTCTACTGAGCCGTCCCTGGTTTCCTCCCAAAAACTGTAACTAGCTCTACCTAACACCACCATTATCTAGCTCTGTCCCCTGGTCACCACTTTTCCAGACTTATACTCTGACCCACTGGTCACTCGGCCTGACCTATACTCTACAGGGTGCTATTTCTGGAAGGCTCAGATCTCTCCACCCCTGATCTGATGCTTAGGGTGGCTCCCCTTACTGATCCCATAAGACCATAGCATTTGTCCTCTGGGCCCGGCCATCAACACCCACACCGCGTATACTCCTGCTAACCCAGGCCGTGCAGCACTGTCAGACGAGATCTGTCCCTCACTGGGTACCCTACTCATCCTCACTGCCTCCTAAGGCTTGGGCCATGGCTCCTCTTACGCAGGGTGGAAACTTAACCTGCTGTCAAGGTCCCTCCGCTACCCACTACCCCTTCAAGCCCCCCTAGGATTGGCTATCCGCAAAAGGCCGAAAAGTAGCGCACCTCAATATCCGCAGCATTCTCCAAAACCTAGCGGATCTTATGGCCTGGGTGGCCCTCTACAAGCCAGACATTATGGCCATCACAGAAACTTGGCTGAAGCCTCACACTCCTGACCACGCATGTGCCATACCGAGCTACAACCTCATCAGGAGGGACAGGGCAGGTAATAAACGTGGGGGGGGGTGTGCTACTGTACTATAGGGGGCACCTTAACGTGTCTATTGTCTCTCATTCACCCCCTGATGCCCAGCCTGTGAGTTCATTCATTCCCTCCTCCTGCTTGGGAACACAAAAAAGGTGCATCTGGTCTGTGCCTATAACCCTCCAAAAGGAGGTATCCTAGGACTCTCCTCCCTACTTGACCAACTTAAAGTTAAGATAGGCTCAAACGAGCTGCTAATCCTGGAGGATTCCAACCTCAACTGGCTGGGGCCTAATTCCAAGCAATACGAGCCTCTTCTCTCTGGCCTCACCCTCAGCCAGACCATCTCAGGGCCAACCAGGATCTCCTCCCGGAGGGACAAAGGCACACTGATTGACTGGATACTGAGTAACAGATTGGACAAAATTGTCCACGCAGGAATACTCCCGGATGCCATCTCTGATCACTCTCCTACCTACTGCATCTGGGGCTCCACATCACCTAAAATCCCCAGCTGAGTGATCCAGGTGAGGGACTTCTCCAAACTCATCCTCAAAGACTTCCATGAGGATCTACGATGTGCCGACTGGTCCAGGATCCATAGCACTAATGACCCTGTTGCCGCCCTTGACCACTTCCTGGCCGTATTAATTCCCCTGCAAAACAGGCATGTTCCCCTTACAAAAAGGAGGGTGAGGGGCACTGTCACGAAGTGGCTCCATGGAGGCCTACTTTCCCTTATGAAGCAAAGAGACAAATGCTGGGGGAAACACAAAATCTCCTGCAGCAATTACGACCTCCTAGAATATCGGCGGCTCAGAAACTCTTGTAAGAGAGCCATACGCACCACCAAGAGCGAGTACTGCAAATCTGCCCTGCTAAACTCGGCCTATAACCCCCGACGCTTTTGGAAAAACATCAAAAACTTGGTCGGAGGTTCCACCAAGGAAACGCTAGCGGACATGAATGTCGGGGGGTTAACTGCAATAACCCCCATACCATTGCCTCTGCATTCAACGGCATGTTGTCGGAACTGCCTGCTCCATTCACCTCCCAGTCTTCCACCCTGAAACCCCAGGGTGAGCTCCCCCCCAACGCCTGCCATTCTACCTTAAATGAATCTCAGTTAAAGAGACTCAGGCACTCCTCGCCGGTCTCCCCTACCATACGGAGGCGGGTCATGACAACCTCGAGACAAAGCTGCTTAGCCTGGGGGCACCTCTCCTCGCCTGGCCTGTCACTCATATATTCAACTCTTCCTTTATCTCGGGAACCATACCTGATGTATGGAAAGTGGTCAGGGTTGTCCCGGTCTACAAGCATGGTGACCCTAAAGAGATGAAAAACTATCGCCCCATAGCCATACTCTCTGCTATCTGTAAGCTCCTTGAAAAGGCAGTGGCTGCACAAATCTCCTATTACCTCCAGGAGTATGTAGTTCTCTCCCCTGCACAGCATGGTTTCAGGAAGGGGCACAGCACAGTGACTGCAATTGCCATGGTCACCTCTGAGGTCAGATCCTCGACTGACCAAGGTAAACTGACTGGCGCCTTCTTCGTTGATCTCTCTAAGGCCTTCGATCGGGTTGACCATAATCTTCTCCACTCCACTCTACACTCGATTGGATTCTCCCCCAAGCCCTTGCATGGTTCTCTAACTACCTTGGGGGTAGACAGCAATATACCAGCTTCAACTGTGCCCTCTTGGCCCTTTCCCCAGTTAGCTGCAGTGTCCCCCAGGGGTCCGTCCTTGGCCCTATTTTGTTTTTCCTTTTCATAAATGAGCTGCCCTCTGTTGCATCCTATGGGCACACTACTCTATACACGGATGACCTCATAGTACTGGCTAGTTCCCAGGACATTACAACCATCAACTCCCATCTTAATTCAGACTTCGTTCGTATCCAGAACTGGCTCGTGGGACACAAGCTCACCATAAACTTGGACAAGACCCAAGCCATGCTCTTCAGTTCAGTGGCCAAAACCTCTTCCTGCCCTACTCAACCCAAAAACAGTGATTGAATTCAAGCATGCATGGGACAGCCATAAGGCAATTCTAGGAGGTGGGGGTAGAAAGAAGTAGGCTGCTGGTTAACTAGAATCTGCAGCTTATCCATTAGGTAGGAAAATGGGCAGACTGGGTGGGCCAAGCGGTCCTTATCTGCCATCAAATTCTATGTTTCTATGTTATGTTACTCCATTAGCTATCCTTGGGGCTAATGGCTCCCTCCTGCCGGTCATTGACTCCATCAAGTACCTTGGTGTCACCCTTGATCCTCAACTGGATCTTACTGAGCACCTTAGGAACATAAGTAAAGCCATGAACAGCAAGCTTGGACTAGTCTACAGAGCTAAGTATTGCCTCACTACGACTGCTCGGCTCACCATAGCCAGGGGGATTCTCCTTCCCACGCTTTGCTACAGGCTTGTAGCTTTAGCCCCAGTTCCGAATTCCAGTCTAGCAAAATGGGATACAGCATACAACAACATTTGTCACATCGTACTCTCAGCACCTCGCCTTACACATCGCTGTGAGCTCTATTCTCGACTGGAGTGGCTCCCCCCTGAGAAACACCGAGCCTTTGTCCTCAGCAATTATGTAGACAATATTGATAGAACAGAGACCCCCTCTGCATTTGCCCTACCCCTCAAACATGTAACCCCTGCCTACCACTTAAGGTCTAGTGCTGCCCAGGTCCGGCTGGTCCCAAGGACATGCTCCCTCACTGGTGATCGGCCTTCTCCATCTATGTGCCTTGACTTTGGAACTCCCTTCCCCGCCCTTGTTCATGCCTCTCCCTCCCACCCTTGCTTCAAAACATCCCTATGGAACCTCCTCAAAGTGGCTTCTACCTGTCTATGTGCCGCATAGACCCAGAGTAGTCTCTGCCTCACCCCCGACCCCTCCCTGCCCTGGGTGTTTGTTTGCTGTCTCTCCGGCTACCGTTTTTCTCTGACACTCTGGCCTTAGCACTTTCTGCCCATCCTTTGGAGATGCACTCCCTTACATATCAGCTCCCATTCTAGCTTCACTTTGATGCCTCCACTTTCCCTCAGGTCAAGCAATTTGCATTGTCTGTACTTTCTGTTTCATGGGAGTTGTCACCGCCACGTTGTCTCCTGCTGTTTCTGCCTCTCAATACTAATTTTGCATCTTGCTGGCACACTGCCAACTCTCTGCCTTGTTGTTCCTGTTGATTTTTTTACCTCCCCATGCTACTTATGTACCCTGTTGATATATTGCCTACTTTACTGTATAATTTTGCCATGTGTACTGTTGCTGTCCCACCCACTAGTATGTGGGCCTGTATGTTTCCCTGACTCTGTATTTATGTATCTCTTGTACCCTGGAACCACCGGTATGTGGTCCTGTATGCTACCTTGACATTGTATAATGTGTCTCATGTACTCTGTAACCTCCCGGGTCACACCTGAAAATAGGCACTTGTTGACTAGTGTGCTTACCTGGTTAACAAAAACAAATAAATAAATAAATTCTACACTTCTTCATTTGGACCAAAAGAAAATAAGCATTGTTTCCCTTGAGGATAATCTCCCCTCTAAATCTCATTCACTCACTGATTCAGTAAACAACATAATTAGAGACTACCAAATGGTGATTGGTTTACTAAGTGGAACCACAATAGTCAAACTTATGAGCCAAGCAAATTGCAATGCTGGACAGTTGTTATGATCAACACAACGTAAATGTTATGAGACATCAGGAGGAGGAGGAAGAGACTGAAGTGGAACTGCTCCACAAATGCAGCCCTAGTTTGCAGAAATTTTTAGAATTCCAACCAAATACTGTATATAGTTCTCATTTTCCTAGTTGTACCTGACAATTAACTTTTTCATAGAAGTGGAATGCTTTGTAAATCTATTGTTTTTGAAGCAAGATTAAAACATGAAGAATCCTGCATCCGGAGAGAGATTTTTCTAGTTTTCTCAACGTGTGACAAGTGGGATGGGGAACTAGAAAATATTGTGATGTGGGAGAAAGAGGAAGCAAAATAAATCACACACCCAAATGGAAGTATTCTTTTTCACAGATTTGGTTCTTAAAGTCAGTCCTGTTTAGGAATCCATATTCAGAATTGAAGAAAAAAAATATTCAGGTTGACCACTAGATTCCATATAGTGCATGAGGAGTTTTTAATTTTTCTTCTTATTTTTAATTTGTTTTATCTTGAAATCAAAATAGCCTTTTCAAATCATAATGCAAAGTTTCAATATTATGTAAATCTATTTTTCAGGGATACAGGCTGTAATAAAATAAAACCGCACTCGTTAAATAAATTCATCATTACTGTTCTATCAGAACATTTAACTTTTTCTGATTGTTAGGTTCAAACTATTAAAGGAGTGGATAAATCTCCTACTTACCTTAATTTACCTTAATTTATAGCATCAGGTTTATGCACCTTATTCATATGTCCATTCATATTACACATCACTGCATTTTCTGTGTATATAAACTTATATAAAATAACCATCATTATTTAATTCACAACCATTAAATGAAAACAAAATCTTTTTTTTTTACATAACACTTGTTTGAATTTAGGAAGCAGTCACTAAAAATATCATCAACAGCTTCATCTGGTTCAAGGTCAGTTGGCGTTCATCTGTATCCCCCTTCCCCGGGTCGTTCCTGAAAATAGGCAGAATTTGTCTCGTGCACTTACCCGATCAACAAAAACTAAATAAATAAAATAAATAAATAAATGTATACATTCATTTCAAGACATAAAAATGGTAACTGCATTTCAAGATTTTGTATATGATCAGTCCAAGTCCCTAGTGTATTCATTATATTATTAACATCTCCATCAACATTACAATATTCAGTTTCTAATAAATGCTGACCCCATTTTTGTCAAAACATAAAATATGGCTACCTCCTTGCTTCATTTTTTAAGCTTTGTCCTATTTAGGTAACTTTTTTGTCTGTAAAGACAAAACACTTACCATTCATTCATTTTTTAAAGTTCATAAAGTTTTAAACTCTTTGCTGCTTTAATAGGCACTCACCTTCTTAAATGCCCCAAACTGTTTCTATATTCAGTGCGTTCGCCTTAATATTTATGGCTTTTTCTATCTGTGGTGACAGATCATTTGTTATTTTTACATGTGCTTTATCTTTCACTTATTTTCAAACTGTTTACTGCTTTTTTAATAGCACTGTTGCATGTTTTTTTTATCTTTAATTTATTTCCAAACCCTTGCTACTTTAAATAGCACTCACCTATTTATATGCCTCAAACTGTGAGTGTTATTTTCAGCTGTCCTTTCTAAATCTTTGTGGCTTGCTGTAAGCAAACAAAATGCTTTCTTTTTTACCTTATTATTTTTTTAAATGAAATGCCTTTTCTAAACAATCTCTTTTAAAAGCAGTGCAATATGTTTAAAGTGCTCATATCTATTGCTAGTTTCTTCTCATGAGACATGCTGTTTCTCTGGGGTCCCTACTTCTCCATTGGAGATTTTTGGAAGTTACTTCCTCCTTCTTTTTGTAGGTTTAAGTGTTTTATAGCCTGTACCCTGAAGAAAAGATTTATATAATCTGGAAATGTTGGATTATGTTTGGAAAAGGCTATTTTGAAACCAAGATAAAAAAATAATTGAAAATAATAAGAAAAAAAAAAAAAAAAACATTTTTTGCACCATATGGAATTTACTGGTCAGCCTGAATATTTTTTCTCTTCAATTTGGAAGGAGGAAGCAACCACACTGTACTGAATGGAGAGGATGTGGAAGAATGTGCTTTAATTCCACTCCAGTGGAAGGACACAGCTGTGGTGTTTTCACAGTGATTTGCTACCAAAACTCCCCCACTCGTAATGGTGTGCTACCAAAAACCCTTTCTCAATGCAATTGCATTACATCAGCATAACTCTGGCTGTGCAGCAATAAAAATGTGGCCCATATGCACCATGTAGCACTGTGACACATTATATTTGATGTATACTGTACAAAGGCAGAGGTTAGATACTCCCTTATGGCAGTGTCACTCGGCCCTAAATGCAAATTGGCTGATGCAGACTTTTGTGAGCACAAACAAGGTTTGTGTCCACTAATAGGCTGGATTGTGGTAGCCATAGTGGTTGAAGCATGGCCACTGTACAGTAGTTGTCCCAGTTCCCCCTCAAGTTGTACCTTATGTCCATGACCTTTGGCACTAAGCAGAGACTTTCTAGGCTCCCCTTCCTTCCCTCCTTCCATACCCTTGATGAGACAGTCCTTGAGGACACCTCTTCATTAAGATATCTGGGTGTTTGGCTTGACAAACATATCACCTTTTCTGGTCATGTGGATGCCATCCTTGAAAAGCTGTGCCCAAAGCTCGGCACTCTATACAGAAACAAGAACTGCTTCCCTCTCCCGGCTAGGCGTGAACTTGTCCAGAAGATAATCCTACCTATTTTCAACTACTGTGATGTAGTCTACAGTGCTGCTCCCAAGACCTCCTTAGCCAGATTGGATATCATCTTCAACTCCTTCTGTCACTTCACTCTGGACTCTCCTCCTCTCACCCACCACTGTCAACTCTACCACTCACTGGCATTTCCCTCACTAGAAAATGGACACCCCCATCATTGTGCTAAATTTGTCTCTAAATTCTGGTTTAGATCACACCCATCCTATCTCAGTTCCTCTCTATCAGTCCTCCCTCCCTCTGCCCACTCATTTAGATCTTACGGCTCCCGTTTCTTGGTTGTCCATTGCAGGTCTATCACTGAGGGCCAGGCTGCTTTCTCGTATCATTTCCCAAAACTGTGGAACTCACTTCCTCACCAGATTTGCTACTCCTCATCCCACTCCTCTATAACTTTAGCCCTAGATAATTTCCTTTCTGTGACTTGTACCTGCAATTAACCTACCTGGTATTCCTGACCTGCTCCCCAACCTTTATCTCTATATTCAGTAACTATTCTGAATTACAGTTCTCTTCTAGTCCCACTAGTTTATTTACCAGCAGAGATCTGTACATGGCCATTCCTTTGGATTATCTATAACTATCAATATAACAATGACTTTAGATTCTTTTCAGTCTACAACTATCAATATATCTATAACCTTGATTCCTATTCATCTGCTCCTCCCTGGCCTTGCTACCTTTCCACCTCTGCTGTTAGTCCCTATCCACCCCTTCCTTTGGGCTAAATGGTACCATCATCATGAATGTAAGGTATTATCCTAATGTAATGCACTTCACCTGTCCATTATGACCTCTGCAAACAATTGTACTTTTAAGCTGCACTTAATATTTTCTTTTTGTTATTTGCTATTCACTGCTGCCAATTTTGTTGTAATAATGTTTGCTGTTGTATGCATATATGTACTTTCACATCCTTTCCCCCAGGCACACCTTGAAATGAGCAACTTGTTGTTAAGTGTGCCTTTCCTGGTGAACTGAAATAAAATAGATAAATAAATGTCCATTTCTGGACCTCTTTCATATGTGTGTCATAATTCCTTCCTTCCTGGTGGTCCACTACTCTTACCCCCAACTACTGTTGCCCAGTTGTCCAGTGAAGCACCCCCTCCTTAGTCCTGATTGGTTGCATTGTAGGATCAGTGGCATAATGTGCTGGATAATCTGTCCCCAAGCTGGGACATTTGTTCTGGTTTGCAAACCAGTCCCCCTTGTTAGGCTGCTTTCACTCATCTCGTTATTTTTATCTTTTTATGCTCCTCCTCCATGATCTGGCTCCCTTTGTGCTGTGGCTTGTGATTAGGGTGAGGTGGCTGACAAGTGACTGATCATGGCTCATTGCTTAACACACATGCTGGCCCCATATTACCAAATCTGCCATTGCCCTTTCTCTACATGTTAACAATACACTTAGCAATCTTAAAGGGAAATGTTCACAGTCTTGTCATACATTACAAATCAGCTTACTGATGCAAAGTAGTCATCCAGACAACTTTGCACCAACAAATTGTGACTGGGTATGGGGCCTCATATTCTCAAAACAGGTTTGTCATGGCTGGCTTGGTGGCACCAAAGCAGTGTATCATGCTGTCAACAGGGAGACCACAGTATGCGTGCGAACCCTGAATTACTACACTAGTGATGGCTGTCAATTAATGCCTCACTATTGCCTGTAAAGGGAAGGTGTGGGCTGTCTGGCATCTGTGCTCTCCATTTGCATGATAACCAAAATATGTCATTCCCATTAGTATGGCTGTGAAGGCAGTTGCTTGCCTGCCCTCCCTGTCTGAGCAAGGGTGCAATTGTTGCAGTGCCAAGAGCAAGGGTGTGTGACAGGGTGAGCAAAGGAGATAAAATGGTGAGCGGCTGTTCTGCACAAACCTGTAGAAGTTCTTGTACAATCTCTAGCAACTTCCCTTCTTTGCTTTTGTAATTCTCTCTGGTCACGCCTGAAAATAGGCAGTCTTTGTCTAGTGCACCTACCCGGTAAACAAAAAGCAACTAAATAAATAAATATTAAACATATCCCTTAAAGTGAATGTTTCATGACATCTTGATTGTTATGCTTTCAGTTAGGGTAATGTTTACTTGCTACCAGACATATTTTTGAACCAAAGTATGCCAATGACATCAGCAACATTTTGTTTTAATTCCAAGTAATTAAAACACATTTTAAAATGTTTTATGAAAATAAAATGAAATGTTAATAGTCAGTGTTGGATACATTTAATAACCATGCCAAAAATCGACAAAACTGGTATGTAAGAATGGAGTTCTGCACAATATGTGATTGTTTGAATTTGCTGGACAACACATAGGAAATAGTATGTCTTTTAGAGAGTTATTTTTTGGTTTGTATGCATTACAGACATCCACGAATTAACAGAGGCAATATTTAGGTTCCATCTGCTCCCTTTTTCACAAAGATATTCACATTACCCCAGAGTATTATTTGTGGTGCTATGTTGACATTGCTTGAGTACAGACCTGGAACAGATGGTTTGATTTGTGCCAACTTCCAAAGTAAAAATAAAAACACAAAACTTATTTGCTTAGGATATATTAAATTGGCAGTAGACCCAACAACACTTAGCTAAAATGTTCTTCTTTGGCTCTCAATGCCACAATACCCCTAAGCAATGATATCACATGTCTTAGTGGTCTATCTTTTAATATTCTGAAATTTTAAATGTTCAGGTTATTATGTTGTATTTTTATTTTTATATTTTGTATTTGTTATTTTCACCTTGGCTACCCCATCATCTCTGGTCTGTGTGCCAAGTTTGCAAAGAAAACACATCTGGCTGTACTTACTTGGCTATCATACAGTATGACTCTTCTAGTATACCATGATTCTGCCTCTAGCTGGCCTGACCCATCCCTTCCTCTGTGGTGTTGCCAGTTCCATCCAGGTCTATGTGTGAGTCACTATAATTAAATTTGACACTGATATTAAAACACCCAGCATTTATCTAATTCTATATGGACAATTTCTCAGATTCTGCATCTGACTTATTGAGCTGCAGAATCTTGTGAAGCAATTTCCCAACTCTTGATTTAAATCAGCTGTTTAGCATTCCAGTCTCACTTCACCTGTTTCCACCTGTCAGACTTACCAAATGTTTCCTTTTTTCGGACTAACTGTTGCTAACCTGTTCAGTGTGGCTCAGTTGGTAACACATCCACCTCTAGACCAGAAAGTTGTGGGTTCTTGTCCCACACCGGGATTGGACTTGCACCTAAAACACTGGCATCTGTGTGCAGTATTAAGGGTGTGCTGTCCTTCGGATGAGATTTTAAACAGATGTCCCTTTTACACATCCAGGTGCTGCCCTGGTGGGTGTCCAGGTGGAAGTAAAAGAACCCAGGGCACTCTTTGCAAAGAGTAGGGGGCATTCCTGGTGTCTTGGCCAACATTCCCCTTCCCATAAACTGGTCCATGCAACTGTTCAGGCTGTGTGTGGGTGTTGATGTGCAATATGGCTGCCACTACACATATAGTCACTTCACTACCAGTCTAGCATTGTTTGTAAAGCACTTTGGAATACCCTGTGTATGAAAAGCGCTATATAAATGCTGATTCTTATTCTTCTTCCTACAGTATCTGTCTGTTGATACTTGTATTTGCAACATCTGTCTCCTTAATCTGCGAAGGTTCATGCTGCACAGCAAGTGATCAGTTTAGCTGGAGTGTAAAACTAAACTCCAGGAAGAGAGTTACAGATGGACTGGAGGGTAAGGTTTGTCTGTTTGCAGATGACACCAAGATCTGCAGCAGCATAGATGATCCAGATGGGGTGGGCAGAATGAGAAGAGATCTGGATAAACAAGCAAAATGGTCGGAAGAGTGGCAACTGGAGTTTAATGCAAAGAAGTGTAAGATCATGCACACAGGGAAGAGAAACCCTGAAGCCACCTATAGGCTGGGAGGGGAGTTGCTGGCAGTCACAAGGGAAGAAAGAGACTTGGGTGTCATCATCATCGATGACCTGAAATCATCCAAGCAGACCACTAAAGCAGGAGGTAAGGCTAGAGGGACATTGGGGTGTATTAGTAGGGGTATCACAAGTCAGAAGAGGGAGGTAATAATCCCTCTTTACAAGACATTGGTTAGGCCCCATCTGGAGTACTGCGTGCAGTACTGGGGGCCACACCTTCACAAGGACATTAACCAAATTGAGACAGTCCAGAGAAGTGCAACCAAAATGGTGCAGGGACTGCATCAGAAGACATATGAAGACAGATTAACGGAGCTCAATATGTATACCCTAGAGCAAAGGAGGGAGAGAGGTGATATGATTGAAACATTCAAACACCTTAAAAGCATTAACAAGGTGAAAGAGTCTAACATACAAACATACGAAATTTGCCAGCAGATGGATACCACTTCTGCAGGTAACGCATTCCACCCAGCCACCACCCTCTCTGTAAAAAAGTGTCTCCTCATCTCCCTCCTGAACCTTCCTCCCTCCAGTCTCATATCATGGCCCCTGATGTCCCTCCCCTCCCTTACTTTGAACAGCCCCTCTATACCTGCCTTGTTTATTCCTTTCATGTACTTAAAGGTTTCAATCATGTCCCCCGTCACTCCTCTCCTCCAACGAGTACATGTTCAACTCCCTCAGCCTCCTCTCATATGATAAGTCCCCCAGCCCCTTGATCATCTTTGTCACCCTGCACTAAACCCCCTCCAGTAACTTAATGTCCGTCTTCAGATACGGGCGTCAGTACTGCACACAGTACTCCAGGTGCAGTCTAACTAATGACCTATACAGTGGCAGAATCACCTTGTCGAGGATATACCCCTTGCAATACAACCCAGCATTTTGTTGGCCTTTGCAGCTGCCTTCCTACATTGTGCTGAGTTGTTCATTGACCCTGTAATAAGCACCCCCAGATCCTTCTCCTCCTCTGTCTGGGCTAGCTGCACTCCCCTCAGCTGGTAACTCCTCCTTGGGTTCTTCATCCCAAAATGCAGCACCTTGCACTTTTTGGCATTAAACCCCAGTTGCCAGATGTATGACCAGGTTTCAAGCTTTTCCAGATCATCCTGAACCCCTGCCATCCCCCTAGGTCATCCACCACCGCTCCTACCTTGGTATTATCAGCAAACAGACTGATCTTGCTCTTGATGTCCAATAATATGTTTGCAATGAATAACCCAAACAACACTGGTCCCAACATCAAGCCCTGTGGAACACCGCTCGTCACTACCCTTGGGTGTGAGAGCTCCCCACCCACCACCACCCTCTGTTGCCTTCCCTGCAGCCAGTTCCCTACCCATCTCACCAGCTTTGCACCCACCCCTGTGCCTTCTAACTTTCTTCCCAGCCTTCCATGCGGCACTGAGTCGAATGCCTTACTGAAGTCCAGATACAGGACATCCAGTGCATGGCCCCTGTCCAGTTGCCTAGTTACGCAGTCATAGAACTCCACCAGGTTGGTTTGGCAGAATCTGCCATATATGAAGCCATGCTGTCTGCTGTCCTGTAGTCCTTTGGCCTCTAGGAGGGCCACCAGCCTCTTCTTCAGGATAGTCTCCATTAGCTTACCCATGATTGATGTGAGGCTCACCGGTCTGTAGTTTCCCGGTTCATCCTTGGGGCCACTCTTGTGGAGGAGCACCACATGAGTCATCCTCCGGTCCTGAGGTACACACCCCAAATGTAGTGAGGCATTAAATAGGTCTGCCAAAGGCCCTGCAAGGACATCTGCCAGCACCTTCAGTACCCTTGGGGTGGATGCCATCTGGGCCTGGCGCCTTGTCCACCTTCAGTGCCTTCAAACCCTCCCAAACTCTGCCTCCTTGATTTTCCCATTTGTCACCCCCTACCCCCTATTTCTGCCATTCTTTCCCCCCTTGGGTGTCACCTCCTCTTCTCCTTAGTAAATACCGAGCAGAAGTAATCATTTAGTGCTTCTGCACATCGCACCCTGCTTCCACCCAACCCCCCTCCTTCCTAATCCTTACTATGTGGTCCTTACAGCTCCTTTTCTCCCTGATGTACCTTAAGAAGTCCTTCTCCCCCTTCTTAATGCCTTGTGCCAGCCTGAGTTCTGTAGATGCCTTGGCTCCCCTTACTGCCCTTGTCACCTCCTTAGATTCCATCAAGTACTCCTCCTTGTTCTCCCCTCTCCCTGTTTCCTTGTACCTCCTAAAGGCAGCTCTTTTCCTCCTTACCTTTTCCATGACCTCCTTGTTCAACCAGCTCGATTTCCTAGCCCTAGCCCGTCTTACTCTGGGCCTTGTAGCAGGTTTTGGTTGTCTCCACTATCCCCAGCTTTATGAGCTCCCACCTCTGGTTAGTGTTCATACTAGATTGAATTCTGGCCAGGTACCCTTTTATCACTTCCCCCATCCTCCCAAAGTCAGCCCTCCTGAAGTCCATCACTCTTGTGCCAGATTCCACTCCTTTCTTGCCCATATCCAATGTGAGCCATACTGAGTGATGGTCACTGCCTGACAGTGGTTCCTCCACTGTAAGTTCTCTCACAAAGTACCCATTTGCCAGCATAAGGTCAAGGTTATTCTGTAATCTGGTTGGTTTACTGACCATTTGCAGCAGGAAGCTGTCCTGGAAGGCATCCAGCAGTACCTGCTCCCTTCTATTCCTGGTTGTTGGGGTACTCCAATCTACTCCTGGCATGTTGAAGTCCTCCACAAACACCACACTACCCTTCTCACAGGTCCTCTTGATCTGTCCCACTAGTTCCCTGTCTAACTCCTCCATCTGAGAGTGCGGCCTGTACACCACTCCCATTCTAAGAATCCTATTCTTGGAATCCTGGATTTGCATCCAAAGTGACTCCGTACTACCCTCCTCCCCTTCTTCCCTTCCCTAACATGTTTCAATATAAGAAAAATAGCAGGACAAGAGGACAGAGCATGAGATTAGAGGGAGGTTGATTAAGGGGTAATGTGAGGAAGTTCTTTTTCACTGAAAGGGTGGTGGATGCATGAAACGGCCTACCTCAGGAAGTGGCGGATATGAATACAGTGCAGGGCTTCAAACAGGCATGGGATAGGCATAAAAGAGCAATACAGATGAGTCTGACTAGATAGGCCATTGACAGAGCAAAGGCCAATGGCTCATTCATAAGGCAGAAAAAGAAATGGGCGGACTGGATGGGCCTTGCGGTCTTTATCTGCCATCAACTTCTATGTTTCTATATTTCTATAATTATTTCAAAATATAAAGAGCCCAATCTGTTTTGGAACATTTAAATACCTTAGTCTGCAAACCCAAATAATTTCTGATATACTTCAGAATATTCCTTTTTTGCTAAGCACTACAAGGCTTGTATCTTCTGGCCTTGCAAGCAGAACGAGAAATCAGATGATAAAGCTCGCTACAGATGACGTTTAGCCAGTTTATTATTTTCTTGTCATCATGAATTAGCTGGTTAGCCATGTCACTGAGCAATCAATCTATGTGTGTGTATTTAGCTTTAAAGCCAATACCTGCAGAATAAGTCAGTATTTCATTGTCTTAATGTATAATCCATTTATCATGTGCCTTGGGTATGAAAAAAGACTTGATCTGCCTGTATCTTCTGAATACAATCCCAGCAGAAAAAATACATTATTTGTTCATTTCAGTGCTGCATCTACTGTAGCAAAAGTTTATTCTTCTTTTATTAAACCTTTTCCACAAAAACGTTTTCAGTCAAATCAGATACAGCAAGGTGAAATTTTATGAGAAAACTATTAAGTAGCAGGAAGAATGTTTAGAACAAATATTTTTCATTATTCTTTTATCTGCTATCACTGGAGCTGCCTGTCTCGGTGCAATCTGTATCCCAGTCCCATCCTCTATTCTCAGGCGCTTAACCCATTTCTGAAGGTCCATGGAACTCAGCGCTGTGGTTGCTTCTGTTGGGAAGTGGGTGGCTGTCCCCTGCGAGTCCATCACATGTAGAAGAATGGCTACCCACTGACTCAGCTGGGACCAACAGCACCAGCATCATGCTCTTGAAGTTACAGAGCTTTTGCTGCTTAATTTCTCTCGTCCCACTCAACACTAATGACTAGGTCACCAAGGAGTGCATGTCCATGTAAGACTTGCTTATAATCTGGGTTTAGTCAGCTTTAACCATTGAGCAAGCTACTCCTGGTGAACTGGCAGAAGTATAACAGCAGAACATACTAACCTCCCTCCCTGTAGTATCCTTCTACTCTGAATCTCCTCCCATTGTCCTGTGCTTGTTTCTGATTCCAGGTTACTGATATCATGAGTGGTAGCCATCCTGCTGTGAAGATGGGTCAGCAGCAAAATATTTTTATGTCATCACTGATTAGAACAAGAGACTACTAGTAGTCACTGTACTGAACCCTGATGTTTGTTACAGAGTCAGGGAAAAAGAAAGGGGAAACTTTAACCAGGAAAGGCACACTAAGCCAAAGCTTGTTTCCATGTGTGACCTGGGAGCACGAAGAAGTTATGTGATTTGCTCAGGGTCACACAGTATGCAAGTGGGGGCTCTTGGATTTAAACCCAGCCCTCCAGGTTGCAGTTCAGAGCCCTAAGCCTCTGCACAATACTGCCTCCTAGTCAGCCAAGCTTTTAATGATAACTATTGCCTTTTTTTCTTCTAGCTGTGAAAAAAGATAACAGGTAACAGGCCGACCTGGGGGCACTGAGGACTGAGGTGCTGTCAAGTACCTTACTTCTTGGCATGCTGGCAACCCAAGTTCAGATACAAGATTGGGTTGCTGGGGGGGGGCGGGACGAGAGTAGAATTGAACTAGATGCTGGGCACTTTCCTCTCCTGGGTAGGAGTGGCAAGTCATCCTCATCTTGGCTGACACCTGCTGGAGGCCAGATGCCAGAGCAAGGATGTCAGGAGGAAGATGGAATGTCGGGGGGTGGTTTGGGAAATGGGTCAGGAGGGCAAGCACAACTCCACATGCATGTGTTCACTATATGCCACAACCTCAAGATCAGGGAAGAAAACATGTAGGAAAATGGATGGTAAGGCAGAGAGAATGACATCCGAGCACCACACCAGCATCCACCATGTCACTGGCACCTGCAATAAACTGCAATATGTGGACTTCAGGAGAGAGGACAGCCCCTGCCCCTCCTTACCCAACCACAGGGGGTAATCTGTGAGGGTATATAGCCACCAGGTAAGCCATTGGACAGTGGACCATGTGTGTGGGGGTGACACCAGCTGATGGGAGCCATTCCACCTTGGCCATGGAGCATAGAAACAGAACTATAGAAGCTGTTGGCAGAAAAGGATCTCCTGGCCCACCTAGTTTTTCCTAAGATCCCTACCTACTGTACCACCATAGACCCTGATTGAACTGAAGCCTCTCCCCCAGCCCTGTTACTAAGGTCCCTTTCTGTCTATTCCATGCATATTTGAAACCTGTTACCATTTCAGTACTCACCACCTCTGCTGGGAGTATGTTTCAGACGTCCATCACCCTTTCCATAAAGAAGTATTTTATTTTTTTTTTTTTTAGTTTTTGTTGACCGGGTAAGTGCACTAGGCAAATCCTGCCTATTTTCAGGCACGACCCGTGGGAGGGGGATACAGATGAATGCCAACTGAGCTTGAACCAGATGAAACTGTTAGTGGTATTTTTAGTGAATGAGGGAAATTTGGCCAGGACACCGGGGAAATTCCCCTACTCTTTTCGATAAGTGCCATGGGATCTTTAACATCCACCTGAACTACCACCAATTCAGGCAGATGGGACCTCGGTTTAACGTCTCATCCGAAAGACGGATTCCTCACATCCCCTTCAAGTCTCCCCTCTTTGAGCTTCATAACATTCCCTCTTGTCCTTGAGCATCTCTTTCTGTGCAAAATACAACCCTCCTGTACTTTATTGATAGCTTTGAGATATGTGAATATTTCTATTGTGTCTCCTCTTTCTCTCCTTTCCTATAGAATGTACATATTTAACTCCCTGAATCTTTCCTCATAGGGCTTCTGCTACAGGCCATGCATCATTTTTGGCTGCCCTTCTTCATACTGCCTTCACCTGATCTATGTATTTCCTGAAATGGGGACTCCAGAACTGGCACAGTACTCCAGGTTGGGCCTCACCATTGATCTATACAGGAGTAACACTACCTCCCTCATTCTGCTAGTGATATCCCTCCCTATACACCCCAGCATTCTACTAGCCTTTCCTACTGCCTTATCACACTGCTTTACTACCTTCAGGTTATCAGATATGATGACCCCCAGATCCTTTTCCTGTTTTGTGGTTGTTAACACATGCCCCCCTCCACAAATGATATGTTGCCCTTGGGTTTTAGTGCCCCATGTGCATAATTTTGCACTTTTTGGCAGTGAAGCCCAGTTGCCAAACACTTAACCAGTCTTCTAGCTTTTTCAGATCCCCCCCCCGGTGTGTGCACTCTGTTGCAGATTTTTGTGTCATCTGTAAACAGGCATACTTTCCCTACTAGCCCTCCTGCAATATTGCTAATAAAGACATTGAAGAGGACCAGTTCCAGTAGTGACCCCTGAGGCACTCCGTTGGTTACTTTATCTTCATCTGAGTGAACTCCATTCTCCACCACCCTCTGAGTTCTGTTACTTAGCAAACTTCATACCAACTTTACTATTTTTGGACCCACTCCCAGGCTGCCCAACTTGTTTTCCAGTCGTCTGTGTGGAATGGTGTCAAAGGCCTTACTGAAATCCAGGTAGGCCACATCCACCATTCCTCCCTGATCCACCGCCCTGGTAACCCAGTCAAAGAGCTCTATCTGGTTTGTTTTGCAAGATCTCCCTCACTCCCCATGAACCCATGCTGCCTTGTATCCTGCAAGTCACTTGTTTTAAGGTTTTTCCTCGATCCTTACTTTAAGTAGCATTTCCATAACATTGCCCACCACCAAAGCCAGGATTACAGGTCTGTAGTTTCCTGCCTCCTCTCTATTCCTACTTTTGTGTAGTGGGACCACATCCACCCTCCTCCACAAACAATGGATGGGAAAAAAAGATACTGGGTAGCATCAAAACCTTAGCTGTTGATGCACTGCGTGTCACAGTTCAGCACGGTGAGTGAGAGGGCCTTAATCTAATAGCTCCATTTTTCCTTTAAAGTTAAAAATATTTTACTATTACTTTCTCTTTATACTGTATCTGTGGCAAGAATTCAAGATGCAGAGTGATGCATGAATCGAGGTGGTTAGGAATGTTTCCAGAATGTAAGGACACTCTGGCAAGCATCATCTCAACAGGGTAAAGATATGCATTATGAAATTTATGTTTGAGAATGATTAAGACGGAGCACATTACCAGAAGAATATGAAAAGAGATTTTTGCATCACCACCTGCATGTGTAAATATTGATTGACTCCGATCTTGAACATACAGTAGAAACAGCCCCCCAAAATTGCACTGTTTCTTACATTTTATTAAAAGTCATTTGTTAATTGGGAAGGATTATGCATAACAAAGTAAATGGGACTATGGGATTATAGGAGTCTGTGCAATATATCTTGCTCCTATGATACAATGTTTCTTTTTTATGGACTAATATCATATGGGAACAGCATTAGCCTTAGCAAATGTATTCTGGTGCTGGAATTACTGATTCATTTTGGCCTGCGTATGGAAGGGCATCTGTCATATTTTTAATACATATTGCATTTACTTAATGGAAACACTTGTGAGTATGTTTATTTTTGGGAGAAATGATTATTATTTTTTTTTTACAGTTGTCTGGGAAAGAAACTTTGAGCTGAAGCTTGTTTCCAGGTGTGATCCTGAGCACAGGGAGGTCAAGTGACTTGTTTAGGGTAACACAGTATACAAGAGGCAGCTGAGGAACTCAAATTCAATTCTTCCATGTTTCCAGGTTTACAGCTTTGTGCTCTTAGTGCAGTTGAAAAAGCAGGTAATCACCGAAACAAAGTTCCTGTTCTGGCTAACAGCATTTTATCGATTGTAAGACAATGTCTGGTGCAATGGAGATTTGCTGCAGAGGCCAGCTTACACTTGTCATATCAGCTAAGATAAACTAGAGCACTCTCTTTCATATCAAAGAGAGAGCATACCAGTCAAAATAAACCATTGATTAATGTTCTTTTTAATAATTCTTGTTTTCTTTTTAGGACAGACAGTAGACAAACATAAGTATTACATCATGCACTATCATGCTAGTATATACAGTGCATAACTCAGTAGTGAAACAACCACATGGAAGCACTGTCTTTGCAAAAAAATGCTTGCAGGACCTCACTGAAGGTACTGGTGAGTACAAAAGCAGAAAAAAAACTCTGTGGGATCCAGCACAATGTCAGGAGTGGACCACCTATGTCCACGAGGCACATCACATGTACTGTTATCCCAAAGACTGCAGCTTAGTAATATGGAAATGACCCTGGAAAACGCTGTAGAGGGTATCTGAAAGTGTGTGACCCCACACCAGGAGGTAAGCTCATGGGAGAGATGCTGTGGCTGAAGAAAGACCCCAACAAGTAGAATGGAGACCCTGCATTGAAGCTGGAGCATATCACCAAAAGAGGTAAGACACAATTGGAATAAAGAAAGAAAGTAAAAAAAATAATATTTAGTTTTCAGAAATACCAGGAATTTGAAAGGGATAGATGCACAGACAAGTCCCCAATCCATGGGGGATATCTCCAATTCAAAATCTCCTTCCCATTTCTGATGGACATAATCCCCACAAGCTAGGGTGTAGTTCCTCTAATGCTTTCTAAAGCTTTGGCATCAAGTGAGTAATAGCCTGCCTCTCCAATGCCTCTTTGTACAACATAAAGAAGGTAGGGTAAGTTAAATCAGTAGGTACAGGTTTGAGCAGAGAGCGAACTGAACAACTTACTAAGAATGAGAGAAGTGGGTCAGAGCCATCCTCAGTTCATTTTCCAGTTGGAGTCTGAAAATTTAGTTTGGCTTCATCAACTGGTTGAACCACTTCAGCTCCCAGTACAGTAATTAGTGTAATTGAAATTCTATCAGACTTACTATAATTGCTTTTTTCTGTTAGCTCCAACATTGCCAATGAGAATATTTGCACATGGGTATAAGTGCACCCCGATTAGGGGTCAATGGTACAGTTATAGCCGTCAGAAGCTATAACTTCAGATTGTAATATTGATGTTGTCAGTGTTCCATGGCAAAAAACTCCTCAGTCAACATATACTGTGATGCAGTAAAGCCTAAATACCTAGAAAAATCTCAAAATATTAGTGACACCTATTATGTTCTAGACAAATAAAGTTAAGAAAATAGGCTCAGTTTTCAAATGTGGCAATTTGGTGCAAGGTGCCTGTGCCAAAAGAAATTGACACAAGTGGCACCTTATGCCAAATGTTCCTGCCATACTGATTTTCAAACACAGATTGCATCGAAATTAGGATGTCGTGCACCAACTCACCCCTGCACCACCTTTGAGTGGAACAAATCTAATTGATTTCTTTGACTGGGTGACCAAAGTGGTAGACCAAGAAGGAGTTGCAGACATTGGCCGACCTAGACTTTAGAAAGGCATTTGACACAGTCCCACACAAAAGATTAATAGTCAAATTAACCAGCCTGGGAGTGGGTCCCAGGGTGGTAGCCTGGATAAGACATTGGCTGGACAACAGGACACAGAAGGTAATTGTAAATGGAGTCAACTCTGAAGAAAGAGGGCTTACTAGTGGGGTACTGCAAGATTCAGTACTGGGTCAAGTCCTTTTTAATGTCTTTATAAGTGACATTGCAGAGGGACTGGAAGGAAAAATACACCTCTTTGCAAATGACACAAAGATCTGCAACAGGGCTGATACACAAGGAGGTGTGGAAAGGAGAAGAAGGGACTTGGAAAGGTTGGAGGAATGGTCAGCAGTATGGCAGCTTGGATTCAATGCAAAGAATTGCAAAATAATGCACCAGGGAAACAAAAACCCAGGAGAAGATTACACAATGGGGGGGAGGTACTAACAACAACAAAAATGGAAAGGGACTTGTAGGTAATCATATCAGATGACCTTAAGCTTGGCAAGCAATGTGAGAAGGCAGTAGGGAGGGCTGGGGTGATACTGGGATGTATAGGGAGAGGCATCACCAGCAGAAAACAGGAAGTTGTTATCCCCCTGTACAGACAGTTGGTGAGACCCCAACTGGAGTACTGCATCCAGTTATGGAGACCCCATCTCCGCAAGGACATAGACAGGATGGAGACAGTCCAGAAGAGGGCAACTAAAATGGTGCAGGGTCTGCAAGAGAAGCCATATGAGGAGAGACTAAAGGAACTTAATATGTATACCTTGAGGAAAGGAGGAGAGGGGACATGATAGAAATGTTTAAGTACCTCAGTGGAATCAACAAAGTCCAAGAGGGTAGCATCTTTCAGAAAAAGAGATGTGCAAGAACAAGGGGACACAATTTGAAGATAGAGGGGGGACGGCTCAGGGCCAATGTGAGGAAGTATTTTTTCACAGAGAGGGTGGTGGACGCATGGAACAGCCTTCCTGAGGAGGTTGTGGGGTCTAAAACGGTGGGAGAATTCACAAATTGTTGGGACAGACATAAGGCAATTTGTGTGAGTGGTAAGAAGAAATAAACTGTTGGTTAAATAGTATCTGCAGCTTATCCTGTAGGTAGGGAAATGGGCAGACTAGGTGGGCCAAGCGGTCCTTATCTGCCGTCATAGTCTATGTTTCTATGTAACCTGGGGGTGCTGCATGTTGCAACAGGGTTTGTGCCACAGTAGGGTTGCAGCATCCTTAAATCAGGATTCTGAAACCTCCACAGTAGCTGCAAGTTCCAGCTGTAGTTAGACCAGCCCTGAGGTGGTCTAACAGTCCTTGCGCCGCAAGTTCGGCTGTGCAGGGGAAGGGTATGATCCCTGAAAGCCAGCTGTAATGTGCTCTGTCTAAGTAACACATTGGGCTGTGTGGGTCATGGCTGGGTAGGATGGTAACAACAGACAGCAGTGACCTGACCGGGCACAGACTGGCACACAATGGTAGCGGTACAGTGCACTCCTTAATCTTGTGCTAGACAAGTCTACTGGTAGCCTAAACTGACTGTTGCACATATCACTGACAAGTGGAAATTGTCTCTGGCCATGGTGGCCTTGTGTTCCAGGAGACAGACCCCCCTGGCAACTGTGAGGTGCCCCCTCTGCTACTGTCCTATCTGGTGGCATGTTGATATGATCCACACAGCTCAATGCACAACTTGCACAGGACACTCTTTTCCACTGCTGTACACCCCAAAAGGCAACTCCAGGGCCAGTTTGCAATGGGCGGGAGGGCTGGCTGCACCCTCCACTAAACACCTCCAGTGTGCAACCTGTTAGGTGCACCACTCCACTTACAGAAACTCTGGAGACTTTGGTGCCAGAACCCCTGCTGTTCCAAAATCCAGTGCAGACTTCCTAGCACACCAGAGTTTGCCATAAGTGAGGGTTTGGCACAACTTGTGCCAATCAACAGTCATTTTGAAAATCGAGCCCAATGTCTGTTTTACCTTGCCTGAGATGAAGTTGCCCCCTTTCCTCTCATTGTCTATGTAAGGACATGGAAGTGGAAATCATCTCGATACTTCCTCTAATGAATTTCTTTAACAAAAAAGAAATAAAAATCATTCTACAGGACACTGAAAAATGAATTTTTTTTTGTTTGTTTTTGTTAACTGTGTTTTATCTCTGTAGCCCCTGGAACTCTCTCAGGCATCGTTGCTTACCACCACAGCATACCACTCTGCCTGAAGCTACCCCACAGGGAAATTGGGGACAGACACTCCCCTACCTACCTGGTCTGGTGGGCTCCATCGTTTTAACCAAGGCAAGGCCAGGATATCAAGACAGCCAGTGGGATAAGCCCAGCATTGTGTGTGTTGCGGTGGAGAATGGGAATGTGCCATAACCTATCCAGGGAACTGGGCTTTTTCCATGGGTGTTGTTCCTGGAGCGCAGACGTGCAAGGACGTCTATACAACCAACGTGCTGACATCTGCTGCCATGCCACCCCTCAGTATGGCATGACTGATGCAGTGCCCTCAATCTCCATTGGGGGCCACTGGTGAGTGATGAATGGCCCACTACACACCCCTTGAGAGTAGAGATTTCATCCAGATGCTAGATCATCTCCTTCCCCGGCTGACCCCCAGCGGCCCAAGTCTGTTTCTGAACTCAGGTCGCCGGCATGGCTTGAGGTGTGGTGTCCAGTGCCTCAACCCTCAGTGACACTGGGCTGACTGAAAAATGATTGGTTACATGTATATTAAAATGGTAAGTCTTAAAATACCAAATTTATGATACCATCCCATCTCTTCAAGATATATATATATATATATACAGTATATATATATATATATATATATATATATATATATATATATGACAATATTCTCCAGGAGAGTAAGAATCACTCTCTGGTGTGGCCCCATAAATAACACCTGAGCTACCATAAAAAAATAGACTACCGTAAGTCTGACGGAATTTCTTTTGTTTGGTTACTGCACATTGTCAATGGGAATCTTTACACATGGGTTCTAAAAAGCTGTACCCATACTGAAACCTGGGAGAGGAAGAATATTGGCTCATTGTATGTGTCTGTAGGGACAAATTTTCTGAAACAACCTTTGGATAACTTCATGCAACACTTTGCGTCCAAGTGCTGGATCAGAGGATCTTTGAATGTGAATCCTATAGTGCCTCATGAAGATAAGCAGGTAGGAAAAGGTGGTCACATTGCATAGTTTTGACTCAGAAGCTTCTGCCTTTTCAGCCCATGAGGTTGACCAAGCCCTTGTAAAATATGTTCTGATGAAGGCTGATTTTTTTTTTCCTGGTCGACACATATGCCTTTGCTATACATGTTCTGATCCATCTTGCCAAGCTGGCCTTGGAAGTTTGTTTATCTTTCTTTGCTGTCCCAAAGAGAACAATAAGACTATTTCAGTGACAATCTGTAAGTCTACCAATCCCTTGAGATAGATTTTTACAGCCAAACAAAGATCCAACTTGTAAATCTTTTGTTCCTTGGGGTAGGCTGGATAAAGACAGGAAGAAGGAATATATTATTCCTGGTTCACATGGAATGCCATTAACATCTTTGGAAAAAAAAGGACTGTTCTTATGACCATTTCATCCTAATGCATGATAAGGTGTAGTTTCATGCTAGATAGAGGCTGTAGCTCACTAATTCCTCTCTTAAAACAAATTGCTATAAGAGACCACATGTTATAAAAGAGGATAACCTGGGAAATAGTTGGCAAAGGTTCAAAAGACAGTTTGCAAAGAGCCTTAAGCTGGTGAGGGAGGAGGAAGACTGAGCATAGAACTTGTTGAGATGATAGCAGATAAGGACCACCCGGCCCATCTAGTCTGCCCATATTACCTACCTGATGCATGTGCTATATGACTATACTTAGTCATTTGACTGTTTACTCCATCCCAGAGGATGGTCTCCTCCTCTGAAGAGGGAGGGCTATTGTCATGGTTGAATAATGCAACCTGGGTGGCAACAGGTGACAGTGCAGATGAGGGCATCCATTTGGGGAAGGACATCAGCTGAAGACCTGCACTGTGCTGGCAATGCATGTGCATTTTCATTGATTCCCCTCACATACCAACATTCTCTATGGGTCAGAGGAAGTGCTATCATAAAATATAACAGAACTGCCCAATTAATGGTTTCCTTGGACCCCAATATATCCATGATGTCCCTTCCTGTTATATCTGCCGTCTAAGCTCAGCACTGGGAGAGCTTGTGGGTGCATCACCCCACACCATATCCCCCTTGGGGTTAGCTGTGGCTCCATTGGGGATGGCACCGATAAAGTGGTGTGGGGTCTAGAGAGAAGTGCCAATGATTCAAATGGAACTTGAGTGGATGTAAAAGGGGTGGAAAAATATTAATTATTAATGTCTGATCCAAAGGAGGAAATGGGGAATGATAAGAAAGCCTGGACTGCTCAACTGCTCACAAGACTGATAACTTCCAAGAGAGGTACCATCCAGAGCACCCAGGACTGCCCCTATAGCCAATACCACTCCCAAAAGCATGCTGACGGCCAGACCCTTGTCTATACCCAATGAGAAGAAATCTAAAATATATGACACTGAAGCCTTAGTGAGTCTGATGCCTTTCAATTTAACTCTGCAGGAAACCACTGACCAGGTCCTGTGGTACATGGAAAATATAGAATGTTTTCTGAATTACATAGAAGCACAGTATCTGTTGGTGGATGGCGATCTACTGTCCATCAAATCTGTCCATATTCTACTACCTCATCCTATGGCCTAATGTCCTAGGGTGTTGTCCCCCTTCCCCACCAAAAACCCTCTCACCTGGTTCCCCAGGGGGACTAATGACTCAGTTCTCAAAACAGGCTTAGATCAGAGCAAGCTATGGCAAACAGCAGCTTGAACTGATATACGGTGTGCCAGGAACCCTGCACCTGATTCTCTATTTGGCAGGATCCCGGTGGCAAAGTCCCATGGCAACTGTTGACATGCGTCTAACAGAAGGTGCAATGGGGGGGCATGTTGCAAACCTCCGGGGAGCTGTGCACCACTCTTGGTACCAGTGGTCTAGCATTCCCCCTCCTAAATCCCCAATGTGACCAGTTTTGATAACAAAATATTATTGCCCCCTTCCCTGGTGTTCAAGCGGTCTCCCCTTCCCATTCCCCAATGAAACCCATTTTGATAATAAATATTATTGCCCTCTTTCCAGGTGTTCTAGGGGTACCTCCTCCCCGACGAGACCAGTTTTGATAAAAAAAATTATTGCCCTCTTCTCTGGTGTTCTAGCAGTCCCCCCTCCCTCCCTGATCCCCGATGTGACCCATTTTGATAAAAAGTATTATTGCCCCCTTCCCTAGTGGTACAGTGGCCTCCCTACACCCTCACCCCAGCAGGTAGTGTCAATCACCCTGCTCCCCCTACCTGGAAACAGAGCTGGTGATTGGCACAGTCCTCCTCTCACCTCCGTGGCCAGCTGCTGACTGAACTGTCATTGAGCATGTACTGTAAAGTGTACGTGCTCATTGATTAATCATTGAGCATGTACACTTTCAGCACACACTCAGTGACAGTTCAGTTGGTGGCCAGCCGCAGAGTTAAGAGGAGGGCTGTGCCAGTCACTGGCTCTGTTTCAGGATGGGGTGAGCTAGGTGGTGAGTGCCACCTGATGGGGTGGGGGGGTGGAATGCCAGTGGACAACCAGAGAAGGGGGCAATAATATTTTTTATCAAAATGAGTCACATCGGGGATAGGGGAAGGGGAACCGCTAGAACATCAGAGGGCAATAATATTTATTATCAAAATGGGTCTCATTGGTGATCAGGGAAGGGGATTGTTAGAACACCATGGAAGGGGGCAATAATATGTTTTATCAAAATAGGTCACATCAGGGACATGGAGAGGGGACCACCTCCCATAACACTTTGCCCAAAACAGGCAACTCTCCTAGGGGAGAATTTTCTAAGTACCCTTAGACCAGCCTAGGCTGATCTAAGGGTACATGAAGTTTCTTCCTCTGGGAGAGTTCAGAAAATCCCACAGTCGGGGATGCGGCAGCTTGCATCTACCATATGCCATCAAGCACCATTTCACAGTCCATTTTTGGGTGCATGGGTGGCACAACTCCTGTTTGCAGTAGATAATCTGTGGTTGACACAGGCTGTCTTTGTAAATTACTCCTGGGGCATCCTTTGGTGCAAGGGGCGCTTTGCACCAATCATTGGGATGCAAGCCCCTTGTGCCACTTCGGGAGCTTTGAGAATCAGGTCCTAAGAGTCCTCTTGCTCACTCCCAACCATGTTTAAACCCATTTAGGGTGCTTGCTGCCACCATTTTCTCAGGTAATCTGTTTCATAATCCCACTACCAACTCAAAGAAGTAAAATTTCTTCACATTTTTCCTGACTTTACCCCCCCAACCTCCAGTCATGTCCTCTTGTGACTATGTTCCTATCTCTGACAAACAGATATTCACTGTTCAGCCTCTTTGTACCTCTCAGATGGAAACATGACATCAGAGTGTTTAGCATCTTACACAAAAACCTGGTTTTGGCAGACATCTCCTCTCTGAAGCCAGGCTACCAACTGAAGAGATCCCGGGTTTTGATGGAGCACAGGACCATGGCTTAGAAGATCACTGTAACATGGGACATAGAACAGCTCTTTTATTGAAAGGTTTATCAGATCCAAGAACCATGGCTTTCTAGGCCACTCAGAAGCTATCAGGAGAAATCTTCCTCTTGACCACCTGATATTTTTTAGCACCATTCAAAATAGAGGAGACGGCGGGAACAGCTAGCTGTTCTGAAGTCCAACATTTGAGAGTGGGCATTCAGTATCTCAGCTTGTGTTCAATAGAAGCAATTGAAGAATCTGGGAACCTGAGTATTTCCCTGGATGCAAAACAATCTGTTTGCAGTACCCCCATCTGGCAGCACAGCAGGTCAACACTTTCAAATTTAACAACCTCTCCCAGATTGAACACTTTTTTTTTTGATGTTCAAAAGAGACAGAAGATTCTCTTCTGCACACTGAATCACTTTCTGGTCCTCTAGAAGCACGCTCTGCTTTTTGTGCTTGGTTTATTTTTATGTAGGCAACTTTTATATTGATGTCTGGCTCCACCTTCACTGTCTGAAACCAGACTTATTCCTGGAACAGGAGGAGGTCCTGTAACCCTGTCCTCATCTCCAACAAATTGATTAGGAGGACCAGCTCCTCTAAGCTCCAGATGGCTTGAACTGTGATGTTATCCAGAACCACAGCCAGCCCTGCAGGCTGACATCTGTTGTCAGAATACTTTCCTTGTAGAGAACAGAAGAGATCAATTTTTCAGATTTTTCCAGTTGCCACCAGCAGACCAGGGTCTGCCAAAGCAATTGGGGAGTCAAGTGGAGTCTTATACTGCTCCATAACTGGAGACCAGGTTGACAGGAATGGAGGCTGAAACCACACCAGAAGTAGGTAAATCTCAGCATAATCCACACACTGGAGTGGTTTATTGTGATTATACAATGCCTCCTTTACTTTTTGTAGCAAAATATTAATAAAAATACAGTTTTCTGCATCTTTAGATACTTTTTATTGGATTAATCCTTGCACCAGACAAAATAGTTTCCTGTTGCTAGGTAGAGTAAGGCCCCTCTGCCCCCCTGAGGATTCAGATTTATTTTATTGCCACACCTGCAATTCAAACATGGACTGCTTTGATTCACAGTGGCCAGCAAAAGAAGGTGATCATACCTATTTAAAAGTCTTCTAAAAATCATTTTGTTAGCCCTTTTGACAGTCTCACAAACTCAGACATTGAGTCTACGAACTGTCCTGATAGTGAGGCTTCAGTTTTTTTTTCTTATTTGCACACTTGCTACTGAGTAATGTTTCTTTTCTTTTTTTAAACAGTGACAACAAAGTATTGTTTTAGTTGATGTCATTTTTATATTTGCTTGTGTGCATGCGCAAGAAACATTATGTGACAGCTTAGGAGAGAAGCAGGTTAGCGAGACGTGGCAGTGTAGCAGCCAAGGGAGGCACAGCATTTTGGGGCTTGGCCATGGTGCACCAATGGAGGCACAGTGTGCTGATGACACTGGCTCCAGAAGCTGCACCAAGTTGTAATGTTTTTGCCGCAGTAAGCACGGGCCGCCTCGTCATTGCAGCGTCAGTGATTTGCTGCAATAAGGGTGACCGGTCATTGCTGGGAGGAATATTGTTGCTGTAATATTGTTTGTGAACATGGCGGGAAGTTGCCACCTGTTCCACAGACAATACTAATGGCTAGTGCCAGCATGTGCCCTCAAGCGGTCTTTGTTCTGCCGATGGGAGCCCACTTCCCATCGGCATGCTGTACCCGTTTTTGTCTGCTGATGGAGAGCCCACTCCCCATCAGCATGATATCCCATTTTCTTGTGTGCCGGCGGGGTGCCCAATCCCCATTGGCATGATGTAAGCGCACCCATTCTTGTGTACCAACAGGGGTCCAATCCCCTGTCAGCTAACTACCCCCAAAGACTCCCTTGGCCCGCTGGGAGCCACCCCAGCGTGCCAAATGTCTGCAAATGAAAACCATCAAGCATTGTCTTTTTGTTTTTTTGCACCTGAAAAGCAGAAAATGGTCCCTCACGGTCTCGGGCCCCTCAACAACCCGCACCCACCTTCTGGCACCTTGCCCCCCACACCCCCACCCCATACTTACCCGAGTCCAGTGTGACGTACTTCGGTGGACTGGGAACACGTCTGCACTCTTCAAAGCTGACCGCAAATTGAGGAAGTGCCAGTAAGCTGTATAATGGGATATATAGGGTTTTTTCAACTTTGGTGCGTATCTCGGGCATTTTTTGGAATTTTGGCACCACATTTTCAACATGGGGTTTTTGGGACCCCTCCTCATGAATTCTGTCACTGTCATGGTGTTTATCATGCCCGAAGGGTGATTTCACGGTCACTGTGCTGAATCACCTTTCGGGATTGAGTAACGAAACGACAGTGCCAGTGTTCATGAGGTGGGCTCTCAAAAAGCCTATGTTGCAAATATGGTAAAAAATTCCTAAAATTACTGTTTTACAAGCGTGTGTTGAGCAGTTCCTACAAACTTTTTATTCTTTGTCAATTTTATTATTATTTGTGAAGGTCAGTCCCAGTTATATATCATATATTTACTTTGTACTTCAAGTTTGTCATTATGCAATGACCATATAGGCACTCTAATGTTGAAACTAATCACCAGGATTGTTTCTTTATTGGTTTTTGATCATTAATGCAATTTCCTTACATGCCTTTTCAAATGTAGTTATCATCCTTTGGTGTAGCCTTACTTGACTGTTAAATAATACTCTGTCTGCTTTGTGTCCATCCATGAGAACCATACTTTGTCCATGTACTAAAATGGAGATCAATAATTATTCTGTATACGACACTGTTCATCCATATTTCCCTAAAGTCATCCCATAATTTCCCCTGTATAAATCACTGGTAAGACCCCACCTCGAGTACTGTGTCCAGTGCTGGAAGCCCCACCTTGAGAAGGACATATATAGGGTTAAGGCAGTACAAAGGAGGGCTACCAAAATGGTGGAGAGCCTGCATCAAAAGCCCAATGAGGAAAGATTCAAGGAACTAAATATGTACAGTACTCTGTAGAAGAAAAGAGGGAAAGGGACAGATATACTGTAATATAAATGTTCAAATACTTTACAGCTCTCATTAATAAAGTACAGGAAGGTAGCATTTTCCATACAAAAAGGTGCTCCAGCACAAGGGGTCACACTATGAAGCTGGGGGGGGGGCTCAGAGGAGATGTGAGAAAATACTTCTTTCCAGAGAGGGTGATGGACACCGGGAACAGCCTCCCAGCAGAGGTAGTGGGTGCGAAAATGGTAACAGGATTAAAGTATGCATGGGATAGACACAAAGGTACCATAGAAGTAAGACAAGGGGTGTAGACAGGAGATTGGGTAGGGTCTGTGGTGGCACAGTAGGTAGGGAATATATGGCAGACTAAGTGGGCAAAAAGGTCATTATTGGCCAACAACTTCTATGTTTCTATAATAAGTTTCTTAATAGAGAATCAAATGCACTTTTCTTTTTTGTGCCCTGGTGACAGACCTCCAGAGGATCTGACTCCACCATCCTTGACTACCGCCCACTCCCTGAGACTTACCTTAGTGGCAATCCAACCAGGCTTGCCTCCTCTTGGAGGTGCTATAAAATGGCATGGCCCCCATGGATATTTTAATCATGCTTCCTGGTGTGAGCACCCCCAGCTTACCACACAGGGCAGGGCAACAGGACCGGACTGCACCAATGAAGATACATTACTCGGTCACCGGCCAAATGCCAAGGGGTGTGGTGCAGAACCAGAGAGGTGAGGTGTCATTAATGGAGCTGACAGTGACATTTATTTATTTTTTCTTTTGTTAATAAAAGCTCCCTGGAGGCATGGTGTGGTATGACATAGGTGAGATACAGTACATGACATCTGGCATGCCTCCCTGACAGCTGGCACTGGCATCTGTATTCCTCCAGCCACTGCCAGGAGTCATGCACACATCAGGAACTCTACCCCCTTCACCCTGGAGGAGGAGAGCAGTCCCTAGTATTCTCAATCCTCCTCCCCCTTCCTGGCCCTCCAATGCCCTGAATCTGCATCCAAACCAGAGGCATTGATGTCCCAGGTAGAAATCCACACCCTGCGCTGGTGGGCTAGCATCAAATGCACTTTTGAAATCTAAGAAGATAAGAAACAATTTATGTGCCTTTTATGTACTTTGCAACAGTCGGCCCTTCTACAAAATCCAGTTTGGCTTTAACAGATTAAATTATCTTCAACTAAAATTCTAATTTTCTTTAAAAATGATTTTCAGGAACTTTTTCTATATTATCCTGAAGACTAATTGGGAGATACTCAGCTTTCAATAGTAAAAATCTGACAACTTCCACGTAGCAAGATGGTAATTGTGACCAATTTTGAAACTTTATGTTAGTGTTCTTATCACTGATGTGCCCCCTTCCACCTGCTCTGCCACAGTCCCATCATCTGCCATCTCTGAGACTTATCCAGGTCCACCTCAAGCCCCATCAGCTTGCCTCCCTCACTGAGGCTAATGGCCATCAGGGCTAGTCACTGTCCTCTCAAAGTACTTCTTGACTAATCATTGGAGAATGGGTGCCACAGTCAATAGTGCAGGACGAGCAGAAGGATTAGATATTAACGTGCTGTTACCATTTATTTTTGTCATTTTATCCTAGCCCACAAGGGTGTCCATGATCAATTAGCTTAAGGATGGGAGTGAACATGACATTGAATCATCTATGAGCATGCCAACATCTTCTGTTCCATTCCACCTCTGCTATGTTTTCACCAATGGTCACCCAGGAGGCAGCACTGCAGTGTAAGTAGTGACCCTCACTTTCCAGAGGAGGAGGAGGACAGCATCCTCTGGAATGCTTAATCCTTCATACCCAGACTGGTTCTCAATGACCCTGGCCTGTTCCTGCACCCAGGTCACTGGCATTGTGAGTGGTAGCTCTACTGCAGTTCTGATTGGCTGGCCATAAACCATTTTAATGATGAAATGTAGCAGGGACAGTGGCAAATCTGGCCCAATCACCCATTACTGTTGTCCGTCTCACATTATATTTTGAATGAACTCATAGCAGTATAGGTCTTAACTGCCAGGTCCTATATATTGACAAAAGGGGGAACACAAGTTCTCATTCACTCATGGCAAACTATGGGATAGTGTACAATATATGAGGTCTTGCATTGTGTCAAACATAGTGTGTGATCATTGTATTCTAGCTAAGAAAACTGGAAAATGGAATAGAGCAGGGAAGGGTTTGGAAACATTGAAAGCCAACAGAAAAGTTATACATATTGCATCTATACATGGTTGCAATGTTAATAGAAACACATCCCATGTTGCTAAATTAGCAGCAGTTCTAGAGGAGGATATTTATTATGGTACAGTAGAAAGAGATACTTATAATTATGTACCCCCAAGAATTTAATTGACACCAAATCCCTGGAATATGGAAGGTATGTGCAAAAGCCTGTCCAGGGAGATCATCACAGGCAAAGTAATTCAGAGATCTTGTCATTTACTTTAGCACTTGCAAATCTGCCAAATATGGTGAAAATGTTTATCAATGATGGAATAGACATTGCTGGACCCAAAGGATATACTAGGATATTGTCAGCTAAGAGTGCAACTGATGCTGAAAGCCAGACAATTTTGTTCTATGTAAGTCAGGAGGCAACCAAATCTTTTGGGATAGAGGTTTAATCTAAAGGGCACGATAATGTGGGGATATGGAGAACCTCTGTCTTGTTCCAAGAGAAAGAATGAATAAAGATAAAATGTGCCAATTTACTGTATCTTGACACAGGCCTGAGAAGAAACATACTAAGAACTAAGAAGAGTACAAAAAAAAAAAAAAGAAAATAACACAAAACAAGAACGCTTACAACATAAAAAAAAAGTGCCAAGACACCTGGTCAAATGAATTTTTTCAGATGTTTTTGGTGAAAAAGAGGAGATAGAAATTGCACTTTATATTGTCTTGGGTTTGTTAAGATCTGACAAAACCAGTGTGATCAAAATGAATAAGGGATGGAAAAAAGTCCTTAAAATGACTGCCAAGAACAAAAACAAACATTTAAAATCTAGATTAAAGACAGAAATTTGGCAGCAAGATTCACAACAGACAGGATCATTACTGGGATTGGGAATAACTGGTATATTTGTCAATTGCATAGATTTGTTTGGGGGTAGTTTAATATTTTGTATATGGAGAAAGACTGCTAATAATTGAGGGGTATCAAATCTTTGATTTTTTTTTTGGGAGGGGGCGAGGGATTCAGATGAAAAGCCACATGACTCCAGGGATTTGTTCAGGTTAAAGATGGAGTCTGTCCAAAATTACTAGCATCAATAAATTCAGAATTTAGAGCAGCATATCCCCAACCAGTTTAATGTCAAAAATTAAATCTCAAAGTTACATCATATAAAGGTTATAAGCCATTTTATAATCCTAATTTCACTGCCTTGTTAAAAGACCAGATTACTAAAGATCTATTGATGATGTCATAACCAGAACATGGTGGGGATATACAGTTTCATAATCTGTCATTCAGCATGTGGTGGTGATGTACAATTTCAGAATGTGGTGATGATACTTGATTTCTGATTGGGATGGCAACAGGCAGTTTCACAATGTGGCATGAAGACAGAATCTCAGAATGTGGCAAGGACACACAGCTTAAGAATGTAATATTTACATTCAATTTTAGACTGTTGAAAAGATACACATTTTTGGAATGTGGTGGGATACAAAGTTTTAAAGCATGGCAGGGAAACACATTTTTGGAATGTGACAGGTATGCACAGTTTTAGAATTTAGTAGGGATGCACGATTTTGCAGTGTGGCAAGGATGCACAGTTTTAGAATGTGGCTTGGATAGGCAAATTTGGAATGTAGCTGAGACACTCATTTTCAGAATGTGCTAGGGATGCACAATTATAGAATATGATTGGGATGCACATTTTTGGAATGTGACAAAGGCATGTCATTTTGCAAAGTGTGAGTGACAAATGATTTAAAATGTATTGGAGAGGACAAATTTTGGAGTGTGGCTGGAAAAAACAATTTCAGAATGTATGAGGAATGCAGAATTTTGAAATGTGGCAAAGACAAGTATTTTCAAATTGTGACAGGGATGCAGGAATGCACAGCTTTGGAATTTAATGGTGACACAGTCTCTGAATGTAGCAGGGATACACAATTTTGGAATGTGGCCTCAACACAGTTTCAGAATGTAGTAAGACATGCAATTTCAAAAAGTGGCAAGGATAAACAAATTCAGGAAGTGGTGGTGACTCAATTTTGGAATGAGGTGTGGCACAATTTCAGAATGTGGTATGATGTACAACTTCAGAATGTGGCAGGTATGTGCAATTATAGAATGTGGCAGGAATGTGCATTGTCAGAATGTAGCAGAGATGCAAAATGTAGTAATATGGTGGGGTGCACAATTTTAAAATCTGGTGGGTGAGTACAGTTTTGGAGTATGGCAGGGACATGTAATTTCAGAATAAAATGGTGTATCCTGTCACATTCCATCAGTGTGCAATCCCACTATATTCCAAAATTGTCAGTCCCCACCAGATTCCTACACGTGTGTCCTTATAGCATTCTAAGATTATTTGTTTCCACCATATTTAAAGATGACACATCCCTGTCACTTTTTGAGATTGTATGCCCCCCAGAATTCTGAAATTGTGAAAAACCTTGACATTCCAGCACTGCATTTCAAAACCACATACTGTCACATTCTAAACCACAGTGCGATGCATCTGAACATTCTAGAAAAGTATGCACTGCACCAAGCCAAGTGTCAGTTTTATTTTTAAATGATTGCTAAAATTTAATTTTCTTAAATTTTGGAGAAATAAGTCCTATAAGGTTGCTGACAATCGGGATGACACAGTGAGTTCTGATTATGACATCAACGCTACCTTTTCACTGAAACTGGCTTTTTGAACTGGGAGTGAAATCAAGGTTATAAAATGGCTTATAACTTTTAAGAAAGTAACAAGATCTAATTTTTGGTATCAGGCTTATCAGGATAAGCTGATTCTTTTCCTGCTTATAGCAATTTAGGAAAATGTCCCTCTATAAGGACATTGGAATGCTTAAGTCAATTGCAGGGCAAACCTTGAGCATGCTAAAGCCTCCCTCTGAGTTGAGGTAAGGAAAGGCAAATGATACACCTGGGCTGCTGGTTTGGGCTGGGTCAGAATAAATCAAAGAGTTACATCATATAAAAGCCCAATAAATATCTTGGTGTAACCAACCCCCCCGTTCAGGTTCAATTCCAGTTTCTAAAGAGTTAACAGAGGTCCTTAGAGAGGGGTTAATTGAGCCTGGAAGATTCCATGCTCCAGCAGATTTGCATCCAAACTACTGAGTCATTTGATTGACAAACTTTCTTTTTAGTGTCTATGTAAATGAGGAGCCATGCAGCAGAGAGAACATGAAACAGAGAGCTAGATAACAGGTATTTGAGTTCAGTTCTTGTATCAGGAGACAGAGAATAGCACAAAGAGACTGGAGAAAGGCAGAGACACCAAGGCTCTCCCTACCCTGTGGTGTAGGGAAAGGCACTGTTTCCTTCATATCAAGAGGAAGTCATCTGCAGATAGCAGAGAATAGAAAGATGCAAAGGAAGCCAAGGCAGAGATGCAGGAGATGAAAACAGCAGAGTGAGAAGAGAAAGGAGTGGTAAGAGCCAGAGAAAGAGTGAGATCACAAATGGGTTCATATAATCCCACCAGCTAGATAAAAAATTTAAGTCAGGAGTTATTCAGGGTTCCTCTCAAGTATCTGTTTGACCCTTTGTGGTTCTGCTTCAGATTCTGCTAACATGGAAGAAGTTTCCTCTAGATCCACCTTACGCTCACTGCCTCTAACCTATATGACTGTTGTGGCTAAACATGTCTTTTAGTTCCTTAGCTGAAGATGCCTGTTGGGAATCTCATCTACACCTGCACTTTGCCAGCACCCCACCCTCCTATCTCTTCACCTCCCATGCTGGTCCATGACAAATGCCACCTGGCTGCACTAACTCTATTCTTACCCCCTTCCACCTCTCCTCTCACCATCCCCCCAACTACTACCCCCCTTTTCTCCAACCCTCCTAGTTTCACCCTCCTCCTTCCCTTTCCCCTCCTTTAAGTTTCACTATTCTGATCTTTTTTTCATCTAAATGAAAAATGTGCTTTTTTTTTTCCTCTTTTTTAAATGTTAGTAACTGTTATCTTTGTATATGTCTGTCTCAATTGTACCAGTGACGTGGAACCTTTGTAAAGGAGCCTTGGCTCAAAGGTATTTGTATTCCTAAAACAAATAAATAAAAAAAAAAAATAAGACTGAACAGTGGGGGAGTCAAGGGGAAGTTTTGCTACCATCCTGTTTATTTTTGTATGTTTCTAGGATAGTCACACATGTGTGCCAAGTGTTGTTGGTCAGGTATGTTTCGGTTGCACAGGGATGTTCATGAATGTTTGCACCTTGTGAGCTTGGAATGAGGGTAGGATTCAAAGAAGCCAGGGGGTATATTCTACAAATAACATCATTTTTCTGTGTGCAAGGAAAAGTCTCTACTTAGGAGTGAGAGACTAGAACGATTGCTGTGACAATATAGCAGTATTCCCACTCAGTTGCTTGTGTCCCACTTCATGTTATGTTATGCTTTGTCAGAACTGATGCAGATACTTTGTAAAGTTTGTACCCTTACAGGTAGTCCATTAGGAAAGCTGGCCTGAAGCAAAGATCCCTGTGTATATTGTTTATTAAATATCATGTAATGCAGAATTTTAAAGCTGGACTGGGACAGTGAAATTGTTGGTGCGTGAGAAATAATTGGTAAGCCTAATACCTTTTGGAAACTCTTAGCCTGTTTGCCAAGTGATTGAATGAGTTTTGAAATACAGGCTAGTTCTCATGTCTTACATATTTACAGAATGTGTGCACAAGGAGAGTGGTGCTCTCAAGTGTAAACATTAAGTAGACATCCAAAAATGTGGGCGCTCACCACCACATTTGACACTGACTCCAAATAAAGCAGAAACATTTTTATTTACAGATTGAAATAAAAAAGTACCTGCCTCACATGTTTCGGATCCTATGATCCTTTCTCAAAGCCTGGCTTACAAGAAAAGCCTCAGCATTTAAGTAGTCCATTTTGTATAACATCAGCAAGATATCTTTAGAAACTAGTTATCTCATAGGACAGAATAAATAATTTAAAATCTAATTAGGGAAGGCACGTTACGACAATATTAGCTATAACACACTTCTATTGTACATTTCATAAATGCAAAATATCCCTATATACTTACGAACAGTACACCAAAAGACAATATGTTATTCCAAAAAAAGGCGAGGGACAGAAAAGAATTGTTGGAAATATTACAACAGTGAAAACAGGTTACACTTTATTTTAAGTGTCCTTAACTACACTGAAACTACTGTATAACTACAATGTAACTACTATGTAACTTCTGTGTAGTTACATGTAACTACAATGTACTATTTAACTAGTTTCACATTTGCGGTTTAGTGTAATTTGTATGATCTGGTAGTTAACACAATTACTGTTGCAACAGCTGTTACATGCGTAGTTACTCTTCCAGCATAAATCAATTTGTGCCAAAAAAAGAGGCAGTTGTGGTTGCATGTGTAGCTACCACATCATGCAATTTGTATAACTACACACCAGGAAGAGTCCCTACCTGTGTATCCTTTGCCACCCACCACCACTCCACACAGCAGATCAGTGGTAAAGCGCATGGTATGTAGCCATGCCCCACCCCAGCCACATACCTGGGCTGTAGCAGGCCAGGAGTGTGGATACAGAAGAGGAGTGGGTCAATGCCACAGAAGCAGCAGATTTCTTATTAACTACAGCATTGTTACAAGCCAATAAGTAATTATGTAAATTCTTTTTATTGCATAAATGACCAATGTAGTTGTATAGCAATGAAGAATATTAGATTGTATGTTTATTAAGTAGTAAGTGCATGAGAGACTGATTTCTGAAGGAAAGCATACATCAGAACTACAGCATTGACATTCAATGTAAGTATATAGTAGATACACCCTTCTTCATATGCTTTATTTTCAGAGTCAGTTCTTGAGTACTTACTTTGCAAATACACATTAGTTAGTCATTAACTATGGAAACAATGCCACAGAAGCAGCACATTCCTTAGCATCTAAAGCACTGTTACACCCTTCTTCTTACACTTTAAGTGTCTGTTTCTGCGTACTTACTTTTTAAGTACATCTTAGTTAGTGGTTAACTATGGAAACAATGCCACAGAAGCAGCACATTCCGTAGTACTATAGTACAGCACTGTTACACCCTTCTTCTTACACTTTATTTTAAGTGTCTGTTTCTGCATACTTACTTTGTAAGTACATGTTAGTTAGGCATTAACTGTGGAAACAATGCCACAGAAAGCACCACATTCCTTAATAACTACAGCACTGTTATACCCTTCTTCCTACACTTTATTTTTATTCATTTTTATTTTTATTTAGTTTTTGTTGACCGGATAAGTGCACTAGACAAATCCTGCCTATTTTCAGGCATGACCCGGGGGAGGGGGGATACAGATGAATGCCAACTGACCTTGAACCAGATTAAGCTGGTGGTTGTATTTTTAGTGAATGAGGGAAATTTGGCCAGGACACTGGGGAAATTCCCTACTCTTTTTGATAAATGTCATGGGATCTTTAACATCCACCTGAACTACCACCCATCCAGGCAGATGGGACCTCGGTTTAATGTCTCATCTGAAGGATGGCATCTCAGAAGTGCAGCACCCCTCTCATGCTGCACTACAGTGTCAGTACTGGGATATTAACCCAAGTGCCAGATGAGGGAACTGAACCCACAGCCCTCTGATCTCCCAGCCTCAGAGGTGAATGTGCTACCTACTGAGCCACTGACACTGATTTTAAGTGTGAGTTTCTGTGTACTTACTTTGCAAATACATGTTAGCTAGTCATTAACTGTGGAAACAATGCCACAGAAGCAAAATATTCCGTAGTAACTACAGCACTCTTACACCTTCTTCTTACACTTTATTTTAAGTATCTGTTTCTGCATACTTACTTTGTAAGTACATGTTAGTTAGGCATTAACTGGAGAAAGAATGCCACAGAAGCAATACATTTCTTAGCAACTACTGCACTGTTAAAAGTGAATAAGTAATTTGTAAATTAATTATGTTTTATTGTATAGCAATTTACAATGTTATATTGCATGTTTATTTTTAGTTCTTTTGTTTTTGGTCACACAGAATACAAGTGGTGACTTTGGGATTCGAACCCAGTTCTCCAGGTTTGAGGGCAGTGCTTTAAATCATTAGGCTTTACTCCAGTAGCTTCGTGAGGGAGTGATTTCTAAAGGATAATTTTAAGTGTCGCTAACTACACTGTAACTACTGTGTAACTACACTGTAACTGCACTGTGTGGATGTTAACTAGTTTCACAATGCATATAGTACACTTACATAACTTTAAATGTGCTGATTCTGCACCCACACCCTTGTCCTGCTGCTGCCCAGGTGGGTGGCTGGGAGTGGGGCATGGGCTACCCTTCAATGACAGTTCTAATTCTTCTGTACCAAAGACTAAACTGTCTCATCGTACAATGCTGAACAGTCATAAGTCTGATTGTACATCATGTATATTGTATCCACACTTTAGTTGTTACTCTATTGTGTTTCAACTGTATTCTTGCACTTAATTGCACCTAGCTGTACTCCATATATTCAAAGTATTCTATTTCTTGAACATTTCTCTGTTGTTGTAAGTGTATTGTCTGTATTACCTATGCACCATCTTTATGGCCTGTGTCATGCCTGAAAATGGTCCACTGAATCAGTGCACCTACCTTGTAAACAAACAAACAATAAATAAATAAATATCACCGATCTACTGTATGGAGTTATAGTGGGTGGTGCCAGATACAAATGCCAGGATGCCTCCTTAGCCATTACATGTCCTTCCCATTAGCTGAATGTGGTGGCAGCCATGGCACCATCATTCACACCAAGCTACCACAGTCCCTGACTATACCGTGAGGGTTGAGGCATGGTGGTGAAGACGTGCATGTAACAACTAAGGAAAAGTCCCTGCATGTGTATCTGGTACCACCCACCATTACTCCACACAGCAGATATTTGTTCACCAGGGAGGCTGTAAGGGAGGTGGGGGTGGTGGATCACTTACAGGGAGTGACCACCAATCTGTGTGATTCACGCTCAACATGGGGAGGCAAGCAGTTGGTACAGTGATGAGGGTGGTTGACATCAGAAAGGCTTACTTCAGTGGGATGGGTGGAATCTTAGGAGAGTACCTGCAGGAATTCAATCTCACTAGGATGCAAACCATAAATGGGAACAAAAAAAACTACATTGGGGCTTGTGGAGGCTGCTGGGACCTGTATCAAACTACAGAGTGAGAAGGGAAGATCTAAGAAGTCAAGCTGGATGAGTAGGGAAGTTTTAAATAAGGTGAGGGCAAAAAAGCAGCATTCTGTGCATACAAGAATTCCAGGAGTGGGGAAGATAGGGATGAGTATGTGAGGAAGTCCAGATAAGTCACCAAGGGCGTTAGAGCAGCCAGGGTCTCCAAGGAACTGAGGCTGGCTCTGGCAATCAAAGACAAGGAAAGGGACTTCTGACACATTAGGAGAAAGAAGGAGCTGCAAGGATCAGATAGTTTGGATCAAGAAGGATGGGGTGGGCAGAGAAAGGAGCAGAACGGACAGAAGCACTAAATGAGTATTTATGTTCCATATTCATGAGGGAAAAGGGCAGGCAGCTTCCTCAGGGGGTGGGGAGGGTAGACATGGGGGAGGGGTGACAGATGGAGTAATCACTGAGGGCAGGTATTAGAGGGTCTGAGGGCTCTGAGAATGGATAAGGCACTAGGACCAGACAGCATATATCCCATGGTGCTGAGGGAACTGGCGGAGGTACTGGCAGGGCCACTGGTGGACCTATTTAATAGCTCCCTGGACACAAGGTGCATGCCACAGGACTGGAGGATGGCCAATGTGGTGCCCCTCCATAAAAGTGACCCCAAGGATGAACCAGGCAATTACAGAGCTGTAAGCCTGTCATCCATTGTGGGGAAGCTGATGGAGACAATCCTGAAGGAGACACTGGTGACATTTCTGGAGGATAATGGACTCCAGGTCAGTCATCAGCATGGGATTATATTGGGAAGGTCCTGTCAGACTACCCTAGTTGAGTACTATGACTGATACTGAGGAAACTGCACAAAGGTCATGTGATGGATGTCATATTTTTGGACTTCAGCAATGCCTTTGATTCAGTGCCACATGGGATGTTGGGGGTGATTGAGGTATGTGGGGGTTGGGACAAAAAAATTTTTTTATTGGTATTTCTTCCCAGAGCGCCACAGGCATGCCCACCTTCCTCTATCCCCAAGTGCCATCCCCTGAAGTCTTACCCCCTCCCTTGTGCACCCATGACTTACCCTTCATGGTAGGGTGGTGGGGAGTGACTCAACCCACCTCAACGGATGATTGCCATGGAGGTGCCTTCTCAGGGGTGGTGCCGTGAGGACAGCTTCATGAACCAAGGGCTGTATTTTCCATTTTGTCCCTTATGGGCTCATGGCATGCAATGACGCCAGTGACTGGGTGCCCGCATGCTCCCTTGCATGCCCTGTCAAGGGTCTGCCACGTCCCACCTCCCATAGTGTGCAGCTCCATGCCACCAAGCCCCAGCCTCTGCTAGGGGTTCGGCAAGCACCGGCTGCCGGATACCCCCCTTCCCAGAGATGGAGAGCAGTCCATCGGACACTCAATCCATCTCCTCCCCACTGACCCACGATGGCCCGTGCTCGTTCCCAAACACAGGTCACCGACATGGAGCGAGGTGTGATTTCCAGCACCTCAACCATCAGCACCACCGAGCTGGCTCCTAAGATGGTTAACTGGATCAAAAATTGGCTTCAGGGAAGCCAGCAGAAGATAATGGTTGGGGGAAGCTCTCATCTACAAGTGCAGTTACAAGCAGGGTACCATGGAATCAGCACTGGGGCTGGTGTTATTTGAGATATTCATAGCAGACATCTCGCATGGCATCAGGAATAAGATCAGCCTCTTTGCTGATGATACTAAGTTGGGGCTGTGCTGAGTGACATAGAGAGATGGGAGGAACTGTAGAATGTCCCAATTAAACTGGAGGAGTGATCGGAAGAGTGGCTGCTGGGATTCAATGCTAAAAATGTAAGGTGATGCACATTGGAGTGAAGAACCCAGGAAGGAGCTACCTGTTAGGCTGAGTACAGCAATGTACCACCAAGGAGGAAAAGGATTTGGGGGTGGTTGTATATGGGAACATGTACAACTCAGGGCAGTGCAGGAATGCAACAACAGAGGCCAACAGAATGCTGGGGTTTATTGGGGGAAAAATCTCTTCCAGGAACAGGGAGGAGATCCTGCCTCTCTACAGGTCACTGGTCAGACCACATCTAGAGTACTGCATGCAGTACTGGTGCCCATGTCTAAAGAAGGATATTGGGCAACTGGAAGGGGTACAACACAGAGCAACTAAGATGATACAGGGAGTGGGGGAAAGGCTATATGAGGAGAGGCTGTGTGACTTGAATATGTACTCCCTGTAGGAGAGGAGAGATCGGGGGGAAATGCTTGAGGCCTTCAAGAACTTAAAGAGGATTAACAAAACAGGATATTTAAGTTAAGCAGGGAGAGGTACACAAGAGGTCATGGTCTTAGATTGGAGGGTGGTAGATACAGGAGGGAAATGAGGAGACCCTTTTTCATGGAGAGGGCTGTGGCAGAATGGAACTGTCTGCCAGAGGATCTGGTATCCTCAAGACAGTGGGGGTTTCAAAAGGGGATGGGACCAGGTGAAATGGGAGGTTATTGCGATGGCGAGTGGGGAGGGGCAGCTGCAAGGTAGGTGTGCTAGTTGCACATTCGAGCAGACTTGATAGACCAAGTGGCTTGTTTCTGCTGTCAAATTTCCTATGTTCGTATGTTCCTAGGTGCACTGATCCAATGGACTGTTTTCAGGCATGACACAGGCCATAAAGATGGTACACAGGTAATACAGACAATACACTTACAATATCAAAGAAAGGTACAGAAATAGAATACATTGAATATATTGTGTACAACTAGGTACAACTAAGTGCAACAACACTGTTGAAATACAATAGAGTAGCAGCTAAAGTGTGGGTGCAGTATACATGATGTACAATCTGTCAGTCTTATGAATGTTCTGCATTGTACAACAGTACAGTTTATTCATAGGTAAAGAAGAGCTCCTCCAGTTACCGTTGTCCTGAGAGGGAGATCCCACAGGGTTCACAGAGCAATCCTATCTGGGACAAGTCCTACCTCCCAAAAAAGTGGGGAAGGGAGGAGGAAAAATTAAATAAGGAGAGAGAAAGAGAGTCCCCATGGTGCACTCTCCTCTCTACCCCACCTAGGAGAGATCCCCACCACAGGACCAGACCACATCCAGGAGGAACCCCCCCGGCTGAGAAGGGAAGAACCTACAGTTGAGCCCCTAAGTCCAGGACAAGAAGCCCTACTTGCCCTCCCTCCCAGGGTGGGTTCTCTATCACTTAGGAAGGTAACAGAGGACCCAGAAGTATCAGTAGGACTCAGCACACAATTGGCTTCAAGGGGGGGCAAGCAGGGAGGGGGCATCACCCAGGGACTGAGGCCCAGAAGGGAAGCTACCAATGAAGGATGGTGAAGATAAACAAGGTCAAGAATTATGATAGGTACATAATTTTCTTATCTTCCCTGTGTCAATCTTCACCATTCATTACTGTCTGAGCAAGTAAAGGGGGCCCAACACTTCCCTGAGCGATGTGAGTCTCTCAGTCTCTTGTTTGGGAGTATCACTGAAGGAGGAAACCCATCACAGGCCAGTTAGGCCTGCGACTGTTCAGGCAAGGTGGGGTCTCCCATTGCCTGGAAGATGGAAGTTGCCCTTTTAGTTCCCACCTTGCCATGTGGGAGAAAAGATGGGTCCCCTGGAGAGCAGAGGCAGCACCCTACACCATGCCAAGGGTGACAATCTTGATAGATGAAGCCACACTGTCCACCTAATGCAGATCACTTCCACCACTAGCCTTGAAGCTACCTCATTGGTGTCATAAGACACCCTTGCCTGGTGCCTTGTGAGCTCCATGCCCCGGGCAGAGAGGGAAATGGCCTGTCTGGTTGCCTTTGCATCAGGAAATAATGTCACCACCTGACCTAGCATTGACCACAGATGCTTATTGTAGGCAGCGTGGTGTGCCTGATGAGTGGCAAAGCTGAGAATGATATGAGCTGAAGAGAACACTGTCCATCTCCACAGAATCCACATCTGGGGTCCAGTTGCACACAAGGTGTCTATGCCCAGAAGAGGTACCCAGTACCCTCACTCATGAAATGGGATGAGGCAAGGTCCCTGAGACCCCTGGAGTGTGCAATACTTGTGCTGGCAGTCCATAGGTGCTGGAGTTGGGACAGATGGGCACTGCCAGGAATGGGACAATGCTTCCTGGAAGGGAATCAGCCAGGAAAGGATGACCAGGTGGTCTGCACTGAATTCACTAAGGAAGACACACGTTGTCCACCCAGTATTGCATCTTGCAGTGTGGGATAGGTGCAGATCACTGACCAGCCTCGATAGGAAGAGCTGATACTCTATCTGATCAGCATCTGAGGACAGATGGAGAGAGGTATCCTCTTCCTTGAAGGAGGAAGATGAGGAGGCTGATGAATCTGAAGAGTCCATGTCTGGCTGCTGAGCGGGAACCAGGCAAAAGACCTGCTCACCCATAGCCCTGACATGCCTGAGGAAGGCAGCAGCAGTGGCTTTGTACTGCTCCCAGGTCAAGGGCCTTGAAGGACCCACATGCCCTGGGAAATGGGGGGTCTGCAGAGACAATGGGGAGACACACTTCACCTTATCTGAATGACTTCTGCCATGGTTAGGGGACCTCGCTAGTAATCTTGGACCTCCTGGAGATCTGCTGGTTTGTGCAGTTACTGGCCACTCAACCAGCTCAAAGCAGTCAGAACTGAGCCCTAAACAGGAAACTCCCCTTTGAGGAGACTGGGGCTGCACAGAACCAGAAGGCTGGACCCCAACCCTACCCAATAAGATCTCTCTTGAAGGGAACAAGGGAGGGAACAAAGGCTCTGCACTGTGACACATCCCTGAACCTCCAAGGGTCCCCAGAGAAGGTCACTTCCCCATATCCTGACCCTCAACCCCATTGATTCTGAGGTCAGCGTCTTCCTCATTGCCAAAGCTAGGGACTGATTCAATCCCACAGACCTACTGAGTGAGGCTGCAGAAGAGTGAGTCCCTGCTCTGGTCTGGGGGGGCAGAGCACTGTGACTGACAGCTCTCCAGGCCCCAGAGGCCCAAATCACCATTCCCTCAGATGGAGGGTCACTATTGGCAGGCAGGTAGACTCCTGACATCACCACTAGCATGGGAGCCAGTGCTGATCAGAATTGCTGGTGTAAAGAGAAGGGATGCCTGGGAAGGCACAGAGTTACTGGGCACTGGAGAACCCTCTGACTCTGAGGAGTTGGGCAGCCAGTCCAGATCCCAAGCATCTTGCTCTTGAGAGGAGATCCAGAAGACCTCCAGATGAGCAGCCCCAAAGGTTTTCCCACTCACGGTGCCACTTGCAGTGCAGTAGGAGGGCCAAGTATCACTCACGATGCCGATCACTAGAGTTGCAAACAGCCACGGGATACAGAACGGCACTGGTGGGCACTGCTGAAGAACCACCTGTGCCAGGCCCAGCAAGTGTGGGCTGTGACACCAGAGGAACCTGCACTTCTGAGGAGTTGACTACCTGTGCATTGCTTCCAGCTCAGTCCCCAAGATGCCCAGACCAATCCTCCAGCACTGCAGAAGAGACCTCCTTCCTAGCAAGGCTAGAAGAGGAGGCCCTCTCCTCACAGATCTGCATAGAATTGGGAGGGGATCCAAAGGAAGGCTGGAGAGACCTGAGCTCGAGTCCCTCATACAACACTGTCCTCCAAAAGTCAGTGGATTGTGGCTTACTTTCCATGTGAAGTGATCCAGTGCTCCACGGTCCATGGAGAAGCAATCATCCCAATTATCGATATCAAGAGACAGATCCAGGCAGGTGAGGTACTGGTAACACTGGTCTGTGATGGACATCTGCCAGTGAAGGGACACAGGCTCATAGGAGGCCAGCCTGCCTCAGAAGAGCACTTTTTGTCCCCAGAAGAACCCAACATGACTCGTGGTAACTAAAATAATAATAAGAAACAGACTCCATGCTGCTTCAAGAAAGAAAAAAGAAAGGTCTTACTGGATACCTGCAGAAAATAGTGCCAAGTTACTAGCAGATGGCGGGACTGGAACAGAGCAAAAATGGTGTCAACAATGACTTCGAAACAACTAACTAGGCCACAATGTTGACAATGAAATTTCTTCTGCAGGTGTGAGGTGCTGCACTCTCAGTGGCAGGAGAAGCAGAACTGGAGTGGAGGAGGAGTTGGCAACTGTTGCTGGTGACCCATGAGCACCACATAAATTCATCAGCCTCAAGGGCAGCACCGCTTCCGCCACTGGCTCCTCCCCCTACCAAAAAAAACCTCACTCTGGGTACTGTGCCTCTGTCTGTTACCCAGACAGTGATAAATGGTGAAGACTGACAAAGGGAAGATTGGTACTACTTTGCTGTAGTTACACAATTCTCATGAAGTGGTAGTTACTGCAATTACTGTTGCTTCCCTTCTGCCTCAAATCATTTTTTTCTGGCAAATGTAACTATGTATGTCACACTTTGCAACAGATGTTTCATGAGTAGTTTCACCTCCAGCATAAATCCATTTTTCTGTGGCACTTTGCAACAGTTGTTACATGTGTAGTTGCACTTCCAGCATAAATCAATTTGTGCCAAAAGAGAAATGGTTGTGGTTGCACATGTAACTACCATGTCATGCAAATTGTATAACTACACACCAGTGAAATGTGAAAGTAATTAAATTACTAAATAGTATTTGTAGTGCAATAACAGTGTAGTTATTCATAGAAATGTGTATCTAACTACATAATATGCAAATGTGAAACTAATTGCCAACCACATTGTAGTTACACGTAACTACACAGTATTTACATAGCAATTACATTGTAGGTATACAATAATTACAGTGTAGTTAAGGTAACTTAAAATAACATGTTACCAGTAAATATTGTCATTATTCAAAACACTTTTGGACTTTACAGAAAAATTAAAAAAAAAATTTCAAATTTCTCACCACTTATATTAAAATAGTCAAAAATTCATAACAAACACTGTAAAGTGAAGTGCTATTATGCCCGGTGAATTTATTCATTATCTGTCTTCTAGATACGGGTGAAGTGCTAATCCCATGTATAAACCAGGATATTGGCACGCTTGTAATCTAAATACCCGCATTTCCTTTTTTCATTTTAAAATGAGGTTATTATAGTTTCCACCTCTGGGATTTTGGGAAACTGTCTATAGCCATGAACATAAATTTATGTTGTTCTTTGTTCCCCGTACTTAAGATATGTGTTGCTGTAGCATAGGGGCAGTCTCCTCTGTTTGTTGCCCTGAAGTGTTCACTCATCCTTACTTGAAAGCTTTTTGTGGTTTTACCCAAATAAAATGCACCACAGGTGCAAGATGCCAGGTATATAACCCTATGAGTACCGCAATTTATAAACTGTCTAACATCAAATTGCTGACTACAGTTCACGGTACTAAAACTTTTTCCTTCTTGTACACGTTTACAAAATGAGTAATTTTTACATTTTAAGCACCCTGGATATTTGGCTAGCCATGTTTTATTTCCATGTTTTTCTTGGAAATGGCTATGTACCAACATATCCTTCAGGCTAGTAATCATCCTGTATGTCATTTATGGCTTTTGTGCTACTAGAGCTCGTTAACCTACATCAGTTGCTAAAGTCCACCAATGTTTATTAATTATACTTTCAAAATGCTTAGCATGCACTGAATATGTAGTTATTATATTAATTCTTGTATTTAGACCCTGCTGTTTCCCTTTTTTTTTCCTCAATAAATCACTCCTGTTGCCTTCAAGTGCAACATTTCTGACTTTTATAATTTCTGGATGGCTATAACCTTTATTTCTAAATCTGCACTGCATTTCATTTGCTCCAATGTTAAACTTTGCTCTGTTCTGCAATTTCATCAAAGTCTTAAAAATTCGCCTTTGGGTACATTTGCTGTAACATTGGAAGAGTGGCAGCTCAAAGCTGATAAGAGGTATTTCCATTAGAAGTGGGCGAAGTGGCCAAAATTTGCCCAGCAAAGCTATTCGTGGAGTAATGTGGAATCTGCAGAGTAATCCGCAGTGTGAAGTGGAGTACTTCAGGTCATAATGAGGAATGTGAAGTCAATTGATAACAATGACTTTGCATTACTCTGCCTTCCCCCAAACCAGTTCTGCACTGATTTTAATGTGAAGTTCATAGAAATCAATATACTTCGCATCACTTCACCTTGTTATTTAGCTCCAAGGTGAATTTTGCAGTGATTTATTGGATTGCAGGTCACATGGGCTCTAGATTGTTCTGGGACAGCCTCAATTCTGTGTAATGTGTGTGTAGTGGTAGCTGGAAACAGTTTGCTCTCAAAGCTCTGTGATTCAAATCCTCTAGAAGCTGTTAGAAAAACCTTTTTGAGCCAATTTGTTTGCTCAAAATTTAGTACATCGATTGTAGAAAACCCTCCTGTACTCAGTATCACTGAGTGTTTATTGCTTGTGTGTGAATTTTGAATTTTAATTTAGAACACTCAGCCTGTGTACTGACAGACACTTGAAGTGTGCTTTCGTGGAGGGGCATATCTGTGGTGGAGGTAGATTAAAACTGGGAGAAAAAGGCAGTCTTTCTGTTTTGGTCATATTTTTCTTGTATAACTGTTAATGTACACACAGTAATATTTTCAGTAATTCTTGAAATTTTTTTTTTGCTGACTGTTGTGGTGCTGGAGTGCATAATTTCAGTTTGTTTAAAAGATTTGGTTATATTATTGAAGGTTTCAATTTGCTACGCATTACTTATAGTGTGTCTGTGTGAGTGTGTGTGCGATGTGTGTCATCAAATCAGACACATTTTATTGTGCCAAAGAGTAATTGCAGCAGTGTGAACCTGCTATCCACCACACCTGCCTGATTTTGTACTGCTTTGTGGTATCTTCGTTTTGGACTGTTACTGCAATGCACACCCCCCCAACCGGCAAAAGGTATTCTTTTCCAGATCGGATTGTGATTTGTGAGCACTGGTTAAGGTGTTGTTATTTTGCATCTGCATCTCTTCTTGATTGCACAGTGCAATCTTAATCTGTCTGTGTTTTGCATCTGTTTAGTGCACAATCTCCATCTGCAAGTCACAGTTTTTTTTTTATTTTTTTTTTTTGGCTTCACATCCACTGGCCCAGACTGACAGTTCAGAAATCTAAATTTGTTTAGAATTTTCTTGGTGATCCCCCAAAATGCTTGCAAAGAGACATGCAAGCAAAGCTGTTTCTGGCCATGGCACTGCTGCCAGTGGCAAGATTGTCAATGGGTATGGTAGTACACAGAAGTGCATAGCTGATATCAGTAAAGGGATTTCTCCATCAATGTTTTTCACAGCGCAATCTGTAGCTTCTCTCATAATTCAAGGAGATGATAATGTCCCAGCTGCTGGTGTTAGTGCAGTTTTATGCTTGCATGACTATTGCTGCCTCAAGTTCCACTTCTGACCATTTAACCATGTCAAAAAATATAGTTGAGTTTAAAGCAATGAGTGACAGTGTAGATGATGTCATACTCCCCATCCCCAGTAACATCCCCATGGTAGCTGAACATGATTTTGATCATGGCGATGGTAACGCACAATGTCACATTTCTTCCACTGTTGTGGAGGTCATGCTTTTGCCATCCAATGATTCACAGTGTGGTGCAAAAATATTGGGTGATGATGTTGATGATTACCCAGTAATAATCATAGGTAGCTGTGGTAGTCAGTTGCAGTCCAAGTGTTTCCTGCCTGGAGGGGCATGCAGATAAAACTTGTAAAGAATATACCAAACAATAAACCAACCATTAATGAAACTTGCTTGAAGCTAACCCCCCCAGAAAAATACTTACCTTCACTGTCTTGACAGTATTCCAATGCCACAATTCCTCATCAAGCATAGAAATGCTCACACCAAGTGCAACTATGTGACCTGTGACACAAAACAATGATTACATGTGCATGTGTGTGTGTGTGTGTATATATATATATATATATATATATATATATATATACTAGCCCAGATATTCAAACTGCACCCAAAAAGTGCGCAATAGCAGGAGCAAGCGCAAGTCTATTGTGCCTATGCGCAAGAGACGCGATATTCAAAAATGGAGCAGGCCAAACTTCTCCTACAGCCGATGACTGAATATCGCACCACCTGCACCATAGTGCAACTAGGGAGGGGAAGCTGAGCAGATCTGATGAGCCATAGCACAACAAGGGATGTTCAGCTGAGCAGTCCAGAGGTGCCATAGCACAACCAGGGCTGCCCCCAGCAGCAGAGCAATGTAACTGCACAACCAGGGAGGTAGGGATCCACCACCCATGCCACAGATGGGTACAGGAACACACAGCAGAACAGACATCATCCCCCCACACTCCATGCACTGCACAACTGGGGGAGGGCTGGAATAACCACTGGCCCATGGAGACAAGCAAACAACCTACAGCTGGGTTATGGTGCCCCATCACACCTCCTGGCAAGCTGTGATTGGCACACAAGGAGGGCTGACCACCCCATGCCACACCATCCCCCCTAATGCAGAGCACACCCTGCACCATGACCCCCAGACATCCCCCACATGAACAGTGACCACCACTGCAGGAAACCCCATGCATGCCACCACCCCCACTATGACAATGCAACCCTGTGCACCACAGAACCATGCAAGCCAGTCCCACCATGAGCACCCATCAGAGGGTGGCAGCACACAGCAAAGCAACAATGGCAGAGACAGTGCCACCATGCACAGTCCCCCCGAAGTACTGCTGAGAGACCAACCATGCATTGGCACATGAGGTACCCCACACGGGACAGGGCTTGCCCTGGACACCACCACCAGTAGTACAGCACCCTGCACAGTATTCCAATGACACACCCCAACCCACCACTGGCCACAACAGCCAGCACAGACACCCACAGTGGTGCGTGGAAGCATGCACCACACCGGATGCCACACAGTGCATGGACAGACACCCACCGATACCCAAGGGTACAACAACACAGGGATGCAGTGGTGGGGCAACCAAGCCCCCAGTGTGGGCCCATGTAAACTGTATACACACAACCCACAGTCTGCCATGGCACTGGAGTGTCAGCCACCCTGCGCAGGCACTGTGGACCCGTACACCACCATCAGTCGCCCGGAGCACAAGTCACAGACAGTGGTGCACATCCCCTGCAACTCACACAAGCCACAGCATGGAGGTGGGACAACAACTGTGGAGGCCACAGTGTCATCCGAGGCAGACCAGTGACAGGAGACAACCCAGCAGTGTGACGGGTACAGTGGCTGCCCTGCAGGGACTGCCACCACTGACATGCCAGCGGACCATGCAGGTCACAGACATGCATGTGTGTCAGCTGCACAGGCCATGGACAGGCTGATAGGTGCGCCATGGACACAGAGCACGCACCATAGACCACTGCACACAGTCATCCAGTGCACAGGGCACAACACACACACCACAGACACTGACTGATAGCTACCACCACACCATAGTCACCTCCACATGGACACACACACATACCCATGACCGCACCACCCCTGACGCCACGCAGCTGAGCACCTATAGCCCGCTGCAAATCAGAGACCACCACAGTATTCATATCAAAATAACTGTGTATTGAACAAACATATAACATTCAACTATTTACAATACTATATTACAAAATATGTACAAGGTTGGGGGGAGAGCCACAAACAAGGTGGAGGTGGGTAGGGGGCAGGGGTGGACAAATGGGATGGGAAAGGAGGGGTGTAAGTGTGGGTCCAGAGGGGTAGGGGATTACAGGGACTGATGGATCCCTAGCGGGAGCGCCTCTCCCCACTCCGACTCCGTCGAGCTCAGTGCCTCCGCAGGACCCTGGTGTTGTCAATCCTGTGGAGGATGTCCAGCAAAGCCCTCGCCACCTGGAGTATCTCCCGCAGTGCTTCCCTTAATTCCTGGAGATGGTGTGTACCTAGGACAAGGGAGCACAGTCAATAGGTGTGAATGCACAACCCCATACAGCCCGCCCACTGTGCATGGCATACGGCCATGGGACATACCCCTGTGATGGTGTGTGACCACCCGCAGTGATCATGTCCACATGACCTGCCCACCCAGGCGCATACAGCCATGCAGAATGCTGCACACACCCACTGGCCAAGTCATGCACAGCACCACCGTGGCCATTTAGTGACATGGCTATGTGGTGCAAAGGCACTGGCACAACTATGTACCTGGTGCACGCATGGACCACCATTGACACACACTCCCAGACATGCATTGCCACTGGACAGTGTTGACTGTAACAAGTCACGTGCATGGCAGGGATGTCGATGGATGGTGGCCATGCCCCGCTGCCCACCCTGTTACACAGCATGCAATAGTAATCATGGAGGTATGGCACTCACCTTCATCAGGCCGGTCCAGTGGGCGTTGAGGGCCCTCGCACTGCCTTGCTGTACTCTGCTCCTCCTGCTGCCAAAGTTCACGGGCACAATGGAATTCCTCCCGGACTGTGGGGCAAACATGGAGAGAAGAACGTAAGTACAATCCCGTAGCAAAGTCCCCCCTGCCCCCAGGTGTGTGCTCTCCTACCCAGCCATACCCATCCACCCACACCCTGTTAACACCACCACAGCCAACCCCGGACGGTCCCTCCCCCATGTGCTGGACACATACAACAGTGTTACCCATATGGAAGATAAAAGTGTGTTGATGTAACCCCTACCTGGCCGTGACACCGTGCCCCTCCTGGCACGTGCCCGCAGGCGTGCTAGTAGCTCCAGCTCCCTCTGCCGCAGGTCCCTGTACCTGTGACGGTACTGCTCGGCACTCCTCCCCTGTCCTGTGGCCTCCTTAAGCACAGTGGCCACCTCCTCCCACACCTGGGTCCTGGATCTGTCCAGGGGCACCTCCCCGAACAGTGTCCCATGGTGTGGCTCCACAATGACCACTAGGTTGGCCAGCTCTATTGCCAACCACTGAGCTGCCCTCCTGCGTGCCATGCTTGCTACTTGATTTGGCAATATGGCGCTCTGCAGCATGGCTCCCCATGTGCAGATGCTGCGCGGTACAGCGCTGCCATTCCCTATCGCGCTGTCACCGAACAGCTCAATAGAGGTGCATCCATGCCTGACGCATGGTGCCTAGGGTGCAAAGGTCGGGCACAGGGTCAAGTATCTCTGGCACATGGACACGCATAGCGCCATTGGAACCCAATGCATGTAGCGTGATTGGCTGCCTGTGTGCCACCGCCATTAGCGGCCTACCGCACAGTTGGCCCAGTGTGCCTATGATGGCCCAGTGCCACAGCACCATGTAGTGACCATCGCTATAGCGCCACTGGCATAATGGTGGCCGTGCCCTGCATTGCCTACCATGCACAGCACGTCATCAGCATGGCAGACATCTGAGTCAGCAACCCGGGCATGCGCAGTGAGGTGTGTACTACGCATGTCACAGAACTGCGCCATTGGCTCAGCACATTCAACACAATTGCACAAAGCGCAACAGCACGATATTCAGCCATCATATGCAAATCATCTAATCAGCCATTCAATGGTGTAACACTGCAATTTGCATCCACTTAGAGTTGCGCCTCGCCTCATTTGCATGGGTTGCGCTATAAAAGTGCAATATTGGGCTGCAGTGGCCATAGTCGGTTACCGCAGTCTATTGGTGAGTTGCATGCTGTTTGTGAGTGTGGACTGTGGATTTAGGGACATGCATGGGACTGCACAGTCACAGGTAACAACTGCCATTCTTACAGGCTACATAATGACCTAGCAAGTTGTGGGAGAGGACGAACACAGTGGTGGGAGGAGGAGGAGGCCTAACTTTACCAAGGCCGAGACCGAAGCCCTGTTTGAGGCCTACCTGGATCAGGAGCCACTTCTCAGTGGACGGTGGGGAACACCCCAAGCCCGTGCTGCTGCATGGGAGGAGGTGGCATGTGCTGTGAACCTGCATGGCAGCCACCAGCACTCCGTGCAGGGGTGTAAGAAAAAGATGGGCATGGACAGGAGGAGGATAAAGGAGAAGGTGGCTGCCATCAGGGCAGCATGAGCTCCAACAGGTGGGGGACAGCCGGAGGTGGTACAGCTGACCCCAGCAGAGGAGAGGCTTGCTGGAAGCATGCAGCATAGTGCCATTGAGGGTGTTCTGGGTGGTGGCTTCCAGACGGGTTGTGGCCCATCACTGCACGGTAAGTCATGGTCTGTCTATGGGGGTGGCAGGGTAGCTCACATGCAGTAATGCGACTTTGCTTTCCCTTACAGATCCTCAGTGTCTGCAAGGGTCAGTGGTGGTGGGCCTGTCCACTGAGGACAGTCAGCTGGAGATGGAGGAGGGCCCATCCACCTCCACAGGTATACGTGGATCATTGCGACAGTGGGGCCACCTGGCTGTCCACACTGATGTCGTTGTAACAGCTGTGAAGGAAGCCCTGCCTGTGTCCCAGCATGCCAGCGTCCATGGATGCCAGCATGCTGTGACTGGGGCCGGTGCAGAGTCCATCACCGATGATGATGTCGCTAACATCATGGGCAGTGACACGTGTGTGCCATGGGATGGCCACACAGCAGGACACATCGCACCCATGGCTGTGGGTGGTGCTGCCGTGGAGGGCTGCTTGTCAGCACAGTCCCAGCCTGTGCCTGTCAGCACCAGTTGGGCAGCACTGGTGTCTGTTCAGGACAGTGGGACTGTTGCGGCCACTGCGGCAGCACCACTGAGCCCTGGGGAGTGGCAGCCGGAGGGGCAGCATCAGCAGTCAGCCAATGGGCTTGGGGGTACAGGGTTCAGCGGCGGAGTCTATGCACCACCTGTGGACATGCCCAGACCTGGTCCTGATGCACAGCACCCACCCTCAAAGGGTGCTGAGCATCAGGGCCGCGCACACCCTGAGGGACAGGATGCCGAGGGGGCAGATGACCTCTTGGATGAGCACACCCACCTACTGCAAGCATCAGTCCAGCAGCAGATGTGGCTTGTGACATCAGTGGATGCACTGCGTGTGGCTCTGGAGTGGGCAGAGGAGTGTCACAGCAGAGACACCGCTCTGATCCTGGCAGGGATGGACCATTTGCGGGAGGATGTGACCGCTGCCATTGACAGGTGTGCACAGGCATTCACTGCTGTCATGGCCACAATGGGCACACAGTCAGGTGCCCATGCATTGCGGACACCATGCAGTGCACTGTCCAACCCCCATTCCTGGCGTCGTGCGACTCCCTCCCTGTCAACACCGAGTTCAGTTGTGGGCATCCCGAGCACTTCTGGCACAAGCATGTTTGGTGCTGAAGACCCCTGTGTGAGCACAGTCATGTTCATGCAGTGGAACCCATGGCAGACCATCGGTGCCACCCCATGAGGCCAGTGGTCAGCCAGTCAGTGCTGGCAGGTCTCGGTGGGGCGCCCACGCATCCGTGGCAGCCGGGGCACTGTGTCGCATGACTGACCTGTCTCCCAGCATGGCTACTGTCTGATGCTGCCCTGTGTGCATTGTGTGTTTCAGTGGGCAGTGCACGGGTGGGTACCCGGCCCTGCACACAGACACACAGTCCACCTGCACACCCTCCCGGCTGCTGTCCGCAGTTGCGTGTGCATGATGATGCCTGCATTGCACTCTACACCAATGTGCAATGGTGGTCAGCATCTGACACATGCACATGGACAGGCAGTGGGTGTGGTGGCCTGTGGACATGTGTGTGGCTAGGGTTGGCATTCTGGGTCGGTGTGCCTCCTGCCCTTTGTGCATGTTTGGTGCGTTGTGTGTGTGCATGTGTGCATGTGTGTGTCCATCCACATGGCATGTTAATCCTCACCCATCCCTGGTTGTGTGTGTGCTTCTGTGTCCTGCCACTTCCCTTGACGGCATGCACCCCTAGTGTGTGTCCATGCGTGTTTGTGGGTTGTGCCTTACCCACTGGTGGTTGCTCATGGCCCCATGACTTACCTGAGTTGGCTGAAGTGCCCCTCCTTGATGGTGTCCCGGTGCAGCTGTGCCAGCCGGATCAGTCGGGGGTCCCATCGCCCAAGAGGGGGCTGCCCATCACCATCATCACCAGCATTCTCATTGTCCCCATCAGTGTCCCCCTCTTCGACCTGTATGGCTGTCCCACATTCGTTGGCCATGTTGTGCAGGATGCAACAGGCCAGGAATAGCCCGCAGGCCTTTGAGGGGCTGTATTGTAGGGCACCGCTGGAGTTGACCAGGCAACGGAAATGTGTCTTCAGCATCCCGAACACCCGCTCGATGACATTTTACGTGTGGTGGCATGTGCCTCATTGTAGCGTTGCTGCGATGGGGTCACAGGCAGCCAGTAGGGTGTGAGAAGCCAGGGACAGAGTGGATATCCACTGTCACCTGTGTGTAGAGGGTGGAGTTAGTTTGGTGATCAGCATTGCCTGCCGGGCCATGGCCACTACCCCTGTCACCTCTGGTCACTTGTTCAGGCCCTATGATTGTCCATGTGATTTGCATACTCACCCACTAAGGTGTCCAGTGGGGATGTCCCCCCTCTCGAATCTAGTGGCACAGTGCCGACTGGTGCCAGATGAAGGCATCGTGTGCTCCCCCAGGGTGCGTGGCACAGACATTGATTATGTGCCCCCTGGCATCGCACACTACCTGGCAGTTGATGCTGTCATAGCCCTTGCGATTGATGTATGCGGCCCCCTCGGGGCCAGGTGGTGTGCGTATAGCCACATGGGTGCAGTCTATTTTCCCTAGCATGCCAGGCGTACGTGCTACCCTGTGGAACTCCTGTATGTTTACTGTGTGCTCCGCCGGTGTGCTGGGGAAATGGATGTACTCCACAGCATGTGGCAGCAGTGCGCTGAGGAATTGGGTAAGGTGGCATGACGTTGCTGACTGGGTTATGCCTGTGGTGTCCCCAGTTGGTCTCTGGAAGGTACCCATGGTGAGCAAGCACATGCGGGCTGTTACTTTAGTCTCCACTGACAGGGCATGGCTCTGTCGTGTGGGTGCCTGCATCACATCACTGCACAGCTCACAGACCTGCCTCAGAATTGCCCTATTTAGGTGGTACCGGCCCACAATCTCAGTATCAGTGTACAGCTCAAAGCTGGTGTGGGCTCGGTACTGCCTGTTGGGGGCATACTGCCGACAGGCCCTTCCATGGCCATGCTCCCCTGCCGCCCGCCTTCTCACCCCCCTCATAACACCCTCCATCTGGAAGGTGGCACAGGCCATGTCCCTGGCTTGTGTTCACCCCCCCGGCAGCTGTTACTGTATTCCCCCTGCTGTCCTCCCTGCTACTTTCTCTGCACTGGGAACACCTGCATGTGGTGGCCTCTGTGCTGTGTGGCACTTCCCCCTTCTGCACTGGCTGTGGCTCCCCACACCTTCCCTGTGCCTGTGTGTTCAGGGTGCCTTTTCCCTGGCCTGCCTGTGTGTCCCTCCTGCCCTGTCTGTCTGGCTAGAGTTCTGCCTCATGTGGTTTCCCTGTAGTGTTCTTGCGCCTCTCCCTTGCTCCTTTTTATTTTGGCTCATTTTCGCTATGGCACAACTTCCGCTTGCTCCCCTATTGCACATGGTGTAAAATCGTTGAATATCGCACTCGCCATTTATGCATGGTTCTCCCCTTCAGTTGTGCATGCCTTCATTATCATTGCGCTGTTGCTCAGCATGATTTTGGGGTGCAACTGCCTCCTGCTGAATATCGCAGAATGGCGCAATTCGGACTTGCGCAGGCGCAACCCTATTGTGCATGGCTCAACTCTTTTGAATATCTTGGCTGCTGTATATATTATATATATATATATATATATATACATATACTGTATATATATAGATATATAGATATATCTATATATATACTGTATATGTATTTATATATATATACTTATAAAATGGGCTAGATAAAGGAATCAATGGCATTGGACAAAGACCATCAGGTGACCATGCGTATATCAGAGCACAACTGCACTTTTAACCCCTTCAAAATGATTTTGCCATCTTATAAGCTAGATAACCCACTCTAGGGTGTGCAGTCATGCTCTGATATATGCACGCCTTGGGTGGTTGATGCACTTAGCCAGAGGCCTCATGGGTAATAACGCACACAAAGGTGTGCGTATATCAGAGCACGACTGTACATCCTAGAGTGGGCTATCTATTACATATATATATAGATAGCTATAGATATATCACACAGGTCAGATTCTGTGGAAACAATGATGGTACAGGCAGGTACATTAATCAACTTACCAAGGGTAGTATTAGTGTACAGACAAAGGGCATCCTTTCTGTTGGGGTCAGTGCAGCCCACTTTGGGCAACCAAAGGCATTCTCATGCTCATCATCTTGGACGGTAAACTCAATGGTCAAGTTACTCTTCTTGCACACCATTTGGCAAGACACTGTGGATCATCCCATCACAGTCAGGTCAACTGCAGCATTACATGTAATTCCAACAGCAGCAGCAGGGGACTTATGTATTATTGGAGTGTGGAGACTTTGCATTTCTTGTTATGCCCTTATTTCACTTCGTCAGCACTGAGGAATTTTCTGGAGAAAAGACAGTAGCTTTCTGAGGGATGCACATTAATTCCGGTGACTGTGTGTGAACATTGTGTGCATGTCTGAGTGCACCATTCATTTTGGGAGACTTTGCATTTCTTGTTATGCTCTCATTTCACTTCGTCAGCACTGGGGAATTTTCTGGACACAAGACAGTAGCATTTTGGGGATGCACATTAATTCTGGTTTTTGTGTGTAAATTTTAAATGGAGGGTTTTACTATGAAGACACTCTTAGAAATCACTCAATTCTGGTTTCATACCTTCCCATAGCAGGATCACATCATCAATATATCGTTTTTCCACATGACTATTTTACTAAAAAAAGGATTCTTCAAATGTCATGGATGTGATCCTTTTCCCACCTCCCCACATATATGTTGGCTACAGATGGGGCACACATTGCCCCCATGGTGGTACTCATTGTTTGAACATATAGCTGTTTATTAAAAATAAATGTTACATTTCAAAACATATTCTAATAGCTTTAAAAGAAACTCAGTTGGTGGCAAACATAAATTGTCTCTCATGTTCAAAAAGCAAGCTGCTCATCCAAAGCTCCCTCTTGTTGATCATTGGTATACAGCGCTTCAATGTCAAGCATCACTAACAAAGTCTTTTCAATTATATTTGTGCCATTTAAGATGTTCAAAATGTGTTTTGTATCCTTGACATACAATGGTAGATATTCTACTAATGGTCTGAAAAAAGAGCCCAAATACATAGATAGAGGTTCTGTGACAGACCTCAAACAGCTTACTATTGGCCAGCCAGGTGGATTAGTCAGTGTTTTAAGGACCTTGGGTAATATGTAAAATGTGGTTATAACCGGGTGAGTGATTTTGAGGAAATCTCTTGTGTTATCACTTATATGACCATTCTCCCAGGCATTTTTTATTGTTTCATCAATAGCATATTTAAAGTCCTAAGTGAAATCTTTGTCCACTTTCTTAGAAAAATTACCATTTTCTAATTGCCTCATTACTTCTGCTATGTTGTCTTCTTTATTAAGAATAATTATGGCTGTGCCTCTGTTGGCTTGCTTGGTAATAATATTCTGGTCACTTTGTAACAGTTTTATAGCCTCACACTCTTCATGTTGAACCAGAGTTTGACAGTAATACTGGGGCAGTGTGACCATCACCTATCAGCAGGGGAGGGAAAGGATAGAGAATGGTAAAGGTCGCAATAGTGTGTACGAGGGGGGAGGGAGTTAAGAGTAAAACAGCAGAAGAAGTGGAAAAGTGTGTCCACTCTGGATAAGGAGGACTTGGGAGCAGTACCCTAGACTTCATCACAATAGTCAAATATGGACAGAAAATGATCCTCCCCATATTTGACTATGGTGACTATAGTGACTCAAGCACCCTGGTCATCCCTCACAGGACTACCTTGGCAGGTCAGGTTGTTTTCTCCTATAGACTATAAGCTTTGAAATTACCTCCCCTCATCCCTCTGTCATGCTTCCTCCCCTCACTCCTTCCTTAACCTCTGAGAAGACCACTTTTGTTTTGCTTGCTCCTGTCATCAACCGTAACCTGGCCCTGAATCTCAGCTCTCGTCTGCATTTCTGTGTTTCCTGCTCTCTGCCCTGCAGTCTCTCTCCACTGCCCTGCTGCTAAATGCCAAATTAGGTGTATACTATTTGTGTACTATGTTTCCATAGGTGTTTGGTAACTACAAGGTATCTATGTTGCTTACTCTTATGCCACACAATTGTAAGGTTCTGTTCACCTTCCTGTGCTATGCTGTCTGCTCTGTTGCTCATAATGTACTTTTATTCCAGTTGGTGTCTATATATCTGTACAGCAAGTGTTGTACCAACATGGAGTTATAGCTGCAATCACTCCCCCACCACTGCTGTACACTCCCATTGCTGTATATTCCCCTGCTATTGGTATTCTGCTTCCTCTCTCCCACCTCTGTTGATAGAACTCAGTATATAGTGTAATTTATAACAAATTTGTTTTATAATTTATTGTTTCATAATTGAATATTCTATTGTGTTTCCTACTTGTATATTCTATGTGCCATTATACTGTAATGTGTTTGTACATACTCCCAAACCCCCTTTTCCCCAGGACACATCTGGAAACAAGATCTTGCAGCTCAGTATGCCCGCCTGGTGAAACTTTTAAATAAATAACTAAATGTATGTATTCTCCCATTTGATAACTGAGGAGTGGATGTGTCCATGGTTGTACTTTATTAGTTTGTTGGGGGAACAGAAGTGTTCAGGTTTGTACCTGCTGATAGCCTGAGTCGAATCTCTGTTTTCATAAAGGACCCCAGTTCTCACTTTCAGGTTCACTAACATCAGTGCTGAAATCAAGAGACATATTTTTTTATTTTTTTTTAATTCCTTTAGTGTTTTTGTCTTTCCAATGATAAACTCTCCCCATTTCAAAATCACCCTTGTCACACTTGAATTTAATCTGTTTTGCTTTTCTCAGCTCTTCATTAAGCTTTCTAATGGATTCTTGCACATTTTATTCAAGTGATCAAAGTCATTATGGTTTTGGTTATACAATTTTAAGACCTCCTTTTGTATTTTTAAATCATCTTTTAGTTTGCTCTCTTGTTCTTTACTAAACGTATCTACTAGTTCAATTAACTTTTAACTTTCTTTGGTTAAAATGGCATTCCACTCTTTCATAAAAATATTATTATCAGTTCCATGAGCTGGTTTTGTAGTTATCTTCAAGCCACTTGGAATTAGTTTTACCTTGAGGTATTCCTTCAAATTCTTAACGTTTCAAAAGATCCAGCGAAGCTGCAGAGTTATTTTCTCTAGACTTCTGAAAGCTACAACAAGTAATTTGTTGTAAACTCCAGAATATTTTTGGAAAGAACTCCTGATCTGGTCTTCAGTGGAAATATAGTGACAACTGAAACATACCCCTTGGAGTATGCAGAACAGTGAATCCTTTTTTAATGGAAGAAAATGGAGTGACTAATAAAGGACCTGAAGTGAGGTCCCTGCTAAAAGCTTTCAGAAGTCTAGAGAAATAAACTCTGCAACTTTGCATGATCTATTGGAATGTTATGAATCTGAATGCATACTCTGAGGTAAAATGAATTCCAAGAGTCTTGAGGATGACTACAAAACCAGCTTACGAAACTGATAATGATATTTTTATCTAAGAGTGGAATGCCATTTTAACTGAAGCAAGTTCTGAAGTTAAGTGAACTAATAATTAAGTTCAGTATAGAATGAGAGAGTAAAATAAAGGACAATTTAAAAATACAAGAAAAGGAGGTCTTAAAAGTGTCTTACCAAAACCTAATGACTTTGATCACTTGAATAAAAATTTGCAAGAATCCTTTAGAAAGCTTGATGAGGAGCTGAGAAAAGCAAAACAGATTAAATGTAAGCATGCCAAGGGTGATTATGAAATGCAGAGAGTTTATAATTGGAAAGACAAAAACCCTAAAGGAATATAAAAACAAGAATAAAAACATGTCCTTCTATTTCATCACTGATGTTAGTGAACCTGAAAGTAACAGTCATAACCAGTGCCATTTTTTAGAACAGAGACTCAACTCAAGCTATCAACAGGTACAAGTCTGAGCCCCCCCAACAGGCTTATCAAGTACAACCATGGAGAAGCCCACGCCTCAATTACCAAATAAAAGAATACATAGGAAGAGGAAGAGGACATGGAGGGGGAGAAGAAACAGAACACGGAGGATACAAACCATACTACAGACAGAAACCATACAGTTGGTGTCCATACAGTGGGCAGAGGAGGTGAATAATTTACCTGAAAGCAATATACAAATTATAAACTTCTCTACCCATATTTTATCAGAAGCTGAGACAGAACTCTATAAAAAAAGGTTTGAATTGTGTGCCTACAACTGCCATCAGTCAAGTACAGACACTAATGGACTTAAACTTAATGTGCAGGAAACTGAATGTAACAGCTTTCTGTAACAGAAGACAATTAGGGGAAAACAATAAAAAATCTGTACCAGCAGAGGCATATAACTTAATTCTAGTTTCTGTCCATCTAACAGTGCTGCAGTTAATGTTTTTAAACAGTTGGTGGAAGGTGACTTGAATGCCTTGTTTGAATATTTGCCATGATCTAACTATGATAATCTCTCACATGAAGAGTGTGAGGTTTTAAAACTGTTGCAACGTGACCAGAATATTATTATCAAGCAAGTCAACAATGGCAGAGCCATAGTTATTCTTAATAAAAAATACTACATAGCAGAAGTAATGAGGCAATTAGAAAATTGTGTTTTTTATAAAAAAAAAATGAACAAAAGATTTAACTTGGGACTTTAAATATGCCATTGTTGAAATGATAAAAAATGCCTGGGAGAATGGAGATGTAAGTGATAACACAAGAGATTTCCTCAAAACCGCTCACCCCGTTATGGCCACATTTTACATATTGCCCAAGGTCAATAAAACACTAAATAATCTGCCTGGCCAGCCAATAGTGAGCAGTTTGCAGTCTCTCACAGAAACTCTAAGTATTTGGACTCTTTCTTTTAGACCATTCATAGAAAATCTACCATCATATGTCAAGAATGCAAAGGACAGTTGTGCAAATTTATCTGAAAAGACTTTATTATTGACACTTGACATTGAAGTGCTTTATACAGTACTAATGTTCCCCAAGAGGGAGCTTTGGATGCAGCAGCATACTTTTTGAACATGAGAGACAATTTAAGTTAGCCACCAACTGATTTTCTTTCTAAGCTATTAGAATATGTTTTGAAATGTAACGAATGTTTTTAATAAATCAGCTATATTGGCAAACAAAGGGTACTGCAAAGGGGGCAACGTGTGCCCCATCTATGGCCAACATGTATGTAGAGGGGTGGGAAAAGGATCACATACATGACTTTTTAAAAAAATCTTTTTTTTAGTAAAATATTCATGTGGAAAAGATTTATTGACGATGTGATTCTGCTATGGGAAGGTACAGAGCTAGAACTGAATGATTTCTTAGAGTATCTTCACAGTATAACCCCTCCATTTAAAATTTGCCTACACCTGTAGTACTAAAAATGTCTCATATCTGAATTTAAATATTAACAAAAATGGGGATGGTGAAATTAGTACAGAGATATATAGAAAAACAGTAGAAGGAAATACCATCGTACTAGCTTCAAGCAGTCACCCTTTCCACATCAAAGCAAATGTACCCAAAGGTGAATTTTTAATACTTTGCCAAAATTGCAGCACAGAGGAACATTTTAACATTGGAGCAAATGAAATGAAGTGCAGATTCAGAAATAGAGGTTATAGCAATCAGAAAATTATACACGCCAGAAATGTTGCACTTTAAAGCAACAGGAGTGATTTATTGAGAAAAAAAAGGGAAAAAGCAGGGTCTAAATACAGGAATGAATATAATAACTACATATTCAGTGCATGCTATGAATTTTGTAAGCATAATTAATAAACATTGGGGGAATTTAGCAGCTGATGTTGGTTTATGAGTTCTAGTAGCACAAAAGCCATAAATGATATACAGGATGACTACTAGCCTGAAGGATATGTTGGTACAAAGTCATTTCCAAGAAAAACAAGGAAATAAAACATGGCTAGCCAAATATCCAAGCTGTTTTAAATGTAAAAGTTGCTCATTTTGCAAACATGTGCAAGAAGGAAAAAGTTTTAGTACAGTGAACTGTAGTCAGTAATTTCGATGTTTGACAGTTTACAAATTGAAGTACACATGGGCTTATATACCTAGCGTCTTGCATCTGTGGTGTGTTTTGTGTGGGTTAAACTACAAGAAGCTTTGAAGTAAGGATGAGCAAACACCTCAGGGCAATAGACAAACGTCACCCTAACTATGCTACAGCAACATATATCTTAGGTACAGGGAAAGAAGAACAACATAAATTTATGTTCATGGCTATAGACAGAGTTTCCCCAAATCCCAGAGGTGGAAATTGTAATAACTTTGTTATAAAATGAGAAACCTTTTGGATATTAAGACTGAAAGCATGCCAATATCCTGGTTTAAACATGAGATTCGAACTTCACCCGCATCTAGAAGACAGATAATGTATAAATTCACCAGGCATAATAGCGCTTTGCTTTACAGTGATTGTTATGAATGTTTTACTGTTTTTATATAAGTGATGAGAAATTTGAATTGCTTTTTAATTTTTCTATAAGGCCAAATGTGCTTTAAATGATGTCAGTATTTACCTTGTTGTAATATCTCCAACAATTCTTTTCTGTCCCCATTCCCCCTTTTTTGGAATAACATATTGTCTTTTGGTGTACTGTAGATAAGTATATAGGGGTATTGCTTATTTATGAAAAGTACAATAGAAGTGTTTTATAGCTAATAGTGTTGTCGTTTGTCTATTGTTTTTAAAGTTTTAATTATGTATTCTGTCCAATGAGATAACTAGTTTCTAATGACATCATACTGATGTAATAAGAAGTGGACTACTTAAATGCTGTTGATTTTCTTTTAAGCTAGCCTTTGAGAAAGAAACATAGGATCTGATATGTGTCAGGTAGGTGCTTTTTTATTTTGATATGTAAATTAAAACATTGCTGCTTGATTTGGAGTTGGTGTCAAAAGTAGTGGTGAGTGTCTGAGTCATTGAATGTCTTCTCCTGTCATGTGGAGGGTCCATGATACCAGGATGGACAGTGAAAAGGATCAAGGAACCCTGTGTTGCCATCTCTGAGGGATGGCTGCCTATTGATAAAGTAATTCACATCACCATGGGATGACTGAAAATATCTTAGAAACACTGGTCATGCCAGTTTGATTGTCCTCCTGACACTTAGGACTGATGTTGACAGTGCGGCACCACACCCTACTGCCAAGAAAGAGAAGATGAGTGCAAAGCATACTCATACCAGCAAAACCTGATCCACATGGAGTATTGAGATTAGGTGGAGCAGAACACAGTACAGAACAAAACCTGTTTGCAGTTGCATTAAAAAAGTTGAGCTAATGTACAGTATGTGACCAGTGGCTAGCAAGAACTGTCAAGTTCCCAGCCAGCCAGAGTACATAGCTATAAGCCCACAATGGGACTAAATGTACTGTGAACCTTTTGGGTCTGTTCAGCCTCAGTTCCCACTATGTCAGCCAGAGACAGAAGAGATGCAAAAGAAAAAGAGAGAAAAGCAAACCAAGACGTTTGAGTTATTGAACTCTGTGGCCCAGATATTCAAACTGCGCCCAAAAAGTGTGCAACAGCAGGAGCGAGCGCAAGTCGACTGCACCCATGCTCAAGAAGCATGATATTCAAAAACTGCGCAGGCCAAGATGGGCCTACAGCCGATGACTGAATATTGCACCATCTGCACCATAGCACAACTAGGGATGTGAGGCTGAGCATATCTGATGCGCCATAGCACAACAAGGGATGCTCAGTGGAGCAGTCCGGATGAGCCATAGTGCAACCAAGGATGTCCCCTGCAGCAGGGCAGCAATGCAACAGCACAACCAGGGATGCAGGGGCCCACCACCCTTGCCACAGATGGGCAGAGGAACACACAGCAGAACAGACATCATCCCCCACACCCCATGCACTGCACAACCAGGGGACAGCTGGAATAACCACTGGCCCTTGGATACCAGCAACCAAATCACAGACGGGCCATGGTGCCCCAGCATACCCCTGGCAAGCTGTGACCGACAAGGAGGGCTGACCACCCCATACCACACCATCCCACCAATGCAGAGCACACCCTGCACCATGATCCCCATACACCCTGCCCAGGAGTAGCGCCTAACAGTGCAGGACACCCTATGCATGCCACCACTCCCACTGTGACAATGCAACCCTGTGCACCATGGAGCCATGCAAGGCAGCCCCACCATGAGCACCCTGCAGTGGGTGGCAGCAGACAGCAATGCAACAGATGCATACACAGTGCCACCCTGCACATCCCCCCTGAGGCACAGCTGAGAGACCGACCATGTGTCAGCACACGAGGTGCCCCACATACGACAGGACATGCCCTGGACCCCACCTACAATGGTACAGCACCCTGCACACCCTCCCAAGGACACATCCCATCCCAGCACTGGCCACAACAGCCAGCAAAGACACACACAGTGTAGCATGGAGGCATGCACCACACAGGATGCAACACAGTGCATGGACAAACACCCACCCATACCCAAGGGCACACCAACACAGGGACATAGTGGCGGGTCAACCAAGCCACTGGCGTATGGCCACGGCTGACATGTACACACAGCCAACAACCCTACATTGCACAGGTGTGCCAGCCACCCTGCGCAGGCATCATGAAGCTGTATGCCACCAGCATGCTGCCGGAGCACAAGTGACAGACACTGGAGAAAATTCCCTGCAACAGACACAAGTGACAGCATGGAGGGGGGGACAACAACAGCGGAGGCCACAGTGCCACCGGAGGCAGACGTGCACCATACTGGTGATGGAAGACAACCTGGCATTGTGCCAGGTACAGTTGTTATCCAGCATAGATAGCCACTACTGACACGCCAGCGGACCGTGCATATCACAGACATGCAAGGGTGTCAGGTGCACAGGATACGAATGGTCTGACAGGGGTGCCATGCACACAGTGCAGGCCCTGTGGACCACTGCACACAGGCATCAAGTGCACAGAGTACAACACACAAGCCACAAACAGTGACTGATCCCCCTGCCCACACCATAGGTGGTTCACCTCTGCACACACACACACACACACACACACACCCACCCATGGGTGCACCACGCTTGACACCATGCACACCACTGCAGTTGAGCAGCTGTAGCCCGCTGCAAATCGGAGACCACCACAGTTGTCATAACAAAATGCATATATTTAAAAGATGTAAAGAAAAACTATATACAATTATGTACAAGAGAGGGGGAAGGATCACATAACAGGTGGGGGTGGGTAAGGGGCAGGGGTGAACATATGGGACAGGGAAGAAGGGGTGTGAGGGTGGGTCGAAGGGGGGAAGGTGGTAGTTGGGGCATGGGGACATCAACGGCCGCCCCGGTTCTCCTCCTCATGGCTCTGATGTGTGCTCCTTTGTCTCCTCCACACCCCATGGCAGTGGATTCTCTGAAGGAGCTGCAAGGTCTCCCTCGCCACCTGGATCAGCTCATGTAGACTCCGCTGGATTTCCTGGAGTCGCCATCCACCTAGGATGAGGGAGCAGAGTCAATAGGTGTGACTTTCCAGCCCCCTGCAGCCCACCCATTGTACATGGCATACAGCCATGTGCCAAGCCCCTGTGATGGTGTGCGACCACCCACAGTGACCGTGTCCACATGACCTGCCCACCCAGGCAGCCACAGCCATGTGGACCACTGCACACACCCACCGCCCATGTCCTGCACAGCACCACCATGGCCGTACAGTGACTTGGCTATGCAGTATGAAGGCAATGCCACAGCCATGTGCCCGATGCATGGATGGACCACCATTGACGCACTCCCAGACATGCAGTGCCACTGGACAGTGCTGACCGTAACAAGTTGCGTGCATGGCAGAGGTGTCAATGGATGGTGGCCATGCCCCACTGCCCACCCAGTTATACAGAATGCAATAGTACTCATGGATGTAAGGCACTCACCATCATCAGGCTGGTCCACGTGCCGCAGACCACCATTATCCCTCCTGGCCCACTGCTCCTCCATGCGGTGCCTCCAGTCCCAGTTTTGCTGGCGTTCTTCTGGCCCTAAGGTGCAAACATGGAGAGAGGAATATCAGTACAATCTGGTAGCAAATTCCCCCCACCCCATGTGTGTGCAATCCCACACAGCCATACCCATCCACCCCACACCCCGATACCACCACCACAGCCAACACCGGATGCCCCCCCATGTGCTGGACACATGCAACCATGATACCTGTATGGACGATAAAAGTGTATGGATGTCGCACCTACCTGGCCATGGTACTGTGCCCCTCCTGGCACATGCCCACAGGCAGGCAAGCAGGTCCAGGTCCCTGCGCCTCAGGTCCCCATAATGGTGGCGGCACTGCTCCGCTGCTCACCCCATACTGGTGGCCTCCTCCAGGGCATCAGCCACCTCCTGCCAGACCACACTCCTAGCCCTGTCCAGGGGTGCCTCTCCATACAAAGCCCCTGCATGGGCTCAACTATAGCCACCAGGTTGGCAAGCTCAACCTGGCTCCAAATGACTGCATGCCTCCATACTATCTCTGCTGTCTTGTTGAATCAAAATGGCACTCGGCAGCGCGCTCCTGACACGTGCAGATGCTGTGCGGTACAGCGCTGCCATTCCCTATCGTGCTGTCACCGAACAAGGGTCAAGGGTCTCTGGCGCACGGACTGCTACAGCGTGATTGGAACCCAATGCATGTAGTGAGATTGGGTGTCTGTGTGCCACCCCCTGTAGTGGCCTACAGCGCTGTTGCCCCAGTGTGCCTACGATGCCCCAGTGCCACAGCGCCATATATGTGAACAGTGCTGTAGCGCCACTGGCAAAATGGTGGCTGTGCCCTGCATTGCCTCCCATGCACAGCACATCAGCAGCACGGCAGGCGCCTACGTCATCAACCTGGGCATGCGCAGTTAGGTGTGTACTGCGCATGTCACAGAACTGCGCCATTGGCTCAGCACATTCAACACAATTGCGCAAAGCGCAACAGCACGATATTCAGCCAACATATGCAAATAATCTAATCAGCCATTCAATGGCGCAGTCACTGCATTTGCATCCACTTAAAGATGCGCCCCGCTTCATTTGCATGGGTTGCGCTATAAAAATGCAACATTGGGCTGCACTGGCCATAGTCAGTTACTGCAGTCTATTGCGATGAGTTGCATGCTGTTTGGGAGTGTGGACTGTGGTGTTTGGGACATGCATGGGACTGCACAGTCACAGGTAACACCTGTCATTCTCACAGGATGAATCATGACTGATCGTGTGGTGGAGGAAGAGGAACAGAATCGTGGGAGGAAGAAAAGAACAACTTCACAAAGGCCAAGACAGATGCCCTGTTTGAGGCCTACCTCAACCAGGAGCCGCTTCTCAGTGGATGCCAGGGAACACCACAGGCCTGTGCTGCTGCATGGGAGGAGGTGGCATGTGCTGTCAACCTGCATGGCAGTCACCAGCACTCCGTGCAGGAGTGCAAAAAGAAGATGGGCACGGACAGGTGGAGAATTAAAAAGAAGGTGGCTGCCATCAGGGCAGCACGGTCTGTGATCAGTGGGGGACAGCCGTAGGTGCAACGCCTGACCCCACAGGAAGAGCGAGTTGCTGGCAGCATGCAGCGTTGTGCCATTGAGGGTCTTTCTGGTGGTGGATTCCAGATGGGTGGTAGCCCGTCACTGCATGGTAGGTCATGGTCTGTCTATTGGGGGGACAGGGTAGGTCACATGCAGTAATGTTGCTTTTTTTCCCTTACAGCTCCAGAGCATCTGCATGGGTCAGCAGTGGTGGGCTTCTCCACTGAGGCCAGTAACATGGAGATGGAGGAGGACCCATCCACCTCCACAGGAATACGGGGGTCAGGGCGACAGTGGGCCCACCTGGACATCCGGACTGATGTTGGTGGAGCAGGTGCAGAGGAGGCCCTGCCAGTGTCCCAGCACGCCAGCATCCATGGATGCCAGCATGCTGAGACTCGAGCTGGTGCCAGATCCGTCACCAATGATGATGAAGCTAACGTCATGGGCAGTGACACATGTGTGCCACAGGATGGCCACACAGCAGGTGACATCGCGGCCATGGTTGTGGGTGGTGCTGCCATGGAGGCCTGCGTGTCATCACAGTCCCAGTCTATGCCTGTCTGCACCAGTGGGGCAGCACTGATGTGTGTCCAGGACAGTGGGACTGTTGCGGCCAGTGCAGTGGCACCATTGAGCCCTGGAGAGTGGCAGCCAGAGAGGCAGCATCAGCAGTCAGCCAATGGCCATGGGGGTACAGTGTCAGGGGGTGGCATCAGTGCACCACCTGTGGACATGCCCAGGCCTGGCCCTGGTGTTTAGCGCCCACCGACAAGGGGTGATGAGCATCAGGGCCGCGAACACCGTGAGGGACAGCATGCTGATCAGGCAGATGACTTCTTAGATGAGCACACCCGCATACTGCAAGCATCAGTCAATCAGCAGATGTGGCTTGTGATGGCAGTGGATGCACTGAGTGTGGCTCTGCGCCAGGCAGAGGAGCGGCGCAGCAGAGACACTGCTTTGCTCCTGGCAGGGATGGACTGGTTGCAGGAGGATGTGACACTGCCACTGACAGGCAGACACAGGCATTCACAGCTGTCATGGCCACAATGGGCACACAGTTATTTGCCCATGCATCGCAGACACCACGCAGTGCAATGTCTACCCCCTGTTCCCCGGTGTCGTGCGGCACCATCCTTGTCGACACCAGGTTCAGCTGTGGGCATCCTGAGCACGTCTGACGCAGGCATGTTCAGTGTGCTGCAGACCCCTGCACAAGCACAGTCGCGTTCACGCAGGGGAACCCCTGGGGGGACCGTCGGTGCCACTCCATGAGGCCAGTGGTCAGCCTGTCACTGCTGGTGGGTCTCGGTGGGGCCTCCCATGCATCCATGGTGGCCGTGGCACTGTGGCATGTGACTGACCTGTCTCCCAGCATGGCTACTATCTGATACTGCCCTGTGTGCATTGTGTCGTTCAGTGGGCAATGCACAGGTGGGGTACCTGGCCCTGCAAGCACACACACGTTCCATCTGCACACCCTCCCGGCTGCTGTCCACTGTGGCATGTGCATGATGATGCCTGCATTGCGCTTTACACCACTGTGCAATGGTGCCCAGCATCTGACACACGCACAATGACAGGCAGTGGACGTGGTGGTCTGTGGACGTGTGTGTGGCTAGGGGTGGCGGTCTGGGTCTGCGTGCATCCTACCCTTTGTGCATGTCTTGTGAGGTGTGTGTGTGTGTGTGTGTGTGTGTGTGTGTGTGTATGACCGCGTGCAATGTAAGACCTCGCCCATCCCTAGCGGTGTGTGCAGTTCCACGCTCGGCCACTTCCCTTGACAGCATGCACCCCTGGTGTTTGTCCATGCATGTTTGTGGGTTGTGCCTTTGCCACTGGTGGTTGCACATGGCCCCATGACTTACCTGGGTTGGCTGAAGTGCTCCTCTGTGATGGTGTCCCAGTGCAGCTGTGCCAGCCGTAGCAGTGGGGGTCCCGTAGCCCAAGGGGGGGCTGCCCATCACCATCATCACCAGCGTCCTCATCGTCCCCATCGCTGTCCCGCTCTTCGACCTGTACTGCTATCCCACAGTCACTGGCCATGTTGTGCAGGATGCAACAGGCCAGGAATAGCCCGCAGGCCTTTGAGGGGCTGTACTGTAGGGGCACCGCCAGAGGTGTCAGACAGCGGAAGCATGCCTCGACGCAACCCGAACACTCGATGACATGGCGTGTGGTGGCATGTGCTTCATTGTAGCATTGCTGCGATGGGGTCGTGGGCAGCCGGTAGTGTGTGAGCAGCCAGGGGCGGAGTGGGTATCTGCTGTCACCTGTGTGTAGAGGGTGGAGGTTAGTTTGGTGATCAGCATCGCCCTGCCTTGGGCCATGTAGGCCACTACCCATATCACCTCTGACCATGCCCCTCCCAAGCTCTATGTCTGTCCATGTGGTTTGCATACTCACCCACTAAGTGCCTAGTGGGGACGTATGCACTCTCAATTCTGTGGCACAGGGCCGACTGGTGCCAGATGAAGGCATCATGTGCTCCCCCAGGGTGCGTGGCACAGACATTGATTATGCGCCTCCTGGCATCGCATACCACCTGGCAGTTGATGCTTGCATAGCCCTTCTGATTGATATATGTGGCCCCCTCGGGGCCAGGTGGTGTGCGGATAGCCACATGGGTGCAGTCTATTGCCCTTAGCATGCCAGGCATATGTGCTACCCCATGGAACTCCTGTATGTTTGCTGTGTGCTCCACTGGTGTGCTAAGGAAATGGATGTACTCCGCAGCATATGGCTGCAGTGCACTGAGGAATTGGGTGAGGTGGCGTGATGTGGCCAACTAGGTTCTGCCTGTGGTGTCCCCTGTTGGTCTTTGGAAGGTACCCGTGGTGAGCAAGCACATGCAAGCTGTCACTTTAGTCTCCACTGACAGAGCATGGCTCCGTCATGTGGGTGCCTGCATCACATCACTGCACAGCTCACAGAGCCGCCTCAGAATTTCTTGATTCAGGCAGTACCACCCCACGATCTCGGTATCTCTGTACAGCTCGAAGCTGGTGCGGGCTCAGTACTGCCTGTTGGGGCATACAGCCAATGGGCCCTTCCATGGCCACGCCCCCCCTGCTGCCTGCCTTCTCACCCCCCTCATTACTGCCTCCATCTGGATGGTGGCACTGGCCATGTCCCTGGCTTGTTTTCCCCCCCGGCAGCTGTTTCTGTGTTCTCCCTGCTGTCCTGGCTGCTACTTCCCCTGCACTGGTAACACCTTCCTGTGGTGGCCTCAGTGCTGTGTGGCACTTCCCCCTTCTGCACTGGCTGTGGCTCCCCACACCTTCCCTGTGCCTGTGGGTTCAGGGTGCCCTTTCCCTATCCTGCCCTGTGTGTTCCTCCTGCCCTGTTTGTCTGCCTATCGGTCAGCCACATGTGCCTTCCCTGTAGGGTTCTTGCACCTCTCCCTTGTTCCTTTTTATTTTGACTCATTTCCGCTATCGCACAACTTCCACTTGCTCCCCTATTGTGCATGGTGCATGTTGTTGAATATCGCACTGTGCCATTTTTGCATGGTTCCTCCCCCTTCAGTTGTGCATGCATTCATTATCATTGTGCTCTTGCTCAGCGTGATTTGGGGGGGCGCATCTGCCTCCTGCTGAATATTGCAAAATGGCGCATTTTCAAATTTGCGCTGGACAAACCCTATTGCGCATGGTGCAACCCTTTTGAATATCTGGGCCTCTGTATATTGGGGGGGGGAGATACCAGCAACAGTCCATTTTGTGTCAGCCAGAGACAGAAAAGACAGGTTAAAGGGGGCACTGTTGAATCATTGCTCCAGGAAGCTTGTGTAGCATGATATATCCATCCCAAGTTTGTGGTGTGCCTTGCCATCCACCCTATACCCAAGAGGAAGTTGGGTATAGCATTCAGTGTTGAACACATTTTTGAAGGAGTTGAGTAATTAGCACTACATTTCTGTTGGTCTATCCTGATAGAAAGGAGGTGCAAAATCTTCAACAATTGCCACTATGCCTGAGGAGCAGATGGGATCAATGGGTTTTCCAGCAAAAGATGTATCTCTTGTGTTTGTAGTTCCATGAGCTACAATTGTTAGTTTCTATCAACCTGTTTATTTTCCCAGGAGGGAGAGGACATCTGAATTCCATCAAACTCCATTAAACACATAAGTGTATAATCACCCATGTATAACAGAGTTTGACAGCTTCTGCCCACTGCTGCTAGTCATCAATAACCAGTTACTATATTATTTTACCTTACACCAATTCTGTGCAACAGTTTTCTTAGCAGTTGTGAATCCCATGTCACATACTTACCCTGAGCCATGGTTTCTGGATGGTCTACCCCTAGCAGTAATAGGAGTGGGTCCAGTGTTAATGTTTTGACAAATGATTTCCTTATGCTTTGCACCTCCATGGGATTTCATCTATGGAGTCTCAAGGGGGGAAGGGCAAGATAATTAAAGTGGAGGAAGTTGTAATGTTTCTACCAAAGCCTACTGCTACAGAAGTTTGTGTTTACAAATGTTATAACTGCTTTTCAACATTCAGCAGTGATTCAGTGTCCAAGTCTATTGGCCAGACCTCCTTCTTCATGTATGTGTCCTCAGAATGGGCTTTCAGTAACAATTTCTAGAAGGCTGACTGAGGCTTTATCTTGGATGGAGTTTATACAGTATATTGCTGTCTCCTTTAGAGATAAAATGGGATTTGCGACTTCATTAGCAAAGTTGTTTTGGCACATGAGCAGGAATACACAAAAGTGATAAATGTCAAGATTGCATATGCATTTAGCCTGTGATAGAAGACTCCCATCATTGTTTCTATCCTTTGTTAATTTAATCCTTTGTGAGAGTCTTTGTGTACAATAATTACTTGTATCAGAAAATTTCTGAGTGGGCCATGGAGTAAAGATTCTCTTGGGGATCTAACAGGTAATGGGATATGCTCTTGTGTTAATGGAGCCAGGTGGATGTGGTGAGCCTGGTCAAGCGGTTAGGTTAGTTCTATAGTTAGGGTCGCCTTAGCAATTCTATGTTACACCATTTCAGTCACTTATTACTCTGTCATCTTTAGATCTTAAGATTCAAAATGTAACATAGATACCCTTTGTGGCAGGATATCCTAATCTGCCAAATCTGGTATTTTAGGTTCAGTTATGTTTGAAGAATAGGGTGGTAGCACTCCAGCAAACTATGAATATTTAAACTTATTTTGTCACTTGCAGTGGGCCCACCAGGAAACAATGCAATTCTGAAGCAGAGTTACAACAGGAAGCAAAGCAGTCTCAGTAGTGGTTAATCTCTTTTGTTATGCAGTAACTGGAGACACTGAGTTGTATCATGGTAGGCTCTACGATATAATTAAAAAACAGCTGAGATTTGAAACTCAGTGCATTCGGATTCATTTGGTTCCTGCCACAATAATTGATATATTTGTTGTTTTTAAAGCAGCAGTGCAACAAAATTGGGCAGAAAAATGGATCCTACCTTTTTCACTATAAAAGATTCTTGACACTTTCCATTTTTTTTCTTTTGGTGGTACAATTTTCTAGTTCCTCTAGCCATTGTAAACCAAGTAAGAGTTTGGATCAAGGAAATAAAAAAAAAAATTCACAGGTTTGCTAATATTTTTATTAATTGCAGTTGAAATTAACTTTTCTAAGAAACCATTTTTCATTGCACCACTTTTTAAAAATGAAAATTAATAAGAAGAACCAGCTATGAAAAAAGTAAAGTGCCACTGGCCACTCACATAGAAATAAAAAAAAAATCTTTGTCTTATTTCCATAGAGTGTTTTCATGTGCCACAGTGAAATTGTAGGTGCAGTCCTTATGCCTCACCTAAAACCGTTATCACACATCAAACCAGTATATAAATATTTGTAATTAAACATTTATGAACAAATTTTTTACATCCTGGTTTTCCATTAAAAAAAATATAATGTTTTGGCCACATGAATCCCATCCCAGTTATCAGCTCTGTCTCTGCCTTCCATCCTTTTCTGACACCGAGATGTCTACCATTTTGATTGGAATATATAGATAATGCAGAGAACAGAAGTCCAACCTTCATGCCATTGCTAGCTCAAAAGATCACTACTGATTCTGACACCTAGATCCCACTCCAGTTTTGACACAGCTTAAATATAAAAAATAATGTACTGCATCTTCTGATTCCCCACCCTACCTACCTGACCCCCACTTGGTGATGCTGGATTTGGGAGGACATCTCCAGTGCCAGTAAAACACATCAGCACCCCCCAACCCCCAGTAACCACTTACACTTTCTGGTACCAAAACCCTATCACCACTGTCAGCAAAACATTTGACCCCCAACCACCCTACATGCTGATGCTGGTACTGGTAATCCATCCCAATTCCCCAGTGACACTAAGTCCAGAAACCTCCCAAACACCACCCAATAATGTTTTTTCATCCCTCTTTGTACCTCTGTAGGTGGATACTATCTTGAAAACGTAATTGCAAACTGTGATTTAATATATGTTATTACATTTTCCCATATTGCTGTACTGTTACATTTGTGAGGTATCACTTAAAATCATGAAAACTATTACATATCCATATATTACAATTGCGTATATTGAATTAAATCACACCCTATTCTTATATTGAATATGTAATTGCAGCCTTGCAATTTATTAAATACAGCACAGTATTTATTAAAGCACAGTTTGGGATTACATTTCCCAAAAGTAGCTGGCTATAGAGGTGTTTACTGGCCACCATACAGAGGAAGAGTGAGGGTGGTGGTATGACTGGACACCAGGGACTGCTTGATAAAGGGGTAGGATTAGGAGGGAGGGTACTACAGGATGCCAAGTGCTGCTTAACACACAGGTAAGCTGAGGGAAGGAGCACCCCTGGATGCAAGGAACTGCTTCATATGGGGAAGGGTGGGGGTCGTACCACTTGATGCCAGAAACTGCTTGATGCAGGGGAAAGCTTAAGTAGGCTGCACCAGGGGCACTATGACTGCTTCATATAGGGACAGGGTGGGGGCAATCCACTGGATGTCAGGCACTACTTCATACTGGGGCATGATTGAGTAATCAGGTTGCAACTGGACACAATAGCTTGATGGCATTGGAATGGTTTGTAGGAGGGGGTTCCTCAGGACACCTGAAGCTACATGACAGATGGGAGGGATGAGGAAAGGGGTTTAACTTTTCCCTAGGGACTATTTCTCAATGCAAAGTTGCATGCATGTTTTGTTACATATCCTCTCAAAAAAGAAAAGAAATTTATTGAAAAAAATATGTGTATGCATCAGTTTTGGTTAAAGCACACCATCACAGAAGTAGAAAATCTGATGTTAGGGTAAAAAAGTATCCCAAATCTTGGTGAATCTGTGGGGTGGTGTTCCTCAGGGTTTGAATGTTTGCACCATGCAGCACTGATGTATTCTTCACTTCTGCACCTTCCCTCATATCTCTAGTGTGTAATTGAATTTATATGCCATGAAAGAGAGTAATAAAGTTAGGGCAATGACAACCCTGCATGCAGCATTTGTTCTATCACAAAGAGCCCTCACCTTTCATTAACCAAGACTCAGGGTAGTGTACTTTTTTATCATAAATTGCATTTCCCTGCTTTTGTGGCTTTGCGCTACAACCTTAACTGATGCTTATGCATACATTTTTCAAATAATTCTTTCTAAAGAAGGGTGGTAGGCAATGGTAAAGATGGGCATCAAGTATGTTTTTGTTGCCTGACAGATGGTGCAGAAGTAGTGCTACTGCTTTCATCTTTGATGACCTGGGTTTAGGAATGAGCCTGGAGCATCAGAGGGCTAGCTGTGAGGAGATGGACTGAGTGTCCATGGGACTGCTCTCCTTCTCTGTGGAGACGTATGTGGCATCCAGCATTTCCCTGGCCCTCGGTGGCAGAAAGGGGTAAGAAGCCTGGAACCACATATGCAGTGGCATGGGACTGGTGGTCATATTTGTGTCATACATGGCAGCACACTTGGCAGTATGCTAATGCCATTGTATGCCCACTCCCCTCAGGCAACCTACAAAAGTGGAAAGTCACCAGCTGGTGGCAGTGAAACTACATTCTGCTAGCCCCTGACATCCATTCCAGATCCAACTTTCCTGCACTAAAATCCCCCCAGAGTTTCACCTCTGCCAGAGTGAATTTGATAGAGTGGGGCAGTTGACTAGGAGCAGAAGACAACACAGTCCTGAGGGCCAAGCTGGGAGCGCCTGACTGAGGTGTGTCATGGGTGGTCTGGGGGCCTTACGCCAGGCGGGAGGAATTCAGGAGTATAAAGGAGGGTCTGAGAGGGTCAAAAGATACCCTAACCAGTGGCAGCAAAGAAGCATAAATAGAAGTGAAAAAACTATATATGATTTTCCAGCAGTTCAGTTTTCTCCCAGGATACAATGTCTGACCTCTCTGATACAATGGCTAAATTTGCTACCTGTGTGGTACAGTAGTATAATTTAAAGTTAATAAGACAGAGTCCTCCCTCTTTGGGAGTGTTACAATTAAGTTTTTTTAATTTTTTAATTTTGTAATTTCTCCCTTCCATAAAATCTCATTTACAATTCCATTTAGAATTGTGGATGAAAGAAATTAGAGATTTCAATTGGAACTGCTTGCTGATGGAGATATAGCACTCTGTGGAGCGTGCTCATTTAGTGTTGACTGACAATAAAAGTAAGTGGGAGGGATTTCAAACTTTCAAAACCCTTTCTGGTCATGCTGCTTAGTGAAAAAACTTCAAAGACATGCCTGCTTTATTTCAATAGGGATATTTATATTGTAAGTATTTGTACAAGCAGTTTTTCTTAATAAGGGAGAATGGACAATAGGAAATTATGAGCTTTTGGGTCTAGTGAACATTGTGTGCCAGTTAATCATATAGTCTAGCAGAGGCCTGTAGATCTGGTTTAGCCCCGTGGGGGCTGAAAGTCCCTTGATGAATCAATAATATAGAACAGCATTTCATCTGTAAGATTGTAGAGTTTGTGCTTGCCTTTACTTTCCAGATCTTCGATTTGTGGGTGTGTTCTGACTGTGGAACCTGGTGGATTATTGGAAAGGATTTACAGTAACACAAATATGGAGCAACCTTACCTTCTTCCCCAGTCAGTGGAGGCACACGCTCATGATGTTGCATGACACAATACCACAGCAATATACAGTACTACGCTGTCAATACAGTGCGGTATATTGCCAGCTGCATTTCTCTATGTTTTGTAGGGAGCCCTGTCCCCCGCAGCCCCATTTGTGGGAGCTGTGCCCCCCGAACCCCCCCACTTAAATAATCAACTCGGGGGGGGGTTGTAAACTTAAGTTGCACAAAATGAGAAATAAAACTTTCATACATCTGGGACTGGGATTCGATACCCGATCTGCACACGCACCACCTCCATTGCTGCCTGTGGCTCCTCCTGTTGAGCTACGGCAGCTGTTCAGTGGACCCTCCTCCCAGCAGAGAACTTATCCTCTGTCAGAGAACAGTGACAGGGTGCACACCATGCATAGACCATTTAGCAGTTTTGCACCTTATCGCTATTTCCACCCGCGCTGTCTGTGCTGCGCCATTTTGATGTGTGCCATCTTACAGACAGCAGATTGACCTGATGTGGTTAGAGCAAGACATGGGATATGTTTTGGTTGATGAATATTTGAGCTTTGTGTTCTTAGTATAGGGTACGTATCCAGATACTTATAGTATTAGGGGTCAAAACTGAGACTTCATTTTATTTCACTTTTTTCATTTGTATTTTTGTGCTAGAAGGCATGTGAGCAAAAGGTCAATTTCCACAAGCATTCAGTCTGTGACAATGAACATCCACAAGAAACAACAAACATTCACAAATAAATACAACATACAATAAGAAGAAAGCACAGCACGGTGAAGACGGAGGAAAACAAGAGTAATATATATATACACATACACATTTACAGACTGAAATTTTCGAAAGCAATTACATTTAATTTTGCTAAGAAAGGTGTACATACGAGATTGTTTTTAAAGGAGGAAATCTTACAGGCAGTGAGTGAAGATGGTAAGCCACTATAAACTTTGGTTGACCTGAACAATAAGGAATTTTGGCCTTGCTTAGTGTGAAAGAACAGTATTGTAAATGAAAACCTATTCTGAGACCCTGTACCTAACCCATTGACAAGAGTCTGTGAATAATTCAGCTATGATATTTCAAGATATTAAAAATGAACTTCCCCTGAACTTTGTTAAATCAGAGTTGTGTGCAAGAAGGCAAGCAGAGGAAAGTGTTTGTCTTCAGAAAAAAAGCAAGTAGCCCCAGCACAGAAGCAAGCATTTGTCAATGCTGAATGTTGATTGCTTATATGTGCTATACTGTATTTGGAAGTGAACGCACTATGCCTAAGAACTGTCATGCCCCCCTCCCAAGACATCCACTGTGTCTTTCTGTTCAGTATTCACAAAAGAGGGGGAGGGACAAGAGCCACAGCAGTACAGCAGTTGCAAATGTATGAAGAGGTGGACAATATTCCATTCACAGGCAGATGAATCCTGCAGAAGGCAAGTAAATTGAAGGTGGACAAAGCAATGGGACCAAAATTCATACACCCAAGGATGTTAAAAGAACTGTGAAGGGAAATAGCAGTACCTCTGGCAGCCATTTTCACTGAGTTATTCAACAATGGGGTGGTACCAGATAATTGGAGGAGGGCACATGTGGTCCATCAATACAAATCCAGCAGTAGGGAGGAGGCAGGGAACTATAGGCTGGTCATCCTCACTTCAGTAGTGGGGAAGATCATGGAGACATTGGTTAAAGAAAGGATAGTGGGGCATCTAGAAGCCATCGGAGCCCAGGACCACAGGCAAAATGGATTCACAGTGGGGAGGTCATGTCAGAAAAATGTGGTTGATCTCTTTGACTGGGTGACAAAGGAAGTAAATCAGGGAGGGGCAGTAGACAACGCTTACCTTGATGTAAGCAAAGCCTTTGACACCATCCCACATAGGAGGCTAATAAACGAGCTGAGTAGCCTGGGCATGGCTGAAAGGGTGGTAAATTGGGTTAGAAACTGGGTAACAGACAGGAAGCAGAGAGTGGTGGAAAATGGGGCACAGTCTGGGGAGAGGGGATGACCAGTGGGGTGCCACAGGGAGTGGTCCTGGGGCCAGTCCTGTTCAATGTCTTCATTAGTGACATTGCAGAAGGGCTGAAGGGAAAGGTCTGCCTGTTTGCATATGACACCAAGATGTGTAACACAGTGGATACCCCAGAGGGGGTGGAGAAAATGAGGAGGGACCTGGGGAAGCTTGAGAAATGGTGTGAGGACTGGCAACTGAAGTTTAATTAATAAAAGTGCAAAATTATGCACCTGGGACACAGAAACCATGGGGAAAGGTACAGGATGGGGGGGGAGTTGCTAATAGTCACAAAGAAGGAAAGAGACCTAAGGGTTCTTGTTTCAGATGACTTGAAAATGTCAATGTGGTAAGGCAGCAGGGAGGGCCAGTGACATGCTGGGGTGCATAGGCAGGGGTATCACCAGCATAAGGAGGGAGGTGGTGATGCCATTATATAAAACCATGGTGAGGCTTCACATGGAGTACTGTGTGTAGTTCTGGAGGTCGCACCTTCATAAGGATATCAACAGCTTACTTCCTCCTACCCACCAGTAGAATTTCTTTATGTCTGTCCGTGAGCAGCTGCCTTCACAGTCTGTGAAGTCTGACATCTTTCAGTGCCGATTATTGGTCATCTTCCAACACAGGCGAGGTGCTACCAGCCCAAAACTAACTCAGGACCAGCAGGTTTCAAAGTGGAGAAGAAATGGAGTGAGCAAGAATCAAGTACTCATTCAAATACGGTGTCGATTTTAAGATCAGCATACTGGTGTGGACACTGCAAATAGAACCCCAGCTCTTTAAGCATCCTTATGAAGAGTAAAGGCTTCTTGAAGCACTGGGTTTCTGGTTATTGTAGTGTAAGTGGGCTGCAACTAATTCAGTAATTTACTGTACCTTACATCTGTATGTATGGTAGGCCCAACTTTAAATAAACATTGCACCTGAATTAACACATGGTGACATAGAAACATAGAATTTGCCAGCAGAAAAGGACCGCTCAGCCCACCTAGTCTGCCCAAGTGTTCTCTACCTACTTGTAATTCCTGCCTGTATATGTTACTGCATGTCTTTTTCTGCCTGCGTCCATCAGGACCTCCTTGTGAATGAGCTTTCTTAATGGATTTTTCCTGCAGTGAACTTGAACCTACTCCACTTCAATAGCCTATTGATCTCCATTGACCCCCTCCTTCCCCTTTTTCTATTATATCCCTATATTTATTAATTTTGGAATACCATAAAAGATATAACTGGCAATGTCACAAGCAACCTACTCCCAGAAAAAGTACATAGTGGAAATAGAACCATCATTGACAGAATAGAAGTACTGGAAGCTTTTAATAATCACTTTACTACTGCTGGGCTAGCATTTGACTCCTCTCCTGCCAACCTTCTGAGATTGCAACTAGGGATTAAGAACTCTGATGTAAAAGTGACTGATTCCACTTTCTCCTTCACACCAACCACACTGAAACAAGTTGAAGAACTAATATTACAGTTGGATACAAAAAAAAGTGCAGGTGCTGACTACCTTGACCCCTACTTCATAAAAATTGCCATACATGTTATAGCAGTACCGGTGACGCATCTGTTCAACCTCTCATTACAGTCAGGAGGTATCCCGTCAGTCTGGAAAACCGCTCAAGTTATTCCACTATTGAAATCCGGGGATCCCACAGACCTCAATAACTACAGACCAATCTCCATTCTCCTGGTACTGTCCAAACTACTTGAAAAAATTGTGAGCACTCAGTTAAGGGAGTACCTAGAAGTTAACAATCTTCTAAATCCAGCACAATCTGGTTTCAGAACAAATCACAGTACCATCACAGCTCTTGCAAAAGTCACCAATGACTGGCAACTTGAATTGGATAAAAAAAAATTGTGTTAGTGCTGTTTTCTTAGACCTAAGTAAGGCCTTTGACACGGTTGACCACTGACCTGCTCCTCTCATCACTGAGGTCAGTTGGGCTTGACACCAATTCCATTAGATGGTTTCATAATTATCTTTCAGGAAGAACTCAGCAGGTGAAAGCCGAAGGTGATATATCCCCACTCAGACCACTTCAAAGAGGAGTACCACAAGGATCGATCCTGGGTCTATCCTATTTGCAATATATATCAACAACATCGACTTAAAAACTTTCCAAAGCCACTGTACACCTGTTTGCTGATGATACAGTACTGTATGTCAGTCACTCTTCACCTATTACAGCCTGCAAAGATCTACAAGCAGAATTCGACCTGCTGCAATATCAACTGCTGGAAAGAAACTATTATTGAATGCAAAAAAACCAAGGCAATGTTTTTCTCCCTCAGGTGCAGTCAGGATACACTATCCCTCTCAACCTTCGGAATTATCCACTGCCCTTGGTGAAAACCTAGACTATGTCACAAAATTCAAATACCTGGGGTATGGTTAGATAATAGGTTAGACTACCTAGAACATTTGGAAGAACTGTTAAAAAACTCAGACAAAGACTTGGACTTTACTAGAATAAGGCACTTCCTTACAAGTGATTCAAAAGAAGATGGTCCAGGCCACTTTTCTCTCAGTACTAGATTATGCTGACTTCTTATACAGTCACTGCCCTACTGTATGTCTGAACAAGATAGATACACTATATCACAGAGCCTTGAGGTTCATCACAGACCTACCCTACAGCACTCACCACTGTCTGCTCTACTCTGCAGTGGGATGGACGTCGCTTCAAGCCAGGAGAGATAGAAATGCAATATTATGGACCTACAGAGCAATATCGCAGCAGCTTCCAAAATATCTCTCTGACTGTTTTCTACAAGCCACATCAAATAGTTATGCATTAAGAAGTATGAACCTTATTACCCTCAAGGTGCCTAAATTCCACTCTCGACATGGTAGATATGCAGTTAGCTATGTGTTATCCACTTTATGGAACACAATGCAGAAGACATTGAAAGTGAAGAAGCTTATATCTATTTCAGCCTTCAAATACCTATACAATAGGATTTTCAAAGAAAAATGTAGCTGCTTCCATCAACACTAGTTTAACTCTCCTTATGGACCTACAGAGCAATATCGCAGCAGCTTCCAAAATATCTCTCTGACTGTTTTCTACAAGCCACATCAAATAGTTATGCATTAAGAAGTATGAACCTTATTACCCTCAAGGTGCCTAAATTCCACTCTCGACATGGTAGATATGCGGTTAGCTATGTGTTATCCACTTTATGGAACACAATGCAGAAGACATTGAAAGTGAACTCAGCTTTCAAATACCTATACAATAGGATTTTCAAAGAAAAATGTAGCTGCTTCCATCAACACTAGTTTAACCCTCCATATTTAGATACACAAGACAAGCTCACCAGCAACTACTGTGAAACTACCCTATAGCTCACTATCCAGTGCCTTTCCAGCTCCCTATACCCTTAATACTTAAATCTCCCTAATGCTCCCAGCTCATACCTCTCGCCTAACCCTCTCCTCTTCCTCCTATACCTACTCTGGATCCTCTTATTGCACCAACTCTTACGATTCCTCCCCTTCCCACCCGGTTCCCTACCCCTGACCATTACTGCAGGGTACCAATCCTGCCACTCCATCAGCCACAAAACACTCCTTTGTCTCCCTAGTACCCATCCTAGTGATCTGGCTACCTTATGAACCTTCTGAATCATGTGCATATGTAATATATCCATGTTTTTTCCTAACATGTCAAATTATGTGTTCAATATCTGATTTATTGTTTTATTTCTGTCTTCACAATTTGGTGTATAATCTGATTGTTATATTATTGGGATCTGTTGTCTAACTCACATTTTTGTATTCTTCTATTTGTAAATGTTCTGAATGTTATATTTCATGTAAATTGAACCTTGACCTTACCAGGTCCATCTTGCAAATGAGCCTGGCTCAACGATGTTCGCCTGGATAAATAAAGATTTGATTGATTGATTATCCCATGAATGCTTCATGCCCCCTACCATTTTAGCTTCCACCACCTCTCCTGACAGTCTGTTCAAGGTGTCTACCACCCTTTCAGTAAAGAAATATTTCTTCACATCTATCCTGAATGCCCCCCCCAGCTTCATTGTATTTCCCTTGGTTTAGGTGCTCATCCTCATTTGAAGAAAACTCCCAAACTGTACCCTCTTTACTGCTGTGAGGTACTTTGTAGGTCTTGATCATGTCACCTCTTGCCCTCCTCTCTTCCACAGTGAACATGTTGAGATTCTTCAGCATTTCCTTGTAGGGATTCCTGTGAAAATGCTGAACCATTTTAGTTGCCCTCCTCTGGAAAACCTCCACCTTATGTCCTTTCAGAAGTGTGGACTCTAAAACTGGACACAGTACTCCAGCTGGGGATATAGCAGGGAGTGATACAATGGCAGCACAACATCCCTCCTCCTCCTCCTACTGGAGATGCCACTCCTTATGCACCCCAGAATCCAATGTGCCCTGCCCACAGCCTTGTCACACAGTACTGTCATCTTGAGGTCCTCTGATATAATAACCTCAATGACCCTTTCATGTCTAGTGAGTATCAATACCTCTCCCCATCCTATACCCAGCATTGGGGTTCCTATGCCCTAGATACATGATTTTACACTTGCTGGCATTGAACCCCAAGTAAGTAAGAAAATGGAATTGATTTAAATGAATTGCAGGCTTTTAAGCAGCTTTTCAGGGCATGCGTATGTGTGTGAGTGGGGCAGGTACTACTACTATAACTATTTGCTTTTGATTTGGTATAATGTGCAAACAGACTAACCCTGCTCCCCACTTCATGCACTATATCAGGGATAAAGAGCCCAAATAGCATTGGACCAAGCATTGAACCCTGTGACACCCCGCTTGTCACTGCTCTGGGTGCCGAGAGCTACCCCACCACCACCACCACCCTCTACACCCTCCCCTGTAACCAGTTCTTTATCCATTTAGTCAGGCCATCTTCCACCCATACCCCTCTTCTCCTCCCGGTAATCAGCACCCTTTCTCCTCCTTATTCTTACCGGGTGGTGGTGCCTTCTGTATTACACTCAGACCACTCTGCCTGCCCCCTTTGAGGGTTACTACGCCTCCACCTTTACCTGTATCTAGGGCAGTGACACTCATCAGGCTTCCCTCTCTGAACCTTTCTACCAATCTCAGTCTTTTGGCCACCCTTCCCCATTTGTTTAAATCCACCTTAGTAGAGATATATACCCCTCTAATCCTGCCTTTTATTTATTTTTTATTTATTTATTTATTTTTACCTATTTTCGCACTGGGCTATGGTCGGCTTGGTCATCCTGACTGACCCCCCCAGCCCTGCCCTGACATCAGGCTGACCTGCTCACCTCCATGGATTACCCCCATGGTGGGGTGGTGAGGAGCTTCCAAGGTCGACCAACTGGAGCAGGATCCAGTTGAGGAGGTGCCATTCAGGGTGGGTAGGGGGGTTGGAAGCTCATGCTGCCTGACCATAGCCAATTTTCCACTTTTCTCCCCTTTGTGGAGTGTGGGTGTGCAATGACACTTAGGCACAGTGTGCCAATGTCTGCCACACTCTGTCACCCTTTATTGCACTGCTGTAGTAGTGCCCGTGGTCATCACCAGGGGCCATTACAGAGCGGTGGGTCCCTGGATCCCGCACCGGGATAGGAGAGCAGTCCTCCAGATGTTCAATCCTATCCCTCCCTTGCCAACCCCTGGCAGCCCAGGCTTGTGTCCAAACCCGGGTTGCCAGTGTGGCGTGAGGTGTGGCGTCCAGCGTCTCAATCCTTAGCGCCAGTGGCCTGGCCGCAATACTGCCTTTAATACTCCCCTTCCCTTCCTGCTCCAGTATACCTTGTCCCCCATGTACAAGTCACAATTCCCCCCAGACCCTACCCCAGTTAGTCACAAACCCATAATGTTTTGTGTGGCACCAATCTCTCGGCCACTCTAACTCCTCAAGCCTACCCTTCCTCGCCATGCTTGCACATGGTACCGGCAGAACCTCCAAGAATGCCACCGACTTCCTCACCCCCTCACACTGCCTGCCCTAGTACTTAAACCTCCCCCTCACTACTTCCACAGTGTCCCCTGCCAAGTGATTTTTTTTACCCACATGCAACAGTAAATGAGGTTTCTTCCCCTCGCTGCACATTTGAGCAGTGGCTGCCCTGCCCGTCCTGCAGTCAACCTGGGGACAGGTTCAACCCAAATATGGCTGTGCCTTTCCCCTTTCCACCCCATCTCACCCATTTCAGCATAGAATCCCCAGGTTGAGAACCCCTCTGCCCCTTACCCCCTTTCCCTTCTAATGCCCCTTCCACCACCCCAGTATTCGTTCTTCCCTGTCCCTTACCCCCATCAACTGCACCCTCTGTGACTTTTGCATCTGTACTCCCTACTTCTGCCTCACCCCTTTTCTCTGCCTTATTCTTCCCTTCCCCCTTGAACCCCTCCCCAGCCTGACTACTTCCTACTGGGCTTCCCATGTCGACCTCCCCTCTTCCCCTGCTGATTTCCAAACCCTCTCCTATCCCTGCTGTTGTCGATATAGATCTCCGATTCTCTTCTACCCGATAGTGATGCCCCTTCCATCCTCTCCCCTTCCCATAGCCTTCTCTCCTTCAGTCACCACCCCCTCCTTCCTTACTAGACCCCTTCTACCCTTTTGTCCTCCATATCTCTTCCCTACCTGTTGCCATCCCTCTCATGCCCTGCTTGTCCTCCACCCTTCAGTATGTTCCTGCTCCCCCTCTCTGTCCCATAGTAGAGGTTCGAATCTATTCATATTCGATACCTGTCCTACATCTCTTCCCCCTATTAGATCCCCCCTCCTACTTGTTCCCCTCCATGGCACCCCTGGTCCTTCCCTACCCGCAACCATCTGCTCTCTCTCCCCTGGTACTCCTCGTGGTCTCTTCCACCCCCATCAGGAGGCCCCCTGCCCTAGCCTCGGGCACCCCCTCCTTTCTTCTCTCTTTTCTTCTACTGCCTCTGACACTGGGGTCAGTTTCAGTCCCAGTTATTCTTCCTCTGTCCCCCTTTGCCATCCCCTATTCCCCCCTCATGATGCCAACCATACTCATCTGCTCTGCCACTTACACTCCTCCCTAACCTCCACAGTTCCTCCCTCAAAATAGCCAGTCATCTACAGACCATACACCCCCCCATCCTCCAAGCTCAGTCCAGGATCATGGCAGACCCACACCCTGTACACCCCTCCAGCCTTCCAAAGATGCCCACCCTGCTGACATGTATCACCTGCCCCATTTTGGCCCCCATCTTATGTTACGGGCTCTTACTCCTAAGGTCTGTACTCTGCTGCAACTGTTAGGCTCCTATTTACTCAAATTTCTGTCCCCCCCCACACTAGTCCCCCTACTGACCCCTTGCTGTCTGGGGTAATTCAGTCTCAAATCTCATCCGATAGATACTGTATTACTGTAGCAATCCTAAAGCCTCCTTGTCCATGTTTCACCCCTCAGCTACCATACTATTTGTTCTCGGCTCTCATATAGTTTCACTTAGCCCAGTTAGAAATCCTACTGCACTCCAAGTATTACTCAGCTCAGTTAGAGAAATAAACAGAACAAATAAATATGTATTATTACAGCAATCATAACAGTATAGCTCAGTACTTAGCTCAGTTAGGGAAATAAACATGACAACTAAATCTGTATCATTACAGCAGTCCTAAAGTATCCAGTCATTGCTTTGTCTTCACTCCAGAGACCCTGCTGTAATATAGGACCACAGAGGACCCTGGGCGGGCAACTGTAAAGTCCCGGCAGAGCTCCGTTGAGCTTGCTTACTCCCCCTCTCTCACTCATTCTGTTTCTCCCAGACTTGCAGGCTGCCCTTTTGTACTTGGCTCCTGCCTGAGTTGGCACCTTTTTCTGCTGACAAAGAAGTTCACAGCTGTTCTGACAGAGCTCCGTTGAGGTCGCTCACTCCCCCTCTCTCACTGACTCATTCTGTTTCTCCCGGTGCTGTAGGCTGCCCTTTTTTAGTGGGCTTCTGCCTGCATTGGTGCCTTTTTCTGCCCACAAAGAAATCTGCAGCAGTCCCAACAGAGCTCAGTTGAGCTCAGCCACTCCTCCTCTCTCACTTGCTCAATTTTAATCTGTCCCAAACACTGATTTCCCAAAGCAACTGCTCTATTCTGCGCCGGAAGCGCAAAAACACATTTTGGCCAGGTTGTGAAAAATGACTGCTGTACTGTTCATAAGGAGGTGTGAAAAAATGCCAGTGTTGAAAATCTGGTGTGAAAATATTACAAATTTGCGAAGTTACAAGGGTGCATGGAAACTGTGCAATGCACAGTTGCAACACAGTCATTTTATGGACTTTTGTCACCACATTTTCAACATAGGCATTTTAGGACCTCTGCTCATGAACAGCATCACTATCATTTTCTCAGTCTATTCCGAAAATTGATTTCCCACAGTGACCACGCTATTCGGCGCCAAAAGTGCGAAAACACATTTTGACCAGGTCATGTAAAATGACAGCTGTACTGTTCATAAGTAGGTGTGAAAAAATGCCAGTGTTGAAAATCTGGAGTGAAAATATTATAAATTTGCGAAGTTAGGAATGTGTGTGTGCAAACTGCGCAACACACGGTCATAACACAGTCATTTTATGGGCTGTCATCACAAAATTTTCAACATAGACATTATAGGACCTCTGCCCATGAACAGTGTCACTGTCTTAAAAGGCAGTGGGGGCATTGGCCACAACACTGCCGCACCTCCACAATCTGCTTCTGCAGCAAGCTGCCGCCACATGTTTCTTGCGCATGCGCGTAATCAGCATAAAAATTAACCAAAATCACACTTTCAATAAATAGAAAAAAGCTTTATTTAGAAAGTGCAATGCAAATGAAGACTATTGTTGATGTGCCAGGCAAATTGGTGCTACCAGCTATTTCTTGCTCCACTACCACATTTGTATTACACTTCGTAAATAAAGCTTTTTTCCAGTTATTATTAAAAGCATGGTTTTGGTACATTTTTTTCTGTGCAGGGGCTACTTGCGTTTTTCTGGATATGAACTGTGCACCTTGTCCTCTGTATCACCTTTGCATGAGCCTTTTTCTTGTTTTTCTGAAGCTGTTTGTCTTGCTTGATGCCACACTGTATTTATTGCTCTTATGTCATTGGTTTTAAATTACCTTACCAAAAGCTAATCTTGATCATCACTGATTAAAGCTGGGACTGCAGGTTCTCATCTATTAGCTACCATATAATCTTATAAGTTGTTTTATAACTCATGCTAAGCAGACAAATAGATATGACTGAAGTGCACAGTGCGTGGTCCTTCCCCAGTGTAGCATAGAAGTGTGATTGTGGAATGTTTCATGGATGGTGGAAGGGATTTCTCCTAGTGTATCCTATGACATGCAGCTCAATGGTGGCTTTAGAAGGGTCAGGAAGGTTTTAATGCTTTATATAAGAATGTGGTTGGTACTGGTTTTCCTTCATCTACAATGTATGGCGCTTACAAGAGCTTGCCATTACATGGGGGAGTTAATGACCTTCTTAGAGGCTTTAGGCAGATTAGTATGTTCAGTGTTAAGAAAAAAAAAATAAGAGGTTCCCAGGAAGACAGCCATACAGCTTTCTAAGGTATAAAGTTGTTCACAGAACAGCTTAGACTACTCATTTCTTTATTGTGGAGAAGATGGACACCATGCTGTGCAGATCACTTTGAGCTCTGAGCACCGAGTGGAGAGCTTCTGTTTTCTAAAATATAGCCTATGAGTACTTAAATATGGTTTTTAATTCACTTGTTTAGTTTACCTTTAGTACAGTAGGGCCCACTTATAAGAACAATGGCTATAAGAACATCCCATTTATAAGAACATTTCTTGGATGTCTCGATTTTTGCCCATCATTTTCAGTGCCAGTAAAGCTCATTTATAAGAACATTCAGACCATTTATAAGAACAGTTTTTTCCAGAGGTAGTGGAGATGGTTAGTATCACCACTGAGTGTGCTAAGCCTGGGCTTAATCATCATCTAATGTCCTCTTTAGCAGTTTCTTTAATAGTGAATGGATGTGTGAAGGATACTGTATGAAGAAGGCAGCATAGCCTATGAAGAAGGCAGCACATATTCCTTCATATATGAGATGCTGAATACATTTTATAACAATACTCAAGTTGTTTGAATAAGAGCTTTTTTAACAAGCATTTGTCAATGCTGAACGTTTGATGCTTTGGAAGATGTTTGCTTCTGCACCTTGTTTATGTCCTTGAGGTACTTGAACATTTTGTGCCCTGTGCTGGACTACCCATCTTGTTAATCAGCCTTCTATGTTGACCGGTGTCAAAGGCTTTCCTGAAATCAGGGCAGGTGATGTCCACTGCTCGTTCCTGATTTACTTCCTTACTGAGGCATTAGGGTTTCCAATCCTAATGCCAACACCCACCCCCACCCCGCAGAGACTGCAAGGCACTGGGGGGTGTCTTTGGGTCGTCAGCCATAATATTCATGACATTCCACCTCACCCCACCCTGAAAACACTGACAGGAATCACGGTGTGCATTTGGGTCTTTGTCCATTATGCTCACCCCATTCCATAAGGAAGGGGGAGCTGTCATTGCAATGACTAAACTGTTTGTGATTGCAGCAGCAGGTTTCTTTTAACTCCTTGGCTCTCTTTGAAGCTGTTGTCTTCAGCAGGTCCCCTGTTGATTGGTGACTGCTGGACAAGCCCAGTAAAGTGACAGTTACACTGGGTGGCAGTGACACACCTCTCATTTCCTGTTATTGTCCCAAAGCATTTGGTGCACAAGTGCATCCAATGCAAAACGCTATACTGTACTACTTTTAATAATGAGTTCTGTAAAAACTAGTTTGAGACCAGTTTCATCATGTTAAACATAGATTTTACATTGAATTCCATTGTTTTCAATGAAGCACTCTTATAAGAACATTTAGGTTAAAAGAACATTTTTGCTTGGCATTTAGGGTGTGCTTATAACAGGGCTCCTCTGTAGCAGGTTTGTTCTTAGAGTTAGTGAGCTTTTGAGTGAGTTAGATGAGCAGTTAGAGAGTTTTTGTTTTTTAGCTAGGCTTGTTAAGTGGAATTTTCATTTTCCAGCTTGTGGTTTGCTTTTTGGAGTGGTGCTAAATGGAATTGCCTCAGCACTATCTCCTCAGCACCAGTACACTGGCAGGCTTTATATACATATTATCTCAGCCCATGCAGCAAGAACATTATTTTGCCCAAAAACCCAGTGCATCATGTGACCCTGGGTGATATCTGTTTTACCTGTGTACTTCCTAGAGTTGCAGCTATTCCCTGCTCAAGTGTTGTTTGGCTGAAGCAGGGCTGTGAAGATGCCACAAGGGGGTGTGAAGTGAAGGCTTTCCTGGACTATCAGCTGGTAAGAAAAATGGTGCTGGTGGGAGTGGCACTTTCTTTTGAACTTCACCCATTCAGTCTAGGTGTTCAGGAGTTCTGTAGGGCTCTGGACAGTCTATGGTGGAAGAAAAGTGTGTAGAAGTCTGCTCCTGTGCACAGAGATGCTGGAGAAGAGGCCGCTTTGTGTTGGAAAGGCAGTCAAGGATTGTGAGTACAGAGTTTTTCCTGGGCTCACTAACCATCTGTGAGTTGTTTCTACTACTCCTTTTCCCTCAGTGTGTCAGCATTCCAGTGTTTCTTGGATGAGCAGTCTACCTAGTGCCCCATTAGAACTATAGAGTTATTTGGGATATCTGGAGGATTCCCACCATGGTGCAGTATGGGCCTCTAGATTAAAAATTTGGATTTTGGAACCCTGCAGATAAGAGCTGCAGGGGCTTCTCTTTCAATGTACTGTGTCCCCATTTGTTCAGAGCAGCTTAGTAGCTACTTTGCTTCTGAAACACTGAGACAGCCTAATCATTTGGCTTTCTCTTTGCTTTGTACTGGACTTTTATTGGAATTGTGTGCAGTACATTGATCCTCCACTCCCCCCACCCCATAAAAAAAATCTTCTTTTTTGATTGTGCATTATTTTACTATAATTACTGGTGACCCCTTTTAATAACCTGAATTCAGTCACAGCAGAAATGCCGTAACAACCCGAAATCGAGTTATTACGGCATTTCAGAATATCTACATTCACTGACATGTCTCTCAAGTGGTAGCTGTGCTCGAGACAGTCCAAGCAGCAAAACAATCAGTTCCGCCCGCAAAGCTCTTCTACCTACCACCGCTACCTTCACTGAAGCAGGTTTCATTCGTTCTGTGTCTTCTGCAGCACATCTCCCTAACAAAAATGCCCCCAAAGCCCTCAGTTTTCTTGAATTCTACATAACGGAAACACTGCCAACTTTCACTATTTGAACACGGTCCCTAGGTCACCATAGCAACTGGAAGATCTTAATTGGCGCAGTAACACTTCCTTCTCAGCGCATCGGGAAAACCATGACTAAAACAACTATATCAGCATCTAAAAATGCGATATTTGTACGTCAATTAATTAAATGTTTAGTATTACTCTTTCATCGTTGTTTTGCTGACATTTTTACCGGATTCTGCATGATACTTCACTGGACTTCAGAAGGATGTTACAACTGGTATTTAAAAGACTTAAATCTCATCATACAGCATGTTTCTCATTTTGCAAGTTGCAACATTTAAAAGTATAACAAACTCAGTTCAAAAAATGTAAACTCTTATATGAAAGTTAAAAATTTGTTTTATTTTACAAAGAAAAACAGTACTCTGCATGTTGTTCTGCACCAGGGCTCAGGTTATTAAAAGGGGTCACCAGTAATTATAAAAAATAAAAGATAGGAAGTGTGTGCCTATGAATATTTTTTTCACACCTGAGGTGTGAAAAAAATATTCATAACACATACTTGCCTATCCATTATTCACTATGTGTCATTGGAGTGGGTGGTGGAGTGTGCATTGGAGTGACTGGGTATTGTGTGTTTGGTTTGTAAGTAGGGTGCATGGTATGTAGGTGTGTAATAGGGATTGTTTATTCAGTAGGTGTGGACATGGGTGGGTCACCTTTTACAGCATTGCTTGGGTGTATGGTGGGGGGTGGGGAGCGGGTTTTAAAGTTAGGTTAGGATTTCTAGCTTAGAGGCCAGGATGTGTGTTCAGCAGCAGGCCTTTATGCTCAGCTACTCCCTGTTCTGTCTCAATGCCTGCACCCTCTCCTTGACCCCCTCCCCCACCAAGTGTGGCTTATTGAAGCTTTGTAAGAAGCATTTTAAACTTTGACTGTGAACATACAGTATATACATAAGCCATAATAATAAATTACTTCCAATCAAAAGAAAATATTTTTATTGAAGGTTCCAGTCCAGAGTTGTGACATAATTGGGGTGCTTCATCGTGGACTGATAAGAATGAAAGAAATATTAATTGGTACTACTTTTGAAATGAAAAAATCTATTTCTTTTTAATTTTGATCATTTTGAATGTTATAGTGCAATGATATTCCTCAAATGACTTATGCCTTCACCTTGAACTTGACTAAAAGAAGTGCTAAAGCTACAAGATATAGAATACCTATTTGTTGCGAAAAATAAATAATGACAATTTTCTTTTTTTCTTCTTTAAGAACTGTAAAGTAATGAAAGGCACCTCTATTTGAGAACACCATGTGGTGAGAGAAAAATAATCTTTATTAAGACTGTTCTCTAGAGAGCAAGAGAAATGTTACATTTGTACTGTGTTATAACAAAGTTGCTACTTACCTTGAAAAGTTACACTGCCCTAATTGATGAAGGGTCAGCTTCTATGCTTGATGGTCGGTCTTGTACAGAATTTGCCCACTATTGTATTGTTGTAGGAAGTAACACCCTGTCCTTTATCAACTCATTCCAGTTATACAAACTGTGATCACAAGTAAAGAATTCCCTAAGAGGGGAAACTAGTGTACTACATCAGCTGGTTAAGACTGAAGAACAGATGAACAATTTTGGTTAAACAAACATTTGTTTGGTTACAAAAAAACAAACACTATAGGAGGTCAGTAAAATGAAATCCATGAACAGTAGAAAACGTAAGTCAAAGAAAATGCTATCATCTTTTGACCAATTAAGCAAAACCCAAAAGAGGTTAGTGGATGAGCTAGCATCTAGAAAACAAAAGACAGGGGCCCAACCCTATTGTCTTTTGAGGGCATATGCCTTCTTCACCTGAACAAACTGACACAACAGGCTTTGGAGAAATGGCCATGGCCATGTATTTATAAAACCAATTGTCCATATATATAATTGCTAGCGTGCTGTGCGCAGCTAGGTAGCCTTGGAAGGAATCTAGCTCCCCCATGGAGCACTAGATCGTTGATGGTCGACCCTGCCTCTCATGAGAAGGCCGCCTTACCATCAACCCAGACCCCATGAGGGACTACAGCCTCTAGGGCATAAGGGATGGCTCTGTGACTGGCTGCAGCTAGCTCCTCCCCCATCAGAGGATCTGCCATGCCATGAGACCCTGCTCAAAGAAGGTGCCCTCATGATACCATCAATTAGGCCTGCCCTCCTGTCAGCCTCAAGGAGATCTGGCTGGTCAAGACATGTGATCTCCTGTTACCTCCTCCCCAGCATTCCAAGACTACCAAGCTGCCACAAGGTGAGTTTTACCACTCAAGCGCCACAAGCACCTCACGCCAATACCCTCACCACTGCCCCTTGTATGTCATTCAAAAACAAGTCTAATCCTTTCTCTGATAGATGTACACCATCTCTGCTATACAGATCAGGCTCTTTTACAGACAGTCCCAGGTGTGCTGCTATGGAACCCCCCCCATGAAATCTATAATTGGTCTCATGGCTGAGTTCTGCAGCTGGTGCACCTTCTCTATTGCCCTATTGTTCCGGGCATGCCGCCACTGCTGCCGCTGCACCATATCTGACCAAATGATATGCACCTGGGGCCACCATTGCTTACTCTTGCCTGGTCCTGCCTGACCATCACCTTAAGCTCCCTTGTATACATAACCACCAAATCATTTCCTCCCAAATGAAGGACTAAAACATCTGGCTGCCCCTGTCTTGGACTTTTGCTTGCAGTGTTGTGATCACCTCATTCCATCGCATCCCACGCTGCCCCAACCAATGCACCTCTGCCCTCTCGGGTTCCAGGAACAGGTTCTTTCCTCCGGGATACTGCTTCACCCTGCAGGCCACCCAGTGGATGTATGAGTGGCTACAAATCCAGATCTGCTCTGCTCGGGCCGCAACACCTGTACAAACAAGGCAAAAAAGAGTTATAACATGTGTAGCCTTATGTACCTTTCAAAAGCCTGCAACTTCCATCTACCCAACGCTTGTATTGCCCCATCTGCTAAGCCCTCTGCCCTGCCATGTGATGCTCCTCCAATCCTAAAGGACTGCATGTTGTAGTGTTCTGCCAGGATGTTCAGCTGTCACAAGGTCTTTTGCAACACGTGCCTAAACTGGTACACTGTTAGGGGGCCACCACCTCCATGACGGAAGAAGGCCCCCCCCATTGCTGGAAGCTGAGGTATATAATCCTGTACCCATGCTCCCACATCCCACTGGAGCCCATGAGGTGTCCTTAGCCAGCACCACTGCCCATGGGCAAGCTGATCGGTCTTGCTTTTTTAGATGCGGACAAAGATTCCAGACATTGTGACCTCCATGTCCCCCTCTGCCAGCACTACTGGTCTCCCAGTAGCCTTGCTAGCCTGCATGAGCTCTGACACCCAGAATGCCCCACAAAATTCTACCAAGTACACTGTCTGGAATAGCCTTATCTCATCAGGGGATAAGCATACCTTAGGCAACTCATCCCAGATCTGCTTTAACATGTCAGGGCTGATAGGTCATTTGTTGTCCATACCCCTCGGGTTTGCCCATGCCCAACCTCCCAGCATCTACCTAAGGGCAAATGCCCTTGTAGAGTCAGGGAAGCCCTTGACTTTCTGGAACCAGGCAATGCAGCAATGTGCTGTTTGACTATTGCCTGGGTGATCCCTGCACGTTTTTTGATCAGCACGTATTCACACAGCTGTGCAACTGAGATTGGCCATGTCGTTTCCCACCCTTGAGCGTGTTGGACCTCCAAAAAACAGTTGACTCCCCTCTGGCATGCTATACGATTCCTAGGTGCAAGGGCCTTCTCAATCAACTCCAAGGCCTCTGTGCTATCAACTCCCATTGGAATGGCGGGACTTCCCTGGGCTGTTGGTCTGCTGCTGGTGCCAATTCTTGGAACCTCTGCCACTGTTTATGAGAAAAAGTGTCAGCGATGCCATTTTCAATACCTGGTACATGCACTGCCGTAAAGGTAATATTCAATATCAGGCACTTGAGGACAAACACCTGCATGAGGTTGCCCATCGAGCCCTTGCCCCCCAACTGCTTGTTGATGGCATACACCACTCTGGTGTTGTCCGACCTGAATGTGATGTGCTTGTCCCACAGCACATCCCCCCAGACCACCAATGCCATGACAATAGGAAAACATTCCATCACCATTATCTGTTTTGTGATGCCTCGTCTGATCCACTCTGGAGGCCACTGCCTTGCACACCACTTTCCTTGCAGGTAAGCCCCAAAGCCCAAGCCCCCGAGGTATCTGTGAAGAGTTCTAATTCTTCACTAAGCACCAGCACCAACCACATCGACACCCCATTGAAGCATTGCATAATTGTCAGTCAAATGCCTAGGTCCTCCCCCATTGCCGCTGTGACCCGGATTCTATGGTGCAGTTTTGTACAGCCCGCCCTAATGCCCGCCAGGTGCCTCATGAATATCCTGCCCATGGGCATTACCTGGCAGGTGAAATTGAGATGGTCCACTAGTTGCTGGAGCTCCCGTAATGTGACTTTCCACACCCTTATAACCACGTCCAGCTGGGTGCGCAAGGCAGCCAGCTTGTCTTTGGGGATCCAGAACACTTGCTCCCTCATGTCAATCTCAATCCCCAGGAAGGAAAGCCTTGTGCAAGGCCTTTCCATCTTATTCTAGGATAGTGGTACACCCAGCTCAGTGCACACCTCATGGAATGCCACCATGATATGCGCACATTGCCCTGAGCCGGCCCTCCCCACAAACAGAAAGCCATCCAAATAATGAACCATGTGGTCAAATTTGGCTTTCTGTGCCATGGTCCAGTGCAGGAATGTGCTGAATTGCTTAAAAACTGCACATGCCACCGCACACCCCATGGGCATGCAGTTGACCATATAGTAGTACCCATCAAATTTCATACCCAGTAGCTCCTTATCTGCCTGGAACACTGGCAACAGCTGGAATTCTGATTCTATATCAGCCTTCCGCAGCAATGCTCCCTGGCCCACCTGATGCACCACCTCCACTGTCCTGTCGAATGATGTGTAATACACCGCAGTGTCGACTGGATCGATGTAGGCATAGACTGACTCTCCTTTTGGGTATGACAGGAGGTTATCATTTGAAACTCACCTGGCACCTTCTTTCCTTCTTGGGAACTAGGTCAATGGGTGACACCCTGAACCATGGGCAAGGGGGAGAGGAGAATGGGCCACTGATTCGACCCATGGCCAGCTCTTTCTGTAGCTTGCCCCACATGACCTCCGGTCACTCCTTGGCAGAACATAGGTTGTCAGCCTCATATGCCCTCCTTGGGCATATGAGGCTAACAACCTATGTCAGCCTCATATGCCCTCCTTGGGCCTTGGTAAGGTATACAGAACCCCTCCCTGAACCCATCTTCCAAAGAGAAAGTAGCCACCCTGTCTGGGTAGTTGACCAATCCACCCTTCAATAATTTCAGCCTTGACCAGTGTTGGCAGCCTTTTTCCCTCCCTTCTGAAAGGGACAAAAATTATTTGCCTTACCTGCCCCTGTTGCCTTCCCACACTGTTGAAACGAGTGTGGTTTCCCACACGCCATACACTTGTGCTTGTATCTACAATGCTCAGTCTTGCATGACCCCTGGTTGTAGCTGAAATAACACCCTTTTCTGACACCCCTTTTTCCACATTACCCCATTTATAACCTTTTTTGGTGATGGGGGGACACCTCACCAGGAAGCCACTGTCTGTATGTTGAACCCCTTCCCCCAAATCGATCATCCACAACAGCAGGAGGTCCAAGACTGCCCATGATTGTGCTGTGTCCATCTGTTTTCTCCTCTGGTACTCCTCATCATATTCTAACCTCCCCCCACCTAGCTTACTAGCATGCATGGTCATTATTCTATTAAAGTATACCCACAATCCATCGGCTTCCCCGGGCTGCCCTGGGTAAGGATCCCTGTATAAATTGTGAACCCTGTGGCCCAGTTCTCACGTCCACTGCACAGTTGCTTTCAGTTTCTGTTTGACTCCATCATCCCCCTCCTTGTCTTTTTTCTCTTTCTGGCTCTTTTGGCCAGTTCAGAAGATCAAAGATGTCAATGTATTTCTCCGTTGATTATCTGTTGCCTCACCTTGTCCGGTAAGTGTGACCCAATGGGCTCCACCAGGAATAGAAAGCTCACTGACCCTTGTTCTGGCCTTGGTAGTGGCGCAGATGCCACTCCTGCTCCAGCATCCCTGCTCCCTGCTACGGCCGGGACCACCTGGACCACTCCTGGCCACGCCCTATTCGGGTCCACCAGTAATTCCAGCAACCAGTCAAGCTTCTACTCCACACCTGATTGACCTGGGTTTCCTGATGGAGGCCACATGCTAGGCTCCCCCCACCCTTGGGGTATCACCGTGGCCACATCTCCAAGCCCTCCCACTGGATGGTTGACCCAACCCCCCGAGGGCTGGCTGCTGTGGGACCCACAACCCGGTACTCCCAGCTGAGAAGTTTGCTTGTGGCAGGATGGGTTGATCCTGCCCCAATTGCTCATGAGTCCACAAGCTCACCTGCAGTGGTGCTGGCTGGCCTACTGGAAGGCCTCCCGGCAGACCCAATCTTATGGGTATGGATGCCTCAGTTTCCTTCCTGTGTCCTAGCAGCATATTTCCCATGGCATCTCACTCTCTGCCCCATTTTGACTGGCACCCCCTGTTCCTGTTGTGGGTGCCACCAATCCTAAGTAGAGCCCTCAGCTCACATCAGATCCTACTCTGGCATATCCGCTATTTGGTCTGCTGTTCCTGCTCCTTGATCGGCCCTCTTCCTTCGTGCTTTTTTCTGAGGAGGATGAGGGTGCTCCAGTGTTTCATCTGGACTGGGCTTCAGCTTCTCTGGCTCTTTCCCCGAATGTGCCCTGCACCCCAGCCGGAGACACAGATTCAGAAGGCAGGGTCAGCAGTGCCAGGTTCTCCAGCTGCTTCCCCCGGTAGGCCTCCTCTGGGTTCTTGGGTTATGGTGGGGGCAGCAGTCCCAGAGGTCCTGCTCCCCCATCTTCACCCTGCTCCCTGATCAGCACCTCCCACCATTCCTTACCCTAGCCTCGGACGAGGGCAGCTAGCTGCTGTTCAAGATCTCCCTTCATCTTCACGATATGCCTGCAAACAAACAAATCACAGCCCCTCTCCCCTTGTTAGTGCTTAAGCTGACACTGCTGCCACCAACATGGGCCATTGACCGTGGGACATCTTAACACTTTTTTTTTTACATTACCTGCCCAGATAGAAGCTAGTGCTTGCTCCTGGCAACCTAGGATCCCCATAATGAAGTTAGTCAGGCCCATGCTTTATGCCAGAAGGGCCTGTGAAAACAACTCAAATAATTTTAATCTTAGCAAACCATCAGACTCACAATGCCCAACATAAACCCATAACATAATGTTTCTTAACACACTAAACTTACTGAGCAATCTATTGGTGTAACAAGCACTTACAGGTTGTAAATTCTGACTCATTGCAACCCCTTACTTTATTTGTTAGAGTGGGATGTTATCACCCTGCTGGCATTCAGGAACTGCTTTCAGTCTTACTGAGTAACTGATATCCCATGGTTATGGAGGTTCCACCATTAAACTCTGAGAAATCCCTAGGTCTGTGCCCAGGTATGGGTACAGTAACTACCCATAATGCCAATTACTCCACCTCTAGGTTGCAGCTACCACATGAATTGATTGATTCTAAAAGTGGTAGTCCAGTGAACTTTTACCCTAAATATCTCCCAATTATAAACAACTTGCTTACTTCTTACAGATGGCCAGCTGGAGGGGCCTGCAAGGAATCCCAGACCTAGGCTCTAGGCCTGATCCCCCACCAGGCCATGGCGGTCTACAGGCCCAATCCAAGCCCTTACCTCTTGTTTGCTGTTGGTGCTATGACAGGAAAATACCTTAACTAAATTACCTTAAATTGAAACGAAACACTAGAAACAGCTAAAAGACTACAACACAGTCCTAATTCTGATTATTTAGATAAACTGCCCAGCTATCCGACCTCCAGACTGCTCCCACTCCATTCTTTTCTGTAATTAAATAATCAGCAACAGTAGCCTGTCCTGTAAAGCATCTGTGTTTCTTGTGGCAACCAGGACAACAAAGTGATTAATATCCTCAGTAACAAATTTGACCTGATGACATTCTAGTCTCTTCTTCTACTTTCCCCACTGGGAGTTCTTTTTGTTATATGCATCAAAACTACAGAAACCATTGATACTAGTATTGACCTTCTTCATCAGCCAGAGTTAACTGAGTCCATAATTTTTAACAGAGAATCACAATTTTAACATAGGTGGAGGATTTTTTTTTTCTTTATTTTACCTTCAGTAGCTTTCAACAGAGGTATGTGTAATGATCACAAACATTAGTGCTGTATGTAAATGTTAAATTCTTTTGACCTCCAAATACCTCACAACAACCATTTGGTTCTTCCAACTGAGCTGCTGGAGGGGCCTACAAGGTATCTCGGATGCAGGACAAAGCCTAGTCTCCCCTTCCCCAGTGATGCAGCTATAGGCCCTCCCCAACCCTTGCCTCTAGTTTGCTGATCCTGACTAAAACCTACAACACATAGTCTTAATTCTGATTATTTAGAGAAAACAAGTCTGTTGCATTGATTGAGATTACATATTGTCTTGCAATTAATCATGTCTCGGTCAGAAGTGTCCCACTTTGGGCTTCCTAAAAAGTGGTAACCCTACTTATGAATACTACAGAGGACAGCAGTAATGACTAAGCTGCTAAATTACCTCATTCCCCAACATCAATACTGTTTGTTACACTGTTTTAAACCAGCAATGAGGAAGCCACCAGCGCTAACATGCCTACCTTAGGCCATGCAGCCTCTAGGCTCCAGACCAAGCCTTACCTCTGGTGCAGTTGGTGTGTGCTGATCCTAGTTTCCTTATTCTGCTTGTGACCTGGGACAAGGAGGAATGAGGAAGAATTCCTCCTGTGCAACCCCTCTTAAGGGGCCTGGCTCCTCCCTGTCCCTGGCCACAAGCTCTCTCACCCCTGGGAACCTATCCCCCCCAGCCCCTTCTGGGCAGTCTTACCTGGGTGCCTACTGTTCCGGTGTCTCAGGCCCTGCCCCCAGACAAAGCCCAACCTGCTGCGATACCTTGCAGGCTCCTCCAAAAGAAAACAGGGACATGATATAAAGAACTTGTTCCACCATGAACAAAGATGTCAGGAAACTAGGGAAAATTTGCAGGAGTCCCAAAAAGCCTGTACAAAACTGAAGGCTAAGTATGATGCAGAAGAAAGGAAAATATGCATCTGTGTTGCTTGGGACAACCTAACAAACCTGTGAGGAAGTACAGTCTCCTCTAACAGTAATTCGTGCTCAGCAAATGTGAGGTTTAAGGAATAAATACATGGTAGCATAGCCTAGAGGTTAGAGTAATGAGCTATGAATAAGCTTGGTACATCCAGCAGATGCGGGTTTGATTCTCACAACATCAATGTTTAGAATGCATGACTCTGAGCAAGTCACTTACCCTCCCCAGTGCTCCCAGATCACCCCTGAAAACAGGCACATGTGGTGGGCTGTAACTGGTTACCAAAGAATAATAATAAATATTAAAAATAAAATATTTGGCAGTCCAATGGGTTTCCCTTCCCAAGACTTACAGATTCATAAACCCCTCAAATGTACCAAACAATGACACTTTCTGATCATGATCTTCCTGAAAAAGAGGGTGAGTTAAACAGGAATGAGAAACAGATAATTTTAAGTGGTACATTAGAGGACTGGTTGCGGGGCACACTAGAAAAGCTGATAAAAAAGATATAGGAACAGGGAGAGAACCTAGATGATAAAGTCCAGAGACTAGTAGATCACCTGTCATGCTTTGAAAAGAGTTGTTTTGAGAGCGAACATCTCAGGAAAAAGGAAGTGGTCCCCAAACTAGTGAAGAAAAAGAGAAAGAAATCTAAATCCTCTAGTAATTCATCCTCAGATAGAGAAAAACCTAGATCTGAAGAGGAATGCTCTACTAGGACTAGAACTATTTATTTATTGCTAGGATTAAAATACCTTTGAACCAGAGGTTCTTTTACAAATGTTCCACGTCAGATACAGAATATATAGGTAGTACATACAATTTTTTTTTTCAATACAAAACAAGAAAGGTAAACAATACAATAAAGCAACAAGTATGCAAGGACACATAGTTACATAAATTGTACAGGAAAGCAATCATTCACTGACAAGGTACAGTGTAAGGTATGGAAGGGAATAGTACATGGGGCAGTAACAGGAGCAGCAGGATAAGAGATGAGAGTGGGGGGTGCAGTCAGCTAATTATGACTTTGTCTGCCAGGGCTTTGTGAAACGGATAGGTAGTGGGAGGGTGGAGAGAGCTGGTAACAGTACAAATAGAGTGAGAAACAGGAGAAAAGAGGGAAAAAAGAAAAAGGGTGGTGTGAGGCAGACAAGAGAGGCATCTTTTTGGGTCAGAATAGAGGTAGGTGGGTTAAATGTTATGGGGTGAATGGAAGTGTGGGGTGGGCGAGGGGAGGGTGTGTGTGCTAGACAGGTTGTGGATAAGAGGAAGGTCTAAAGGAAGGAGTGGCATAGCTTAATGAAAATCTTCTTAAATGTGGTTGGAGGAAAATATGATTCTGAGAAATCTAGATGCACCATTCAACAGTCTATATGAGCTTTACAAAAGGGTTTAACACCCTGGAAATTGCAAAGGAGTAGGATCAAGTTGACCTGTTTGGGTGCACACTTGGCCCTACATATGTAACCTGGTTCACTGACCTGACTAGCGATGTGATATGCTTGATAAACAAGATATAGAAGCACCAAAAAAAAAAGTTTGCAAATACCACAATATTGGTGAGGCCAGGAAGACAGCATAGCAAATGTTGTGCAGACCAAATCAGAACCCTTGGTACTTTTTCCATAAGGTAAAGGATGTTTATTTGGGGGCAGATGAGGATCAAAGCACTGAGATCAAGGACTTTAAAATGCTATTATGCTGCCCTACACAAAAGCATCCCCTCTATTTAGTAAAAACGAACCTAAGGGAACAGAATGGCTAGTAGACCACGTAGAGATAATGTGGGAGAGTGCTCAACTTGAGAGAGATGACCTAAAAGAAACAAAACACCATTCCTTCCCTACCTCCTTCCGTTAATCAATATGGGTCCTTGATGGACTCTGAGATGCTACAGCAGGACTAGCAGGACCAGAATTTTCATTCTGGAGGGTACAATGCCAATAGATGATTCAAGAGGGGAAGGAAACCAGAAGGTAAAAAAGTAAATTGCAGTAGCAGAAGTCCTGTGTAAAGCTGGAGCGACCTTATGCCAGGAAAACAAAACAAGAAGCAGGAAAACTGTATTCTTACTAGGGTTACAGTATGTATCTGTATTAAGAAATCCAGGAAGCATGGTGATTTACTGCTTCCAAATGTATTTCCTAGAGCAGGGGTTCTCAAATGGTGAGGCCAGCCTCCCTTGGGAGGCCCCAACCTGTTCCAAGGGAGGCTCAAGCAAGTCTGAAAAAGTACTGTATTTAAATTTTGAGCTTTATGTATTTTGTGTGAAGAGATGAAGCAAGCTGAAAGAGGATAGTAGTAGGTGAATGTTATGTATTTATTTACTAATAGGTGACAAGGGAAGGTGAATGAGCCAAGGCTCATTTCAGGTGTACCTGGGGAAGGGTTGGGAGTGAATACATTTCAAAAGGTAACTGCAAAACAATCAAGAAATACACAGTGAACAACAGTGTAAATAAATATGAACAATAAACTAATAGTGAGTGGTGGTAATTGATCAATTTGTAGACTAATGGCAGAACAGCCCAAATACTAGGGTTGAGCATAGAAGTGCTAAGAGCAACAGCAGGAAGGATCAAAGTAATCCAAGAGAAGTTGCTTAGGAGCAGGGTAGGAGTGGGAGAGGCAAAGTAAGTAGGAAGGTTATTTCATATTGAGAGGAAAAAGAAAGTAGTCTGACCCGTGAAGGTACTGCAACAAGGGTAACAATGGTTCAAGAATGAAAATAGCAGAGCAAGTAGGCTGGCCTATTGAAGGGAGGGGTACAATAATCTGAATAATAATATTTATTTTACTTATTTGTTATTCAGATAACTCCTTTAAGCATATGAGCTCGTTTTCAAAGGTTCCATGTCAGTATAAGACAAAGAACTGAATGTGAGCCAGTACTCAAAGGGGTTTCAATTTATTCATGGTGTACTGCGCAAAGTACAGTATGTTGTTTTTCCTTTGGGGAGGCCCAAGATTATTTCAGTTTTTGGGGGAGGCTCAAAATCTTTTTCATGGATTTGGGGAGGCTCACTGTGTCAAAGTCTGAGAACTATTGTCCTAGAGACATATGAACTGGTAAAGGCATAATGCTCCTGTAGTCCGACACAAGCCCCAGAACTTTGATTGCTTCGGCTTCATCAGGGGGCTGGGTTTGTTGGATTAACCCTTACATTTTTATTTCATGACTTGTCAGTCTGGTGAAATCCAACTGATTAACCAGCCACAGAAAAGAGGGATTACGGTCAGTGGCAATGGTGGGAGTTAAACTAGGAGCAGTATGAATGTAAGCAGATACAAATACATAACAAAACTACAAAGTGCAAAGTGTTAGTAAATCAAAAAATAAGTGCACATTTTCATCTGATTCAGAAAATATGTCCAATAGCAAAAAGTGGGTATGAGCAAACTTAAGCAAAGATAATTGAGGTAACCAATGACATCTGCATTCGTAACATCCATACCGGAAAATATCAAATAAATGCATGAAGGATTACACAGATATAGCTACTTCACTGTGGCAGAGAAAAAAAGATAGAAAGATATAGCAGGCTATATGGAACCCTCCTGTGGCTGTGAGCTCCCCTGTTACAATTGCAGTGCAATATATAGCCTTGGGGATCTGTCTGCTTGGAGTACCATATTATTTGTGTTTTGAGCTTGATGATGGCATAGTGATTGAAGAAAAAAGCTTGTTTTGGACAGCAGGAGCTTTCTGACTTTAGTAGTATGTGTCTCTCCAGAAAAAAAATGTTTTGCTGCAGTAAATAACTGTGTTTCCTGGTGTCTCTAATACAAATACAGACTAACCATAGCAAATGCAAAGCTTTCTTGCCTCTTAATTCAAAAAGGGAAATGGGTAGAGGATATAAAGATAACAGAGCACATGGATACTATAGAAACATAAAAGCTGATGGCAGATAAGGACCTCAAGGCCCATCAAATCTGCTCATTATTTCTACCTTATGAATGTACCATAGGCCTGTATGCTGTCAATGGCCTATCTATTCATACTCATCTGTATTTCTCCCTTATGCCTATCCCATGCCTGTTTAAAGCCCTGAACTGTATTTATATCCACCACTTCCTGAGGTAGGCTGTTCCATGCATCCACCACCCTTTCTGTGAAAAATAACTTCCTCACATTACCCCTTAATCAGTCTCCCTCTAATCTCATGCTGTGTGCTATTGTCCTGCTATGTTTCTTATATTGAAACATGTTAGACTCGTTTAACTTGTTAATGCCCTTAAGATGTTTGAATGTTTCAATCATATCACCTCTCTCCTTCCTTTGCACTAGGGTATACATATTAAGCTCTGTTAATCTGTCCTCATATATTTGCTGATGCAGTCCCTGCACCATTTTGGTTGCCCTTCTCTGGACTGCCTCCATTTTGTTAATGACCTTGTGCAGGTGTGGCCTCCAGTACTGCATGCAGTAATCCAGATGGGGCCTAACCAGTGTCTTGTAAAGAGGGATTATTACCTCCCTCTTACGACTTGCAATACCACTACTAATACACCCCAACATCCCTCTAGCCTTACCTACTGCTTTGGTGGTCTGCTTAGATGATTTCAGGTCATCTATGATAATGATACCCAAGTCTCTTTCTTCCCTTGTAACTGCCAGCAACTCCCCTCCCAACTTATAGGTGGCTTCAGGTTTCTCTTCCCTATGTCTATGATCTTGCACTTCTTTGCATTAAACCCCATTTGCCACTCTTCCCACCATTTTGCCAGTTTATCCAGATCTCTTCTGATTCTGCTCACCCCATCTGGATCATCTACTCTGTTGCAATTCTAGCTGTCATCTGCAGACAAACCTTACCCTCCAGTTCATCTGCAATGTCACTGATGAAGATATTGAAGAGGACTGGCCCCAGGACTGATTCCTGAGGTACACCACTTGTGACTTGCATCTTTTCTGACTGCATACCATTACCACCACACTCTGTTTTCTGCCCGTCAACCAGTTTGCCACCCAGTTGACCAACTTCTGACCCACCATGAGCCTACCCAGCTTATTAATCAATCTTCTATGTGGAACAGTATCAAAAACTTTGCTGAAGTCAAGGTAGGCAACATCAGCTGCTCCATCTTGGTCCATCACTCTGGTTACCCAGTCAGAGAAATCTATGAAATTAGTTTGACAGGATCTTCCTGTTGTAAACCCATGCTGTCTTGGATCATGTGCTCCTATGGATTCCAAGTGTTGTACAATCCTTTACTTATGGAGTTCTCCATTATCTTGCCCACTACTGATGTAAGACTGACTGTTCTGTAGTTCCCTGCCTCCTCCCTGTTACAACTTTTGTGGAAAGGGATCACATTAGCCCTTGTCCAGTCTTCTGGGACTGCTTCTTTCCCAGAGACTCACTAAACAGTTCTGATAATGGCTCTGCTAGTTCCAGCCCTAGCTCCTTTAGAACCCTGGGATGTATGCCATCAGGTCCCATTGCCTTGTCCACCTTGAGCTTTGTGAGCTCTTGTAGGACCCTTTCATTTGTGAAGGGACTAGTGCACATCTCCCTCCCCCCCCCTGTTCATGGTGCTGAGCTGTGGGACCTGCCTTACCTTCTCATCAGTAAATACTGAGCAGAAATATCTATTTAGGATAGATGCTTTTCCTTGGTTCTCTTCCACACACTTCCCCTTATCCCCTTTGATCTTAGCAATACCCACTCTGGACTTTTTCCTTTCACTAATGAATCCATAGAAAGTCTTTTCTCCTCCTTTTACTGTTCATGCTAGTGTGTCCTCGGTTTGGGCCTTTGCCTGCCTTGCTGCCTTTGCTGCTTCCCTTAGGGAAGTTTGGTATGCCTCCCTATCTTCATCCCACTCTGTTCCCTTATATTTCCCGAAGGCCAGCCTTTTGGCTCTGTCCTTTTTGGCTACTGTTTTTGAGAGCCAAAGTGGTTTCCTTCTTCTTTTGCTCTTGCTTTTCTCTCTCTAACACAATGGGATGCTGCTTCAAGTATTGCATACTTAATGCTTGCCCTCTTTGCCTGTACTCCGTCACCTGTATTTATTCTTGTCAGGGCTAACTTAACTCTGTAGACAATCTTACCAAAGTCAGACCCTCTGCAGTCCCATATTTTTGCCTTTGAATGGGATAATTTAGTTCTAGTGGCCAAATTGAACCATACCATGTGATGGTCACTGACCCCCAAGTGACCTTCTACCTGGAGATATTTGATCCTTTCCCCATTAGACAGTACTAGATCTAGGATAGCTCTGTCTCTTGTGGGTTATTCTACCAGTTGTTTGAGGCCCTCTCCCTGCAGGGAGTCTATTATTTGTCTATGAACAAAGACCAACAATATTTCCTAGAAAACAAAAGAAGAAGGGGTAGACAGCAGCCTAATTCTCTGAACTTAGAAGAAGTGAAAAATGAGGTATACAAACAGATGGGAGCATTAAGAGCTCTTTTCTGAGAACAATTCTCTAACTCAACCTCCCTACCTGCTCCTCTTGCTGGACAACACCACATGCCTCAAATGGCATCGCTAGTTCAGGTAACCAACTGACAACCATTTTCTCTAATGGTCTCCAGGTTAATGACACAGTTTCATCTTGACAATCCCAAATAATCTGAGTCAGTAAATGAAATTGAAAGAGAATTTACTGAAGATACTGTTTCTTTGTTATCTCCCCCAGAGGAGGAGGCAAGAGCCATAATTCTACATTCACAGAGTCTATCCTCTAAATTGCCAGGTTTAAAGAAGCATGAGTTCCATCAAGGCACCCTGATTCCAAGTGGAGGATCTGAAAGATTTTACTTTGAAGTAAAGCTAATAAAAAAGCTGAAGTCTAAAGTTTTGTTAAATTCTGGGACAGAAGTGACCCTGGTGTATGAAAGCTTGTTTTACAAACTTGTCAATATCTTAGGTGGCAAAAAGTACCTAAACATCCTCCAAGTTGACTTACAAATTGTAGATTATGGAGAATAGGAACAAAAACCTGTGTGTAAAGTTTGGATGAGGCTAAGGTTTGGCAAAGTTAATGTCAAACACCCACTGTACCTTACAGGTAAGATAGTCAATGACATCCTAATTGGAAATGGTCTTCTGAAGAGGTTCAGACCAATAACTGACTACTTTTACCGATTTTTGTGATCATAAGTAAAATGCCCTATCATACTTGGGAACAATTTTACAGGTCCTAAACAGTCAGAGAACTGCTACATTGAGAATGCTGATTCAATGTTTAATCTGAAAGTTGTGCCTTCAGGTGTACCTGACTTGTCTGTATTCAATATCCCAGAAATTTGGCCAAGTGGAAAGAAAAGGTCCACATGGTTTGCATATCAGACCAGGATGCATTTAAATCTGAAATTTGCATCAGAGGTTTGACTTTCTTCTCAAAAGAACATTTAAACGCCGCTCTTTCAGAGTATCACATGGTTTCTGAGGCAGAGATCTTGCCATCTGAATGTACTGTCCATACAAAGGACTGTAGAACCAAGATGGCATCAAATGACCCATCCTTCTCAGTGATTATAAGATATCTGTCAAAGAAGAGAATTTGTTTTCCTTTTGTTTTGTGCTATGCTTGGGGTATGAGCACTGCAAAATCAGTGAACTGTTCTACAAGATATTAAAAAGGTGGAACACAGACTTGACTCTTCTGACTCAGAATGAGTCACTGAAAGATGTCCCCAAACCATGAAGGTAGCCTCAAAAATGTAGGAGTCAGTGCTTTAAACCTCCAGATAGGGCAAAGACTATATAACACTTCAAATATATAGCACATTTCCTAAACTCAGCTATGTGCAGTGGGTTGTAAATCCTTGTACAGCTGGGTGGTTTCATGTAAATCTGGTCAATAGTATTTTGTGGTCACACCTAAGTGAAGACCCATACCCTCAAAAGTGCCTCTGCAGGCCTTGAGGTTAAGGCAGACCATCCCTCAAGTATGCCAAGTGATAAAGGAGTTCGCAACTATGATTCATGGTAGTGTGAAAGTTTCCTTTCTGATTAATATCCTGAAACAGCAAGAAATGCATAACAAATGTGTATTATTTCAGCCAAACCAGCAGTCCCAAGACTAACCAATATGCAAAATTGGCAGCCATGTGTACAGCCATACAGTGAGAGGTTAAGAAGAAATTACATAACTTTGTGGTCTGTACAAATTCTGAATATGCTGGACACAGCTTTCTTACCTACCTTCCACACTGGAAAACCAATGGTATGATAGCTTCTATAGGTAGAAGTGTTGTACATACAGATATAATGCTGACTGCAAACAGCTAGTTCAGGAAAATAGAATGCTCACACGTTTTTTGTCAAGGCAAACTTGACAGCAGTACAATGTATGTTTTTATAGGTCAAATGAGGTCCCGTGATACCAAATACTCATGTTTTCTATATCTCGAAGAACAATTCTTAATAATGTTTTTTTAAATATATATATCGATCAGAACCTTGTGGCAAACAATAGTAATCCAACCCATATAAATTCATATTAAAATCAAAAAGTAGCAGAGTAAAAAGGAATGACAAATGACAGCGGAGAACAAGATGAAGAGAGGGAAACAGAAAGAGGCAAGGAAAGAGGGAAGCGGGAGGGGGCAAGGAGGGCATGGCGAGCGGGAAAGAGAAACATCGTTCTCCTTTTTCTCCTTTCTCTAACTCTCCCACTGCCCACTAAAATATAAAATTAAATGCTTACCTCACATATGTGAAATGTTATATGTAAACCCAGGATGTCCTTGTAAATGTGTACTTAGACCAACTGGTATCTTTCCTGGTAAATAATAAAACAGGAATAAGAATCTGCTACAGTGCCTAAATTCTCTTCAGGAGTGTAAACAACTGTTTTTATGGACAAGACATCCATAATTTCCAAATGTGTTTTTATTTATATATTTATTTATTTACAAGTTTTACCAGGAAGGCATACTGAGCAACATGCTTGATTCCAGATGCGACCTGGGGGCCGAGACCCAATTACAAACATGACAATTTACATAAAAGTTTGCATAAATAGTACAAAATGGTACAACAAGCAATACTACTTAGAACAATTTGGGAATAATTACAGACAGAGGTAACATGCATACAGTGTAGAGAAATTTGGAGGGTAGTGTACTTTAGGACAATTATTAGACAACATGAGTGCAGAATTTATTTAATTGAAACAGGAGCAGCTGTAGGAGAAATGCGCTTGGAGTAGTCGGTTATGATGGTAGAAGTTTGGAGCATGTCTTATGGGGGCAGGTAGGACGATCTGTGGGATTCGGTAGTTAAAAGTGGCCTGACCTTTTGTTGTACTCATAAACGGGATGTGTAGCAGTCTACGGTCCATGGTCCTGAGGGAGTACACAGGTGGAGGTTGTTGGGAGAGGGTAGAGGACAGGTAGGGTGGAAGGGAGAGGGACCAATATTTGGCTGCGAACCTAGCACAGTTTGTTAGTCTACAGTAATGGAGGGACAGCAAGGTTAGAGAGCTCTATAGGTTGCAGTGGTATGTAGATTGTGGGCAATCAAGGATGAAGCAACAGAAAGAGTGGAACAGGGTGTCGAGGCTGGCCAGGGCAGATGCGAGGGTGATGGTGTATACTATATCTCCGTAGTCGAGTACGGGAAGAATAATTTTTTTTGGACAATAGCGTGCCTTGTCTGTGTGGGGAAGCTGCTTTTGTTTCGGTATAGAGCACCAAGTTTTGGGAGCAGCTTCTTGTGTAGGGAGTCGATGTGAGAGGAGAAGTCTAGGTGTTGGTTTAGCCAGACACCTAGATATCTGAAACTAGTGCAATTCTCCAGGAGAGTCCCGTCCAAGGTTTTGAAAGGGGTGCAGCGGGCTTGTCGGGAGTCTTTGTTGGGAGCCAAATGTTTGTGATGCCGTTTTTTTTATGGTTTAGGAATAACTGGTTGGACCTAAACCAGTGCTGAATGGCATAGAAATCTTCCTGTAGGAGGGTTGCTACACTAGATGTTGTAGGGCCTGAGGCATATAGGACAGTGTCATCCGCATACATCTGGATGGATGAATGTTGGCAGGTAGATGGGAGGTCGTTTAGAAAAATGGAAAAGAGTAGGGGACCTAGGACAGATCCTTGGGGGACACCGGCAGAGACTGGCAATGGGTTTGAGGTGTGTGCGGCAAGTTTGACTGTTTGTGTCCTGCCCACTAGGTAGTCATGGAACCAATTTGTGGCTGGTTTAGAGAGTCCTGCGTCTGTAAGTTTGGAGAGGAGTAGGGAGTGAGGGACAGTATCAAATGCCTTGGCTAGGTCAATAAAAATGGCCGTGGTGATGTGACCTTTGTCCATGCTCATGAGAATGTCACCGGTGACACGTAGCAGGGAGGTGATGGTGGAGTGGGATTTATGGAAGCCCGATTGGAATGGAGTGAAGAAGGAGGATGCTTCCAGATAAGGAGTGAGTTGGGACAGGACCAGTCGTTCCTGTAATTTGGCCAGGATAGTGAGTAGAGAGATGGGTCTGTAGTTGCCTGGGGAGGAAGAATCACCACCTTTTGGCAGTGGGATAATGGTGGCCTGCTTCCAGGCTGTAGGAAGCTTGCCCAAGGAGAAGGAGAGGTTAAAAAGGGTGGCTAGAGGAGCAGCTATGGCTGGGGTGGATTGGAAAAGCATCTTTCATTCCAGGGACATCGGGCATTTGCCTTTGTTTGGGTTCAAAGCCCATAAAGAGCAGAAGACATCTGCTTGGGATACTGGGCGGAATGAGAACGCAGAACAGGGGGCAGGTTTGGGGCATGTGCGGAGGGGGGCCAGAGGACAGTATACTGAGGGAGGACAGGAGTTTATCTGCACAGTTAGAGAAGTGGGTGTTAAAAGCTTCAGCTACACTGATGGGATTGGAGATGAGGGACCCCAGGGCAGATAGTGTAGGGGTGGGGGTTGGGGGGGAAGAGCAGGGATTTGAGTGATTTCCAGAAATCAGTTGGCTGATTTATGTTATTGCTAAAAGCCAATAGGAAGTATTTCTTTTTTGGCTTGGTAGATGCTGTTTGTGTGAGCATTTTGTAGGGATCTATATGTAGTGAGGGACTCCTGTGGTCCCTAACGTGGCATATTTTGATTAAGTCTGCCATAATCCATGGGAGGTGTGTGCCCCTAACTCTTTTCATACGTAGGGGTGCATGTTTATCCCAGACTTTTAGGAAACTGGTTTTGAATGCCTCAAAAGAGGTGTCAATGGAGGATGCTTCAGAGATAAAGGACCAGTTTACACGTCCTAGGTCCAGCAGGAGAGATGCTAAGTTGAGGGAGTTATAGGACCTGGTACGTAGTGTTTTTTTTGGGGGGCGGTGGGGCCATGCACCTTTCTTATCAAGAAAATCATGTGATGATCACTTATAGAATTGGGTAGTAGGCCTGCGCTTAGAATCCTGTGGGGGTAGGAGGTGAGAGCCCAGTCCAGTAAAGAGTGATTTTGTGACTTGTGGTTTAGTCTGGTGGGATCGGCAATGAGTTGGGTGAGGTTCAGGGCCTTAATTTTGGTCTTTAGGTGGGCTTTTCCAGGACCTACCCAGTTTGTGTTAAAATCACCAGTGGCGTGGAGCTGTCCCCCCACAGCTAGGGACTGTAGGAGATCAAGTGGGAGAGGGTGTCCTGGGGGGTGTGCTGGGGGGGCAGTATGAGCCTGCCACATATATAGGGGTGGAGCATGGGAGTGAGAGTTTTATGAGTGTGGAATCTATGTTTCCAGGGAGGGAGGGGATGTCCACTATTGTGAACTGGTGACTATTGGCAATGTACATAGCCGTGCCTCCTCCTATCTTTTTGCCTGGCCAGTCATATCTGATTATTGTGTACCCTGGTATGGATACTTCAGCATCAGTGTGATGAGGTTTTAGCCAAGTTTCAGATATGACTAGGATATCAGGGTGCTGTGTTAGAGCAATTGGTTGCAGCAGTGAGATTTTAGATAACAAGCTGCAAGTGTTTAGGTGCAGGATACGGAGGCCTTTGGGGAAAGAGAAGGGGGGTGGGAATTTGAATTTGAGGGGGTTGGGCCGGGGTTCACCTCTATGTCCCCAGACAGAAGCAAGAGTAGGGAGATGATATGTTTCATTTTTGTCCGCAGAGGGTTTGGGCAGGATGTGGTGGTACAAGAGGCGGGGGAAATAGGGGTTAGGGGCAGGCTGGGGTGTATAAGGTCAGGAGTCCCAGATGAAAGGAGGGTGGTAGGATAGTGGCACTAATGTGACTGTAATGGTTGTGAGCCCAGTCATGAACAGGTGAGTGTGAGTGGGCAGTGTAACATGGGTGAGGGGTTTGCCTTGGGGGAAGTGATGGTGGGGGTTTACGGTTTGGGAGGGCAGCAGGGGGCAGGGAGGATAGAGTGGCCAGTGAGAGGAGAATAACAGCTGTAGGCAGCAGCATTCTGGACTGAATTGTATTTAGGTGGCTGAGGATTTGGTTTGGTGCCCTCTGGTGGCAGCAGCTGATAAGCTGAAAATGGGAAAATAGGCTGATAGGTTTTCGAGAGTCATGTGACATCAGCCTATAAAAGGAGGAGCTCACCAAGGGCGGTGGTGGGGGTGGTGGGGAGCCGGCACGCAGTGCTGGCAGGGCAGAAGCACACAGGCAGTGGGAGATGCTGAGCTGGTTCATGAGGCAGCAGTCTGAATTCAAAAATGTCGCCAGAACCGCACCCAGCTGCCGAAATTCTGCTGCTCAATGAGTGCGCACCTGGGTGCTTCCGGGGGGGGGCTGCTCACGAAGCTGCAGGGGAAGGATGGCTTCAATCCAGGGGCCCTTGCGACTCAAAATCCCAGTGTCTGAGGAGAAAAAGATGGTTTATATAGTCAGTTACAGTGGGAGGTGTAAGTAAGCCTTTAAGGTAGGTAACCTTGCAATTGGTCCAGGGAATACAGGCACAAAATAATGGAGTTTGAAATTTGTGATTTTAGACTGCGTGGTCCTTTGTTGAAAACTGTTTGGTGTAGTGGCTGTTGGTGCTGGGTGCAGTAGACCTCGTGGGAGAGACCCTCTGCAATTACTCTTACAGTGCAGAGATTTACTATAGACCCAGTAAGTGAGACACCCTTCCATTAGGGCTTCTATGTGTATGCTGGGTGTATTTGAGGGTTTTAAGGAAGAGGGCAGGAGGGAACAGCAAGGCGCGCCTCCCGCATAGCGAGTGCTGTTTTCGGCTAGGAAATTGAGCGTGTAGCACTGTCCCTTGGGCTACTAACGTAGTTACTAGCAGGAAAAAATGGCTCCGGTAACGTAATTCCTTATGGGGTTTACTGCAGAAGCAGGTTACTGTGAGCAGGGACTATTATGAACAAGCAGGCTCAGGAATGCTACTGGAAATGGCTGCCGTAGTGTGTACCCTTATTGGGTTTACTGCAGAAGCAGGTTTCTGAGAGCTGGGGCTATTCGGAGAAGGTTTCTGAGAACTGGGGCAATTCAGAGCAACAGGCACAGGAATGTGATAGAAATCAGACACCAGTCTCTGGGAGAAGACAATTTCTACTCCTATATGGGTTCCGACTGGGAAAGAGTGCTGGGGGAATTTTGTCACTACTACAGGCTTAGTACACTAACCTCCTTCAGATTACAATAAATTTCAGAGAAATCAACAGTAGTCAATTAGAGAGCCAGGGAATTTAAAACGCAGCTTGAGCATTTACTAAAAGTGTGGCAATTTCTTTGCTTCGGTAATAATTAAAGGCATTTAGATAAACAACATAGGCAGAAAGAGCAGTAGCTTTTAAAATGCAGTGCGTAGATATAAAATTTAGCAAGCATGCGAGGACAACACAGAGATTAAGTACATCTTAAGGCACCAATGTTTAGGAGCATCCACAGAGGAGAACTGCAGGCAAAAATAACAGTAAATAAACTATCAGCATTCATATGCCAACTTTTAAAAGGCACACAGGCAGTGGGAGACGCTGAGCTGGTTTGTGAGGCAGCAATCTGAATTCAAAAATGGTTCCAGAACTGTATCCAGCTGCCGAAATTCTGCTGCTCAACGAGTGCGTACCTGGGTGCTTCTGGGGGGGGGTCCTCTCATGAAGCTGCAGGGGAGGGCTGGCTTCAATCCAGGGGCCCTCACGACCCAAAATCTCGGTGTCTGGGTGCTTCTGGGGGGGGGGTCCACACACGAAGCTGCAGGGGAGGGCTGGCTTCAATCCAGGGGCCCTCGCGACCCAAAATCCCATTGCCAAGCAGCTTCCCTTGTTTTGGATATAGCTTTTTAAAATATTTTTTTGAAAAGGTCTGAATGTAGATAAACTAGAAATCAAATAATCTTTGGAAACTGATCAAAGATAGGACTTCCAAGTAGATGACAACAGCAGGGATAAACTAAAGGCAACTGCACAGAATGTCCAAGATGACTAGCATGAAAAAAAATCCCAAATGTAGCAAAAATACCCAGTAAAAAATGGTACAGCTTTTTTTCAGTTAACACAAAATATGTTTTTGCAGTGCATCCAGTATACAGAATAAACTGAATAGCATATTTATTTATTTATTGGAATCGGAATTGCTAACCTAAGTAGCGCTAGAAGAGACTCTTGTATATATATTACAGTACCACACAGTGATAAGTTGCAAATGTGTTGCAATATACAATAGTCCATAATGGTATGCCACCTTAACAGTGACATTTCTATGGCAACATGTGTCGATATTGACTACAGCACCATGCTACCATAGAAGTGTCACTGGAAGGGGCAACCACTTCCCCTGACTTGTACCCCTCCCCGAACTAACTCCAACCTGGAGTTAGAATCCTATAGCTCAGGGGTGTGGAGGGAGAAGCCCCCCATGTGGGAGGTTTGGGGGCAAAGCTACCCCTTGTAAAAAATATTCTTGATCAGTGTGGCTCCATGCCTACTGCAACTCGTGGCCACCATGGAATCCATTCCTATAATGCTGGGCGTGATCTTTTTTGTCGTGCTGGCATATAAAACCTGTTCATAATCTATCACAGCAAATCCCATTTAGTTAAATGGGATTTCTCATTGTGACAGGGTAGAATTGGACTCTGTCCCATTTGTTTTGGAGAAAGTATTTAAATGCAAGGATCTGTATTCCTTCCTTTTCTGTCTCTTCTGTCTGGCTGTGCAACCAAATTTTCCTGTGAAACTTCGGACTTGATCAACCTGAACAGTCTCGCAGTCCTTTGCCTCTCTCTGTCTGTTTTCTCTTGCTGTCTGTTTTTCTCTTTGTATATCTAGATCTGGTAATATAAGAATATGTGCAAATCAATATATAGAAATGAAACTGATAATGGGATCACTTTGTTTAGAAAATATGGTGTTACTGTTGAAATGTATATACAGTATATATATATATATAGTATACATATATATATATATATATGATTTGAGATGACTGTAGAAAAGTAGAGGTTATTTGAGTACAAATGTCTCAGCCTTTTGCAGCTGCTGTGGGGACTTCAGGAAGCTCACTGTTCTAGCAGATCCTACCCAAAAGTGATGAGAACAGAATGTTTTGCTAGAACAGGATGCTTGCTAAGGATGGGGGTTGAAAAGCCTTATAAAATAGCTAAGCTGCAATTATAGAGAGAGTTTTTTGTTTTGGAAGAACAAGAGAGAGTTTTACAAGAGATTTTATTTTGCTTCTGTATATAGTTATTCTAAACATGTTTATTTGTTGTTGCTCCAACTACAAATAAACAGTTTTATGGAATTGTACAACTGCTCCTGGGTTTTCCCGTATGCTTCCTGACCTGTGCCTCAATGATATAGATATACTACAGCTTGTCATTGGCTGCAACTGTAGTTAGAGTTAAACATTTATGACACCTATGATCCCGGTGGGGTATTTAGAAAAGGGAAATTGTGTAAATACACTGTGCATAATTTTAAATGTTTTATTTGAAAAGACATGGCAATAAAGAACATTAGTGATAAAAAAAACATCATCATAAACCTAACACATTCATGCTGAAAGAAAAACATTTTATCAATATGACTGGCATATGACTGACAGGGAAACTAATTTTTTTTTTTTTTAGGAGAATGAAGGTTCAGCACAAAATCATTTCAAATATATGCAAACTATATACATGCTACTTGATGGGAAAATTGATATTTTGAGCATTAAGAAGAAAAACTAAAGATAAAAAAGAGTTACTAAATAAAATCATTAACAAACAAAATTTTCAATGGCACTCAAACAAATGAAAATTCTTGAAAAACACTCATACAATTAAAAAGCAGTTAAAACAGAGGTTGTTGCTGAAAAGTAGAGTTTGCACTGTTAAAAAACAAAATAAAAAGCAAATGTTACCCGAGGGGAGAAAGAAGGGAAATTGCTAGCCATGGGACTAAAAAATAATAAATTCTAAGGGATTTGGCCCCTATGCACAAAAGGGTGGAGTGGCTATGTGCTGCATATGTGCAATGCGTAGCCACTCCACACTCATTGCATCCCCACACTGGATTCATCAAATGGGGCATGCAGCCCCAAGGCACCCAATCCCTGGCCATGCAGACAGCAATGCACTGGGGTGGGAGGATGCCTGTTCTCACTACCCACCATGTACTAAGGCATGCAGTGTGACATGCAGGGGGGGAACAGAGGTGGAAAGGATACACCAGGGGGGAACCCTGTCATAATGGCCGTATGCCACCATACTGTCACACCCACAGGGTCCCACATGGCAACCATTTCTAAGCACCTGCACCCTAACACATGGAGCCCCCCACATCCCTGCCACACTGAGATACTACCTGCACTTGTATGCCACATCCCTGGTGTAGACGGTGGGGGCAGTGTTCATCGGGCAATGCCACTGGGTGACTCATGGCCACAGCACCACCTGCCAGATCCTGGGGTGGTGTGGTCAGTGCCATGGGGGGGTTCATGGATGTTTGTGGTGGGTGGTACTGCTGTTCTGGAGCCTGTGTCCCACTGTGTGCTGGAGGGGATCACTGCTGGGGTTGGGGCTCCACATTGTACGTGGGCAGCAGGTGAGCATTGGGGGTCTGGGGTGGGTGCTGCCTTGTGCTGGGGTGAGGAGTGGCATTGCTCCTGTCAGTGAGGAATGCCTCCGGGGCAGGTGTGGGGAGCTGTTCTGCCACCGTTGGCCACCCACATGGTCTGTGGGTGCTTCTGTGGCTCTGTGCCTGTGCCCAATGCTCAACCATGGTGCAGCACAGTCCAAAATTGGGGATCCACTCTGGGTCCCAGGCAGGCCATTTGTTTGGCCACCCAACTGGGACCACAATTCCAGCCCTGTCTGTCCTGCACAAACCTGTGCACCAGGGGGAAGGGCTGTGGACAGGTGGCTAGCAGTTGTGCATGCCACCAGTGTGCACCTCTCTGTAGATGTGGAGCTGCGTGGGTGGGTTACACACCTCAGGTGTGTAATTCCTGTGCGTTAGTGCATTGGCACCATTATACCAGAAATCAAACAAGAGACAGGATAAATTACAAGGGACATACTAGAGATTAATAGACTGTTAGAAATTCTATAAACTATTATGCTCCAAAGAGAAAATTATAGTTCAGTTGAACACTGAAAAATATATTGGCAAGATTAATATTCCCATCTCAAACTGATAGTATCTCCTAAGCAAAGACATCTCTCTAACAGACAAAAAAAGCCTTAAAATAATGGTAGGAAACAATGTGCTGTGATAAAGCCCTGGGGATATATGGCTTTCCATCAAATGTCTATAAAAAATTTGAAGAGATCATATGCTGCAAATTACTGAAAACATTTAACCATATCATTGCCATGAAGGGGATCAAGTCAAAAATGCATGTGAAAAAGTGTGTGTGAAAAACTGTGTGGAAAGCATCATGAGCATGAACAGTGCTGTGGACTAATGAGTGTAAGGCTGAATAAAGCCCATGTATTGGTATATACAGTCTCAGAGGCTGTATATTTAAGTTCTGGGTGGCACAGGGAGGCAAAGCCTCCCACATATAAAACTGATCTATGAGCATTTCTGAAATGTTTGCAATGTGCATGGTATGGCACTGTTGAGGTGAATAAAGTAGTGCCACACTGCAGATCAGGTGTGTTCCCTTACTGACTGCTGATTTTGTTTGTGCAGCATGAATTCCTTGGTCTGGTGATTGTTGTGAGGTGTTGGCTGTGTTTAAATGGGGCTAGTGTACAGCTGTCTGTTGGCAGTTTGTTCATGCTCATTTGTGTGTACGGTGATTTGGGGTTAGCAGTAGTAGTAGTAGTAGAGAATTTGTTCTGTTGTCATGGAATATAGCCATAGAAGTCCCTATGGGTATTTGTGGGGCATTGCTTACAATTTCCATCTGTGGGCTTAAGGAAGTGTCACTTTTACTATTAGTTAGTTGATTTTGTGTTATGTATGTTGCTGGATTATATGCATGTAGTTTCATTTGTGCTTTTCCATTTGTGATGTGTGCACTGTTTGCTGCTGTAGAAATATATTTGTTTCAAACTTATATTTGGAAGTGTGTTTTTTTAGCTATTTGTACCTGTAGCTGTTGTGCTTACAGCTGTTTTTGCTCACACAGTTTTCCTGATGAGATATTGTACTGAGCTGTTATTGATTAGCGGTTTTGACCGGGACCCCTGACAGGACCCATCTATGTCTGTCTGGGAGGGTCTAATAAGTATTTTTTTTTTATTAAAGAACAAGGATCCATTGGAATACCAAAGTTATAAATCTAGTTCTTTACTGAATGTTTACAGTAACACTTTAATAAAAACTCTAGCTGACAGACTATGAACAGTAATTTGGAAGACAGTTGGAGCTATCAAATAATTTTCATTAAAATCAGAAATACAACAAAAATATTTTACAAAATACTAATAGCTTTCATCTCCACTGATGTGGAAAAGGCAGATGACAGGTTGAATTGGTCAGTTTTTATTTGAAGTCATAAAAAAATTACAATTAAAATAATCAAAATAAGACACAGAAACCCTTAGATGCAACAATCACAGATGGAATATTTTGCAAACCCTTTGCTCTGCAAAGGGGAACTAGACAGGGGTGTCCTCTTTCCCAACTGCTCTTTAAAAGATACCTAGAACAGAAAATACTGGCTATCAAATCCAGTACTAAAATGGAGGGAAACAAATTTAAAAGACACAAATTTAAAAGTTCCATCACTGAGGATGATTTAATCATGCATGTTACTAAGCCACCAAAAAGCATATCAGCAAAACTCACAGCTGAGATATGTGTGGGACCTTCTCATTTCAAAGTTATTCAAGAGAAATGTGATTTGTAACAGTTGAGTTGGGTAGCACCAAAGCCTCTGTTTTCTAGATGGATATTAAAATAAAAACCCAGTAAAATAAAATATTTAACAGTAGAAATCTCATCTAATATTAAAGTCAGGTTTTCCCTCAATTGTTTCAAAATACAGAAAAAAATAAACTACTGTAGAAAGATGAAGATTATTACCATTAAGCTTATGGGGTGGAATAAATGCTGCAAAGATGGATATACTTCCAATAATTTTCTTGAAAATAAATATTCTTCAACTGTTCATACCATGGAATTGGTTTAATGGTACTAATTGGATAACTTCAAATTTTATATGTGGTGGAGGTGTACCTTAAATTATTTACCCCCCCAAAAAAAAAAACATCAGGAGGTCTAAAGTTCCAGGGTTCTTCTTCTAATTTGTAGTAATTCAGTTGTATGTTATTTCTTGGTGTTCACTGCAATATGATATTGTGCCAAGAAAAACATACAGTGGCACCAGTCAGAATAAATGTATTAATACTGTAGTATATCGCAAAAATACTGCAGTGTACTGCAGAGAATAATGTAATTCAATGATAATTAAGCCCTTTTGTCCTATAGTATTTTGTGACATGTCACTGCAAATTATTGTGATTCATCATGGATGTCTCCACTGTATGAGCCATACTATCTATCCATAGAATGAACTTTGCTGGAAGATGTCATTGTTAAACTTGCTTCTGTAGTGTTTCTAACAAAAATTAAAAAAAATCTACCATTTAGCACACTCTAATTTAGGAGACATTCACAATCTTTAAACAGGTAGCTGAAACACTGAACATTAAAATGTGTAATTTGTATATACATGTAATTTAATTTAATGCAATTTAGCCACTACAGAAAAATAAAAAAATTAATTTCATAAAGAACATGGAAATAAACTATATTAGATGGGAGAACATTGATGTTAAATGATTGAAAGACATAGTTAAATGAGTGCATTTCAAGAATGTAGCAGGAATGACTACTACTGTAGATATGGTATGTCATAAGATGACATACAACAGTTAAGCATAGTCCCATTTATGAGAACTGCAAGAATAACAAATTACAAGTTCAGATAAACAGGAGTTCAATATAGTGAGAGTACATTAGTACTGAACATATTTTGTCAGGGTGGCATAACGTGAGATAATATAGTGAGGAAGAGGCAGAATATTTTTACCATATGTGATAGTATTGAATGTGTTTTGACGGGGGAGTATAATGTATTGTAACACAGTGGGGAAGTGCTGTAAGAAGTAAGGACAGTGAATTTTGTTTTCTGTTTTGTTTATTTGCTTGAGCTTGTGCTAGTGCTTTTTATTGTAGTTTACCGTACTGTAAATCAACATAATGATTTTTTTTCTTGCAGCAGTGTTAATAGTTGCTGTATTGTTGTTAGTTGCAGGCTGGAAACTCTGTCTTGCAGCCTTTGCCAGGAGACCTCACAAAAGCATCAGCTGAATGGAGTAGCAGGCCGTCTAATTCTCCAGCCATGTTAAACATTTTGTAAAGCATTCTGCTTCTGCTGAATGTGTGGGGAAGGGTGGTTCAACTTCCACACTTATCATTGTCTTCAGCCTTACTTTTGCAGGTGTCCATTACTGGAGAGTCACTTCCTCCTTTGTGTCGAACAGGACAGATTGGAGCAAATGCTTTCTAAACTGAATTTTGAGAATTTCTGGTTTGCTTCAATCACATGGCTGGATCTTTGCGGTGGTGTTTAGCGGTAGGAATTGACACCTAATGCTACCATCCTTTGTTCGAGTTACCTGAATCTCAGGGTGTGCCACTGAATTGCCCAGAAGTAGTACATGATTTAGGAGTAGATTAAATGACGTAAGGTGCACTTGACACTACGCACAAAGTTGATTATCAATTGTTGAATAGCACATTATCCATCCATGCATTCTGCTGGCTGGCTAGCATAGAACATTTTGTAGGTAAAGTTGGCATGTTTACTTATAGAAAGAATCAGTGTTCACAGGACTTCCCGATCAACAAAAAGGCAATTTATGGGAACAGTTAGCACTGACACATGTCAAAATAGTAATGCAATCTTTGTTCTTTTTTTAACCTGGAAATATCCATTTCCAAGGATCATGGTTTTCTGTTTTTACTGGTAACACCAGTATAAATCATGGAATCCTCCTTGGTTTGTGGATTTTGAATTCTTGTGCTGGTGCCTCATGCAAATTGCATATAGCTGCACAAAATCCTTAAGATTTCAGCATTTTCTTTTTTTTTATTTTCTCTTTCTATGCCCCCTTCTCACAGCATCAGTCTCCACTTTTCAGAGATGCCTAGGCTGGTTATCTTCTACCTTCACCCCAGGTAATGTTCAAGAACTCCTGTGGGTCTGCCCCCATCCTGCCTAGGTTGTACCCCCCAGGTGGGAAGGGAGGGGACCCCAGGTCACCCCTCCATAGTCCCTCAGTGTGTGTCGGGCAGCCCAGTGAGTCCCTTATGAAGCCTGGTTATGAAGTCTGGGGCAGCTGGGTCCCTTCTACCAATGGCCAATGTGGAGTGATTGTTACTGGATTTATGGTCTCTGTTCCTGAGGGTACTGGCACTCGAGGGGATCCAAGGAGGTAGGGCACATAGAGACATGCCACTGCTCCTGATCCCGGCTAGTGTCCTCTCCTCCTGATAACTCTGCAGCCCCATTGCACCACCACACATGGCCACCCAGGTGGCAGTAAAGCAGCATGACCTGCAGCCCACCCTTCCCGGAGGAGGAAAGCAGCCCTCCAGATGCTCGATCCTACTCCCCTGGCCAGACCTCTAGAAACCCGAGTTTGCTTCTGACCCTGGGCCACTGGTATTGCAAGCAGTAGTGCTGCCGCAGTGCCAGCGGGCCGGCCCAGATTTCAGCATCTTAAAATGAATGCTAACTGTGCTTTGCATTCTTTCTGCTTTGCTGCATATAAAATCAATAAGGAAACCACCCACACTGCTTTGTTGTAACCACCTATGCTTCCTGTGTAACCTTTGTTTAATTACCTATGCTTCCCACCAACATCTCCATCAGCTGAGGACTGCTTTCCTTCCTGAAGCCACAGTTTTCATTTAGTATGCACCTAAACATCTTTTACTACTTATACTACACTGGATGATATTAAAACAAAAATTAAAGTATCAGCACACATGGGCAGGGCCACTAGAAAATTGTGGGCAAAGTAACCTGAAATTGCAGAGATTCATTGCAAAACTTGCTTGGAAATGATGGGAGTTGTAATATAGACCCTGACTGCTTCACAATAAATCTTTTACTGTTTTCTGCAGCATATATTAGTCAGCATAAATTACTAAATGAATACACTAACACTTGAATATTTTTAAATATGAAGAAAAACTTATGTTCCTAACATGAATCCTAAACGGATAAGATGTGTTGCCTCTCTTCCAAAGTGTAAAAACATCCACCTCATACAGTGCTGAATAGATTCTATTTAGTGAGCCACAGAAAATCAATCTTAAATAAATCCAGGATAAACAAATATCTGTTTCTGGATGCAGAATAATGAAACCTGACCAAAAGCTATTTACAGTGCTCTGTCAACTGTTCACCCACTTTGGTGTAAGAAAAAATAAGCTGATGGAGTGGCAACTAATTCAGTTTTAGTAAAATGTTTTAAAGTGTTTAATGTTCATAACTTGCACTATAGATGTTGGGCACTATTATTGAAATCATATACTGAAACATTATATATGGGTGTTGTTATGGATGACAGTATAGCATAGTGGTTAGAGTAACAAACAGTGATTGAATTGAGTACGTCCAGCAAACATGGGTTTGATTCCCACAACCTCCACTTGCATACTGTGTGACTCTGAGCAAGTCACTTAACCTCTTCAGTGCTCCTGAGTCACCCCTGAAAACAGGCACTTCTGCATAGTGGGCCTTACCTGGTTTACAAAGTATATAAAAAAAATATCAATATATGTTCACTACATCATACAGCAGTCAGGGTACCATGCAATTTACTTGAGTTTTACTCTGGCTGCAAGGATTTTGTATAGGTAAAGATAAATATTCAGATACATTTTATGTGTTTTATAAGCTTGTTTTTAGACTTTAGTCAGGTTTTTATTGTATTCTTTGCATGTGAGCATCTAGGTTGTAGATTGCTAAGCACAGGATCACTGTTATCAACTAGCTTATTCAAGTTTATAATCAGTAGGGTCATTCAAAATCCTCAGTTGTTTGAATGAAAACTATTTTGAATGAAAATATTTTCACAAGGAAGAAACTGCCTTACTACTTACAAAAAATACTTCACAGTTAGCACCCCATTTAGGTGAATGGGATCATTTGCACCTTTTCTCCCACCTTCTGTTTCAGTCTCTGACAACAAAGGGTTTTCTGATAGACTGCATTAACAAAAAGCAAATGGTAAGTGTTTAAGTGCACTTATGCTTGGCCAGTGGATTTTGAAACACATTCAATGACACCTGGAAGCTAAGACTCCAGAGGCTGTACAATGCTGGTAGGCAGAGTGGTGCTCTATTCACATCTGAGCTCAGACATGAAAACTGAGAGACACCCTTTTCATGGAGACTAAGTAAAAAAAAAGGCATCTACATGTTTGGGAGATGCACGATTTTCCACTAGAAGGTCCTCCACGAATCACTTGTTGATTTTTTTAGGTGAAGACTCTTTATTTCAAAGAAGCAAATTAAGGCAGTTTTTTTTTGCTCCTCCTATCCCCTGGCCATCCACTCCTTCAGACCAGCTAAGGTTCCCTACCACCGCTGTTGAGTCGTATCCACCATCCACTGCCCCTTTTGTCATGCTACCAGGTAACCCAAAATAACTCTTCATCAAGCAGGTCCCTACCCCTGTAGGAGGCTACTAGAGGAGGAGAATCACCCTAGAGAGCTTCCTGTGTATCCCAGGCATGGCAGGGGTCAGAACAGACATGTGTCTGGGGCTCCGTGCTTATGGATGGACCAGCAGCCATCTTCTGGTTTGCCAGTGGGTGTTTTCCCATTTTCTTGGGAGCATGAGAGGCCACATGATGTCAAGGCAGAAGCCGACGTCCATCACGCTCCCTCCCGCAGTGAGGACTGATGTGCTGCCGTGCCTCTGGCCTCCACCAGGAGCCAGCAAACACTGAGCCTTGAACCCTCCCTCCCTCCCAGGAGAAGGTGAGTGGTCATTGGACACTCCAGCCCTCATCCCCCCGGGCCAGCCCTCAAACACCCAAGTCTTTTCCCATACCCTGGTCAGTGGTGTAACAGGCAGAAATCCAGTTCAGGCAGTTAAATGATAGCTAGAAAAAACAAAGCTGGCCCACCTTAGTGGTGGTGGTTCAGATTAATTCACATCTGAGTTCTAACAAGCAATGAAATCAAGTAATTTTGTAACTTGTGTGGGTGTTAGAGAAAGGGGATCATAGTGCTGTCACTACTGCCATCACCCTTAGGGATGTGAACTGCATTGTTGCTACTGCCATCACACCTGAGGGGTGGGGGCCATAGTGCTTCTGCCATCACCACTGGTGGATGGGGAATGTAGTACTGCTGCCATCTCCCTTAAGGGATGTGGGCTATAGTGCTGATACTGCCATCACACCTGAGAAATGGAGAATTTAGTACTGCTGCTATCACACTTGAAGGATGGGGTCCATAGTGCTCATACTGCCATCACACCTGAGGGATGGGGAATGTAGTACTGCTGCAATCACTCATAAGGGATGGGGGTCATAGTGCTGATATTGCCATCACACCTGAGGAATGGGGAATGTAGTACTGCTGCCATCATACCTGAGGGATGGGGAATGTAGTACTGCTGCCATCACACCTGAGGGATGGGGGCCATAGTGCTCATACTGCCATCACACTTGAGAGATGGGGAATGTAGTACTGCTGCCATCACACCTGAAGGATGGGGGCCACAGTGCTGATACTGCCCTCACACCTAAGGAATGGGTAATGTAGTACTGCTGTCATCACAGCTAAGGAATGGGGGCCACAGTGCTGCTGCTTCTGTCACACCTGAGGGAAGGAGGGCCATAGTGCTACTGCTGCCATCACTTCAGAGGGATGGGGCTATAGTGCTGTTGGTGCTGCCATCACACCTGTGAGATGGGAGCTGTAGTTCTGCTGCCATCACACCTAAGGGATGGGGGTCACATTGTTGCTGCTTCTGTCACACCTGAGGGAGTGGGGCTGTAGTGCTGTTGCTGCTGCCATCACACCAGAGAGATGGGGGCTGTAGTGCTGTTGGTGCTGCCATCACACCAAAGGGATGGGGGCCATAGTGCTGCTTCCATCACACCTTAGGGATGGGGGCTGTAGTGTTTTTGCTGCCGCCATCACATCTTGTACCTAAAATAACTTTAAATTGGTAAAAGGATGGAAGGATGTGCAATAGTGGAAGTCAAAATTGATAAAATGCATGTCAGTTAAATATTGTTAAATAAAGTACACAAAATCAAACACTGGTAAAACCGGATTTTGGCTTAGCAGACACCGTTGGCTGATCTAATGGCACTTAGACCATTGCACTCTGGGAGAGTTTTGAGAATACCAACTGAGGGCATATAGCAGCCTGCATCTGCCGCAAGCCCCCTAGCACCATTCCACAGCCCATTTTGTTGTGCAGTTCTGGGGCAAGACCCCTTTTGGTCCTGCAGCCTGCGTTTGATGCAGCCTGCTTTTAAGAATAGCGCAGGGCGCATTTTTGACACAAGATGCCACTGCGTTATTTATGTTTGTTGGAGGCACCTTGTGTCTGTCTAAGGGCTCTGAGAATCAGGCCCAGGGACTCAGCTTTTATTAGATCTTTAAGCTGCTGCATAAACAGGGCTACTCATTCATCATCTGTATTGAACTGCTCCCCACACAGCCTTAACTGTCTGATGCTATGCTGCTTCTTGAAGTGTTCCAGCTAGCCATTACTTGCACCAAAGCTACCTTGATTAACGCCAAGTTGTGTGTGGAATTGGAATGCTTTTTCTTTCAGGAGAAAGCCAGATATAGGTGTGCTCTTCTCCCTCACCTGGCAAAAAAACACAAATAAATTGTCTCATCTTGCTTGTCATTTTTGCAGGCTCGCACATTTTTCTGTTTTTCCATGGCAGTGGAACCATGCATAGCCATAATGAATTCTCTGAGTTTGCCCTTTGCATCCTTAACATTGTTCATGGTGGATTTTCCAAGCCCCTACTCAGCAGTAAGAGCATCCGCATGTTCATCACTCCCCAAGTGGTCATGGATTTACAGCTTTTACTGCAAGGTAAGCACAGTTCTGTCACTTAGATCCACTCATCGCAACCATTATAGACAGCTTAACTGACAATCTTACTGTCACATCTGAAAAGACACTGAGACTGACACACAGTGAAATAGAAAGTCAGTCACAGTTGATTCAAGAGCTGATTTTGAACTACAAATACAGAAGCTAGATAAGATTGTGGTTCATTAGGGAGGGAGTTCCAGTTTAATGGGGTGCACTTAAATAGGACTGCACTGTATAGTCAAGCCACACGTATCATTATTAAAAGAATAGGATTGCTCTCCAAGAAAAAAAAATACAGAATGAGATTCTATTAAAACCTTTACTTAAAGGAGCATTAAACTCAGTATCATGGATATACCAAGGTGGATTGGCAGCTTAAACGGCAAGGCCTATTGACAGGGGGTCTCCAGACAAAAATATCAAAAGTGGTCAGGGTTAGGTAATGTGTGGGAGGGAGAGGGGAGAAGGATGGTGGGAGGGAGCTAGGGCTGGAATTGGAGGAAAGTAAGGAGAAGAACTAAGCAAGGCTAGGGGACCCTTCTTCATTTGCTAGAGAGCGATTTGCAGTTTGCAGCAGTAGAGCAGGCACTCTAGCACTTCATTTGGCATGATTTCTGGGAGACAGGAGCTTTTCTCAGACAAAATGTGGAGTTACAGGTATGAGAAAGCTAGCAGGATAAGAGCAAAAAAAAAAGAGGAAACAAACACAGAAGGCAGTCAGGCTGGCATGCAGGGGTTTGGGGCAGGGAGTTGTGGGCCTGCAAGGGCTGGTCTCAGGGATAATCTAAGTAATTGTATAACAAGAGGGGGGGTGTAATGCTGCTGAGTTTGGCCACAGCTGTGATTTAGTTGTTCACATTATGAACTCGGGAGGTTTTCCTTTTAAAAGCATTTTCTCAGGTAATAACACTGAAACACCAGAGCAGTGTATGAGCCACTGATAGAAACTTTCTCTAACTAGGACAATTTTAAATGCAATTCCTGGAAAATTATTTTTGAGGATGCAGGGGCAGATTTCTTGTATTAACTACAGTATGTCATAAGTCATAGTTGTGTGGTTATCATTGGTAAATATAGTACAGTGATCAGTTTTATCGTCTTTTCAAGGTGAATTTAATGAAAGCTTAAGAAACTACCATATAGCATCATTAGGGCAAATGCTTTGGGAAATTGGTGGTGAGAGGGGAGGGGCAGGAGGAAAGATAGTGGGGAGGCTGGGGTGGGTAGGGGCATTGTTTAAGAAGCCTGGTTGGAGAAAATGCAGTGAGATGAAGGTTTGCAAGTTTAGAGGCCATGTTTTGTGGATGGAGGATAATGTAGGAGGTTTGTCTGCAATACAAGCAAATAAAAACCCCAGAAAATCTAAAGGAGTCATTTTACAACGTCGAAAGCAAGTAAGCAATGCAAGGCCTCCTCCCCACCTTTTGTAGTTGGAATTTAATGAGTCAGGATGAGTTTGGTGTTAGCTGGGCACAGTGTAGTGTTGTCAGAATTATGGTAGGGATTGGGAAGAAAATCACAGAACCAGAAGCCATCACGTGGTCCAGACAGAGGGAGAGCAGAACAGCTGAGGAAGGGAGGGGGCAAAATAGCAAGTGTCACATGGAGTCCTAGTGGTGACTGAGGGACTGAAAGGGGATCCTTTAAAAGTTGCAATGAAAAGGGGAATTTGCCGGGTCATGCAGGCACATTGGGCAGTTGCCATGTTTGAGTATGATGACAGCAATGTGCCAGGGCTCATGTGCACTGAGCGTGGCACCACCATGTTGGTATGGTTGTGCTGGAAAATACAACACTCATGCGTGGGACACTGGCCACCATCTTCTGCACAGCTGGGAGCCAGCTCGCATGAGTGGGTAAGGTACAAGTGCCATTTTGAAATTAGCAAAAGTTTACAACATGTTAATAGGCTGATTTGCTGGGGAAATGTTCAAAGGGAGCAGTAGTAGACATAAAAGGAATATAAAGAGAAGGATGAGGTACTTGCAATATAAAGGAAGAAGGGTAGCAAGCCAGCGGGGGTAGCATAGTGTTAGGCAAAGGTGATGGGTTCCTGGGAAGGTATTGTTGGTAGTTATATGTTTAATTTGAATGCTCATTTTCTGAGTACTCTGCAGAAAATGAGGTTATATGCCATATGGAAGACAGCCCCTCCTTAAAAAAATGTGTTTATTTCATAGTATGGTGCACTTGAAGGGGTAGGTGGAAGAGCAGGCGGGTAAAACATTAAATTTCTGTCCAGTGCAAAACCAGAGATTATAACATAAACAGGGAAAACAAATTTAGGTCCCATCCTTACTGGGCAATAGCAACATAAACCACACAAACGTAACTCATTGACAAAGTGCCAACACAACCAGGGGGTTGGGGAGTAAACTATCATTATACTGTACTCCACAAGCATGATGCTGCAGTTCCTTGAATCTGTGCAAGACATACTTATCAGCTACCAGTGGTGATTTTGCTTGCTATTCACATTCAGGGTAACAACTGAGGGGATGTTTGCTATTTTCACAGATATTTCATTAGGTAGTCCACTTGTTGTATCTATTAAGTTTGTCATAATGTCAGGACAGGTTGCCTGGCATCTTCTGGAGATTGCATTGACAAAACATAGGTGATATAGAGCAACATCCTGGGGAAGACACCTCAATAAAATCTATTTGCCTATCCTGGGTGAACAAATGGCACAACAAATTTCCCAAAGAAAATAAAAAATGGATATGGGGTGGATCCATTCGCAGGATACTGAATACTGCATATGTTGATCAGGTGAACACTATCTGCAAGGATTTAAAGCTGACAACTATTTATCTAGATTAACTTTTGCAGTATGGAAATAGACTTGTTCACTGCTAGCAAGATTAATGGGAATGGTCTAAACAACTCTATAAAATAAATTTCACTTAACTGAATGACAAAATAACAATATCTATATTGCCAGCTAATACATTCCATGCAGTTTAGTAACAATGTAGTGAAATGGTTATGTAAAGAAAACAGGTCAGAGTGCAAGTACTCAGTGGACAAAAACATGGTACCATCAAAGGGGCACATACTGTTTGTGGCTATGGGGAAATCGTAACTAAGGGGCTAGAAAAGTATAAAGGTGAAAAAGCATTTCAATGAATTTCAAAGGAGCCATTTTAGACTCAGTACTCACAGGGCAATAAGGATGACAGTTCAAATATTTTGGCAGGAAATGAGTAGGTGTTATGGGATGGTCCTGCTACCGGGGGTAGCCAGGGATGGTAAACCAGACGTGATCATTTGGGGAAAGGTGACCATAGAAAATAAAGAAGATATAGTAAAGTAATAAGCACTACATATACATATGATACTAGATAAGCTAGGTACTAATAGTAGAGGTATGGAGTGTACTGATACTGTTGTATTTTCTGACTTGGCAAGCATGGCACTCAAGCAAGGGAAGACCACTGGTGGGGCAGGGCAGGTACAAGTGAGAATCCAATGGCAACGAGCAATGGAAGGTACCAAAAGCAGTGGTGACTTGGATTTGGACTAGCAAGGAGCCCAGCTCCAGAATCTAATAGTCCAGAAAAGTAGGAAAGGAATGGAAAAATGGTGGCATCAAGCACTGATGGACATAAGGGGTTGATTGGAATCCTGAAACAGACCGATAACTGATTGTGATTTGGCTGGTTGCTAAACTAGCAAGGTTTTTTGCTAAGGTATCTTGAGCAGGTGGGGGAAGGGGGGATCAAAACATGGGGAACTGGTATAGAAACATAGAAACATAGACTTTGAAGGCAGGTAAGGACCGCTTGGCCTACCTAGAATTTGTAAGGTAATATAAATGGGGTGTTTGGGAGGTTTCAGCTACAGAAGGGGGACATCAGTTGGGACCAGGAGAAAATGGGAAGCTGGGACCAAGGGGGCTGCTGAGAGTGGACAGCAGTTGGGGTAACATTATGAGACAGGAAGGCTGGGCCATGGTGGGTGGCGTTGACAGTAGCTTGGTGGCTGGGATGTTACATTAAGTGAAGACCACAGTGAGCTGTATGGGGGTGAATGGGATAGAATGGGGAGTTGCAGGCCATGGTGGGCTCCTAAAGGTGGACAGCAATTAGAGGACCAGGGTTGAGGGGGCACCCAGGGCATTTTGGTACCGTGTGGGGTTTGTTTCCCAGGGGACCAAAGGCAGGTATCAGGTATGCCCCGTGTCGAGAATGCTGTTATTACCAGGGTCAGCTACCGAAGATGGGCAGTGGTAGTGACCAAGTTGGAAGAGAAACACTGGGCTATGTTAATTGCTGAAGGTGGACAGCAGTTGGGTGGCCAGGGACTATGGAAAGTGGACAGCAGTTGGAGTTAAGAAGGAAGAATTCTTGGGACCATAAAGGCTGCTGAAGGTGGACAGTAGCAGTGTGGTTAGGCAGAAATGGAGATGGCCATCGAGTATGCAGCAGAACCCAGAGTACAGTGGCTATTGGGGTCAGCTGTTGAACATGGACAGCAGAAGTGACTGAGTTGGTGAAAAGCACAAGGCCACAGGACCTGTGGAAGGGGGCAGCAGTCGGGTGGCTGAGGACTGCTGAAGGTGGATAGCAACCGAGCCCAAGAAAGGAGGAAAATAGGGAGCCACAAAGGTGGTGGAAGATGGACAATAGAAAAGTGGCCAGAGGAGCAAATGGTGGGTGTCAGGTATGCACCTGAGTCCATAGTGCTTTTACTATTGGGGTCAGCTGCTGAAAGGGACATCAGCAGTGACTGGGTATGGATGGATGCATGGGCCATGGTGATTGCTGCAGGTGGACAGCAATCGATTGGTTGAGGGCTGCTGAAGGTGGACAGCAGTTGAGGTCAAGACTGGAAAGGAAGTTGGAGCCAAAAGAGCTGCTGAAGGTGGACAGAAGTGGGGTGGACTGGGGGAGCCAAATATGGGCATCAGGTATGCACCTAAGTCCAGGGTGCTGTTATAATTGGAGTCAGATGGTGAAGGCAGGCAGCAATAACGGACAGATTGGGGTGGAGGCGTGAAGTCACAGGAATGACTGAAGGGGACAGCAGCCAGTGGGCTGGGGACTGCTGAAGGTGGGCTGCAAGGGAGGTCAGGGAAAGGAAAAAATGTGGTGACACAAGGGTGCTAAAGGTGGACAGCAGTGGGGTGGCTATGAGGAAGTTTCTTTGAATGAACAAGTCGAAAGAATTGCCTAGTGGGTAAAAAGAGGGTTCGGGTTCAGGAACATTCTACTGTCAGAGAAGATGCCAAGCATGCCCTAACATCATCACAACAGATGCAATCCCCATTTCTCATACAAAAACTACAAAATACAGGGATCATTCAGCTGCTGCTTAGCTAATTCTGTATGTCTGATGATGTGTTCAGAATGCCCCACCCACAAATATGTATGTGGGGTAAACAAGACAGACCCTTAAGAAGCAAATTAACCTGCACCACTACAATATTAAACCCCAGATCACAAACAAACCAGTGTGTGAGCATTTCTGCAGATTGGGACATGATTTAGATGATATGAAAGTGGCAGTCCTGAAAAGCAGCTTCAGAACACAAGGGAGAGAAATGCCTCACAGTTCAAATTAATGCTGGATTCTGGCTTGAATAAGAAGGATTGTCTCTAAAAAGACAAGCCCCATTGTTATAGGCCTGAAAGCCTAGAAGGTGGGACAGAAAATGGGGGAAGGGGTAGGGGGAACTGGGAACCAAGGGGCGGGGTTTGGAAAAGTGGTCATGGGGGTGGGCCAGGGAGAGAAGAGGGGGCTCAGCTCCAGAGAGGATGACCTCATGATATGGGGTGTGGCATTAAGAAAAGTAAGCCAGGAATAGGTTGAAGGGGGGGGGAGAGAGAGAGAGAGAGAAATACAGCAAAGGGGTGGGGGCAAAAGGAGGGATATAATGGGCTGCTCAAAGACGCTCTCCCTCACTTTCGTTAGGCAAATTTTGATTTGTTTAGCACATCAGTCAGAGAGTTCCTGAAAAAAAAAGAAGAATTTGCTTGGTAAGATAACTTTTCATAGCAAAAAAGTAGGAGTGTTTAAGCGTTCTAAGAAACAGCATTGTTTAGGTTGTGATAGGTTTTGGTGAGGTAGCTGGGTTAATCTTTAGGTAGTATCTTTTCTGGCAACACTACTGGGGAGAAGTTTGATTGAAACAGATAGAAACACTTGATATAAAGAAACAGGTGGAGGGTGCCAGATTGTTTGCCTTAAGAGACAATTATTATTTGTGGGAAAATGCTAGATTTTAGCCAAGGTATTAGATCTTATGAGGATGAGTTGTTTACAATGTCTGCTTATTGGGGTTTCTCTTACCAGAAGTTGAATCCTATGGAATCCATTAGGCTGAATCGCTAATCATATCAGATGCAACAAGCATGGAGCCTCGTAGTTTTAAGTGGCTTTATTGGTTTTGAGTGTCTTGGTGGATTAGTGGGGGTTTATAATCCCCCGGTAAGCTTAGTTGACCATCGTGGTTGAGGCAATAGTGGGGCTGCCACAGAACCAAGAGGACAGAAGAGTGCTAAAAGGGCAAGTGTGAGCTGGTGGGGGGTTGAGCAAAGAAGAAAAAGAGGTTCCGACGGTGACTCACAGCCTAAATAATCTAGAGGTTTGAGGGGGATATTTATGTGCAGCTGAGTTAACTAGAAAAGACATGAGCTACAGAGGCCAGGACCCCGGACGGAAGAGCACTGGGGGGGACAGTACCGATGAGGTTCATGGAAGGCCATGAGCTAGGCGATTGATGAGGGACAATGAGTAGTTCATATTGTGGCCTGGCCGCATGGTGGGAGGAGAAAACAAAGGAGCGTATCTGGGCGCAAAAAAAAAAACAAAAAAAAAATAACCAACCAGGTGGGTAGCGAGCTACCGCGTGGTTTGGGGTGAAAGTCCAGGATCGCTTTTTTGTTTCAAAGAGACAAAAGCTGCTGCTGGGTTCCTGAAGGGAAGATGTGTACAGGAGACCTGGGATCAGGTCGAGAGAGACACGGGGGTTGGGTGGGACTTTTCTACCTGCTACTTCACGGTTCACATCTCTGCTCAAGAATTTAGGAATTTGGTTAGAGAGGAGAGGAGAGGATTCCAAAGGGGGTGACTGGCCAGAGCTAAGCCTCTGGAAGGTCAGACATGAGCAGTTAGGAGGAATGCCTAGGAAATTCTGCATACAAGAGTGGTGTATATTGTACATGGCAATTAATCTTATAAGAAAATGTTAGCTCTGGCAGGTTAGTTTCATTGGCAGTATGGGATAGGAAACCAATTTATTCCACAATTTTAATTTCAAATCTACAGCTGGTCAGACTGCAGGTTTGGGTCTTCAAGTTCGAGTTCAAGTTTATTGCAGGAAAATACTCCATTTAGCAAGCACATTCACAAGGAGGTTCTGGTACACATACATAGGCATAAGGACACAACATACAGGTATCATTTCAATAAGAATAAGTCAAGTACTTACAGACTTACAGAATACAGTGAAAGTCACAAAGGGATGGAACCATTTAAGACAGAAATAAGGACTAGCATTGGCAACATGAACAGCTAATCTAAATTAATTCAAATAATTTAGTAGTTAGGGATAAAAATGAAAGCACAATGGGCAGGTACGGTAGAGGTAGCATAGAGGATAAGAGACATAGGAGAGACTTTTTTATTTTTTTTCTTTCTTTTCTTGGGTTAAGGGGGGGACAAGAGGAGGCAAAAAGTTGGTTGATTGGGTAAAAAAAAAAAGAAAGAAAATAAATAAATAAATAATAGCACACAAGATGTTTTTTTTTGGGGGGGGGGTGAGCCTGCCCATTACTTACCATCAGTCGAAAAAATTACTCCTATCAGGAGGGCAAGAAGGGGAGGAGAAAAGGGGAGTTTTGAGCTTCAGCAGTAGTGCCAGCCTGAATCCATTTGATGTTGGGGGCAGCACTATGGAATAAAAAGGGGAGTTTTGTTTGGGAATGCAGCAAAAGGGCGGAGATAGGGCTGTGTGGTGGCCACCATTTTGCATCAGGCCATGGGAGCAGGTGCCATTTTGTACAGGCCGCAGGCAGCCATAATTTTGAGAAAGCAAAAGGGGTAGGAAGCCACGGTTCACAGTCCCTACCTATTCAAACAGAAGAATAAATAGTAATAAAATAACATACTAGAAAAGGGTCCTTTATTTGTGGGGGGGGGGTCATAGTTACCTAGCAAGGCCACTGAATAGATCAGCATACTATTGATTAAAGGGGAGACATATGTTTAAAAAAAACAAACACAGTGTTGCTTTCAGGGCGACATGCCACAGTCACAGGAGGCTGGATATTGTCAGGTGGGCAAAGATAGAGGCCACGGGGCAACCAAAGTTATTACAGACCATGTGGTGGGTGTCCTTTTTTTTTTTTTTTTGAAAATGGTGCAGTAAGGCCAAGCCAGCATGAGGGTACTAGACCTAGTGCTGAGAGAGGTGATGGTTGTCATGGCTAAACAGGCATTATTGGGATGAACGCTTCCTTTGAGGTGGATCGTAGTCATGTAACTTTTCTGTAGGATGGGATGATTTGCAGCTTTTGGCAGACAAATCATTCAACTGAAACAGCCTTTGTTATCATTTGCACATGACTTCCTAGATGTTCAGTTAGTATATAAAATATGGTTACAGCCACTGGGGGTACACCATCAGAACTTTGATAATGAAATAGCCTGTATATCGCTATTGTACAGTTGTCTGAAGTTTGTCTTAACAACACAGACACTATAGTTATAAACTGAGATGATATAAGTACTATTGTAGCCTGGAGAAATCTCCATGGAGTTAAAGATCAACAGGAACTACCTGCTCACTCCAGGAAGAAGGTGTACCTTGGAAAGCATTCCAGATAGCTTTCCCTGGTAAACATGGGTGAATTAATCTTTCTTCAGGCAGTCTATTCAAGCAAAAACAGTGCTAAAGTAATTTGCAGTCCTGATTGGTGGCAGGCAGTTTAAATAATCCCTTTGTTAGCTTTAGGTATTTGCAGAGCGTAGGTTATGTTGTTTGATATGTGCCAGCACTCATTACAATAGATATGGGGTAAGGTCATGGTATAGCAGGAGGTACCAGGGGTTTATCAGCAGTTATGAACATGGATATAATGGACAGTGTGAAGCACGATGCAAGCATTTGCTGGACAAAAAAACGAGTCATAACATGTAAAACTGTGAGGTATAATGCTATTTTCTCCTGACTTTATATCGGGATGGAGTTTTTTATACAGAGCAGTGCCATGATATACAGTGGGTAGATCATGTTATGGGGCCTAGTAGGGCCACATATTAAAAAAGTGTGGTTTTTAAAGAACCAAATCATGCCTAATGGACTCTATTATGGAGCAGAACATTGCTGGTCTGAGCCATTGGGGGGGGCAGATGGGATTATGATAATTTTAAGTTTGGAGAGTGGCATACAGTAGGTTTTTGACCTTTGACACCAGTCAGAGGGTGTGAGCATGGGTGTAGGCAAGCACACTATAAGCGCTCCATGGGGTGCAATTTTATTTAAGTGGGGTAGCAAACAGGCTCTGAGCTACTTCCTTTTTCCATGAAAACTAACAAAGAAAATACTGAACCTTTCTGTAATTTTACTCATAGGAGTTGAAACTAGAAGGACTGGTCACTAATACTCTCTTTGCATCCCAAGGACAATACAACTTTAAAGGCTCTGGGCTGGTATGTGGGTGTCTTAGGAAACAATGCATGGCAGTTGTATTTACCCATGCATGGCAACAACCACTGTCATGAGAAACAAAAGTTGTAGTTATGTGCCAAATGAGGCATCAAACATACTAACATACTATTTGCCAGCAGATTAGGCCTTACGGTCTATCGAGTCTGTCAAACCTTAGATCCTTAGTTGGGTGCCGAGGCCCTCCCATCCCTTGTGCTCCATAAACCCCTATCATCCATCCCCACCCCCCTGGGACAGGCCATCATCTGATACATCCACATGGTCTTGGTGTACATTTGTATATTGTCAGGGGGAAGGTAGCTTACCCTAACAATGGGAGGGGGTAGCAGTGAGTCCACTTGGTGTGCAGATCTGAAATCCCGGGCTACACCCCTGGAGTGAGGAGCTTCACCCCTACTTCAGGATAACATTTGAGTGGTTGAGAGACAGTCACTAAGGGGCGGTACAGCGGCACCCTTAGTGGCACATGGGTTGGAGAAGTACAGTAATCTTCTACCATGGCATCTTTTGAGTCCTAGGTTTTGTTTCTCAGGTTAAGGGAGGAAGCCTCTACTCCCATTGGGGAGCAGAATATTATGGTATTGGGCAGCAGTGCATTACTCAAAAAAAAAAGGGTTGTCTAGAGGTGAAGGGATGCAGGGGATGGAAATATTAGTAATAGGTGTAAAAAAAGGGGGGTTGTTGGTCCCTCCCAGACAGAAAGCGAATAAATTAAGTGGTTTGGGGAGGATGTAATAAATCAAAAGACGAGTGATGCTTCAGACGGTGCAGAGAGTGGTTTTGAATCACTGGCACCTTGCTTACAAGGCTATGGGGCCGGGGCAGATGTTTTCATGTCCTCTGGCTTGAGCCACGGCAAGTGCAATGGGGCCACAACATGAGGTGGGTTGGAGTGTAATGGTCAGGGAGGACATGAAGGTAAGGGAGGAGAGCTCTTGACAGTGTCTCGAGCTGGCAGAGCTCTGTGCAACATGGATATAAGTAGGGCAATCGGGGATCGACAAGTAGCTGATATCATGAGGCTGGGATAGGAAAAAGATGGCCCATGCCACCATGGGGTCCACCTGGTCACAGCAGGTGAACAAGAGACCAAACAGACTGGTTTGTTCAAGCTACTGATCAGAAGTAAGTTGCGTATGACTGGGGGAAGATTGCTAGTACCCACTTACCTGTGGCCGCTAAGGATGGCAGCTGGGGTCAGAGGAGAGCAGGGGGCAGAAAGCCTATAGGGGAAAAGTTGTTGGTTAAATTGGCAGAGGTGCTGCTACTGGTTTGCTACTTGACATGTAAGGTGAGCAGTTTCAAGGTAGGGTGCAGGGGCAGCTATGGGTGTGCAATTTGGGGGGGAGCCATAGGATCCAACATCAGGGTGCCTCAGTATCAGGGTTGCAATGAGGGGCTGGCAGCCGGAGCAAAGAAAGGATCATGAAATTCTGATATATCAAAAAATTGAGCAGTTTAGAAAAAGGGGATCCATGTTCCACTACAGAAGCATAGGAGAGTGTGTCATTGCCCAGTTCATGGAAGGTGCAACAGGGAATCATAATTGGGGTGCAAAAGAAGGGAACATGGCCCATGAGGGAAAACCCAGAAATTAATTATCACATGCACTAAGATGGGAGCAGCCTCTGAGGCTTCAGCCCACTGGATGTTGAATGACAGCTTGAGAAAACTGAGTGGGGGAGCAACCAGCTGGACAAAGAAAAACAAAACAAAAAAAAACATCAGAAGTGGAAATCATTAAGGAAGTGTTTCATCTATCCACAGAAAGCTGGAGCAGGTGGGGGGGAGAACAGTATGCATATAAAATAAATGGTTCACATGATTTGTTTATGTGTTGTAGAGGCCAGCTACAGGACAGAAGTACTGGAGCAGGAGACATTTCTGAATATGGTGTGCCAAGAGACAGGCCGAACAGAAGCCGGGGGGGATGAACAATTGATTTTGAGCAACAAAAGGTATGGATCCAGTGGAAGGGCATGGGAGGGGTGCATCGAGGGCCCTGTTATTGACACTGATGGATGGAAGCTGCCAGACCAAACCTGAACTGAACTGAATTATGGTACACCTGGGTGACAAGTGATTTAGGTGCACGTTTGTGGTTACTCTTGTTTAATCAAGATGCAGGATGACCAGAGAGTCCACGAGGGGAGAGACCAAGAGTCAGATTGGATAGTGGAAGATGGCAGTAAGAAGGGGATGGGGGGTCATGCTCAAAGAACACAAGGCCATAAAGAGGGGCCAAAAAGAGAAAGAATTAAAAAAATAAATTGTCAAGGTTTGGCTGGTGAAAGGGATGGCGGCAGGATGACATAAGTGAAATAATAGATGGGTGGTATAGAATAGAGGTACCCAGCTGGTAGAGAGGGGTAAACAAATTATCATCACAATAATCAAGAGGGACACGGATGCAGGATTGAGGATTTCACCAGAAGGAAGGAGTTTGGGGGAAAGCCCACCTTCCAATGCAAGCTGGAGATGGGCTAGTGGAAGAATGAGAAAGGAAAATATTTTCTGGAGGGGAGGGGGAAGACTATAGAGTTATACCAAGATGAGGTGTAAGAGAAAAAGGGTATGGACACCCAGGAATAAAAATGGGGGACATGAATTGGACCCGGCCCAGACAAGAGGAAAGGGTGTGGACACCCAGGAATGGAAATGGGGGCAGGAATTGGACCTGGCCCAGACATTAAGAGATAACCTCTCAGGTTTACATCGGGAAGGGGATGAAAGAAGAAATGGACAGGAAAGAAAGACCCCTTCTGGTTTACATCTGGAGGATGGAGAGGGAAGAAAAATAAGATATAAAATGTAATATGAAATGCGATGAAAATATTATATAAATTGTGATAGTTCAAATGAAGAGAATCTGAAAATAAATGTTTTAAATATGGCATGTAAAGGAACTCAGTATTGTTGATGAAAACTTGAATGACAAAGTTTTAATAAATGCCATACTGACTGAGCAACCAAAAAGCAATACTGAGTGTAGTGTCCTTCTTTGGGTGAAAGGCTCTAGAACAAAATGATTGTCTCTAAAAGACAAGCCCATTATTTATAGACCTGGAAGCCTAGAAGGAAGGACAGAAAGAATGGGGGAGGGAGGAGGAGACTGGGAACCAAGTGAGGGGTTTGGAAAAGTTGTCATGGGGAGGGTAGGGAAAGAATGGGGCTCGGCTCAGAGAGGATGACCTCACGATATGATGGGGTGTGGCATTAAGGAAAGAGAGCCAGGAATAGGTTGAAGGGGGAGAGAGAGAGAAATAGAGCAAAGGGGTGGGTGCAAAAGGAGGGATATAATGGACTGCACAAGGAAGCTGTCCTTCACTTTTGCTAGGCAAATTTTGATTTCCCACCCGCCAGCCAAGGAATTATGGGATACAGTAAAGGAAGAATGAAAAAGAAAAATATTTTCTGGAGGGGAGGGGGAACATTTTGGAGTTACACCAAGGTGGGGTGTAAGAGAAAAAGGGTATGGACACACAAAAGAATATGAAAATAAATGTTTTAAATATGGCATGTAAAGGAACTCAGTATTGTTGATGAAAACTTGAATGACAATGTGATAGACTTCTCCCTCTCCCCCAGTAAGGCTATGGCATACTTCTTTCCCTATAAAGTCTGCTGCAGTAGCAAATGTTTCTGTCTTCTAAACTATATATTTCTAACTCTACCCTTATGGGAAGGCCACCCATAATGGCATCTTCCGCTCCCTTGACTGACCCTCTTTTATTTCCTTTTCATTCCCTGCCTATGCCTACATAAAAAGAGTACAGTGTGTTTGTTTCTGGGCAGAGTGTAAAGAAGTGTAGCCCTAAAAACACTTCTCCTAGAGCTGCATACATCAAGCACTGGGTGCTCTTGGCAAAAGAAACAGTGTAAGCAGTAAGAAAGACAGATTAACAGCATAAACAGAAAGGCTGCACTGGCCCAGATATTCAAACTGCGCCAGGCTGTGGCGCAAGCCTCGGCGCAGTGCAACTTGGCTGCGCAGGGGCATGGACTGGGCAATATTCAACGAAGCTGTGCCATGGCTCAGCAGAGTTGAATACCGCACCCTGGCAACCCATAGTTCTCATGGCACAGTGGCACTGTGCCAGTGGCCAGAGTGGAGCATGGGGATATGCTAGTGCAAGTTCCATTATGCAAGGCGCAGCAACCGCGATATTCAAAAGTTGACATGCAAATGGGGCCATAATGTATGCAAGGTGCACATGGGACCATTGCATGTCATTACCTCATTGCATGCAGGTGCACCAATCCTTGACGACTTGTGCCTGGTGCCCTGCCAGGCAGCAGCCGTCAAGGACCGACGCCCCCTGCAGCATGGCAATGTGACCCATAGCCCGATTGCGGGCTGCAGTAAAAAAAGGAGAATCATAAATCCCTGGTGGTCCGGTGGACTTGCCCACCTGATCGCAGGCTAAGTAAATAAATGAAATTATCTTTATCCCTGGTGGTCCAGTGGACCTTCCTGCCCGATCGTGGGCTAAGTAAATAAATGAAATTATCATTATCCCTGGTGGTCAAGTGGACCTGTCTGCCCGATCGTGGGCTGCAGTAGAATAATAGAAAACCTATCATCCCTATGGTGGTCAGTGGACCCCAACCCACCCATTATCCCTGCCCGCTCCCCAGTCAGCGGTGGGCAACCTTTCACCTGCCCGCCCCGCCGCCCACTGACTGACACCATCGGTGAGGGCTGTGCACCCATTGGTCCAGGTGAGCCAATGGGCATGCAACCATAGCACCATTACATTCAGATATGTGAATAGTCCCATTCACATATCTGGGCGTATAAATAATGGTATGGCTGCATGCCCATTGGCTCACGCTGTCAGGACCAATGGGCGACACCTACCAACGGTGTCAGTCCATGAGCAGGGGGCGGGCAGGTGGGGGGTGCTGCCACCCGCTGCTGACCGGGGAGGCGGGGCAGTGGATCAGTGTTGGGTGGGTGGGGTCCACTGGACCACCAGGGATGATAGATTCCATTATTCTCTAGCTCCACGATCAGGCTGACAGGTCCACTGGACCACCAGGATATTGAGATGTTTCATTATTTACTTAGCCCAATGGACATGGGCAGGACACTGGACAACCAGAGATAATGATAATTTCATTTATTTACTAGCCTGTGATCGGGCGGAAAGGTCCACTGGACCACGAGGGATTTTGGATGAATCTTTATTTACTTAGCCCAAGGACACATTGGGGCCGCCACCAGGAGGTGCAGCTAGAGAAGCTGGTAGGCTACCTACAGGTGGCAGCTGCCGTGTTGCGCCCTGCAATGTGGCAGCTCACCTGTGGGTGGCCATCCGTTGTTCCTTTTTTTGGGGGATCAACTTTGTGTTGGCGCAGGTAGGGGTTGCACATGCATGGCTCTGCACATCCCGGGCTGAATATCGGACTATGCAGAGTATTCATGGGCACGCCCCCCACCTGCACCTGCATACATTACTGATGAGCACCGGCACGTCGGGATTTGTGCCGTGCACTTTTCCCATTTGAATATCGCGGCGGGGCACATCAGTGGGTTGCGCATGGTGCAACACTTTTGTGCCATGCGCAACCCTTTTGAATATCTGGGCCACTGGGTACAAACTTGTTGACTTTGAAATTGAAGAGAGCTCTTACCTGAGCACAGCGATCCTGCAAAATGGGCTCTTAGGAACTGGCAGCCCCAGGTGAAGGCTGTTATATAGAAACTCCCTGGCTATCAATTAACTGAAAAGGGGAGGAGAGAGATAATTAAGATGTTTTACTGAATATCTTTTGCTACAGAGTGAATTTAAAGTAAAGGAATGGCTCATTATTGGTTGACGTCTTAAAGTGAAAAGTGAAGCCATGCTGATCTAACCAAATGTTTGTATTCGAGGAGGATTGACCATTAATTAGAAAAGGGGCAGATCAGCTGACCTAATGATGCTGTAGGGACTTGTATAAAAGCAGCCCTAGATCACAGAAAAATCAGATAGGCCTGAGAGTTCTTGAGGAGAGGTTATCTCCTCATTTGAGGAACTGAGAACTTGGTAAAACACAATATTGTAGGGGACTAGGAAGGTAAGCTACACTTTCTACAGAAAGTTTCATTATTTTCTTACTGGCATTAAGAATTGCAGGATTCAATTAAAGTGTAGTAATTTTATAACCAGAGGGGTTAAAATACAACTGAAGTTGCTTGATTTCTGTGCTAGACACATAGGATTTGGAAGGATATTTGTGCAATATTTTAGAAGTGTCCTGCTGTCTGAAGAGTGAGTTTATCCCTGGTTTCAGATAAAGGTTTTGTGTGTGTATTAGAAGCAGACATAGCAAATTGTCTTCCCTGAAAGGCCTGCTTACATCACAGGTGTCACTAGTCAATCAATTGATTCTGGGTAGGGCTTTTATCACTGTGCTGTCTTAGGCAAACTACACAGAGAGAAGCCAGTCAGAAAAGACTTGCCTGCTCCTGTTAGAAGCTGAGAAACTTTCTATACTGCAGAGAACAAACTAGAATGCATTTGAGGAACTGGGAACTTGGTAAAACATAATATTGCAGGGGACTAGGAAGGTAAGCTACACTTTCTACAGAAAGTTTCATTATTTTCTTATTGGCATTAAGAATTGCAGGATTCCATTAAAGTGTAGTAATTTTATAACCAGAAGGGTTAAAATACAACTGAAGTTGCTTTATTTCTGTGCTAGACACATAGGATTTGGAAGGATATTTGTGCAATATTTTAGAAGTGTCCTGCTGGCTGAACAGTGAGTTCATTTTTATCCCTGGACTCAGTAGATTGGTTTGTGTAGGAGCAGTGGTCTAGTACATTGTGGTGTTGGTTGACTTACTATAAAGGGCAGTACTCACCAGGGTGGTGGAGCAGTGGTGTATTTGATTGTTTCTAACAGTCACCAGTGGTTGTGGCTCACCCACCCACCCTTCCCTCACACCGCCCACCCCAGGCATGGCATTCCTTTATAGCCAAGGTTCTGACATCACTTCCTCAACAGGACTTGGAGCAGAACTGTCATCTTCTTAATTACCCAGCACAGTGCATACAGGTAGTACACACACACAAGGTATATATTACTCATTGTATATTATAAGGAAGAGGGACATGTGGGGAGTGGTGCAATGCACTGGCTGTGGGGCAGCAATTTTCTGGGAGACATTCTGGAACCTGTGTTGTTACCCTATTTGCAGGCAACTGTCAGCTCTGAGGGAGGAGGTTTCCCACTTCCAGATTGAACTGGCAAGGACTAAGTAGGCCTCCCCCACCCAAAGAGCATCAGTTCCACAACCACTGCCTCAGAGGTTGCCATGTGTGAAGAGCAGATGGACCACAGTAGGTTCGGGGAAGGTGAGGGTGGTGGAACAGAGGCGTAGCCCCTGAGTTGCACCTCTACACAAATCATATGTCAGCCTGGCAAATCAAGGTTCCTCTATGATGACACCTTCAATGGAGACCAAGAAAAATGCTGGGGACATCCACAAGGGAGACCTACAAAACAGTGGCAAGGGACACCACAGGGGAAAGAAACAGCTTCTGATAGGGGACTCAATTGTTAGGGGTGTAGACCTGGGGAAGGGAGATGAGAGGGAAGTAAGGTGCCTGCCTGGTGCCATGGCTTGGAGGGGCAGGATGCAAATCCTTAGGATTGCAGAAGCAGCATCACAGGAGAGGAAACTAGATATCATTGTCCACCTCGGGACAAATGACCTAGCTAGGCATGAGATCAGTGCAGTGCAGGATGAATTTGTAGAGTTGGGGAAGGGCCTCAGACAGGTAGCAAGAACGGTAAAATTCTCAGAGGTGCTGCCAGTCTATGGCAGGGGTGAGGCTAGGGTACTGCACACCATGCAGTTTAATGAATGGTTGAAAAACTGGTGCAGAGCACAGGGCTTTGGCTTCATTGGGGACTGGGGGTCCACCTGGAGAGATGAAGGTCTATACTGGCATGATGGTCTGCATCTGTCCAGGAAGGGAAACACAGTCCTAGGTGACAGGTTTAAAGGCTTCCTTGGTAAGCTTTTAAACTAGCCAAGGGGGTAGGTGCTGATAGGAAACAGGAAAGTTCAAGCCTCCCCCCACAAAACATGTCAGGTAGTAGGGTATACACTGAGGTATAGAACTTGACAGAGGGTAGGACAGGGGAAAATGGAAAAATGGACAAGGGCAATAAGAGCAGGGATGGGCTAAAAAAGGATAAAGCCAACATAAATGGAGGGCAATGAGTACCAATGCCCATAGTCTTGGAAACAAGCTTCCAGAGCTAGTAGCCCTGATGGAAGAGGAACACTTGGATATTGTGGCAGTCACAGAAACATGGTACACGGAGAACCAAGACAGGGATGTTAATATACCAGGGTACACAATCTACAGAAGTGACAGGGGGGGTAAAAAAGGAGGTGGAGTAGCTCTCTACATTAGGGGAAGGGATCAAAGCTACAGAACTAAAAAGTAAAGATGGAGGACAAGAGGAACTCTGGGTCACCCTGGAGACAGGGAATGGCATCACAATGTGCACAGGGGTTGTATACAGACCCCCGTCTCAAGGGGAGGAAATGGACAAGAAAATGATAGAGGGCATTCTCAAAATGGCTGAAAAAGGGGAGATACTGTTGATGGGGGACCTGAATATGCCAGATGTTAACTGGGCACATGGACTGCAGCCACATCCAAGAGCAGGGTCATTCTCGATGCCCTACAGGAGCATGTCTAGACAGCTAGTGGTGGAACCCACCCAGAGGGAGCAATATTAGACCTGGTACTCTCAAATGGAGAAAGAATCACAAACTTAGAAGTCAGTAGACATCTGGGAACAAGCGACCACTGCACAGTGTGCTTCAAAATAAACACAACCGTGGAGACAAGCCATACAAAGACAAGGATACTGGACTTTAGAAGGGCTGACTTTGGCATAATGGATGAATACCTAAGAAATGCATTAGCAAATGGCCAGAAAGGAGGGGTGGAAGAACAATGGAGAAAAATCAAAACTCCCATCATGGAGGCAACAAGCCTTTGTGTGAAACAAATAAAGAAAACAAAGCGGAATAAAACGCTGATGGCTCTCAAAGAGGTGTCAGGAAGCTTAAGGAGAAAAAAGGCTGCATTCAAAAAGTATAAGGAATCATAGACGGAGCATGACAGGGAACTGTATCAATTAAAGCAGAAAGAAGTGGGGAAGGCAGTCAGAAAAGCAAAGGCCCAAACCAAGGAAAAGATAGCCAACTCAGTTAAGAAGGGGATAAAACATTTTATATGTACATTAGGGAGCATAGCAAGGTTAAGAGAGGGATAGTGAAGATTAATAAAGGAGAGGGGAGGTGGGCAGAGGGAGACAGTGAAAAGGCAGAGATACTGAATGAATACTTTTGCTCAGTATTCACAAAAGAAGAAGAGGAGGAGTTACCTAAACCAAACAGTAGAAGCACTCTGGATAGTGGGGTTGACACCAGTCCATTTACAGAAGAAAGAGTACTGAAAGAACTCCTAAAACTCAAAATGGACAAAGCAATGGGGCCTGACGGGATTCACCCTAGAATCCTAAAAGAGCTAAGGGAGAACCTAGTGACACCACTAACCACACTTTTTAACAAATCATGGGAAGATGGGGTGGTACCTGAGGACTGGAGGAGGGCAGATGTGATTCCCCTTCACAAAAGTGGGAGCAAGGCAGAAGCAGAAAACTACAGACCTGTTAGTTTGACCTCAGTGGTGGGGAAAATGATGGAATCACTTCTGAAAGAAAGAATTGTTGAGTACCTAGAGGCCAGTGGGGCACAGGACCCAAAGCAGCATAGATTCACAGCAGGAAGGTCATGTCAGATGAATCTAATCAATTTCTTTGACTGGGTGACCAAAGTAATAGACCAGGGAGGGGCTGTGGATATGGCCTACCTAGACTTTAGCAAGGCATTTGACACAGTCCCGCACAAAAGATTAATAATCAAGCTAGCCAGCATGGGAGTGGGTCCCAGGGTGGTAGCCTGGGTAGCAAACTTTCTGCACAACAGGACACAGAAGGTAATAGTGAATGGAACACATTCTGAAGAAAGGGGGAGTTACCAGTGGAGTACCTCAGGGTTCAGTATTGGGTCCAGTCCTCTTTAATATCTTTATAGGTGACATTGCGGAGGGTCTGGAAGGAAAGGTATGCCTCTTTGCGGATGACACAAGATCTGTAACAGAGTTGATACACAAGGAGGGGTAGAAAGGATGAGAAGGGACTTGACAAGGTTGGAGGAATGGTCAGACATGTGGCAACTTAGATTCAATGCAAAGAAGTGCAAAGTAATGTACCTGGGAAATAAAAATCCATGAGAAGAGTACACAATAGCAGGGGAGGTACTACCAACAACAATAATGGAAAGGGATCTGGGTGTAGTCATATCAGATGACCTAAAGGTGAGTAAGCAATGTGAGAAGTCAGTAAGGAGAGCCAGGGGGATACTGGGATGCATAGGGAGGGGCATCACAAGTAGAAAAAGGAAAGTGGTTATCCCTCTGTACAGACAGTTGGTGAGACCCCATCTGGAGTAATGCGTGCAGTTTTGGAGACCTCATCTACGTAAGGACATAAACAGGATGGAAGCAGTCCAGAGGAGGGCAACTACAATTGTGCAGGGTCTACATCAGAAACCATATGAAGAGAGACTGAGAGAGCTTAATATGTATACCCTTGATGAAAGGAGGGACGGGGGGACATGATAGAAACTTTTAAGTACCTCAAGAGAATCAGCAAAGTCCAGGAGGGTAGCATCTTTCAGAAAAAGAGATGTGTAAGAACAAGGGGGCACAATTTAAAGTTAGAGGGGGTGGCTCAGGGGTAATGTGAGGAAATTCTTTTTCACGGTGAGAGTGTTGGACACATGGAACCGCCTTCCTGGAGAGGTTGTGGGGTCTAAAACAGTGGGGGAATTCAAACATGCATGGGACAGACATAAGTCAATTATAGTGGGGGGTTGCCGGAAGTAGGCTGTTGGTTAACTAGAATCTGCAGCTTATCCAATAGGTAGGGAAATTGGCAGACTGGGTGGGCCAAGTGGTCCTTATCTGCCGTCAAAGTCTATGTTTCTATGTTTCTATGTTTCAAACACAGAAGACTGTTGAAACTGTGACAAGAAGGTTTTCTACTCTGTGGCAGGGCTACCAGGGAAGGGTAGTTCTGAGAGCTCAGAAGAGCTGTTTTCTTTTGGTTTATTCCAGTTTTTATTTTGTTATTTTACTCTGAAGTTTAAGACTTGTGCCAAATGTGGTATATTTTTATTTTTGTGTATAAAATATCCTTTTTACAAAAATAAAATACTCTATCTGGAAAATAAACATCACGCCTAGCAAAGGTGTGTACCTTATTTTGGAAGTCTCGACTCACTTATTTACCCTACCCACATAACCTGTTCACAGACAAAGTTTTAATAAATGCTATGCTGACTGAGTAAGCAAAAAGCAATACTGAGTGTGGTGTCCTTCTTTGGGTGAAAGGCTCTAGAACAAAGACAAAGATTTCCTGACCCACTACTTAACATAATCCTTGAACTTAGCACAACCCAACTGGACAGCTGCGTAACAAAAGGCCATATATAAATAATGTATTAACACCTTCTACTTTGACCCTGCGTGAAGTAAATCAGCAATATTAAATTTGTTTTTGCCATAACGTTTTCAATTCTCTATAGCTTTCTGTCTGCATGACTTAAAAAAAAACTCCCTGTGTATACTTATTCCTGCTGCTTTGGTGTTAATTAGCACTTCAATGATTACTTAGACATTTTACAGTTTAGTTTTTTTTTCTTTTTTCTTGCATTGCTAATAAGAATCAAGCTTTTACAAATTTCAGTCACTTCAGCTTACATTTTAATATACCTGAAGAAGAGGCTTCCAGGCCTTGAAAGCTTTTATCTTAACTTTTTTTGCCAGCTTAATAAAGCTATTATCTGTACACAGCAGTACTATTCCCTTTTTGTTTCTCTCCTTCTTTTGAATGGGCTAACAAGGCACAACCCTACCTTGATCTGAAAAATGCAAGATACCCCAATCTGCCATAACTAATGGAAGCTGAAAAACCTTTTGAGAAAGTGAGCTAAACTGGACAGTGACATCTTTCTCAGTAGATTTATTTATTTAATAATTGTTATTTATTAATTTTTTATTTGCTTGCTTTTGGTAACTGGGTAAGTGCACCAGACAGGATTGCCTATTTTCAGGCATGACCTGGGAGATTACAGTTCAAACAAGATACAAACAATAATACAAGAGGTGCTTATACAATGCAGCACATAAAGAGATCAACAACCTTACATGTCAGTAGAATTACTTAGCAGGAAAGTGATGGCATACATAGCATAAACATTACGGCACAAAAGAGATAAAAATAGCTTTCAGAGATCAGTAACATAAGTGCATAACAGCAGTGCTGGTGGCATAGGACAGGGAAGGGGAAAGTAGTGCAATGACAAGTAAAGAGATATGTTCCATGAACTAGAGAAAATAAAGAGGTGTAATACATGAACTAAAGACATTTACATGTGTCTAGGGAGGTGAGGTAATTAAAGAGTGGATGCTTGAAGGCAGGGTGAGAACTGGAGATTCTAAGGGAAAATGGAAGGGAGTTCTAGTATTTAGGAGCATAGATGGAGAAGGCAAGTTCACCAATTTTGGTGGAGCAATAAGGGACAGTGACCAGAGCTGAAGTCGAGGACTGGAGGAGTAGGGGGCAGTCAATTGCGGTGAACATGGCTGCAAGGGAGGAGTGGAGAGAAGAACAAATTATATTGTTGGTCAGGCATCCTATGAAATATAAATGCCAGGATGAGGGGGATAACCAGTGGACGTCAGAATAAAGTGTGCAGTGGTGTTTAAGCCAATGGGAAGAAATGGCAAATCTGCAAACATTGTTATAGGCAACATCCCACATTTGAAGGATGCTTTCCTGCACTTGAGCAAAGACCAGCTGTGCATAGCAAAGACCAGGGAGCAAAAGTCTTTGGACAACAGAGATCCTAGTGGCAGGGGTCAGGGAGTGGCAAACATGATACGCCAATCCAATTTTGACATTCACAGCCTTGCATACTGCATTGACATGGAGAAAGAAACTGAGACACGGATCCAGAGTGACCCCTAAGTATCTGAAGGAGTCAATAACTTGTACTGGGGAGCCATTGAGACAAGAGATCAGAAATGTGGGGTTTAGGGCACTGAGCTTCCTGCGGGACCCAAAGAGTGTGGCCTGGGTCTTGGCAACATTTAATACAAGGTGGTGAGATGTGAGCGATGTTTGGATTCATTGCAGGTCAGAAGACAAGTGGGAATTGATGTCAGAGAAGGAGTTGGAGGAGGTATAGAGGACCAAGTCATCAGCAGAGAGTAAGGTGTGACAGTGGGTGGGAATGGTAGGTAGATTGTTTATATAGAAAAGAGCAGGAGCCCAAGGATGGAACCTTGTGGAACATCAGTGGATAGAGGGGCAGGGGAGGAGAGGACTCTATGATGCAGATGCAAGAAGAAAACCTTATTCCCAAAGGACTTACCCTTAACCCTTGCTGTATCTCAGACTAATACATCAATCCAGAAATCCTATAACTTCTAATTATGTCAGCAGCCTAAGGGTTGAAAATCCAGTAGACTCCACCTACAGTACAACACCAGATATACACAACAACTATAACAGTACCTCTAAAAGACTACGGAACCACCTTATTAAGGTATTCTACAACCACAAAAGGAAAGCAAAAGATGAAATCTCTGCCATGAAAGCCTTCTTCAGGACACAAGCATGAATTACAATACCATGCAAAACTGGATTCTTTATTTGGCAACAAAACAAAGAAACTTGATATGCTCAGACAGACCAAATGTTTGGGAAAACCTACAGCAGGTCAAATGACTATGAACTTTATCCCAGCACAGTACAGCAACAGAGCTGTGTAGTAAATTTGTTTGGCTCTGTACTAAGTACATCTGAAATGTCAATACTATCCAAAGGCTCTCATTCTGCCCAAATAGATCAATGGATGAACTGGAACTGTGTGGTGACTTGGAGGATTTTTTCAGAAGGTTATCCTTCAAGCACTACTTTCATGACAAGCAAAAGTAACAGGGGGACACAGATAACCAGGACTGCAGATACATGTAATTTCTAAATGAGAAGTAGTTGTGTGTGAGTATAAATTGTTTGTGCTGAGTATCTGCTTCAGTCAGTACAGTACAGATGTCTGTATGCTGATAGTCCATAATTGTAGGAGATACTACTACATAGAGTTTCAACATTTATGGTTCCTGGAATCGTTCCATCTGGTAGAGGGCCAAGAGTGCTGAGACTGTTAAGTAGATCTGAGGTATCCTTTATGGGCACTGGGTCAAAACAGCACAGACAAGAATGCCACTAGCATTATGTGTGCCGCAAAAATGTAATCAATTTTGTTTTTGTGGGGGAAAGAGCCCCCAGCACCATCTGACATGGGGTACTCTGGGGGGCTCTGCCCCCCGCACCCCCCAGACTGAAGGGGGGGAGTGGATCACAGAGAAAGTTAAAATCTGTGAGGCCATGGAATACTGTTTCCAGAGCCCCACATAAAAATTTCTAAGTCCAAAAAAGCTGGAGTCCATGATTAGAACCCTGATCTCCAATGCTGCTGGCCAAGCTGCTCGATGCCACAGCCCTCCACGGCATGGGAGCAGCACAGCCAGCATCCTGGATCCTGGTGCCCTTGTGTGCTATAAGCACCATGGACAGCGACCAGGGGATAGCTTACTGAAAGCACTTTAAATCCCCTCTCACTGTCCATGTTAGCGCTACAGGGACTAGTGCTCTCTTGACTGGTGCTGTTCCTGTAGTGTTAATCTAACCAGGTACTTCCTGGGTGTATTTAGGTGTGCTGCTTACCAGTGACATAAGGATGTTTTCTATCCAGCCCCAAATGTTCTCAGTACATTGTCAGTTCCTGAGATAATTGGGGGTCTGGGTTCCTGTTACGTATTTTGGGGGCAGATAGAAGGTGCCAGGTTTGGAGTCGTCAGAATCAGTATTTGAATCTGTTTACTCACTAATAATACCTTTCAATGATTTATTGTATTCTTTGGTGGGGTACCCCTGCAGTTTCATACAGTACTTTGTGTCTGAGAGCTGTCTGCTTCCTGCAGGTAATCTGTTGTGTTCATGATGACCCTTCCATTTCTTGGATAGCACTGACATTTTGGATGCACTTAGTACAGGGTCCAACAAATTTTCTACACAGGTCCATAATGTAAAAAACAAACAAAAAAAAAAAACAGAAATATAATCGCACACCACTGGTTGTCACATACAGCCACCACTCTGATCACCTGTGCAAGACTGTTAAAGATCTCAGTCCTATTCTTCAAGAGGATATAAGGCAGAAAGCTGCATTTCCCCAACTCCCACTCCTGGCATGTAGGCAACCCCACAATCTACAGCAACTTATTGTCTTAAACAAGATGCCAGCAGATAAGAATGCATCGGGGACAGTCTGTTGTCAAAAGAGATGATGCAGATTAAGCCCTCATATCATTACAACAGATAAAATCCCCATTCCTCCCAAGAAACAAGACAAAAACTACAGGGGTTATTCAGCTGCTGCTCTGCTAATGTTGCATATCTGATCCTGTGTTCAAAATTCCCCAACACAAATTGTTATGTGGGGGAACAGGAAAGACTCTTAAGAAAGTGACGGAACCTGCAATGCTACAATATCAAATACCAGATCACAAACACACCAGTGGATAAGCATTTCTCTAGCTTGGGACATGGTTAAGATGACAATGTGTCAATCCTGAAGGGCAACTTCAGAATCTGGAGGGTAACAATGCCCTCAGAGATTAGATTTATGCATTCCTTCTACACCCTGGGGCCTGGCATGAATAAAGACAGAGGCATCAGTATTTGAAATTAGCATTTCCTTTAATTTAAACAAAAAGTAACTGGACTGGTAAGTAACAAAAGGCCATAAATACAGTTTCTTAACATCTTCTGCCCAGACTTTGCTTGATGTAAATCAGCATTTTTAAGCTTGTTTAGCTCTAATGTTTTATAATCTCCATAGCCTTTTGTCTACATGTCTTTTAAAAAAGAAACTTCTTGTGTATACTATGACAACAGCTAGAATGTAAATAGTGACATTATTCCTACTACTTTGATACTGATTAGCACTTCAAAGGTTACTCAAACCTTTGAAGTTTTTCCAGACTGTGGACAGGGTACATTATCTGTCTTGTCTTGGAGCCAAGGAGAGCATTTATAACCATGAAATGCAAGGAGTTCACTCAGTTGTACTCAGACAGGGTGTCTTCTATTAGCTCCCGAATTCCTCTAAGTGAACCATCACAGCCCAGCTTATGAGACTAAGATGCATTCAGTGGTCTTGGGGCAAGTTTCATCCAGTGACAATGGAAGAGGTGAGTGGATGATTTCTGAGTTGTGGACATCTTGCAATCCGCACCCAGGCTCGACACACCTACTTGTGAGCTGTGTAGAGCAGCAGGGCCTGATGGTCACTAAAATTGTCTGGTCCTCTTTCTCAGAGGGAGTACTCCCAGTGTCACTGAAAAGCATATTGGCGAAACCACTTCTGAAGCAGCCATGTCTTGTTGAATTACCAACCTGTCTTTAAATTTCCCATTCTGGGCAAAGTTATTGAGAAGGTGGTTGTACTACAGCTTGAGGGCACACCTCACTGCCTTTGACATATATGAGCCTCTCCAGTCTGTGTTTTGGTCTATGCATAGCACAGAGATTGCACTAGTTAGGGTGCACAATGATCTACCCAGGGTGAGAGACAAAGAAGAACCATCAATTCTCATTTCTCCTTAATCTCTTCAGCATTTGACACCAGGGAGCAAGGTTTGCTATTGGACCAGCTCAGGGAGTATGTGAAACTCATTGGCAAAGTTGTCTACTAGTTTAAATCCTTTCTCAGTGATAGGACCCAGATGGTAGTGTTGGGAAGGTTTTCCTCACTTCTGAAGGTTCTGTCCCATGGCATGGCCCAGAGTGCAGTTCTGTCTTCCATGCTGTTTGCAATGTATACACTATGCCAGGTAAGATCATTAGGCAGTATGGGCTGAGGTTTCACTGCTATGCAGATGATACTCAGCGCTACATGTTTTTTTGCACCTGGAATACCGGGTATGGTTGATGTGCTTAATAGATTCTTGTTTGAGATCCAAGACTGGACGTAATTAATTTTGTTGAGACTTAACCTGGAGAAGACTGAAGTACTGGTGTTTGAGTGAGGACATGGGGGGAGGCAGTGACAGCTACAGAGAGGGAGGGCGTTCAGCTCGGCTCCTCTCGGGTCTTGGCTGCTATGAAGGTGAAAAATCTTGGAGTCATTCTGGATGAGGGGCTGACATTTGAGGCTTGGGAGTCGACAGTAGTCCAGAATTACTTTTACCACGTAAAGAACATCAGCAATATCAAATCCCTTATTCCCCTGGTGATCTGGCCACACTGGTGACTTTGACTAGAAGGATTGACTACTTCAATGCCCTGTACTTTGGAGTCAATTTAGGTATGCTACAATGCCTGCAATTGTTGCAGAACGCAGCTGCTAAGTTGCTGACTGGCCTTCCAAGGACATGTCATGTCTCCCCTATATTGTGTGACCTGCACTGGCTGCCAGTTAAGAGGCAGATCTCCTTCATAGTTGGTCTACTAACTTACAAGGCCCTGCACTGGCTGGGCCCGGGCTACTTGTCTGAGCTCTTGCACTTTGCAACTCTTGCTGTCTCCACTCTGCTGAGGATGCCCTCCTAGTAGTTCCCAGGATAAGGTTAAAAACCTCTGGAGACTGGGCATTTGAAGTACTGGAACAGTTGCTCTGGAATGGCATGAGTGAGGCTAGGGTACTCCACACCATGGGATTAAATGAATGTTTGAAAAACTGGTGCAGAGCTCAGGGCTTTGGCTTCATTGGGGACTGGGGGTCCACCTAAAGGGATACAGGCCTATGCTGGCATGATGGTCTGCATTTGTCTGTGAGGGGAACCAGGATCCTAGGTCATAGATTTAAATGCTTCGCAGGCAAGCATTTAAAATAGCCAAGGGGGCACTGAAACTGAAAAGGAACAGGGAAATCCCAGCCTTGCCCCACAAAACAGGGTAGTTAGCAAGGTAAACACCAAGGTAGAGAAGTCAATAGGGAGCAGGACAGTGGAAGATGGAGAAAAAGGCAAAGGCAGTAAGGACAGGGATGGGACTAAAAAGGGTAAGACCATCATAAAATGAGGGTGATGAGCACCAATGCCCATAGTCTGGGTAACAAGCTCCCTGATCAAGTGGCCTTGATGGAAGAGGATGCCTGGATATTGTGGCAGTCACAGAAACATGGTACACAGAGAACCATGACTGGGATGTCAACATACCAGGGTACACAATCTACAGGAGGGGCAAGGAGGGTAAAAGAAGAGGAGGAGTAGCTCTCTATGTAAGGGAGGGGATCAAAGCAACGGTACTAAACAGGGAGCAGAGGAGGCACTGTGGGTCACCCTGGAGACAGGAAATGGCACCACAGTCTGCACAGAGGTTGTATAGAGACCACCATCTTGGGAGGAGGAAAGGGACAAGAAAATGATAGAAGGCATCCTTAGAATGGCAGAAAATGGGGAGATATTGTTGATGGGGGACCTGAATATGCCAGATGTTAACTGGAGCACCTTTGCTGCAGCTACATCCAAGAGCAGGGTCATTCTCGATACCCAACAGGAGTCATGCCTCAGACAGCTAGTGTTGGAACCCACTCAGGAGGGAGCAATCTTAGACCTGGTACTCTCAAATGGGGATGGAGAGAGGATCTCAGATATAGAAGTTGGTAGTCATCTGGGAACAAGCGACCACCAAACAGTGTGGTTCACAATACATACAGCCATAGAGTCAAGCCATACAAAAGCAAGGATACTAGAGATTGGGAGGGCTGACTTTGACAAAATGAGATAGCGCCTTAGGAAAGTACTAGCAAAAGGGCAAGAAGGAGGGGTTAAGAAACAATGGGGAAAATCAAAACTACCATTTCAGAGGCAACAAGCCTTTGTGTTAAGGAAATAAACAAAACAAAGGAAAAAAAAACACTATGGATCTCAAAAGAAGTGGTAGGGAAGGTTAGGGAGAAAAAGATAGCATTCTGGAAGTATAAGGAAACACTGAAGGAGCAGGACAGAGAACTGTATCAGTTAAATCAGAAGGAAGCGGGGAAGGCAATCAGAATAGTGAAGGCCCAAACCAAAGAAAAGATAGCCAACTCAGTTAAGGGGGATATACTCTTAAAGGTACATTAGGCAGTGAAGATAGACCCAGGGAGGGATAGTGAGGCTTAATAAAGAGGAGAGGGGTGGGCAGAGGGTGACAGTGAATAAGCAGGGATACTGAACAAGTAGTTCTGCTCAGTATTCACAAATGAAGAGGAGGGGGAGGTACCCAAACCAAACAATAGAAGCACTCTGGATAGGGGGGTCAAAACCAGTCCATTCACAGAAGAAAGGGCCATGAAAGAACTCTTAAAACTGAAAGTGGACAAAGAATGAGGCCTGACAGGATTCACCCCAGAATTCTAAAAAACTAAGGGGAGAACTAGTGACACCACTGACTACCCTTTTTAACAAATTATGGGAGGATGGTCTGCTACCTGAGGACTGAAGGAGGATGGATGTGATTCCCCTTCACAAAAGTGGGAGTGAGGCAGAGGCACGAAACTACAGACCTGTTTGTTTGACCTCAGTGGTAGGGAAAATGATGGAATCATTTCTGAAATAAATAATTATTGAGTACCTAGAGGTCAGCAGAGCACAGGACCCAAGACAGCATAGATTCAAAGTAGGAAGGTCATGTCAGACAAATCTAATAAATTTCTTTGACTGGGTGACCAAAGTAGTAGACCAGGGAGGTGCTGTGGATATTTCTAACCTAGACTTTAGCAAGGTATTTTACACAGTGATCCTCATCTGCTATCAAAATCTATGTTTCTATGTTTATAACTTCTTGCCAAGAGCTTTGAGGGAGCCCCCCCTCTGTGGAGATCTTTATGTGCCATCTCAAAACCTCGCTGTTCACCAAGGTGTTTGAGGACTAATTTTCCTCTATGTGATTATATTACAGTTAAGGTATAGAAATTATTTATGAATTTAATTATTTATTGTGTTTTTACTGATATTTATGTTAGTTAAGTCTGGGTGTATGCTTCCATTATTTAAGGTGTCTGATTTTATTTAACTTGTTTGTACTCTTATGGTATAATGGCTCCCTGAGCCTCCAGGGAAGTGTCAGATATAAAAAAAAAATACTACTACTCCTCTATCATGTCCATCCCTTCTCCCTTCAGTGTGAACATACTGAGGTCCTTCAGTCTCTCCTCATAGGAGTTTTGATGCAGCCCCTGCACCATTTTAATTGCCCTCCTCCAGACAGCATCCACTCTGTCCTACCTAGGATGTGGTCTCCCAAACTAGGCACAGTTCTCCAGGTGGGGTCTCACCAGGAATCTATACAACAGCACCACCACCTCCTTCCTTCTGTTGGTGATACTGTACCTGTTCCTATTCACCCAGATATCCTAGTGGCCCTATTAACTGCTTTGTCACACTACTTCCTCACCTTGAGGTCAGCTGATATGAATACTCTCAGTTTGCACTGCTGTTTTGTGATTGTCATTACCTCCTCCTATTTTATACTTTACCTCTGGGTTACTGTGCTATAAGTGCATGAGTTTGCACTTTTTTTGTATTGTAACCCATCTGCCATGCTCTTGAACCATCCTTGAGTTTTCTTTCTCTCCACATTCTTTCCAAACCCTCAGAAGTGTCCACCCTATTGCAGATTTTGGTGTAATCCACAAAGAGGCACACCTTCCCTTCCAGCTCATCTGCAGTGTTACTTATAAAGCCATTAAAGAGGACTGGTCCCAGTACTGAGCACTGAGGCACCTCACTGGTCACCCTCCCTTCCCCAGAGTGAACTCCATTTAAAACCACTGCCTGCCTCCTAGTCCTTCACCAATTTCATACCCACTTTAACACCTTAGGACCTACCCCTAAGCAGCCCATTTCCTTATGAGTCTCCTATGTAGAGCAGTGTCAAAAGCCTTACTAAAATCTAAGTAGGCCACATTCACTGGCCCACCCTGATCTATTTCCCTTGCCACCCAGTCAAAGAAATCTATCACATTTGTCTGACATGGCCTCCCCACCACAGAAATCTGTGCTGCCTTGGGGTCTTCCAACCTACTGGATTCACGATACTCCACAATCCTTTCTTTTAGCAGTTAGTCCATTAATTTCCCCACCACTGATATCAAGCTGACCAAGCCATAGTTTCCAGCCTTTTCCCTGCAGCATTGTGTCAGAAGGGACTCTGTGTCCACTATGCCCTTCCCTCCTGCTTTATAAGCAGTTAAGAAATAGGTATGGTGTGAAAACACATATCAATTTATAGGGATTCCCTACCCATTCTACTACATGGAGTAATAGTATAGCTAGCAGTATAGCCTATATGTTAACGCAACTAGCTGTGGTTAAACATGGTACATACAGCAGACCTTGGTTTGATTCCTACAACCTCCACATGCATACTGTATGACAATGAATAAGTCACAAAACTTCTTTGAGATGCACCTGGAAATGAGTTTTTGCTCAGGTATGCATTTCCTGTCCAAAATATTATAAATTAAAAATTATAAGGAATTGAGATAGTAGGTAGTTTCCTTGGTAAGCAGGCATTTGTCTTGGCTTACCTTTAACGCATGTACTGTCTTCACATACACTGTCTTCACTAGTAGGCTGTTCCATAGGTTCACCACCTTCAAAAAAGTATTTCAATGTTAACTATGAATCTACCACCCCTGAGCTGCAGGGTGTGTCCTCATTTCCTGCTGGAGAACACCAGATCAAACATCTCTGATTGTTCAAGCTTGCTGATACCCTTGAGTATGCAAAATATTGAATTCATGCTCCCTTTTAGCATCTGTCTCACAAGGGTGAACATGTTAAGGGCCTCCATACTCTCCTCACGGCTTGTGCCTAATGATGCTCAGATGCCTGAATGTCCCATCCAACTTGAATACAACAGATCAATGATTAATCATGCTCCAATCCAATTGCAGTCTGATCATGATAAACATTGTTTTATCAGGTTTGAATCCCAATTGTATAACATTATTCAGCATTTTTGCATAAGTGTGAACTAATGTGGAAATCTGCAACTTCAGTTCAGCTTCAGTTTGGACTCTGTCTTCAGTTCAGCCTCAACATTTTGGCCACAGACACTTCAGGTTCTTGGTATCATGGTGTTTAGCAGGCTACAAATAGGGATAAGTGGCACCCCTCCAACACCTCATCTTACCCACACTAGTCACTCTGAACCTGTTCCTCCTTCCACTTTTACTTCATCCAGATTATTGAAAAAAACTCAGTCAACATGAAGCACCATGATAGGAGCCACATTTTGTGACACAAAAATGTCTGGAGAGAGAGTAGGAAGGTGGAAATTGACAGGGGTGGGAGAAGGGTAGGCCTTGCCACTGACGCTAGCCATCTTGGAAGAGCTACAGTGTTTTGTTTTTTTTAGCTAATTGGATAAATGTTGAAGAGTTCCTAAAGTGTTACAAAAGTTTGACTAGCTAAATTGATGGTAAAAGCACCAAATCTGAGCACATTCACTGAATACAAATTCAACATCAGCTCTTTCTTATTTTAGCATACTAGATAAGTGGGAAAAAAGTTAGTGAGAGTTTTGTTTTCAGGGAAAAGCTCACAATTACCACCCTCCCATTACTCCCAGTCCTTTTTTATTCATCCCAATACTGACATCCCTGGCAGAGTAGGACCAAACCCCTACTAAGGCCCCAAGACATATCCTGAGAATGTTAGCCCATGTTGGAGGCTAGGAGTGAGATTTAGCTTTCTAATAATTCATGAAGAAGTAAAGATTATGGCCAGGTACTGCCAATGATGCATCATCCCATCCATACTTCCTGCCAGTGCTTGCTGATGGTAAGTTCTTCCCACCAATTTGCATTATTATACTGATTTGGCTGAACTTGTGGATAGGAGAAGAGTCTATGTCCAGACACAGACATCACCATCTATAAGCTTACCTGTGACTTCTGACATTATGAGCTCTATTTTCAGAGGGTGATGGAAGGCTTGTATCATGCCCTGTATCAGTCCCATTCTTTGGCAGAGCTGTGCCAATCACCTTTGCTGAAACTGCACCCAATGTTTGTAGGTTAGGCCAGTTGCAGCCCTTTAACTAATTTATGGCAGCTTGTGCAAAATCTGTGTCACAAGTTCCACAAAAAGGGTATCTGGGATTGCCACAAACTGGACCAGAAAAAGTTGGTCTAATTTCGTGGCAATTGCTGCATGGGACCAAAAACCCTGACCACTGACCTGGAGAATGCTACAAGCACCGTGTACCATATGTTCAGTTCAACCAGGGTTTGTGGCTTTTGGGGACATCTGAAAATTGAGTTCATTGCCCCAGTGATGTCAGACATTAGGCCAGTGGAGAGCTAATAGAGAGAGTAACTGTGTATGGACTTGGACTCCATTTCCTCTCGCTCACAGCTGAGAAAGTGTAATAACAGGAGTCAGTTGAAAAATATCACTGACAGCTGCCACTAACAGGGAGCAAGAGCCTCACAATGGGAGCACCTGGCCATGACCCTTCCCTCCTTTTTAATGACAAGAAGTCTAATGTCACTCCATCCTCCCACCTTGCAGGTTGGAGGGAGGGGCTCACATTGCAAGATGAGTCTTGACTCTTAGTAGCTTGATAGGGGTTTGGTCCTGCTGCTGGGTGTACAAGTGGGTGGGGGGAAGATTACTGGCAGTAATGAGAAGGGGAAGGTGGTGCCACATTTCCGGGTATAGGGAGAAACCAAACTTGTTTTTTTCCACTTTTTTTGTAGGCTGGATGGCTAGTAATTTTATTGGATCAGACATTTCTGATCCAATAAAATTATTTGGCCCATCTTTGGATCAAATATCATTTCATCTGATACATTAGATTTGGGGAAAATCATAATATGTCATGCCATTTAGTCTTTTCAAATATTGAATGTATGTGAGAAACACTACTTATTTTCCCCATACTGCTGATGATTTTGGTGGTCCTGTATTATACCAGCTTATCTACCTCAATCTATCTTTTCCATAGAGGAGACCAGACCTGTGTACAGTACTTCAGGTGAGTCATAACCAGGGCCTTGTAAAGTGGCATGATTACTTTAGGCAAGGCAAATTGTATTTATATAGTGCCCTATCCAGGGGCTCAGAGTGCTTCACTATAAATCATCCCAAAGTTAAAGCCAATATATTCAACTAGAATTAAAGGTTTTCTCAAATAAAAATGTCTTTAAAGAGGCTTTAAAGGCCTCCACTGAGCTGGCTGATCGAATGTAGAATGGAAGAGAATTCCATAAAAATGGTGCTGTTATACGGAATGTTTTATCACCAGTTTGCTTCAAGTGAGAAAAAGATATAACAAGCAGGCCAACATTGGTGAAGTGTAGGGGTGGATGGGCCAATATGGAACCAGGAGCTCTTTAAGGTAGTCAGGTCCCAAATCAAGTAGGGCCTTGTAAGTTAGTAAGCATATCTTGAAGGTGATGTGAAACATCACAGGCAGCCAATGCAGAGTGCACAGATCAGGAGTGACATGATCCCCCCCCCCATAGAGTCACCTATCAACATCCTGGGTACAGCATTCTACAGTAGCTAGAGTTGTTGCATCAATCCTCCAGACATCTATATGTAAAGAGAGCATTGCAGTAATCCAGCCTGCTGGTAACAAAGGCATGGATGACCATAGCCAGATCAGTAGGTGTCAGTAAAGGCCAGATCCTGATGATATTCCAGAGATGGAAAAAGCCAGACCAAACAATTGTTCGAGTGTAAGTCAGTCATCAAGGAAAATACCAAGGTTCCTAACCGCACTGACCACCAAAAGGGGGAGCCGATCAACCACTGAGATGAGAAGCCTGCTATCTGTGGAAACACCCCCATTACCCAGCTTGATTACCATTACCTCCATCTTGCTGGGTTTGAGACATAGCCAGTTTGTAGACATCCAGTTGTTAATCTCAGCCAAACACCAGCTCAGCATACCTGAGGCAGATAGGTCACCTGGGGTATAAGACAAGTACAACTGGGTAACATCAGCATAGCAGTGAAACCCCAGATTGTACCACCTAATGATCTCACCCAGCAGCAGCATTTACATGAAGAACAACAGAGGAGCCAAAATGGAACCCAGAGGAACACCACAAGGCAGTGCAAAAAGTCCAGAGGTAAAATTCCTAAGGATCATGCACTGCAATCTGGTATATATGAGCTGAACCAGAGCAAGACTGTGATGGTAGCACCCACATAGTTCTGCAGATGACCCAATAGCACCCTGTGATCCACTGTGTTAAATGCTGAGGATAGGTCCAAAAGCACCAAGATGGTAGAGTGCCCTTAGTAACTTGCCAGGAAGACATCATGCGCAACCCTGACAAAAGCAATCTCAGTGCTATGCCACGGCCAAAAACCTGATTGGAGAGGTTCATAGATGGATAAACTCTCCAGGCACTCAACCAGCTGGTCAACCACCATCTTCTCAATAACCTTCTCCAGAAAGGGAAGATTAGAGATAGGCCTATAGTTCAAGGGTGCAGGTCACCCCTCTTTTGATGCACCCCCCCAAGTCTACTGGTCCTCTTGATAGTGACCATGCACTGCTTGTTCTTATTCAGTCACTTGTCATTTATGACCCCCCCCAGTCCTTTTTCTCCTTAAATGCAACACAAGGACCTTCATACAGTGTAGACGCTACCTCTATTTTCCTCCCATAGTGCAGTACCTTGCACTTAGCTACATTGAATCTTAGTCTCCACTAGTAAAATCAATCACTTAGCTTATTCAGGTCATCGTGCCATTTGTCCCCATCCTCAAGGGAATCTGACATACAGGCTGTTTTGTGCTATCCACAAACATAAACAGCCAGCTGGAGAACCCAGTTTCCACATTAGTGATACCGATGTTGAAGAGAAGCTGACACAGCACTAATTCCTGATGAATTCCACTGAGTACTCCTCTTCCACCAGAGTAGTTCCCATATGCCACCAACCTCTACTTTGTTCTACCAAGTCAGTTAGCAATCCACCTTGTGTATGTCTCATGTATACCACACTGATTTACTTGGCCCGGAAGTGTATCATGTGCAGTGGTATCAAAGGCACTGCTGAAATTCAGATAAATTATATGCACAGCCCTGCCCCTGTCCACCTCTCTGTCATTGCCTGAAAGAATGTGATCAAATGTTTTTGGCATGCTCTGCCTATCATAAATCCATGCTGAAAGGAGTCAAAAACCTTGGTTTCAATCAAGTGGTCCACCATTAATCTTTCCTGAATAATGGCCTCCAGGACATTGCCTACCACTGATGTCAGCCTGACTGGCCTGTAGTTGTCAGGATCTGATACTGCCCCTACATGTAGTTGGGGATCTCATTGTCCACACTGAAGTCTTTAGGAATGACCCTTGTCTAGGCAGACTGCCAAAAGAGTATTGAAAGTGTCATTCACAAGTTTCAGTTAGCTCTACCATGATCCTGGGGTTTACTGTGCCCACCCCTTGAGATTGCCTGACTTAAGCTTTGCCAGGTAGTCTACTAACTGGGTAGGCATGATAGCCACTGGCAGCATCATAGTTACCACAAATGCTATTTGCCATTCCAATAATCCCACTTCCTTACCAGAATTTTTTGGTAAACACTGAAGGGAAGTAGTTATTAAACATCTCAACAATCACATCTTCCTCTCTCACATGTTCTTAACCCAATTATCTTGTTTTCAATGGCCCAATCTTCTCCTGTATCTCTCTCCTTTCATTTATATACTGGGAAAGGCTTTGGTGTTTACAACTTTTGCTGATATCCATGCTTTCAACCCTTTCCTTGCTGTCTTTATTCTAGATTTGCATTACCTCAGTCCTGCTCTGTACTCTTCTGTGGCCTGGAAGCAGCCCATGTCTTTTCAGCAGTCATACTACAATTCTTGTTGCTGTTAATAATCAGTTATCTTGGGTCCCTGTTGAGGCAGATAACACTTTGAGGCCCTTGTTTTCCTTACTGTTTAGTGGAATGAAGACCACTGCAGCTGATTGAAGCACCTTTGTCATTTAACACCACATGTTGTCTGCATTACTGCCTCACGCAGCCTCTTCAGACAACAGAACACCAGCTCCTTCTTCTTGGTAAAATCTGGTTCTCTTTTGTTTCAGGTACTGGTGGCTGAGGTCTGGTAAGTTTTCCCTATTGTATATAGTTTGCAATTTCATGAGATGTCCTGCAGTAAGGATAAACTACTGGAAGTGTAGCTGGATCTCGTGTGGCTATTACTCTAAATAACCCTTGTAGCTAATATTCCATTGTACATATTGGTATGTAAAATGTCTATATCCATGAATTGATACTTGTCCATGAAAATAACATAAGTATGTCTTAGGCTATGTAATACTGGAAAGCAGGGTAGAATAAGACTGCACTATTTATACTGAAAGCATTGGATCTTTATTTTCTTCAGAGACAGTGAAGAAATTACTCAAAATGACAAAAATATCTCAGCAATTTTCATAAAGGGGTTGATTTCAATGTCGAATTGATTCTCATAAAGTTTGATAGAGTGTATGTGAATGGTAAAAACATAAAGATTGAAAAGATTGCAAGCACATTGAAAATAGTTTATAAAAGCTTACTTTTTTGTAGAAAAGATATACACTGAAATGGATGACTTATGGAAGACTTTTCCACTTGTGTCTTAAACAACTCTGTTAGCTTTCTAATAGCTTTCTGCATAATTATGGCTTTGTCAAGTCTGACTTTGCAGAGCTTTAAACTTTGTTTTTTGGGAAACCTTCCAGACCAGAGATAACTATGTAAGTGATTGCCAGACAAAAACAGAACATTTGGAATGTAATTGTAGTTTAGATCATACTAAAAAAGAACCAGGATAACTTGTCTGCATAATAGAAAATTCGCACTACTGGTTTGTTGAGAGACATATTCTGCTCAGTATCCAATTGATCTTTATGAGTTTGAAAGGTATAACTGTCATTTGAAGTTAAAAATATAAAGCTACCTTTATGATGCAATACCACATTGAAAAGAAATAATGGAAATTAAAAAGGACTAGTTAGCACTCCAAATATAGCAAAGGCAAGAGTCTTCATATAGTTTATGCAAGGTTTTATCCCCTAAATAAACTCTCTTCTCTTGTGAGGCCGGTAAGGTGACCTCTGGGCCCTATCCAGCACTTCACAGCTTCAACCATGGTATAAGACCTGAGTACCAGTGGCCATCATTTGATCATAGGGATTTTATGCCCCCTTGTGTTTCCTTCACCATCATGGTTCAGAGGAAAAATCTTCTACCTGCTCCCAAAGTTGAATATGTTTCTTCACATTCTCACAAAGCATTTTTAGACATATTTTTAATTATACATAGCATCTGAATTCTTACTGCCATTATCATATTAGTAATATTTTACAGGTTATTCTTGAAAACAATCCTTGTAACTTAAAGGATGTTTTTCCTGTAGTAATACATTTTTTGATTAATCAAGTGATTAATTTGTACTTTGAAATGATGCTGTCCTCTGCAACTTCCCACTGTGAAAAAGATATAGAACGACTTTCTTAGCCCACCACAGAGATCGTTGTTATAGCAAAATTGAGGTGCCTCCTTTCTGAGCCAGTAAGTGTTGCTATCAGCAGTACCCTGACCTGGGGCTAAGCATTTTAACCACAGAGACCTGGGTTCACTCCCAAATCTGGTAAACCACAAGGTAGCCCAATAAGCTACTGTTAGTCTGCTGGGTTTTCCCAAAGACAGGAGCCTTCAGAGATTCTGAGTTTAAAGAAAGAGTGAAGCACCCCATAGGTTTGTTAGGAGCATAACATTAGTAATGTGTACTCTAGCTATAATAGTTTTCAAGTACAGTAGCTCTTCCCAGTTTTACATTTCTAGTATAAAAATGTTCCCATGATGCTGTTGCTGTTGAGTGATGTGTCCAGCTTATGAAGAACTGATCAGTAGGGAAATGCACTAATTGTAAGCAGGATCTACTGTAGGTTTACTATAATGCATGTAACAGAGTTTGCTTCTTCAGCTAAAACAAAACCCTCAAAATGAAGTTTTTTTTAAATCAATAAGAAATTGTATTCAGTGAGGCATTTGCTTAAATGTGAAACCTTAACAAGTGTAAGAAATTTCAAATTGTAGTGAGAAAGAAATAATGTGATCCACTGGGAATTGAACCCAGGTCCCAGAAATACCATCCTGGTGCTCTAACCACTGAACTTCAGGCTCACACAGTTAGACCTGGAATTCCAAGACACACTTTCTTTCTCTCTGCTATTGCAATTCATGCAACTGCAATTTGTGATTTAATTGCTAAACAGTGGAAAGTACTGCACCAAAAACATCTAAGTGTCATCTCAGTGTAAGAAATTGTAATTCTCTGGTTGCACCACAGGACTATAAGTGTTAGGCTAATATGAAATAGTTTGTATAGTAGACTATAACATTTAAGTACCACTTGATTATGACGTGGACTAAAACAAATTGAACTGATTTTTACTTTGACCTTTCATAGCATTTTTATAAAACTGTCAACTCAGAGAAGGCTGAATTTAGACTGAGGTCCTACAGTGATTTTTTTTTTTTTTAATCAAGTAAATGACTTCATCCCACTGTGGCGCCTTGTGGTTTTGCCTAGGTGCTAAGAGAATAATATTCTTTAGAAACCAGGCAGGGAAAAATATGTGTATCCATCATTTCAATTTGAAAATCAAACCACCATAATGCTAATGTCTGGGCTGTCATTAAAATGAACTGAAATGTCAGATTTTAAGCGATCTGAACTCATCATTTTAAAACTTCATCATTCTTCTAACAAAATGGCCCTCTTGTCTTTTGTGGATGATATGACTTGGTTTAAGCTCAGGCTGAAAAATAAATGGATTCTTCTTGCTAACTGTACATATCAAATACCAAGGATGTACAAAGTGGTGCATTCAGGCCAACAGACCAGGTTAGTACCTAGCTAGTGAAAGGCAGGAGAATTGGTTTACTCTAAGTCAGCCTGATGTTAAAGTAGAACACGTGTGTGGCTCTCTTTTACTGATTACTAACAGTACCTCCTTATGCAGGAGCAAATATTGTATCAAGAAGCATCCCCCCCCACCCATTGGAGCACATTGATACCTGCCTTTTTGATACATTTTGAAGTCCTGGAACTAGTCCAGTTTAATGTCTTCATAAGTGACAGTGCAGAGGGGCTGGAAGGGAAGGTGTGCTCTTTGCAGATGACACAAAGATCTGCAACAGGGAGGGCACTCTGGGAGGGGTGGAAAAAATTAGGAGGGACCTAGGTTAACTGGAGGAATGGTCTAAAATGTGGCAGCTGAGATTCAATGTGAAAAAGGGCAAAATCATGCATTTGGGATGCAAGAACCCAGGGGAGGATTACGTGATGACGGGGAGATACTGATGGTCACAAGGCAAGAAAAGGATTTTGGGGTAATCATATCTGATCACCTAAAGGTGGCCAAACAATGTGCCAAGGCTGTGGGGAGAGTCTGTTGGATGTTAGGGTGCATAGGGAGAGGTACCACCAGTAGAAGAAAGGAAGCAGTGATGCCACTGTACAGATCATTGGTGAGGCCTCATTTGGAATACTGTGTCCACTTCTGAAAGCTGCATCTTCATAAGGACATAGACAGGGTGGAGGCAGTTCAAAGAAGGGCAAAAGAGATGGTGCAAGGCCTGCACCAAAAGTCATATGAGGAGAGACTGACAGACCTCAATATGTATACCCTGAAGGTGAGGAGAGACAGGGGAGATATAAGAGAAATTTACAAATATCTGAGAGGTCATGTGAATGTCTGACAAGAATGGTTCCCTAATAAAGGTAGACGAAGTGACCAAAATTCACTCTGCAGAGTAGTAGTGAAGCTGTGAAGTAGTCCACGTCATAATAAAGAATGTGGAGTTATTGGTTTTTAAGGCACTACACATTACTCCACCTTCCCCTAACCACTTCTGTGTTAATTTTCATGTGAAGTATATTGAAATCAATGTACTTTGCATCACTTCGCCCTGGTATTGAGCTCTAAGGCAAATTTTGCAGTGATGAGATTGCAGGTCACATGTGTTCTAGATTGTTCTGCACAGCCTCAGTTCTGTGTAGTGTGTGTGTATGTAGTGGTAGCTGGAGACAGTTTGCTGTCAGAGCTCTGCTATTCAAGCCCTATAAAAACTGTTAAAAAAGCATTTTTGAGCCATTTTGTTTTGCTCAAAACATAGTACATCGATTGTAGGAAACCCTCCTCTGCTTACATCATAGAGTATTTATTGTTTGTGTATGGATTTTGAATATTAATTTAGAACTTTCAGGCTGTGTACTGACAGACACTTCAAGTGTGCTTGAGGGAGGGGCATATCTGTGGTGGAGGTAGATTAACTGGGAGAAAGGTAGTCTCACTGTTTTGGTTATATTTTTGTTATATAACTGTGTTAATGTACACACAGTAATATTTTCAATAATTCATGACATTTGTTTGCTGATTTTTGTGGTGCAGCAGTGCAGAATTTCAGTTTATTGAGAAGTTTGGTTATATTACTGAAGTTTTCAATTTGCCATGCATTAGTTGTAGTGTGAGTGTGTGTGTGTGTGTGTGTGTGTGTGTGTGTGTGTGTGTGGCGTGAGACATGTGCCATCAAATCAGACACCTTTTATTGTGCTACAGAGTAATTGTAGTAGTGTGAACCTGCTATCCACTGCACCTCCATGATTTTGTAATGCTTTGTGTATTGTGGTATCTTGGTTTTGGACTGTTACTGCAGTGCGCTGCCCCGCTACTAACTGGCAAAAGGTATTCTTTTCCATACTGGATTGTGACTTGTGAGCAGCAGTGGTTAAGGTGTTGTTGTGACTTTGCGTCTACATCTCTTCTTGATTGCACAGTGCAATCTAATCTGTCAGCTCCTTTGCATCTGTTTACTGCCCAATTTTCATCTGCAAGTCACAGTTGTTTTCTTGAGCTTCACATCCACTGGATCAGACTGAAAGTTCCAAAATCTCAATTTGTTTACAATTTTCTTGGTGATCCCCAAAATGCCTGCAAAGAAACTTACAAGCAAAGCTGTTTCTGGCCATGGCACTGCTGCCAGTGGCAAGATTCCCTGTGGGTGTGGTAGTACGCAAAAATGCATAGCTGATGTGAATAAAGGGATTTCTCCATCAATGTTGTTTTTTACAGTGCAATCTATAGCTTCACTCATAGTTGGAGGAGATGATGTTGTCCCAACTGGTGGTGTTAGTACAGTTTCTGCTGGCATGAGTATTGCTGCCTCAAGTTCCACTTCTGACCAGTTAACTATTTCAAAAAATATAGTTGAGTTTAAAGTTTTGACTGACAGTGTAGATGATGTCATACTCTCCAGTAACATCCCAATGTGAGATGAACATGATTGTGATCATGGCAATGATAACTCACAATGTCGCATTTCTTCCACTGCAGTTGAGGTCATGCCTTTGCCATCCAATGATTCACAGTGTGGTGCAAAATTATAGGGTGATGATGATAATGATGATGATGATGATGATGTTGCTGTGGTTGCAACATACAGTCCACATGACAGCATTCAAGCAGAAAATGTGGATGCGGATGATGTTAATGACTATGATGATGATGTCAGCGACCCCTGTTGGGAACCATAGAAAAAGAAAGTCAAGGTGGCTGTGTCCAGGTCTGTTGGCGTTAAACCCCCACAACCTCAAAAAAGTTGTGATTTAGCAGTTCCAGTTGATGATGATGATGATGATGATGAGGATGACCCAGTAATAATCATAGGTAGTCGTGGTGGTCAGTTGGAGTCCAAGTGTGTCCAGCCTGAAAAATCACGTAGCACACCCCCTATTTCAGTGGTTAAAAAAATGGAGTACAATAAGCAACATTGGGGACATGTTAAAAGTAGGGGATCACAATCCCTAGTTTGCAAATGATGAGTCAGTTACAATCTGCCAGCTTTGCCATGCGCGAGTGAGTTGAGGTAAAAAGGGGAGTCATCTGGGCATTGGGGGCCAGCATTCACATCTTGAGAACAGGCACATGGCACTGTGGACCAGGTACCAGATGGCAGCTAATGTTATAGTGGGGCGGTCACCATCGTTATCAACCTTAATGAGCATGTTACCCGCTTCCATGAGTGTAAGACCAAGCAGGAATGTCTGCAGAAGTGATGAAATAACAGCAGATGATTACTACAGGCATGATGAGGGAGAGGATAATGATTCTGAAATCTTGTCAAGTGGTGGTGGTGACAGTAGCAGTGGTGGTGGTGGTGGTGGTGGTGGTCAATGCAGTACGTCTAGTGCAAGTGGTACATCAACCCCTGTAAGTAAATCAGGACAAATAACTATTTGTGGACTTGTCACCTGTGCAGCCCTCTTCAACACATGTCCACACCCAAGCCCCGGCCATTTGCAGAGCACAGCCATTTGTCACACCCCATGCAAAACGTGTAAGTCAGCCCACATTGGAGACTGTTTTTGCCATAACCTCAAGTATCCGTTCAATCATGCAGTGTCACGTGAAGTTAATGATGCTGTAGCTGAAATGCTGCCAATTGATCTTTTGCCCTTCTCCTTCATGGAGAATTCCAGATTCCGGTAGTTTGCAGCATGCTCCTGTCTGAAATGGAAAGTCCCATCCGGGATATACTTTTCCACCCGTGCTCCCCCCCGAGTTATACTGTAATGTGGCCAACTCTGTAAGACACACCCTTCAACATTCCTCCTCTCCATTCATCCATATAAGTATGGCTATGTGGACAAGATGCAAAACAGTGGGGAGTTCATATCTGTGTATAACTGCACATTGAATGCAGGTGCTGGGGGTTTATTGTCCTGGTGGTAGTGTGAATAATCACTGCACTGAGGCAGACTCTTGCGGTAGCAATCTTCCAGGAATTCGACAATATGCAATGTTTCCTCTGCGCAGTGTGACCTGCTCACAAACTGGTGAAAACATGCCAGACTTGCTACTGATGGAAATTGACAAGTGGCTGAAGCCCCTGTCCCTGAGACCTGGGTTTATAGCAAGTGACAATGGGTCAAATATGGTTAAATGCATCATGAATGGTGGCTTCATTCGGGTTCCATGCATGGCCCACTGTTTAAATCTTATGGTGCAGGAGTTTCTGCAGCACCCTGATGTAACGGAAATGTTGACAGTTGCATGCCATATTTGTTCTCACTTTTCATGCTCTGCAAAGGCCCATGACCAACTTCAGCAGTTGCAGATCCAAAACCACCCCCTGCAGCACCTCCTCAAGCTGGAAGTTGGTACCCAGTGGAACTCCACTTTATACATAGTAGAGATGTTGCATGAACAATAAAAAGCCATCTCAGAATATCTTGTCATGCACACTAGTCATGACACTTCCAGGGCCTCCATGTCTCTCTCTGCAAAACTGCCACTGCCCCACTAAACCAGAAAGCCAGCATTCCAGATGAATAAATACAAACAAACAATGTTCACTGCTACTACGAATTTATTGATGGAAAAACAAGTCACACAAAAATGACCCCTGCGCTTCAACGCTTAGGCCTTCATTATGGGGCCACCAAAATAAGGCCTAACCACCAAAATGCAAGGGTCATTTCTGAGTTTTGTTTTCCCATCAGTACATTTGCACTAGCAGACTGTGAACATTTTTTATTCGACTGGAGTGCTGGCTTTCTGGTTTGCAGTGGCAGTTTTGCAGCTAGTTGCTCTCCACTAGCACCCCGCCCCAGTGTTAGCTCAGTGTGCTACTGGACTGGAACTGTTATATTACTACTTAATAATGTCTGTTTACCATGAAATATTTTTGGTGCCTCAGCAATGTTTCTTTTCTGTCATGGTTCGTTGAAAAGCAGGAGTGAGCAGTGAAATTAATTGCTAAACAGCATGTGTGCACTTTGAGGTGCACGTTGCCCACCGAGCCCTCTGAAAACATATTATATGATTTGATCCACTGTTGATGATGGTACAAATAAAATATACATTATATATTATCTTTATTCTTTATACCATCAACAGTGGAACAAGTCATCATATATGTTTTCAGGGAGCTGGACAGTGTGTGCATATGACAGTGCATTGCACACATGGGTCCAGATATTTAAACTGCGCCCAAAAAGTGCGCAATAGCAGGAGCAAGCGCAGGTCTATTGCGCCCATGCGCAAGAGACGCGATATTCAAAAACGGAGCAGGCCAAACTGCACCTACAGCCAATGACTGAATATCGCACCATCTGCACCATAGCACAACTAGGGAGGGGAAGCTGAGCAGATCTGATGCACCATAGCACAACAAGGGATGTTCAGCTGAGCAGTCCAGAGGTGCCATAGCGCAACCAGGGATGCCCCCCTGCAATAGAGCAATGCAATTGCACAACCAGGGAGGTAGGGGCCCACCACCCATGCCACAGATGGGCACAGGAACACACAGCAGAACAGACATCGTCCCCCCACACCCCATGCACTGCACAACTGGGGGAGGGCTGGAATAACCACTGGCCCATGGAGACAAGCAAACAACCCACAGCCAGGTCATGGTGCCCCATTACACCTACCGGCAAGCTGTGACTGGCACACAAGGAGGGCTGACCACCCCGTGCCACACCATCCCCCCCAGTGCAGAGCACACCCTGCACCGTGACCCCCAGACACCCCCCCATGAGCAGTGAGCACCACTGCAGGAAACCCCATGCATGCCACCACCCCCACTGTGACACTGCAACCCTGCGCACCACAGAACCATGCAAGCCAGCCCCACCATGAGCACCCATCAGCTGGTGGCAACACACAGCAATGCAGCAACAGCAGACACAGTGCTACCACGCACAGTCCCCCCGAGGTACTGCTGAGAGACCAACCATGCATCGGCACATGAGGTACCCCACATGGGACAGGTCTTGCCCCGGACACCACCACCAGTGGTACAGCACCCTACACAGTATTCCAATGACACACCCTGACCCACCACTGGCCACAACAGCCAGCACAGACACCCACAGTGGTGTGTGGAGGCATGCACCACACTGGATGCAACACAGTGTATGGACAGACACCCACCCATACCCAAGGGCACAACAACACAGGGACGCAGTGGCGGGGCAACAAAGCCCCCAGTGTAGGCCCATGTAAACTGTGTACACACAACCCGTAGTCCTCCATGGCACTGGAGTGCCAGCCACCCTGCGCAGGCACTGTGGACCCGTACACCACCATCATACGCCCGGAGCACAAGTCACAGACAGTGGTGCACATCCCCTGCAACACACACAAGGCACAGCATGGAGGTGGGACAACAACTGTGGAGGCCACAGTGACACCCGAGGTAGACATGCACCACACCAGTGACAGGAGGCAACCCAGCAATGTGACGGGTACAGTGGCTGCCCTGCAGGGACTGCCACCACTGACATGCCAGCGGACCATGCAGGTCACAGACATGCATGTGTGTCAGCTGCACAGGCCATGGATGGGCTGATAGATGTGCCATGGACACAGAGCACGCACCATAGACCACTACACACAGTCATCCAGTGCACAGGGCACAACATATACACCACAGACACTGACTGATAGCTACCCCCACACCATAGTCACCTCCACATGGACACACACACATACCAATGACCGCACCACCCCTGACGCCATGCACACCACTGCAGCTGAGCACCTATAGCCCACTGCAAATCAGAGACCACCACAATATTCATATCAAAATAACTGTGTATTGAACAAACATATAAAATTCAACTATTTACAATATTATGTAAAAAATATATACAGGGTTGGGAGGAGGCCTACAAACAAGGTGGGGGTGGGTAGGGGGCAGGGTGGACAAATGGGACGGGAAAGGAGGGGTGTGAGGGTGGGTCCAGGGGGGTAGGGGAATACAGGGACTGATGGATCCCTACTGGGAGTGCCTCTCCCCACTCCGACTCCTTCGAGCTCTGTGTCTCCGCAGGACCCCGGTGTTGTCTATCTTGCGGAGGATGTCCAGTGAAGCCCTCACCACCTGGAGTATCTCCCGCAGCACCTCCCTTATTTCCCAGAGATGGCGTGTACCTAGGACAAGGGAGCACAGTCAATAGGTGTGAATGCACAACCCCATACAGCCCGCCCATTGTGCATGGCATACGGCCATGGGACATACCTCTGTGATGGTGTGTGACCACCCGCAGTGATCACGTCCACATGACCTGCTCACCCAGGTGCATACAGCCATGTGTAACGCTGCACACACCCACTGGCCAAGTCACGCACAGCACCACCGTGGCCATTTAGTGACATGGCTATGTGGTGCAAAGGCAGTGGCACAACCATGTACCCGGTGCACGCATGGACCACCATTGACACACTCTCAGACATGCATTGCCACTGGACAGTGTTGACTGTAACAAGTCGCGTGCATGGCAATGGTGTCAATGGATGGTGGCCATGCCCCGCTGCCCACCCTGTCACACAGCATGCAATAGTAATCATGGAGGTATGGCACTCACCTTCATCGGGCCAGTCCAGTGGGCATTGAGGGCCCTTGCCCCGCCTTGCTGCACTCTGCTTCTCCTGCCGCCACAGTTCACGGGCACGGCGGCATTCCTCTGGGCCTGTGGGGGAAACGTGGAGAGAGGAACATCAATACAATCCCATAGCAAAGTCCCCCTGCCCCCAGGTGTGTGCCCTCCCACCCAGCCAGACCCACCCACCCCATACCCTGACAACACCACCACAGCCAACCCCGGACGGTCCCTCCACCATGTGCTGGACACATACAACAGTGTTACCCATATGGAAGATAAAAGTGTGTTGACATAACCCCTACCTGGCCGTGGCACCGTGCACCTCCTGGCACGTGCCCGCAGGCATGCTAGCAGCTCTGGCTCCCTCCGCCGCAGGTCCCTGTATCTGTGGCGGCACTGCTCAGGGCTTCTCCCCATCCTGTAGCCTCCTCAAGCGCAGTGCCACCTCCTCCCACACCTGGGTCCTGGACCTGTCCAGGGGCGCCTCCCTGAACAGTGGCCCTTGGTGTGGCTCCACAATGGCCACTAGGTTGGCCAGATCTATTGCCGACCACTGAGCTGCCCTCCTGCGTGCCATGCTTGCTGCTCGATTTGGCAATATGGCGCTCTGCAGCACGGCTACCCACATGCAGATGCTGCACAGTACAGCACTGCCATTCCCTATCGCGCTGTCACTGAACAGTGTGATAGAGGTGCACCCATGCCTGATGCATGGTGCCTAGGGGGCAAAGGTTGGACACAGGGTCTAGGGTCTCTGGCACATGGACACGCACAGTGCCATTGGAACCCAATGCGTGTAGCGCGATTGGCTGCCTGTGTGCCACCGCCATTAGCGGCCTACTGCGCAGCTGGCCCAGTGCACCTATGATAGTCCAGTGCCACAGCACCATGTAGTGACCATCGCTATAGCACCACTGGCACAATGGTGGCCATGCCCTGCATTGCCTACCATGCACAGCATGTCATCAGCGTGGCAGATGCCTGCATCAGCAACCCGGGCATGAGCAGTGAGGTGTGTACTATGCATGTCACAGAACTGCACCATTGGCTTAGCACATTCAACACAATTGCGCAAAGCGCAACAGCGCGATATTCAGCCGTCATATGCAAATCATCAGATCAGCCATTCAATGGTGCAGCACTGCAATTTGCATCTACTTAAAGTTGCGCCTCACCTCATTTGCATGGGTTGTGCTATAAAAGTGCGACATTGGGCTGCAGTGGCCATAGTTGGTTACTGCAGTCTATTGGTGAGTTGCATGATGTTTGGGAGTGTGGACTGTGGATTTAGGGACATGCATGGGACCGCACAGTCACAGGTAACAACTGCCATTCTTACAGGCTACATAATGACTGAGCAAGTTGTTGGAGAGGAGGAACACAGTGGTGGGAGGAGGAGGAGGCCTAACTTTACCAAGGCTGAGACCGAAGCCCTGTTTGAGGCCTACCTGGATCAGGAGCCACTTCTCAGTGGACGGCGGGGAACACCTCAAGCCCGTGCTGCTGCATGGGAGGAGGTGGCACGTGCTGTGAACCTGCATGGCAGCCACCAGCACTCCATGCAGGAGTGTAAGAAAAAGATGGGCATGGACAGGAGGAGGATAAAGGAGACGGTGGCTGCCATCAGGGCAGCATGAGCTGCAACAGGTGGGGGACAGCCAGAGGTGGTGCAGCTGACCCCACAGGAGGAGAGGCTTGCTGGAAGCATGCAGCGCAGTGCCATTGAGGGTGTTCTGGGTGGTGGCTTCCAGACGGGTGGTGGCCCATCACTGCATGGTAAGTCATGGTATGTCTATGGGGGTGGGGGCAGGGTAGGTCACATGCAGTAATGCGACTTTGCTTTCCCTTCCAGATCCTGAGCATCTCCATGGGTCATCAGTGGTGGGTCTGTCCACTGAGGACAGTCAGCTGGAGATGGAGGAGGGCCCATCCTCCTCCACAGGTATACGTGGATAATTGCGACAGTGGGGCTGCCTGGCTGTCCACACTGATGTTGTTGTAACAGGTGTGGAGGAAGCCCTGCCTGTGTCCCAGCGTGCCGGCGTCCACGGATGCCAGCATGCTGTGACTGGGGCCAGTGCAGAGTTCGTCACCGATGATGATGTCGCTAACGTCATGAGCAGTGACAGGTGTGTGCCACGGGATGGCCACACAGCAGGGCACTTTGCGCCCATGACTGTGGGTGGTGCTGCCATGGAGGCTTGCGTGTTAGCACAGTCCCAGCCTGTGCCTGTCAGCACCAGTGGGGCAGCACTGGTGTCTGTTCAGAACAGTGAGACTGTTGCTGCCACTGTGGCAGCACCACTGAGCCCTGGGGAGTGGCAGCTGGAGGAGCAGCATCAGCAGTCGGCCAATGGGCTTGGGGCTACAGGGTTCAGCGGCAGTGTCTGTGCACCACCTGTGGACATGCCCAGCCCTGGTCCTGGTGCACAGCACCCACCCTCAAGGGGTGCTGATCATCAGGGCCATGAACACCCTGAGGGACAGGATGCCGAGGAGGCAGATGACCTCTTGGACGAGCACACCCACCTACTGCAAGCATCACTCCAGCAGCAGATGCGGCTTGCGATGTCAGTGGATGCCCTGCTTGTGGCTCTGGAGTGGGCAGAGGAGCATCGCAGCAGGGACACCGCTCTGATCCTGGCAGGGATGGACCGTTTGCGGGAGGATGTGACCGCTGCCAATGACAGGCATGCACAGGCATTCACTGCTGTCATGGCCACAATGGGCACAGTCAGGTGCCCATGCATTGTGGACACCACGCAGTGCACTGTCCACCCCCCGTTCCCGGTGTCATGTGACTCCCACCCTGTTGACACCGGGTTCAGCTGTGGGCATCCCGAGCACTCCTGGCGCAGGCATGTTTGGTGTGCTGCAGACCCCTGCACAAGCACAGTCATGTTCATGCAGTGGAACCCCTGGGGGACCATCGGTGCCACCCCATGAGTCTAGTGGTTAGCCTGTCAGTGCTGGTGGGTCTTGGTGGGGCCGTCCACGCATCCGTGGTGGCCGGGGCACTTTGTCATGTGACTGACCTGCTTCCCAGCATGGCTACTGTCTGGTGCTGCCCTGTGTGCATTGTGTGTTTCAGTGGGCAGTGCACGGCTGGGTACCCAGCCCTGCATGCGGACACACAGTCCACCTGAACACCCTCCCGGCTGCTGTCCACAGTTGCGTGTGCATGATGATGACTGCATTGCGCTGTACACCAATGTGCAATGGTGCTCAGCATCTGACACACGCACATGGACAGGCAGTGGGCGTGGTGGCCTGTGGACATGTGTGTGGCTAGGGTTGACGTTCTGGGTCAGTGTGCCCCCTGCCCTCTGTGCACGTTTGGTGAGTTGTGTGTGTGTGTCAATCTGCATGGCATGTTAATCCTCACCCATCCCTGTTTGTGTGTGTGCTTCTGTGCCCTGCCACTTCCCTTGACAGCATGCACCCCTGGTGTGTGTCCATGCGTGTTTGTGGGTTGTGCCTTAGCCACTGGTGGTTGCACATGGCCCCATAACTTACCTGGGTTTTCTGAAGTGCTCCTTCATGATGGTGTCCCAGTGCAGCTGTGTCAGCCGGATCAGTCTGGGGTCCTGTCGCCCAAGGGGGGGGCTGCCCATCCCCATGGTCACCGGCGTCCTCATCATCCCCATCGCTGTCCCCCTCTTCAACCTGTATGGCTACTCCACATTCATTGGCCAAGTTGTGCAGGATGCAACAGGCCAGGATTAATCCGCAGGCCTTTGAGGGGCTGTACTGTAGGGTACCACCGGAGGTGTCCAGGCAATGGAAATGTGCCTTCAGCATCCTGAACACCCACTCTATGACATTACGTGTGGTGGCATGTACCTCATTGTAGCATTGCTGCGATGGGGTCGTAGGCCGTCAGTAGGATGTGAGCAGCCAGGGAAGGAGTGGGTATCCACTGTCACCTGTGTGTAGATGGTGGAGGTTAGTTTGGTGATCAGCATCGCCCTGCCCCGGGCCATGTAGACCACTACCCATGTCACCTCTGGCCATGCCCCCCCAGGCCCTATGATTGTCCATGTGGTTTGCATACTCACCCACTAGGTGGCCAATGAGGATGTCCCCACTCTCGAATCTGTGGCACAGTGCTGACTGGTGCCAGATGAAGGCATCTTGTGCTCCCCCAGGGTGCATGGCATAGACATTGATTATGTGCCCCCTGGCATCGCACACCACCTGGCAGTTGATGCTGGCATAGCCCTTGCAATTGATGTATGCGGTCCCCTTGGGGCCAGGTGGTGTGCGTATGGCCACATGGGTGCAGTCTATTGCCCCTAGCATGCCAGGCATACATGCTACCCTGTGGAACTCCTGTATATTTACAGTGCGCTCTGCTGGTGTGCTGGGGAAATGGATGTACTCCGCAGCATGTGGCAGCAGTGCGCTGAGGAATTGGGTGAGGTGGCATGACATGGCCAACTGGGTTATGCCTGTGGTGTCCCCAGTTGGTCTCTGGAAGGTACCCATGGCGAGCAAGCACATGCAGGCTGTTACTTTAGTATCCACTGACAGGGCATGGCTCTGTCGCATGGGTGCCTGCATCACATCACTGCACAGCTCACAGAGCCGCCTCAGAATTGCCCTATTCAGGCGGTACCAGCCCACAATCCCAGTATCAGTGTATAGCTTGAAGCTGGTGCGGGCTCGGTACTGCCTGTTGGGGGCATACCACCGACGGTCCCTTCCATGGCCACACCCCCCTGCTGCCCGCCTTCTCACCCCCCTCATAACGGCCTCCATCTGGAAGGTGGCACTGGCCATGTCCCTGGCTTGTGTTCACCCCCCCGGCAGCTGTTACTGTATTCCCCCCGCTGTCCTCCCTGCTACTTCCCCAGCACTGGGAACACCTGCCTGTGGTGGCCTCTGTGCTGTGTGGCACTTCCCCCTTCTGCACTGGCTGTGGCTCCCCACATCTTCCCTGTGCCTGTGTGTTCAGGGTGTCCTTTCCCTGGCCTGCCCTGTGTGTCCCTCCTGCCCTGTCTGTCTGGCTAGAGTTCTGCCTCATGTGGCTTCCCTGTAGCGTCTTGCGCCTCTCCCTTGCTCCTTTTTATTTTGGCTCATTTCCGCTATGGCGCTACTTCCACTTGCTCCCCTATTGCGCATGGTACAAGTCGTTGAATATCGCACTGCGCCATTTCTGCATGGTACCTCCCCCTTCAGTTGCGCATGCCTTCATTATCATTGCGCTGTTGCTCAGCACGATTTCGGGGGCGCAACTGCCTCCTGCTGAATATCGCAGAATGGCGCAATTTCAGACTTGCGCAGGCGCAACCCTATTGTGCATGGCTCAACTCTTTTGAATATCTGGGCCAAGCTGTTTAGCACATTATTATTGCACTGCACAGTCCTGCTTTTTAACAAACAAACCCTTCACAACATAAAGGAAACATTACTGAGGCAACAAAAATATTTCAGGGTAAACAGACATTTATAAGTGGGAATATAACAGGTCCGCCAGAAGCACGCTGCACTATGTGGAGGGCTGCTGGTACACAGTAGCTGGCTCCAAAAGTGCAAGGCAAATCCAAGCTACCACTCTATATGAATATATGCCATGAAAAAAATGTTCAATGCTACTGTAACTTTATTGATGGCAAAACAAGGCACACACAAATGCCCACTGTGCTTCGACGCTAAGGCTTTCACTAGGGGGCACACTAATGAAGGCCTACCGCTAAAGCACAAGGGTCATTACTGTGTACCCTGTTTTATCATAAATACATTTGCACTACCAGTGAACATATTTTATTGGCATTTATTCGTATGGAGTTATGGCTTTATGGTTTTGTTAAGTTGGAATATGAGAGCAAGGACAACCTTTTTTTACTTAATTTTATTTCAGCTGTTTTTGGGCATGGTTATCACCATTTTTGGGAGTTAAACAAGGTTACGCAAAATAAAAATGGAACACACACTTAACATTTTTATACACATAGTGGTGCACAATGGAGGGGAGACAAACAACAACAAAAATGGATAGTAAGTAACCTGTGTCAGATTACCTAAAGGTAGGCAAGAAAAATGCCAGAAGGAACTAAGGAGGTATGGGGGACAGGGTAGACTGGGATGTATTGGGAGTCATCACATTAAAATGAAGTCAGAAAAGGGCTGTACAAAGGAGGGGAACTAAAATGCTGAAGGAAATGCATTAGAATGAAGCCAGGAGAAGATGCACTAAAGGACATTATGTACAAACACAAGGAAGGGGGGGGCATGATAAAAACTATTAAGTACAGAAATGTACTAAACAACAGGGTAGATGCATCCAGAACAAAAGATGTGCATGAAGAAGGGACCACAATTTCAAGACAAGAGGGTGGAAGGATCAGGGGCAACATTGGGAAATATTTTTTCACACAGAGGGTGGTGGCGGAGGGTGCAAGGACAAACTAAAACTAATATTCAGTGTTGTAATGGGACAGCAGAAGTTGAAGCATCCCCATGATCTGAAGTTTGTGCCCCTCGATGCGATCTAACTGCAGCTCAACATTGTCGAGCCAGTGGTTTGCAGCATCCATTTTGCTCCACAACAGGCCCAAATTGGCCTGTGCGGCAGACAGATCGAGAGGGTTGCCACCCTCAGCAGGAGGTGCTGCAGGTTGTGGTGGTGGGGCAACAGGTTCTGCCATGGCCCTCCCCCGCTTCACACCACGCACAGGTGTACGCTGTTCTGCCCCATCTTCCCCAGCAGGGCCAGCAGTTGCATTGCTGCCTTAGCCTGCCACTCTAGGTGGTGGTGGTGATTAAACATATAGGTGCACTGACTCCTGTGCGAGGTGACTTCCCTCAGACCGCGGCGCACCTCGACACCTCATAGGTGTGTCTTGTTACACTGCTTTCCACGGTGGAATAAAAAGCCCACATTAAGGAGTTGTGGGGAGGACCAGGCACAGGCAGGGGAGGCAAGTGTGTGGGAGCCAGGAGCTGCATATCTACAGTTGGGGCCGGTGGTGCAGAAACTCACTGCTGCTGCAACTGCTGCTGTGGCACCTCCTCCTCCTTCACTTCCTGCTGCTGAGCCACTGGCACAGGGGACATGGGTGCTGCTGGCACTGGTGGGTGCCACAAGAAGATGGTGGTTCCAAGGCAGCACCAACTACAGTATCTCTTGCTTCGGGGACGGGACCCTCAAGATGGTGCTCTGGTCCAGATGAAGCTTGCCACCATGCGTGTGCATGCCCACCCGATCTCCGCCATTTCAACTAAACGCCCCATGTCTCTCACCCTCCATTGTGGGATCTCTCTAACTCTCCACAACAACAACATATACACACACACACACACACACACACACACACACACACACAATTAACAATAAATAAATACTAAACAGAAATACTGCACAAACACAAATCCAGACAATAAATACTCAAAAACACACAGAGCAAAAAAACTGAAAGATTGAAAGTGTTTTTTTTTAAAACAGATTTTCTTCTCTCACTCCAACACAACCTTTTCCTTCTAATGCAAGGTGAAAGTGAAACTCTTTTCCAAGCATGAGTCACTTCCTGCCTGCCTGCTTAAAGCATGCGACTTACACTGTGTAAGCCATGTGATGTGTGTGGGCTGCCAATGACTTCTCACTCTGCCTTAAAGAGAATTAAGGTGGAGTGAACAACTCGAAGTCATAATTACAAGTCAAAGTGGCAAATGAGGCTTTAAAATTGGCACTTTACGTAGCGGAATGGTAACGAAGTGCTCACTTCATGGTCACTTCGCTGGTGGAATTTTACTTTACTGCATCTCTACTGCCTAAACCTTTGCTCCGAGCCGCCCATCCACTTTCTCACTCCATTCTATCTTTTTTCATTTTGAACCGGCCGTTATTTTCTTCTATCTGGCTAGCTGAAGGGAAGATGGCTGAGGAATTTGCTTCAATTGACCTGAAGCTTATCCAGAAGCATAAAAATCGATTAAGTGTCCCTCTAGGAATGTGCTGCCCAAAGCGAAAATGGCTGCTGCAGGACATCGCTGTCCCCCTTCCCCCGATCCATTCCGCCAAGCCCAATTAATTGAGTGGATCGCACGGTCTGTTGAAGCAATCCACATTAAAGTAACTGGAACTCAGCAGAATATTGCCTTGCTGACCAGCCGTGTTGAAAAAACTGAAGCGATCGTGTCAGCCACTGTGGATAAAGTAGCCAAACATGACCATCGCTTAGCGGAGGCAGAGGCCCAGATTGCAAGGCTGTCTGCTAAGTTAAAAGACTTGAAGGGTGGCAGGTGGCGGAAAAACATATGCATCTTTGGCCTGTCAGAAAGGTATGAAAGGAAGAACCCTGTGGTTTATTTCCAAGATCATTTACCTATCTGGCTACAACGTTTGCCTGAGGAATACCTATTTGAGATTGAGAGGGCCCACCGTATAACACGAGTTCAGTCCCAGATGTCCAACAAACCTAGACCCCTTATCTTTAAATTCCTGTGTTATCAAGATAAAGAGCTCATCCTTAATGATGCAAGAGAACTCTGGGACATTAGAGTTGGAGACACTCAAATTTATATGTACCCAGATTACCCCAAGTTAGTTGTGGAGAAATGGCAAGCTCTTGACCTGATTAAGTAGACAATATGGGGCAAGGGTCTGGAGTATGCTCTTTTCTGCCTGGCTACTCTGTTTTTTTTTTTCCTGGAACAGCCAGCCGGTACAATTCACCTCTCCAGCAGAAGCTGACTTTTTCTATGCTGACATCTGAATTCTGCGACTCCTTTCCAAACTGACTTGCCTGATTCTGGGTCTCCATTTGAGCTGCAGCTCCCCTCTCTGCGGCCCCATCTCCCACCTCCCATCAGCTCTTAGCTGGCTTGATAAACTAAGTGAATTGTTATCTTCACTGCAGAGGATTTCTACAAGCTGGAGGTAAGAAGCTGATTGTTTGGAGACACTGCCACAGGACCTTTAACGGATGGCACAAGAGGTGATTATCAGTGGCTGGGTCAGCTCTGTCACTGCAACCTTTTCCTGCCCTCCTTTAACCTGTCGGTACTGTGTCTTCTTATTTCTCATCCATCCTGTTCTACTGGGATTTAAACAGCAAGCACTCCAGAGGACTTTGCAAAGTGCTTCTCTTGCTACTTATTGCAATGGGTCACGCCTGAACATGCAACTTCATGAGAGGGGAGTGTAATACCCTTTGGTTCTTGCTTGTCAAATTGTGCATTGGAGGACATGGTGCCTTTTCAACATTATTTTCACCAGCTATTGATATAATTTCTGGGCTTTTAATTTTGTTCCATTTGTACAGGGGACTTTATGGACTGTATGTTCTATAGTTTTCAGCAGCTAGGAACATATTCAGTTTCTACTCATGAAGATACTGTTCCAGTTCAGTAATTTGTTAGTATTAAAAAAAAAAGTCCCACTGGCTCTTTAAGGCAATAGTAGATTAGATAATGCAAATATATGTTTCAATTTCCATGGGTGATATGAAGGTATCGGGCTGAAAGGAGGATTTTGTTAATGCTTCTATTATTTTCTTTAAGTGCGTTTGTCTTTTCGTTCCCTTCCTCTTTTGATCCTTGTTTTCTTTCTCTTTCGTTTGTGAATCTCCTTTTTCTTTTGTCTACATTTTGCTTTATCCTCTGTTTTTCAATCTCCAGGTGGACTCAAAGGCCTCTGCAGACCTGACCCCTTTGTCAGGTACATGCCGTTAAATTATCAGCTTGGTTAGGGGGTTGAGCAAAGTGTGGGACCCTTTCACTCCGTGTACCTATCTTGCATTTCCTTAGCCCATTCCCCTTCCCTTTTAGGTAGATCATGGGCCAGACAAGGAGCGGGGACCCAGGGGGGTGGCAAAAGCCTATGTTTGTTCTCATTCTGTAGACTCATGTGAGTGTTGACCTACTGGTCCCCCCATTAAGTTCAATTAGTGAAGTTCCCACTGGTTTGGGACTGCTCAGTCTTTCCTTTTTTTAGGTTCTAGTGTTCTCCCTTATCTTTTTACTTTGTGAAATTTATCTTCACTTTGTTGTCCTGTATTTTTACGTTGCTTTCCTCCTTTTTTCCTTTCTGTGTTCTTTTGTTTCAGGGGTGGTTGTTTTCAGTAGGGGTTTTTGGGAGGGTGAGTAGGAAGGGGGAGGTAGGATTTGTGGAACTGTCTAGTTGTTTGATGTTCCGCTTAACTTCTACTTATTGTGATAATGTCTAATGTTAATGTGTTGAAGGTGATATCATAGAATGTTAAGAGCCTGAGTGATCACAAAAAGCATCAAACTATTTTACAATATCTCCCAGACGCAAATTGTGATGTGGCTCTCATCCAAGAAACGCACTTGCTGGAGGATGATGTCATATGTTTAGGGTGACTGTGGGTAGGCCAGCACTACTATAGTTTACACACCACCCATCAAAGAGGAGTCGCTATTCTTTGTCAAAAAAAATTTGCCCATTGGCATTTCGTGGGACGAGAGAGACCTTGAAGGTCATTGTGTCCTAGATGTGGGCACATACCTGGATAGGTCAATAGTCCTTGGTAGCTTCTATGCCCCTAATTCCCCTGACCTACAGTGTTACCAAAATCTCCTTGGTGGAGCTTCCTCAGACCCCTGACACAATGATTTTAGAGGCTGATCTAAATCTAGCTTTTAACCCTTTGTTAGATAGAACCAGCCCTGGACCCCAGTATGAGACTGCTCTAGCGCCTCTAGTCTCCTCCCTTTTTTAGGAGGTTGGTCTTGCAGATATTTGGAGAGCTATACACCCAGGCATGATGGATTTTACCTACTACTGTGCACAGCATAGCTCCTACAGTAGAATTTACATTCTTCTGACTACCCCGGACCTCCTCCCCAGGACCTGGGACATCACTCTGGGAAACATCATTCTTTCTTTATGGGACAGGATAAATGCATTAAAGTTAGTGGCCCTTCTGAAAGACCAATATATTCTCTCTAATTTCCCTTTGGCTTTACCTGCTCAGTTTTTAACAAAAAATGGCAACAAGGATTTCCTTCTTTGTATGGGATGGCAAACCCCCTAGGATTAAACTCTCTGCCTTGCAAAAGCCTTGGACAGAAGGTTGCCTAAGCCTTCCAGATTTGAAACAATATCATGACTTTACAGAACTACGTCAAGCTGTCTTGAGTTATGTCCCCACTTTACTTACTATGAGACCACAACGGCTCTTGCTGGAATTAGAACAGGGTAACCTCGCTACCTCCCAGGCTCTGCTTTTCCCAGACTGGTTCCTTCAGACATCTATATTCCTGTGTGCTCATTGCATGTGCTTTGTTTGGAATAGGCACTCCTAAAGCTTAGGCTGGTGTTCGCGCACCTCACTGCAGAGGCTGATTTGGTGTAACCCTGGTTTGATTATTGATAAAAAGCTCTCCATTGGAGAGATTGGGAGTTCAGAGGAATAACCATGGTAGCACATCTGGTTGACCCCACTTCTGGAGTTTTCTGGTCCTTTGCAGAGCTTCAAACTCATTTTGCCCTCCACTCAACACATGTTTGGCAGATTTTACAATTACATAACCCCTTCAAACAGAAGGTATCTGCTGATCTCACTATCCTGTGTTCTTTGCCATTTGAAAAATGGCTAACTAATCTCCCGAGCCCCGGACACTTGACAGCCAAGATTAAAATGTATTGGAGCAATGTTAATCATGAATCCCAGTGTACTGGCCCCAGAGACAAATCGGAGTCGGAGCTGGGGCTTGACATTTCTCCATTGGATGGTTCCATGTCATAACGGCAGTCACGGAAAGGCGATCACAATTACGGTAAGTGTTCATCACCGAAAATCAATTTCAGCGATGCAAACTCACAGCACAGACATATACAGCATCACTGCACCCCCCTACTTAAGGAGTCTCAACTCCAGGGGGGTGCATGTTAGAGTGAAAAACTTAAAAATACATGCTGCCTGCTGGCAAAAAAACCAAAACAACAAACACCATGCCAGACTTGAACCCTGTACCTTGCACCTTCCAGCCAACCACCCTCCCCACCATTCTAGTGGACCAGCTCGGCAGCTACCCACCACACCCACTACCACATACCATTCCTCCCCTGCCTCTCCCCCCATGCGTGTGCATGACCGAGTATACCTGCTACTTTCCATAGCGTTTTTTCACCCACCCCAGTATCCAGTCAAGTACCCTGCTTGGTAGTAGCCATGAACACAGGCAATCAGAATTGAGTCACCATTTTTGTCGGGTGCCCAATTTTGGTTGCCTTGTTCACTGGACACCCAATTGGATTTGAATAGTGTCTGGCTCCTAGCTGCCCTATCAACCCAGGACCTCCAAGCCCACTCTATTCAATATAAGATACTCCATATGGCTCACTACACTGGCTTGTGGTTGTATTATGCTGGCCTCCTTATACATAGTGATTGTTGGCACTGTCATATTCCCCAAACATTCTTGACACATATCCTATGATCCTACCTGACCCTTGATTAATTTTGGTCCAAAGTATAGGCTACTTGTTTCTTAGTTATACCTCTGCCAAGGTTAAAAGACCCACAATTTGCTCTTCTAGGTCTTCCCCTACAACCTTCTTTTCTGTCTAAATCCTTAGTCTCTTGGGCCAACTGTGCTTTCATTGTTGCAAAAAGGGTAATCCTTAAACAAAGGTGCTCCTCTGATCCTCCATCATATGAGGAGAGGTTCCACCTACTGGCCTTGACTGCCAGATATGAGCAGACTTCTCACTGTCTGCTGGGTAAGCTTTATCTTTTTGACCTTATTTGGTGACCTTTTTCACCAAGTTTTTAAGCCCTTCCCCTCGAAGACAGCCAGATGGCTGAGACAAGTGGCATAAATGGCTTTAAAGTTTTGGTTGTTGCCCCTCTTCTGTAAGAGTATATTTCACTCATCTCCCCTGGTTCCATTTCTTATGCAACAATTGTTCTGCCCCCAGATATCTTAGCCTACACATTATACTAAGCTGTTGCCTTTCCCATTGTTCTTTATTATGTAGTAAAACTGCCCCTTCCCATTTACTCAAAGTGTGCATTTGTCTGACATTGAACTACTCTCCTAGTACTAATCCCAACCCAGTAATTGATATCTCACTCCCTCCACAAGGTGATTACTAGTTGGTTAGCTTTTTAATGTAAAATAACTATATGTAAATATATGAATACTGATTCTTGATTACTGACTCCAGAATTCATGGTCATTATATTGTGATTTGCTGTATTTTGTTCTGCAATCAATTATTGTTAGAAGTTCATTTTTTTTACTGTGTATCATTGTGAAAACCAATAAAAATCTTCATGGCAAAAAGAAATCTACAAATATCTAAAATGCATAAACAGGATACCAGAGGGTTGCATATTTTAGAAAAGGAGATGTCCAGGAACGAGGGGGCATGACATGAGGTTGGAAATGGTGGTAGGCAAAGGGGTACAATGAGGAAATATTTATTTATGGAAAGGGTAGTTGATTCATGGAATAGACTCCCAGCAAAGGTAGTAGGGGAAACACAGTGGGGGGAATTCAAACATACATGGTACAGGAAGAGGGGAATCCTAAAAATAGGAACAAGGAGGTAAAGCTGGAGATCAAGTAGGGTCTGCGGCTTTTACAGTAGGCATGGAAAATAGGCAAACTGGATGGGCCTAGCAGTTCTTATCTGTCATCAATTTCTATGTAATATATAATACATTTTATAAAAGAACTTCAGAATTCTTCAGAATCCTAGTATCTTCATTGGTCAAAACATGTCACATGCTGATTCATTAATTCCCAAGAAATACATGGTTTGCCACCAGCCTAAAACAATGAGGTTGATTCTCAAAGGTGACTGAATGCCACAAGCCCCAGGCATGATGAACGAATGGTACATGGGGCTTGCGGCATTTCCAGGCTGGCAATCAAGATTCTCAATGACAATCTCCACATAATGCAAGTCAGACCATCTTTTTGCTGGTCTAACTTTGCGTCATTCATGGGTCCTTTTTACAGAGATTATGTTAAATATTTAATGCAAGCCACTGTATAGGGGGTAAAGTGTCGCAAATGCATGTGACCTTTGAAACATTGGGCGTAAGGTGCATCAATGTGTTCAGTGCAGTGCTGGGTTTGATGCAGGGTTTGTTGCAAACCTGTGTCGACCTTTGAGAATTGATCCCAATGTACCTAGTAAAAGCTTAACTACACAAAAGTAGAACCTTTTTGAATAACAAAAAACTTTTCTTCCATTTTATGAGCATAACAATCACTCTAAGACATGCATTTCTTGAGAATTAATAAGGTACCTGACCATTTGTCTCATGCCTTCCAGTTCACTCAGGGCCTGAATTAGTTCTTTAGAAATGAATGCCCTGTAGTGGGTTATTGCTTACTTAAAGTGTATTCAATAGGCCTACTCAACCAGAGTAGTGTTATGCTTGTGCAACTGTGATAATTGTTTGGCCATTCGCACTCTCTGTTCCACGGAGAATTACCACCCTGTAGGGATACCAAAGGCAAGAAGCCCTTGAAGGACTGTTCTACCCCTAGAGGTGCTGCAGAAAAGATTCCCTTGGCTAAAGGTACTTTAGGAAGAAGCATCCTCAGTTGAGGTATTCAAAGCCTGCCTTAAGACCCACTTATTTAATCAAGCATTCCCTGACCTAGCCATTTAATAACAGTCTTAGTTTTGGCTATCGGTTTTGCTGGCATTTTCCTCTCCTATTTTAAGCCTGCTACTTTTATTTATTTTTAGCTATTTTTATTTATTATGCTTTTATACATGCTTTTATTACTTTGGTATTTTGTATCTCTATGGTGCCTAGAGCCTCTGGGATTGGGTGCCTACAAAATAAAATTCACCTTGCCTTGCCCCTGAGGAGAGAGGTGTGCAGCTGGAGGAGGATGGGAGGTTGATGGGGCAAAGAAAAAGTGCTTCAGAGGGAGGCTGGAAGGGACTGCTTTTATAGTTCAGGAAGGGGGCATGGATGGTTGCTTCATCCCATTGAACTACAGGCAATAGCCTTTATATGTAATTGGCCTATGCAACCAGAGTAGTGTTATGCTTGTGCAACTGTGATAACTGTTTGACAATTAACACACACTCTATTCCGTGGGTAAATACCACCCTGTAGAGGTGCTAAAGGCAAGGATCCCTCAAAGAGGGTTCCACCTCTAGCAGTGGCATGGGAAAGATTCTCTTGGCTAAAGGTACCTTAGGAAGGAGCCCCAAAAAGAGTATTGAACAGTAAACATTGACTACAAGGTTGAAAGCAGATTGACAGCAATGAGCCAACTTTAGAAATACAAATAAGATCTGCAGGTTTTCAGGATTGCACTGATAAAATGGATTGCACTGATGACATAAGGGGCTTCCTTAGGAGAGAGGGAATGGCAGATATGGACACCATCCATCTCCATCCAACAGCGGAAACCTACCCAAGGAACTAGGGAATACACTGTTGTGACAACTAACTAGATATTATGACCTTTAGCATGGAGGAAAAGAAAAACACCCATTTTAAAGGAGGAAACCTCTGGGGATCCAAAGCCTGGGTCTCCTTACCTCTAGGCTTGGGGAATTTTATTTAGTGACATCTCTGCTACCGCAATTTAAAAGGCCAATGAAGGTGTGGAAAGATTCCAATTTTATGGGAAAGCTCTCGATCTATCCCTCTAACAGGAATGCCTTGAAAGGTTGTGAGCAAACTCTGTAACCATGAGAACTACCAAGGCGGGAGGAGGAGAGTGACAACCACTGATACTTAAAGCCGGCCTACCAATCTAAGAACAAACCAGGTGAACCAGAGGCAGTTATAGGAAGAACAGCTTGTGAAGGTGCCACAGTGATGCCATAGCCAAAGGAGCACTCTTGGGATTTAAGGGCTCCACCCATGATGGCTGAAGTCTTAAATTCTGCATCAAGATGTGTGCCATAAGACTGCATGCTAAAGCTCCACCCAGAAAGAGGACATTCCCATTATAGGCCATATGATAAGGACTTCACTTTGAGGTTCACATGCTCAAGATGCGGACTTTGTGAGTGCAGAGCAAGACCATCAGCTTACAGGGCAAGCCCTGAGCAAGAAAAGGTAATGGACATGATTGGCATGCCTCTGGTTTATTAATGAGAGCATGAACCATCTTCAAAGTGCTAGATAGGAGGAGGCCAAGCAAAGCCAGTGGCTATAGATTAGGTAGTAGGTTATTGATGGGGAGGCCAGGTGAAGCCAGTGGCTGTAGATATTAATAAGGAGACTAGGTGAAGCCAGAGGCCTGGGTGAGGTAGGAGGCCGCAGTGCAATCCAGCTTTTGGGGGTTTGATAGTAGTAACAGCCAGTGGAACACAAGTCAACCAATTCCATTACAGAAGCCGGATTCATGGTGACATAGAAGGTAGGTGTTTAGATAGTGAGAGGCTATGATGCCAGTGATTGAAACAATGAGATTTAGCATAATTGAATTAATGAGGTTTAGCAGATGATTGCTATGGTTTCAGCATAAACAGTGAATTGATATGCTTGGCATGAATACCTTAAATGCTGCTAAGGCTGAGTTAGGCTATTCCAGTAGGGAGCATTTACAAGGTAGTAAGTATTTGCAATGCAGCAGTGAAATGCAATGAATATATTGAAAGCCATGTAGGCTGGGAGGCAAATGTATTTAAGTATGATAACTGAAAAACATGTAGGCAAAGGAGCTGGGCAAATCATATAGCTTACAGAAAAGCATGCCCCTGCTACCTGGAGCCATGATGCACCTCTGTGACATCACAGTCCCCCACTTTGGGAATAACAGGGAAGTCACAAGCTGAGCACCATGAGACCAAAAAGCAACTGTAATGTTTGTAGGATAGGAACCCCCAAAACAGATGCACTTTTACAGGCAAGGTCCACATTAAGGACATAACCATATGATAGTAAGCTACCAAAGTCATGTGAACAGTTGAAGCTAAATAATGACTGAAAGGTTCAGAATAATTAAATTCAGAAACATACTGCTAAAATTCCTGCAGCTGTAAGCTGTGTCAGTATAGCAATATAGCAACATGAATATACAAGAGCAGTGCACAATTGATAGTTGGGAGTAGTAGCTGCCTGGCTGAGCAAACACTGATTAAATTGAACAGAGCACACTGAACACCTATGCTGAATGAATTAAGCAGAGCTGACTAAACTGGGAAGAGTGGCTGAGAAACAACCTGGCACAGCAGGGAGTCCTGAGCAACAACATAGCACAGGAGGGAGTGGCAGCTAGCTAGGAGCAGAATGAAGCCTGAACCAGGTGTAAACATTTAAGGTGAAAAAGCAATTAGACAGCAGAGGCAGGGAAAACAGCAGTTTGAACTGAAGCATATATAGTAGATAACAATTGCAGTAGAACTGAGGGTTTGCAAAAATCTGGTGAGTAAATGAGGGCCTGAATAACACAAGTGCAGGACTAGCACAATGCAAGCAAAGGGCAACAGAATGCTAGGAAAACTAGACAGCCCCAAAAGAAAACACAAAAAAAATACAACAAAATAAAAACATAGGAGAACAGGAAAACAAGCAACATAAAGAATTACGCAGCAGCCAGACGCAAGCAAATACTAACCAAAAGCAGGAGAAATATGAGAAACAGAAGTCCAGCACAAACCAAGCATAGCAAAGCATATAAACACTCCAAACAGGTATCTGCCTCTATCTCTGAAATCAAACAAAGAGGCAGAAGACACTGCAGAGCAGGACACTGCAGCACAGGAGCTAGCACAACAAAACTCACCCAAATCAGGAACCAAAACAAAAAAGGCAAAAAGGGAATCCAAAAAACTTCTGATCATAGGAGACTCCATGATTCGGGAGTTGATACCCATCTCCAGCTAGGGTAATGGTCAGATGTCCCTAGGTACATCAGCATGGAGAGACACTGACCACATTGCTAAAATTGTTCACAAAGCAGGTGAAAACATTGATGTCCTAGTACACATGGGGACTAATGATCTCGCCAGCCGGTCAGTTGTGGAGACCAAGGAACACCTGACCAGGCTGGGTGACAAACTATAATCTATTTCATCTGGCATCTCCTTCTCTGAGATCCTGCCAGTCTGGGAGAGGGGAGCAGATGGATGGAAGGTCAGAGAAGGGGAGATACGGGAGCTAAACACATAGCTCAAGGGCTGGTGCCAGGAAAAAGGACACAGATTTGTAGGGAACTGGCAACAGTTCTGGGAGCGAAAATTCTTTAAATTTGATGGACTGCATCTGACTAAGGAGGGAGTCAGTGCATTGGGACAGAAGTTTGACATCTTTGCAGAATATTTAAACTAGCAAATGGGGAGAGGGGTGCAGCACCCCATACGTCGAATGAGAAGAACACACCTCTCCCCTCAGCTAGTGGTCAAACAGGGATTCAGCATGTTTGCAGTTCATTTGCATCACGAGGTAAGAAAAAAGGTCTGTCTCCCCAAACTTCGCACAGGGGTAATGCCAAACCACACCCAACAACTAACACAGCAAAATCTGGCCAATGGAAAATCATGTACACAAATGCTCACAGCATGGGAAATAAAATCCCAGACCTGAAGGCAATAATGTCAGATGCTAAACTGGACATAGTAGCAATTAGTGAGATGTGGTTTACTAGTAACCACACTAGGGAGACTTCAGTACCTGGCTATGTATTGTTCAGAAGAGACCGAGGTGCAAAAAGAGGGAGGAGTGGCCCTGTATGTCAATGAAAATATCAAAGCTACAGAAATTCAGAATACACATAAGGTGCCAGAAGAACTGTGGGTCACCCTAGAAACAGGAAATGGGACAGCCATAAGAACTGGGGTTGTCTACAGGCCCCCAGACCAGGGGGAGGACATAGACACATTACTGTTAGAAGATATACAAAACGTGACAGCTAAAGGGGAGGTTCTGATAATGGGAGACTTCAACATGCCGGATACAGATTGGTCAATACCAGTAGGAACATCTGCCAGAACTAGAAACATAGTGGATTCCCTGCAGGGGGAGGGCCTCAAACAACTGGTACAGCAACCCACAAGAGACAGGGCTATCCTAGATCTAGTACTGACTAACAAGGAAGGGATCACAGATCTCCAGGTAGAAGGTCACCTGGGGGCCAGTGACCATCACATGGTATGGTTCAATTTGGCTACTACATCTAAATCATCCCATTCCAAGGCAAAAATATGGGACTTCAGAGGAGCTGACTTTGATAAGATGGCCAACAGAGTTAAGCTAGCCCTGGCAAAAAGAAACACAAGTGAGGGGGTACAGGCAAAGTGGGCAAGCATTAAGGATGCAATACTTGAAGCAACATCCCATTGTGTTAGACAGAAAAGGAAGTGCAAAAGAAGAAGGAAACCACTTTGGTTCTCAAATACAGTAACAGAAAAGGTCAGAGCCAAAAGGCTGGCCTTCAGGAAATATAAGGGAACACAGCGGGATGAAGATAGGGAGGCATACCAAACTGCCCTAAGGGAAGCAGGAAGGCAGTAAGGCAGGCAAAGTCCCAAACTGAAGAAACACTAGCATGAACAGTAAAAGAAGGTGACAAGACTTTCTATAGATACATTAGTGAAAGGAGAAAGTCCAGAGAGGATATTGCAAAGCTTAATGGAGAAAAGGGAGGCGGAGGAGGAGGACCCTGTAAAGGCATCTATCCTAAATAGATATTTTGCTCAATATTTACTGAAGAGAAGGTAGGGCAGGGCCCACAGCTTAGCATCATGGACACAGGGGGGAGGGAGGTGAGCACTACTCCCTTCACAAAATAAAGGGTCCTACAAGAGCTTGCTAAGCTCAGGGTGGATAAGGCAATGGGACCTGGTGGCATACATCCCAGGGTACTTAAGGAGCTAAAGGTGGAACTAGCAGAGCCATTAGCAGAACTGTTTAGTGAGTCTCTGAGCACAGGAGAGGTCCCAGAAGACTGGAAAAGGGCTCATGTGATCCCGCTCCACAAGAATGGTAGCAGGGAGGAGGCGGGGAACTACAGACCAGTCAGTCTTACCTCAGTAGTGGGCAAGATTATGGAGGCACTCCTTAAAGAAAGGATAGTGGAACACCTGGAATCCATAGGGGCACAGCATCCAAGACAGCATGGGTTTACAAAAGGAAGGTCCTGTCAAACTAATCTCATAGATTTCTTTGACTGGGTAACCAGAGTGGTGGACCAAAGGGGAGCAGTTGATGTCCCCTACCTTGACTTCAGCAAAGCTTTTGACACTGTTCCACATAGAAGATTGATAAATAAGCTGGGTAGGCTCTGGGTGGGTCAGAAGTTGGTCAACTGGGTGGCAAACTGGTTGATGGGCAGAAAACAGAGAGTGGTGGTAAATGGTATACAGTCAGAAGAGATGCAAGTCACAAGTGGGGTACCTCAGGGATCAATTGTGGGGCCAGTCCTCTTCAACATTTTCATTAGTGACCTTGCAGATGGACTAGAGGGTAAGGCTTGTCTCTTTGCAGATGACACCAAGATCTGCAACAGAGTAGATGATCCAGATGGGGTGGGAAGAATGAGAAGAGATCTGGATAAACTAGCAGAATGGGCAGAAGTGCGGCAACTGGGATTTAATGCAAAGAAGTGCAAAATCATGCACATAGGGAAGAGAGAACCTGAAGCCACCTATAGGCTGGGAGGGGAGTTGCTAGCAGTCACAAAGGAAGAAAGAGACTTGGGCATCATCATCACTGATGACCTGAAATCATCCAAGCAGACCTCTAAAGCAGTAGGTAAGGCTAGGGGGGTGTTAGGGTGTATTAGGGGGTATCACAAGTCATAAGAGGAAGTAATAATCCCTCTTTACAAGACACTGGTTAGGCCCCATCTGGAGTACTGCGTGCAGTATTGGAGGCCACACCTTCACAAGGACATTAACCAAATTGAGGCAGTCCAGAAGGGCAACCAAAATGGTGCAGGAACTGCATCAGGAAGACATATGAAGACAGATTAACAGAGCTCAATATGTATACCCTTGAGCAAAGGAGGGAGAGAGTGATATGATCGAGGCATTCAAACACCTTAAGGGCATTAACAAGGTGAAAGAGTCTAACATGTTTAAATATAAGAAAATAGCAGGACAAGAGGTCACAGCATGAGATTAGAGGGGCGATTAAGGGGAAATGGAGGAAATTCCTTTTCACAGAAAGGGTGGTGGATGCATGGAATGGCTTACCACAAGAAGTGGTGGCTATGAATACAGTGCAGGGCTTCAAACAGGCATGGGAAAGGCATAAGGGAGCAATACAAATGACTATGAATAGATAGACCACTGACAGAGCAAAGGCCGATTGCACATTTATAAGGTAGAAAAAGAAATGGGCAGACTGGATGGGCCTTGCAGTCCTTATCTGCCATCAACTTCTATGTTTCTATGTTAGCCCAAAGCATAAGGGAAGGAGGGAGGCAAATGCCGGGGGGAACAAGGCCCCAGCAGGCTCCAAGGGAGAAGGCAGAGTGACAGAGCCTCCAGCTGCAAAGAAAAAGTTCCTCAGAGGGAGGCTGGGATGAATGCTTGTATAGTTCAGGATGAGGGTGTGGCTGGTTGCTTCATCCCATTGAACTATAGTCAATAACCTTTTAATTGCTATGTCTTAAAATGCACTGATATATTCACATGCAAATGAAGCAATAATGAACTGCCAATGAAGTATTTACAAAAAGTACATGAACTCAGCTCAGGAACATTCATCAATGTACATCAGATCATTTTTGAATGTTCCTGAGTTAGTCATGGACAGTAAATTGCATGCCTTGGTACACAAATTTATGAATGAAAAAGCTAATTAAAGTCAATGAAAGTTTAGGAAATTACTCCAGTGAACTTACTTGGATGATCATGGACTCAGTTCATCAGTGATTTTTGGTGACCAGAACTACTCTGCATTTAAAATCATGGATAATTCATAAGGCAACCCTGTTTTAACAAGTAAAACATTTTTCTCAAAAGGTTTGTGTTCTAGGCAGAGAATCCCCCACCCCCCCCCCTCCAACCATGTTGGCAAAAAACAGCTGTACAAGTTATGGCAGTCAGGACTACATTGGCTTCTGCTCCTATGGATGTATTCACCAGTTGTCACCCAGTCAGTTGTAAGTATAAGTAAAGACATCATAATTCATTCTATTTCAGGACACTGAAAAGGACATCACTGCAAAATGACATGGTTTTCTTAATTTACGGTTAGGCAGGAGTACTCTTTAGCCTACCCATTTGTCTACCCAGAATTGCCATCAACATATCCTCTATTACCCAGGGCTAATGACACTCCTGGTCACAGGAAGATCTTTAGCACAATTGACATCTGTTAGTATGCTTCTTTCACAATTAATGACTGAAGCACACACGTTTCTGATAGTGCAGACTTCCTAAGTGGCAACTTAAATTATGCACATAGGAATCCTTTAGCAGCGTCAGTCAGGAAGGAAGAGGGCATTATCAGTAGCTTCAGTCACTGATTGCAAAAGGAGCTTACTATCAGCTGTCAGTTGTGCTAAGGATCTTCATGGGACCAAGAGTGTTGTGGGATCAGGGTAAAAGGAGGCTATAGCTGCAGCAACGAGGTGCTGGGTGATGGCCAGACAGATTGAGTGGGCAGAGAATCAGTACTCAGTGGCAAAACAGCCATACCAGGACCCTAAATGTATTTGTAGTTCTTCATGTGTTGTATTTATGTTCATTTTGTGTGAGAAAAAGCTTCATTGAGCAAAGCTCATTTATAAGGAGGTACTGGGTAGGATAGATGACAATACAATGGTTTAAGGTCAGCAGAACTACAAATAAAATTTAAAATCATGACACTAGGAGGAATCTGGAACATATAAGTATAATTAATAAACAGAAATGCAATTTATTTATTTGAAACTATTTCACCAAGTGAATATACAGAGGGGAGATATTAGAATAATATCATTTACAGATGCAACCTGCAGGATGAGGCAGACCTTGTGAGAGGCAGTCTCCTACCCTGTAGAGGGCTACAAGCTTTCTATAAGACTTGGGGCCAGATTTTCAATGCCCTGATGCAAGCTACATCAATGACAGCTTGTGCCAGGTGCGGGTGCTTCAGGGACCCTGCACTCAATTTTCCAATCCACAGGGTCCAGGGGCATAAGTCCCACAGCTTGAAGCAACAGTGGCAGTGCATCAAATAGATGGCACACCCACCTGGAATGCTGCAACAGCTGCAGGGTGTCTCCAGCACCCACAGACAGGGGCTGGCTTCTGGTCACAGCACCCCCCAGCACCACCTTGCCACTGGCACCCTCACCCCAAAACACACCGGGACAGTGGTGGTCTAGTGCCACCCCAGCAGGTAGTGCCCAGTTCACCACTCCCTTCCCATCCTGTACCCCAATCCGGTGACCAACAATCCCTCCACACACTACCACTGCTGGGCACTGAATGAACTGCCAGTGTACAAACTGTATACTGCATACAGTACATGCACTGACAGCTCATTCGGCTGAGATCCGTAGTGGTGTAAAGAGGGTTATGCCAGTCGCTGGATCAGGGTATGGGAGGGGGGAGGGATTGGGAAGCTGGGAACTACCTGCGGGGGGGGGCACTAGACCACCAGGGGGGATTCTGACGTTAACAGTCGGGGCAGGGAGGGGGGACCACTGGACCACCAGGGGTAGCTCATTGGGGATGGATTGGGGCAGGCCACACAGTGGCGCATACTAGACGCCCATTCCAGGAGATGTCTAAGTACCATTAGACCAGCTCTTTGCTGATTTAATGGTACTTGGCACTTAGTTCCTGGGGAAGTCTTTGAAAATTGGGATTTGAGGGCTGCGGCAGTCTGGGTCTGATGCAAGCCCCCTAGTGCCATGTCACTGCTACTTTCATGGCACAATGCAGGTGCTGGCACAGTTTGGTGCAGGCAGCCTGTTGGGTGACACAGGCTGCCTTTGAAATTCACTCTTGCTGCAGCCCTTGTCACAAGGTTCCTCTTGCATCACACTTGTTTGATGCAAGCACCTTGCATCATTACAAGGCCTTTGAAAATCCAGCCCCTGGACACCAGAGGCTTAATGTGAAGTGAAAGATCCAGGGATTGGTCAAGCAGGATATCAAGGTATTTTTACTTTAACAAAGACTTCAGGGTGGCACAATCTGGGGTTTTTAAGTCCACAGTATGGCAGCTCAACAGGTTCTGTTTGGGGCAAACAAGCATTGATACAGTTTTAGATTGGTATAGGGCTAGTTGATTTGCTCTAAATCAGTTACAGAGGTTCTCGAAAAAAGAATGCAGGGCAACAGAGATGTTGGGGGAGGGGTATTGCCAGAAGTAAATAGAATGGTGTCATCCACATACATAAAAACATTACAGGCGTTTACAACCCTAGGATGGTTGTCATCAAAGAGATAGATAAGGAGGGGGCTCAAGAACAAAGTTTGGAGGGCCCCCATAAGGACTTCCCTAGGTGCAGAGAGGGCTAAACTACTAGAGCTATCTTTATGTGTTTAGTGATGAACTGCTAGACCTTCACCACTAGACCAGTCAGGCAGCCACAGATACCAAAAAACCACCAGATCACCAGGTATTTAAAAAAGTGGGTTTGATATTTAAAGATCCCTTAGATCTCTGCAAATTGCAACAAAGTAGGGCTGTGGTAATCTCAGGGTGTCTCAGGGATCCTGCACTGTATTTTAATAAAAATGAGGGTCCTTGAGCTCAGGACCCAAGATTTGCCGCATCCACAGGGTTGCACTGAAGAAGTGGTGCACCTGTAGGGTTTGACAGAAGGCTGTGTACCCCCCCCAACTGGATCAACACTCGAGGGGCTGTGAAGGTTGGAAGGAACATATGGCTGCAAGACCGGGAGCAGTGGTGTACAGAATACAGGGGGTGTCATAGGGAGTGACAGCTGCATGGCTGCAATTTGCAGGAGATGAGGTGGCACACTGCAGGGGTGTCCTGCATTACTATGTAAAGCTAAGTGGACTGGGTACAGGTGACTAGCAGAAAGGGACTGAGACCTGGCCCCAGGAGTATACAGCCCTGGCACCTGCTCCATAGGTGCCACTGACCCCAACACCATAGGTGGGCAACAGGCTGCCTCCATGTTGGGGGCCTGCTGCAGTGACAGGGGACCAATCCTAGACACCATTTGCACCCCACAACCTGCAGCTATTGCTGCCTGCCAACAGTGTTGGAGTCAGTCACACCAATTGGGAAGGTGCCAAGGCTGTATACTTCTGAGGTTGGGTCCTGGTCCCTTTCAGCCAGCCCACTGAACATGGTCTGACTGGCTTTATGTAGTAGCATAGAGCACCCCTACAGGGTGTATCTCATCCCCTGTAAATTTCTGCCATGCCCCCATTGCCCACTAGTGCACCCCATGCTCTTCTTCTGCCCACAGTCCCCTCCTTGCAGCCTCCCCCAGTCGTCGCCCTGCCTGGCAGTGCCACATGGCCCTTAGACTACCTCCTAGCTGGTCAAAAGGCAGCCCCATGTTGTGACCATAGTTGGGCTTGTGGAATAGCATATAAGGGGACAGTGCCACCCTGCCATGGTGCAAACCCTTTTGTGACCTTCCACATGAATGTTTCTGCTGCAAGGATGGTGCAGGGGGGCTTTGTCACATGATAACCAAAATTTGCCACAGCCAGCATTTGAAAATTGGGATTGCCACAAACTACAATGCAAGGTGCCACTTGTTTCATTCCCATTTGGCACAGGCACATTGTGTCATAGTTTGTCTTTTGAAAATTGAGCCCATTGACTCTACTGATAATTTGCTCATAGAGAGAGACATTTGTAACTTAATTTCTGCTATATATGTAAAGAAATGACCAAAACCTTAGCATAACATGAGTATTGGTGAAAATAATGCATATGTTAAGTCATGAGTTTGATCATTTTGACAATAGTGAACTTAAAATAAGGGAATAGTAAACATGGATCACACTGCAGAGCACTAGCTAGCTCTCACTTCATTGATGTCCTTACATCTCACACTTCTGGTAATTTTATACAGCATTCTGGGCATGTATTTTCAAATGGGAGGGCTATTGTTTGCATTTAATAAATGCTGCAAAACTGCATTTACAGTATGTCAATTTTATAAATGCAGTTTTAGCATCAATGTAAACAACACCCTTTCCTTTACAACACTACAAAGCCATTTTTAATCAATTTTGAGCAAAATAAGTGGTTTAGGTAAATTGTTTTCCACATCATTTCTTTTGGTTTAGTATCTAAAATGTTGATAAATGCTCCTATTGCATTTTCTTTTTCCTCCCTCTCTCTTCCCTCACATTTTCCAATATATGAAACATGAAATGCACAGTTACCAGATTCCCCTACTCATTAGTGATTCCCATACTTATTTTAGTATGGAAATCTGATTTTTTTATACTATATGTCTTTTTTTTATTTTAAATAAAGCAATAATATAAATACAATAAAAGAAGCAGTGAAAGGAAAACTTTTTCTTTTCTCAACCTTGGTTTGTGATGACCTGATCAGCCACTCAGACTTTGCTCTTCTGGTTTCTTATGTCATCACAAACCTTGGATGTGTTAAGAAAGCTCATTACACATCACACACAACTCCTCATACAGTTTTATTTTGAATGCTTTTGTAGGTGAAGTCCGTGAATGTAAGGAAGAGTTGGGGGGTTAGCAGTGGAAATGGGCAAGTGAAATGTTCACCATTCATTTGATTAAAAGCATAAAGATTAATGAATATTAGGTTGCACACTGTACAGTTTCTAATTAAATAAAATGTATCACTAAAATGCAAAAAAGTGACACAAATATTATTTTTTAAATCATCTCACTTTTTACTTTCAGTATTCACATTAATGTTATTAACAGTGTACAATAATGTAAGTATCAATATAAGAAAATAGTTTACATTTCCCAAAATATCAGCATTGAGAAAAAACATTTTTGATATCGTTAACAAGTGAAAAACATTGTATTAAACTAACAGTACTTGTTAGTTGGCAACAAATGTAATCATGTAGTGTTTTTTTTTTGTAAAATGTATTTCTGGCATAAAAATATTCATCCTCAGTGTACTTTTTAGATTTCTCAGATATTGTTGCAACAACTTTTATAGCTAATTTTGTAATTAATGACTTAAGCCATTAAAGATAGCCACCACTCACAATTTATGAGAAATCTCTTCTATTGAGATTACTTGTTGAATGTAAATGCTAAATTCATACTGTAGATGTATTAGGAATCTGATACCACATGTTTCTAATGGTAAAGAAGCACAACACTGTACCAATATATTTATTTTTGTTTTCATTACTGGCATGACACAGGAGAAGCAACATTTAGAAACTGCAAAATCACATTTCTTGATTCAGGAATGGAAACAAGATGGCAATATTGCTGAGAAAAAATATATATACAGTATATGATATGCTGGGGGCACCTGTGGGATAACAAAGTTATTTATACAGTTGCCTGTGACCTTGAGTAACTGCATGAGTGGAGAACCGATGAGTGAGGTTCACGAGAGGTCTCAGGCAACTGTACAAATAACTGTTATCCCACAGGCACCCCCTGCATATTAGATTTATGTAACAGGCAGGGATCTTGTGGGTTGTGCTGACAGAGTTCATTTTTTTTTGTTTGTTTCTTTTAAATTACAGCAATCGGTTGGTTTACTTTTATGAAAGTGGTATTCTGCCTCAAGTGCTGTCAGTTAGAACTGTGGTTGATAAGCACTCTGGTGTCATGACGTGACATCATTAACTGGTCATCTTCACTGATTGGTCTGATTGGCAAGCATTTGGAAGGAGAAATACAGTGGCAGGTTTAGTAAGTGGGACCGAGTATTTTAGTGCACTGAGCTTTGTTTTACAGATTTTTTCAATTAAAAAAATGTATTTAAAATAGTGAAGGGATAATTCTGCTGCAGGATTTGGTGGCAAGGGTGTAGACAGGCATACTCACTGTACACATTTGTGTACAGTTTTGTTGAGTGTCTGTCACAAACCATAAGCCACTCTGTTAATATTATCATTCTAATCTGTAGTATTTGGGCTGGTGTAGGCCACTGAGGAGTGTCCTATACATGTATAACCTCTTTAGAGAGTAGAGGAGTCATCTGACAACAATGTGACTTGTTTGGAAGGGGGTGCCATTTGGAAAGGATGTGTATGTTTTTTAATCGGGGTGGGGTGTAACTGTTGGAGACTGTGTACAAAATGGAAATTTCTGGCTACACTCCTGTTTGGTGGTGGCTTGAGTAAGGGCAGCCAGTGCTGCACAAGAAAGATCGGGAGGCTGCAGAGATCATTTGATGCCACAATAGATTTTAACTGCAAAAAATCAGGTAGATTTCAAAATAGCAAAGTGCATGTCTGGAGTTCTTGTCTTAAATGTAATAGTGGAGTTAGGAAGCCACTGGGATGTTGGAACTTTGTAGATGGGTGCTGGGGCAAATGATTTAGTGTGAACCAGAAGTTTTGGTGTGATAAGAAACAAAAATGGTTAATGTTTACTTTTGGGGCCTTTTGTAAGCTATTTGGAGATATGCTGAAAGGGGAATTGTTGTGTTTCAGTCTGGTTGTTTCTAGCTTGTGTGGGTATTTGGTAAATGATGCAGCTGTACTGGAAGTAGTGCTGGCTGACAGTGGTGGGGAAGTGATGTAGTCACTGTTTGGATAAATAGGGTATGATATAATCACTATGGTAATAACTTTAAGTTATTACCATAGTGATTGCATCATACCCATTTATCCACACAGTGATTCAGATAGTGAGTTACAGTATGTCTTGGTTTTTATCCTGATGCCTGTTGCATAAATATCGTTACTAACAAATACTGCTGAAATACACATTTTTGCTAACATGTCAATATAAAGAGAATACTTACAAATGAAAGAAACATTGATAGTATATTCTATTCATGTTGATTTGATCCTAAACCTTTATTTAAAAAAAAAGTGTCAAGCAACAACGGTTCAAAAGTTAAACATGTTGAAAGATAACTTACTTTTAATTGTGTAGCTATGGGCTGCTCTGCTGGCTCAGTTGATGACTCAGGTTCAGAAGTGAGCCAGGGAAGTTGTGGAAGGTTTTGCAACCACTGTCTCCTGCAGCCATGCCAGGGAGCTTGCTCCTAAAGCTGGGTGAGCTGTGACTGTGTGAGACCAACAGAGGCATTGCTGCCACCAGGGAAGGAGGAAGGATAAAACCATGGGAGGAAAACCCAGTAGCCATCAGAATGATGGCTGGGTTCAACCATATCAGGGTTTAGCCCTATGACCAGGTTATATCCTTGAGATGAGCTACTGGCTGAGGAAAAAAAGGTATATGAAAAACAAAATGACTGACTCTGTAACTGTTGGGAACAGAAACATTTTTTTCTTTAATGAAAGCCTGGAGTCAGCTAAGTTGAAATATTGACAGAGTATGCTACTATAATATCCATAATGTCAATATACAGTATATTTATCCCCGGGGAGCACTGCTTTTTGTGGGTGTACTAGGGCTGTGTGTAAGTGCGAGTACTTAGTGTACCCCATCAGAGCTCTGAGTCAGCAGGCCATGGACTGAAGTTTCTAGGTGAAGAGTCATCTGCTCGGATTTAACCAGTCCAAGAAACTGTGATTCAGCTGGATTCTGGGTTAAGAAGCTACAGCACATCTGTAGATATACTAAAAGTTCCTGTTGATAGACTATTTGAAAAAATCCTTCAGAATCGTGGTTGGTCAATTTTCCACCAGTGCTCCCCCAAGGGGTGAAATTCCCAAGTTGGTTGGATTCCTCTGGGACAATTTAGCACTAAAATAAATTAGTGAAAAGACTGGAGACAATCTTATTAAGATGAAAGGGAACAAACAAGGAGACCTGAGACAATCTGGTATCATGTAGCTGTAAAATGTAACTGTTACAGGTTGAGCAACCTCATTAATTGGCATCCAGTACTCTTCCCTATAAAGAAGACTGAGATGTCAACAAGTAAATGTCTTATGGATAACTGTGTGTATCTTCGAGAAGAAATAAAGGCAGACTGGATTAGGATATATATGCAGAGATAAGGACCCAATGGGGGGAAAATGGCTCTGGAGGAACAAGCTGGCATTTCTTGGTTAGCTGTATATGTATTTCCATATATTCCTAAGCCCCCAGACATCTGGTTCCCTACCCTTTATTTGTAAATGACCAGAAGTGAAGCCGCAAGTGAAATACTGCATTAGCCTATATGCATTTACTTGAACATATGCTGTGATGGAGCATTCCAGATAGTGAGAGGATCCTGTAAGCTGCTATTGTAAGAGAGCTCTAAATATACTAGATAATTAAGTTTAATTTCTGCATGAAATTACATATACCCCAAGTTATTGCCTGCATTCACAACCTTAACCAAAGCATTTGACTGTGATGGGGCAACAACTCCTGTCAAAAAAATAGAGTTTCCCCCACTGAAAACTGAATTTAAAGAACCATGGGACTTACAATCAGAATGTTGCTATGTAATATGCTTTTGCAGTAATGATATGCTCATAAGATCAAGACAGATGAACACTTTGGTTGGATCATCTGTTGTTTGGACAACAATTATTTCAGGACAAATGATGCCTGCTAACCCCCATTGATTTACAGCCCAGCACCTGCCTCAAGAAGCCCACACTACTGTGAGGTCACTGCAGACATGGAAGGTCCAGCAAGGGATGGGATTTTTGTTGCCCTCCTTGAAAACAAACTGTGACATGTAAACCTATAGACCAAGAAGGTGGCTTACATTTTTAAACACAAAATATTTTAAAAAATGTATATCCTGTTATTTTGCCAACACATTATATCAACACAAAGTCAGTTGTGAAAATATTCAAATGACATACCAATAATTTATGTGTGTGTATGTGTATATATATATATATATATATATATATATATATATATATATTCACTGCAAAAACTTCATTAATGCATCAGTCTGGGTTCATATCAAAGTGACAAAAGTATTAAAATGTGGTTTTAGGGGTCCTAACCCTAACACCCCCCAAAACAACAATATCACTGCACCCCACCCCATGCCTTGTGGTTGTCAACCCTAACGCTTACCCCATTCTCCCATGCTGTAAAATCTTTGCTTTCTTACACCTGGAACAGGGTGAGCATTAGGGTCAATGATCCCAAGACACACTCTGACATCTGTTGCTGTGTGGATGGTGGGGAAAGGGTGCGGTGGTACATTTGCTTGGGGGTGGGTGTCACAAACACACTCAGTAGGTCATCCCTCTACTCCCAAATTGCCAACCTCTGAGTGCAGTCTTGTGAATGGTTAACAGAAATATGGAAACCCTCCTGTCTGTTTTGTGGGTTCGAATCAACCTTTGGTCTCAGTTCTGGAGGGATTCAAACTATGAACCTCTTGCTAGCATACCCAATGCACAGGCTCAGATAATTCTGTCTTCAGGGGGCCAGATATCTTTGCCTACTGGCACCTAACCAGGTGTATAAAATGAACCCTTAAAAACTCTAATGAAGACCTCAGATTACTCTTACCTTTTTCCAGTTTGGTATCACTATTCAAGCTTATGCACAGCGTCTGTGTCTGCTTTAACCATATATTCTTCACTTGTTAAAGAAAAGAAATTCAAAGACAGACAAAGTAGGCTCTAAAAATAGAGTTTTACTAAAATAGATAAAGGTATGTAAAACATAAAATACAGAACCATATGTCACAAGAACCATACAATCTTTTTAAAAGAACAAGGTTTTAACAGTGCAATTCCTACTACAGTACTTAGATTTTGTCTCTTTCTAGCTGTGTACTTGCTTAAAGTGCTCAAAGATGTTTCTTTGTCAGAGTGTAGATAAAAGTGTCTCTGAAGGAAAACAGAATACTGTTTAAAAAACTGTCTTTGCCAACTCCTTTGTGTGAGGTCACCTAGCTCCTCCTCTGTTTATTAAAAATCATACACCCAGGGTGTTTTATCATTTTAGAAGGAAAGATAATTAAGGTTACATGAGAAAAAACTCATTTCCCCATGTGACTTCCCCAATGAAGTCTGTAAATTTCCTTTCATCTATGAGCAGTATCCCCTCTCACACAGACATCAAAGCATTTATGATTTTGCACCAGTGTGTCAAACCTGGTTTCCTCCTCTAAACATCATAAAATGGATACTGATTTCCCTCTTAGCAGTTACAGCTATATTTAACTTGGATAAACAGGAGATTCTTGATTAAGGTCTGTTCTAGTCTACAATCAGCTTCTGGCCTTCCAGGTAACACCTTGTATCTAAAACCTGCGTGTGTGTGTGATCTCACATGCTGTCTCAGCATCTCTCATGACAGATAGTCCATAACACATTTTTATATTACAAAAAAAATCATAGTGTACTCAGAACTGGCTGTTCATGTGTCACAGTCCTCCCCATCTAGACTGAACTTGGGGGCTCTATCCCCAGCATGGGATAAGCTTCCCAAATCAGTTCACTCCTCATACATGCGAGACACACCATCTGAGTTCTGGTTTCTGGCTCCAGCTCTATGTATGACTGTCATATCATACCTTTGAAAAGCAAGACTCCATCTTAACAATCTACCATTATTCTTTACCATCTGTGTCAACCAAACCAGGGGGTTGTGGTCAGTCTGCACCACAAAATGCTGCCCATATAAGTATGGCTCTAATTTCTTTAGGGCCTTCACTATGGCAAGAGATTCTTTTTCCACAGTAGAGGATGCCTGCTCTCTGGGAAGTAACTTCCTACTCAGGTACACTACTGGGTGATCCTTCCCTTGGCTGGATGTCTGACTCAGCACTGCCCCAATACCCACATCTGAGGCATCAGTCTGAACTATAAAGGGTTTGCTATAGTCAGGACTTGTCAAAAAAGGAGCACTGCACAGTGCTTCCTTTAGTTTGGAAAAACCTTCCTCACAGGCTGGGCCCAGGGTAATTTTCTTTAGCATCTTTGTCAGGTCAGACAGGGGAGCAGCCAGGGCACTGTAATTGGGTACAAATTTCCTGTAGTACCCTGCTGTCCCTAGAAAACTCCTGACCTGCTTCTGTGTTTCTTGTCTTGGCCATGCCTGGATTACCACTATCTTTATTTGGTTAGGAAGAAGCTGTCCTTGGCCTACTACATGCCCAAGGTTTGCCACTTCTCCCATGGCCACCTGGTACTTCTCGGCTTTGACAGTGAGCCCAGCCCTCTGTATCCTGTCCAGCACTTCCCTAAGGTGGGATAGGTGTTCCTCCCAGCTGGTACTAAAGATGGCAATGTCATCCAGCTGCAACATGGCATACTCCTCAGAACCATTTAACACCTGGTTCACCAAACTTTGGAAAGTGGTCAGGGCATTCTTCATATTGAAAGGCATTACTTTAAATTCAAACAAGCCTATCGGAGTGATGAAGGCTGACCTCTCCCTAGTTCTGTCCATCAATTCCATCTGCCAATACCCCTTGGTCAGCTCAATCGTGGTAAGGTAGGTCGTCCCTCCCAAATTGTCCAGGAGTTCATCCATCCAGGTCATCGAGTGGGCGTCTGACTTCATGACTGCATTCAGTCCACGATAGTTCACACAGAAATGAGTAGATCCATCTGGCTTGGGCGCAAGGACTATGGATGAGGGCCAGGGGCTGGGGGATCTCTGGATTACCCTTAAATCAAGCATCTCCTCCACTTCCCTCCTAATGTACTTTTGGACAGCCTCTGACACCCGATATGATGTCCACCGTATGGGCATCTGTGTCCCTCTCTCCACATCATGTGTCACTAAGGGAGTTAGTCCAGGCTTGGCACTAAACAATGGGGCAAAGTCTGCTAAAACCTACCTTACTTTCTGGATCAGGTCTGGGGCCAGCTGGGGAGACAATTTTACTGCCTCCACAGAGGACTCCCACTTACTTTCTTCCAGCTAGTCCAGAATGGGGTCTCCTTCATCCATCCCCTTCCCAGGACTACACACTGCAAACACCATGTCAGCCCTATTTGCGTATGGCTTCATCATGTTGACATGGTACATCCTTTCTGTCTGTCTTCTGTCAGGTAACTCCACAATGTAGTTCATGTCATTTACCTTCCTAACCAGTTTGTATGGTCCTGCCCATTTAGCCTGCAGCTTGTCTTTCCAGACTGGATTAAGGACCATGACTTTCTGACCCAACATATATGAGCAAGCTCTGGCTCTACAGTTGTACCACACTTTTTGTTTCTGTTGGGCAGCTGCCAGGTTACTCTGGGCTGTCCCCATAATCTCCTTCAGCCTTTCCCTAAACTTAAGGATGTAATCCACAATGGGAGTTCCCTGGGTAGCGTGCTTGCCTTCCCAGTCCTCCCAGATTAATTCCAGGGGCCCACATACCCGGCATCCATATAAGAGTTCGAAGGGGGAAAATCCTGTCAACTCTTGTTCAGTAAATGCCCAGAGCATTGACTTTAGGGTACCATTGAATCTTTCCACAAGCCCATTGGCTTGTGGGTGATATGGTGTTGTGCATCTCTGCACCACCCCACACTTCTCCCATAAACATTTCATCAGGTATGACTTGAAGGAACCCCCTTGATTGGTGATAACATCCTGTGGAAACTCAACACAGGAGAAAATCCCAAGTAAGGCATCTGCCACTTTGTCTGTCCTCAGTGAGGGAAGGGCGACTGCCACTGGGTACTGGGTGGCATAATCTACCACAGTCAGGATGAATCTCTTCCCTGAGGAGCTGGGGGTATTTAAAGGCCCCACAATATCCATTCCCACCCTCTGGAATGGCTCCTCCACTATGGGCAATGGAATCAGGATGGCTTGGGTTTTCTTGCCAGCCTTCCCTATTTCTTGACACTGGTGACAAGACCTGCAATACTCCTTCACCTACTGGGTGAAGTTAGGCCAGTAGAAATTCTGGGCCAACTTCTGCGTTGAGTGCGTGAATCCCAGATGACCAGACAAGGGAATATTATGCACAGTCTTGAGCAACTGCTCACGATACCCCTGGGCAATGACAAGCTGCCTGCCTAGCACCCCTCACTCTGTCTGTACTGCCTGAGTATACATAAGCCCATTTTCCCAAAAAGCCTTATGTTTGCTGTCACCTCCCTGTGCACCATCCGAGTCTGCTCAAGCCCTCAGCTTCTCTAAACTAGGGTCACTTCTCTGAGCAGCTGCAAACCCCTCACACATTCCCAAGGCATGGAACAGGTCCCCTTCAGTTGCTAAACTAGGGTCCCTAGCACTAGCGTCAGGGCACTCAGGATGGCTGTCAATCCCAAAACACTGACCATGGGTCACCCCTTCCTCTTTGGAGTAACCCTCTGTAGCTGTGTGGTTACTTGCTACTGGGGTAAGTTCTACCCCCTGTTCATTAGTCTCCCCATCTGGGGAGACAGGCTGGGGAACCATCGTCTCAGTGGCTTCCACAATGGCTTCTGTGGGGTTCAGAGAACTACAATTTTCCCTTGCCGCTTAGCTATGGGTAACTGCACATACCATCCCCTGTTTTAGATTGTTGCCCGGGATCGCATCCACTGCTAAGGTTTTGGCTACAGCCACCTGTTGCACAGTTCCCCCTGTTTCACCCTAGTCTAGGAGAACACTAGCCAGTGGCAATGTTTTTGCCTCATTGGTAAAGTTCTGTACAATGACATATTTATTGGGTATAAGCTGACCAGGCTCTACTAGATCCCCCTTTACCTAGATCAAGGATGTCCCTGTGTCCCTTGACCCATGTGTCTGTACATCATTCACCATGACTGGGTGCATGTGTTCCCTCATGTTCACAGTTATGCTTCCAGGGACACACAAACAACCAACATTCTTTTCTAGTACCATTCTGCATATTATTATTCATTCTTTTGGGACACTGTCTGGCAATATGCCTAGTTTCTTTACATAACCAACATTCTTTTCTCTTTTCAGAGAAATCTTTTTTCTGAAACCTGGGCTAACTGGTTTTGGTGGAGGCAGTGAGGGTTTTAGCTGCCCTGAAGGCACGCTTTTCCCTTTCTGTACTGCCACACCTGCCCCATTTGCTCTCAGAGCAGGCCTGCTCTTGGCATAGTAGTCCGAGAGTTCAGCAGCCTCTTGTACTGTTTTGGGATCTCTGTCCTCCAGCCAGGTTTTTAGCTTTGCTGGGCATACCCAATAAAACTGTTCTAACAAAATCACATTTTCAATTTTATCAACAGAGTTTGCCTCAATTCCTTCCCACCAATATTTTAAAAACTGACGTTGTTTGGTGGCTAGCTCCTCATAGGTCATGTCAGGGCTTCTCCTTAGCTTACAGAATTTAGCTATGTATGATTCAGCAGTTAATTCAAATTTTGTTAACAGTGCAGCTTTAAGTTTGCTGTAATCATCACTGTCCTCATTGTCCATTTGACCCAATCTGTCCCGAGCCTTCCCGGTAAGTAGAGGGGATAGCTGGAAACTCCAGGACTCTCTAGTAATTTTAGCCTGAATACAAACTTTTTCAAAAGAATTTAAGAAGGCATCCATATCCTCCCCCTCTTTAAATTTAGCTGTCAGTTTGGAGTTCAATTTGTAACCCAGTCCTGCAATCCCAGTTAAACCGAAGCCACTTACCTGCTCTGCTGCTGCTGGTTGGAGTAGTAGCTTCTCTAGTTTGTGTTGCCTCTGGAGCTCCTCCTCCTTACTGTCTGCATCTCAGTATTCTCATTCTCTCTTCGCCTCTGCAGTTCGCTGGCACTCACGCTCCTCATGGTCTGCCTCTTGTTGTTCATGGTCTGCCTCTCGCTTTTCACGGTCCGCCTCTCATTGTTCATGGTCCCTCTCCCTCAGAAACTCCAGTGCAATACTGCACAACCCAATTTGCAGCCCAAGTACTTCTGGATCCAGAATAATGGTGACCTTCCCCTGCTGCTGTGGCCCTTTGCTGACAGTGGCCCTGTTGCCATCCTCATTGGATCTGGACACTGCACTGGTTGGAGCCCTATCACACTTGAGGTTTGGTCCTTTTCAGTCACTGTCTGTGACTCGGTGCTCTGGGTATCTGCTACCATCAGGGCATCCACTAGGTTCTGTTTGCTGGCTTTCACCTCAAATGGGACTCCTCTGCCCCCTCACAACTGCTTTAAGTAGTCTACAGCGTGCCTGCTGTAGTTGGAAGCCATTTTCCCTAAGTACTGCTACTCTGACTTGCACTTTAGGAAAAAAAAAATGGGTAGGAACTTGACTGTATGCCAAATGATATAGTTCTGTCTCCTTTTTTAAAAAATAAATCACTGCCTTTTTCTTTCTTTGTAAGTGAGCTGACGGTCTCAAGCTGATACACTGAACAATAAAAGCTTGTAATACCAATGTTTTGTGCACTGCTGCCAACCTATCTGGTACCTTGGGAGCAGTGGGCTGACCTGCTGAGTGGGTTTGTGACCATGGGTGTTAGGGTTAGGAACCATAACATCACATTTCCATACTTTTATCACTTTAAAATGAACCATAACTGATGCATTAATGGAGATTTTTGCCATAAAGACAAATATATATATATATATATATATATATATATATATATATATATATATTCATGGCAAAAAAAAACTCAGTTTAATGCATCAGTTAGGGTTGTTCCACAGTGACAAAAGTGAGGAAATTCAGTGTTAGGGTTGAAAACCCAAACTCCGCATTCACCCCCCCAGCACCACACACACAGACACATACACACACATGCAAGTGGGGCTGGGGACAAAGACAACACGACCAATCACAGACAACCAGCAGCAGGTGACAGAAATAAAAAGCAACTGTCTAAATGTACTACAGGACAACCCCACCCACCTGACCAGGTACTGCATATTCAGTCGAGATCAACAGTAAAACTGAGGCCATGTACACCAAACGTACATGCAGGCTGATTGGGGAATGCAGGACACACCAACAGCGACCCCACCTCCAAAATTGCACTGTCCCATGATGTTGGCTATGTAAGTGCACCAACATAATGATGATTACTGAAGGTAAAAGTTTCCTGCTTCTTACCTAATGTACAAATATAGAAGTTCACACAATTTCACATACTTATTATGAAATTGTAACTCTATCTGCACAAGTATGTAATTGCTGAAGCTACATTTTCACATTTCATTGTTTTCTGTCACTCCACAAGTGACCTCAATATTCATTCCTAATCAGTTATTGTGATTTTGTCTTAGCAATAACACATGAACAGAGTTTGGCTTAACAATATCTTAAGCACTCCCTAGAGACATAATGTGGCACAAGGTAGAGCCAAGTGTTATATCGCCCCAAAGACGTAATCAAATAACTGTCAATGTGATTCTTGAGAATGCCTTATGGCTATCATGACAATTAATATTCAAAGCTAAGTGTTTAAAGTTGACTTATTAATCTGTTACTCATTTACAGAAAGAATTTAAATAAAGTAGTTGTTTGATCAGCAGTTTAACAATACTAGGTCAAAATCGCTATACAGAATTCCAGTGATTCTGCATTGCTGAATAGTGAAATAGTACAAAAAAAATCTATGTGGCACGGTGATAACGCTATACAGGACAGTGTAACGCGAATCAAAATAAGACTGTCAAAATTTGAGCAACCAATCTGATTAAAACATTTTATGAATCTTTTCTTTGTAATATTTTCTACATAAATTATCTGTCTCAATATACAATGTTAGAAGTGAGCAACACAAGCATATATTTATATTGTCTTTTTCTCTGTCTTTTATACAGGTGTCTGATACTTCTGTAACATTGCTGACTGCCACTGTGAACTAACAGATTGAAAGATGCCTAGTAAATACAGACGTGCATGTCTAGAAAGACGAAACAGGTATCATAGTGCTTCACTGTTGCTTAAGAATGATAAACCAAACAATGATGTGAGTTCAAGACATAAAACAAAACAGAGTTCTACTGGAACAGTGAGCTCTACAGTAACTCACTCCACAACAAACCACATACTTGCTCAACAGCAAGTAAAAAATATTTACCTGAGCAACAGTTGTGTAGCTCTCAGACAAAACACAACTATTGCAACAACAACCATCAAGAGACCTTCTGAACAGTGCCGTAAACTCACAGCTGGTGATTTTCACTTGAGAAAGCAAAAGTATTTCCGATCGCTAGCAAGTTAAGCTAAGATCGACAGGCTTATTGCTGCTGTGATGAGACATGAGCGCAAAAAGACAAAGAGTCATCTGACTTTGAAGAAATTGCATCTCAAAGTATGCACATTTGTTAACAGAGCAGTATTTGTTCTTCAACATTTATGGTGTAAGATGTCTCATGTGCTTGAACTATTCATAAAAGTTGTGTACGACATAAAAAAAGGTTACAACGGTATCCTACTTTGACTGTGAACAATTTCTGTTATGTATTCACAGGTCACAGGATGCACACACAGCACTCAGAGGCATATTTCTGGGAAGAATCTTATTATTCACAGGAAAAAGAAAGCAAGTTTACCATTGATGGGTCCGGTAAGCTGGTCAATGTAGTCAGTGTGTGTGATGACACAGCAATGGACACAAATGATGACTGAGATGCAACCACTGTGTCCCATAAATGGCACTGTCTCTCATGGCCATGTGATGAAACCTGCAACCGTAGGCAATCATCATTTGAAAAAAACTGAACAGTTTGTCAACCGATTTGTGATAACAGATCACAAAGAAAGATATAAACTGTTTAACAAGATTGACCTTTGTGAAATTCATCCACATACTGGACTTATGGGTCACTCACTAGCATGCCTCGATAGTGGTGTTTGTGATAGTGTCTTTCACAACATGCAGATGCTGGGAGTGCATCAAACAGGCATGCAAAACTTTGTATATAGGGTATATGAAGTATGACGAGTTGTGAATCAGTACACGTGTTTAAATGACTTATTGCAGTCTGGTGACATGCAGGGAGCCATCACATTTCTCAAACAGCTGCAGTGTGTGACTTCTGTACCAGACACAACTATTTATCAGTCAGCAAGTTCTGCTGAAATATCTGTTTTTGTGTTAGAAACTGACATACTGAAACAGTACGGCAAATAAATTGCAAAATTTGAGCTGGCAAAGGCTCAGAAGTTTGACTCTGTATGTGTGTCATGTGACCGTCTATGCTACAGCAAACAAACAGTCACAGTGAACCTGCAAACCTTGTCACCATACAATGACATATGGTTCCATCTCTCAGCATTTTTGCTGATGAAATCTGACTTTCAGTTACAGACCACCATTCTCCTGTGCAAACACTGTTTCTCCAAATTAAAGTCTAACATTCTGCCACCAAGTTCACTGTTGAATAATATGGAGGCACATGTTACACCAAGTGAGACTGTGACATTGAATATGTTTGAACGCATTCTAATTCAGACAATGAAACCATTTTAAACTATTCTATGTCTGAACACAAAGACATGAACATTCCACAGAAAGAACTTATTAGATCTCTGAAGGGTTCTGTGATGTATCTCCCACTTCCTCTACAGGAAAATATGGAAGCAGTCTCTATGGAAAATAATTTGGTAATTCTTGTAAATGGTCTTCCAACTAAGTCTAAGGTCATCTGGCAAGATGTTGTCAATGTATAGAAGGTGAAGCTTGCTCTTAGTTATTCAAAGAGTAACAACCCCTTTTATGCAGACCTTGACATAGATCACATGACTAGTCTCTCTGTTCAGCATGATCTCTTAGAAACAACTAAGCCAATGATTGAGAATGTCAGTGGACAGACAAGTGGCAATGTGTAGGAACAGTACACAATTCACTCACTACATGGCAGAGATCCAGTAGGAGACAACATTGATCTCTATCAAATGAAACAGGTGGAAGGTGAGGCTGTCAGCATTTGGGAGGCAACACTAGAAGCATGCTGTTTCCCAGACTTATTCTCAAAAGGGTCAGGTGGATGGCTAGATGAAAGGGAAGTGTCTGTACAGGGTGCTGAGTACCACACTAGCTGTGTGCTCAGTAAAGATGCTAAATTCAGATGTAATGTACAGTACCTGTTTCATCTCCTCTGGGAGAGTGAACTTAGCATTCTGTCTGCGTCTATTGCACATACTATTCGTCTCACAACTCCACTAGATGGAATAACAGCTGCTCAATTTCTAGAGAAATTAAAGCAGAAAGATGAAGATGTGCAAGTGAATCTGTCGTCTATACTTTCAAGTGTACGTGGCACCAAAGAATATTTGTATCGCAGACACTCCGAAGTGATGACAATGCTGCGAGAGTACGGTGCAGCCTCATGGTTTGTCACACTTAGCTGTGCTGAATATGCCTGAGACAAGATCATTGAACTGTTGAAGTGGGCAAATTCTGATGTTGCTGGCATTTCATCAATGACTGTCAGAGAAATGTGTTCACTTGATCCTGTGTCTGTCACAAGACATTTTCATAAGTGGTTCCATGACATTCTGACTTTCATATTGTCAAAGGACAATCCACCTCTTGCTACTGTGGAGCATTACTTTTGGAGGACGGAATATCGAGCATGGGGTGCTACTCATATCCATATGTTATTGTGGATCAAGGATGCACCACACATAGGTGAACATGAAGCAGCACAAGTGCTATCAAGAAATATAACACTTGTCACATTCCAGACAAGTACGACAGTCCTACACTATGGAAGTTGGTACAAAAGTTCCAGCGACATATTTGTGCAAAATACTGCCGGTGAGTATTAAAGGACAAATCTAATTGGTACACAAGATGTCGCTTCAGATTTCCTAGATGAGTTTGTTAAGATGGTTCCATGAATGAACTTTTTTCAGCAATAAGACACCACTTGAAGGCAAAATCAACCAAAAGGATATACAAGTTACCCAGAGATGAGAAAGAGGTGTACATCAATGACTACAACCTAACTCTTCTAATGTGGCAAGCGAACATAGATGTTCAGTTCATGGCTGACAACTCATTGGCCCTGGTGCGGTACGTGACCTTGAACATAACCAAACATGAGCAGACTAGCTTGCAAGATCTTTGGGAAGATATTGTTAGTTCAAGCAGGAGCCTGACATCTCAGCTGTGTTCATTGGGCTTGTAGACCCTTTCACACAGAGAATGTGGAGCTTATGCATTCAGTGACTGTTTGATGGGTACACATCTGTACGGGAAGTCTGATGCTGTCCAGTTTCTCAGTGTGAACTACAAAGAGAAACACAAACGTGTACTGATTCCCCATGCTGAAATTGAGGAATTCGCTGCCAGTAGTTCTTCTTCAAAATATATCTTGAAGAATAACCTGATAGACACATACTACCCCTGTAGACATGACAAAATGGATGATATGTGTCTCTTTCAGGTGGCTAAGTGGTATGACTACAAGGCAGATATATCACCTGACTTGATACGCCGCATTTACAAGGTGAATGGAGTGGATGGCTGTCTCGTAAAAAGATACAGGCCATGGCTCATAGACCACTGTAAATTACATCTAGGCACATCAGAAAGCAGAGAGCATTACTACTTTGCTCTTCTATTCCTATTTAGACCCTGGAGAAATTAGTCTGAATTAAAAAGTGACTTTGATACATTCGAGGAAGAATTCAATCTCAGTTACGATACTTTCAAAACTGAATACTCAGAGACATACATACAGAGACTAGAAGCTGAGAAAGAACAACTTGAGAAGGCAGAGAAGCAGCTTCAGGAAGACACTCCTGTTAGCTCACAAGACAATCTTGATCCAGAAGGACAAGCTGTTCTAGGTGAACCTCTGCCTTTAAATGCCCCAGAAGTGTTAATCTCAGAAATTGAGACAGCCATGGAACATGGAACACACTCCACTGTCAACCCAGCTGACTTGAGAGAAAGACTGAATCAGCAGCAGCATGTAATTCACTTTCAAGTAATTTACACTGTTCGACATGGCCTACTACATGAAACAAAAAAATGTGACTGTCTTGACTATAAACCACTACTGATCTTTGTTAGTGGTTCAGCTGGCACAGGAAATAGTTTCCTTATTCAAGCCATCACTGCTGAAATACAGAGCCTGACAGGGTCATCAATGTCTGTTGCTGTTACTGATCCCACAGGACTAGCTGCTTACAACATTGGTGGAGTTACATTACACCGTCTCTTTATATTGCCAGTAGAACATGGCAAAACAGGAGAGTATCATAAACTGTCATTTGAGGTTGCATCTCAGCTCCGTTCCATGTTGACAAAGATGAAGTTACTCATCATTGATGAAATCAGCATGGTCTCCAATGTGATGCTTGCCTGTATACATCTACGTCTACAGGAGATCTTAGGTACTGACGATGGAGTACCATTTGGTGGCAAAAGTATTGTTGTATTGGGGGACCTTTTACAGTTTGCACCAGTTAATGCAGAGCATGCGTTTGCAACTCTGACTGCCAAGCAAGCTAAGAACATTCTCGGCTGCATTACAGGTTATAACATTTGGGAGTTATTTACCTATGTTGAGTTGTATGAGAACATGCACCAAAGTGGTGATCTGGCTTATAAATCACTTTTAGATGAAGCTTGTACAGGTTCTCTATCACCAGAACATGTTGCTATGTTAAACAATCAGAGAATCAGAGTAGATAGTGCATCCATAGAAACAGCATGTAATGTTTTCAGTGATGTGTACGCTACAGGGACACACATAGTGTGTCTTATGCCATGACTAAAGAAATGCATTGAGTTCAACAATGTTATGCTGCTGAGAGAAAACCAAGAAATTGTAACTCTGCATGCTGTTGATACAGTTGATGGTGTCATTCTCAGTCACAACCTAGTAGCAAAGATGACTGAATGACTCACTGAACTGAAGTCAGAATGTTTCACACACAGCTGGCCTAGAAGCTGTTCTTACACTTTGTTGGAATGCATGTATCATGGTACTACCTAATCTCAATGTTGAACGAGGCATGGTAAACGGTGCCATGGGAAACATCACTGACTTTGTCTACAATGTCCAGAAGACATATATTGAGACACTGGTAGTTCACTTTGACAACATGGAACAGCCTGTACACATAGAATGTACCTGTGTGAAATTTCAGGTATTTAAGGATATCTATGTAAACAGTAAACAGTTTCCACTATGTGCTGCATATGCGGTTTCTATTCACAAATCTCAGGGCTTGAGTTTGGATTCAGCAATGGTGAACATAGGAACATTCATTTTCAAGGATGGTATGAGTTATGTGGCACTTTCATGTGTCCCTAGTCTTTCTGGGTTGCACATTATAACTCTTGCACCTCAGAAGATACGAGCTGACAAGCGATGTATTGTTGAGTAGAATAGGTTACGTACTCTCCATCTGCCACAAATGTCTTTAATACCACTGCCTACATATCTGGCTGTCTCACATCGTACAGTCAAATCTACAGATGTCAGAAAACAGGCACGAGCTTCCACAAGTGATTCATCTCTAAAGAGTTCAACAAAGGTCACAATATCAACTAAACATTTAGAACCAGCAGTTTGTCAGAAATCAGTTGGTGTAGCTGCTGTACCAGTCTTTGACAACAGCACTAGAGTGAACTGCTATGCTAACTCAGCTATGCAAGTTTTTCTACACATGCCACACTTTGTGCAGGCAATATCTGCTTCACAAGACACTCCCCTATCTAATGCATTGAAACAGATTATCAACATGACTTCTGACCTGTCTAACAATGTGCAGTCACTAACACCACTACAACAGGTGTTAGGTACATATGATGGATGTAGTACATTTGCTGCTGACATACAGTAAGATACTAGTGAGTTTGATGGCTATCATAAACAACATAGATGAAGACGGCACTCCAATGTGCCACTACTTCACTGTGTCATATGTAGCCAAATATGTATGTGTATCATGTGGTCATTCACAGCTTGAAACCACAGAAGACATGCTGCAGATTACTCTTTTTATCCCTCAAGCCAAAAGTGTCAAATTTAGACAGCTATTTACCAATGCTCAATCTGGTCACTCCTGTAAAAGGTGTGGAGGCAGATGTACTCAGTCCATGAGTCTCAGGAGTTCATCTCAATATCTGTTGCTTATATTGCACAGATTTGACTCCAACAGGCTCAGAGTTGACACTCCCATCACAGATTACACAGCTGGTAGAATAGTTTTTAACCAATCAGTGTTTGACACTCACAGTGTGGTCTATCACCATGGTCAATCTATGCATTCTGGCCATTACACCTGTTTGCTAAGGTACAGAAGTGGATGGGTGGAGTGTGATGACTCTACAAGCAGTTTTAAACAGCGACTGCAACGACACTTAAAACATACATATCTTCTAATACTGAAGAATTATGATGACCTTCATATTTCAGAAGAATAGCAGACAACATGTGGCATTTTTTAAATGACTACTTTGTGACAGAATCAGTCGTAGGTCAGTACAATTGTTTCCAATCTATGACTCTCAATAAGCCTTAGCATATCAACAAAATGATATACTGGCAGAGACATTTCATGCACTGTGACATCTAAGATCTTGTGTGGATCAGTGACAACATGGAAATTGTTGAAGTGGCTTCAGTCGGTGCCAACAGTATTCACAGTCACTAGAGAAACTATGCTTACATGTCTATCAAATATTGTACATGTCAAAACAGAGTCCTTTCTGGCTCCCCTGTTTTGTACATATCTTTTCTTGTAGTTGTATCATACCCATACATAACAAGAAGTTGTTTCCAGTTACTAACTTTTTGCCTCTGCAGAGACACAAAAGTTGTCCCTTATCATTTTAAAAAAGTGTGTAACATGTCTCATTCACCAAAGAGAACACTCTGTCACAAGTTTTCTGTCACCATTTTTTTTGTCTATTAGCTGTTGACATCTAGACATCATCATCATTCTTTTCGCCATGCAACAGTTCTGAACTATGCTCGATGTATTGTTACACTGAAACTACATATGTAAAAATAAAACTCTTTAATCATAATGAAGCAAGTTAAATGAAGCAGGTGTGAATACTGAAGTATTGCAGCTTATTTAATATTTACAGTGTCATTTTGTCTCACCATTGTTAACTAGTTTAATTGTTCTAGTAAAATAATTACTATAAGAGTCAAGTAACAATTAATCCTTAACATATAATAGAATACTATAGTGATTAAGTTCAGTGACCCATATCTTTCATAAAAACAAAATGCTACACACATTTGTTATTTACTAGTTCAGACCTGACATAGTAACTATTGTAACCATTGAAAGAAATGCATATTGTACCTGTAATAATATGAAATCTGTTGTACTTGTCATACAAGTAAATATAATTTATGTTAATAATACTGAAAATTGTAAATCAGACACTTTTACTGATAACAACGCACTTCATACTTGTTCCTGACAATGTTTATGATTGCCTCTATTGAGGGGTCGGATGGGAATTTTCCATATGCACCTAGTCAGTGATATACCTTAAAATATTTAACTGAGCATACCAGTTATATTATGTCACTGAAATCATAACATTTTTATATTCTATTACTTGAACACTTGGCATTTGGTTTTTCGCCCACCCTGGGAACATACACATTATCAGTCACACAATAACAGCAAATCATCACTGTTTCATGTGTGTAATCACTGCTTAGAAGCTCCTGACATACCTTCATTAATGTAGGACAGGGCTAAGGGACAAGACATGATTGGAATATTCAACTACTTAAAATGTATAAATAATATTGTTAACCAAAGTCTCTTCAAGCTGAGTAGCAAACATATCATGAAGGGGCACAGGCTTCAGCTTGATGGTGGGAGGTGCAGGAGGAATGTCAGAAAGCACTTCTTCCCACAAAGAGTAGTGGACACTTACACTGCACTGCTAAAAGAGGTCACCTCTTTAAAGACAGTGACCAGCTACAAAAGAGCCAGGTATATGCATAGGGGGAAAAATAAGAATCATGCCTAGGGAAGATGGGAGGACTGTGCAGGGATAGCAGACACATTAGCTCAAGATGTGAACCCTGCAACATGAGCAGACTTAATAGACCAAATTGCCTTCTTCTGGTGCCTTCTTTCTATGCTGTATTTCCATGTGTACATACTTATTCCAATTCATATAATCTACTTACTATAAATGAGACACATTTAGATATATTCCAAGCATAGATTACACACATGCAAGGATTGTATTGTGAGACTGATTTTGTAAAAAAGAATAAAATCTTAATTGACCCTTTTTCAATTTCACCAATTGGCAATAAATCTTTTTTAAATGTAACCACCTGTGTTGAGTCTTTGCTGAACCACAGCATAATAACATTAGAATGTAACTCTTGTTTCTATTAAGCATGCAAATCAACTGTAAGAAATACTACCACAACTACGTGTCTATGGGCTTATTTTTTGCTATGGCTCTCCACTCAGTATCCAACACATGGGCTAGGGTGCGGCACATTGCCTGACACAGTTCCCATAATTCCTAAGTGTGTTAAGTAGTCTGTACTACCCTTAGTTTTCCTATGCCTCTCCAGTCAGTGGGCAGTAGCTTCTGTAGTGAGGTGTGGTGCATTGCAATGTAACACTATGCAGCTGTGGCTAAACACTGAGGATGCAGTAACTGCTATGTGTGCTGCAATTCACTGGCTAAGCCCGTGCAACTCCTAACTGTGCTAACTTCACTGTACCTACAATTACAGAGGTATGCCATTGATCTCCAGTGCCTTATTGTTCCTGTGGATCACCACTCATGATGCAGCACAAAGTTTTTTGGGGGAGCAGCATTACCTGCCTAAATTCATGCAAATCCTAACTCAGTTAACTACAGTATCCCTGCAATCAGTGATATCTACAGTTGATGTCCGTACCCTCACATGTGTTGTGTATCTCCACTGAGAAGTCCATACCCTCACATGTATTGTGTATCTCCACTAACAATGCAGTACCTGCTGTTACCTTTGAAGACACATTGCCTGCCTAAATCCATTCAAGTGCTAACTGTGCTAACTGGACTGTTCCTGTAATCAAGGAGCTGTACAACTGATGTACATTGCCTATCTTTTCCTGTGACTGTTCACTCAGGATGCAGCAAGTGGTCTGCAAGTGCAGTTCCCCCATGACACTGTTCATCTCCATAGGTTTTTTTGTTCTGTACTCTCCATTCAGTATGCAGTATGTGTGCTAGGGGTTCAGACATTGCCTGACAGAGCTCCTGTAATTCCTAACTAAATTAACTAGTATGAACCACCCTTACTTTTCCTCTGAGTCTGCAGTCAGAGTGCAGTAGCTGTTGTAGAGAGATATGCGACATTGCTAATTAAGTCCATGAAGCTGTGGCTGTACAGTCACAATCAGTAACTAGTATGCATGACAAAATTTCCTGGGTGAGTCCATACAAATCCTAACTGTGCAAACGTGTATCAACCAACAAAGAGAGAGGCGTACCATTGATGTCCATTGCCTCAGTGTTTCTGTACATCAGTACTCATGATGCAGCATGCATTTTTGGGGGGAAGCATTACCTGTCTGACCCACCCCCCACAAACACTAACTATGCTAACTTGAGTGCCCCTGCAATCAGTGACATCTACTATTGATGTCCATACCCTCAGCTGTGCTGTGCTGTGGGCCTCTACTGAAGATCCAGTACTTGGTGTTACAGTTTGGAAAGGGATTACCTGGCTGAGGCCATTTAAGTAATAATTGTGCTAACTACACTCTACCTGTAATTATGGAAGTGTACAAGTGATCTGCATCACCCTTCTTTGCCTGTGTCTCTTCACTTAATATACAGCAAGTGCTCTGGAGGTGTAGTCCCCTTCCCCATGAGACTGTACAACTCCTAAACATACTAACTTCTGTACACCTGCAATGATACTCCTAAGTGTGCTAAGTTCTCTACAGCTGCAATGACAGAGCTACTCTATTCATGTCCATAGTCATATTTTTTGCTGTGGTTCCCCACTCAGTATGCAGTATGTGGACTAGTTGTATATTATTTCTGACACCTCCTGCTGAATGTCTGTGATTGGCCCTGTTGCCTTGGTTCCCCCCTACTTCCATGAATGTGTGTGCCTCTGTGTGCCACTGGTGCTCAGGGGGGTTGGGGTGAATGCACATTTATGCTTTTGAACCTAACACAGAATTTCCTCACTTCTGTCACTCTGGAACAACACTAACTGAAACAGTAAACAGAGTGTTTCTCTCTAATTTCCCTTCTTTTTAAAAATTACTCTGACAAATATTGAATGTAATACAGCAGCAGGAGTGCAGGCCCCATGCTACTGCCACATGATGTCTTTTCGCACACTAACACAGTGTCCATAAACACACTCACGCCATGTGATGTCTTTACACAGTGCCCACAAATGCAAATGGTAGTGCACATGATAACACAAAGTGAAACACAAAGATAAACAGTGCTGAGAAAAAGTCAATGTAATACAGCGACGGGAGCATGGGGCCCTTCTGGCCCGGCAGTCCCGCCATGTGATGTCTTCACACATACTAACACAGTGCCAGCAAACATAAATGTTAATGCGCATGGTAACACAAAGCGAAACACAAAGATAAACAGTACTGAAAAGTATTGTATGTAATACAGCAATGGAAACGCAGGGCCCTTCAGGCCCCGTGCTCTTGCCACGTGATGTCTTCACACATACTAACACAGTGCCAGCAAATGGAAATGTTAATGTGCATGATAGCCAAAGCAAAACACAATAATAAATAGTACTGAAAAATACTGAATGTAATACAGCTATGGGAGTGTGGGGCCCTTTGGGCCTCATGCTCCCTCCACGTGATGTCTTCGCACATACTAACACAGTGCCCACAAATGCAAATGTTAATGCACATAGTGACAGAAAGCTAAACACAAAGATAAACACTACTGTAGACACAAATGGTTAAAATTACAGAAACACAAGCACAAATGAAAATACAAAGGGTAATGCACAAGGTGTCGTAGACATGAAAAGTAACTGAAACAGGTACAGAACCACAAGCAGAAACGTTAAGGGTAACAGTTATGGAAACACACACAATAGTTTTCCCCAAAAGCTGCATATAGAAAGACAGTGAGTACAAAGAATGTATGCACAATAATGGCTCTCAGAACAGAAAATGAGGACTTGGAATACTAAATTGCTTATATCTCAGAAACCGTACGACATAGAAAAAAATGTAAAAGTCATATGAATTATCACTTTCCTGGCTACTTTTGTACTTAGCCCAAAAGGGGGCTAAGCATTTTTCCGACAAAGTCCGTATCTTGCACTGTTTCTGAGATACGGGCCCCGAAAGGCGTGACGCACGCAGTAATGTTATCCTTTGGGGAAAAAAGACAAATTCGCAGAGCCATAACTTTCCATCCTGTAATATTTTTTCACCAAACCACTAAAAGGCACATTTGTGGGATGTTGTCTTTCTTCCCTCCAAATTTCATCCCAAAAGACAAAACCTTTATTTTGCAGCAGGGCGACAAAGGATTCCTGTAAAGCAGCAGACGCCGAAATGTTATCCTATGGGAAAAATCGTCAAATTTGGAGTGCTGTCACTTTGCTGCCATGCAATATTTTGTCACCAAAATACTGAAAGGCACATCTGTGACACATTGGCTGCGTTCCCTCCAAATTTCAGCCCAAAACAGTAAAACGTTCTTTTGCAGCAGGGTGACAAAGAATTGTTGCCATTTTCCCACGGCCTGGAAAAGTACTGTCGAACTTTGCAAAAGCTTTTGCAAATTAATTCGACAGTGTCGCACGTTTGACACTACTTTGCAAAAGTTATTTTTCCAGAAATTTGAAAAACATATTTCTGGGATGTTTTTCCCCAAAATAAAGACATGCCCAGCAACCTCAGGATCTGACTAGGTGAGTACAAAAAGAATTAGATTGCTAAAGGGTCCCAAATTTAAATGTCAAGCATTTTTCTGTTCACCAACTGAAAAAATGGTGGCTTTGTGACAGTAAAAGGGCCATTTGCAAAAGTAAAAACTGCATTTGCGACACTGCTGAACTTTTTGTTAACTTTTCCCATTGACTTATAATGGGAACCTGTTATTTGAATAACTTTTGAACTGTTTAATCTTTTTTCACAAAATCTTCAAAAGGCACATTGGGGACCCTGGCTGCATGTTTGCTGAAGATTTTGGACTGGTCGTGCAAACTGTGCGACCTGTAGAGATGAGCAAATAATTCCAAAAAAGTGTAAACGTGTGCGCAGATCACGCTTAATAACTCCACAGCCGTATATCCAAACAGTACAAAAGTTGACAGATCCCAAGATCTATGGTTCTTGATTGTGTATTCCAAATTTCAGGCAAATCTGTTAAACAGTTGCAAAGTTATTAAGGTGCACAATTTTAGGTTTAACATGCAAATGGCTCCTCAACCTTAACTATGGTAGCACTACCATGCTACCATAATATATTTATTCATGGCAAAAAACTCAGTTTAATGCATCAGTTAGGGTTGTTCCACAGTGACAAAAGCAAGGAAATTTGATGTCAGGGTTCCCACCCCTTGCACCCCACACCCACCCCTCCGCCAGCAACAGGCATCAGGGTGTGCGTTGGGGTTGTCAGTCCTAACTCACACCTCATTCCATGTGTAAACAAGCTGAGGTGGTGCAGTATAGGAGAATTGGATGAGAGTTAGGACCGATGACCCTAGCGCACACCTTGATGCCTGTTGGTGGGGGAAGGGTGGGCATGGGGTGCAAGGGGTGGGAACTCTAACATCGAATTTCCTTACTTTTATTGCTGTGGAACAACCCTAACTGATGCATTAAATGGAGTTTTTTTGCCATGAATTTCCCTTGTTTTTGAGAATGCGCAGTATAAATAGTGACTGAAATGTGGTGGTGCGAGCGTGGGTCCCTTCGGTAATGGTAACACAAGTGGAAATGCAAATGGTTACGGCAACAGCAAGGAGGACACCAAAGGGAACAGTAACAGAAATGGAAGTGGAAATGCAAGCACATAAGCAATATCAAATCATTACATGCACGGTCATGGTAATGCAATTGGAAATGCAAACACGGTAATAGCAACACAACAGAAACAGAAACAGAAATGGAAGCGAGTAAGCAAATGCAAACAGCAAAGCACACAGTGATTCAAAACGAAATACAAATACAAACAAAGCCAGTAATGGAAACACAAATAGTAACAGTAACATAAATGCAAGCGCAAATGCAAACACAAAGGGTAACGCACATGGTGACGTAAATGGAAACACTAACACAAACAGTCACAGAAATGCAAGTGGAAATGCTAACTGTAGCAGTAACGCAAACACACCAACTTTTTTCGTCCAAGAATTTCATTCAGAAGCACAGTGAATACAAAGAAAGTATGCATAATGACCCTCGGAGCAGAAAATGAACACTTGGAATACTAAATTGCCTGTATCTCAAGGACTGTATGATGGAGAAAAAAAATTAAAATTTCATATGATTTATGACTTTCCTGGCTAGTTTTGCACTACGCAAGGGGCTAAGCATTTTTCTGACAAAAAGTCCATATCTTGAAGCATTTTCGAGATATGGGCCCCAAAAGGCGCAGCTGATGCAGTAATGTTAGTCTATCTGAAAAATAGCTTCAGAGTGCCGTAACTTTGCAACCCTGTAATATTTTGTCACCACACCAGCAAAAGGCACATATGTGGGATCTTGGCTGTCTTGTCTCCAAATTTTAGCCCAAAAGACCAAACTGTTCTTTTGCAGCAGAGTGGCAAAGATTTCCTATTCTTTGGGGTATAGTGTTGCAAAGAAGTGTCATAAATTACGACACTTTTGAAAAAAAATTCACGAAAGTGTTGCAAGTGTGGCACTACTTTGCGACACTACAGTTTACAAAAATTTCAAAAACATATTTCTGGGGTGTTTAACCCCCAAAAATACATGGCTAGCATTCTCAGGGCTTGACTAGGCAAACACAAAAATAATTGTGTACCTAGATTGTCCCAAATTTAAATGTCAAGCATTTCTGTGACCAGTAACTGAAAAACATGTCTGACTCACAACACTACAGGGGTCATTTGTGACACTAAAACTGCATTTGCGACACTGTCGAATAGTTTGTTAACTTTTTCCATTGACTATAATGGGAAACTTGGTTTTTGAATAACTTTTGAACCGTTTAATATTTTTTCATGAAATCTTTGAAAGGCACATTGGGAACCCTGGCTGCATGTTCTCTGAAGGTTTTGGACTTGTCATGCAGATTGTTCAACCTGTAGGTGAGAGCAAAGCATGCACAAAAAAGTGTAATTACCACATTCTATGGTGCTACATAGCTCCACAACGGTATATCCGACCATTACAAAACTTGGCAGATCTAGGGATCCATAGTACTGCTGCATGTTTGCTGAATTTCAGGCACAGCCATCATTATGGTGGAAAAGTTATTAATCTTCAAAATGTCAGACTTTAACCTTAAATAGGGTACTTAACCTAAGTATAGTGGCACTACCGTGCCACTCTAAGATAATATATATAGGTATATGTGTATGTGTGTGTATGTGTGTGTGTATGTGTGTGTGTGTGTATGTGTGTGTATATGTGTGTGTGTATATATGTGTGTGTATATGTGTGTGTGTATGTATATGTATATGTGTGTGTATGTATGTGTATGTATATACTATATACATTCTTTACAAAAACTACACTAATGCAGACATTAGGATTGTAAAAAGCAAAGCACACAAAGATGGGAAATGAAAAAACATTAGGGATTTGGATGAAGACATCACATTTGACCTTGTTTGGTCCAGGTTAGTGGTGGGCATTAGGGGTGACAACCCCAAATAAGACCACACCACTGATTCACCAGAACTTCTGAGACCCAAATCCCTAATTTGTTTCATTTCCCATCTTTGTACACTTTGTGTTTTACAACTCTAATGCCTGCAATAACATAGATTTTACAAATAATTTCCCTTTCTGTGATAGTGGAACTATATCCTCATTTGCACATGTCCTGCAAAATGAGATAAGTACAATATTGGAGACAGTTCTGGAATTGTATCCTTGGATCTATGCAAAATGAGATAAATACAATATTGGAGACAGACCTGATGCAGTGCATGGGCCCTGAAGACCCCAGCATGCATATCGATACCTTGTGGGTGAAGTTCCATGACCTACCACAGGGTGTGGTATCTGCCACAAAACACCGCTCCATCCCTACCCAGGCCAAGACTGGTACTGCATGCTGCAGCAACTTCCCAATCAGCCTTATGCTAGTAAACTGGCTCACCGAGTTCACACCTGAACTCAACTCACTGGCAAGGTAAGGCAGCATGTTCCCCAGGGATGCAACGGACATCCCTGCAAACAATGTTAATTAATACAATCTTTGTTTTTTAATATCTTCACCCCAAACTTTCAACATAGTCTTCTTATGTCCCCACCTCAGAAACCCCTCAACATAGTCTTCTTATGACCACACCTCAGAAACCCCATAAGTGAAAATGTTCAAATTTGTGCTGAAATGCCATTCTGTGTCACAGGTGCAAAAACACATTTTGGACAGGATGTGAAAAATTGCAGCTGTGCTGTTCATGAGGTGGCATGAAAAAATGGGTATGCTGAAAATCTGGAGTAAAAATATAAAAAAATTACCAAAGTTACATGTGTGCATACAAAAATTTCAACACACACTCAAAATCCTGCCATTTTTAGGAATTTTTTCACCAAACTTCAACATGGGATTTTTGGGACCCCACCTCATGAACATTGCACTGTCATTTCATTAATTAGTCCTGAAAGGTGATTAACAAAATGACAGTGACAGTGTTCTCGAGGTGGGGTCCCAAAAAGCCCATGTTGAAAATGTGGTGAAAAAAATACCTACAAATGGTGAAGATATCAACATAAGTTGAAAACACCACTGAAATGCATTATAGGCACTTACCTTTCCTCCTTTACTCCTCAGTTTGCAATTTTGAAGAGTGCAGATGTGTCCCAGTCCACAGAATATGGCATCTGCCAATCTACAGAGCTAAGTATGGGGTAAGGGGGTGGTGTGGGGTGGTGGGTGCTCAGTGGGAGGGTCAGGATGGGGGAAGGGATGGCAGAGATGACACAGGACAGTTTTCTTTTTTTGCAGGTTGCAAAAAATTGAAAGACATCAGGGGAATTTTTTTTTTTCTATAGGTACCATACATTAACACATCCATATTGGGACACTGGGGATGTGCTCCCCCATGTCTCATACTGATGGGGAGAAATATATTTATTTCCGACATGGGAATTTTTTTTTTGGTAACTGGGTTAAGACCCACTAGGCACAAGTGCCTGTTTCCAGGGTTGACCAGGGAGCACTGGGGTGGTTAAGTGATTTGTTCATAGTCACACAGTATGCAAGTGGAGGTTATGGGAATCACACTCAGGTCTGCTGGATGCACCAAGCTTATTTATAGCTTGTTACTCTTAACCTCTAGGCTATACTGCTAGCCCCAATGAAACCCCAATGTCAGTAAGGTGATATCAGTTCAGTTTAGTTTTATTGAGTGACATACATCATTACAATTTATCAGAAAAGTAAATAAAATCGAATATGGACTAAGCAATACAGATATTTCATAGTGCCAAGCATATCACAAGTGTTCAGAAATAAAAATGATAAGAGCTTAAAATTCAGTGCTTATTAAAAACTGTGGATGCTAAATTAATTAATATTTTTTATTATAAACAAGCACATTGCAGCACAATAAAGTTTGTGTCAAATGGGATAAGATAGTCTTTGTCAGTTCCTATAATACAGTGTATACATAGGCAAGGAATATGGAGTTGTTTCAGAGGTATAATAAGAAGCTGGAAAGAAAGGAGAAATGTCCCAATTTAGTGGCTCATATAATTATTCAAGTCCTGAGCACAAAGGTGCGTAATCCTAATGACACTTAATCAGTCTTTAAGCTTTTGTGAATCCCCTCCATAAGTTGACATGACACCTTTATAACTCTTAGCAAGCTAGGACTGGTTTGACTTTCACCCTGCAACACCTTGATCAATCCCCAAAGTAATGATGACCTGCCATTTGAATAAGCGCAGATACATTAGACATAGCTCCATATACAAGCCGGTTAAAACTGACCATACACGGCTTCAATTATGAGCATTTACTAGTCCAAAATCATCATGAAGGTAGCCACATTAAGGTTTTTCATCAAATAGATGCAGGGCCATACTTACACCTGTTCTCAAGTCTCTAAACACTGTTAGTCAGGCTGACTAGCTGGGGTTTGACATTCCAAGTCTCAAAATAGCTGTCTTTCAGGCATAGATCTCGCTCCATGTTCCATTCATAACATAGCCTTTGCTCGAATGGTGTAAATCTATATAAAGCCCTCATTAACACTCTCAACCTTGTATTATGTTAATTGCTTTTTCAGGCTGCATACTCCAATTATTGAGTGTCATGATCATTAAATCATAACAACATTCCGGTGAGCATTGTGCCTGCAAATTAGATTATTTTGTTTAGTTGCAAATGTCACCTAAAATAAACAATATAAAGATAAAAGAACATAAAAAATCATTTAAAGCTATTACAAAAGGTTTCTACATACAAACTTTTAACAACATATAGATTTCTTAGTCCTTAGTCAAAGGTTTTCAAAGCAAATTTGCTAACTCGGCCAGTTCAAGTAATGCAAACAACTTTGGTTTGATTTCAGAGTTTTAATACAAATCTCATCACTTCTGGTGATGAGCGATATCATAAATGAAATAATTGCTTAAAAATATATATTTAATTATTTTATAATGCAAGGAAGCCAAGACATATTAAAAGTGGGTCTTAATGTTTTGAGGTGCTAAGAACATCAGTGTGTTCAAAACTACTGTGCAAGGAAATACAGGGTCGCACTATCGTCTCTACCCCATACTCTTTAATAAATGATGAGCATCAAAAGGAGATATTTCAGTGAGTTTAATAGCTTGTGTGTCAGCCATTTGATGACTCAAATCAATATTAAAAGATCAAACTGGAGCTTCATTTTAAACTAAAATGTTTCATGCTGTAGTTCTTTCAAAAGAAAGTGAGTCCATATAGCAGGAATTCAAGCTGGTTAAAACAAACACCCCTTAAAGAGAATTTGTTATGCAACCAGACTTCACTAATCACTGGAACAGCATCTCTGCATAATTAGCAGCAAGAAAACACTGCACAAGAAAAACATTTGTGGATATTTAAACCAGTGAAATACATGTGATAGGAGTTATATCTTCCTTGCAATAATTACTGAGGTAATGCCAAAGCATTCAAGCACAGTTACTTTATTTTCATTGTTTAGACTGGGTAAATAGTTAATGGCTAAATCCAAAATCAATACCTCTTAGGGCTCATTTCCCCACAGTCAGCCTCCTTTTGTCATTGTAGCAGCGTTTCTTTTATAAAAAGTAGCAAGGGGAAATTACCACAGCGGAACATAGACAAATTCAACTCCCTTCTCACCATCTAGGAGTCCAGGAGCCCAGTTTCCTAAGGGGTTTTCTCCACTTTCCCAGTGATTTGTATTTGGGTTTTCTTCCCCTATAGTTTTCATCATTAGGACACCTGTGATAGAACCTGTAAAAAATGAAGATAAGTGCTCCACTAAGTGCAGTAAATTTCATACTTTGGGGAATTCAGTAAACCTCCCACTCCTAGGCAAGGTTGGCATACCTTTATTTGCTGAAAAATAGGCTTATCAGCACACTTGGTGCAGTTTCAATTTTCTCTGGTATCCATTTCACTTCTTGGCTTTCTTGGCACTTCTAGGCTCTTCTGCAAGGAATAGAAATGATAAAGGTAGCAACATCAGAACCTTCCCACATTTTTCAGCATTCCTGACTTGTATAAAGTCCAAAATTCAATTCATTGAACAATTTCAAGCACTGCTCACCTTGTGCATGAACTGTAGGAGCAGCAGCAGGAATAACAGCACTATGTAGCAGTTAAAAGCAAAAGTTTTTATAACTTCAGAAGTACTTCAAATGCTTTCCAGATACCACAATATTAATAAATTCTACAGTGATACAGAAGCATAAAAGCTTTTCCAAAATGTTCCCAAGTTTGTCAACCTTATCACTCACCCCATTGCAGTAACAAAAAAGCTGAGATGGGATACAGATAGGTGTGTACATTTCATGAGTGCATACAATGGGGTGAGCATTAAGGTTGACCATTCCAAGGAAGGCTCTAGCCCTCATTTTCCTCAGGGGTGGAACAGGGGTGTTAGGGTTTAAAACCCTAACACCACATGTCTCTACTTTTATCAGTGTTGCATTAATGCAGTTTTTTGCAAAGAATGTCATTACTTTTTGAGATCACATCATCCTATCCTTCTTTATGCACTAACAGCCATTCATACTTTTTAAAATGGTGTCATCTTATCCTCACTTGCCTGTAAAAGCACTGGGCCATCTGGGCCCTACATTGCCATTCTATAGATGCATATATGTATGTTTAAGTGGAAATGTAGGGCCCAGAGGGCCCTGCACTTCCATTTGTAGGACAACAGCAACACAATTGTCACTATAGCCTTCTTATTACACCACCTCATGAACCCTGTAATGATTTTTTTCAAATCCTTGCTGAAACATCATTCCGTGCCACAGGTACAAAAACATAGTTTGGGCAGGATTTGAAAAATGACAGCTGTCATGTTCATGATGAGGTGTAAAAAACATTTTCTATGCTGAAAATATGGGGTCAAAATATTTTAAATTACTGAGGTTACAAGTGAGCATAGGAAAAATTTCAATAGATGTGTATAACATTGCCATTTTTACATATTTTGATCACAAAATTTTAATGTAGCCGTCTTATGACACCAACTCAAGAATAAGGGTGGTAAAAATGTTCTAATCCCACCCAAAAGGTGATCTCACCAAGTGACTACAAAATAACTTGTCTGGAAAGATTTGTGTGATTCCACTGACATTGTTCAAGAGGCGTGGTCCCAAAAAAGGCCATGTTGAAAATTTGACTTCAAAATATGTAAAAGTGGCAAAGTTATGCCAAAAAGTTGAAAATCCTTTTGAAGTACACTGAACTGCACTTATCTTACTTTCTCATATAGCAGTTGGTGTTCCAGCAGCAAGATGTGTCTTTGACTGGAGAGTGAATCTTCACGCTGGGGCCTGTTCAGCTGAGTGAGGTTCATGGGAGTTGTGGTGGTGTGTGGGGTGGTGGGTGCTCAGTGGGAGGGGTGGGTGGTTGGATCAGCAAGGGACCATTTTCTTTTTACAGGCTAAAAATGACATCAAGAACTGTTTTCTTTATTACAGGCAGTACAGCAATGGAAGAGTGGAGTGGTGCCACTAGACACCAGGAAAAGAAAATATTTAAATGGGGTTGGCATTCAGACAGCGGGGGAAACTAATACACCATAGGGGGATAGTGACCAGTGGGGGGGGGCACCACTAGACACCAAGGAAAAAATAAATGATTATGGGGATGGGATTGTAGGGCTGAGGGTGCCACTAGACACCAGGGAAAAAAACAATTGATTACAGGGACAGGAATCATTGGCTGGGGGGTGTGACTAGACATCAGGGACAAAATATCAGATTTTTACACTCATCAAAAAGTATAGGCCCCAAATAAAAAAGGATTCTGTTTTCATTTCATACTGTAGAGCTAGTAAGTGAGTCATGAAAAAGAATTTAAAATTTAACAAAAAACACATTTGGGGAAATTTTTCCAACATGTAAATCCAAAATCCACCTAACGGGGTCCAGATGAGCCAGACAGATTTATTGGTCTCTCTCCAGGATGTCATTTTTGTGGCTTTTGAAATTTCTTTTTTTTAGAAACAAATGGAAAAATATGGCAGCAAATGAAAAAATATTATTCCAGTATAAAAAAAGAATCCTTTTTCATTTCATAGAGCTATCTTGAAGTGCTTACTCAGCATGCTCAGAACAGAAATTTAAACATTACAGAAATGTAATAACTTTGAAATGGATTAATATTTTTTCACCAAACCAGCAAAAGTCACATCTGTGGCCCAGCACCCGTCTACACAGAAAATATCATACCAAAATTCCAAACTTTTGGGGCAGTAGGCTGGTTCAAAGAAAAACAACTTAGAAACAGAACCCTCCTCCAAAGAAAAACACTGTTCACACTTTCCATAACTCGGAATCTGCCCACCTGACCAGAATGAAACTCAGCACATTCATAGATCTACTCTTCCAGACTGCAGATGCAGATAGTCATACAAATCTTGAGATTCACAAAGGTAGTTGCCTCTGATACTCATAATCAGGGTCACTCATTTGATCTGGTCTTCCTCCTGGGGATCGAGTCCTCTGACTTGGTGATGGAGCCAATCTCGTATTCTGATCACTACACAGTAAGATTCAATTTCCAGCTCCCCCCTGATAGGCCTGCCCCTGTGGAGATGGTCAGATACCGCCCATTGAGTGGTGTAATCTCAGAGGGTCTTTTGGCAGTACTAGACCTATCAGGAGTTCCAAGGCCAGGCGAGGACCCAGAGAATCTAGTTCTGGCCTATAATAAGGCTATTACTGAGGCTCTGGATGTTATCGCCCCAATCTGTGTTCACCCCCTCTCTGTCTGCCCTCAGTCCCCTTGGTTAGATGGGACCTTGAGGGACTTGAGACAGGTGGGATGAAGGCTAGAGAATTGCTGCCAGAGAATGACCCTTGTGGCCGACCACCTTATATTGATAGATCATTATCAAAAATATCAATCAGCAATCTCACGTAAGAAGGCAAAGTTCCTGTCCAGTGAGATAGCTGCCACTCAAAACTGGCCAGTTCAGCTTTTTTGAACCATGGACAGGCTGTTCAACCCAACCTGTCTACAGGTTTGAGGAGCGTTTTCACAAGATAAGTGTGATGAGTTTGCTCGATTCTTTGTGAATAAGGTGGCCGACATCAGGGCCGAGGTCTGCTCAGCACCCTCTATGGGGGTTAGTGGTGGTCAGTGTATAGTCGCCCCTTCTTGGATCTCTTTTGACCAGCCAGAGATAGGGGACATCATGTGGATCGTCCAGAAATTGCAGCCAACTAACTGTAGTCTGGAACCGGGCACTACATACCTATTATTAGGATGTATGGAGACTATCGGCCTGGTCCTTGCAGAGATTGTTTGGTGCCCCTTAGACTCATGAGAGTTGTCTAGCTCCCTGAAAGAGGCAGTGGTGACACCACTTCTTAAGAAAGTTTTTTAGACCCAAGCATCTGTGCAAACTACAAACCTGTCTCTAACCTTCCCTTTGCCAGGAAGGTGATTGAGCAAGTGGTTGCGCTGTAACTGAAGAACCATCTTACGATCCACATTGTCTTCAGTCCTCTCCAGTGAGGTTTCTGGAAGAGACATAATACCGAGACTGCTCTGGTTCAGGTACTCAATGATCTCCTGATGGCAAGAGACCAGAAGTGCTGCTCCATCTTGATGATCCTGTATCTCTCCTCAGCATTTGACACTGTGGACCATGGGGTTGTGCTTGAGGGTTTTTCTGTGGCCTGGCTGGTCCAATTCTCAGATAGTTCCATTCCTTCCTATCTGGCAGGTTTCAGAGGGTAGTGTCAGAGATTTTTTTCCTCTGAGCCATTCTCTCTGCCTGTGGGATCCCTCAGGGCTCGGTGCTTCCCCCATGTTGTTCGCAGTGTATCTGCTGCCCCTTGGAGACATTGTAAGACAATATGGGTTGAGGTTTCACTGCTATGTAGATGATACACAGCTCTGTCTGTCTTTTGTGCCTGACCAGGATAGCGTGGTCTTGATGTTTAACAGCTGTCTAGCATAAATCCATGACTGGATGAAGTCCAGCTGGTTGAAATTGAATTCCGGAAAGACTGAGGTGTTGGTTGTGGACCTGGGGCACTGGATAGAGAGGTCAGTAGTGGGGTTACCTTCAGGGCTTTGGCTTGATGGTGAACAGCTGCCCACCTCTGAATGGGTGTGTAATCTGGGGGTGGTATTTGATGATGGGCTGACACTGCGGGTGCTGGTGTCAGCAGTTGTTAAATCTTCCTTTTACCATCTTTGGAACATTGCAAGAATTAAGCACCTTGTTCTGTCCAATGATCTGCCCACTTTGATCCATGCCTTTGTGACCTTGTGCCTTGACTACTGCAACTCCCTATACCTGGGGCTTCCGAGGGTTGATGTCCACTGCTTGCAGCTGGTGCAGAATGCTGTGGCATGATTATTGACTGGTACTTCTAGTCCAGTTATATTACTCCTGTGCTGTGTGATCTGCACTGGCTGCCTATACAGTGGTGGACTACCTTCAGGGTCAGTCTTCTGACCTACAAAGCCCTACGTGGATTGGGACCAAGTTTCCTGCAAGAGCTCCTGGTGCCTTACAGCCCTGGTCAGCCTCTCTGTTCAACTCACAAGGGGTTGATAGAGGTGCCCAGGGTGTGGTTGAAGACATTTGGTGCCAGGGCTTTTATGTTCATGGCACCATCCTTGTGGAACTCTCTACCTCATCAGATTAGAGAGTGCAGGACCATGGAGAGCATTCAGATCAGTTTAAAAACTCATCTGTTTAAACAGGCTTTTAGTACTTGATGTTTTAGGAATTGTGATCATTTTAATTGTCGATGTATGTATATGATTTTTTAAACTGTTTTATGATGTTTTGTATGTAAAGTGATTTGATGCTTGAATTGTGCTATATAAATAAAAAATATTATTATTATTATTTATTATTATTATCTGTTAAATGATTGTGAAGTTATTAAAGTGCAAAATATGGGGTTTAACATTAAAGTGTCTACTCAAGCCTAACTATAGGGCACTATAACTTATTATAGGGGTGCAGTAGTGCCCCTATAGTTAGGGTTCTACTAGCACTTCTATGTTAAATTCAAAATGTTGCACCTTAATAACTTTGGTCTTTTTGTGATGAAATGACCCCAAATTTGGCATGAAAGTCATTCTGTCCATGTCTTAAAATGTGGAAAGTTTGGTGATGGCACCTTGTATGGTTTTTGGAGATATGGAGTGGTAAAAAACTGAAAAACTAAACCATTTTTTGCCTTCATTTACAGCCCAGACAGAATGAAATTTTCAAGGATAATGGGGTCTGTGTCAAGGGTGTCACTTTGGATAGTGTGGTGAGAAGATGCCTCACCATTTTTGAATCATAATGTATTTTTTGTGATAGCAGCTAGACAGACAGGTAAACAAAAACTGTTTGAACTGTCAATTTTTAAGGATTTACTGTTAATGCTCAGAGAAATACTGTTTGTGCTGTCTGCCATCTTATTTCTTTTTCCATTTTAAAAATTGATTTCTAAAGAAATACTACTTGATAAGGAATAAACAAGATCTGTATTTAGGTCTCAGTCACATGCTTAGTTCCATTATTGTATTATTTTAAAATGTTGAGGGCAAGTATGTCTTTTTGGGGTGAGAATCGTGTCACCCATCTCTCGCTTAGTTACGAATCAATCAATCAGAAAATAACTAGTCACAGTTCTTTATAGTTTGAACTTTACTGTTCAAATGAAAAGACTGTGAACAGTACAGGTCAAAGACAGTTTTAACTCTCATAGCTCCCTCGTGTCTAGTGGCACTCCCTACTGGCTGATTTCCATCCCTGAAGATAAAACAATGTGTCCCTGGTAGTCTAGTGGTTCCTCCCTTCTCACCTGTTCTTCAATCGCTGTCCCCATAGTAAAAATGTGTTAGCAGTGAATGTACTTCATATAGTATTTTACTGTTTGTGGCTGGTATTTCATAGTGTTTCTGGCTGCGTTAGGCTGCAGTTGTTTTTTTTAATGTAGTGGCAGTATATTCCTGATGTTATGTTTATCCAACTTCAGAAGTAAGGACATGGAGTGCTGACCAGCTAAGAGCTATCATAAGAGCAAAATCAGAGCCACAACTTTGATTTGCTTAGCTGAGTTCAGGGAAGAGAAAGGTGGAGAGCTGTACAGTAGACACCCAATGTTCTGGTCATGTTTTCTGAAGAGGGATGTAAGGAAAATGACTTCAACTCTGGTCCGATGTTCTGTTTAGCCAACTTTGGGGGTAGGAACATGGAGGGATGACCAGCAAAGAGCTGCCACAAGAAAGAAAACCGAGCAGCAACTTTGACCTGTTTAGCTGAGTTGGGAAAGGGATGTTCTCTGCCCTAGCCCAGCAGGTTGGATTCCAGCTATAAAGGAGCCTGCCATTTTAGGCGTGTCATGGTAAAACACAAAAAAATGCACTCTTTTGGCTCAAGTTAATAAAAAGTAGGCACTTACTGCACAAATGAATCAAGCCATGCAGTGTTTATTGAAAATTCATGGCATGCATATATTCCATGGTAGTCCAGAAGTCCCTCCTCCTTGCCCCATTCTCCAATTGTCATCCCTATGTCAACATTATATTTACTGGTAGTACAGTGGTCCCTCCCACTCCCCCATTCTCCAATCGCTGTCCCCATGTAAAAAAAAAAATGATCACCCCTGGTAGTCCAGTGGTCCCTACCCCTTCCCCAGTTTTCTGACTGCTGTCGCCAAGTCAACATTATATTTCTTGGTAGTTCAGTGGTCACTCCCACCTTCCCCGTACTCTGATCCCCAATGTTTTTCTTTTGTGTGTGCGTGTGTGTGTGTGCTTTAACCCTTTAAAAAAAAGGTCCCTTGCTGATAAGCCCCTCCACCTCCCACTCAGCAGCCACCACCCCACACCTTCCAGTACACCCCCACACACACTCACCTGAACAGGTCCCAGATTCGAGATCCACTCTCCAATCGAAGACACATCTTGCTGCTGGAACCAGTGACTGTAATATAAGAAATGAAGGAAAATGCATTTGAATGTATTTCAATTGGGGTTTCAACTTTTATGCACGACTCATCTATTTTTTGACATTCTGACACCAAATTTTTAACATGGCATTTTGGGGACCCCACCTCATGAACAATGTGACTGACATTACGCAACTCCCGCAGGACAGGTGATTTCAGGGTCACTTGGTGAATTCACTTTTTTGGCAGGATTTTAACATTTTTCCTACCATTGTTCATGAGGTGTGGTCATAAGAAGGATATGTTGAAAATGTTAGATCAAAATATGTAAAAATGGCGTGGTTATGCACATTCATTTCAATTTTGCTACACACACTCATAACTTTGGACATTTTAAATATTTTGACCCCAAATTCTCAATATTGCCTTATTATTATTACCCCACCTCATGTATGTCACAGCTGTCAATTTCCAAATCCTGAACAAAATGTGTTTTCACACCAGTGGCATGCAATAGCATTTCAGTTGTGCGGAATTATGATTTGGCAGGGATTCAAAAATTTTATGTACCAGATACATGAGGTGAGGTAATAAGATTGCTATGCTGGATGTTTGGTAACTGTTGTCCTATAAATGGAAGCATAGGGCACTTCCACAGCTACTTACATAGACAAATCTATGGAGGGATGGGCAAATAAGGCTACAATTACACTATCTCAAAAAGTAAGGAAATTCTTTGCAGAAAACTACGTTGATGCATCAGTAAGGGATCAGGATAAAGAGACAAAAGTAGGGAAATATGATGTTAAAGTTTACAGCCCTAAAACCCCTGCCCCACCTCTGAAGTGAATGAGGGGTGTAGTCTCCATTGGGGTTGTCAACCCTAATGCTCACCCCATTGTATACACTTATGAAACATACATACATACCTGTCTCCATCACATCTTTGCTTTTCTGTTACTGCAATGGGGTGAGCGTTAGAGTAGACAACCCAAAGGAGACTTCACACTGCATTTGATTCAGGGGTGAGGCAGGAGTTTTAGGGTTGGAAACCTTGACACCATGTTCCCCTATGTTTGTCACATCATCCTGAACCCTAACTGGTGTGTGTGTGTGCATGTCTGTATGTGTGTGTGTGTATATATATCTATATATCTGTATCTATATCTATATTGTCCATGCTACCATAGTTAGGGTTGAGTAGCCCTTTTAAAGTTAAAGGGTCAAATTCTGCACCTTAATAACTTTGCCACCATTCAACAGATTTGCCTGAAATTTGGAATGCATGATCAAGAACTATAAATCTTGAGATATGCCAACTTTTGTAGTGGTTTGATATATGGCTGTGGAGTTAAGTGAGATCTGCGTGCGTGTTTACAGTTTTTGGCGAATTCTTTGCTCATGCCTACAGGTTGCATGGTTTGTGCTACCAGTCCGAAAACTTCGGCGAATGTGCGGCCAGGTTCCCTGATGTGCCTTTTGAAGATTTCATGAAAAAATATTAAACGGTTCAAAAGTTAGTCAAAAAACAAGTTCCCATTATGAGTCAAAGGGAAAAGTTAACAAAAAGTTCAACACTTTCGCAAATGCACTTTTTAGTGTCGCAAATGGCCCTAGTAGTGTCGCAAATCTGCCATTTTGTTTTCAGTTACTGATCAGAAAAATGCTTGCCATTTAAAATTGGGACCATCTAGGAACACAATTCTTTCTGTGTTTACCTAGTCGGACCCTCAGGATGCTAGCCATGTCTTTATTTTGGGGTTAAATACCCCAGAAATATGTTTTTCAAATTTCCAGAAAAAGTAGTGTCACAAAGTAGTGTCGCAGTCACGACACTTTCTTGATTTCATTTGTGAAAGTGTTGTGATTTACAACACTATTTTGTGACACTATGCCCAAAATAACAGGAATTCTTTGCCACCCTGCTGCAAAACAACGGCTTTGTCTATTGGGTTGAAATTTGGAGGAAAGACAGCCAACATGCCACAGATGTGCCTATTGGTGGTTTGGTGAAAAAAAATATTTGAGGGCTGCAAAGTTATGGCACTCAAAATTTGGTGCTTTTTCCCATAGGATAACATTATGGCGTCCGCCACATTACAGGAATTCTTTGCCACCCTGCTACAAAATAATGCTTTGGTCTTTTGTGCTGAAATTTGGAGGGAAGAAAGCCAACATTCCACAGATGTGCCTTTTTGTGGTTTGATGAAAAAATATTACAGGGCAGCAAAGTGACGGCACTCTGAAATTGATGCTTTTTCCCATAGGATAACATTATGGTGTCCGTTGCACCGTTTAGGGCCCGTATCTCAGAAACGGTGAGAGATACGGACATTTTGTCAGAAAAATGCTTAGCTTCCTATTAGAAGCTAAGTGCAAAACTAGCCAGGAATGTCATAATTCATATGAAATTTTCCTTCTTTTTCTACGTCATACGGTTCCTGAGATATAAGCAATTTAGTATTCCAAGTCCTTCTTTTTCTGCTCTGAGGCCCATTATTATGCATACATTCTTTGTATTCACTGTCTTTTTCAATGCAGTTTTTGGGGAAAACAAGGGTGTGCCCTTTCGTTACTGTGCCAGTTAGCATTTCCAGTTGTGTTTCTATTATCGTTAGTGTCACCATTCCCATGTACGCCACCATGTGCATTACAGTTTGCATTTTCATTTGTGCTCCTGTTTGCATTACTGTTACCATTAGTGTTTCCATTACTGTTTATGTTTTCATTTTCTTTTGCTCAGCCTGTGCATTGCCATTTGCATTTGCGGTCGACCTTCCATTTGCGTGTATCTCTCGTTTACGTCATCATCGCTGTTACTGTTACCATTGGCATTTCCAATCACGTTACATGACAGTGCGCATTATGGTCTGCTTTTCCGTATGCACTTGCATTTTGCATTTCCGTATCTATTTCCTTTGGCATTACTGTTGCTGTTATCATTACCATTTACATTTTCAATTGCGGTACCGTGACCGTGCGCGTAACAGTTTGAATTTCCACATAAGCTTGCATTTCCAGTTCTGTTTCCTTTGGCGTTATTCTTGCTGTTACCATTACCATTTGCATTTACAATTGTGGCACCATGACTGTGCACATTACGGTTTGCATTTCCATACTTGCATACATTCGCGTTTCCATTTCTGTTTCCTTTAGCGTTATCGTTGCTGTTACCATTACCATTTGCATTTACAATAGCAGTTCTGTGACAGTGCACATCACGGTTTGCATTTCTGTATGTGCCTGCATTGGTTTCTGTTTCTGTTTGTTTGCCATTATTGTTGTTGTTACTGTTACCATTTGAGTTTCCAATTGAAGTATTGTTACCATGCGCATTACCAGTTGCATTCCATATGTGCTTGTGTTTGCATCTCAGTTTCTGTCACTGTTCACTTTGGTGTCACTTTGCACTTGTGTTTCTATTACTGTTTGCATTACCATTTACGTTTGCATCACCATGTGCAGAACCCTTTGCACTTGCGTTTGCGTTGCACTTACCATTACTATGTCACAAAAAATCACGTGGTGGAAGTGCGGGGCCAGAAGTTCCCGCACTCCCATTACCACATTACATTCATTATTTATAGTCCTCATTCTCAAAAAGAAGGAAAATTCATGGCAAAAAACTCTGTTTAATGCATCAGTTAAGGTTATTCCACAGTGACAAAAGCAAGGAAATTTGATGTTAGGGTTGAAAGTCCCTCATTGCACCCCTAACTCTGCCCCCAACTGGTATGGGGGTGTGTGTGTTGGGGTCGTCTGTCCTAACTCTCACCCCATTCTCCTATACTTCACCACCTCAGCTTGTTTACACATGGAATGGGGTGATAGTTAGGGCCAATGACTCCATGCACACCCGATGCCCGGTTGGGGGGGCAGAGTTGGGGGTGCTAGGGGGGACTTAAGGTTAAAGGGTCAAACTTTACACATTAATAACTTTGCCACCATTCAACAGATTTGCCTGAAATTTGGAATGCATAATCAAGAACCATACGTCTTGGGATCTGTCAACTTTCGTAGTGGTCAGATATACAGCTGCGGAGTTATTAAGTAAGATCTGTGCGAACGTTTACGGTTTTTGGCGAATTCTTTTTTCTCACTTACAGGTCACATGGTTTGTGGGATCAGTCCACAAACTTCAGGGAATGTGCGGCCGAGGTCCCTGATGTGCCTTTTGAAGATTTCATGAAAAAATATTAAACGGTTCAAAAGTTATTCAAAAAACAAGTTCCCATTATAAGTCAATGGGAAAAGTTAACAAAAAGTTTGACAGTGTCGCAAATGTACTTTTTAGTGTCGCAATTGGCCCTAGTAGTGTCGCAAATCCGCCATTTAATTTTCTGTTGGTGATCAGAAAAATGCTTTCCATTTAAAATTGGGACCCTCTAGGAACACAATCCTTTTTGTGTTCACCTAGTCGGACCCTCAGGATGCTGGCCATGTCTTTATTTTGGGGTTAAACACCCCAGAAATATGTTTTTCAAATTTCTGGAAAAAGTAGTGTCGCACTTACCACACTTTTGTGATTTCATTTTGAAAGTGTCATGATTTGCAACACTATTTTGTGACACTATGCCCAAAATAACAGGAATTATTTGCCACCCTGCTGCAAAAGAACAGTTTGGTCTATTGGGCTGAAATTTGGGGGGAAAACAGCCAACATGCCACAGATGTGCCATTTGGTGGTTTGTTGAAAAAATATTTGAGGGCTGAGAAGTTATGGCAGTCCAAAATTGATGTTTTTTCCCATAGAATAACATTACAGCATCTGTCGCACTTTTCGGGGCCTGTATCTCGGAAATGGTGATAGAAACAGACTTTTCATCAAAAAAATGCTTAGCCCCCCCCCCATGGGGGCTAAGTACAAAACTAGCCAGGAATGTCATAATTCATATGAAATTTTCATTTTTTTCTGTCATACAGTTTCTGAGATATAAGCAATTTAGTATTCCAAGTCCTCCTTTTCAGCTCCCATTATTATGCACACATTCTTTGTATTCACTGTCTTTTTCAATGCAGCTTTTGGGGAAAAGAAGGGTGTGCCCTTTTGTTACTGAGCCAGTTAGCATTTCCAGTTGCGTTTCCGTTACCGTTCGCATCACCGTTCCCGTGTAAGCCACCGTTTGCATAACGGTTTGCATTTTCTTTTGCGCTTTTGTTTGTGTAACTGTTACCATTTGTATTTCCATTACTGTTTATGTTTTCATATTTTTTGTGTCAGCCTGTTCATTGCCATTTGTGTTTGTGGTCGTCCTTGCATTTCCATGTATCTTTCGTTTTGCATCATCGTCACTGCTACCATTACCATTAGCATTTCCAATTGCATTACCATGACCATGTGCTTTACAGTTATCGTTTCCGTATGCGCTTGAGTTTGCATTTCCATTTCTGTTTCCTTTGGCATTACGGTTGCTGTTACCATTACCATTTACATTTCCAATTATGGTACTGTGACTGTGCACATAGTGGTTTGCATTTACATGCACGCCTGCATTCGCGTTTCTGTTTCTGTTCCCTTTCGCATTCTTTTTTCTGTAGCACTTAACATTTGCATTTCAAATACTGGCGCCACCACTGTGTGTGTTACCAGTTGCTTTTTTTTACGCTCTTGCATGTCTCTTTGCTTCACTGTTCACTTCAGCATCACTTTGCGCTTTCATTTCTATCAAAGTTTGCGTTGCCATTTATGTTTGCATTACCATGCGCGTAACTGTTGCCGCTTGTGTTTGCATTGCTGTTTCTCTTACTATGTGACAAGACATCACGTGCTGAGAGTCCCACCACCACAGTGCATTCACTATCGTCCTCATTCTCAAAAAGAAGCGAAATTAGAGGCAACAAACTCAGTTTAATGCATCAGTTAGAGCTGTTCCACAGTGACAAAAGAGAGGAAATTCAGTGTTATGGTTGAAAGTCCCCCTTGGACTCCCCCAGCCGACCCCTAACCGGCATTGGGGAGCATGATGGGGTCATTGGTCCTAACTCTCACCCCATTCTCCTATACCTCAGCTTCTTTACACATGTGGTGGGGTGAGAGTTAGGGCTAATGACCTCAACGCCGCACCCTGATGCCAGTTGGGAGGGTGGGCTGGGTGGTCCAAAGGGGCTTTCAACCCTAGCACTGAATTTCCTTACTTTTGTCGCTGTGGAACAACCTAACTGATGCATTAAATGGAGTTTTTGCCATATATATATTTTATATATATATATATATATATATATATATATATATATATATATATATATATATATATATTAGAGGCAAAACTCTGTTTAATGCATTAGTTAGGTTGTTCACAGCAACAAAAGTGAGGAAATTATTTGTTGAAGGTCCCTTGATTTTCCTCCCACCACCCCCAACCAGCATCGGGTGCGCATTGGGGTTGCTGCCCCAACTCTCACCCCATCAGATGTGTGAAGAAGCAGAGGTATAGGAGAATGGGTAAGAGTTAGAACAGACAAACGCAACATGCTCCCCGATGCCGGCTAGGGGTGTGGGCGGGGGGTCCAAGGGGGGCCTTCAACCATAACACTGACTTTCCTCGCTTTTGTCTCTGTGGAACAATCATAACTAATGCATTAAATGGAGATTTTTGCCTCTAATTTCCCTTCTTTTTGAGAAGTATAATGAGAAATAGTGAATGTAATGTGGCGGCGGGAGTGTGGGACCCTTTGGGCCCCGGACTCCCACCACGTGATGTCTTGTCACATAGTAACATGGTGCCCACAAATGCAAATGGTAATGCACATGGTGACACAAAGCAAAACAGAAAGATAAACAGTGCTGTAGATGGAAATGGATAAAATAACATAAATGCAAGCACAAATGGAAACGCGAAGGGTAACGCACATGGTGCCATAGACTGGAACAGTAAGTGAAACAGTTACGGAACCACAAGCAGAAGCGGTAAGGGTAACAGTAATGTAAGCACACAGGCTAGTTTTCCACAAAAGCTGCATAGAGAAAGACAGTGAGTACAAAGAATGTAGTCATAATAATGAGTCTCAAAGCAGAAAATGAGGAGTTGGAATAGTAAATTGCTTATATCTCAGGAACCGTATGACGTAGAAAACAAATTTAAAAGTCATATGATTTATGACTTTCCTGGCTAGTTTTGTACTAAGCACCTGCAGGGGGCTAAGCATTTTCCTGATGAAAAGTCCGTATCTCACACCGTTTCGGAGATACGTGCCCTGAAAGGCACGGTGAATGCCATAATATTATCCTATGGGGAAAAAAGAGAAGTTTGGAGTGCCATAACTTTCACTCCCTGTAATATTTTTTCACCAAACCAATAAGAGGCACATCTGTGGGATGTTGGCTTTCTTCTCTCCAAATTTCAGCCCAAAAGACCAAACCGTTATTTTGCAGCAGGGCAGCAAAGGATTCCTGTAATGCGGCGGATGCTGTAATGTTATCCTACGGGAAAAATTGTCAACTTTGGAGTGCCGTAACTTTGCCACCCTGTAATATTGTTTCAACTAAACACTGAAATGCACATCCATGAGATGTTGGCTGCATTTCCTCCAAATTTCAGCCCAAAAGACCAATCCGTTCTTTTGCACCAGGGTGTCAAAGAATTGCTGTTATTTTGACACAGCCTGGAAAACTACTGTCGAACTTTGCGAAACCTTTCACAAATTCATTCAACACTGTGGCAAGTGCGAAAGTACTTTGAAAAAGTACTTTTTCCAGAAATCTGAAAAACATATTTCTGGGGTGTTTTACCCCAAAATAAAGACATGCCTAGCATTCTCAGGGTCCGACTAGGTGAATACAAAAATAATTAGGTTCTAGAGGGTCCCAAATTTAAATGCCAAGCATTTTTCTGGTGACCAACTGAAAACAAAATAGCAGATTTGCGACAGTAAAAGGACCATTTGCGAAAGTAAAAACTGCATTTGCGACACTGTCAAACCTTTTGCTAACTTTCCGCTGACTTATAATGGGAATTTGTTTTTGAATAACTTTTGAACCGCTTAATATTTTTCACAAAATCTTTAAAGAGCACTATCAAGGACCCTGGCCGCACGCTTCAAGATTGGCGGACCAGTCACCCAAACCATGCGACCTCTAGGAGACGACCAAAGAATTTCAAAGCATAAATGCGCATGAGCATCATGCTTAATAACCCACAGCCAGATATCCAGACAGTACAAAGTTGGCAGATCCCAAGATCTATGGTTCTTGATCGTGTATGCCAAATTTCAGGCAAATCCATTTAACAGTTTCAAAGTTATTAAGGTGCAAAATTTTAGGTTTAACATGTAAATGGCTCCTCAACCCTAACTATGGTAGCACTACTGCTACCATTATATATATATATATATATATATATATATAATGTATATATAGATATATATATATATATATATATATATATATATATATATATATACAGTATATAGTATATACAATAAGGAAAGAGTAGTGGATAAATCCATGTATCTTACACACAGTGATGTAAATCCTAGTAGAAAATCACACTGATTTTTTACCAAGAATATTATCACCGTGTAATAATATTTTACATTTATACACATAGGCCCAGATATTCAAACTGTGCCCAAAAAGTTTGCAACAGCAGGAGCAAGCGCAAGTCCACTGTGCCCATGCGCAAGAAGCACGATATTCAAAAACTGCGCAGGCCAAGATGCGCGTACGGCATGACTGAATATCACACACACCGCACCATAGCACAACTAGGGAGGTGAAGCTGAGCATATCTGATGCACCATAGTGCAAACCAGGGATGCCCCAGCAGCAGGACAGCAATGCAACAGCACAACCAGGGATGCAGGGCCCACTACCCATGCCACAGATGGGCAGAGGAACACACAGCAGAACAGACATCATCCCCACACTCCATGCACTGCACAACTGGGGGAGAGCTGGAATAACCACCGGCCCATGGATACCAGCAACCAACCCACAGCCGGGCCATGGTGCCCCAGCACACCCCCCGGCAAGCTGTGACCGGCACACAAGGATGGCTGACCACCCCTTACCACACCATCCCACCAATGCAGAGCACACCCTTCACCATGATCCCCATACACCCTGCCCAGGAGTAGCACCCAACAGTGCAGGACACCCCATGCATGCCACCACCCCCACTGTGACAATGCAACCCTGTGCACCATGGAGCCATGCAAGTCAGCCCCACCATGGGCACCCTGCAGTGGGTGGCAGCAGACAGCGATGCAACAGATGCATACACAGTGCCGCCCTACATGTCCCCCCCGAGGTACAGCTGAGAGACCGACCATGCGTCAGCACACGAGGTACCCCACATGTGACAGGGCATGCCCCAGACCCCACCTCCAGTGGTACAGCACCCTGCACACCCTCCCAAGGACACATCACATCCCATCCCAGCACTGGCCACAACAGCCAGCACAGACACGCACAGTGTAGCATGGAGGCATGCACCACACAGGATGCAACACAGTGCATGGACAAACACCCACCCATACCCACGGGCACACCAACACAGGGACACTGTAACGGGTCAACCAAGCCACTGGCATGTGGCCATGGCTGATGTGTACACACGGCCAGCACCCCTACATTGCACAGGTGTGCCAGCCACCCTGCGCAGGCACCATGAAGCTGTATGCCACCAGCATGCTGCCGGAGCACAAGTGACAGACACTGGAGCACATCCCCTGCAACAGACACAAGTGACAGCATGGATGGTGGACAACAACAGTGGAGGCCACAGTGCCACTGGAGGCAGACGTGCACCATACTGGTGATGGTAGTCAAACTGGCATTGTGCTGGGCAAGGTTGTTATCCAGCATGGACAGCCACCCACTGACATGCCAGCAGACCGTGCACATCACAGACATGCAAGGGTGTCAGCTGCACAGGCCATGGATGGTCTGGCAGGGGTGCCATGCACACAGTGCAGGCCCCATGGACCACTGCACACAGACATCCAGTGCACAGAGTACAACACACAAACCACAGACAGTGACTGATCCCCCTGCCCCTACCATAGGTGGTTCACCTCACACACACACACACACACACACACACACACACACACAAGCCCATGCATGCACCACCCCGATGCCATGCACACCACTGCAGCTGAGCACCTGCAGCCCACTGCAAATCAGAGACCACCACAGTTGTTATAACAAAATGTATATATTAAAACAATGTAAAGTAAAACTATATACAACTATATACACGAGTGGGGGAAGGGCCACATAACAGGTGGGGGCAGGTAAGGGGCAGGGGTGAATATATGTGAGAGGAAAGAAGGGGTGTGAGGGTGAGTCAAAGGGAGGAAGGTGGTAGTCGGGGCATGGGGACTTCAATAGCAGCCCCGGTCCTCTTGGGCCTGGCGCCGATGAGAGCTCCGCCTCCTCCTCCTCACCCCGTGGCAGTGGATGCATCGCAGGAGCTGTAAGGTCTCCCTCCCAATCCACAGCAGCTCTTGAATGTCCTGCTGGATCTGCAGGAGTCTCTGGCCACCTAGGACGAGGGAGCAGAGTCAATAGGTGTGACTGTCCATCCCCCTGCAGCCCACCCAATGTGCATGGCATACAGCCATGTGACACGCCCCTGTGATGGTGTGCGACCACCCACAGTGACCGTGTCCACAAGACCTGCCCACCCAGGCAGCCACAGCCATGTGGACCACTGCACACACCCACCGCCCATGTTCTGCACAGCACCACCATGGCAATACAGTGACTTGGCTATGCGGTGTGAAGGCAGTGCCACAGCCATGTGCCCAGTGCATGCATGGACCACCATTGACACACTCCCAGACATGCAGTGCCACTGGACAGTACTGACTGTAACAAGTTGCGTGCATGGCAGTGATGTTAATGGATGGTGGCCATGCCCCACTGCCCACCCAGTTATATAGCATGCAATAGTAATAATGGATGTAAGGCACTCACCACCAGCAGGCTGGTCCACATGTCACAGACCACCTTCATCCCTCCTGTCCCTCTGCTCCAACATGCGGCTCCTCCCCTCTCTGTTGCACCACCATTCTTCTGGCCCTAAGGTGCAAACATGGAGAGAGGAACATCAGTACAATCCTGTAGCAATGTCCCCCTGCCACCATGTGTGTGCAATCCCACACAGCCAGACCCACCCACCCCACACCCCGATACCACCACCACGGCCAACACCGGATGGCCCCCCATGTGCTGGACACATGCAACCGTGATGCCCGTATGGACGATAAAAGTGTATGGATGTTGCATCTACCTGGCTGTGGCACGTCCCCGCAGGTGGGCAAGCAGGTCCAGGTCCCTGCGCCTCAGATCCCCATAACGGTGGCGGCACTGCTCCGCTGTAAGCCCCATACCTGTGGCCTCCTCCAGGGTGTCAGCCATCTCCTGCCAAACCACACTCCTGGCCCTGTCAAGGGGTGCCTCCCCAAACAAAGTCCCAACATGGGGCTCAACTATGGCCACAAGGTTTGCCAGCTTGATCTTGCTCCACACTACAGCACACCTCCGTGCCATCCCTGCTGCCTGGTTCAAGCAAAATGGTGCTCTGCAGTGCAGTCCTGCCACGTGCAGATGCTGCACCATACAGCACTGCAATTCCCTATCATGCTGTCACCGAACAGCGCGATAGTGGTGCACCCATGCCTGATGCATGGCACCTAGGGGGCAAAGGTCGGGCACAGGGTCAAGGGTCTCTGGTGCATGGACAGCCACAGCATGATTGGAACCCAATGCATGTAGCACGATTGGGTGCCTGTGTGCCACCTCCTGTAGCGGCCTACAGTGCTGTTGCCCCAGTGTGCTTACGATGCCCCAGTGCCACAGCGCTATATAGGTGAACAGCACCGTAGCGCCACTGGCACAATGGTGGCCATGCCCTGCATTGCCTCCCGTGCACAGCACATCAGCAGTGCGGCAGGCACCTGTGTCATCAATCCGGGCATGCGCAGTTAGGTGTGTACTGTGCATGTCACAGAACTGTGCCCTTGGCTCAACACGTTCAACACAATTGCACAAAGCACAACAGCGCGATATTCAGCCGGCATATGCAAATCATCTAATCAGCCATTCAATGGCGCAGTCACTGCATTTGCATCCACTTAAAGATGCGCCTCACCTCATTTGCATGGGTTGCACTATAAAAGTGCAACATTGGGCTGCAATGGACATAGTCAGTTACTGCAGTCTATTGCGGTGAGTTGCATGCTGTTTGGGAGTGTGGACTGTGGTGTTTGGGACATGCATTGGACTGCACAGTCACAGGTAACATCTGTCATTCTCACAGGATGAATCATGACCGAGCATGTGGTGGAGGAAGAGGAACAGAGTTGTGGGAGGAAGAAGAGGCCATTTTACTTAGGCTGAGACAGATGCCCTGTTCAAGGCCTACCTCGACCAGGAGCCACTTCTCAGCGGATACCAGGGAATACCACCGGCCCATGCTGCTGCATGGGAGGAGGTGGCACGTGCTGTAAATCTGCATGGCAGCCACCAGCACTCCGTGCAGGAGTGCAAAAAGAAGATGGGAATGGACAGGCGGAGGATTAAAGAGAAGGTGGCTGCCATCAGGGCAGCACCATCTGCGAGCGGTGGGGGACAGCCTGGAGGTGCTACGCCTGACCCCACAGGAGGAGAGGGTTGCTGGCAGCATGCAGCATTGTACCATTGAGGGTGTTCTAGGTGGTGGCTTCCAGACAGGTGGTAGCCCGTCACTGCATGGTAGGTCATGGTCTGTCTATTGGGGGGGGCAGGGTAGGTCACATGCAGTAACGTGACTTTGTTTTCCCTTACAGATCCTGAGCATCTGCATGGGTCAGCAGTGGTGGGCCTCTCCACTGAGGCCAGTCAGATGGAGATGGAGGAGGGCCCATCCACCTCCACAGGTATATGTGACTCAGTGCAACAGTGGGCCCACCTGGCTGTCCAGACTGATGTTGTTGGAACAGGTGCGGAGGAGGCCCTACCCGTGTCCCAGCATGCCAGTGTCCATGGATGCCAGCATGCTGAGACTCAGGCTGGTGCCGGATACATCACCGATGATGATGGAGCTAATGTCATGGGCAGTGACACATGTGTGCCACAGGATGGCCACACAGCAGGTGACATTGCGGCCATGGCTGTGGGTGGTGCCACCATGGAGGCCTGCGTGTCATCATAGTCCCAGCCTGTGCCTGTCTGCACCAGTGGGGCAGCACTGTTGTGTGTCCAGGACAGTGGCACTGTTGCGGCCACTGCGGCGGCACCATTGAGCCCTGGGGAGCGGCAGCCGGAGGGGCAGCATCAGCAGTCGGCCAATGGCCATGGGGGTACAGTGTCAGGGGGATGCATCAGTGCACCACCTGTGGACATGCCCAGGCCTGGCCCTGGTGTGCAGTGCCCACCCTCAAGGGGTGATGAGCATCAGGGTCTCAAACACCCTGAGGGACAGCATGCCAATCAGGCAGATGACCTCTTGGATGAGCACACCCACATACTGCAAGCATCAGTCAAGCAGCAGATGCGGCCTGTGATGGCGGTGGATGCACTGAGTGTGGCTCTATGCCAGGCAGAGGAGTGTTGCAGCAGAGACACCGCTCTGCTCCTGGCAGGGATGGACCGGTTGCGGGAGGATGTGACCACTGCCATTGACAGGCAGACACAGGCATTCTCAGCTGTTATGGCCACAGTGGGCACACAGTTATTTTCCCATGCATCGCAGACACCACACAGTGCAATGTCCACCCCCCGTTCCCAGCATCGTGTGACAGCATCCTGGTCGACACTGGGTTCAGCTGTGGGCATCCCGAGCACACCTGGCACAGGCATGTTCGGTGTGCTGCAGATCCCTGCAGGAGCATGGTCGCGTTCACACAGTGGAACCCTGGGGCACTGTCGGTGCCACCCCATGAGGCCAGTGGTCAGCCTGTCACTGCTGGCACCTCTCAGCGGGGATGCCCATGCATCCGTGGTGGCCGTGGCACTGTGGCGCTTGACTGACCTGTCTCCCAGCATGGCTACTGTCTGATGCTGCCCTGTGTGCATTGTGTCATTCAGCGGGCAATGCATCGGTGGGTACCCGGCCCTGCACGCACACACACAGTCCATCTACACACCCTCCCGGCTGCTGTCTGCAGTTGTGTGTGCATGATGATGCCTGCATTTCTCTGTACACCACTGTGCAATGGTGCCCAGTGTCTGACACACACACAATGACAGGCAGTGGGTGTGGTGGTCTGTGGACATGTGTGTGGCTAGGGGTGGCGGTCTGGGTCAACGTGTCTCCTACCCTTTGTGCATGTCTGGTGAGGTGTGTGTGTGTATGTGTGTGTATGACCGGGTGCCATGTTAGACCTCACCCATCCCTGGTGGTGTGTGCGGTTCCATGCCCCGCCACTTCCCTTGATAGCATGCACCACTGGTGAGTGTCCATGCGTGTTTGTGGGTTGTGCCTTTGCCACTGGTGGTTGCACATGGCCCCATGACTTACCTGGGTTGGCTGAAGTGCTCCTCTGTGATGGTGTCCCGGTGCAGCTGTGCCAGCCTGAGCAGTTGGGGGTCCCATCACCCAAGGGGGGGCTGCCCATCACTATCATCACTGGCGTCCTCATCGTGCCCATCACTGTCCCCCTCTTCAACCTGTATGGCTATCCCACATTAGTTGGCCATGTTGTGCAGGATACAACAGGCCAGGAATAGCCCACAGGCCTTTGAGGGGCTGTACTGTAGGGCACCACCGGAGGTGTCCAGGCAATGGAAATCTGCCTTCAGCATCCTGAATACCCGCTCGATGACATTACGTGTGGTGGTGTATGCCTCAATGTAGCATTGCTGAGATGGGGTCGCAGGCCACCGGTATGGTGTGACCGGCCAGGGACAGAGTGGGTATCCACTGTCACCTGTGTGTAGAGGGTGGAGGGTTAGTTTGGTGATCAGCATTGCCCTGCCTCGGGCCATGTAGGCCACTACCCATGTCACCTCTGACCATGCCCCTCCCAAGCTCTATGTTTGTCCATGTGGTTTGCATACTCACCCACTAAGTGGTCAGTGGGGATGTCCCCACTCTCGAATCAGTGGCACAGTGCTGACTGGTGCCAGATGAAGGCATCATGTGCTCCCCCAGGGTGCGTGGCACAGACATTGATTATGCACCCCCTGGCATCGCACACCACCTGGCAGTTGATGCTAGCATAGCCCTTACAATTGATATATGCAGCCCCCCTCAGGGCCAGGTGGTGTGCAGATGGCCACATGGGTGCAGTCTATTGCCCCTAGCATGCCAGGCATATGTGCTACCCTGTGGAACTCCTGTATGTTTGCTGTATGCTCCACCAGTGTGCTGGGGAAATGGATGTACTCCACAGCATGTGGCAGCAGTGCACTGAGGAACTGGGTGAGGTGGCATGACGTGGCCAACTGGGTTATGCCTGTGGTGTCCTCTGTTGGTCTCTGGAAGGTACCCATGGTGAGCAAGCACATGCAAGTTGTCACTTTAGTCTCCACTGACAGAGCATGGCTCCGTTGTGTGGGTTCCTGCATCACATCACTGCACAACTCACAGAGCCAACTCAGAATTGCCCAATTCAGGTGGTACCGGCCCACGATCTCAGTATCGCTGTACAGCTCGAAGCTGGTGCAGGCTCAGTACTGCCTGTTGGGGGCATACCGCTGACTGGCCCTTCCATGGCCATGCCCCCTTGCTGCCTGCCTTCTCACCCCCCTCATTACTGCCTCCATCTGGATGGTGGCACTGGCCATGTCCCTGGCTTGTGTTCCCCCCCGGCAGCTGTTTCTTTGTTCCCCCCTCTGTCCTGGCTGCTACTTCCCCTGCACCGGGAACACCTTCCTGTGGTGGCCTCTGTGCTGTGTGGCACTTCCCCCTTCTGCACTGGCTGTGGCTCCCCACACCTTCCCTGTGCCTTTGTGTTCAGGGTGCCCTTTCCATGGTCTGCCCTATGTGTCCCTCCTGGCTAGAGTTCAGCCTCATGTGCCTTCCCTGTAGTGTTCTTGCGCCTCTCCCTTGTTCCTTTTTATTTTGGCTCATTTCTGCTATCGTGCAACTTCCGCTTGCTCCTCTATTGCTCATGGCGCATGTTGTTGAATATCGCACTGCGCCATTTATGCATGGTTCCTCCCCCTTCAGTTGCGCATACATTCATTATCATTGTGCTATTGCTTAGCGTGATTTGGGGGGTGCATCTGCCTCCCGCTGAATATCACAGAATGGCACATTTTTGGACTTACATTGGAGCAACCCTATTGCGCATGGCACAACCCTTTTGAATATCTTGGCCACAGTGCTTACCTCACAGGCTGATATTACCACTGTGCTGATGTCAGGCTGAAATTCTGCCTAAAACAATTAGTATCCTGATCTCTTAATTACATCCTGACCAATCAGAAAACTCATCTGGACTCTTCTGAAGTAGGGTCTCTCTACCCAAGGAGCTGCTGTGGGACCTCCCACCAAGTAAACCACCAGCACCCCCTAATCCACAGGGGCTATCTGCCCACAGAGCTGCTCTGGGACCTCCTGCCAAGTAAACCACCACGTACTAAGAATGGATGGCGTATGCCCCTGATTTTGAATTTGGTGCCTTTTTCTACTTGGCTTTGTTCAATAATTCCTATCATAGCCACTGTAAAGTTTTTCATGTTACTGAGCTAGAATAGCACTACTGGGTCGATGAGGGATCTGTTCTTTTTAAATTAGCCTTGTATCAAATGAAAATACTTTGCTTTATGTCCTGAGGCTGCTTAATTCTTCTCTATGGACAGTGCATTAAGTGCAGCAGTACTGTCTCCCTGAGAGCTAAATGTAGGACCCTACCCCTCAAGGCTGTAGAATTAATTGAAAGCAGAATGAGGTAAAGTGTGCAGGCTATTGACTTAACTTCAATCTGTACATGCAAGTTGACCAAGTGTTCAGTCACACAGAGGGCTTAAATTGAAATTTCCCCTTGGACTGTAGAAGTATTTTGGAACTAAAAGAGGTAAAGTTTTGTGGGCTACTGATTTAATAAAAGTGCTCCAAAGGATCCTCAGCCTTAGGGCTGCTCAGAGTGCACCTGCTCTCCCCTGCTCTTGGTGACTTTGCTTTCTCAGCTGCATCTGCTCTGGGTATTTGCTACCCACAGCCACTATGCGGCTGCTCCCTACCTGCCCCATAATACCCTCCATCCTTAGCTCTGTTTCCCTATTTAAGTCCTGGCTATCACGTGTGACTTGTGTGATATTCTTTTTCTCTATCTTTCTATAATCTCACCTGCAGGTTATAGTTTATCAACACTAGGTGTTGTCTCCTGACTAGCTCAAATTTCTGCTTGCTGAGTTCAGTCTCTAGTTGCACTCCCTGCCCCAACCCAGTACTCCTCCCTGACAATTTCCACTGCTCCCTAACCAGACCACCCCCTTTCTCCATAAGATCTCCCTTTCTGGCTGTCCTCCAATTTTCAGTCATCTCTCATGCATCCTCTTAGCCATGGAATCAAGATTAGCTTTGTATCTCCTTGTGCCCTCACATTTTTCCCTATTGGCCCTAATCTCCTTATCCCTTATGGCTGGCACCCCTCCTGACTGAGGTATCTCCTTGCAATTTCATCTACTCTAACATGATAGCTGAAGAATCCCCTTCACCTCTTCCTATAGTTTACCTAAGCTACAAACTCCTTGGGTCTCTACTGAGGCACTTGGTGAACAGGAGGCATACCTACCCTACCACTTTCTCTTGTGCTATGGCCATTGCTTTTCTATGGGTCATAACCCTAACTCTTACTCTAGCCAGAGATATTGAAACTAACCCAGGCCCCTCAACCTCCCTTAACCTGCCTAACCCTTTCACCACACAGTTCTTTCCTCAGGATCTGGGCCTGTCCATTTTGCACCTGAACATCCACAGTCTGCTAGCTAATCTCCCCAAGCTGGAAGCATGGGTTCTGGCAAACAGCCCAGACATCCTTGTACTATCTGAAACATGGTTAAAACCAACTGTTCTGGACCATAGCTGTGCCCTACCTAGCAATAATATATACCATGCTGACTGGGCCTCCTCCAAAAGAGGGGGTGGCCTGGCACTGTATTACAAGTCTCCCGTTAATGTCGCTCTGCTGCCAACTCCCTGCCTGAATAACAATAAGGTACTGCACTCTCTCTTGCTCTTTGAGGGTGCCAAGAAGTTGCACATATTTGGGGTGTATTTACCTCCCCACAATAGCAGACTTGGTCTTGAGAAGCTTACTGGTCTGATTCCTGCCCTAATTAAGAACAATGAGGTGATCTGTCTGGGTGATTTTAATCTGGACTGGCTGGGTCCAAACTCTTCCTCACTTACTTTGACAATCAGCAAGACCAACCTTGAGCAACTCATCTCTTCCCACACTCGGATAACTCAGAATAACCTCAGTCATTTTATGATTGACTGGATCCTTACCAACCGCAAGGACTGCTACTCATCTACCAGGGTTCTACCTGACACTGTCAGCTACCACTGCCCTTTCTATGGCATAAGGGGTGAATCCACTGCCTCTACTGCATACAAAGTGCTGTCCTTTTCTAACTTTTCCAATCTGGACACTGTTGCATTTCTACATGATTTAATACAAACTGACTGGTCCCCACTATTTCAAACAAATTACATTAACCTGGCTATTCACCACTTCAACACCACTCTGCTAGAATTACAGACTAAACATATCCAATTCTCAATGTGGAGAGTCAGAGGGCTGGTGACCAAGTGTCTGAAGCAGCCTCACCTGCAACTAATTTGCACTGCTATTGTACTGTGGCCAGGTATGCTGTTTGCACCAAAGAACACTAGCAGGCAAGATTGAGACTCTGTGTTTTGAACTTGTGTGAAAACCTGTTTGTTAACTTGTGCCATTTCTTCTCTGACTGCTAAATTTTACCTTTTGGGCCTAAGAACATCACAAAGCTACACCGCTTCAGCTGTGAGAGGGCAGGTGTGGAGTTCTCACTATGCAGAAGGAGGAGGGGCAGTCTTCAGGTTCAAAGTTCACACTGCTATTGTACTGAGGCCAGGTACACTGTCTGCATGAAAGAACATTAGCAGGCAAGATTGAGACTCTGCATTTTGAACTGTTGTGAAAACCTGTTAACTTGTGCCATTGCTTCCCCAATTGCTAAATTTTACCTTTTGGGCTAAAAAACATCACAAAGCTACACTGCATCAGCTGTGAGAGGGTGGGTGTGGAGTTCTCGCTATGCAGAAGGAGGAGGAGAGGCAGTCTCCAGGTTCAGAGTTCACACTGCTATTGTACTGTGGCTAGGTACACTATTTGCATGAAAGAACATTAGCAGGCAAGATAGAGACTTTGCGTTTTGAACTTGTGTGAAAACCTGTTAACTTGTGCCATTGCTTCCCCAATTGCTAAATTTTACCTTTTGGGCTAAAGAACATCACAAAGCTACACTGCAGCAGCTGTGAGAGGGTGGGTGTGGAGTTCTCACTACACAGAAGGAGGAGGGGCAGTCTTCGGGTTTAAAGTTTGAGCTGCTATTGCACGAGTGCAGTGGCATGAGCAAGAGTCATGCGAGTGCCACTCAGAAGAGAAATGGTTTGGGAGAGGTTGCTTGCTGCTGCAAACATAGAATGGAAATTGGGATTTTCTATTATTAGTATTAAATTGGGTATGTAATCATGAGCCTCAAGAGTGTATATTATTGGTTAGATAAAATTGTGGACAAGCAGACAAAAGTATATGGGACACACTTAGAGCATCTTTTTGTAGTCTGATCCTTATAGAGTTTGGCACTGTTGGGTAAAGGGGATTTCTCTAAACTATTGAGATTTAAATACATGGTCTGGGAGTGAGGACATTCTATACAGTTTATAGTTAGTAAATTTGGTTCCCCTTCTTAGAGTTAAAACCTCATTTAGTGGTAAATATTTTATATTGATCTCTTAAAAACCCATAAAATGGATGTTTTAACCTTTTGGTTTTATTGTTTTGTTTTATGCTTAGTACTATGTCCTGTCTTTATAAATAAAGTTATAGAACAGAATATTGAGGATCAAATTTGAACAATATGTTTCAGGCAGCAGTGGAGAGAAATGTAGGAGAACAAAATGCCTTATATAAAATCAAAAAGACGAAACCCCTTTGCTTTAGTCAGGGGATCTGATCTTTGTATTAGTCCTTTAAGTTACCTATGCACTTTAAATGTTTAGATAAACAAACTGATTTTTATTTGATTTTGATAATGGGAGGGGATATATAACTAAATCCTGGGCCTATTCCCCTCTCTTGTAAATTAATTTATGACAATGCTAGAAGTTTGAAAAACAAGGTGGATTTGTTAAGTGCTTGGGAGGCTTCAGAAAGCCCAAACATCATAGCTCTGACAGAAACATGGTTAACCCCAAAAATAAGTGAATGGGAAATTGGGTTACAAGAGTATGCTATGTATAGGAGAGATAGGAAAGGAAAGAGAGGCGAGGGTGTATTATTATATCTTAAATGGAATTTAGAACAAATTACTGTGTTGTTCATGGGTGAATTGGGGATGATTGAATGCATACTGTTGAAAGTTAAAGATTTAAATTTGGTTTGGGGATTAATCTATTCCCCCCCAAAGATTAGAGTTACTGATTTTGATCAACTGACCCACTTGTTACAACTACATTCACTTGGCTCCGATTTGTTTCTGGTGGGTGATTTTAATGCTGCGTGGAATAAACCAAGAGGAAATGCTCTTCAGAATAGCTTAGCTCCATTAAACTTAAATCAAAACATTGATTTTTCCACAAGTAAAATTTATATTACAAATGAGGGAAATATTTTGGACCTTATTTTACCTCTGAGAGAATTCAGGTAACATCTATGGTTGTGAAGCAACCCGTATTTGTGGACCACTGCTCCATTATTTGCTCATGGGGTGGTGACTGGTTTTAGGAAAAACTTAAAGGATGTGATAAATAGTACAGTAAGGTGTCATAATTTGAGTAAATACAGTAAAGAAGCATGTCTGTATAAATTAAGAAATGTTAGATGGGATAGGTTGTTTTTAATACCCGGAATGGCTTGGGTTGTTGAAGAATTTACTTCTTTGTTCATCCAGGTATGTAATGAAATTGCCTCTGTTAAAATTAGCATAAATAGGAAAGCAAATGTCCCATGATTACAGATAAAATAAAACAAAATATTTGATCCCTGAATAGATTGTGGAAAAAAGGAAAGCTTTGGATACAAAGGATTGGGAGAAGTATATAAAAAAATGAAATGTACTTAAATTTTAAATTAGATTATCAAAGACAATTTATTACAAGCCTAAGGTTGAACAAAGCACAGATCCAAGAAAATATTGGAATTTGATACAGTTTTTTTCAGAATCCAGTGGTGAATAAACAACCCATTCAAATTAAGGATAATGATATACTACTGTCATCCTTGGGTTCAACAGAGAGGTTAAACTTATACTTTACCACACTCCCAGATATTAAAATTCCACATGGAAATCATGAGGAGAGTGGATCAAAGGAGCACAGACCCCAAATTGGAAAAAAAATTTAGATTTAGAGTAATTACCTGTAGAGAGGTAAAGGACGAATTGAGGAAACTTAAAATAAATAAAGCCCCTGGGCTTGATTTGATTGAAAACAGATTTTTAAAAGATTCCCTTGAGGTAATAGCCCCAAGATTAACAAGGCTCTTAAACTGGAGTTTGTTAAATAAAATGTTTCTCACTATGTGGAAACGAGCAAAAGTTATCCCGATATATAAAGGTGGTTCCACTGTAGAGCCAAGAAACTATAGGTCAATTTCATTGTTGTCTAGGGTATCAAAGGTCTTGGAGAGATTGGTCCAGAAGCAGTTGAGTAATTATCTGGAAGATAATTCTCTCCTGTCTTGTTATCAGTCAGATTTTTGAAAGGGCCATTCCACGGACACCGTGCTCACCGATTTGGTTGACATCATTGACACCCATCTAAATGGGGTGGTTCGGTAGGCACAGTGTTTGTGGATGTCTCCAAGGCCTTCGACACCATAGATCACAACACCTTGTATGAAAGAATTATGAGCCTGGGAATAGACAATGAAACTCTTCCCTGGTTTCAGTCATATCTAACTGAAAGGGAGCAGCAAGTCCAGATTGGAGATGTTCTCTCAAATCCAGGGTTCATTAAAAGAGGAGCCTGACAAGGCTTGATTTTGGTCCCTTTATTATTCATAATGTATGTAAATGAGTTACCTAAGATAGTCGATTATTCGGCTTTACTGATGTATGCAGACGAAACTGTTTTGTTGGTAGGAGGGAAAACAACCTAGGAGATTGAGGAACATCTTCAAAAAGACTTTAGTAGTATGGGAAATTGGTTGAGGAAATCAAAGCTTGTTTTAAATAGCAAAAAAAAAAAAAACTATGATATTCTAAACCAAAGGGAAAGATAATATAAATAAGTAAAAACTATCTAAAGACATTTAATAATGAAATATTAACACAGGTTGAATCTTACAAATACCTGGGGGTTCATATGGACCAAAATTTAAAATTTGATGTACATATTAAGGATTTGGTGAGCAAAACAAACAATAAGTTGTGAGCCTTTCGGAGGTCTAAATTTTGTTTAAACCAAAAAATGAGAGGGGATGATATAAACCAACTGATTATTCCGTGTATTGATTATGGAAGCCATATATATGGCATGGCTAATAAAACAGATTTGAGACCTGTTTAAGTCCTTTACAATAATTTGGCTAGATTTGTATTAAACTGTGGAAGTCATCTGCATCATTGTGACATATATATGTTACTACAATGGCCTCATTTAGAGCTGAAAAGGGATCAAAAATGGATTAGACAAATCCATGGGGTGGTCCATAGTCAATCCCCCAGGTATCTGATAGAAAAAATGTTGTATGTTACCTACAAACATCAACATAAACTTATAAAAAATGAGGGGACTTCTTTTGTCAAACCTAAACAAATTAATAGATATGGAAAAATGACTTTTGGTTCAAAAGTTGTTGAGCTGTGTACTCCTATAGATGATGAAAAGAAAAAAATTCAACAATTCAAACATGTTATGAAAATGATTGGATATGATCTGAAAATTAAGTGCATATGTAATAATTGAAGTATTTTGACCTAGTCATTGATTAGACAGAGGGCAAATGACTGTTGTCTGTTTTTTCATTAGGGCAGGACGTGGATGCACTTTATAAATAAGACTAATTATTTATGTATTTTATATTTTTGACTGTTGATGAATCCCTAGTGACAGCATAAAGGTTACTAAGATAATATTGATCTAAACTAGTATGCCTCTGTTATTATATTTGTTGTTTATTACGTTATCTATGTCATTGTATAAATTGTGTAATGAAATCTGACACAGGTCCATCTTGAAAATGGGATTTTTTTCCCACTGATGTATTACCACTTGCTACCTGCATAAAAATAAACTTTTACTACTAATAAAGGAATATGACAAGCTTTGGCTAAAATAGTAATCCTCCTCTGTTCAAACTGACTTTGATGTCTGTCACTCACTTCATGATGCCTGCAAGAATGGTTCAAGCTGCCAAGAGTAACTACTACCAGAAACTCCTCCAGTCCTCAGCCTCTGACCGCAGGAAGTATTGGAGACAAATCAATGAGATACTGGTGAACACCAGGCCACTGGCTCCCACGGATTTGCTAATTAATGATACTCTGTGCAACAACCCCCCTTACTATAGCCAATGCTTTCAATTCCTTTTTATAGAGGCTCCTATAATCTCCCCTTTGGCATCCTGTGGTCCTATCTCCCTCTTCAGCTCCTCCACCACTTATCCTCTCTAATATTGCATGGTTGGATATTCTCAAGTTATTTCAGTCAATCCCCCCTTGAGGTAACCCCAGGCCTGATGGTATTGAACCACAGATAATTAGACTTGGCACACACCTCCTTGTCGCCCCAATTACTAGGCTGCTTAATCTGTCTATCTGCACCTCTATGGTGCCTACAGCATGGAAATCTTCCAGGGTTATCCCTGTATTAAAGAAAGGTGACCCCAAAGTCCTAGCTAATTATCAGCCTATAGCCTCACAACCAACCCTCAGTAAGGCTTTAGAGAAACTTATCCGTTGCCAGATCACTACACACCTATTGAATTTTAATATTCAATCACCTGCTCAACATGGATTCAGGGCAGGACATAGCTCCACCACCACCCTCACGCTACTCATCAGTGAGATTAAGCCTAGCATGGACAATGGTCTTCTCACCAGTGCTATGTTCATAGACTTCACCAAGGTGTTTGACATGGTTTATCATCCTCTGCTCCTGAACAAACTTAACTTATTAGGCACCACTGGATCTACCCCATCCTGGTTCAGTAGCAACCTCTCCAACCAATCCCAATCCATCTCTTTCAGCAAAGTTCTTTCATTCCCTGCTTCCATCTTCTGTGGCATCCCTCAAGGTTCCATTCTAGGACCTTTACTCTTCTCCATCTTCATTAATGACTCTCCCTCCTCCCTTCCACACTGTCACTCTGTCATGTATGCTGATGACCTGGTGCTCTACACCGCCTCCTGTTCTGTCCAGGACATTAACGCCCACCTATCCTCCTCATTCCAACAGATCCAACACTAGCTGTCCTCCAACTCACTCATTCTCAATCTACCTAAGACTCAGGCCATGCTTTTTGGGTCTGCTAGAAAAGTCCGTGCAGAGTCTACTAACCTTTGTGTGCTTAGCTATGATGGGTCTGTAGTCACGTCTACTGACTCCTTCAAATACCTTGGAGTCATAACTCTCAACCTCCTGCCACATAAATCAGGGACAAGGCTTTAAAAAATCAGGGACAAGGGACCAAAATCAGGGACACATCTTCAAAATTGGTGATATCCACTCAGGAAGCTGGTAGACTAAGGGGCTTAGTGTAAAATGCATTTTCTAAGGAAGAACAAGTCTCTAACTTTAATGTTTGACATTATTTTGTACTTACAACCCCCACGTTTTGGTCATGGAAACACAATTTTTAGGAGGGACAGAGTAACATTTTGAGGCAAAATCAGGGACGTCCCTGAAAATCAGGGACAGTTGAGAGGTATGCTTGGAGTGACCCTTGATCCTGTGCTTGATTTCTCTGCACATATAAATGAGGTATGCAGATCTGATAATGCCAACTTAGAAGCAGCCTACCATGTGCATCACTCCCTTACCCCCGCTGCCAGAATCTCTGTGGCGTGTGGGGTACTGCTTCCTAGGCTTCTGTACACTCTCTCTCTCTCTCTCTCTCTCAAATGCCAATGTGGGTATCCTTCATAAATGGGACACCTCATATAACAACATCTGTAGATTCACCCTCTCTGCCCCTCGCCATACCCACTATTGTCTCCTATACTCCACATTGCACTGGCTGTCCTCCAATTTGCAGTGATCTTTCTCTCTGGGCTGTTTTATTGACTCCATGAACAGAATTCCCCACTCTGACTGTATTGGGGCCATACTCACTCCCCTGATTCATTCCCGTACAGTGAGGTCCTCTAATTTGCCTCTGTTCTTAATCCCTCACTGTTTGACAAAAATGGAGGAGCAAGCTTTCTTCCATTTTGCCCCCAAATTCTGGAATTTCCTCCCTGCCAGCTTAAAGGGCTCCTTATCTCACTCTGCCTTTAAATCTATACTTTTTTCCCACCTTCATGCACTTGATTTCTGTGTCTGTACCTAATTCTTCCCTGAACTCTGCATCCTGCTTATCTATACCTGCTCTACCCTAGTTTATCTTAACTCTATTGTAATGCCTGACTGTTTTATATTTCTACTCATCAATGTTATACCATGACTCTCTCTGAGGGGGTCAACACTGTTAATTCCATGGTTAAGTTAATTATTCTGTGATTTCTTGTAAGACTGTATTCACCCTGTACGTTGGAAGCCTGTAATTGTAAACTGTTTGTACCTGTTTTGAGATGAGTTCACTGTTTGCAAACTGTACTGTCCCAGGTTGTGCCTGAAAATAGGCAGGATTATTGCCTAATGCACTTACCCGGTTATCAAAAGCTAATAAATAAATAAATATCATCAATCTAGGCAGGTTTCCATAACACAGCATTCAGGAAGGAACTCCATCAAGCCCTTGGTAGCCTAGGAAATTAATCAGTATATAAGTTCCACCTGCAACTCACCTGCTAGCCCTAGAAAATCATATTGTGTTCCTGCAGAGAACCAAAGCAAGCTAACAGCATACAGTTTCAAACTAAGAAGAAGCCAAAAAAGAGCAAAGCCTTTCACATCCATGAATACCTCATCTACCAATGAATACAGCCTGCTTCATCCCAAATGGCAAATTAGTGTTTCTGCTTGTATTAGTAGAGTTTCTTTTTTTGTCCTGTGTCTTTGTTTATTCCACAAGATAAAGTGAACAAAAAAATAAAATGTTCTGGAAACCCTTAT